>CP126894.1:110271000-111568000 GCA_030440675.1 Furcifer pardalis
AGGTTTACTGCAGGAGATGGCATACATAGCCTATCTTTTGTCATTGATTTCTACGTGTCTGTGAATACAATATAGAGCAGTGATGGCCAACCCTGACACTCCAGGTGTTCTTGGACTTCAATTCCCAGAAGCCATGATCAGCAGGAATGCTGACTTGGGCTTCTGGTAATTGAAGTCCAAGAACAACTGGAGTGCAAAGGTTGGCCATCACTGATAGAGAGAGAGGCTTGTGAATGATGGGAACTCCAGTCTTCTATAGCACCCTGACCACAGACATACATTCATAGTATCACTGCAAGACTGAGGAAGGGGAAATATCAGGGACCCCTCCTTAATGCTATCCTTACATGTGTATATATACACATACGCGCACGCACACACACACACACACACACACTACCATGCACTGAAAGGAAGGTGAATCTCTGCACAAGGGCAAGTGTGCGGAAGCTGTTCACATCCCCTAGCCTGAGGCTGCCGGGTGAGGAGCAGGGCAACGCCAGGGTCGCCAGGTTATCGGATGATAACAAGGCAGTACAAGCCAAGCACACGACTTCCAGCAATGCAAGGCTGCTTCCTTTGTTTTGGGAAAACAAGCACAAGAACGAGACCTTTCCTGGAATGTTGCTGCCCAGCCTACATGTGTCCCCCAGTTGCACCAGTGCAAACACCAGGCATTCCTTCTCTACCACACCACCCACCCTCTCACATGGAGGCTTATAGATACAGTAATACCTCAGATAACGCTAAGACTTGGTTCCACAAGTCTTGGTGTTATCCGATTTTTAGTGTTATCCGATGCATGTTAAAATCCTATGGGATGGATCGGATAACGTTAAAGCTCCATGGAGATACATTGTAACCGCACAGGCTTTAGCAGTTGTTATCCGATTCATCCCATAGGACCTTAACGTTATTCGATCCAATTCTCCTCCCCAGATTACTTAACGTTATGCGATTTTAGCGTTATCCGAGGTAAACGTTATCCATGGTATTACTGTACTGGGATGGAAGGCAGATGGCGAGCTCAAAGCTGCTTTCTCTTTCTGGATTCAGAAGCAGCAAGGCGGGGGGGGGGCGCCGGCGCACTAAGAATGTTCCCCTGGCAGAACTCTCCAGCACAGAAAGCAGGGCAACCATCCGCAATGATAAACTTTCTCCTGCTTTGCAAATACTATAAGAAGACAGGTTACAAAATTCCACAGAACTTGATAGACTGAATCCTGGGTCTACGAACACACACACACACAAAGACAATTTTATAAAAACAGCTCCCAAAGTACAGGTTACGGAGTTTGGCCATCTCTGAGATTTTAACTTTTGGGCCATATTAGAGGCTGCATTTTCCCCTGCTGTCTATAAAAAGGTGTGCATCCCACAAGTGGCAATGCTAAGTGTATTCTGCAGTTGGATAACACAAGCATTCCTAATACAGTAAAACCTCATATAACACTAAAACCTGGTTCCACAAGTCTTGGTGTTATATGATTTTTAGTGTTATCTGATCCTCTATGGGATCCATAGAGATACATTGTAACCACACAGGCTTTAGCGGTTGTTATCTGAAGCATCCCATAGGATCTTAATGTTATCTGATGCAATTCTTCCCCCCAGATTACTTAATGTTATGCGATTTTAGTGTTATTCGATACTAATGTTATATGAGGTATTACTGTATATCAACTTTTATTTTTAATACACCAAAGTTATATCTTCAGTGCTTTGTGAACATAGTAAAAGTAAGTCACCCTTGCTCAAAAGCCAGTTTGTATCCGACTCTAGGGTGCAGTGCTCATCTCCTTTTATAGCCAAAGAATTAGTGCTATCTGCGTCTGCAAGATATTTCCATGACTACGTGGCAGGCAGGACTAGGCACCGGAGTGCAAAGAATACTATTTACCTTTCCACCAAAGTGGTACCTATTTATCTACTTACAATTTCTTGCTTGGTAGGCGCTGGGACAGAGACGGGAGCTCAATCAGTTGTGCAGCACTTGGGACTCAAACTGCTGACTTTCCAGTTGTCAAGTTCAGCATTTTAACCACTAAGTTACCGCAGTCCCCATTTTTTAAACATAATCTTCAATATAACCATAACTAATACCTGGTGAAAATGCACATAGCATAGAAGACAGTGCTGAAGAAAAGGAAGATACGGGAAATGCCATCCACAAATTGTAAACACTGCAACAAAAATGTACAGGACTGACAAGTCATGTACGCATGCATGCTGGAGATGCCACAATGTCAGCTAAGCCTTTGTCATCAGTTGGATGGTTTCTCCTTTGCACAGCAAACATATCTGAAGGCAACAGGCAATGGTACGTTTTAGACTCTACAAGAACACGTGGCTCTTCTTTAAATTTTTGTTTCTTTACTCTCTTCTTTAGAGCAGTAACATTTCTCCACTCATTCTCTGAGTGTGGTTGCAAATACATTATACCATAGTACTACCCAGACAGCAAATTACTCTGACATTGAGTTTTGCAAAGGATTGCCAACCAGCAGAGAAACAGTAACTTAAAAGTGGCTCTCAGTACAATAATTTCCACACTCAACTAATTTACTAAACTTTTTATATGGGATTGAGTTGTGGCTTCAGACCAGGTGCTCCCCTCCCATATGAAGGAAGCTAGACCTGGTCTTCATTACTACTTCCAGGCGAGCATCCTGAGGGCTGACCTTGATTTCCCAAGTACCAGGTCAGTGGGTAAAACTAGGTTCAAATATGACATATAAATATAATTGTTGGCGTTTTTTATGTTTTAGCTATATTAAGTTTCTCAGATAAAAACTGGTTTATAACAAAATTTAGTTTACTTTTTAAGCCATGCTTAAGTATACACATATAATTTCTGCAGCTGAATCCACCACAGTCTTTCAAAGGCACTGTGTCAAATGTAGAAAACATTGGGAGCGTTCAATCTCAAAAGTTGCCCAAAACTACAAGAAACCAAACTTTATTATTGTGAGATTCCTACTAGATCCAGAGAGAGGCATGCTATCACCAAGAAGCGCAACTCCATGCCCCACCAAGACATTCAACTAATGGGTCTAGTGACATATCTTGTACCCCATGTGTTTTGAAATGTGTTTATTTCTTAAAATAGTAAAAAGTTACAACTATCACATTTGAAAAATAAGTAAAAGACACGCAGTTGCGTGGAGAGGAAAAACTGTTCTGCCTGCCCTGCTAGCTTCACAAAGTACAAGGCACAACAGCGTCAAAGCTCTAGGAGCAGAAGGAAAGTAATTATTGACAGTTCCAAAATTTGCTCACATCCAAGAGTTTGCATAGAAGTGTCACTGCAACACTAGATGTAGGTGGGGCTGTGGTAGCTCAGTGGTTAAGAAGCTCGCCTTGTTAGCTGGAAGACTGGCAAGTCAGCAGTTTGAGACCAGAGTATTGCATGACGTTTTGAGCGCCCATCTCTGTCCCAGCTCTTGTGGACATGAAAGGCGCCTCATTTGGGTGTTCCCTGAGCTAAGTTTCTTCCGCAAAAATCCTTTCAACCCAGAATAATTTCTGACACGAAATATTATTATTACTAGATATAAGTTATGTATCAATTTCGTGCTTTCCCAAGCCTTTGTGCAAACAAAAATAACATCCTTGGATTTTTCTTTTTCCATGTAACAATCCAGTGAGGAGTTTTCAGAGTGGAAGGTAGATTTCAATTGTGGAAGAGCATCCTTGGATTAAAGTGTTCCAAATGTCTTACCTGTTTCTTGTACAGTATATGTCTTTTTTTTAATGATTAAAATGTTTATTGTCTGCTTTTCTGCCTCACAACTAGGAGCATCCTCCGAAAAAAATGGCAGCATCAATGAAAGCCTAAATTAGCTTACTCCCAGGTAAGTGTGCATAAAATTGGCAATGTAGCCTTCATGAAAGCTATCTTGCTGAGCAAACAGTACAAAAGAGTCTATTCAATCCATAGCCAGCTCCCGGTCTTAAAGCAGTTATAATTTTTGAATATAAAAGACAGATTTGGAGCATTGTCAAAGGTTCTAAAATGTAGAGTAATTGGTGTACAAGATCTACTTAAGGCAAACATATATGTTTTAGTTATAGCAGCAATCATCCAGCTGGCTATAAGTTCAGAAAACATGTGAATTACAAAACTGAGAAAAATTTCATGTAAATCTACCATTTACATTGGGGGTGGGTGGGGGTTGTTTTGTTGTTGGCAGCTTAAATCTACCCATTATGCTGGTAGGCTTGGCAGACTCTGAACCCCTAGTTTCAAGGGGATTAATGATATGGCTGTATTTTCTAACTTTAGTCCCTATCTCACTCACTGATTTTATCTCAAAAGCAGGCTGAGAGTGCTTTGAACTTGTATCCAATGCTGTGACCCACCCTTTCCAAACATAATGCCCCTCCAGATTTATTGGACTACAATTCCCCTCACCACTAGCCATGGGAGGTTGCAATTATGGACATTGTAGAACAACATCTGGAGGCTACCATACTAGGGAAGGCTGCTATATATTAGACGACAACACCAATGTACCCACAGTTTTGCATTGTATCTTCTCTCTACTGTCCAGACCACTGTCCCAGGTTCTGCCTAAATTTTCACTAAAGCTGCATCCTGGATGGAGAGACACAGCAGATCTTTGCCTCTGGGCTACAACATTTGGGGAGAGGAGGCAACGTAATAAGAAAAATAAAATGCATAAGGGAAGCAGTAATTACTGCGTGGCCGACAAGAGGCTGCTTCCCCAGAGCCGTCATTATGTGGCTAAATTTAACGCCCCTCTCTAAGGGGGGAGCGCCGTGCCCGCCCGCCGGCTCCTGCTACCTTCCCCCAGTGCCTGCTGAATGGCAGCCAAGAAAGCCATAAAGCAGGTCAGCGGGGTTTTTAATAGACTATTTACCAAGATGCTGTTTTTACTACCGAGGTTTTGCTCGTTTTATCTCTCCATTTTTTGCTCCTTTACTCCTGGAACAGACTAGGCTGTATTTTCTAGGTTTAGTCTCTCTTTCTCTCTCACTTACTCACTGACTTGCTCTCTATTTTCAGGACTCTAAATTTATATGATATGTCCCCCACTTATTTATTTTTTAAAAAAATTGGTAAATATTTACCATGATGATGCCAAAGCCCATCCAGTTGAAAAAGGCCTCTTGGCCCACAAAACATCAGCCTGGGAAAGAGATGAATCTCATTAGTACTAGCCATGAAAAGGGTTCATAGAGACAGAGGATCTCATAGACCCTCTGAACTCTCCACACGTGGATATATATTTAGCCATGTGTGCAGTACAGTCATAGAATGGGACAGTCTTGGGCACATGCACATTGACAGAATAATGGCCATTTCATCAGGCCAAAGGGGCTGAGAGGGAAACCTCTGAGGGACGGAGGTCTGCGGCTAGTGCTTCTCTAATATCCTCCTGTCTAAGGTTGGGATTTGGAAGAGCTCCTTCCCCAGTGAAACCCACCCCTCATCCCAGAGAGCACAGAAAAGCCTTAGAAATTCCAGCTCAGCCAGTCCTGAATCTCTACATCATCATCATCCTCTCTTACCCATCCCTTAGGGCAGGTGTGCCCAAACTTTTTGGGCCATGGGCCGGTCACATGGTTCAGCGGCCCGGTCACATGGTCCAGCAGGCCAGTCACGTGGTTCCTCCCACCAGAAGCAGAAGTAACACTTGCCTTGCAATCTTTTTTGCAACAGGATTAGGTAGATTTTAGGCTGCCATTTTCTCTGCTTAAACCAGGGGTGCCCAAACAATGCCCCAGGGGCCAGATCCAGCCCCCAACACCAATTCATCCGGCCCATGACACCCTTGCCGCTCCTGGAAGCAGAAATAGAATGCTCAAAACATTCTTGCACATTTTAATCTTCTATCCATTGTAATAGCAGGCAAAGAATTGCAAACGTAAACTTTCATAGTGTAAGAAAGAGCCTCCTTGAAGATTATGGTATTTTTGAACCACAATTGGACGTACCCTGGTAACAGCAACCTTGTGTTGCTGGCTAATCTTTCTCACACTAGGTCAGGTGAAAGGAACTGCCGAATGAACTCACCAAAAGGTGCCTTAATGTTGGCATATCAGAAAACAAAACAAAATAAAAAACACTGTAGCACTTTAAAGACTAACTACTATATTTTTATTGTTAGCTTTCATGGATCAAGTCCACTTCTTCAGACAAGGATTAATTTTGGCAGTTTCACATCTAGCCTAGACACGGAAAAAGTAGAAGTTTATTTTTAAGGACCTTTCATTTTTCAAATAAGAACAATCATAATTTCTAAAGCAAACTGACTTCCTATTCTCCCAAGACGGTTTTTGAAGATGTCTAGGTCAAAATATCAGCTCAAATCCCAAAGCATTTATGCCAAGTTCATCAGCTGAGGCTTAACATCCACTGCAAACAGATTTCAAAGCTGTGTCCTTCACATTACTCCAGCCTTCTCCAACCTTGTGCTGTACAGAAGCTCTGGACTACAATTCACATCACTTCCAAACACCGCTCAAGTTCACTGAGTTTGATGGGAGTTGAAATCCCAAACATCTGAGGTTTAGGGAACTCGTCTTACATGATAAAGCAACAGTAACAAAACCCAAATTATCTACAGAATGATACAAAAAATAACCATCCAAACAATCTTTTATGAAGGATTATATGTAAAATATTGAAGGATTACTCCTTGAATAAATACGGCTAAGTAGCACACTATTCTGAGAGAATTATAATTAATTTATAATGATGTGAGAAAAAGGGCATGAATGCATTTCACAGAAAGCATTGTTGATGCCGAGCAGAGAACAGGGTAGACTTCATCTTTGTGAAATCTATTTTGTTCTCTACTAGAATCCTAAGATCCACCAACTGGAGACCTACCTTTCACCTAACCATGGGCCTAACAGAGACAAACAACAAAGGAAAAGAATAGTTGTCTACAGTCCAATTGCTTGATTCATTGGAGTCTCTCCCATATAATTATTCTAGCAGTTAAGGCACAAACCTGGTCAGCACCTTGATAACTATTATGACAATTTCCTGCTATATGACAAGATAGGATCCTTACTCCTAAATTGCTGTTGGGTTGTCTGGAGACTTGAGCACAAAGCAGCCAAGCCAACATAGGCAGTCGCCCCTGTCTGACACATGGAAATGCTGAGGTTTAAGACTATCAACTGTGGATGGACAGTGAAACTGTAGTGACATACCATAAGAGATGAAATAAGTCGATCCTGAAGGAAATCGGCCCTGACTGCTCCTTGGAAGGACAAATGTTGAAGATAAAGATAAAGTACTTTGGACACCAAATGAGAAGAGAGGACTCACTCAAGAAGGCCTTGATGCTGGGAAAGATCAAAGGCAAAAGGAGAAGGGGGTGGCAGAGGATGAGATGGCTAGATGGCATTTATTTATATTATTATTTATTTATTGTTCGACTTGTATGCCGCCCCACTCACCAAGCGACTTTGGGTGGCTAACAAAGATACAAAGTATACAATAACAGAGAAAAAACAACATATCACAATTACAAGATTACAAGATATTGCATCACAAAAACATTTCAGAGCCAATTCAAAACATCCCTAGTCACAATCTGTCCGTCCCACCAGAGCGGACCGGAGAGGCTCTCTAGTTGTTCCATCGGCCAGAGAGGCACATATCTCTGGCACTAGAAGGAGGGCCTTCTCTGTGTCCGCTCCAGCTCTATGGAACCTCCTACCAACTGAGCTACGTCTTCAGATGGACTTGCTGTCTTTTAGGAAGAACCTAAAAACATGGCTGGCGGGGCAGGTATGGGGCCCTGGCGGTACCATGACCCCAGCTCGCTGGCTTGTTTGAGCTCCCTCTCCCCCCTGGTCTTTTAATCTTTTTAATCTTTTGTTTTTAAGTTTTTAACTTTTTAAAATTATTAATGGGACCTGTGGATTTTTATAAATTTTAAAAACTTTTTAAATTTTATAATTGTAATTTTGAAGTTTTTAACAATGGGTTTGGGTTGGGTTTTATTATGCTTTTATGATGTTGTAAACCGCCCTGGGTTGCCCCAGCGAGAAGGGCGGTATAAAAATGTAAATAAATAAAAATAAATAAATCCCTAGTCACAATTACAATATCAAATCATTATAAACCACTTCAAAAATACTTCATAAATAATACACAAAAACCTACCAAACTCAACCCCACCCACTATGTCCATATAGGCAATGTTGACGCAATGGGCGTAGAACTGAGCAGGCTGCAAAGGATGGTGGAGGATAGGGCTGTCTGGCACGCAGTGGTCCATGGGGTTGCAAAGGGTCAGACTTGACTTTGGGACTGAACAACAACAACATACACAACCTACCTCTTTGGCTACTAATGTGATCCTGCCACAGTTAAGCATTGTTTCCATGCAGTCATGGCTCCTTAGTAGCAGAACTACGAGGTGAAAACTACTGTTTATGACTGTAAGGATGCTCCTAGTTAGCATCACTTTCTATGTACTGAATGACAAGCAACAGATTGTCAAAACATAAGACATTCTGATCCCATTTGAAAACAGACATCTAAGATTCCATGTGTAGAGCAAAATACTGATATAAGAAACAGTGAATTATAGCAAACTAACAATGGAGAAATGTTGCCTTCCACATATTACCGGCCTCATCCTTGACTATATTGGATAACACTGATGGAAGTCGCTGTTCAACAATATCTGCCCTCCAACCTTGCACCAGACTTTTCTTCTCCTGGAAATGATTCAAATGCCTCTGGCTGAATATGGGTTGAATGACTGACAGCCTGAGAAGCATTCTATATGGAGGGATGCCCTAAGGTAACATTCTCTCTTTTCACCTTTCATATCTCTTCTACCTGTTTCCTTATACAGTAAAACCTCATATAACACTAAAACCTGGTTCCACAAGTCTTCGTGTTATATGATTTTTAGTGTTATCTGATCCTCTATGGGATCCATAGAGATACATTGTAACCACACAGGCTTTCGCGGTTGTTATCTGAAGCATCCCATAGGATCTTAATGTTATCTGATGCAATTCTTCCCCCCAGATTCCTTGATGTTATGCGATTTTCGTGTTATTCGATACTAATGTTATATGAGGTATTACTGTACAGTACATTGTCTCATTAATCTCCTTACCAAGCAAATGATCTCCACCTTCACAAATATGAAATGCACTGGTTATGGGATGTATCCATCCTTTTAATGAATAAAGGTAAATGCCAACACCTGGAAGAAACTTGGGATATTCAGAAATATCTTCGTTTCCTTCTTCTGGAGCTAGTTCAAAAGGTCCAATATGTTCTCAAGCATACAGTATATATAAGAAATGACAGCTTCTCAAAACACACGGAAGCAGTGTTGGGCTCAAAAAAAAATTACTACCACACTGTGGGTGTAGTATAGTGGGTGTGGCCAAGGGGAAAGCCCTGGATGTCACCCAAATTAAGACTAGTTTATTTCAAAACTTTGATGGGTGTGGCCAACCAGAATTTCTGCTACCGGTTCGGGCGAACTGGTGCAAACCTGCTGATGTCCACCACAGCACAGAAAACATCTATTGCTTCTCTAAAGGCTAGGCAGCTTCTCTGAGGGATACAGGCAATATCCTATAACAGTAATGGTGAACCTTGGCACTCCAGCTGTTCTTGAACCTCAATTCCCAAAAGCCTTTATCAGCAGAAGTGCTGACTTGGGCTTCTGGTAATTGAAGTCCAAAAACATCTGGAGTGCCAAAGATTCACTATCACAGCCCTACAATATATTTGCTGTTCAACAGTGAGGATAGGTGAGTCAAGGTCCTATGGCCAGTGGAGGGGAAAGGAGACATTCTCAATCACAGAGGAGTTCCAAGAGAATAAAAGATCAAATAGTTTCCAGTAGTGTCTTGGGTCAACCACAACACCCTTTGATATGCAGGTGTTAGGCCAACTACAACATCCACTCCTTGATCATATTTACACCTGCGTGGAACAGCAGTAAACATATGTAAACTCTACTGATACCCAGGCCCGTAGGTCTGTCTGCCTTTAAATAAATAACCATAAACTGTATATAAAGTGCACACTATACACAAATGAACATACAGACTGCATTGTCGTACCTTGCCCAGGTGTCTTCAGCCTATATTTATGATGAGTGGAGGGAGAAATCATAAAGCAAGATCATCAGTGTGGGAGCCCTTTAGATAGCCCACAAATAACACATGAAAAGGGCAGTACTTGGAAAACATATTTTTCAACTATAATTTCCAGAATTCTTCAGCCAGCATGGCCACAAGAGATTCTGGGAATTATACTCAAAAGAAGCAATATTTCAAAAGAGATGTGGAGAGAGAAACACACAGAACTCTCCTGCTACTGAATGGCAGGTCTGTTGAGGACAGCATGGGAGACACAAGTCTGACACAATCAACTTGCAATCTGATGCTGCCATTTTAGAGGAGAGAAGCATCCTCCCAATAAGATTTCCTTCTGTCCTGATAAATTAATATGGGTTTCTTTTGCAGCAGACATAAAGCCATGATATATGCAAGCCATGGTTTGTTGCTTTAGCATAAATTGTCCTGTAGCTGACCAAATGGACCATTCCCCCCCTCCCTATTTCTACTGAGTACAACAGTGGAACCAACTGCCTTGAGAGGTGGTGAGTGCTCCAACACTGGCAGCATTCAAGAGAGAACTAGACAACCATCTGTCATATCTGCTGTGATTTGGATTCCTGCACTGAGCAGGGGGTTTGACTCGATGGCCTAAAAAGCCCCTTCCAACTCAGTTAGTCTATGATTCTACTCTGCTCCACTCCTTACCTCTTCTGTTAGTCTTTGTTTTAGGCCTGGCCACCAGGAAAATGAGCCAGAAATAATTTGGGGGTGATGGGTTTAAACAACCTGGAGTTTGTAAAGCAACAAACCAGGCCTTCAGCTAACAAACCACGGTTTATGAGACAGAACTTCAAGCCAGAATTTAACAAACCACAACCTGATCTATTGGTTTATGCAAACCCACCCACTGGATTTCTTATTTTCAGAAGGCAAAGGAAATGGACAGGGTGTAGGAAGATGGAATAATAGTAAAATCAGCATGGCAGTACTGATGAATCTGTTTGGAATAATTTAAAGCAGCCCAGATGAATTTCTTAGGGTCTTGATTCAAAGGATACAGCACAAAAGAGTTGTGAAAATTTAACATAAAACTAAAACCAGTAGTTAATTCCAAATTGTATAGACCCACTGAACTAATGGGATGTAAGTCCTGACAACAGATCTCATTCATTCAGTAGGTTTTATCTAGTTAAGACTTAACAACTGCAGTGACCAACTGGTGCTGCATGTTGCACAACCTCTTACTCTGTATCTCAAATCATTCTAATTCCTTTGACAGTCCCATAACCTTAGCATATGGTGCTAATTCTATATAGATATAAATTCTATACATTATCATCTCCCAAATGAGCATGATCCAGACCTTCCCTCCCAGCATATCCATTTAGCATGTGGCACAGGGACAAAGACTACAATAACTTCCTGCACTGGTTCATAATTGTTAGTTCACCGTTAGCTGAAAAGTCAGCCATTGCGCAGGAGGTTCTACTTCTTGTGTTGCCGTTTCGGATTCCAAATATTGGCGATCCTCATGGCGATCAGCCATGAAGACTGTCCTGGGAACAATATAATGCAGTGGTCTTCCATTTGCCTTCCGCATCACAGTGTGATAGCCATACCACTGTTCCATTTCCATGAGTCACTTTCTGGTCCTGAGCCCTTTTGGCACCCAAATACCTCCTCAGCTCCAGGCCAGTATTGATGAAGCTACTGCCCTCCATCAAGATGGATTCAAGCGGGATTTAATCTGTTTAGGGATCATCACCCTTCTCTCTGGACTTTGTCAGGGTTGTCAGATTAGTTAACCACTGCCTGGCAATGGGTGTTGAATAGCTGGCAGCATGGTCTACTCTATTACCATAGCGGCATAGCAGAATAACCTGCCCAGACTGGAGTTTGGAATAAATATAATCCTATGGCTTCCTCCCTTCTATAAAGCAGAGGTTCCCAAACTAAAGCCTGCCGGCTGCACCCAGACCATGTTGCCATTTCAGGTGGCCCCCACCCCACCCCTCCAAGGGCATTCGAGAAACAAAATGGCCACCCCTTTGAAACTGTTGGGACAAAATGGCCACCACTGCCCTCATCATGCAGGTGCCTGGCAGACAATGGTCCATAGGGTCGCAAAGGGTAGGAATCGACTGTGTGACTGAACAATAACAATGCAGGCAGGGCAAAATGGCAGTCTAGCCCTCGAAGCTGACTGAGAGAGTGTGACCTGGGCCCTGGCTTGAAAAGGTTGGGAACCCCTGAAGCAACCAAAAAGAAAGACAGATGATGTCCACAGGATACTTTATATCATGTGGACAGATATCAACACAAAAGTTTGGGTGCTAAGAGATGCCCTTCTGTCCTTGCTCCAGAGGGGACCTTAGTGACTGAATTGCAGGAGTGGACTCAATTCTATTCATGGTATACCTTGGAAGAAAAGGCTGCAAGGCACAGCTCTTCTTGGCCAGGAATAACAGCTGGGGGCATGGCCAACAATCGTCAAACAGTGTACGATGTAACAGTCACCACCCCAACCCATGACTTTGGTAGGCCCCCACCTTCGTCCTCCACCCCACAAAGAAGCAACAGGAATGGAGCACCCCACTCAGATGCTCACTCCTGTGACCCATTCCACCGTTCAATAATGGATCCCATAGAAAGGAACGCAGTCTTGGCAACAGCAGCACACCCCACGGACCACAACCAACGATGGCCCTTGTTGATGCTGATGCTGCCGCCGCCGCTAAGGTTTGTTCTCAAGCCAGCGGTCTGGACTCTATTTCAGGGACTGCTGTGCCCAGTCTGGTTTCATCAACATGCAGCCCAGCTGACTCACAAGCCAGAGTAAATGGCCTGTGGTTACTGCACTGAGCCAACTCCCTCCTCACCTGATTATGCCTAAATCAATAAATAAATATAGCGGCTCACCCTCTGACAGATACCTCAATAGCAAACAGATGGGGCATTAGAGGCACACAGAGCATGCCAAGTTGGCGTATGAACGCAACATACAATGCTTAGGAAAATCTCTAGGTTGCCCTTGCTCAAAAGCCAGTTGTATCCGACTCTAGGGTTCAGTGCTCATCTCTGTTTATAGCCAAAGAGTCACATTATCTGTATCTGCAGATGTTTCCGTGGACATGTGGCAGGCACCGGAGTGCACAGAACACTGTTTATCTTTCCACCAAAGTGGCACCTATTTATCTACAGTAATACCTCATATAACATTAGTATCGAATAACACGAAAATCGCATAACATCAAGGAATCTGGGGGGAAGAATTGCATCAGATAACATTAAGATCCTATGGGATGCTTCAGATAACAACCGCGAAAGCCTGTGTGGTTACAATGTATCTCTATGGATCCCATAGAGGATCAGATAACACTAAAAATCATATAACACGAAGACTTGTGGAACCAGGTTTTAGTGTTATATGAGGTTTTACTGTACTTGCAATTTCTTGTTTTCAGACTACTAGATTGGCAGGAGCTGGGACAGAGATAGGAGCTCATCATGCAGTACTCAGGTCTCAAACCGCTGGCCTGCCAACCTTCCAGTCATCAACTTCAGCATCTTAACCACTAAGCCACCGCAGTCTCATTAGGCAAATCTCTACTAAGTCACTAATACAGGTAATAGCGGTCTTGGCACTAATACTGACAACAACTGTCCCTCTCATTTTTGCCATCAGGAGCTCACTTGCACCTTTCTGTAGAGACATTCTTTTCATCAACTTTCCTAAATCTAAAAGCCGCTGTGGCATACTTAAATTGCAGAAAGAATGCAAGTACGGTTGCTGTTGCATGCCATGCTTTTAAAAATATTTTTTTTAAAAAGTCAGATTCTGCAGCTTATGATAATGACACAAATTAGGAAAATATTCTTGAGAGACAAGCAGCTAGGAAGGACGCTGGTGACCTATTCCATTTCAACAAGGAACATGAACTCTCCAGATTTAGCCTCACTGATTCAGTCAGATCAAGGTAACTTGACAGTGAAAGCAGCTAAGTGAGAAAAATGCTCTCTTTCTGTCAGTTAAAAAGGATCCCCATAAAAGATCTGGAAGATCACCAATAGTGAATGAGATTTTTTGGAATAGTAGCCTTAAGTCTGTTGTTCAGGCATCTCAGAAAACAAAATAAAACAAAATAAACAAAACAAAATAAAATAAAATATACTGTAGTTGATCAGATACCATAGTGGGCTTACTCAGCAACCTTGAGATTGAAAGGGAGTCATTTAGAGTTTATCTGAATAATCTATTGTTGCTAATGGCTGTGTGAAACTGCAATCTTGTGCTCTCTTGTCTGTCATCTTGCTTGACCAGACCCCTTCTCCCGTTGAGCCCCTGAATTTGGTATATAAAGAACATGCCTGTAAGTTTCACTCTCTGTCTGATGAAGTGGACTTGATCCACGAAAGCTAACAATAAAAATATAGCAGTTAGTCTTTAAAGTGCTACAGTGTTTTTTATTTTGTTTTGTTTATGAATGAGATGTATAAGGGTCAATCACTTGCAGAAGATGGCCTGACATTTTAGGACAGTTGGTAGATGTGTTGCCCTTTTATACAGTACTACACAATCTTGGGCATACTAGAAAAAAGAGCATTGATTTAATAGGAAATAGGGTGCCGAATTCTAGCCCACATATACCGGTAGCTTTTACGGACAGCAAGGACCCTTTTCTCATTACTGCCTACTAAATTTCTATCCTTTTCTATAAACAATTCGAGGTGGCATTTGCCTCCACCCCTTTTATTCTTACAACATCCCTGTGAAGTGGTGTGGCTCAGAGATGGTCATTCACTCAGAAAGCTATGCCATAAATGTCAGGGTAGAGCACCAATCTGAACAGATGTCCCTTTGGTTCAGGTCCAGGACTCTAGCCACCACCTTTAAGCCTGGCGGTGCTTGCAAGAATCCTTTTTCAAAGCACAGTAAAAAGGATAAAAGACTTGAAAGCCAGGTCCCTCCCTGTTTAACTTTAGCTTCATCAAGTGAGATAGAGGTGGCCAAGAACAATTCTCCAAGACTTTTGCTTGCCTGCTGCTAGAGGTGGTATACTTTAGCCCTGGAAAATGCCACATTTTCCCCAAAAAGACCAATCCTATGCTTGTCCAAGCTGCAAACCACAGCCACCTTTGCTGTTCCTCAAAGGAAGGAGGTGATAGGAAGAGTAGCTTCCTCTTCCTCCCTCTGCAAATGGAGCTGGCAAAGCTCGATGGAGGTCCAGTGCCCACAAAGAGGATCCCCATGCCTGCCAAACAATGGACCACTTCCGTTGAGGAGGTTATTCCTAGCAGGAATAAAAGTGAGAGGTTGGTGAACTGAGTAGGCAGGTGGTAGACAAGATGCAGATGAGCACCTCAGGCCCTACAAATCTCAATCACCTCAGAGCTTTACTTAGAAATGCCCCATCCAAAACATGTAACACATGACACTTCAGCCAGCCTAAGACAAGACCACATGAAATCGAGAAACTGTTATGCTGTAGTTCAATCGATGAACAAAACCACAGACTGGTGCAAGCAGAATCTATACCACAATGGGGTGCCTCTGATGAAAGACTGGAACATCTGACTGCCTCACTCTAAGTCATGGCACAGTGATAAACCTATGCTATGCAATTTATGGTGTTTCTAACTGGTTAACTGCTGTGCTCTCTCTCAAAAGCCTTAGCAACTGTAATCCAGTGAAAGTGCTATAAATGTTCTTCCAGAGATCTTTAACTTCCATTGCAGAATTATATTTTGGTTAGTTCCTTGGAAATGATAATTCAATCAGATTGAATCCGATCATTCAAAACTGGTCAGAATTATACCCTGAAGTAACTTCCCAGTAGCAAACTATTTCTGCTCTTTATTTCTACTTCTTAAAACATCCAAGTTCCAAGCCAATGCAACCTATTATCTCTAAACAGAATAGGAAAAATCCATTCTCCCAGACTCTGTTCACTGACTGCTTTCCAAGACCCCAGAGTACCTGCGTACACCCCTCATCTGGGTGATCCTGTCTGCCCTCATTGTGTGGAGGGAACCCCCTCCTTCCAGGCAGTATTCCCAGCTGTGCTAACAGCAGCTTTGACCCAGGACTTACTGACGTCAGTGGGTGGGTGCTCTCTCTTGCAGATGTCCATACTCCCTGCTCTATCGCTGGCTTTGCCTGCCCAGCTACTGCAGCGACAGACATGCCGGGGAGCCGCCTGTTTGTTTATCTTCCTCTTCAGCATTGCTTATTTTGATGGCACATCCTTCTGGTCCAGCCCAGGTTGACCCATGAACCTTCCACGTCCTGTTTGCTGGAAGTGAGCTGCTCAAAGACGGACAGAGGCACAGCTCAAGAGTCAAGACCGCAGTGCACAAAAATATTCTGGGGAAATTTCTCGGGGGACAAGCTATATTTGAATCCATTGTATCTAGGTAAGTTGAAGATGAGTAGCTAACCCACCTTTATCTTTGGACCAAGGTGTAGGCTTGCCTTCTAGCTAGAGGAATTATAGACAGAAGCCTTCTTCACCGTCTAGAACAGTGACCTCTGATAACCACACTACAGTACACCATGCCCAGGAAATGCCTCCCACAGAGCAAAATGTAGAGTGCAACAAAGAATGCCAACTGCCCTTATTTATGGTAAGTGATAAGTAAGGCCCACACAACTGTCTGACACTTCCTGGAACATCTTCCGCAAAACAAAGATGAGCATGTATTTCCAAAATATGTTGGACAGTACACAACTTTCCTCCATCAAGAACAACGTCCATAGTGCAGTTCCTCTTAGAAGTCAGTAAAAAATGTTCCTAAACTAATACTGAAACAGCCTCCTTGCTATCTCTGTTTTAGATACAGTGGTACCTCATACGATTTTAATCCATTCCACAAGGCTTGTTGTTGTACGAAACAATTGCTATACAATGCATGCATCGTATAGCGATTTTCCCTATGGGATGCATCGTACAACAAAAACTTTTTGCTAAGTGGTTTTTCCAATTGAAAAATTGTTGTATGATTTTTTCCATAGGGAAAATTGTTATGCGGGACACATTTCCCCCCCAAAACCTAATTGTTATGCGATTTCATTGCTATACAGGGAGATTGTTGTATGACGTTCCACTGTATCTGGGGAAAGCAGACATTATTCTTTCTTTTCTGTAATGTTTTCCTTTCAGGAAAAAATGATTCATGCTACCCCCTCTTCTGAAGGTCAGCCTTCCCTCCAGTCTAGTAGACTCTTCTTTCTCTTCTATTCTGAATGCTTTTTTAAATTTTCCCCTTTTCCTTTCCTTCAAACCCCTCCCCCCCTTTTTTTCCCCTCTAGGCTCAATGCTGCTAAGCAATTGAGCACTAAGCCACAAACCCACATTTCTCCAGCATAGCCTCTCGGAATTGTCATGAACAACTGTAGAAAAAGCTCAGCTCTAACCAAGACAACGTAAGAAGTCTGTGTACCCTTATGTTGTGTTCTCTCCCCCCCCCCCTCCAATGTAGGAAGTTGCCACATGCTAAAGCTATGCTGACACTGACTGGCAGCCGCTCTCCAGGACTTCAGCCAAAAGTCACTAGAGGAAATGTCAGCGATGGAACCAGAGATCTTTTGGCATCGGAACCATGTGTCTTACCACTGAGCTACAGCTCCGGGAAGTAGGCCATTCATCAACCAAGGGTAAATTAAAACAGTTTAGTTGTTGTAGAAGATCCATCATAAATAATATCATAATGTGTAGTGGAAACAATTGCTACAGGTGTATACATACCATACAGTGAGGCCTGGTGGCATAGTGTTTAAATTGCTTTACTGAAGCCAAAACATTGTGAGTTCAACTGTGACAGGGTTCTGGGTTGACTCAGCTTTCCATCCTTCTGAGGTAAGTAAAATGAGTGAACTGGGGGCAAAAATGCTAATTACAATGTGAATTGCCTAGAACAGGAATTCTCAACCTGTGGCCTGTGGCACCATTTCATGTGGCTCCACCACCACCTCCACCACACCAGGAAGTGCCATGTGGTGTAGGAAGGACAAAATGGCCATCTGACCCCCAAAGCTGTCTGAGGGAGCAGGACCTGGCCCCTGGCTAAAAGGTTGCGAACTCCTGGCCTAGAAGGTGTACTAAGCGCTATGGGACGGTATATAAGTATACAGTTGTACCTCGCTTAAAGAGCATAATGCGTTCCACAGGATTGCTCTTTAAGCGAGTTTGCTCTTTAAGTGAAACACCATTGTAAGTGACCAATTGTGACTTCTGGTGGGGGGATTGCAAACCCCGATTTATTTATTAAGCGAGTTTTTGATTAGTTTTGTTAAGCGAAGTGAACATTCAGAAAAAATTCTGCTCTTTAAGTGAGTTACTCTTTAAACGAGGCACTCTTTATGTGAGGTTTGACTATTGCTATTGCCATACTAGTCCCAAACAAAATGGCAGTGAAAATGGATGACTAGTATTTTAGTCATCCTTTATTACTCCTTCATCTATTTCAAAGTCAGGCTCTCTCAGCCTTAGATAACTATTGTCTGTCACTGTGTTCTTCTATGGAACTAACTTTCTTAAAGTTTACATTTTATTCCAATTTTTTTCCTATTTGAACTCTTAACACAATTCAACTTTAGGGGCTGCAATCCTATGACATTATGACACTAATCCAAGAATACCCTCAAAACAATTCCTGCAGCTGAAGCCCCCTAATGAGCCCACACACACCACCTTTTGACAAGATTAATCTAAAGCAATCCAAACAGCTTAACAATTTATGCCCTGGCACATGCCAGTATTGCCAGCAGAGAAAATGTACTCTTAACTGCCAGTCTTTCATACTAACAGACCTTGCTATAATCCTCCACTCATTTCTCAGCCTGTAGGGAATAAGCTACATTTAACCATGGCACGTGGCTCTGGAAAGAGAGTATGAAATCAATGCACCTGGGAAAAGCAGGAGCGTGGGAAAATTCAACGGACCACTTTCTACATCATGAATTGCAAACTTGTATATCTGTCAAGGTAACATAACTCTGAGAACTTCAATACAAAACTACCAGATTCTTATACTAGTCTCAAAAGACAGATGTGTACAGTCTTCCCTAAACATATATGCCTAAGCAGGGAAGCAGACCGGGGGGCTATTTAATTACCGTATTTGCTGGTGCAAAAGATCCACTCCCCCCCCCCACCTTAAAATACACTGGGAGAATGGAGTGTGTCTTGTACTGTATATAGTGGCCTATAGTGGGCTAGTTTGGTAATAATGGGGTGTGCCTTATACTCTGTTGTGTCTTATACACCGGCAAATATGGTATATGCTCTAAATGGAACCAAGACATCTCCATTCACAGAAGCACTTTGGTGCTTGGGAATCAGCAGCTAGTCACACATACTCAAAGTGCTCTCAATCCACATGTAGTAAGATAACTTAAAAGAAGTACTAAAAAGCCACTCACTTTGATGCTGCTAAATACACAGAAGTCTTAAAAAACAATGACATTTGCATGGAATGCATGCCTTGGCTATTTTAAAGAAGAGACAGAAGAAGCAGAAAACCAACCAACATGAGGTGGGCGGGTCACTGGTTACAGACTCAATGCCAATGAAGAAAATGTCAACTGGCACACAAACAGGAAGAACAGAGCTGTCAAACAGTATGGTCTATAAAAGTAGATTTCAGGTTTTGTTGCTGAAATATTTTAATACAAGAACACTATAGGAGTAAATGAAAGCATAGGAGATTTACTTGCACTGGGGAACCTGAAAACTTCAATGCCAGCAATGGCATGGAAGGAAAAATTGTTTTACAAATATGTGTCGTACAGACACCTTTGCCCAGAGTAAATCTATACTACAAATGCCTATCAGTGTGATACTAGCTTCACTGCTATGATTTATCCAGGGAATCTTGGGAATTGCAATTTGGTACAGGTGGGGTGAATTCTAAGGCAGATCTCTAACTTTCCCCACAGAACTACAGACTCTAAAGACAGAAATGTTTAATAAACAAGACATGCACTAAACAAGTTCTCAGATTCGACACAAATAGTGCACAATCACATTTTATGACAGGGGTGCCCAAACTAAATCTGCTTCCAGGAACAATGAGGCTGACGTGGGCTGGATGAATTGCTGTCAGGGGCCAGATCCAGCCTGTGGGCTGTAGTTTGGGCACTCCTGGTTTAAGCAGAGAAAACGGCAGCCTAAAATCTATTTCATCTTGTTGCAAAACACAGACTGCAAGGTGCGGTTTACTTCCGCTTCCGGTGGGAGGAACCACATGACTGGCCCGCTGAACTACATGACCAGCCCGCTGAATCACGTGACCAGCCCACGGCATGAAATGATTGGTCAACCCCTGCTTTATGCCAAATGAAGCTTAATCTACTACAATATAACACTGGCTCTTCTGCTCTGGCTTTTGTATCATTTTTAAATTTATTATTATTTATATATATTTATATACGGGATATATTAAAAAAACATAATACAAAGACAGCTTATAAAAAAGAAAAAATATATAAACAAAACAAGGACAAAAGTAAAGTACAATACAATAAATCAAGAATATTCCAAAAAATTACAATAACAGATACAGTAATACCTCGGATAACGCTAAGACTTGGTTCCACAAGTCTTGGTGTTATCCAATTTTTAGTGTTATCCGATGCATGTTAAAATCCTATGGGATGGATCGGATAACGTTAAAGCTCCACAGAGATACATTGTAACCGCACGGGCTTTAGCGGTTGTTATCCGATACATCCCATAGGACCTTAACGTTATTCGATCCAAATCTCCTCCCTGGATTACTTTACGTTATGCGATTTTAGAGTTATCCAAGGTAAACGTTATCCGAGGTATTACTGTACATTGCAGAGACCTACACTGATGTAATCCCAGATAACACAAGATAATATAACCAAAGCCTCATGGTGCAACTACACCAATACTTATCACTGTACAGCCACAACTCACAGTGACTCTCAACATAACAGGAACCGGGAACAGCAAAGGGGAAGTCCGCAGCAAACATAAATGCTGGAGAAACCAGATGTCCCATTTATAGCGCACTACAATTTAAAGCTTGACATCCTATCAGGCACCTTCCATTTCTGTGAAACTATAGTTTGGCAGAACGAGAGGCGCCCTTGCCTAATACACAAAAACTGAATGAGAGAAGAAATGTTCTCCTACCTGAGGGTGAAAGGTCTGCAGGAAAGACTCTTCTTTGAAAGGTTCAGTCTTCAGACGTTCTACAACAGAAGCACCAAGGACAGTGGAGTGAGTGGGCCTTCTGGCTTTGCAGGATTATCCAAGCTCCCTACCCTGGGTTCTGTCAGATGATACTGAGCCTTCTTCTGGACAAAGATGACTCCACAATCCCCACACACATCCCAAATGAGAAGATATGAACAATTAGTCAACACTTTCACACAAAGATGCAAAATACTTATTCTCAGTCCTACCACCAGCCGAAAGGGCTTCAGGAACATATTGTTGGACTGCAACTCCCATGGGCCCAAGTCAGCATAGCCAACTAGTGAGAGATAAGCTGCAATCTTACAACATCTGGAGAACCATACATTCCTTTCCTTGCAACAGAAACAATCTATCACACAAGGCTGCTCTGAATGGAGGTGAAAGAAGGGATAATCGTGCAGAGTAGGAACCATTCTGGTTTTAGAGGACATCTCTCAGAATTCCCCAGCCAGTATGCATACCAGCCATGCTGGCTAAAGAATTCTGGGATTTCTCATCCAAAAAAAAATTAACCTTTCAAACTTTGGGTCTATGCTACTTAAATTAGTTACTCATAAAGATACTGTACACCTAGTGAATAGGAAGCAGTATACATCACACTCACCCCGTATCTGCAGGGGATATGTTCCAATACCTTTTGTGGATACGTGAAACCACAGAAAATGGCAACCCGCGTATTCAAGAACAAAAATCTCCTTCAATTTTTCTGCATTTATTTCCTTTTTAGGATACAATTCCCGATAGAACTCTTTCACTATCTGTATTTTTATTCGCTTTTATTACATCTCTTTCCTTGTTTGTTTATCAAAATTCCAGTTTCTCTTTTGATACGCATTTCCTTGGCAGCTCTTGCTAATAATTTTGACTTTTTATTACTATACTCGAAATACTCTCTTTTAAATAAATAAGATCCCTTTTTACCTTTTCAATATCTTTCCCCACTATTTCCTTCCTTAATTTTTGTATCTTATCAAAGATCCTCTCATCCTTAGTCCTTATATGCTCTTCTTGAAGCTGTTTAATTTCTTTCTCAATTTCTTCTTGTTTACTTTTTATTTGTTTATTCTTAATACAGTAAAACCTCATATAACACTAAAACCTGGTTCCACAAGTCTTCGTGTTATATGATTTTTCGTGTTATCTGATCCTCTATGGGATCCATAGAGATACATTGTAACCACACAGGCTTTCGCGGTTGTTATCTGAAGCATCCCATAGGATCTTAATGTTATCTGATGCAATTCTTCCCCCCAGATTCCTTCATGTTATGCGATTTTCGTGTTATTCGATACTAATGTTATATGAGGTATTACTGTACTTGCTATTTTTATACTTTCTACCCTGAATATTGATTTCATAGTGTCCCAAACTATATCATAATTAACCTCTCCTGTATCATTCCAATACCAACTCTCTTCCCGTTTCCTAATTATTTGTTCTTTACTCTTTTTCTCGTTAAATAGTTTCGGATTATATCTCCAATTATTTCCTTTCCTCCTTGTTCCCTCTATTTTTAGTTCCAGTAAAATCTTAGCGTGATCAGATTATTTGAAAATACCAATTTCAATATCATCTAAAGAATTAATCATATTATTCGTAACCAATATATAATCAATTCTGGAGTACGTATTCTAAACCTGAGAAAAAAAGTGGCAGGTAGAGTCTAAGGAGACTACCATCAGGGATTTAGTGCATGAATTTGATGTGTTGAATTATGCTCATTAGTTCATTTATTTCTTTTATTTCATTCATTAGTTAAGGGTGATGTTTTAAATGGGGAAAAGAAAGACATTATGTTCATAAAATTAAGGTTTTCATAAAATGTTCATAAAATCTAAGGTTTTCTGAGCTAAGGTAAAGGTCATCCTTGATCGAAAGCCAGTCATATCTGACTCTAGGTTTCAGTGCTCATCTCTGTTTATAGCCAAAGAGCCAGCGCTGTCTGTGTCTGCAGACATTTTTATGGACATGTGGCAAGCATGGAACACTGTTTCCCTTCCCACCAAGGTGGTCCCTATTTATCTTCTTGCAATTTCTTGTTTTTGAACTGCTACGTTGTTTTAACCCAAAACCAGAAATCCCAATTTCATTTGTGTTTATTATTATTTTTATATTTTACTTTTCAATAAAGATGCTTTTAACCTTTATTTTCCAATCCCCCTGACTCTACCCACTATGCAAATGTGTCCATAAGCAGCCCACTGTACAAACAACAATTCACCACAGGAGAATAACTGCAAAGGATCTATTTTAAACAAAGATTTCAATAGTCAAACTGCAAAAAAAAAAGAAGAGTTTTTCCTTCACGATTCCTTGAAAGCAGTTCTGCAATAAGAGGGAAAGCCAAAAAGGGAACTGGTTATGACTTCAAAGGAGAAACTTACTACAATGTATCCATTCTCACACCAATGTATCTATTTCGGAGTGGAGAGATTCTTTTTTGGAAAGAAAGGTTAGAAAGTGGTTTTTTAAAAACCTTCATAGAAAATGTTTCTCTCCTCTTTCAAGCGCACCTTAGATTACTTTGATCGGTTGATCGGTTTTTTGTTGGATCACCGCCAAACACCCACACACACACATAAATGACATTTCAAATTTTTCTCAATATCGTTTTTGTGGATTCATACTTTGGTGTCATTTTTCTCCACATGTTGTATGTGAACTGTATCCACCTCGGGAAGTTGTCATATTCGCTTTTTAAATTGGTACCTCCCCTTGGGGGGGGGGGGTTTGACCTCTTTTTAGTGTTTTTTAAAAACTCTTCATAGATTATGTTTCCAAAGTCCAATTCCAAATCTGAAAGTGTCCCCACAAAGGTTAATCTTTCCTCTTTCAAACGCACTTTGGATCATCTGAATTGGTTGGGTAGTTTTCTTGCTGGCCCTCCAACAACTGACCCCCACCCCCCAGCAAAACTATCACTTTTCCAATGCTACTTCTGAAAGCAATGATGTCATCACTTTGCATTTTTGGCTTTTGGTTTCTACCAATTCTTTAAGTTGCTGAGATGCTCTTTCAAATGACATAACCCTTATTTTCGTGGGTGCCTTAGTTTTGGTGTTGCAGTTTGGCAAAAGTACATGATTTTCGTTACATTGCAAGAGCTGTCAGACCAATCAACCGAAAGGTAAGATGTTTATAGAATTCATGTCAAAAAAGTATAAGCCCTTTCTCTCCATGCATCCCTCAAACCCAGAGATTCAATCCATTTGTTTATACAGCAATACCTTGGATAACGCTAAAACTTGGTTCCACAAGTCTTGGTGTTATCCGATTTTTAGTGTTATCCGGTGCATGTTAAAATCCTATGGGATGTATCGGATAACGTTAAAGCTCCATAGAGATACATTGTAACCGCACAAGCTTTAGCGGTTGTTATCCGATACATCCCATAGGACCTTAACGTTATTCGATCCAATTCTCCTCCCCAGATTACTTAACGTTATGCGATTTTAGCGTTATCCACCACCGCTTGCTACCTCCTCTCCTATCAAAAACTGGCTGTCTTCAAAATGAAGATATGCATGATCGCATCACCCCATCCTACATGTAGGAGATAATCGCAAGACCTGGATAAATAATGAGTAGAAAATGTGGCTGGCATCTGTTCAGCTCTGGCACATCCTTGGTACCAAATGAGAAGACCTTGCCGCTAACCAGGCATTACTGAATCAGTCTGAAGAAAGGAGAAACATAGAAGCAGGCAACAAGGTAAGAGGTGTGGCTGTGTAAGGTAAAAAATGGGGACTGCCTTCCTGAGACCTAAACCCTAATCTAAGCATCACTGGCACAAGCAATTCATATGCGACTGGCCTGCAGCTTTTCATTCTCTGGACTGTAATAAGGAATGATGCTGACCTCGTACAAGCCGGGCAGCCAGCCTATGAGCATGACTGCAAATTTGTGCAGCAAGACAGAGTGGAGGGCAGGGAAGCCCTCAATGGCTCTAAGTGCTTCTGAAGAAAGAAAGAAGAACAGCTGGCTTCCACTCAAGCTTCCTCTGAAGCTGGCTCAGCTACCTGGGTTGTAGCCAGGCTCTCAAAGGAAAGGAAAGAGTCCTTTGGCCAACCCCCAAGCACTTCAGCTGCCGGTCAATATCGAGTTCTTTCCTCTTTCCATTCCCGAGGCTCTGACCCCACAGTGTCTGGTTAGCTGGTCTGGAGCTATTGCATGTGAAATCCAGGTTAGACTGGCCAAAGGTTGTACACTCAAGACCAGTCTCAAGGGAAGGAAGTTTGTGTCCAGGACCAGGGCAGCATCTCACCTCGACTGAGTGTAGCCCCGTTCTCCTGGTAGTCCTCAATCTCAGCATCCTTCTGGAGCAGCAAGGCAGTCAGCTCCTGCACCTGGTACTGCAACACCAAGCTCATTGACATCAGGGGCCGCACAAGGTGGCGGGACATCTGTCATGGGTACAGGGAGGAAAAGCCAAGTGTCAAGTAACAGCAACAGTATTGGGCCTTGGGCCAATAATCATCATCATTTAAATTTTCTTCATGGTTATTGAAAGTACTTATGAAGTCCAATGCTGCCTTCAACCTAGAAATTTGTGCAGCACCTAGAAATGAATGGGAAAGCTGCGACTGCAGCTACTGCTGCGATGGTGGTGGTTGCAGTGGCTGCTGTTATAAGAATGCAGCAAGGGCACGATACAGATGGGAAGGAGCATCCTCTGCTTGAACATTGCCAGGATTAATGTTGGGTGTTCAGACCAAGCAGGGCATTCCCAGCCATTCTGTTGCTTACCAGCGGAGGGCTCATCTATTTATATAAAAGGCTACTACTGAGCTAAAGGTTGCACTTTCGGTAGCGTAATTTGGAACAGTATCTGTTGGTACACCACCTCCTAAAAGGTTGCACAGAGAAAACAATGCAGGTAAGTCAGTTCTTCTGCCCAGAAACTGGGGGGGGGGGGGGAGCAACGTCCTCTTCTTCAAAGCATCGCTGCAACTGGGGCTCATCTCTGCAGTGTAATTCTGGGCTCCATTTCCCATCAAAGACAAAGAATGGCAGCAAAGTATCTTTCATCCCGAGAACCTAGCCGTTCTGTTTCATGATGAACGGAAGGGGAAAAATCCCCTTTCTCTTGAGAGCAAAAGGCACTGCAAAATACAGTAACACATTGATCTAGGATGTTGCAGGACATGTGCAGAACCCTGAAACATCCTAGATGAGTCTTCTCAGTGCAGATATATATGGTCTATAATGCCTGACATTTTTTCAGAAAATATCCTGAGTGGGGATTATGGCAATCGCATTCCAATTCATCTCAAGGATGCCAGGTTGAGAAAATCTGTCCCATACATTATGAAACAGGTTCCAAGGAGAAAGTGCTTAGCTCAGAGACATGGGAGTTAAGGTGCCAATGTGAGGCTTTTGGAAAGTAACACAGAATTTGAGTGAAGGTACTATTTGCAGAGGGTTAACCTGGCATAGCCCTCTTACATGCATCCCCCAATCCTCTTAGAGCTTGCTGCTTCAGGTGCTAAATACCAAGGAAAGTTGTAACAAGGTAGAGAGCCTTCTTAGTGGCAGCACCCATACTATGGAATAGCTTATCTCTTAAGCTACACCAGGCCCCCTCTCTGAATGTATTTAAGAAGCTTTCAAAGAGTGAGCTGCATAGAGAGGCTTTTAGGGACATTTTCCCCCTGATCACTTAATTTTTGGTACCATTAGTTTTCAGAACCTTCTTTCTACAGTTCTCTCCTTTTTCTTTCCTTTTTCCTTTTTAAGAAGGAACTCAAAGAGGAAATCACTCACATGAGGTAATCTTCCTTCAAATATGGCCAAAAAAAATCCCATTTGCTAAAGTAAAGGTGAATGTATTTGTCTGAGCAAACATAAATAAGAACAGCAAATACAGGCTTTCTGACTTTATATATCTGTAGAAACAAGCACTAAGTTTCCCCACGTCTCCCAGACTGCTTCCTTTTCTTCAATGTATCTGGTGTGGACAGCTGAACTGGATGGGTGTTCAGACAAGCCCAGAAAGGCAACAGTCAAAATCTTAAGCATTTAAATCTCAGAGCTAACCAAAGCTCTGTATACCAGAACCAGGTTATTAGCCCAGGGCAACAGATTGTGTACTTATATATAAGTGATCACTAGGCTTTAGGCATCATGACATATCAGACTGGTGAAAAAACAGGGCTATATCCCATGGGACACCTCAGACGACAACTACCCTGGGAGCTTTCCTCACGGCAAGCCATGACACTAGCAGCCAAAGCTACCGTGTTTCACAACATAACAGAAGTAAGTGGTTATGCTTAACTACAGTAATACCTCGGATAACGTTTACCTCAGATAACGCTAAAATCGCATAACGTTAAGTAATCTGAGGAGGAGAACTGGATCGTATAACGTTAAGGTCCTATATGGGATGTATCGGATAACAACCGCTAAAGCCTGTGCGGTTACAATGTATCTCTATGGAGCTTTAACGTTATCCGATACATCCCACAGGATTTTAACATGCATCGGATAACACTAAAAATCAGATAAAACCAAGACTTGTGGAACCAAGTCTTAGCGTTATCCGAGGTATTACTGTATATAACTTGGTGATGTGTCCATCAAAGGAAGTGCAAGGTACCAACCATACTTGGCTGCTTACAGGCAATGCAAAGTAATACTGTACATATGCAACAGTTGAATCCCAGTGTATTTTTTTTCTCCTTTCATCAGCAGTACTAGGAGCAGGGGAATGGTCACTTTGTAGCTCATCCTCAAAAAATATTATTCAAGTGACATAACACAGCCAAAACTTTGTGAGCCAGCAAGATCCATTATCTGGGTATGGAGTGCCCTCTGCTGCACACACAGCAAAACTTTTACCAAATTGCTAAAATTACAGTAAATGATTATGGAGAAGTACTGTACCTGTCTATCCAAATAAGGTTGGTCCTAAAATATATTTGGCGTAACCATGTTATGGGGAAAATTAGGCAAGCAAACTGACAAATTTTACAAGAGGAGGGTACTCCATGACATCTTTGGAGGCAGAGAGATGCCATTTAGAAATAATAATACAAACTCTTTGTTAAAGAAAAAAATAACGTAATTTTCTAGTTTGAAGGCATCCTTAAGGCAAAACTCCTTAATTTTTCCAGAGTCAAGATCCACCTATATCCAAATATGAGTTATATAACTAACTTCTTGTTTATTATAGGTATTGGGAATATTTTTGTTCCCACTCTGTCAGATAACAATCATGAATGTCTCAACATGTTCAAATAATTTTATGATTTTATTAGTATAAGACACCCTGAGAGGATTTCATTCCCAAAGATTAACTCAACATATTTTAAATAAATGAATCAGCCCTGATCCTCCTATTGCAGTGGCTCACTATTCCCTCTCAGAGAATCTACCTTTTGGTAGCTGGACTGCGGTGGCTCAGTGGTTAAGACGTTGAATGTGATGACTGTAAGGTCGTTAGGTCAGCAGTTGGATACCTGAGTACTGCATGATGGAGTGAGCTCCCATCTCTGTCCCAGCTCCTGCCTACTTAGCAGTTTTAAAGCAAAAAATTACAAGTAGATAAATAGGTACCACTTCGGTGGGAAGGTAAACAGCGTTCCATGTGCTCCAGTGTCTAGTCATTCCTGCCACATGTACACGGAAATGTCTGCAAACGCAGACAGCACTGGGTCTTTGGCTATAAACAGAGATGAGCACTGAACCCTAGCGTCAGATACGACTGGCTTTTGAGCAAAGATGACCTTTACCATTGCCTAAACAGTACCTAAAACCATAGAATAACTGAATTGGAAGGGACCTTTTTGGCCATTCTCCATTTGTACATTTCTACACAGCCCCAGTCATAACTTTGCACTGAGAGCAAACAGATCTCAAGCATATGTCAATTTAACTGGCATGCAAGGATTAAACATTAGCGGGGAACAAAGGAGCATATTCACCTTCATTAATAGCTACAGATGCTTTCACTAACAGCATGTGAGGCTGGTCTGTGCCTAGAATACAGTAGAACCCCACATAATGAAAAAGCTCATTTCCATGGAGCGCTTCGCTATGCGGTTTTGTTTTGTTTTTGGCTATGCGGATCCAATTGGCAATACCCCGCATAACAAAAAAATGTTCGTTATATGGGGTTTCCATTAACCAGGGTATACCCCACTTAGCAGAAACCCCATATAACAAAAAAAATTCATTATGTGGGGTACCACAATTGCCGCACTAATGCTTCATTATACGAAGTTTTCGTTATATGAACCATTCGTTATGTGGGGTTCCACTGTCCTCCCGGTGCCATCAGACCCTACTAAGCTTTTCATATTCTGTCAGTTAATATCTTCTTTGCCTCAAAGCCCAGAAACCAAGCTGTACCTCCAGGGCTGGAATAAAGCGATGGCCCTACAGATGTTGTACACTACAATTTAATAACCCACCCCTCCTTGCCAATGACCAAACGCTAGCTGAGACTTCTGAGAGTTGAAGTCCAATGCTTGGAGAGAGTGGGAAGTTTGGTAAGTTGCTGCCCTGCAACCAAAAGGTTGTGAGTTCGATCCTGACCAGGGTCGAGGTCGACTCAGCCTTCCATCCTTCCAAGGTCGGTAAAATGAGTCCCCAGCATGTTGGGGGCAAAATGCTAATTAACATGTGAACGGCCCAGAGAGTGCACTAAGGGCTATGGGGCAGTATATAAGTGATTGCTTTACACTGAGCCATGAATTTTCCTCTTTTTAATTCATGATCATCCTTGTTCAACTCACCATTTCAACAGGAGCAGCAGAACAGTGAAAGTCCCAGTAGAAAGGCAGTCCTGAAAGTTCACTCTTTACATGAAGAATCAAGATGTTAGGGCTTGGCTTGCAGGAAAAGGAGGTGGCGTTGTTCTTTTGGCCTTCCAGAAGGGGACATATGAGGTTACGCAGGCAATTTAGGAAGGAGGATGCCTGAGCTGTCAATCTCTTATTTAGCTCCTGTGTGGCATTAAAATGCATTTTAGACACACACACAGAGATACACACAGATACACACACAGTTGTACACACCAACACCTTCACATACAGGTTGTCTCCCATAACCACAGGTTCATGAGCCATGGTTTCAGTGTTCTGTGGGTCTAAAAATATTAAATAAAAAATGCTGTAATACATAATACACACATAGTCTGGTTCTTCTCCTACAAAGCACAGAAGGGAATTGAACTCTCGGTCACTGGTACTCCATCTCACTGAGCTACATAGTCAGCAGCTACCAAATACGGGATGTAATAATTTATCATAAGTGATCATTACACACATACATATGCACCATAAAAAAATATTCTGCTCCATTTCATGATTTTAAAAAAGTATTTACAATTGTACTTGTAGGGGTACAGAGAAAGAGCTTGCTCAAAGATTGTGGTATTTTTGAACTACAATCGAGCATACCCCAGCCAACAGCCACCTTGTGCCAGCTAATCTTTCTCACACTAGGTCAGGTGATACGAACTATGGAATGCATTCATCAAAAGGTGGCTTCATTTCGGCAGTTTCACGTCTGCCCTAGACATGGAAGACGCAGCTGCACTTGTACAGTTCTTTTTCGTAATGAACTGGATGTCATGCTCAAAATAATATATTTTGAATCAGCCTGCAAGATGGTATACAGCTGCACAGCCAGAGGTTGGGAGCCCAGTTTCCCATGGTGCCTCTTTGGCATGGGCTGAACTCAAATGATTTCTACCAAGAGTTCTCAAACTTTTTAAGCCAGGGGCCAGGTCACGCTCCCTCAGACTGCCCTTCCTCCACCACATGGCACTTCTTGGTGTGGTGGAGGCAGTGAGGGGCCACATGAAATGGCGCCATGGGCCACATTTGCCCCATGGGCCACAAGTTGAGAATCCCTGATTTATAGAATCCCTTCCAGCTCTGCAGTTCTAGAATAATGTGTTTTCCTTCAGAATGATGTTCAGATTTTCCTTTAAACCAGGGGTTCCCAATCTATGGCCCGCAGACCAGACCGGGCCCACGATGCCATCCCATCTGACCTCTCGCCACCTCCACTGTACCCAGAAGTGGAAATGGGTTTATGCCCGCTGTAAGACACACCCATGCATGCACAAACACACATGCGGCTGTCATAAACACAGAACTAGGTGCATTTACGACAACTGTAAATGTGCCCAATTCCACTTCTGGGGCCCATTGTCCAGCCCGCTCAGCTGTCCAGGGTCGTGGTCGACATAAAAAGGTTGGCCACCCCTGCTTTGAACAATGGCTGATAGAATAGCTGCTGCACTGGGCCTGCCATATGAACCCTTCATAATTCACGCACTTCACTTACCTTTGACCTCTGTTGTATCATGTCAATGTCTGCCTTTTCATACCACATATTGTTGAGGTTGGACAGGAGTAAGGCATAGCCAGCATCTCCGAACCAAGCCTTTGCCATCAGTGTATTGGACTCAGCAAAGCAAACTGAAGCCCAAGGCTGCAGAAGGAGCTTGGTTTCTGGGTCCTCAGAATCTTCCATCCTAGAACAACAGTTACATTTATCTCTACATAATATTTAACTCCCATGTATCATTTTCTATTTCTGCAGTATGTGCAAATTAAACTAATCCAAATAAAGGCAAGTAAAGGTCAATCACAGAATCATAGTCTCATAAATTCACGATAATACAAAGTCCCTTTTGAGGGGAAATACCATAATTTGAACTTTTAGAGTATACTTATACCAAAGTATTATAACAATTTGATGTGACCTCAGCTTCCATGGCTCCACCTAGCAAAATTCTAGTATTTATATTTTGGTGAGACACTTAGAATTCCTGGCTAGAAAGCTCAATTACTACAGCCCAGGAACATGTGCTATTAACTTTGAACAGAAGACTCCAAATGTTTCATCAAACTACAGAACCAAGAGTTCCCCAGAATCAAGTGATAACCAATAAAATAGTACCAAACTGTTGCAATTACCATATTTGCCAGCATATAAGACACTTTTTCCCCTTAAAATATGCCCGAAAAACAGAGTGTGTCTTATGTGCTGGTAACAGCCCCACCTCCACCCCCCACCTGCTGGTGCAGTTCGGTGGAAAGAGAGAACTGGTGGCAGGAGTCAGGAAAGGGCTATTTTTAAAACCACCCTCACCACTCAACCCTCCTCCCGTTGGTGGCTGCCACTGACTGCTAGGGGCCAAGTAAAGGGTGGCTTCCAAAGGAGCTCTCCTGCCCAGCCAATCCCACCCTCCCTGTCTCCTGACGGTCAGCGGGGCTGGGGTGGGGTGGAAACGGGCCTAAAGGATCCTTCCCTTCCTCCATCCCACTCTCCCTGGCTGCTGGTAGGATGGTAGGAAAAACAGATTCAGAGAAACCTCCATTTTCCAAAATTCTCTTTCTTGTATGGCTTTTTTGGAACCCCAGTTTTTTCCTGCACTAAACAAAAGAAGACACAGCTACTGGGCATTAAGTGAAACTTTCAGAACTATGACAACTACCTTCTTCTAAATGCAAATGTGCTTTAGAATATTATGCCACTTCCGAATACTTGCTATCTCACAAAATGGCAGAGTTTAGAAAATTACTTTTATGGACTACAATTTGTTTGTTTGTTACATTTATATACCACCAATCTGGGTAATTTCCCACTCTGGGCAGTGTATAGCAGTAGAAATGTTTACAAAAAGAACCACAAACAAACCAAATAAATCAATATATAATGGCAACAACTCCTATAACCCAACCACCAGCATGTCACATAATTTTTCCAAAACTCTGCAAAATCCTGGCTTGGAGTTTCATACGACAAATATGATGACTCATACTCACACTCTCTTAAACACACACACACACACACACACACACACACACACACACACACACACACAATTTGGTCTGAAGCCACAAATATGATGACTCATACTCACACTCTCTTAACACACACACACACACACACACACACACACACACACACACACACACACACACACACACACACACGATTTGGTCTGAAGCCACAGCAGAGACATCATACATGCGTCAGATAAACTCGATATACCGTAGGAGTGCCCTGCGTCAGATAAACTCGATATACCGTAGGAGTGCCCTGCGTCAGATAAACTCGATATACCGTAGGAGTGCCCTGCGGGTGGCTCGGTCATTTCGAACAGTCACGTACGATGCCATGTGTGTCATTGCCGATATGATGCCGATCCATCTGATAGCAGAGGAACGGGCAGAGATTTACTGGCAGAGGCGAGAAAACCAGGAGAAGGAACGACGCACAATTGCTATAGAAGCCAGGAAAGAGAGGATAACACAATGGCAGCAGATCTGGGATAAATCGACCAAGGGACGGTGGACTCATCGCCTTATCCCAGACATCAGTGCATGGTCGACAAGACAGCATGGAGAGGTGGATCACTACTTCACACAGCTGTTGACAGGGCATGGCTGCTTCAGAGCCTACCAACACCACTTCAGGCTGGATGATGATGCTTCATGCCCCATCTGCCAGCCCATGCAGGAAGATGCAGAGCACGTGTTTTTTCATTGTCCACGCTTTGATACAGAACAGGAAATTCTACAGAGACATTTTCGACAACAGCTGTCTCCAGAAGATATCTTCAGTGAGATGTTGAGTAGGGAGACTACCTAGGTCGCGGTGTCCAATTATGCAGCCGGGGTCATCTTGGAACTTAGACGTGTGGAGAGACTACGAAGAGGGCAGCCGAAGACATAGAGGAGAAGGAGGGCAAGGAGCCAAATTGGAAGAGGGTTTTTAATAGCCATTTTGCCCCCCATGAAGTAATGCCTGACGGCGGTCCCGTGGGGTGGCAGGGCGTAATGGGAGGTGGTTTTAGTGGGTAAAAATCACACACACTGTGAAGCCAGAGCAAGGGCTCACAGTGTCTTTTGAAGATTTCCACCTGCCCTTAATAAAAAATTTAAAAAACACACACACACACCAATCAAATATGTTTTCCCTCTTCTGGTGCTAAAGGCAACTTGTAAGAAGGCAGGATGAGCCCTATCATCAGGTACACTGAGATAGACATCTCATTCAGGCAGCTTTTGGGGGTGTCAAGAAAGTATTATACTGTACTAGAGATGGTGAAGGGTTTTCTCTCTCTTGTGCCAAAACAATTTGTCTAAACTAGTCACTTTAAACCTCCAGGAGAACAACCAGCTATGAAAGGAGTATTGCTATGAGGGTTTTGGATTTTGGGACCACAGGTCCCTGCTTCTTGGAAGACAGACTGCTGACAAATGATAGATTACAGCTCACTAGAAATAAGAAGAATGGGTTCAGCCACAACATGAACGTCACCAGGAGAGCTTTAAATTGATCAGAAGTGAGAAAGAGAAGCAAACTCTGTGGTAAAGACAGATAAAGGCTTATGCAAAATAATAAGAAGAGAGCAAGTAATTCTAATAGGGACAGTAACAGTCTTCATTAAAAAGTCAAGCTACAAATCACACAATATCCAGTGTCTACAAATGCCAGAGTAAAGGAAACAAACAAGAAAAACTGGAAATCTTAATTCAGGAAAGTAAACATGTCTTGATAGGGATAACTAGAACTTAGTGGGATGACTCCCATTCCCAGAAAATGGCAACAAAAGGATATACAGTACATTGTTCAAAAAGAACATAAAGAATAAAAAACGAATTGGAGTTGCACTAATGTCAAAAATACTTATTCATTCACAGGAATACAGCAGGATCAGCTTCGTGTACCCTCAAGAACATTTGGATTAATATAATTGGACAAAAACAAAAGGAACATGTTATTTGGAGTCTAGTTGGATTGACTGCACAAACAAGAATATACAGATGAAACCTTAAAAAAAACAAATTGCAAGGATAATAGGTGATATACTGTAGATTTAAGATATATACTGTATGATGTGACTGAAACAATATCTTATAGAGATAATTCTGAAACTATGGAACAGGAGGATGGTGAACTTGAAAGTAGATAGCTTCCAGAATCCTTTAAGTTGATGATTTATTCTCTTAAACAAAATGGTCAAGGTTTGTATTATTTTATTGTTTATACCATTTCTGCTTGTATAGTATTACTCATTGTATTCACTACTGCCCCGATGATAGGAAGTCTGCTTATTTCAATTGTTTTTTTACAACTACAGTACAGTATTTGCAATCCATGTCCAATCACTCAGTCTCTTTATCTTGAGGCCATGTATAAATGATTGCCATGTTAGCCCCACTCTTATGTCTAAGGAAGTGGACTTGATCCACAAAAGCTCACATTAAAATACAGTAGGCAAAGGTCGCCCTTCAGGTCCATAGCCAGGATTCTAGATGGGGGGGGGATGTCAGGAGGGGCAAAAAAATATCAGGAGGGGCAACAATGTTACATTCACACGTACTGTATAACATTGGCATCCCGGGATGAGGGGGGGCTGTTAGCTCAGGAGGGTTTTTGCACACCCACCTCTGGGGGGCCCTGGCTATGGCCCTGTCACCCTTGCTTAAAAGCCAGTCATATCCGACTCTAGGGTTCAGTGCTCATCTCTGTTTACAGCGAAAGAGCCAGCAGCCAGCGCTGTCTGCATTTGCAGATGTTTCTGTGGACATGTGGCATGCATGCCTCAACACACGAGTGCACGGAACGCTGTTTACCTTCCCACCGAAGGGGTCCCTATTCAGTGGTGGGCTCCACAAAAATTTACTACCACACCGTGGGCATGGTACGGTGAGCATGGCCAGGGGGAAAGCCCTGCGTTCCACCTGAATTAGGACTACAGGTACTTTATTTCAAAACTTGAATGGGTGGGGCCAGCCAGAAATTCTGCTACCCGTTCTGGCCAACTGGTGCAAACCTGCTGATGATGCCCACCACTATCCCTATTGATCTATTTGCAATTTCTTGCATTCAAACTGCTAGGTTGGCAGGAGCTGGGATAGAGACCGGAGCTCACTCCGTCATGCAGTACTCGGGAATCGAACTCTGGCCTTCCAGTCGTCGAGTTCAGCGTCTTAATCACTTGAGCCACTGCAGTCTCAGTTAGTCTTTAAAGTGCCACAAAGTTTTTGTCTTCCTTATTTTATGTTGGGGTTTGTTTGTTTGTTGTCTGACATGCCTGCACAGACTCTTGCTACCACGTCGACAACAACAGTACACCAAGTCTTAGCGTTGTCCGAGGTATTACTTGTACTGGGAACTTTTTGAAATAGTAGCCGTGTTAGTCTGTGGTTCAGGCATCTCAGAAAACAAAACAAACAAAATAAAATAAAATAAAAAACATGGTAGCACTTTACAGACTAACTGCTATATTTTTATTGTTAGCTTTTGTGGATCAAGTCCTGATGAAGTGGACTTGATCCACAAAAGCTAACAATAAAAATATAGCAGTTAGTCTTTAAAGTGCTACCGTGTTTTTTATTTTATTTTGTTTATTTTGTTTTCTGAGATGCTTGTACTGGGAACGCCTCTCAAAGACAAAACAGGGGAGTTTTGAAACTAATAGCAGCTGCAGATGCATAAACAGGAGACCGTGGAACGGAGACAAGGAACGGAGAGAAAAAATGGGGGAAAGTCAGTGGTGGGATGTCAAAAATTTTACTACCCCACCATGATGTCATCACAGTGTGGGCGGAGCTAACATCATGACGTCATGATGCCGTGGGCAGGGCCAAAGGGAAAAAAATACAAAAATACAAAATAATTAAAAAATAAAATAAAAATAAGCACACACACACACACACACACACACACACACACACCAACCCATCCACAACACAAACACATAAATAAATAAATAAATAAATAAATAAAATAAAAATACATTAAAATACACCCACCCACCCACCCACCCAAAACACAAATCAACCAGAGCTTTAAAACCAGAGCTTAAAGCTTATTCTGGCTAATCTTTCTCACACTAGGTCAGATGGAAGGAACTACAGAATGAACTCACCACAAGATGGCTTCATTTTGGCACTTTTCAACAGTTAAAGAAGTTAGGTACAGTACTAAGTCTTTGCCTAACCAGTTCTCTAGGATAATATGCCTTAATGTGAATGTAAAACAGCTGTACCTCCTTAAGGGTTCTCCAATTGGAACAGCACTTGGAACAGCACAGGTGTAGCTTATTGATGAGGTAACTCCAAGACTTTGCTTAAAAACCCCAAGCCAGGCCACCAGGCCTGCCGGCTGCCAGGCCTTTTTAGGAACTGTGGTAGTATGTCAATATAGGTAAAGGTATTAAACACACATTAAAATACACACAGACACACCATATCCAAAGGTGAGTCCCTTACCCTGGGGAGCAGGCTATTGGGAGCTTCAGGCTAGCAGCTTCTCTTCCTCCTCCCCGCTTGGGAGGACAGCAAGGAGGCCGTGCATACGCACCAAGTGCTTGGCGTGCATGCACAGTGGGGGAACCAGTGAAAAGGTAAGCCCCGAAGGTGGCTCCCCCCAAAAGCTGCTACCGGTTCTCCAGGACACTGGGAAAAGTTACTCCCGGTTCTGGCGAACTGGTGAGAACCTGTTACATCCCATCACTGGAAAGTAAAGGGAACGCAAAGCGTTACCGGCACTGACGGGCAGCGAAAGGCAGGGGTCCAAAAACGTTTAGCGATAACACCTTGTCTCGACTCCGATCTTCTTCTTTTTCTCAATTGTGAAACAAAGCACGACGTTGCCGCTTGGATAAAAACTCGCAATCCTCCCCAAACCTTACGATCATATTATACACATTGGCCCGCCGTGCACGGGGTACTTCAAACCACCACAAATACAATTCCAGGCACATCCCTCTCCTTCCCCAATGCATGCCGGGAGTTGTAGTCCGTTTGGCGGGTCCTGCAGAATTAGAGACCAGCAAAGCCATTCTAGGCCGTCTTTAAGGAACGTAGGAGGAGAGGTGTTTATTTCTCTCCCTATTCTCCTTACCGTAAATTCCGACTCCTACAACTAAGAATCTGAGGGGCCACGTCGAGGCGCCGCCGGAAATGGTCCTTTCTTTACATTTCCACGCTGAGTTGTTGTTTCTAAAAGAGTTCCGCAAATATGCCCCTCTTCCACACCTTAAATCAGGGGTGCCCAAACTGTGGCCTGGTGGGGGCCAGATGTGGCCCATGATGATGCCAATTCACCCAGCCCGTGAAGCCCTCATTCTAGGAGCAATAAGGGTTTTTTGCAGGCTGGGTGAATTGGCATCAGGGGGGCTGCATCCGGCCCCCGGGCCTTAGTGACTGGCTCCCTTGTGATGGAAAATAGAGAAATATAAATAAAACCAAAGAGACTCCATCTTCGCCCTCTCAGTAACCTACAAAGTGGCGTGACATGAGTCAGTTAAAACTTGCCTGCCTGTTGTTCAGGCTGAGGCAATAAACCCTTTCCTCATTAGAATAGACTAGGGCTTATAAGTGTACCCAATGGTAGAGGATAGATAAGTGTGAAGTTTGGGCCATTAGCCAATGTTAGTGTGTAGTTTGAATTCCTTTGTCCCTGGAACCAATACCAAGGTGTTAAGATTGTAAAACCACCGCATGGTCGAGGTGCCATGCATTTCCTGTTTGTTGTTGTTCAGTCGCACAGTCGATTCCGACCCTCTGCGACCCCATGGACCATTGCCCGCCAGGCACTCCTGTTCTCCACCATCCCCCCTCAACTCACTGAGCTCTGTGCCCATTGTCTCCACAATACAGTACTATCTATCCATCTCATTTTTGGCCGCCCCCTTTTTCTTTTTTCCTCCACCCTTCCCAGCATCAAGGCTTTCTCAAGCGAATCCTCTCTTCTCATTTGATGTCCAAAGTACTTTAGCTTCATCTTTACAATTTGACTTTCTAAGGAGCATTCTGGGTTTATTTCTTCTAAGATTGACCTATTTGTTCTCCTTGCTGTCCAGGGGACTCTCAAAACTCTCCTCCAACACCACATCTCAAAGGCATCTATTCTTCTGCGCTCAGCTTTCCTAATGGTCCAGCTCTCACAACCATACATTGCCACAGGGAATACCATTGCTTTGACAATACGAATTTTTGTTTTCAATATGATGTCTCTGCTTTTCATTATGCTCCCCAGGTTTCTCATTGCTTGCCTCCCAAGAATCAATCGCCTTTTTATTTCATGGCTGCAATCCCCATCTGCAGTGAGTTTTGATCCCAAGAAAGTAAAATCTGTCACGGCTTCTACTTCTTCCCCATCTATTTTCCAGGGACTGATAGGGCCTGTTGCCATTATCTTGGTTTTCTTGATATTGAGTCTCAAGCCAGCTTTTTCACTTTCTTCTTTCAACCTAATCAGGAGCTTCTTTTTTAGGTCCTCCTCACTTTCAGCCATTAGGGTGGTATCATCTGCATATCTCAAATTGTTGATGTTTCTCCCAGCAATTTTGATCCCAAATTGTGATTCCTCCATCCCTGCATTGCGCATTATGTGCTCTGTGTATAAGTTTACTCTGTTTACTACTGGGTATATAAACCTTTGTCTTTGAATCCTCGTGGTTCTCAGATTCTGAGTAGCTATACTATCTGTGAACCATTGCGCAATAAAAGACCTTTGAATCTGTATGATCTGGAAATTGCTGTCCTGTCTCATCTCTGATACGACAATTCTACAACACCCTGACCCATGTGACCGGCCCTCAGCCTGGAATGTTTGGGCACCCCTACCTTAAATCCACTGTCGACAACAAACAAAGTGGAGGGAAGGGGATTCCCTGCTTGTTTCGATGTGTCAAGCACACGCGACATACGCACCCCTCCCCTCGGCTCAAAAGAGGTGCCCAAATCCGCTCAACGGTTCCAAATAAAAAGGCTATTATATCTATAAAATGCTTACCAGTCGACGTATGTCTGTGTAAGCTGGGCTTTGAAAAAAGAACACACACACACACACACCCAACAAATCGTGCCTGTGATCATTTTTTGGTCTCAAAGGGGTCAATTGCCTACTTATTTTCCTAATTTCCAGGCTGAATCATAGAGTATTTCATATCTGAAACTGAACACGCCGGAAATAGGAATAATTTACATTAGTCCCACTCCTTACCTTCATGGACTCTGCTTAATGTGCGCCCCTACATCCTAAATAGATGTATCAATGGAAAAACAGGGCACAGAAAAAGGCATAGATACAATTGCACACATGGGAGATCTGTGCTAATTTTCCCCCCCATATTTGAGGCCTCTGTGTACATTTGTGGCCTTCATACATTCAATATGTACATGTTTTAATTAGGTCACTAAAGAATGCATGGTGGTTTTCCCACTTAAAAACCTATTTCTGTAAGGGAGAAATGGGAAGCATAGGGGCCATGGAAACAAAGGCAACCCTTCCAGGTCCCAAGATTGGATATGGGCGGCCTCCTGCACTCTGAATATTGCCCATGCTGCTTTTTGAACTATGCACACATTAAGTTAAGGTAAAGGTCACCCTTGCTCAAAAGCCGGTTGTGTCCAACTCTAGGCCAAGGGTTCAGTGCTCATCTCTGTTTTTAGCCAAAGACACAGCGCTGTCTGCATTTGCAGGCATTTCCATGGACATGTGCCAGGCATGCCTCAACACCCGAGTGCACGTAACATTGTTTACCTTCCCACTAAAGTGGTCCCTATTTATCTACTTGCAATTTCTTACTTTCGAGCTGTTAGGTTGGCAGGAGCTGGGACAGAGACAGGCGCTCATTCTATCATGCAACACTCAGGTTTTGAACTCCTGACCTTCCGCCTCCTAGTCAGCTTCTTAACTACTTGAGCCACTGCAGTCTCCACACATTAAGTTAAATGCCCACATATTTATCATGCTGCACTGCTGACAAACACCCAAAAGTACTTCAAACATATTAATTTGTTGGATGTATCTCTTACTCATATAAATGGTATGTGATGGTGAGACATTTTAACATGCCTTTATCCTATATACTACTGTATAATAATTTCATGTCAGAAATTATTCTGGGTTAAAAGGATTTTTGCTGGAGAAACTCCACTATACTATCCTATATACTGATTCATTTGCATTTTAAAGCCAGCATCTTGTCAACAAACAGATGGATAGATATATTCAACACTGATAAACTACAGTTAAGAACAAATGAGCCAACTCATGTAATATGTTTATACATGACTGGGAACATGTGGAAAGCTTACACTAGCATTAATTTTCCACATGACCCATATCTTGTAAAAGTGAAGATGAACCCCGATGCGGAGTGTAAAAAAAGATGTCTAGCTGAAGACATGCCATACATTTTTGTGTATCGATTACTGTAGCATCAATAAAACTGCATATCTTTCTAGAGAGCTTGTCTGATCTCCAGTAAGAGGCTTTTTTAAAATTGCATTTATTTATTTCCAGTGTTTATGGATCATGCTGTTACAGAACACACAGAGGGAAATTAAGAGAATAAAAACAAGCAATTGAATCACAAGAGTGAGGCTGCAAAATGTGGAGGAAAAAACCATAAAACAAAATTTAAATATTTTAGTGACCTGGATCCAGTGGTGGGCATCAGCAGGTTTGCCCCAGTTATCCAGAACCGGTAGCAGAAAATTTGGCTGGCCCTGCTCATCCCATCCAAGTTTTGAAAATAAAGTACGGTAGTCCTAATTCAGGTGCAACACAGGGCTTTCCCCCTGGCCTCGGCCACCATAATATGCCCACAGTGTGGTAATAATTTTTTGGGGGCCCACCACTGGAACTTTTGGCATCCCTCACCATTGGCCATGCTGGCTAATGCTGATGGGAGTTGCAGTCCAACTACATTTGGAGTGCCAGATGTTCCTTATCCCAAGCTAAAGAATTTGCCACCAAACACATATTTGTGGTCTCTGGCTTTAGAGGACAATGCCTACCATCAATTAGCATTCAATTGAAATTCCTGTCCAGTTGCACAGAATGTATTTACAGCCATGTAGTACTGGACTTCCTTTCTTAAGGTCTGACGAATGTGGTTTTTGTTTGTTTGTAAAGAACTGATCCAGAAAGCACTGTTTATCCACATACTGTCTATGTACTATGACATAGTTTCATTGAAACTGAATGATGGGACATAAAAGGAACCACTTCTTCACAAACTACCTTATTTGTTTCTGAAAGTTAGTGATGGCCATTACCAAAATAGCTTTAAAATGGGATTATAGAAATTCACTTATACATGCTTATTCTGTAGCTATCTGCGGCTAATACTCTTGATGGTGATATCTTATTAAAAATGCAGGATACTGTAGTCTTATTTTTTTGGATGGGAGGGAGACCTAATATTATATAAGTATGTCACAAAAATAAGGAACTGTGACCAACTACAACTGGTCAAACAGCAGAGCCAGAAGGATGGTTGTGATCAACTAAAAGTCCTATCTGATTGGTAAACAAGCAAACAATAATGGTGAGGTCCAAGATTGCAAGGTCTGCTAGACATTCTTCCCTTGGAAATGCACTTGAGATACCACATAAATATAAAAGGGCAGAAATATGGACAAAATTTGTCCCCCAGCTCCAGCTCCAGCTCCAGCTCTCTAGTGCATCCCAGTCTTGTTCTTCTTTCATGTTTAGGCCAGACATGAAACTGCCAAAATTAAGGCACCTTTTGGTGAGTTCATTCGGCAATTCCTTTCTCCTGACCTAGTGTGAGAAAGATTAGCCGACTATACAAGGCTGCCATTACCAGGATACGCCCAATTGTGGTTTTAGAATAACACAATCTTCAAGGAGGCTGTGCATCCCAGTACGATTTTCCTCATGAGCATAGACTGCATGTTATACCACACCATGGAATACTTTGTTTCACTTGGCAGACAAATTAAATGGACGGTCTTAATGCAAAGACAAAAAGGAGGAGTGTTAGAATAAACGTCTAATGTGGTCTGTCATACAGACTTTATATTTGTCTCTAAGCTGCCTGCAACTAAACTCCTTTGAAAAATTCTGAGTATCTGTCCTTGTATAATATTCCTATCAGCACAAATATTTCCTTGGATTTCCTTTAGATCAGCGCAGAGGAGTTATCTCATTTGTATGATTCCCCGCATACTCTTGTGTCCCATTGGGCTCCTGCTCTGTCTTCAGCTCCAGTTTGGACTCAATCGACAATGTCCCCTGTTTCAGAAGAAGATCCGTGGTTTCTTTTTCAGAATGGTGCAATACTTCAAGTGGGTAGATGTTCACAGATTCCTCTTTTCCCTCCTTCATGGGACAGAGAAGACAGAAAGGAAAGCCTTTGCACCACGAATGTGGCAAGTACTTTTGCAGGGCTAAAGGTAGCTCATATCTCTGTGCCAAACCCATCTTGCTTTGTTGTAGGGAATCTTCTCCGGCATCTGGTGTAGATAGTGACAAGGGACTGAGTAGTCCTCGTTCTTGCAGGGTGCCTTGAAAATAATAAGAGGGCAACATAGAAGAACCATACATTGATGAACCACAGGAATTGGAAATACAGTATTACTTTAAAATAGTTTAGGTAGCCAAAAATCCCACAAAATGACCCACATAAAAATGTCCAAATATTTCCTGAAACTAAAGAAATTCCAAATCTGTAATATTTCTGCTGTTAAAAATTTAAAGGCAGCTATGTTAACTATTACTAATATTAAAATTATTGAAATGGTTTTTTAAGTATAAACAATACCATTACTTATTTCCCAGGTCTGTCTGAAGATGGAGTTCAATTATTAGATATCTCTATCTTGCAGTAACCTATGAAAAAGTAAGGCTTTTTTTTTGCAACTTATTAACTTGAATAATATTTAATTGTATTTATTAAACAGCTTGTACATAATTGTTCAACCCCAAAGAGAGCTCTTTGACATTAAACATAAAAGCAAACAGTTCAAATCAGCAAATCAAACTAATACACTAAACAGCATTTCTGTCTGAAAGAATTAAAACAGATCCAAGACTTGTCCATCTGCTTAAGAACCATTAATGAGAAGCCAGCTTAGACTATCTAACAAATTTAACATAGGACATTACAACTGAGAGAAAACTGTCCCATATTCTAATCTAGGCCCTTCTTATATAGAAGAATGCTACAAAGCAATGTCCCCATCACACTGCAACTCTGAGAAAATAACTTTTAGAGCAGGGGTGGACAACCTACAGCCTGCGGGTCAGACCCAGCCCACAGCAACATTTCATGTGGCCCACCACCACCCTCACTGTTACCAGAAATGGAAGCGGAAGCATTTATGACAGCCGTAAAACATGCCCATGCATGTATAAACGCACCCACACCTGCCATAAATGCTGCCATAAATTCACCCACAGACGTGTTTTATGGCAGTGTTTACAGCAGGAGAAACCATGTGACCAACCCGCGGCACGAAAAGTTTGGGAACCCCTGTTATAGAACAATGATTACAGAACTTGTTAGAGACTTTCTGAGAGGAAATATTGGGAAGGCAAATACCTGACACTAAATTGTGACTATCACAATAATGACAAATGCTACTATTAAACAAGCCCTGCTTAAAGAATAACTATCACAGTAACTCCTATCAGTGTATGGTGTCCACTATCAGTGTGCTGCTCCCAGGGATATTATCCATTCTTACCTGTAGTTATTATTCTTTGGTGATGAAATATTTTCACAAGAAACAAACATTTGAAACATTTCTGCAGATGTCAACCTGGAGCTGAGCACAAAGAGGTAACCAGCTCCCCCCGCCCTTCAGAATGAAGTAACCTCTGACTTCCTCCTCACCTGAGACTGTATTCTCTAAGGAGAAGGCCAAGGATCCAGTTATAAAGACAGGGGTCATCAACAGAGAAAGGAAGATGAGGTCCACAGGGACACAACCTGCAGGAAAAAAGAAACATCCGGATGGTTTTAGAAATATCATATACCTGCCACTAATGTGCAACATGCTTTTCATTTAATATAAAGAGTTATAAATGAAACACGTCAGGTGCTTGTTCTTGTGAAACACTTCTGAAGAGATCTAAACTAAACAAGAATAATTGCTCTCATAAACATTGTACCCACAAGGTTTATCATTCACTACAAACTGAATAATAGGTGTAATCTGTTAGAATATAAGACTTCCTCAAAGTAGCAGCATCTGAGAGTCTCTTCCAGCCTGGGAGGACTCCTTCTTTTGTGACTGGGTGAGAATGCAACTAGCAGTGCCATCATCCATGGTGGCGTATTGATGCTGTAGATTTCTTTTTTACCTGGGAAAGGTATTTCCTGCAGTAGAACAGAGCAGTAGAACAGCAGAGGTGAGAGCAGACGCTTCCAGAATGCCTCCCCTTATTTTCTATAACATTCAAATAGTTTTATCATTTAGATCAGGGGTTCCCAACCTAAGGCCTATGGGCCAGATTTGGCCCATGGTGCCATTTCAGGTGACCCCCCACCCCACTAAGGGCATTTGAGGAACAAAATGGCCACTCCTTTGAAGCTGTTGAAACAAAATGGCCACATCGTGCAGGCAAGGCAAAATGGCCATCTGGCTCTTGAAGCTGACGGAGAGAGTGTAACCCAGCCTCTGGCTTGAAAAGTTTGAGAATCCCTGTTTTAGATAGAGAGGTCACATTAAGCCGCTATATGGCAACACTGGGATAGGACTAATGTGGCAGAAATGGATCCAGGTTGGCAAAAAAAAATAAGGTGCTTGCATTGATCTGTTAGAACAAATGTCCAGAAATAAAACACATTCTACATGTTCAGAAATCTGCCACTCCAGTGCTGAAGTCCACAAATTAAAAGGCTAAAATCTGACTAAATAAAAAGGATGTAACGCAATAATATTGAGAATCCAGAGATGTTGCCTGGCAGTTGTCCTAAAGAGAGACATCCAAAGCTGCCATGATAGAGATGCTGTTCTAAACACTCACAAGGACACAAAAGCACTTATTACAAATCTTAATAATGAAGGAGTTTTGTGTGGATGAAGGTATTCTGTTCATAACTTATCTAGCTATTTATTTAGATATGTATTCCGTTTCTCCTCTTTAAAAGCCAGTGCAGTTTAGGTCAACAGGAGACATGTAGTCTTTCATTTCCATGAATCTTAATTGTTTCTAACATCTCATTACTTTAAAAAAAAACTGCTTTTTTATCTAAAATATAACGTTTATCAATAGGTTAGGGGTGAGCAGTAAAATCGCTTCCAAAGAGTGAAAAAGAAGAGGGAGGAGGAGGAGGAGAAGGCACAGAGTACAGAAATGCTGATTTGGTCAAGTTAAATATTTCTGTGTAAACTGCAACATTAGAACTGGTTTTCTTCTGCTCAAACCTTGCCTCACTGCCAGAATATATTAATCTAACTGCTTATACATAGACACGAAGCACTTACCTTGCAACTCCCTGGCTGATGAACTTTGTATTGAACTACAACTGCCATCATCCCCCAATTAGGATGGACAATGCACATGTCAACAGGAAATGCCAGGGTTTGAAATCCAATACATAGATGACACTGGTTATAGGCTGCCTGGTTCTATGGTGTCCACTGCAGAACGGGATGTTTTGACACGTGCACTCTCCTCAGAGGCCTTGTGCAAGTAAAGTCCCCCCTCTCCTCACCTGTTGCCAGCGAACCTGGAGCAGTGAAGAGCCACTTTGGAACCAGAAGTCCCATGAACATGGTGAAGCCCACAATGAAGATGTTCCTGCCTGAGTTAATGTCTGTGTACTGGAAACAGGAAACACCAGTGCCGACAGCAACGCTGTATGTCAAGCACAGCACACCTCCTGAGGATGGGAAACAAGACGTAGGAAGGGAAACAAAGCAGAAGAAGAGAACTGTGAACAGTCAGAACAAGCAACGCAAAGGGGAAGGAAGGGATGCCTACCACCATCATTCACCAAGATAACCAGGTAGAGAAGCCTCCCATATTTCAAGGGCCTGAGGCTATCACAAAATGGGTCTGAGGGCAGGGGGACGTGTATTCCACAACTATCTTTAATTTCTCCTTCATCTAAAGGAGCCTGCATTAATTCATATCTGCAATAAGAATTATAAAACAGAGAGGGTTGTGGGAGGTAGAGACAAGAAGGGGGGGAAGAAGAATTTATTTACCATGAAGTCCTAGAGGAATGGTGGTAAGGAGTCCCATAAGCCTGGGAGACAGGCCCAACAGCATACACGTCATTGCAGTGACCCACACTGACCAGGAAGAGGTCGCCTGAATAGAGGAAACGGGGCATGAGGCTTTGCCCCTGGCAAAAGTAGCCACAACCCTCCTGAACTGGTGTTGTGTTCCCACATACATATTTACACTCTACACACCTCTCTGCTTTCAACAGAGTGACAAGGAAGGAACCAAGAGTAATGGAGAAAACAAGAAGAAAACCTACAGGTCCACGATCAATGCCTTGACTAGAACACAAGCTTTTCAGCATATTTCATTCTCTATTTTGGAAACAATTTGTTCTGTCATACTAAAAATGGCATTGATATATCTAGGGCAGTGATGGCAAACCTTTTAGAGACTGAGTGCCCGCACTCAACAGGCTGCCATCCATGCCACAGAAGGGCAGGGTGAACTCTGTGCTGGGTGGAAGGAGGAAGCGCTCTCATTGGGCTGCTGACCAAAGGAGCTGGACGAACTCTGTGCTGGGTTGCTGCGAGCATGCCCACAGAGATGGCTCTGAGTGCCCCCTCTGGCACCCGTGTCATAGGTTCGCCACCACTGATCTAGGGCCTGACCCATCTTTTTGCACATAAAAAAGTTTCATCTGGAACCTCTTGTAGCGCCCTCATCATCACCACTCATTTTTGCTCCCTGGTTTACAGCTCATCTTCCTCTTCCCACAAGGTAAGAGCAAGTAATCATTCAGCTTTTGCCAAATGATATTTTGCCTTTTAAAATACTGTAGCTTGAAGAGATTCTATATCTCAATGGTAAGACATGGGCGCTCACATGCTTTCCTAGGTTCAGTTCTTGAAATGTCCAGTTTAAGGAGACCTTAAGTAAAAGGACTGAAATGATTATTGTAAAGTCAACAGCTATGAGATTACTTATCATTACAAAATGGAAAATAGATTGTGAATTTAAGTTAGATGACTGGTTTAAAGAACTATGGAATATAGCAATAAATGATAGGTTGACATGTAAATTAAAGTTAAGAAGAAGAGACTATCGAAAATAATGATTTTTAAATAGAATTGGGGAGAATTTATTGATTACGTCCTAGCTAAAGCAAAAGGAGCAAGACTGGGACAAGAACACACATGTTTTTGGAAAGAGGGAACAAATATATAAAATGTATGTTATACATTGATAATAGGTTGAAGATAGGTTGCCCTGTTGGTGGTGGGTGCACATATTTGATTATGCAATTGTTTATTTTTCTACTGTTGTGGTTGTGGTGGTTACTACAGCTAGTTTTATGATTTGTAAGTTTATTTTATATTATTTAAAAAATAAATAAAAATTAAGAGGACTGACTTGTTAAATAAAACTACTGCCAGGCAAAGAAAACAATACTGGGCAAGACAGACCAATTGTGTGACGCAGTATTAGGCAGCTTCACATGTTAGTGAGTTATGCCACAGAAAACTTTAGAGATGTTACCATCTATTGACTACACCCCCCAGAATCCCAAGCTAGTATTGCCAGTCAGAGTTCTAGTAAAAACTCCAGACTTTTCCACGTTCTGTGATGAGGGCTTGATTTAAAGCAGTCTTTGAAAGTGGAGGACCATCTTTCTCTTTTTCTTTGAAGAACGTTACCTAGTGCACTCCAATAGTGTGATGTAGTGGTTACATTGTTGGACCGGGACTAGCCACTGCTTAGCCTTGAAACTTACAGGGTGACAATAATAAATCCTATAAGAGAATGCCTACTCTGTATCTGCACAAAATAAAACTCTGCTCATACCTGGGTGAGACAGGCAGCGCAAGCATTGGGAATGCTGGATGCAGTTCCAGACACACTCCCCAGCACAGCTGACAGGAGGCTCCCAAAACCTTCTGCACAGAGCCCTCTGTTGCATGCATGCCGTGGTGGAATTGGAAGCTTTAGAGTTCTGCTGCACAACACATAACAGCCGACAGAGTTCACACTTGCTGTAACACCCATGGCAGCACCAACAGCCACTGAGTAGGGGCTAAGAGTTGGCCAGCCATAATGCCCTGTGGGAGAAAAGGAAAGAGAAAGAGAGAGATGGGTAGAGATATCTAGTTACAAGCTCAATGAAAGGACTGAGTCAACATAGGTTGGATTGGATCAGGTGTCATGAGTTTCAGGTATTAAAAAGTTCCCTTCTCATTTATTATCACAATGGTAAAACATAAAGTTGGACAAAAGAATTCCTGTCATTTAGACAGATTTCTTTAAACTTATGGATTGTTTTGATTTTGTGAATGGCTTTTAGCACAAATATATGATACATACTCACCTGGGTAAGGCACCTTGAGCCAAGGGGGCTGTGGTGTGCTGTTGGTGATGGTTAGGTGGTGTGTGGAAAGATGCCACCTCTCCCAAATTGTTGGAATAGGTCTCAGGATTCCACAGATGAGCCAGATCCCAGAGAATGGTAGCAGAATCTATTGGAATGTGGAATGAATGTGAAAATAATTTATTTATCTGTCTCTCATCCTGCCTTTCCTAGATCTTCTATTTAATCTAGAGAGAGGGAATGTGTGACTTTCTAGATACTATCAGTGTGCCATTTCTATCAGGCTACCCAACATAACCAATGGTGAGGAATGGTGGACCACTCTTTCCCATCCTTAGTATTGGACACTGCCAAGAAAAGAACCAGAATTTTCTCTGCATATCTGAGTATATGCTCTTGTGTTCTTTCTAAACAGATGGTGAAGTTGCTAGAACAAGTTTTGAATAGGCTCATGTATGGAAGGCAGGAAGGAGATTCTTCATGGAACTATTCATCAGCACCAAAAGTTGTCCCAACAGTTTTGTGCTTGGGAGAAGTAGAAAGATAGAATTAAACTTTCAGATCACAAAAAGGGCAGCTCTGACAGCAGCCCTATGAAAAAAGACTTCTGAAAGAATCTTGTGCAAAAAAAGGTTATAGACATAGCTACTACAACACATGTGTTAAATTTTCTACCAGTTGAACCCAAGTCCTCAGATGATCATCCAAACTTGTTCAAAAGCCTATAACAAATCACAGTCTACCAACTTCATCTGAAGTAATCCATTCTTCTCTTAAACACCATCAGCAACTTCTCAAAATTTAAGTAGTTATTTTTCAGCACTTTCGAGATATGAAATTGTGTTGGGGATTAGGTGTCAGACCATAAATTCATACCGAAAGCATATGCAGGGCAGAGCCACCCAATCTCGTGGAGAACCCCCTTGCCCGACTCCACTGGCAGAGGGGCAGTCGGCAGGAAGCCAGGTGCTGAGATAGCAAAACACTCAGCAGCATGAGTCTAAAAGACATGGAGAGCAACCAATATGCAGGAAAGTTCTGTTACAGATATATGGTATAATAATCATGTACTGTCAAATCAGTTTTGGCATATGGTGACCCTTTTCAGAATTTTCTAGGCAGAGAATACACAGCAGTGGTTAACAATTTCCTTCTTCCAGGGGCACCCTTGGACTATGCCACACAGGCTGGTTCTTCTTCCAGGGGGCACAGTGGGGAATTGAACTCCCAACCTCTGGCTCTGTAGCCAGAAACCTAAACCATTGAATTATCCAGCCAGATACAGGGTACTGTACTTGTCTTCATAGAGGAATGTGCCCACTAAGCTACACCTTACCTTGTTAGATTAGCAAAGTTCTTTTCTCTTGGTGAAAGGGGAAGACAAAATATAGATATCCCTCTCCTTCCCTCATGCAATTCAATGTTCTCTTCACATTCCCATCTTCACGTGGGGAGAATGGGGAGACTTGGAAAGGAATAATGTAACTTTGAAATTCCTCATAGTAGAATTACTAATACTGTATTAAAGAAGTAGTATGGAAGTACTGTACAGTCTTTACTTAAGGATCTCAAACACCCAATGCCAAGATGTGAAATTCTGTACATGCTTTGAAAAGAAAGTTACTTGCAAATATATGGATGGTGCTTGTTTCATAAAGAAACAGTATCCATTTTGAAATCACAAAATCTAGAAGTCTATCACAAGAACTTCACATTTTGTAGGGTTTGGGATAATTTGCTTACATCTGTATCTGTCCATTCCGAAAATTAACACGCTGGTTTTGTTTTGAAAGTACTGTACCTGAATTTTAGTTTAAACACTAATATGTCCTCTGTATTCTTCCAACTCCCTCCAGAGTTTTCTTGAGGGAAAGACAAGGGATATAGAAGCTGAAGGACCAGAGACCATTAGAGCTCTGGCTTCATGAATTCCTGTACCTGTTCTTGGATAGTAGTGAAAGGACTAGGCAGCTGTCAACAGCAACTGGTTGGAATAATAACAATATGCTATTACGTTGATCCTGATGTATGGCAACTGTTTCCAGGGTTTTCTAGATCAATCAGTGGTTCCCAATGTGGACCCCATGCCCCACAGGGGGACTTCAATTCTCAGAAGCCGAAATCAGTACATTGGCTGATTAGTGCTTTGGGCTAATTGACTTAGGCTTCTGGGAATTGAAGTCCAAAAAACAAAGGTTGGGAAACGCTGAGATAGAGGGTACTTAGAAGGGGTTTATCATTTCTTGCTGGAATAGCAGAGCTGTGGGAGCCTCTGGAATAAGTCAAAGACTCAGAAGAGGCATTTCACTTCCCTCACACCACCCACTGATCAGAAAGAGTTTTGAGGAACATACAGCAGGGCTACTCCCCAGTCCTCAGAGCAGAGAAGAGCAGCAGGCCTGTATGCTGAAAGTCCAATGATGGAAAGGCTTGGGGCCAGAACCATGGGCCCACAACGATGGGTAATCCACCCACAAGTCCCTGACACCCCCAGTACCATCTGCACCAAACCTGAGACGAGCACCGCACCAGAGACCTAGGGGGAAAGAAAGAAAGAGAGTTATATGCCTTTTGCTTATCTCTTCAAGCATTTCTTGCCTCGCTCACCTTGTTTCATTCAAGCAAAATGGACTGCGAGGTTCAGGGGGCAAGAGTGGTGGGGGGCTATGGTGAGATTGGGGATAACCAAAAAAGCAGCAAAAGAACAGTCTGGTAAAGTAAATACAGTAATACCTCATATAACATTAGTATCGAATAACACTAAAATCGCATAACATTAAGGAATCTGGGGGGAAGAATTGGATCAGATAACATTAAGATCCTATGGGATGCTTCAGATAAAAACCGCTAAAGCCTGTGTGGTTACAATGTATCTCTATGGATCCCATAGGATTTTAACATGCATCAGATAACAATAAAAATCATATAACACCAAGACTTGTGGAACCAGGTTTTAGTGTTATATGAGGTTTTACTGTACTTCAAAAGGCAGATTCTAGCAGGCAAGTAGCAGCCCCTCAATTATTTATCATCAGCCCCCTGGTCATTTCCCTGTATGTTTTTGGAGTACAGAGTTCTACTGGTCACACAGACTTTCCTTCATGCCCTGAACTAATCTGGTGTCCTCAGGAGAGATAGAGGATGCAGTTCCATTATTAGTGCCAAAGTAAAATTCAATTGGCAGTCCTGTGGTGCTTCTGTGTTTGAGATATGTGTCTTTCCCCTAGGTAGCACATTGTCCTGTGCCAACCTTTTTGTCCCATTATGATATGATGATGGTGGGTGCCTCCGCTATGTTTCATGTTGATAATCGGACACATCACATTCTGTTGTGATTTTGGTAAGGCCACAGTTTCGGCACCACTGCCTAGCTAATATCCCACATTCAAAGGGACCCGATGTTGGGTCATCTGCTATGTGGCCGTCTCTCAAGTCAGCTGCTCAGTATTGAGTTGACAGATCAAAGCCACCAACCTCATGGAACAACTTGTCCCAATTTCTTGTATTTCCACAATCTGACTTGGTGCATATATCAGGAATATCAGTGCCTGGAAAAGAGGGAAGGCGAACATCTGTATGACCCTTGGTCAGGCATTGAAATAAGAATCCATGACCAGTTATGTTCCTTATTCTGGTCTAATATGAGGTAACTGAACTTTTTTTAAAAAATGACCCAAACATCAGCCACTGATGGCTGGTTTCAATAATGTGAACAAAACCTTTCTGAATCCCACACCCAGAGTAGCACCAGTAACTACTCCATAACTTGCCCCATGATTCAACTGTCCTACAGTGGCTGAATACTTGGAGAAACAAAGACCAAATGTTGTAGCCTGAACTCACTATTTCCTTTTGAATGGTGAATGGGAGCCATATGTTGAGTCAGTACCATAGCAGGGATAAGGAACTCAAAAGATGGAGCCTGAACCAGTGGCAACCTGCAGATATGAAAAAGAGGAGACTATGCTATAAGAGGTGGAAGGAGTATGAAGTGAGGAGCTGTTTTTCAGCAACCATAGAAAACAAAACATTTTTTCAGACAAAGCACCCCATCTCTCTTCTGTTTACACTTCTAAAAGTATAAGGCTAAACCAACTGCTTCCCAAACAGTAAGAACTTCCAGGCAAGGCTGTAAAGGATTCTTAGGGATTAAGGAAGCTTACCTGGTACCCAGTCCACACTGGAAGGCTGTGGCAAAGCCACAAGCAAAGAGGCTGCATGCTAGAAGCTCATCCTGAGATGGAATGCCATTCAGCTCCTTGGGCAGCAGGTTGGTTACGAAGAGGAAGTGAAAGATGCAGACAAAAGATACCTGGACCAGGAGATGCTGGAGAAAAGGAACAATAAACTGGGCTAAGCCATTCAGAGCAGTGCCTGGATCCTTGCTCTGAAAACGATGAGATGGCCAAGCCTGATAGAGCCTCAATTCTTAGGTTATCAACCTTAGACAGGCCTGGCTTTACTATTAGGCAACAGGAAGGAACTGCTTAAAACAGCAGATTTTGAGTTTCAATAAAGGCAACCATATTGTTCTCTAATTAGTTATGCTGCTTTTACTATTAGTTAGGGAGACATGTGCTTATGGGAGTTTATCTCTTAAGGGCCAAAATAACTTGCTTGGCTTTTGATATTAGTGCGGCTTTGGCAATGCTGGGGTGTACCACTTGCAGCTATGCCTCAGACAGCAAAACTTCTTGGGGCATTCTTGAAGTAGCGAGGATTCTGACCAGACTCTGCTAAAGAATTTCCTGATACACACGGAAACGTATAGCCAGCCATTTTGGTTTCTGATACTTAGCCATTCTTGTTGCATTAACCACCTCACATTTAAATGTTATTTCCACATTAGGACTGAGAGGGCCTGCAGTGGCTCAGTGGTTAGGAAGCTTACCTTGTTAGCTGGAAGGCTGGCAAGTTAGCAGTTCGAGACCTGGGTACTGCATGACAGTTTGAGCACCTGTCTCTGTCCCAGCTCTTGGGGACATGGAAGGAGCCTCATTTGGGTGTTCCTTGAGCGGAGTTTCTTCCACAAAACTCCTTTCAACCCAAAATAATTTCTGACATGAAATTATTATCAGGACTGAGAGTGGCTGACCACCCACTATCCTGAAACCCCACACCTTTCTATGGGCCATGATTAGCTACCAGAAACAATACAATTGGCCATTCATTACTTATTTTGAAGAACGCGTCCCTTGTCAAACATTGTTCTGGCTCCAAGCAACAACCCAACTTACCTGTAAGCCCAACAAGCAACTGAGAGGCCAAGAAGGCACCTTGGGGCCTTTGTGACGAGCATAGGGAATGATGCCTGGAGATCTTCTGGCTTTCTTCATGCTGTCAGGCTCTTCCTCCTCTGGGCAGGTTATCCAGCATCGTCCACAGCCTACCCAACAAGAGTTTGTTTCCAGCTCCTCTCCTTCCTTCCTGCCTCCTTCCCTGGCTCTCTAGGCCTGAACTTCCACCTTTGGCCCTTGCAGGCCATAACTGCTCAGCCAGTTAGCGATTAACTTGGGCTTGTCCAGTAACAAGCCCTCTACACTGGTCGGTGAAAGGCATGACTGAGCAAGAGGGGAGCCAGAATAGTCTGGTTTTACATGTCCAGCAGTACTGATGGTATCAGACCCAGCTTTCTGAGCAGCATCAGCAGCTGAATTAGGCCTGTGGATAACCACTTGCTCCAAAAGATCGGAAGTGCTGCTATGGGCAAAGCAGGCCCAGGCACAAGCTCACTTACACAAACTCTAAGGCATTTCGTTACAGTCCAGTTTTAATTTTCTCCTTTTTATCATGTATGTTGTGTGCTGTGAACTTTGAAGCAATTAATAATGACTCCAGGCTTTCAAATTGATATATCTAAGGTGTTATTAGTTTCACCCTCCCTAACCTCCCCCTCCCTGTGAATTTCCATGGCTAAGCGGGTATTCGAACCCTGATCTCCTGGATCATAATCTATCCACTACACTGCCCCGGGGATTAGATAGACTAAGGTAAAATAACGCAGTGAAAGACTAATCTGGGTATAAAGCTGGTTCAAAACTGGCCAGTTTGTAGATATGATATATGGTAATTTTAGTAAACTCTCTTCTCTAAAGCATTTGCAATGGCTAATTTCAAACAAAAAACAATTATTTGTACTATTCAATACCTATTGCAGGGCTCAGACCTACTTTGCACAAGAGGCAAATCCAGGACTACCATCAAATGTAAACTGAATATATCCTGCCAATTTCTAGCCTCGGACTGTTGTGGTATCTCACAGATGCTTTTGTTTGACATTTTTATATATTCAGTTAAAACATCTCAGCTAACCACTTTAACATTTCAATCCTAACACTTCCACTCCTAGTGCCTGGCAGCAAATAATCTTCAGAGGCACAAACCATGCCTGAGAAGGTGAACAATGCTTGTAAGTGGTCATGAGAAAGAGGGGTTGTAACTATCACATTAACTCTTGGCCCTAAACCCTATTTGAAGTTCCTGGTTCACCCCACGTTAATCGTTCACCATCTGCTCAAGCATTTCAGATTTCATAAAAGAAAAATCTGATACATTCCAAAATTGAGCTCACGGTGGCTTTACTGATCTCTTGCCCCCACTCCAGCCACCCAAAGCACAATCGCACGGAAATCAGAACAGAGAGGTGGTACCTAGTTGCAAAAAACCAAAATGAGACACAGAGACGTTAACCACTGTCTTTATTAGAAGAGATCCCACCTACAAGAAATAGTGAAAACTACAGCAAAAACCAGTGCTGGCAGAAATACAGTGTTGGCAGTAGTTTCTCTCTCCAAGCCTAGACCTGGAGGGGCAGAAAAGCACAAGGAAGGGTATCAAGATACCAACTCAATCAAAACTAATGGCTCCTGAGTCTCCCTGTGTAAGTCACACCCCTTCCCTTCCCAGTGATATTGCTAAAAAATACCCTCCAAAGCTGCCTGGCTCTTAGAAAGCAAGGGATCCTGCCTTCGTTAAGGGAAGCAAGGCAGGCAGACTCGAGGAGAGAGTTTTCACATAGCGGATAACTGCATGATCAACAGATAGAGACTAAAAAGTGTAGAACTGCTGGCATTTGTCACCATGGCAATGAAACACCACAGATCATTTCTTCTTAGGGTTCCAGACAAGCTGCCACACAAGGAAGATCAAGTTAAGGGGTGGTTCACAGTACCCTGTAAAAGCCACCTTATGCAGTGTAGGAAGAGCTCACTGGTCTACAGGGCAAATAATTGGCTCAGCTCCAGCGGAAGGTTACAACAGGCTCAGGTCTCACAGCTTCAGCCTATCCCAAGCTTGCAGTCTGGCGATTCCAGTGAACTCCTGAAACACTTTTAAGCACAGGGGGGCAGAAAGGTATTGGAAGTCACCTCCAGAAAGGGAATGGGAACCCACTGGGATACAGACCACTAAACACCCCTTTCTATCCCCCAGCCCTTGATGCCTTTGGCCTTTCAGGTGGCCATAGCCTAATCTCCCACTAAGGCGCTTCCCACCTCCTAACCCTAAGCCATGTCCCCTCCCGTCATTCCTAGCTAAGGAACATAAATGTCTTAATCTTTCCAAGCTCCAGGGCAGCTTGTGAGGGGCACTGTTGCAATGCTGGGGGCAGAGGGCAGTCTTTGCAGCTGGGAGACACGGAAAGGTGCCAGTTCCAGCGTGAGCAGGCGGTGCAATGAGTAGCGAGTCCAACAAGCATGGATGGTGCAGCAGGGCGGGTGCAAGTTGTGTGGTTGGTTGCCATCCAAGTGGCGGGCTGACTGCAGTGTGGACAAAGTGAGGGGCTGATAGAGATTGGTGATGGAGAACGTATTGCATTAAGGATGCTGCTCCACAGACAGAGTGCTGTAGCCATAACACCGTTGTTTCCTGGTTCCTGCTGTTCACCTTGGAAAGTATGGTTCTCTGGGGGGAGAGACTTGTTAGGTAACACCAAGTTGTGATCCAATTCCAGAACTGGAGAAGACAGAGGCAAACACGGAGCTAGCTGACTCCCAGTGCTGACAAACTCCATAGGACCAGCCTTCTTCATATGTAGCGTATGGTGCAAGACTGCCGTAGACACAAACACCACAGCAATACCTGTCAGGTACACCATGCCAAGGATGCAAGCCAGCTGCAGAAAGAGAAGATCATTATGATTATGTGCCTTACTCTTTCTGCTCCCCAATTCCCCCTCACCTAGTTCAATCCACCTGAGCCTAATCCAGAGTTTGGAAAAGATATGGTTTTGGACTATAACTCAGAAATCTGTCATAATGCTGGCTGGAAACCCTGATTTTTAAAAGGGTAACTTTTCTGACATTTTTGTTACTAAATCTCCCCTATCTGAATACTTCTTTATGTTTCAAATATGGAGGAATAAGAGGTTTCTTTGACAGTTGTGCACAGTTAGGTGCATGCAAGCTGATCAAGGAATATACTTCCATTCAGACTCCATTATTTGGATGGGTCATGTCGGTAAAGCTTGATCCAGCTCCCCCCTCCTCCTGTATTTAGGAAGGCTGGCATACCCGCTAGCTTTTTAAAGTCAGGAAATCAAGTTTTAAAACTTAGTTTTGCAGAGAATGGCTGGATAAATAACCCAGCTGTGCTTTGTGTGCATTTTTATATCAGCCGTATTGGCCCTGCTATGGTTAATAATAATTTCATGTCAGAAATTATTCTGGGTGGAAAGGATTTTTGCAGAAGAAACTCCACTCAGGGAAAGCCCAAATGAGGCTTCTTTCACATCTCCAAGAGCTGGGAGAGAGATGAGCACTCAATCCATCATGCAGTACCTGGGTCTCGAACTGCCAACTTGCCAGCATTCCAGCTCACAAAGCAAGCTTCTTAACCACTGAGAAACCACAGCCCCTTCCTGCTATGGTTTATTTGGCAGTTTTGCATGTTGTCAGTTGTTTTCATAACTTGCTTGATTATATTGTTACACCTTTTCCAGAAATGTCTAGTTTTATGGGTGGCCTAAAAAGTTAATTAGCCAAATTAACAAAAAAAATTTCAGGCAACAGTACAGTGCAGAATATAAACCAGGGGTTCCCAAACTTTTTATGCCATGGACCGGACCACTCCCACTGGATAGCTGAGCAGGTCAATTACATGGTATCCCCTGATGTTGATGCTGTTGTAAACATGTTTACAACAGCTGCAGGTGAATTTACAGTTGTCATACATGCATCCACTTCTGGGCGTAGGTTGGAAACTCCTGATATAAACACTGACGATGATGATAATGATGATTTACTTCTTCTTCCTTCTTCTTCTGAATTTGGATATAATTGATTCTCTTAGTGATCAGCCATGAAAACTGTCCTAAGAATATAATGCAGTGGCCTTTCATTTGCCTTCCGCATCCCAGCATGGCCTCCATAACACTGATCCAGTTCCACAAGTCACTTTCTCATCCTGAGCCCTTTTGGTACACAAAGTCCTCATCATTATCCCCAGGCCAGAACTGATAAAGCTGCCACCCTTCAAGTGGGATTTAATCCATTTGGGGACCATCACCCTTCCCTGTGGACTTCGGCACCCAAAACTGTTAGTCCTTAGGGTTGTCAGGTTAGTTAACTGCCGCCTGACACTCAGCATTGAGTCATTGGCAGTATGGTCTACTCTATTACCACAGCAGGATAACCTGGCCAGACATTTATCAGATCTTTTCTAGTAGAAAATACATTACGAACATACACACTCAAGGATGTTCTCTATCACTGAAAGTCCACAAATTTCCCCCTCATTTTTTCTCCATCCACAAAACATAGCTGTTCACTTGTCTCTCACCAGTTTCCATCACTCTAGCTTTTAGGACTGTGGTGGCTTAGTGGTTAAGATGCTGAACTTGATGACTGGAAGGTCGGCAGTTTGAGACCCGAGTGCTGCATGACAGAGTGAGCTCCCGTCTTAGTCCCAGCTCCTGCCAACCTAGCAGTTCGAAAGCAAGAAATTGCAAGTAGATAAATAGATACCACTTTGGTTGGAAGGTAAACAGCATTCCGTGCTCTCTGGTGTTTAGTCATGCCTGCCACATGTCCGTGGAAATGTCTGCAGACACAGATAGCACTGGCTCTTTGGCTATAAACAGAGATGAGCACTGAACCTTAGAGTCAGATACGACTGACTTTCAAGCAAGGGTGAACTTTACCTTTACTATATTATTATTATTATTATCATTATTATTATTATTATTAACTTACCTTGGCCACCTGCTGGTAGAACTGACCCAATGTCTGCTGCCACAGTGTTTGGTCCATTAAAACACACAAGTCTGTGTAGGTGAACCAGCCACGTCGAATGCCCTGCCTCTCAGCCACACTGGAGGAAAAAAAAAGAAGGAATCAGGCCTTTCCCTACAAGAAGAACAGCCTCTCATAGAACTTACATGTTGGAAGCATCCTGCACTATAACCAAGAACTGTCTTCTAAGAACTGCAATTACACAAGCCTCCAGAGATTAGAAAAACAACAGCCCAGCAGCTGGAGAAGCCATTTTTCATTATTTCCCCCAGGTTTTCCAGACTAACTGGTTCATTAAGTATCCTTCATGACTGAATGGTAGCTGATGCTAAACCTGGAAGGATTCTTATCCAGCACAGCTGTCTGTTACTATTTTATCTGCGACACCAGTGGTGCCCAAACTTTTTTTTCCACAGGCCGGTCCCGCCTCCGACACAGAGCTGCGGGGGCCGGGGGCAGGCTGCTCCCACTGCTGACAGTTTTGACGTCAGTGGCAGCAGTGATTGTGTTTTGTTCAGGCTGCTCCGAGCAGCTTCCGGGTCTGTCCCATCCCCTCTTCAGCCTTTGCCAAAGCCGATCGCCATACTGGGGAAATCTTTGGAGCCTCCTCTGTTTCAAAAACAGTGGTGCTGGAAGGGTAAACCTGGTGCGCTGCGGTGACGTCATCCTGGGCGGCCAGGAGGCTCTCCTAGCGCCGCGGATTTTGAAACAGGAGGCTCCGAAGATTTCCCCAATGCAGTGATCGGCTATGGCAAAAGCTGCAGAGGGGATAGGACTGAGCAAGAAGCTGCTCGGAGCAGCCCGTACAAAGCGCGACCATTGCCGCCGCCGCTGCTGACGTCAGGCGGTGGGGGTGGGGTGGGGTGTCTATGGTGAGCCCGGGTGTTCACCACAGGCCACACTAATGATATGCAGGGGCCTATCCCAGAATGTGGACCCTCCAGCCAAAAGTAGCTAGAATGGCCCCTTCTTTCTTGTCATTCTGCTAGCTGGCCAAAATTTAGCAGGATGTGCTGCTAGTAGGAGACATTATACTTGGAAGTGGGGGAAGATGCACTTTTAAAACTGCTTTTCATCCAGTTATTTAAATATGAATATCTGTTTAGTTGTATTTTAGTATTACAACAACTTACTGTGTCCTGTTGGTGCTATCTGTGTTTTTAATTATGTTGTGACTTAACCTGAGTCCCAGACTTGGGAAAAGATAGTATATGAATTAAACAACATTAAAAAACAAATAAACCAGAGGGATCATCAAGGTCTTGCAATCTAGCCACACACCTGCAAGTTCTCTAAACAGAGCATACATTAAAGCATTTTAAAGCCATTCTCAGCTCACCAAGAAGTGACAGCAGCTGTTCCTATATCTGCAAAGGCAAAAAGGCCTCCCACCCCCCAATTTCAGTCATAAGATGCTGACACTCTCCTGAAGAAACAAAATACTCACCATCCCTCCACCCAGCTGAGTACTTCAAACAGTTCCTTGGGATCTGTGTAGAGACTCCAGTCCTGTATATATATATTTATGTGAAAGGGATAAATTGTTGAGGCAGAAAAAGAAAACTTAATCATTTTGCTCACAACAAGACAGAGCTCATATCTTATCAGGCAGGCACATGAAGAACCTAAAATTCTGGCTTTTCAGAAGTTGTTGGGCTGCAACTTTAATGAGCTCCAGCCAGCACAAGCAACTGGAAGAGACAATAGGAGGTGCAGTTCAACAACTCATGGAGGGTCATAGGTTTCCAACTGGTGCTAGACTGGAAAATGAAGAAAGGTTGGTGGGTGAAAAAGCTAAGTCCACGCAACTCACCGTGAACAGAAAAGAACTTTCCCTGCTATGAAAATGCAGCTATTGGGTAAGTCTCTAGGGCTAATTAGTTAAATATCTTCATTTTCCCCCACTAAGTTTCCAAATCTTACAATATCTCAACAGTGGCGACACTTCTCTCATGGAAGGCCCTTACCTAGCAAACGCAAAAGAGGTCTATACTGACGAAGGAATATACTTCCATCCAGACTACATCGTTTGGGTGGGGCAGGTTAAAGCCACAGATTAAAGCCATTCTTTTCACTACGAGTTATTTCAACACAAGATTTTGACCCTGCTGGGGCTGTACATTTTTAAATAAGGTTAGCTGGTTTATCATGTTACTACTTTTTGACTGATGATAATCATCACTGCTACTGCTATAGTCCAAAAAAGGAAGTTTCCTATTATTATATTATTTATTAGACTTATACCCTGCCCATCTGGGATACACTCTCACTCTGGGTGGCTCATAATGTTAAAAAGAGCAGAACAGACACCATAAAACAATAGGGAAAACCACCCACCTACCCAGTCCAATCTGAACCAAGGACCACTAACATGAGCGGCAAAACGATGGGAGGGTCTCTTATTTAAAGTTCAACAAGCTGCCAAAGGCCTCCATGAAAACAGAAGTTTTCAGTTGCTTCTTAAAGGTCCCTAAAGAGTCAATCAAACACAGCTCCCCAGGTAGAGCGTTCTAGTTAGCAGGAGCCACCACCGAGAAAGCCCTCTGATGGGTAATGGACTTTCTAGCAAACCTGGGGGTTGGTACTTGGAGTTGAGTTGTAAGAGAAGAGCAGGTGAAGCAGGCCTGATTTCTGATTTCCTAAGCAGCAACCCTCTAGTGCTGATTTGAACTCTGTGAATGCAACCCAGGTTAGCATGCGTCTTCTCTTTTACGACCCATGTCTTCCCACAGAACTTATATTGAAGAATCTTACAATGGCACGGAGGAAATTCATCTCCAGGGTGTTCATGGTTTGTACATCCACCTTGCCTGCAGCACCCCACTCATCATTGAATACCTCCTCCTCTTCCCCTTCATCATAGAGATACTTGCTGGCAACCATCTGAAAGCAAGTAGAAGAAAAACTGCAATGAGTTGGCTCAGGCCAACGTTCTCATCAGGATCACTGCTTTTCTTACAGTGTTGGAATTACAACGTGGACCTGTCCTTTCAGGCTTAAAGAGTGGAAGAAAAATCCATCCTCGCTTTCACATTTCCTGTTCTAGAAAGGGGATAGGAAGATGAATCTGTAACAGTGATGGCAAAACTTTTAGAGACCAAATGCCCAAAATCAATAGGCTGCTGTCCGTGCTGCAGAGGGGCGGGGCGAACTCTGTGCTGCGGGGAGGACGGAAGCACTTCCATTGAACTGCTGGGCAGAGCCAATTTTAGCTAGTTAAGCTAACATTTTTGATCCCCAAATTAACTCAAGGGGCTTCAAGACAAGCTACTAGTTATCAAATGTCAAGCTTCTATCTGAAAAATGAGGATAATTATGAGGTCAGATAGAAGCTTGAGATTTGATGACTAGTAGCCTGTCTTGAAGCTCCTTGAGTTAATTTGGGGACCAAAAATGTTAGTTTAACTAGTTGAAATTTCTGGTTGCACAGATAGAACTGCAGAGTTAGAAGGGAGACTTAAGGTCATTTCCCAATCACCTTCCAATGTAGAAAATCCAGAGCTCCTGACAGAAGCCCATTCAGTCTCCCTTTAGAAACTTCCAATGATGCAGAGTCTACCACCTTCTTAGCAACTGTAAAATTGCTTGGTTTAACTATACTACAATAAAATGCAGCATATGTAAACAACAAGAAGCATAAAAACAACAACCCATCCAGCAGTGGTGATTATAAAAAATCTGGGTCCAAAAATCTCTAAGTAAATTAATCAACCAGGAAGAAATATCCTTAAATGCCTCTTTAAATAAAGCTGTTTTCAGAGGTGGTAGAAGTTAAGAAGATTATGACAGTTGCTGTGTACTGAGACAGGTTTTTCTGTCCCTTAAAGAAACAGAAATATTAGGCCAAACAGTCCCCTGACTGCCTAACTGCTGCCTTGCCTGCCAGTTGCTCACCATGGAGATCAAGAAGAGGTCAGAAGATGAAATCTGCTGTAGATATTCAGGATTGCGGTGGCGAAGTCTTTCAATATAAACCAGGGCCAACATCATGGAGCAAGGGGAGATGCAAGCTTCCCTGGAATTAAGAATTTAAAGATAAGACCTCATCAAAGACCTCATCATTTCATCAGTAAGGCAGGAGACTTAACTCAAATCTCAGAAGGATCTGGGTAGCTGGATTATCCCATCTTTCAGGACTGAAAGAGTCAGCCTTCCCCAGAGGCCATTATACTCTTGCAGACCAGTCAACTGGTTCCATATGTTACACATATTCCAAGTACAGTAATACCCTGGATAACGCGAGTATCGTATAGCATGAAAACTGCATAATGTTACAAGATTTTCGGAAAAATCTTGTATCGAATAATGCAATTTTTAACGTTATCCGATACAATCGTTCTTAGCAGCAGGGTGGCTGGAAAGCTGAACAGGGTTCTCCATTCAGCTTCCCAGCCACCCTGCAGCTACAGAGGCAGGGGTGGGATAGCTGGAAAGCTGACGGGGGGCTCCCCCGTCGGCTTCCCCAGCCACCCCACAGCTGCGGAGGCAAGGGCGGGTGGCTAGGGAAGCCAACAGGGAGTCCCCGTCAGCTTCCCCAGCCACCCTGCAGCTGTAGACCGGGTCCTCTGATCTCTCTGGAGCAGGCAGGGGACACGATCCAAGCTGTTTCTGGGCTTCCCCGATGTCCTCAGCCAGTGCAGCAAGCCAGAATGTCGGGATTCGAACTCTGACATTCTGGCTTGCTGCACTGGCTGAGGACGTCGGGGAAGCCCAGAAACAGCTTGGATCGGGTCTCCACACCTCCCTTGACCCAGCGGGGGGGGGGGTCAGAGACCTCAAAATTGGTAAAAAAAAATGTCCATTTTTTAAACCAATTTTGGGGTCTCTGACCCCCCCCCCCGGCTCGGTCCAGGGAGGTGTGGAGACCCGATCCAAGCTGTTTCTGGGCTTCCCCGACGTCCTCACCCAGTGCAGCAAGCCAGAATGTCAGGGTTCGAATCCCGACATTCTGGCTTGCTGCAGCATCAAAGAGCGTGGGGGAACTTCTGGATTTTCTTCCTTTTAATGCTAGCGTGGGGGTGAGGGGTGGTTGGGGGGGGAATACCCACCCACCCCCACGCTAGTATTAAAAGACTTATCTCCCTGGAGCAGGCAAGGGAGTTAGAGATCTCGAAATGGGTAAAAAAACTGACATTTTTTTTACCCATTTCGGGATCTCTGATTCCCCCTGCCTACTCCAGTGAGATCAGAGGAGCTGATCTAAGCTGTTTCAAAGGTTTCCTGTTTCCACTTCAAAAATAAGCTGTTTCCACTTCAAAAATAGTGCACATCGGCTCTAGGGAGGTCGGGAGACCCGATGCGTGCTATTTTTGAAGTTCCCCCACGCTGCTGCAAGCTACAATGAGTCAAAACGTCAGGATTCAAATCCTGACGTTTTTGGATTGTTACAGTTTCTAGCAGGGTGTGGTTTTGTAGCAGAAGGGTGGCTTATCTTATCTGCAGCTTATCTCCCTGGAGCAGGCAGGGAGGTTAGAGATCCCGAAATGGGTAAAAAAAATGGACTTTTTTTTTTACTCATTTCAGGCTCCCCTGCCTGCTCTAGGGAGATAAGATAAGCTGCAGATAAGATAAGCCACCCTTCTGCTACAAAACCACAGCTTGGAGAGGTTGTAGTTTTAGCTAGGCCTCAAAAATCCTTTCTCTCTGTCTCACCAGACGTGTCACAAGATAGATTGTTTTCAATTCAGTGTTCCCTGTGTTCTTGCTGTTCCCTGTGTTCTTGCTGTGTTCTAGCTGTTTTGACTACATGTGTCACTCACTGTACGCGTGTGTCAACAATCCTTTGTTATGAGAAAGTTTTTCTCAGTTCCCTGATTGGTCAAGTGTAACCCACCTGACTGGAGAATGTTCATTTTGGAGAGAGGAGAGGGAGTTCGTTTTTGGATGTCTATGGGCTAACATCCTGGGGGCGGTGCCTTTTTGCTTCTTCAAAATGGTTACCTAATGTACCTGTGGACTGTTGCTGGACTGTCTTATGCTACTGACCTATGCTTTATGAACCTGATCAATATACCTGATCAATAAACCTTCGTTTGCTTGAACAACGTCTCTTCATTGGACTAAGGGGTAAGAGAAGCAATGCATTCACACATAAGCCTCTGAATACGCTACCTGTTTAAACCTCCTTGTGATAGAGAAGCAGCTAAGGGCTGTTTAGCTGCATTGTTGGCCAGCTCGCCCTCTGGGAGCTTTGATGTAGGAGGGCCAAGGCAGAGGGGGCCGGCTGGTTTCATGACACTTATACAATCCAACTATTTCATAATTCTGTTGCAAAAAAGCTGTTCCAACTTTTCTTCAACTGCTGACTGAGAGGATGAACCAATTAGAATGTGCATACAGTACCGTATATCACTGTATTTCAACCCAGGCGCTGCATTTGTTCTGAAAATGGTCCTCAAGCTAGCATGAATGCAAGAAGTAAGTTTAAAAATTAAAATTAAAACCCCATTCCTACATTCCCCTTTCCCCCAAAAGGAAACTTGTATATATGGAAAAAAGAGGAATGAAAGGAGTAGAAAAGGATGCCAAGACACACCGGGAGACATGGGACACATATTTCTTTTGAAGCCTCCGAATCGGACTGGGAGCAGCTTTCTGGAGTATTTCCACAGCAATATCTAGAAAAAGGAAAGTGGTAGGGCTCAAAACTGTGTGCAAAGTTCTTTATCTCCAAGACACACCAATGTCCTGATCTAAATATTATGTAACAAAAATCAAAACTGATTCCATCTACAGTTATCCCTGGCACCAGATGCTTGAGAACAGAGAGCATAACAGCTTTATGTTTGAAGACACTAGCCATGTGGGAAAAGACGTTAAAATTATGAGGCTTTAAATTACATCTATTGCACAAATAAGCCAACAAAGACTTGGCCTGCATATTCCTAGATCCAGGACACATCTGCCTGGAAGCAAAGTCTCATGATTGCTCCTATAAGTTGGAAACAACCTGATGACACATCGTCATGATGACTATTACTACAACATGACTACCTTTTTACTAATTCCGAAATGCTCCTTTAAAAAATCACTGAAAGTCTCTTGTGTCATTCACTTAGAGATGTGAATGGCCAGACACATTAATACAGGATTTTCTTCCCCATCCTTTCCTACAGCCCAACCTACTCTGAAGATCTGGCGGTCTGGATAGGCTCAATTCTGAAAGTGCAAAGGGCAGGTTTAAGCAGAAATGAGACATCCTCCATGGAAGTGGTTCCATCAGAACAACCATCATAATGAATCCTGACCAACATCCTATCACTCAAGACTGACCAAAACAAGTCAGAAAAAGTATACTGAAGTGAGCCATGAACTGGCAAAACAGGTGCAATGGCTTCTTATAACATCCCCAAAATAAAAAGCCTTTCCCTTCTTCTGTGTTCAGTCCAGATGTGAAATTGCCAAAATGAAGGCACCCTCTGGTGAGTTCATTCTTCAGTTCCTTTTGGCTAACCCTATAGCAAGAAAGATTAGCTGGCAAAACAAGGCTGCTGTTACAAGGGTACCCCCCAATTGTGGCTAAAAAATACCACAATCTTCATGGAGGTTCTTTCTGTGTGACCCTGCTTTTTACTAACAAATGATAGCTTGGATACTTCCACAAAGATGCATAATAATCCTTAGTAGGTTTTATCAGAGGCGTAGCTACCGCCGTATCAGCCGTATCAATTATACGGGGGCCCCGGGCTACGGGGGCCCCCAACGGCAAAAAATAAAATTTAAAATAAAAAAGAGCAAAAATTGTGCATGCGTCAGATTGAGTTTCTGCGCATGTGCACTTTATTGGAGCCATTTTTGGTTCCAATTTTTTTAAAAAAGCTGGAGTCGGAGAGTCGGAGTCGGAGCCGCAGCTTTTAAGCGCGGCTCCGATGGCGGCCGTCAGAGGGCCGAGGTGCAGCGCGCGGAGCCGTAGCTGAGCTGGCGAAGGCAAGGGGCGGCTTGGCTGTGGAAGGCGAGGCGAGCGGGCGCAGCGAGGCAGCCCCGACTCCGAGCCCAAGGCCCTCCCCCCGGTCGCCGCGGGGGCTCCCTGCCTGGCTGCGCCAGCCCGGGCGGCGCTCTCCACCTCGACGCTGGGGTGGGAGTCCACCAGCTGCAGGACCAGCTCGCGCGCCCCGTCCCCCGCAGGTGGCAGGTGACAGGTCAGCTCCAGGCGCGCTCCAGGTGGCTGCGCCAGCGTCGAGGTGGAGAGCGCCACCCGGGCTGGCGCAGCCAGGCAGGGAGCCCCCGCGGCGACCGGGGGGAGGGCCTCGGGCTCGGAGTCGGGGCTGCCTCGCTGCGCCTGCTCGCCTTCCACATCCGCCCCTTGCCTTCGCCGTGCGCGGCGAGGGAGCGATCGTTCGCGATGGCGGCAGCAGCGGCGGTGACAGCAGAGGCGGAGGAAGAAGAGGCCCTAGGATTAAGGTAAGTGAGGTTTTTGTGTTTCGGGTGGGTGGGTGGGTGGGTTGAGGTGTGTGTGGGTTTTTTTTTTTTTTTTGCATTTTAATTCTATTTTATTTATTTTATTTTTATTTTGGCCCCGCCCATGACGTCATGACGTTGGCTCCCCCCACGACATCATGATGTCATGACGTTAGCTCCGCCCCGCATATAAAGGGCCCCCAAACAATTTTTATACGGGGCCCCGCCAAGGTAAGCTACGCTTCTGGGTTTTATGTTGGACATTCCTGTCATCAATTACAGCTTGATAAATTCATCCAAGCATGCATATCAATACAGCTTCCTACAGTTAGCAGTAACACTAGATTGTTCAGATTAGTTTTAAATGTCTCCCTTTTAATCTCAAAAGTGTGACGCTGCCAAGCAAAGCTAATAGTTTAACCTCTTTCTGGTTTAGCCTCTTATTTGGTTACGATTACTTGGTTATTTCCTGTTGTGCCCATGTTGTAAGAGAGAATTTGCAGGAAGGTGGTGAAGGTGGTATAATACAACAAAATATAATATATAAAAGATTTAGCAGCATATAGCAATCTGTGTAACAAATTTGATAATGTCCCAGAGACCCTTGGCTAATATTTAATCCCCTGCAATGGGTGTCTACGGTAACAGATAGATGTATTTGATTTCTGCTCTCTCCCTTTCAGTCCTAGTTCTGTAATTTCTCTGTTCCAGAACTGTAACTTTCACGTCTTGGATAGTGTCCAGGTAGACTGAAGTGGTTTGAGACAGGTTTCTCTGAGTTGGCATTCTGGATGTCTGATTTGTATCCATTAATTCTTTTGCACAAAGATTGTCCTGTTTGTCCTACATAAAGCGCAGGAGGACATTTTTGGCAAGAGATGGCATAAATCACATTGGCAGAAACACAAGTAAAACTGCCATTAATGTTGTGTGTGGTGCTGTTGGGTCCAGTAATATTGTTTCCAGAGCTAATGTGTGGGCATAGTTGACATCTGGGTTTGTAGTAGGGTCTAGTTCCCACCTCTGTTTCACTTTTATGGGGTCCTATGTGTACAGAGCCACCCTGCTATCTACTAATAATAATAATTTCATGTCAGAAATTATTCTGGGTTAAAAGGATTTTATGCTGGAGAAACTCCACTCAAGGGACGCTCGAATGAGGCTCCTATCTACTGAGCTGCAAAATACCACCTGTCAACTCTATTCTCCCATCTACTTCATTCACAGAACAGAGAATCATCACTGTAAATCCAGATGAGTGTCACAACAAATCTAGCATAAACCTGAGTTCATAAATGACTCCCCACATGCAACGATTAATGACAGCCAGTTTCCTTATCTGCATCTTGTTTAGAATGATGTCTTTAAGGCAGGAGATGCTTACAAAACATCCTCTTTAATTTACGGTCATTTAACAGAAATGCTTGTTCCTAGCCATGAAGAATTCATACACAGAGCAATTCTTCTGCACATGCCTCAACATAGGCAAGAAAATGTAACATAACTTTGATTCCTGCAGTGACCTGATGTGTTTAAGCACCCTGTAGTGTTGACATGTAAGCAAAGCAAGAAATTAATTCGTTGGCTATCACAGAACTAAGGCAGAACATGGCAGAAAATATTAAATAATCAAACTTGGGGAAAAGAAGAGGGGAATGGCCAATTATGTTCCAGGTGACATGCAAGAGATGGGACAAAGATTGTATAGCTGTATTTAACTTATATCAAGACTGTGTTAAAAAAAAAGAAGGGGCAGCAACTCAATAAAGTTCAGCTGATATAGCTAGATTATGTCCATCAAACCCTCCATTATATTGGCTACTTCTTAAAATTTGGGGTGGGAAGCTAGTAGGGGGAGTAGAAGGGAAGAAAGCTTTTCACTCTGCCTGTATCAAGATCGGATTTCTTCCTTTCAAGTTTCTTTCCCTGCTCCAGCTGAAGTCTTCCATCGCCAGCCTTACCTGCAACAGGGCTTGAGAGGTTATCAAGGGTGCCATCTTTGTCCCAACCATAGTAAAGCCGCTTGCGTACACGATCACTCAGCTGCTGGTGCCTGGGGAGAAACTGAGAGGAAAAAAGGGTGCACATTAAGGCATGCCGCTTCGAATGAAGGCCTCTCCAGGTTTCTCAACTACCCAGTATCGGTACAGCTCATTCCTGTAATTCCATATGTGAGGGTTACTGTCTATAGGAATATATTTTTAAAACTCACAAGTGTCTTCTATTTCAGGCAGGACAAACTAGGTCAGGAATAATCTGCTAGGGACCACACATGTGCATATGCAAGTAGATGTTCTGTATTTTACCTCTTCTCTACATCCTACTGCAAATAGACTTTCACCTCATCCCTTCTCAATGACAAAAGATACGGCTGCCACCCCTCCCCATCTTATTTATTTATTGTTGAAACTTGTATAGCCACCCAACTCTGTGCGGCTCACAATGTTAATATCCCAACACTCAGAACATTAAAAACTCTTAATCCTTAGAGCTTAAAACCATTAAAACCTGTTGCTAAAAAAATACCCCCACTAATTAAAAATTGAGATTAAAGCCTAAAAGTACAAGTGGCCAGAATTGTGTGAGCCAGCGAGGGAGGGCTACCGTATCACCAGTACCCCACACCTGCTTCACCAGCCATGGTTTTAGGTCTTTTCTGAAGGGCAGCAGTTCTGTCTGGAGATGTAATTCAGTTGGCAGGAGATTCCATAGGGCTGGAGCAGATACCGAACAGACCCTCCTTCTTGTGCCAGAGAGATGAGCCTCTCTAGCTGATGGCACTTTTAAGGATCCTCTTCGGTCTGCTCTAGTGGGACGGGCAGATGTCCTTGGGGTGATGCAGTCTCTTAAGTACAGTAATATCTCGGATAACGCTAAGACTTGGTTCCACAAGTCTTGGTGTTATCTGATTTTTAGTGTTATCCGATGCATGTTAAAATCCTATGGGATGTATCAGATAACATTAAAGCTCCATAGAGATACATTGTAACCACACAGGCTTGAGCCGTTGTTATCCGATCCATCCCATAGGACCTTAACGTTATTCGATCCAATTCTCCTCCCCAGATTACTTAACGTTATGCGATTTTAGCGTTATCCAAGGTAAACGTTATCCGAGGTATTACTGTATCTTGGACCACTACCATGTAAGGCTTTAAAGGTCATCAGCAGCACATCAGTGTGCACCAAGAGGCACATTGGCAACCAATGCAGCTCCTGCAGCAGGGGTGAGGCACAGGCATAATGCCCACACCCCATCACCATGTGGGGCAGCTGCATTTTGGACCAGCTGCAGCCTCTGAATGATCATCAAGGGCAGCCCCATGTAGACCGCATTGCAATAATCTAGTCTGGTGGTGACTAGAGCATGTGTGACCATAAGTAAGGAGTCCTGGTCCAGGAGTGGGCGTAATTGGCAGATGACACAAAGTTGTGCAAAAGCCCTCCTGACCACGACTGTCACCTGCTCATCAAATAGGAGTTGTGAGTCCAGGGGGACCCCCAAAATTATGCCCCGGGTCTGTTTGAGGCAAAAGAGCCCCATTCAGAACCAAAAATGGTAACTCCAGGGATAACGCAAGCCCCCTGACCCACAACCACTTAGTCTTGCCGGGATGCAGTTGTAGCCCCTTGTCCTCCATCCAGACCCTATCCATGAGGGATATGTTCCAAGAAGACCTAATGGATACCTGAAACCACATATAACAACAAACCTTGTGGAAATGTGCCATAGAAATACATATCAGAAAACATCGCAGGGGACTAATTATTAGTGAAGGGTTTCTGGGACATTATCAGATTTGATGCACAGATTGCTATATGATTTTTTATTACAACTTTCCTGCCAATTCTCTTTAGCAAAACAGAAAGTAACCAGGTACAGTGTTTTTGTTTGTTTTCTGATATGCAGGTCAAAAGTTGATCAGAGACCAGAATGGGCTTTCTCAGCAACCTTGAGATTGAAAGGGAGTCATTTAGAGCTAATCTGAATAATCCATTGTTGCTAATGGCTGTGTGAAGCTGTATTGTTGTGCTTGCTTGTCTGTCATCTTGCTCAACCACACCTCTTCTCCCTTTAACCCCCTGAATTTGGTGTATAAAAGGCATGCCTGTAAATTTCACTCTTTGTATGAAGTGGACTTGATCCACAAAAGCTAACAATAAAAATATAGCAGTTAGTTTTTATTTTATTTTGGGGGTTTTTTCCTGATATGCCTGAACCACAGACTAACATGGCTTCTATTCCAAAAAAATAGAAATACATGTTTACAGTATTATGTATTTCTGGACTTGAAACTGTGGATACTCAACAAAAGGATATTGGGGAGAGGCTATACTCTAAAAAAGTTATCCAACTTCTTGCTTCAGGTGCCCTTTTTTTCATTGCCATCCCTATTAAATCCATACTTTTGCCACAACATTGTCTTTTCTTCCACAACCCTACTTAGCAATTATCCTTCAAGAATCTATTCCTTTATCCAAGCTGTTAACAACCCATTTAAATGTCCCGCAGCACCAAATAATTAACAAAGCCCTTGCAAATGTTATAAAAAGAAATGTTGCATCTTTGCATTTTCTTTTCCTATGAAGAAACTGAACCCATCTGACTTTATTTTTTGGAGATAGAATTTGCTACAGTAGTTAAAAAACCGATTTAAGCAAAAGCCTACGAAATGGACCTTTTACATTAGTAGGGGGTTACTGTATATCTAAGAGAGCCAATTAACCCTTCCAAAAGAAGATTATTATGACAATAGTTTTCTGTCCCAGGTTTTTGCACTCCCCTTGTCACCAATGCTTGTTTCATTAATGTCATCATTACAGTTTTGCTAAGAAAAAGAGAACATCACATTGAGCAATTTGGCTTCCTTTGTATGTTGTGCTAACAGCTGCTCATGTCTTGCAGGACAACAAAAAACCCTATAAAGACAATGCATCACAAAATGTGTTATTGGGTGGTTTAAAAAAACAACACATCATCACTTTAACTCATTTTATAATGTCCTCTGATTTCATCCCCAGCTGTTATTCTTCATTTCCCTATCTAAACACCTTCCTGAGGTAAACAGAAAAAGCCTCCTCCAAGAATGTGTTATTTTTGAACCACAATCGGTCATACTCTGGTAATAATAATTTTGTGTCAGATATTACTCTGGGTTGAAAAGATTTTTGCTGGAGAAACTGCGCCCAGGGGACGCCTGAATGAAGCTCCTTTCACGTCCCCAAGTACAGCCCTCAGGTATCGAAACCAAACCTTCCAGTCTCCAAGCTCAGTGTCTTAACCACTAAGCCAGCGGAGGAACTGCTACAGCAACGTTATGTTGCTGGCTAATCTTTCTTACACTAAGTCAGGCGAAAGGAACTGCAGAATGAACTCACCAAAAGGTGCTTTCATTTTGTCTGGCCAAGACACGGAAGAAGACCACTTTCTTTCTTTCTGTTCCTCCCCCAATTTTTCTTGCTCATTGTTTATTTCTTTTTTAGTTTTTTAAAGTATCAGGTATAGGGAGAAATAGGGCACCGGTACTTGGTGCCCAAGAAGCTTGTGCTTCCTGCCATAAAATCAACTTCAGAATGAAAAGATGATCGATCCTGGAAGACTTCTTTAGAAAACACTCTACAGTAATTTTGACGCTACATTATTTAACTTTAAAGTGTTGGATGATTTAAAGGATTTTTGACAGAAGATGATCAGTTCCTATTTTTGTTTAAGATTACTGCAGACTCATGCTTTGAAAATCATGTTTATGTATTTCATTATTTAATTGATTTTTGGGCATCCATAGTCAGTTGTTGTAGTTTTATCAATATGGTTGTGTACTAAATCTATATTGGGGGAGAAGAATGCATTATTTAGACCAAACAGTATGTCACAGAAAGTGACCAAGCTTTCACCTTTCCTGGAACTCCCTGTCTATCAGGATGGATATTAAATAAGAGAAAGTAGGGGAGTTTACAATTTTATTGTCGTTAGCCGCTTTGATGCTTTTCCCCATTTTCTTTTAATGGAAGAAATTGTTAAAGAACAGAAATAGTCAAAGTGGATTCCTATCTCATCTAACAAATAAGCAAGAGTATGTCTACTATTCAAATGGAAATGGTGTCTGGGAATCCTAGTTCATGTTTCTTTGAAAAAAAGAAGCCATAAATCATAATGTATTCTGTCTTTCAGACCATGAGGTTGACCTTGGGGTTCCATCTCATAGCCTTTTATGCTAGATATTCAGTTTGGAAAAGCAATTCTGATAAATCGCTATTATTATTATTATTATTATTATTATTATTATTATTATTATTATTATTATTATTATTATTATTATTATTATTATTATTATTATTATATTTAGATTTAGATTTTTATGCCGCCCCACTCGCAAATGCGACTCTGGGCGGCTAACAAGGAAATAGAGCATTACAAAATTGCAATTTCAGAATATAACATCAATACAGCATAAAAACATTTTGAGAGTACATATATCAGAACAATATACATTTCAATGTATATGAACACAGTAAAGTAAAGTAAAGGTTTTCCTTGCTCGAAAGCCAGTCTTATCCGACTCTAGGGGTCAGTGCTCATCTCTGTTTCTAAGCCGAAGAGCCAGCGTTGTCTGCTTCTGCAGACGTTTCCGTGGTCATGTGGCAGGCATGACTAGACACCGGAGCGCACAGAACGCTGTTACCTTCCCACCGAAGTGGTCCCTATTTATCTACTTGCAATTTCTTGTTTTCGAACTGCTAGGTTGGCAGGAGCTGGGGCAGAGACAGGAGCTCATTCACACCCACAAAAAATACATTGCAATCAAAATAGGTGAACTGAATTGCTACAGTTTATGGAGGAATTGACTCACTAAATCCCCACTGGTTCTATAGGCCTGCTCTACTTGATATACTGCTAGATTTCAGCCAATGAATCATCACTTAATTCGTTTGACATGTGACAAAGCGTGAATGTAAATATCACTATCTGAATCTTTAATCTCACTAAGTGAGATTAAATCACCACTATCTATGAAATATCTCCATGTTTACACTCTACCTTCCAAGTCAAAATGGCATTCCTTGCTGGCCATAAGAAGATCAGTTTTGAGTCCACAAACTCTCCAGTCATCATAAAATATACAAGTAAAACCTCAGATAACACTAAAACCTGGTTCCACAAGTCTTGGTGTTATACGATTTTTGGTGTTATCCGATGCATGTTAAAATCCTATGGGATCCATAGAGATACATTGTAACCACACAGGCTTTAGCGGTTGTTATCCGATGCATCTCATAGGATCTTAATGTTATCCGATGCAATTCTCCCCCCCCCCCATTGCTTAATGTTATGCGATTTTAGTGTTATCCGATTCTAATGTTATCCGAGGTATTACTTGTACAGTAAAACCTCAGATAACACTAAAACCTGGTTCCACAAGTCTTGGTGTTATACGATTTTTAGTGTTATCCGATGCATGTTAAAATCCTATGGGATCCATAGAGATACATTGTAACCACACAGGCTTTAGCGGTTGTTATCTGAAGCATCCCATAGGATCTTAATGTTATCTGATGCAATTCTTCCCCCCAGATTCCTTAATGTTATGCGATTTTAGTGTTATCCGATACTAATGTTATCCGAGGTATTACTTGTATAGTGTTTTGAGGTTACACAAGGCTCTCTGTCGTTGTTTCTACCGTAAATTAACAACCACTCTTGGTCTGGAAAGGGTCACTGCGAAATCACATCGGCTCCAGCCTTAAAAGGGGATCCCATGGCGCTGAGCCACAGCTCAAGAATTCACTGAAAGGCAGGGAAGCCCGTGACACATTTCCGCACAAAGAAACCCCAGCGGGTCCTGTACAGCGCGTTCCCACGTACACGTCTGCACGCGAGGTTGAGAGCGGGAAAGGCGGGCGTGAGAATGAATAAAAGGCAACCTCGCTTCGGGAGCTAAAAAGAGGGGCTGAGGACCTCCAGGGACCTCAAAAAAGGCCAAATTGGCGCCTCCTGCTCTGCTCCAACTGACGGGAGGCCGGGGCGGCAGCTCACCGTGAACTCCTGGAAGCCGCTGAGCGAGAAGGCGCCTTCCTCGTCCAACAGGAGCCCGTTCAGGTTCATCGCGCCGGAGGTGAAGCGCCGGCGGCGAGCCTTCCTCCTCCTCCTCTTCCTCGGCCGCTGCCCTGCCCTAACCCGACCCCCGCCGGCTCCTTTGCCCAAGACGAGTGGGTAGGCTCGGATGCTGGTGGCGCAGCCGAAGAGGAACCGGAGAGGGGAAGGAAGGGCCCGGCGCGGCTTCTGGCCTTCCTCTTCCTGGGGCGGAGAGGGAGGCGGGAACTCTCCGCCGCCGCCTCCCCCTTCCAGCCCGGCGGCCGGATGTCATGCCAAGCGTGTTTTGAGTACGAGTTACCCAGCCTGGAGGGAGATTAGCGCTTCATGGCCAGGGATCAGCAAACTTGGCTCTCCAGATGTTCTTGGACTTCAATTCCCAGAAGTCCTGATCAGCAGGCATACTGACTTGGGCTTCTGGGAATTGAAGTCCAAGAACACCTGGAGAGCCAAGTTTGCAGATCCCTGGGTGGGTTGGTTTTCCAAGGCCAAACTCCCACGGAGGGCCTTGAAAAGAGGGTGCGCCTGTTTGGACCGAGCGACGGGACTTTTATCTAGTAATAGCCATGACATTTCTCTACCGCCTCATTCAGTTCGATCGGATGAGCCCGGCAAAAATTCCCGCCCAGGGTACACCCGATTGTATTCACAACCTTCGAGGAGGCTCTTTCTGTGTACAAGTTGCCATCGCTGTGAACGAAGCAATGTGTATAGTGGTAGGGTGCCTCAAAACCCACACCAGTTGGGAAAAAAATACACACTTTTGTTGGTATCGCTCCACCCAAGAGACGGGCGTACCCTGCTAACAGTAACCTTGTGTTGCTGGCTAATCTTTCTCACACGAAGCCAGGCCAAAAGGAACCGCAGAACGGACTCGCCAAAAAGTGGCTTCATTTTGGCAGTTTCATATCTGGCCTAGACAAGGAAGAAGAACCTAAGATGAGAGAAGTAGCAGGGGACGCTGAAAAAAGTAAATACAGAGTACAGTAAAACCACTTTTTTGTTGTTCAGTTGCACAGTCGATTCCGACCCTTTGCGACCCTATGGACCACTGTCCACCAGGCATTTATGTCCTCCACCATCCCCCTCAACTCACTCAGTTCTGTGCCCATTGTCTCTACAATACCATCTAGCCATCTCATTTTTGGCCGCCCCCTTTTTCTTTTGCCCTCCACCTTTCCCAGCATCAAGGCTTTCTCAAGTGAATCCTCTCTTCTCATTTGATGTCCAAAGTACTTTAGTTTCATCTTTACTATTTGACCTTCAAGGGAGCAGTCAGGGTTGATTTCTTCTAAGATTGACCTATTTGTTCTCCTCGCTGTCCAGGGGACTCTCAAAACTCTCCTCCAACACCACAGAGGCATCTATTCTTCTGCGCTCAACTTTCCTAATGGTCCAGCTCTCATTGTTTTTTATGTAATTTGAGGTAAACCCATAGGAAAAATTATTTTGTATGTAACTCAAAGCAAACCCATAGGAAAAATGATTTTTTATGTAAATTGAAGCAAACCCATAGGAAATCATGTTACATAAATTTATGTAAATTGGAACATGGTTTTAGCACAAAAACATTATGTAAGTCAAAATTTATATAACTTGAGGCATTTGTAAGTCAGGGTTTTACTGAACAGTACATGCTCCTTGCCCATACTGAATTCACAAATAGAATAAAAGAATGCCAGAAAAATAACAATGTTGTCGGTTTTAACTATCTTAACAGCTACCTTGTCTGTTGTATATTCTGCCATCTTGCAGTTTTGGGAATAGAGACTTTTTCCAGTGACAATTGCCAGGTCTTGGCTTATAATGAGAAAAGAGGTATCGAGCAGTAAGTAATGGCATTTTTAGGAGGTTGATCCTTTTATATCCATACTGATTTGGCCTTAAGTTAATGCTACATCCCAATCTTGAGCTTTTATAGTCTCCTCCAACACAAAATAATAAAAGAAAATGGGGTTGGTACTGTTTTGGTACTATTTACTATGTACTGTTGTTTTAAGTCATGTCTTTTTTTGGTAGTGTTGTAAGCCGCCCAGAGTTGGCTTTTGGGGCAGGATAACAAATTGGACTAAATAAATAAATAAATAAATAAACAAACACCCTCCTAACCTGCTTTCATTTCCTTCCTGGTGAGGGGAGAAGGGAGGGATAAAATGTCTAAATAAAAATAGTTGGGCTAGAGAGAGGAAAAATTGGAATATTTAATTCTCTGCATATTGGAGAGTAAATAAAACAACAAAAAGGACAAAAAACGTCATTTTTGTCTGAAGTGGACTTGATCCACAAAAGCTAGCATAAAATAACATAACCTGGCCAGAAAAGGGGCCTAAAGCCTCAATAGACGCTTTTGGGGAAATTAAAAAGCAGAGGCCTGGTTTCCTGTGTTTGAAAAATGTGTGTGGAGCATCAAATAAACTGCTACTTTTAAGAACAGAGCCAGGCAGACCACCATGCCATGAACATGCCTGAAATGCGTGCCTGAAAAAGTGATCATGAGTCACAAAAGCTCGCAATGATTTTTTTTAATTTAGTGATCCAGAAAAGGTATCACCTACTTCTGCACGTTTTATACATGGATCACATGGCTGACGTTGTTTGCAAACCATAAGTTAATTTTCAAAGTGCTACAGCATTTTTGTTTTGTTTATTCTGATATGTTTGAAACACAGACTAGTATTCAAATAATAAATAAATTGTGCCACCGTACAAACTAATTACTTTACTTAAATATGAGCTTTCATGGATCAAGTCCACTTCCTCAGAGACATAGACTTCATGGTATACTGTAAATGGATGATGCCATGAAGTCTCACACTTATATCTGACGAATTGGACTTGATCCACGAAAGCTCACATTAAAAAAACAGAAGTTACTCTTTAAGGTGCCACAATGTTATTCGTCTTTTTGTTTTGTTTACTCTCCGATATGCTTACAGAGTATCAAAGGAGTATCAGAAACAAGTCTACTTCTGTTTCATTGATTAAACTAAGGCTTTTGGCTGTGTCGACCACAACAAAATGTGGCAAGTAATTAAAGAGATGGGAATACCGGAACACCTTATAGGCCTCATGAGAAATCTGTACATGAATCAAGAGGCAACAGTTAGGACAGAAAATGGAATGACGGAGTGGTTTGGAATAGGAAAAGGAGTAAGACAAGGCCGCATTTTGTCATCCTGCTTATTCAACTTATACACAGAGCACATAATGCGCAACGCAGGGATGGAGGAATCACAATTTGGGATCAAAATTGCTGGAAGAAACATCAACAGTTTGAGATATGCAGATGATACCACCCTAATGGCAGAAAGTGAGGAGGACCTAAAGAGGCTCCTGCTTAGGTTGAAAGAAGAAAGTGAAAAAGCTGGCTTGAGACTCAGTATCAAGAAAACCAAGATCATGGCAACAGGCCCTATCAGTCCCTGGAAAATAGGTGGGGAAGAAGTAGAAGCAGTGACAGATTTTACTTTCCTGGGATCTAAGCTCACTGCAGATGGTGATTGCAGCCATGAAATAAAAAGGCGACTGATTCTTGGGAGGCAAGCGATGAGAAACCTGGGGAACATAGTGAAAAGTAGAGGCATCATGTTGCACACAAAAATTCGCATGGTCAAAGCAATGGTATTCCCTGTGGCAATGTATGGTTGTGAGAGCTGGACCATTAGGAAAGCTGAGCGCAGAAGAATAGATGCCTTTGAGATGTGGTGTTGGAGGAGAGTTTTGAGAGTCCCCTGGACAGCGAGGAGAACAAATAGGTCAATCTTAGAAGAAATCAACCCTGACGGCTCCTTAGAAGGTCAAATAATAAAGATGAAGCTAAAGTACTTTGGACATCAAATGAGAAGAGAGGATTCACTTGAGAAAGCCTTGATGCTTGGAAAGGTGGAGGGCAAAAGAAGAAGGGGGCGGCCCAAGATGAGATGGCTTGATGGTATTGTGGAGACAATGGGCACAGAGCTGAGCGAGTTGAGGGGGATGGTGGAGGACAGGAGTGCCTGGAGGACAGTGGTCCACATAGGGTCGCACAGGGTCGGAATCGACTGTGCGACTGAAAAACAAAAATGCTTACAGAGACTAACACGGCTACCACTTTAAAAATTAACAATTCTCTGCGTCTTTCCACCCTTATTTAAGCCTAAAAGAAACCAGGGCAGCATATTCCTAGCTAGCCTGGCTTAGACAATCGAATGGACGTTCTACCTCCCCCTCCCTCTTCAACACCTGAATGAGCCTAACGCGATGTAACTGCACATGCGCATTGCTATTTGTGAAAAAAAGCTGTTTGTCGCGCGCAGGGAAAGACGGGCGGGGGTTGGAGTCACGTGCTCCAGTGCTAACCACCCGGTTGGCCCTTAGCGCGCCTCGGCTTCCGGTTGCGGCTGTCAGCAGGACTCCGCCCCCTCCCTCGCCTCCCTCTCCCCCCCCCTGTTTCTGAAGCGGCGGCTGAGGCGATGGCGAGCGGCGGCAGTGGCGGCGGCCCCCCGGGGGTCTCTGCTCGGGAAGAAGGGGAGGCGTTGCCCGTGGCCGAAGAGGAAGAGGAGGAGGAAGAGCAGGAGGTTTCGGACCTGGCCGCCCGGCTGAGGCGACGCCTGCGCGGGTGGGAGGCGACGGTGGCCGCCGTGCAGCGGCTCCTGGTCTGGGAGAGGCCGCCGCAGAGCCTGGCCGGGGCCGGCGCTCTCGGAGCCGCTCTGTGGTAAGAGGCGGAGGCAAGGGCAGCCGCCGGGTGTGGGCGACGCGGGATGGGGGCCCAGGTGGTGGTTGCGGTGGCTCTGGCAGTTCAGAAGGAGAAGAAGGGGCTCGTTCTAGAGCAGGGATGCCCAAACTTTTTGGTCCGTGGGCCGATCATGTAGTTCAGGAAACTGGTCATTGGGGGCCAGGTGCGGCCCCTGATGCCAATTCATCCGGCCCGCAAAGCCCTCGTCGCTCCTGGAAGCGGAAGTAAAATGCGCCCATACGGGCGCATTTTACTTCCGCTTCCAGGAGCGACGAGGGCTTTGCGGGCCGGATGAATTGGCGTCGGGGGCCACACCCGGCCCCCCGGGCCTTAGTTTGGGCACCACTGTTCTAGAGCCAGGAGAAGCGGGTGTGTGGTGGTGGTGGTCTTCCTTTTACTTCTTCTTTCGTGCCCACATCAAACCCTGGACTGCCAAAATGAAGTCACTGGCTTGTTGTTGTTGTTGTTGTTTTTGCCGTTGGTCAAACTTAAGCCCTCATCGCTGCTTGTTTCTGACAGTAATTGGCAGATCAGCTAATGAGCCGGATTCTGTATCTCCCCACATTCACAGCACGTGTTGTTGTCCGCCAGCAGCCTCCTCTTCAGCATGTTGGCCTTACATTTAGGGGACTCCAACCCTCAGCCTATTTAGGGTCTTCCAAGTGACTCAAGTCACTAAGCCGCTGACCGGGAGGCGGAAGGTCAGCAGTTCGATCCCCGAGTACTGCAGGACGGAATGAGCTCCCGTCTCTGTCCCAGCTCCTGCCAACCTAGCAGTTCGAAAGCAAGAAATTGCAAGTACATAAATAGGGACCACTTCGGTGGGAAGGTAACAGTGTTCCGTGCGCTCCGGTGTCTAGTCATGCCTGCCACATGACCATGGAAACGTCTGCAGAAGCAGACAGCGCTGGCTCTTCGGCTTAGAAACAGAGATGAGCACTGACCCCTAGAGTCGGATACGACTGGCTTTCGAGCAAGGGAAACCTTTACCTTTACCTTAAGTGACATAGGGACTACAGTGGCTTAGTGGTTAAGACGCTGAGATTGATGACTGAAAGGTCAGCAGGTCAGCAGTTCGGGACCTGAGTGCTGCACAATCGAGTGAGCTCCCATCTCTGTCCCAGCTCCTGCCAACCTAACAATTCAAAAGCAAGAAATTGCAAGTACTGTAGATAAATAAGTACCACTTCAGTGGGAAGCTAAACAGCATTTTGTGTGCTCCCGTGTCTAGTCATTCCTGCCACATGTTCACAGAAACGTCTGCAGATGGAGACAGTACTGGCTCTTTGGCTGTAAACAGAGATGAGCACCAAATCCTAGAGTCAGATACGACTGGCTTTTGAGCAAGGGCAACTAAGTGACATACAGGAGGTTGAGTTACTTATCTGAATCCTCCTATAATGTTATTACTTGTCCAGGGAGCTCCTTCCTCCATCTTCTACTTTGATTTTGCTCTTGCGTACCCTCAAGAAAATGTGTTCTTGCCATAAAACTCTTCCTGGATCTAAGCTGGTGGACTTGAGGCACATATCCATTCAGAGGATGTTGAGGGTCATTCTCTTGCTTAGTTCTCTCTGAGGATGGGCCACTCAACACCACCCTGGCTGCTGGTTGCAGACCCATCCTTCCCTGGCTACTCTGGGACCTTGGAGTGGGTTTCTTGCCCTCTTTTGGCAGGAGGGGGGTCCAACTCTGCCACATGCTCGTGGGGTCATCCTCAATAGAGTTGTCGGTGGGGCCTAAGAGTGGCACAATGCTCTCCTGTGCCTGTTGTGGAAATCAGCTGAATCTACTTCTGAATAAAGATTCTGCTGTGGATATGCTCTTAGCTGTCTAATTGGGCAACTTCATTAGAAAATAATTCCTACTCAGAATGATTAGATGGACCAAAGATGGAGGGTATATTTTCAAATAGCATATGAAGTCTAGGATTGGCCAATCAAAAAATTAATAAAACAAATAGTACCTCCTAGATTTATGTTTCTCTGTCCCTGCAGCTCTCTGTTGCACATTAAAATGAGAGAAGAATTTGCTTAAGGGTGATTCATTAAAAGTCAAATACGTACAGTAGTGAGCTTTTCTGGTGAGCAAGGATTTAAATCCATGTCTCTTCCATCAGACTAGAAATCTATGTTTGGCAACAACAAATAGACATTTAAATCCTAACATGGACTTTCTATTATTTGAGCAGGAATGTTACTGATCTAAATATTTTTACTGATGCTTGGTGAATCTGTATTGAGAAACAGTAAACAGGTAAAATTTGAAAAATGAGACCAAGGTGCTTGAGTAAAAGAAACGGAGAGCAGCTTTGCTTCTGGCTGTTCGGCTGGAAACTCCACATGCTCTCATATGATCATGTGCTCTGTGTATGAAGATACTTTACTATTAGTCACATCAAGAATCTTCTAGCTCACTACTGTCTCTAACTAGTTGTTCAGCACCACAGATGAAGCTCTTTCCCATTCCTGTCCCCTGTGACACTTGAAAGTAGAGACCAAGGCTTGAACCTTGGTTTTCTACATGCAAAGTATATGTTCCACTACTGAGCAATGGGCTTTCTCCTTTGCGAAATGAATTTGTCCTGAGTCCAGCACTGGAATTCTACCAAGTAAACACTGCTGCCCTGGTCCAAGTGCAGCTGTAGGGTGTGTGAACCCCAAAATACTTTGCTTTGATGCATGTTTTAGTGTCTTCTGTGTAATCAGAAAGTGAATGCAGCTGTGTAGCCTAGGATGTGGAACTCAACATTAGTGTAAACAGAAATAACCTTGTTGCTTCACTCACAAAGCATAAACAGAACTCTCCCTGATGCAGGGGTGGTGCCAAGAGTGCCTCCAGGATCTGGCCTGTGATAAACAGGGACTGCTACTAGCAGCTGCAGATACCCGAAGAATCATCCAGGGGTGTGTTTATTTAACTTGGGTGTACTCACTGCACAGGAGCCACATGGTTTGTGCTATCACATTTTGAGCTGGTAGCTTAGTAACTCCTGACAATGTACCAGGCAATGAATAAGCCTAACTACCTCTGGTTGCTTACTACCAGTTGAGCCCTTGTTAAGCTTGTAGTCTCTGAGAACTGCAATGCTAGCACATTTTTTCCCTTTCTGCCTACCTTGTCCCTGCACACACAGCAACATTTAACAAGCACGAGTAGTAGAATCCAGCAAATTGCAAGAAAGAAAAACATCCTGTTTACTCTTTAAAACAATGGGCTGACTATCAGCAGAGCAGATTCATTAGTGGCAGCCATCAGAGGTTGGTAGTACACTTCTAAAGCCTTCTGTTGTAGAAACCTGTATTTAATAAAACAACGGAATCATATTGTTAGCTCTGGTAATATCTTAAAAGCTTTATGGTGATAAAAAAAAGAATACTGGGGGAAAGTGTTCCCATGTTGTCATTAAAAAAATTCTCAGAGATAAATGGAAAGATGCATAAGGAGTCAGAAGCCCATTTTGCAGCAACAGTCAAGCTGTTTGGTGACAGTTCTGAGATATTTTCAGTATAGTATTCTAGGTGACGTGATGTCTGCAGATTTTCCAGTCCTTAGCCGAATGCACTTTAAGTTTCTTTAAACAGTATATTCATCGTCTATGGATATTGATGGAACTTATGACTTGAATTTTTTAAAATGATAATTCAGAATGTATTCTAGTTTGTGGCATAATAAATCCTTCATTGGGTAAAGAAAATCACCAGCCTACAAGAATTTTCTCTCCAGCAGCTTCTTCCCTAGTTCCCACCATGAAAGCAAGTGAAGAAGAGGATTCCTGCTGTTATCTTTAATTAGGGATGAGAGATTACAGTGAGGATCTGGTAACTTGCTGTTGGACTTCCTGATTGAGTTTAATCACTTTACCTATTCCATTTGCTTTGCCTGCCACATTTCATCTTCAAGGTGTAGAACAAACAGAGCACCCTAGCCAAGAGAATTGGACACCATTTATCCTGTCACCACATTGTCCATGGGAGCTTCACTATTAATTGATTTTCCTAGGTCCAAGATATTGCCATGCCAAAAACAATAACAAAACATACATACTAGAGAACTAAGCACAAATGTAATGGGGTAGAAAGAGACAAAACCCTCAAAATGAATCATTTTCAGCCTTCTAGAAAGTATTACAAACACAACCAACAGTCCTTTCCTTGTTTTTAATGTACCACCTAAATTACACTTACAAAATCTAGTGTCTTGAAGCAGTGGCTCACATGCCCAGGTGTAAAACTAACACTAGAATTATGTTTCATTTTTAAACAAATGATCTAACTGTGCACAACAATGCACTATTTCCTATTAAAAATATGTAGTAGAGTGTCTGAATAGAATGCAGGAGACCTGGATTTAAATTTCTGCTCAACCGTGTAAAGTCACTGGTGGAGAATGGCAGTAGTAAAACTATTCATTAGTACCTCAGAAAGCCTGTGTGGGTCACAGTAAGTAGAATGCAACTTGGCATCCTAACAATAGATAACTGTGTATCAAGGGACCTGGGGAGACATTAGTGGTACTGTATCTACAAATAATGCCTTTCTGCAAAATTCAGTTCATGGAGCTGTATGGTTTTCTGATTGTAGCTTCTTGCCAGCTTTTTGCCACTATCCTCTTTAATGTCTTACTTTGTGATTTTTCCCCCCAGGCTATTCTCCTCCACTTCCTTGCGTCCTTTGTTCTTCCTCAGTGTTGCCCTTATTGGTGTTCTCTTGCTAGAGAGATGGAAGCCACAGTTCCTGTTGGACTTCTTAGGTAAGTGACCTAGTGGTGGTTCTACAATTGAGGAAGTGTTGCACTTCCCAAGTTGGGAACAACTGTAGGAGTTTTTATAGACTTGCAAGTTCAGACCTTTGCTTTGTGTCATGCTGCTTTAGTTTCTTGCCAACCAAGCCCTGGGACTGGTTTTTTTCTCTATGCTTTGGCCAACTGAATAAGGAGTAGGAAACAGTATTGTTTTCTGCCCAGAAACTAGCACTGTATGACTAATTGTTGGAGGGAAATTGGTAGCTTAGCAAAAATTGGATTCTTAAGATAACTTATATTAAAAACAGCTCAGTTTTTTTTATTAAACCAAAGTAGAGAAGTGGTGCAGTTTTGCAGCTTTCTATGGCCTTAATTAGTTCTCCATGTTTATGTTATTCTCTCTTCTTCTCTTGGATAATAAGAAATTGTCCTGATCTTGTCTTCTCAGATCCTAAGGGTGAAATGCCAGGCAATGTCAACTGTACTTATACAGTAATACCTCGGATAACATTTACCTCGGATAACGCTAAAATCGCATAACGTTAAGTAATCTGGGGAGGAGAATTGGATCGAATAATGTTAAGGTCCTATGGGATGGATTGGATAACAACCGCTAAAGCCTATGCGGTTACAATGTATCTCTATGGAGCTTTAACAATATCCAATCCATCCCATAGGATTTTAACATGCATCGGATAACACTAAAAATCAGATACAGTAATACCTCAGATAACGTTTACCTCGGATAACGCTAAAATTGCATAATGTTAAGTAATCTGGGGAGGAGAATTGGATAGAATAACGTTAAGGTCCTATGGGATGTATCGGATAACAACTGCTAAAGCCTGTGCGGTTACAATGTATCTCTATGGAGCTTTAACGTTATCCAATACATCCCATAGGATTTTAACATGCATCGGATAACACTAAAAATCAGATAACACCAAGACTTGTGGAACCAAGTCTTAGTGTTATCTGAGGTATTACTGTAACACCAAGACTTGTGGAACCAAGTCTTAGCGTTATCCGAAGTATTACTGTATAACCATTCTATTGTCAGCTTAAGCTTAGTTTTAGCTCTTAAGAAATGGTGTTGTGTGGCTAGAGTAAGGCCATTTGAGACTTGCACATTAATCAACCTTTCATTAAATTGTTGTAGCTATGTTGGAAATTTTGCACATCTGAAGTACAGCCAGTTATTTCATACAAACTGTAACTTTTCCAGTCCATAAGACTGGAAATCACTCCATCTGGATCTTAACAAATGTTGCTTCTATCAAGGAAGTGCTGGCCTAAGTGATAATTGGGCAGCTGCACAATGTTTCCTTTTTGTTCCTCCTGTGAATGTGTCAGGTAACGTCTGTGACTTGATTGCTATAGAAACTGGTATAGCACAGTGTTTGGTAACTTCTTTGCCTTGTCATAGAACACAAGATACTATGTAGTCGTCGGATACTTGTGAGTTATAATGAAACTGACGTTGAATGATGTGCATGATGTTGCTGTAAATTCTTTAAGACAGCAAAGCAATCACGCTTATATACCACTCCATAGCACTTAGTGCACTCTCTGTATGGTTCACAAGTAATTTTGCATTTTGTCTCCATCTTGCTGGGTATTCATTTTACTGACCTCGGAAGGATGGAAGACTGTGTCAACCTTGGGCCCTGGTCAGGATCGAATTTGCAACCTTTTGGTTGTAGTACAGCAGCTTTTAACCACTGCGTCACCAGGTTGCAGAAACATAGAGATGCTAGCAATAACAATTAATAATTACACTTATATATGCCTGAGGTTGTTGCTTTTCTTCATTAAATAATGACTTGATTTAATATGTTTGTGCCTCTGAGGCTCAGCTTAATCACAGCAGTGTCCGGGATAACAACTTGGGAGGAAAGCAATACTGTACTGTACTAGGTGTTTTGTGTCAAGCAGTAATCCTTAAAACAAGGCAATTCAAATACCTGTAATCTGTTTTTTAAAAAATCTTTCTTATCCTCCTTGGCATTGAGATGGATTGTGCCAGCTTGACTTCATGATTCTTGATGGCAGTTGTGTTTTCTCCATATCATGAAAAATGCACTGCACCAACAGTATCAAATCCAGTAATGACTATAGATTTTACTTTTCCATGCTAAAAGTTTTCCTTATTAAGCAGCAGGATCAACATGCTTTGATTTTATGTTTAGAACTATTTGATTGAAGGTTCTTTTATTCTAATTGGCAGATAGCACCAGTGCTGTAGTGTTGTACAAGCTGCTCCCCATTTTCCACAGGTTCAGTATCCAAGGTTTCAATTATTCACAGGTCTAAAAATGTTCAATTAAAAATCCCTGGGGGAGGGGGATATATATTCCTATGGTGCATTACTCTAGAGGTTAGGGTCTGTATTGTAATGTTTACAAGGAATGGAGGCACATGTTTTGGGAGCTCTCATGTAGAATAAACGAGGCATTTGAAACCCCTCCCCTGCTTCTATGGCTTCTATGGCTTCTATGGCTCAGGTATGTGTATTAAAGATAGAGTTTGCTGCTGTTCACTGTTTCAGGTACCCATGGAAAGTCTTAGAATGTATTCCTGGGAATACAGTCATACCTCGCATAATGAATTTAATGCATTCTGCGATGCTGCTCGCTATGCGAAAAATTCGCTATATGAGTCAGACTCGCATAACGGATTTTTTGCTATGCGAGTCGGACTTTTCCCTATGGAAAAACTCGCACAATGAGCGTTTCTATGGGGAAAACTCACATAGCAATTTTTTTCGCTATGCGAGTTTTCCCCATAGAAACGTTCGTTGTGTGAGTTTTTCCATAGGGAAAAGTCCGACTTGTATAGTGAAAAATTCGTTATGCGAGTTGAACCACTTAGCAGAAAACTTGCTCGTTATGCAAGTTTTTCGCTAAACGAAATGCTCGTTATGCGAGTTTTTCGCTAAGCGAAATGCTCATTATGCAAGGTTTGACTGTATGGGGTAGAGACCCATATAACACAAAACAGCAGGCCATCTAAGCTGAACTTGGAGCTGTTTTTTTGGACTTCTGTTGATAACTTCAATCTTGTCTCTTTTCCTGTTCTGTTAACTGTGCTACTGAGCAGAATTGCCATCCATCTTGATTGACATAAATTCAGACTCATCAAAGCTGCCCCATCAAGTTGAAACAGTTTCTGTTCCCTGCTTTAAGAGCCAGTAGGATAAATTATTTCAGCATCTTCCTCCCATGGCCCTGTATTGAAACACACAGTTCCATTTTCTGTTTCTCTGCTGCCAGCTCCAAAGAAACTTCACATTTCACTATGAGGGGGAAGATGCTGAATGACTGGCAACTCTTTGTCTAATAGTATTGGAAGAGACATATTTAACCAGAGGTGGAATAACAGTCTTGCACCTCTGACCTGAGTCTACAGCCCCCATCTTGGTACATGCTTTAAACAAGGGAGTCTGGCAGACATACATCTGGCCATATTCTTTGGAACTTTTATGTTTCTTAAAACATGTGGGGGCCAGCACAATAAAGACCTGTGCAGGGCCAAAAGGTAGCAAATGCCTGTGGTTTTTTCAAAGTGGTCTAATAAAGGTATCACCCATCCTTGCCTTCAGAATGTGTATAAAGATCATATGGCTTTTTGTTGTTGTTAGTCTTACTTGTCTGGTGAGTGCTGCATTATCCAAATACGTAGCAAAGTCTATATTGGTGGAAGGAGATTGTGATTGGCTCCCTATGGCAAGGGCTGATTGCCTAGAATCTGGGTCACAGACTTAACAAGATTGTTTTCCCCTGCTCTAGTGCACTATTTGCCAGCCTGTCATCTCTGTCTCTGTGGCCGAGAGGCATCAGCTAGCCCCTAGCACTGTAGTGTGTAAAGATTGTGTGCAGCCCACTGCATCTTATAAATATGCCATGTTAGCCACACCAGGCAGTCGGATTTAATGAGCTTCAAATTTGATTGTTCACCATCTTGCTTTGCAATTCAGCTAGCATGACTCAAAATGTTGGTCACACTCCTAGATGCTCCCCAGGATGCTTTGTAATGCCAAGTTTTTGTTTGTGTTCCATGCCAAAGCAATCCATTTTCAATAATTATATACCCCAAATCAGCAGCACAAATAAATATCAGTTTGTAATATATACAACTTATTGGTGTTGATTTTTTATCATTTCAATACTTTTTTTTTGGGTTATTCACTTGCAAGAACAAACTAAAGTACAGTACAGTAGAGTGATGAATGTGCAAACAGATCGTAGATGCAGTCAGAACAGAAACATTTTGTAAGCCCACTCATTATCTATTTAAAGCTTATCTTTAGCTATAAAAAGACTGCAGTGGCTCAAGTGGTTAAGATGCTGAACTTGACAACTGGAAGGTGAGCAGGTCAGTAGTTCGAGACCCAAATACTGCACAATGGAATGAGCTCCCGTCCCTGTCCCAGCTTCTGCCGATCTACCAGTTGTAAGAAATTGCAAGTCGATCACGTTCCTAGCACTCCAGTGTCGAGGCATGACTGCCATGTGTTCACGGAAACATCTGCAGATGCAGACAGTGCTGGCTCTTTAGCTGTTCACAGAGATGAACAGTAAAACTCTAGAGTTGGATACGACTGGCTTTCGAGCAAGTGCAACCTTTTACCTTACAAAGGAAAACATATTTAAAAACAAAAAAAAGTACGACAAACAATTTGAGATTTTTCACATACCAAAATTTGTAATAACACCCCTGCTGAAAGCTGTCATACGTATACATCAGTTGGAGTTCTGCCTCTTTCGATTTCTAAAATGCTTAATAGTGTACACTAAATGCACATACTGTATATATATTCTGTGAGTGAGCATACAGCTCCACAGTTTTAGTTTGTGTTGCTTCTATGACATTTAAGAAGAGCTTTTCAAGGATTGCCATGCTTTCTCTCATCTCTGAGGGTGGCTGTTTCTGCTATACAGAATAGTGGCTTTGTGCCAGGTTGCTAAAGGAAGAAATATTGAGCAGAAGAGTGAGGAAGGTGTAGCCTTCACAACATTGTTGGGCGGTAACTACTGTCAGTGAAGGAAAGCAACAGTTGCCATCTAGCAACACCTGGTGGTCTTAGGTTCCCCATCCCTGATTTGAACAAACATTTTCGTTGATTACTTTGGGGACTGATGTTCCCCCCCCTCCCTCTTTTTCTCCTCCAGCTCAGCCCTTGGAAGAACCTAGAGGAGAAAGGTAGGTTTGCTTCTAATATGTTCCTGGGGATAGAGATTATACATGCTGTCCTTTGGCCCTGCCAGGTGTCTCCTGTTTTGCAGAGTGGCTCAGTGTTAAATATGTAAAAATTCTGGAAAGTTTGAAGCAATTGGGGGGGCGGGGCTTGTTTTTTCCTCATTTTTATTCCAGGAGGGTGCAGGGAACGGACATTTGCTGAACATTTTAAAAAATAAACATCAGCACTTTAAAAAATGTATTGAAAATCATTCTGCTACTTTAGTAACATAAAATATGACTATATCTGATTTGGCATAAAAGTATCACAATTGGAATATTAAAATATAGTGTATTCAAATAATTATTACAAATGGCTTTTACTTTTACGTTTTTAAAAACATTTGTAAACAGACTCATTTTCTGAGCTTTACTGTATATAAAGTTTAGAAATGATTTGGAGAATATGTGAACAGCTTGTCTTAAATATTTTATTCATCATAATAAAACTAAACATTCTATAAACATTTTTCTTTTTATCATTTTTTTTGCCGTGGCTAGGGTGGGGGTGGGGAGGCTTCAGGGAAAAAAACAGGAAAATACTTAAAGGGGTTTTTTTTCTGAATTTTTCTGGGTCCCACCCCAGACCTTAACCTTTCTGCTCAATATTGTACCTGGATCTATTTGCATTATGACCTCAAAGATGTTTTCCAAAACGCTTTCTGCTCTGGAATGAGTCTTTGGCATTTTTATGTGGTATTAAGATCTGGCATTTTTATGTGGTATTAAGATGTGCAATATCAGGGGCTACTTAGTTATTCCCATGTTTTATCAAGCCAGACATGGTTTACAACATGATCCTGTTGTGATTTCTACTTGCAGGAAGCATTTCTCTTTTGCTTGTGGTTCCTGTAACCACAGCATGGCTATGTGCCTGGCTACAAGAACTGGTTAACTGCAATATTGTTTCCATTACTGTAGTGACAGTGAGTTGGCTGGAGTACAACCTCACCTGCTCAGTGTCCCTGAACTCTGTCGTTGTTTGGCTGAGAGCTGGATTACCTTCAGGTTGTACCTGCAGGAACTACTGCAGTATAAGAGAGAATACCCTGCCAAGGTAAGCAGGGGATCAACAGGGACATCAGCTCAAATACTTCCTTGCTAAGAAAAAAAAAACCCCTCTGCTATGTGATTTTGGGGTTTTGGCTTGAAACCATATTTCCACCTGACACTTGGGACTACTTCACATATCATAGTGCTTCATTTTAGGATGAGACGTATATTCAGGCAACATTTACTGGGATGGAAAGTGCAATGTTTCAAACAATGTGGAAGGAATGTGGTATTTATATATGTGGAAACCAAAAGTGGAAATGGGTTTCTTAAGAATGCTGTCACTCAGTGCAAGACACAAGTTGTACCTGTTGTTCCCAGAAAGTGGCTGCGATTATTACATCATGTAGCAAGTTTCTTCTTTTATTATTTGCAGGGGAATATGCTATGTAAGTTGCATGAGTGTATAGTAAAAGAGAAGTTGGATCATTGCTTCCAGCAGCTTTATATGCTTATTGTGTGAGGCTAGCCTTAGTCTAGGCATAATTGGGGTTTACCTGCTGTAGTATCTGGGTGTTCTGAACAGAGAAAGTAGATCAGTTAATGGATTTTCTTTGGAAGAGGAAGCTATGATTTATCTAAGAATGGAAGAATTCTGGGGAGGAGAGTGAATGAAAAGATGGCAAATATTGTACCATGTTAAGACATGAAGCTGAAAATCTTATTCTGAAATGCCATGAACACGATGACACAATTTTTATGTTTACATGGCTGCCAGTTGTGTACCATGTCGCACAACCAGATGACTACACAGTGTGAAATAAGCCACCAACAAATTGACTCCTTTTGCTTCTCTGCGATTATGCAGAAAAATAGAATTCAAGCTGTAGCATCCTTTGACGTGGTTCTTCCTGCATTCTACCATGAGTAGATCACTTTCAGTTTTACTTTCAGAATAATTGAATTGATACAGATAAAAGCACCTTAGTTGTTTTTGTTTCTAAGTTAAGTGTTTTCCCACTTGCCAATTACTTCTCAATCCATAGCTTGCTGTTTGTCAGTCTCTGGGATTGGAAAGTCACCTGGAACTACAGCACAATTGGTAGTCCTGAACTGAGACTTCTCTACCTTTGCTAAGCTCTACTTCTGTTTACCTTATCTTGTTACTTCAGTTCTGTGCCAGGGTCTGTTCAGGATGCCTGATCCTTGCAATTGTAGGACATTATGTTCCAGGAATCATGATCTCCTATATTGTCTGTGAGTATCCCTGAGTTCATTGTATTAATTTGTAATGAGTGTTTTGTGAGCTGCTATGTGTATGAACAACCTGTACATGACCCTTGTTTAAAGGGGGGGGGGGGAATTAAGATACCCAATAGATGTCCTACCTGTCCCACTTTTAATCAATCAGAATAAAAGTCAGAATAGTGCAGCATAATCTCAGTTGTAAAAACAGTAGTGGAGTTAGTAACATGAAGATAGCAATGAATTTGAATTATTCTCTGTCAGTTATGCTATAAATATAGGGGTATGGAGATTTCATGTTCCAAATATGTTTCAAGCAATACAAAACCATCTGATTCTCCAGATTCCTAGACTATGTCCTTAGATTATGTATCCTTCCCTGGTTTTGTGTCTTTTCATTTTAAGAGTCCATTTAGAGATTGAATAGTTATGTCTAGCTGATAAGATTGAATAGTTATGTCTAGATGATAAGATTGAATAGTTATGTCTAGCTGATGCTGCTTCTAGAATTCTTGTTGGCACATAAGACTTTTGGTCTCAGTTAGGGCACAGAGGCAGAGATTAGGTATAGTAAAGCTGGAGTTCCTGAACATCGGTGTGGGGGGTAATGACCTGCCTCATTGTCCCAGTGTGCATATGTTTATAACACCCTTTGGCCTTTCTCCATATCTCCAGTGCTCAGCATCTTGCTGTGGCCACTGGTTGTATACCACGAGCTTATCCAAAGGATGTATACCCGTTTTGAGCCCATCCTGATGAAACTGGACTACAGCATGAAGGCGGAGACCTTGCATCTTAAACATGAAAAAAAAAGTAAGACCACACATTCCAACTGTGCAGAATATGAAGTGTGTTGCTTTTGTTGCTGGGACAATAGAAGAACCACAGAAAGTGAAACTGGCTAAAGAGAGACTGGGTTGAATGAAGGCAGTGATGCCGTCAAGGTCCTGACCAGTTGCCTGGAGGCGGTTAGGGTCTGGGTGGGGGACAATGGACTACAGCTGAATCCCGGCAAGACTGAGTGGCTGTGGGTGAGGGGACCCAGTCTTCATAAGGAGTTAACACCACTGGCTTGGGATGGGGCATTGTTGCCCCAGTCCGACCAGGTGCGCAACGTGGGGGTCTTCCTGGACTCGCGGCTTCTGCTTCAGGAGCAGGTTATGGCCGCGGCCAGGAGGGCCTTTGAGCAAGTGTGTGTTATTAATCAGTTGCACTCATTCATGAACCGGGAGGTCCTGCTCACGGTCACCCATGCCCTGGTCACCTCCTGTTTGGACTATTGTAATGCGCTCTACATGGGGCTCCTCTTGATGACCATCTGGAGACTGCAGTTGGTCCGGAATATGGTGGCCCGTGCAATGGTGGGGTGTAGTCGTTTCACCTCACACTGCTAAAGGAGCTGCACTGGCTGCCTATATGTCTTCAGGTGCAATTCAAGGTGCTGGTTGCCACCTTTAAAGCCCTTCATGATAGAGGACCAGGATACCTCAGGGACCACATTGTCCCTAGGACATCAACCGTCCCACAGGAGCAAACCGAGAGGGCACCGTTCAGATACCATCTGTTGGGGAGGCTCGCCTCTTCAGCACAAGGAAAAGGGCCTTCTTGGTCGTAGCCCCTACACTATGGAACCTCCTTCCGGTAGAACTACACCTCCAGGCCCAGTTGCTACTATTTAGGAAAGAACTGAAGACGTGGTTGACAAAATGGGTCTAGGGGCTGGGATTGTCAACAAGCTCCCCTTTCTGGCTCATCTGAGGCTCCCCCTCCTGTAATTAATTTTTAATATTAAGGTTATGCAGATTTTATATTTGTTTTTAGATAGTAAATGGGATAGCGGTGGGTAATATTGTTATGTTTTAAGCATTTTTTGTTTTATATTTGTTTTATCTTGTGTACACCACCCAGGGTCCATTGGGTAGGGTGGTATATAAATCTATTAAATTAAATTAAAAGTCCATCAGGAGCAGGGCCTGGAAGGGCTTAAGATGGTGGGATGTCTGTCTGTGGTCAAAACAGTTACTGTGAGGAAGCACAGACTATGACATTTCTGATAATTCTTCCCTTGTTCCTTCTTTTATGTGTCATTCTCCACAGGTAGTCCATAAAGCATCTTTTTGTTCTCCACAGAGCGTCAAGGAAAGAAGGAGCCAGAGGCGGGTAATGAGCCAATGGCAGAGACAGAAAGTGAGAGTGAAGCGGAACTCTCTGGCTATTCTCCAGTGGTAAGAACAAGGGAAGGAGTACATGGCAATGTGGAGCCTCAGGCCCACGTGATCAGAAGGAAGGCTAAGAGCTTCTTGGCAAGAATAGGGAGTTGGAGTCCAGGCATTGGCTGCCTTCACCAGAAGTTTTTGTGGTTATGGTGTTCAGGGTGACCCCAGGACCTGTCATGAGGCTTCATTTTCTAGAGCAGTGGTTCCCAACAAGGGGTACACAGCCCACAGGTGGACTTCAAATCCCAGAAGCCTAAGTCAGTACATTGGCTGATCAGTGCTTTGGGGAAATGACTTAGGCTTCTGGGAATTGAAGTGCAAACACCAGCATTTGGGAAACACTGTTCTAGAGAGAAAGAACAACTGTTGGCATCGTTGGGACCTAATATTCTTTTGGAATTATAATTGTTGGAACATCATCTTCCCTTCTTTGTTCTGATTTCTTTCTCTTGAGGTCTACAGGCATTTGACCTCTCTTGATCTGATGGTAGAGTTTTAGTTTACAGGATGACTCTTTGCCAGTACAGTATTGCCAGCACCGATTCGACCTATAACTCATCCAAGAGAGTGTTGGATCAAGCTTTGAATCCATGTTCAGTCAGAGAAGCAGCTTTTAAGGCACTATAATAAATTAATGAAAGCAAATCCAGAAAGAAATTGGCATCCTCCAAAACTATTAATTCCTCTTCCCTGTTTTGAACAAAATTATAACTAATTTTTGAAGCTATAGCAACAAATAGCATTACCTTTTGATAATTTTTATGTCTTTTACATTTAGGAAAATACATGGCATTTAGTGTCTCTCCATTTAAATTATTTTGATGATTATTTTAATAGACTTTACTGATTCAGTCTTTTTAAAGTTGTCTTCTAGCTGCCTTGAGTACTATTTTTTAAAGGAAACGTGGAATAAAATAAAAAACAAAAGAAAACATGAGAGCCAACTGTCTGTCATAGCTGTTCTCTCTGATATGAGTGTCAAAATTCCCTTTTCCTTATCACTCATCAGAGAAAGCATAAGAGAATAGCCCTGGACTTGGCACTACCCACTCCTTCCTCACAATGCCTAGTCCTTTGTATAATTAAAAATCACTCTAGAAGTATTTAAATTAGAAAAGGGCACTTTACTTATAGTTGCAATATATGATCACTGTCAAAAGAATTAAAGGGGGAAATGGAGTCTCTACTATGTGAAAGGTCATCCTTCCATTCCTGCTGCATGGAGCTTAGAATTGATAGAAGAACAAAGGACAGGGGGAGGGGAGAGTGAGGAGTGAGCAAACCTAAAAACTGGAAAAGCAAGCCAAAGGCAGGAAAGAGAACCTCACCAATGGGTTAATAGCAAAGGATCATCCCTTTAGGTTGTAAAAGCCAGTGGTGGGCATCAGCGGGTTCGCACGAGTGCCAGAACCGGTAGCAGACATTCTGGCTGGCCACACCCATCCAAGTATTGAAATAAAGTAGTCCTAATTCGGGTGCAACACAGGGCTTTTCCCATGGCCACACCCACCATATCACGCCCACAGTGTGGTAGTAAATTTTCTGGGAGCCCACCACTGGTAAAAGCTGTACCCACTCTTACATGCACTTATACCCAACATTAGTGCATGCAAGAGTGTTGCCATGCCAACAAAATTAATACTGTATTCTCAATGCTTCCAAACCCCACAATATGAATTGTATTTTTGTTTTTCAGACTAATAGCTTCCCTTCATTTAGGAATTAGGACCAGAGATAGTGTTGCCCTGAGCAGGGTTCTTCAAACTTGGCTCTCCAGATGTTCTTGGACTTAAATTCCCAAAAGCCCTAATCAGCAGATGTGCTGACTTGGGTTTCTGGTAATTGAAGTCCAAGAACACCTGGAGAGCCAAGTATGAGAAACTCTGCCCTAGAACAGTGTTTCCCAAATGCTGGTTTTTGGACTTCAATTCCCAGAAGCCTAAGTCATTTCCCCAAAGCACTGATCAGCCAATGTACTGACTTAGGCTTCTGGGAATTGAAGTCCACTAGTGGGCTGTGTACCCCTTGTTGGGAACCACTGCCCTAGAGAATAGTGTAAAAAAATTAAAGAGAACACGTAAGGGTTAGATGGATTAGGTCTGAAATTTTATAAAACATTCCAGAAATTTTTGATTCCTAAAATGAAAAAGCCTTTTAATTATATTTTGGAAGGTGATGAAATTTCACTCTTTTGGAACTAATATATGATTGTTTTGATACCTAAACCAGAAAAGGATAAAACTCAAATTGATTCATATAGACCTATTTCATTAATAAATCAAGATGTGAAATTATTTTCTTCAATATTTACAAAAAAGGTTGAATGAATATATTGGAGAATATATAAATAAAGATCAGGCTGGGTTTCTTAAAGGAAGACAAGCGTCAGATTTAACGCAGAGTCTTAAATATAATTGATTATGTGAATCAGAGGAAATTAAAGGTGGATGTTGTTGCTTTGGATATTTTTAAAGCCTTTGATTTGGTAGAATGGCCAGCATTGAATAAATTGAATAAGGTTATGGGATTTGGAAGTACATTTCAAGGAGTGATAAATCAATTGTATGCAAGAAACCAGGCCTCTATATTGGTTAATGATGGGATTACAAAGCAAATAAACCTAAGCCGGGAAACTAGACCAGGATGTCTCCTGTCTCCAATACTATTTATAATGATGATGGAGCTGTTGGCCAATAAGACAAGATAAACACAGTGAAGGAGTAAATGCAGTGGTGGGTTGTCAAAATCTTCGCTACCCAATCGTGACGTCATCGACGTGGGCGTAGCAGATGTCATGACGTTGTGGGTGGATCACAAAAAAAATAAAAATGTCTGTGCATGCGTCAAACCTCCGTTTGACCCATGCACAGTCCTTTTTTTTAGTGTGCATGCGTCAAACCTCTATTTGACACATGCACACTAAAAAATAGAACTATGCATGCGTCAAATGGAGGTTTGACGCATGTGCAGACATTTTAATTTTTTTTTGTGATCCAGATTTTTGGAGGGGGCCGGAGAGGTGACCAAACCGGTCGCCCGGGATTTTGCCACCACCCCCAGCGACCCCTCCTGATGGGGCGCTACTGGTTCAGGCGAACCAGTCCTAACCGGTAACATCCCATCACTGAGTAAATGGAATAAAAATTAGTATGCTTGCTGATGATACTCTACTGACCACTAAGGATTGCAGGAAAACCTTAGGGATAATAAAAGAACATTTAGAAAATTTTGAAGAGATAATGGGATTTAAGATTAATTGGAATAAAACAGAGATGATTTTCTGTATTATGGGTAGGTTAGATGTTGAAGATATTAAAAATAGATATAGGATGAAATGAAAGTTAGCTTTTAAATATTTGGATATTAATATTTGACAAAAAGAAAATGGAGAGTAAGGGTATGATGGAGAAGTATAAAAAGATAAACTTATCTTGGTTTTGGATGCAGTTTGTAAAATAAAAAAATACCAATAATTTTTTTATATGGGATTCTTCCAGTAAAGATAACAGTCAGAAATGAGAAATAGATGGGTATTGCAATGGAGAAAAGAAACCAAGAGTAAGCAAAAAACTATGGAATGTATCTCAGAAGAAGGGGGTTTGGATATTCCAAATGTGGAAAAATTACTATACAGTATGGCCAAACCAGATCAAAAGGATAATTACAATTTTAACAGAAAAAAATATTGATTTGGGGAGATATTGAATCTTGTGAGCTGGAGGGTATATATAGGAAATAGTTCTTCAAGAAAATAAATATTAAGACTGTAAAATATATTCATAATCCTTTATGTAAGAAGAATATAGAAATTTGGCAGATGATAAAAAAGTTTTAAATCCAGGGGATTTAGAGGAATTCATAATCTTAAGAAAGAAGTGATAAAGAAATTAGAAAAAAAATTGGATTGCCAAGTTTAAATAATTGGCTAAATAAGGCTTTGAATAGGGAGGACAGGGAGAAGACATATACAGTTGTACCTCGCTTAAAGAGCATAATTTGTTCCACAGGATTGCTCTTTAAGCGAGTTTGCTCTTTAAGTGAAACACCATTTTAAGTGACCAATTGTGACTTCTGGTGGCAGAGATTGCAAACCCCAATTTATTTGTTAAGCGAGTTTTTGGTTGGTTTTATTTGTTAAGCGAAGCAAACATTCAGAGAAAATTCTGCTCTTTAAGCGAGTTACTCTTTAAGCGAAGCGCTCTTTATGCGAGGTTTGACTGTACCATATATATATGTGTGAGTATAAGTCGGGTTTTTTAGCCCCCCAAATGAGGTCAAAAAATGGGACTCGACTTATACTTGGGTCAATGTAAACACTCAAAAACATACCCACACAAATGCTTAAATTAATTTATTTTACCTTATTTTCATGTATTTTAATTATTGAAACTCACTAGCAGCAGCTGCATTTTCCACCCCTGACTTATACTCAAGTCAATCTATTTTCCTAGTTTTAGAGGTCCAAATTATGTACCTCGACTTATATTCAGAATGACTTATAGTCAAGTATATAAGGTAGATATAAAATTGACATGGTTTAATAGTATACAAATGGAGAATTGGACTACATACTGTATGAAAAAACATGGACCATGTAGAAGGTTAACAAGGTTTGAAGAATTAATAATACAGTTAGAACAAAAGGAAATTTGAACAAAAGGGTTAGTTAGTAAGGTTTATAAATTTTTAACGGAGAGTGATGAGGTACATAAAGCTTTGAGAGTAACATGGGAAGCAGGTAGAAATTAAGGAAGATAAAAGGGAGATAATATGAAAACAAAGGGTTTCTGAAAAATATGTCAGTAAGAATTAAGGAGCATTGTTATAAAATAATATGAAGATGGTATATGGCTCAAGTGCAGTTAAGCTATTATGATTCTAAATATAACAAGGAGTGCTAGCAATGTAGGGAAGAGATAGGGACATATCTTTATTTATAGGTGGATCGTAAAGTGGTAAAGAGGACTTGGGGAAAAGTTTTTGAAGAAATGAATAAAATATTGTCTTTAAAATTAGAGATGTGCCCTAGAATAGCATTATTAATTGGTTTCGGTAATCTAAAGCTAAATAGAAATAAGAAAGAAATGATTATTGTAATGGTGACACCTACAAGATTGTTAATGGCTAGAAATTTTAAACCATGTACAGAATTTGTATGGGGGGGATTGGTATAAAGAATTATGGAATATAGCTAGTAAAGCAAAGGTCACCCTTGCTCGAAGGCCAGTTGTATCCAATTCTAGGGTTCAGTGCTCATCTCTATTTCATAGCGAAAGAGCCAGCACTGTCTGTGTTTGCAGATGTTTCTGTGGTCACGTGGCAGACATGACTAGACACCAGAGCGCCCAAATCTATTTAAAATCTTTTGTAAAAAAAATAACCCCTTCTTTAATTTTAATTCACAAGTCAATTTATCATGGAATATATCTATAAATGATAAAATATTTTAAAGAGATTTGGGGAGAATTTGTTAACCATGTACTGTATTAGTTAAACTAAAGGTGTTAAACCAGGACAAGACTATATAACTTTTTTGAAATAACGAATAAAGACATGAAAGAGAAAGTTATGTTCAGATAGTAGATGGAAGATGAATAATATCCCATGGGTGGTGGGTGCACATATTTGTTTATGTAAGGATATTTTTATTGTTGTAGTATTTTTCTTCATGCATTTTGTTTATTTTAAGTTATTAATTTAAAAAATTAAAAATTAAAGATAGTGTTGCCCTCCACTTGTTGGATAGGCTTGGGCAGGCTGCAATTCCGGAATTTCTCTGCATATAGTCTTATTTGAACAAGTTGTAGCGGTGGATAGTTTGTGGATAGGGAGATCAGGAGTTTTAGACATTGCCTCAGCAGGTAGGGCCTTGTGGCTCTGTTGCAAGGTATACTCTTTTGCCCCTAGTTCTTAGCTACACCTTATCAATGAGCCAAGTCAGACCTTAAATCAGTGTCTCCTTTTTACAGGTGGATATGAAGAAGACTGCTCTGGCCCTGGCAATCACAGACTCAGAACTCTCAGATGAGGAGGCCTCTATCCTGGAGAGTGGGGGATTTACCGTCTCCCGAGCAACCACACCACAGCTGACAGATGTGTCTGAAGGTACCATTTTCCTATGTCCCGGATCCAAAGGACCCTCATCCCCTGGGAGTCATTATGTGGGCAGAGTACACATTGTTTGTTTTCTAATGGAGACTTTAGATGAAAAGAAACTGGGAGAGAAAGGGTGCCTCCAGTGCTTGACATTTGCGAGGAGGAGGACAGACAGGACTATAAAAGGACCATTGCAACACTGCTTACAGCATAGCTGACTTCTTCACAGGAAACTGAGCTGTCCATGTAATGCCTCCACTTCTTACAGTGCAGAATCTAATATCTTATGTTCTTAAAAATATTGGAACTTAGGAAACTACTTTGGTCTCTCTACCCCAGTATTGTCAACACTGGCTGGGAGCAGCTCTCCAGAGTTTCAGGTAGAAGTCCTTTCAAAGCCTATTTCAAGATCCTGATAGACCTGGTAATACCTGGCTATGTGCTGACCAGGCTAGATACTTTGTAGCTCCAGAATCAGATGAGAGCAACGTGTTCAGGGTGAATGGTCATATTTTTCATTACCATTTGTCACCCCACACTGTTATGTGTTTCGGTTACCCCTTACAAGAGATGTGTAGCTCATGTATCTTGGCTCCTTGAACCTGTCACGTGTAAAGAGACTTAAAATTTAAAATTGCAGGATTGTGAATAAGATTTGGTTGGCCTCGCTGACCTAACTTAGATGTTGCTGTTAGCTGTGAGCAATGCTGTTGTGGCATCATACAAAGTTGTTTTTTTGAACTTGTGCCAGTGAATAAGCAGGAGAAGCTTGCGGGCTGGTTTTAGGCAATCCAGCATGCAGTATTATTTTTTTGCGGAGCATATTACAATGTTCCAAGCAATTTATACTGCTTACCTTTTTAACTTGTCAAGTTAGTATTGTCGTACCCATTCTGCCGTGACGATTGAAGAGGAGATGAGAGACTGATACAGTGGGGCAGGAACAGGGGATCTCTACCAAGTCAAGAACCAAATTCCAGTTCTACTGACAGCCTGAAGGCTGCACCCCACCCCACCACACAATGGAGTGAAAGCCCACCCAAAAGGCAGAGAATCCCATGGTGCTTTTGCTTATGCTGGGGTGGGTGGGGGGTGGGCCGGCTGGGGAGTGTAGTTCCCAGGCACTTTTCCAAGTTATTTTCAGTTTTTTAAAACATTTAACCAATTTGGTGCATACTTATTCAGTGGTTTACTTTTAGTTTCAGCAATAATTTGTATGTAAACCCAACTTTTTTTAACCTTGTCTCAACTTATTCAGGAATTCTTCAGTTGGACTTAGTTCTTCATAGCAACGTGTGATCAGAAATTGAGGGACCCAGACTGATTGAAAACTTCCTAAATTACTTGGGGCAAGTGGGTTAGTTAAAAATACAATGTTAGATAAAGATATATGCTGAATGTAATAACTGAGCGCTAAGTAAGTATAATATCCAGCTGACTGAATAGCTCACCAGCTTAGGCACCTGGCTCTGGAGCTAGAGGTTGTGAGTTCAGCTCCCCACTCTGAATCTGTGTGGCTTTGGGCAAACTTTACACTCCTAGTATTGGCCAAGAAGAAAAGAATGGCAAAGCACTTCTGAGTACTCTACCTAGAAAACTTTGAAAAATGGTCACTGTAAGTCAGAACTGACTTAATGGCACATAGATATTAGTAAGTAAGAATAAACAAAATGGATGGAATGTAAAATAGCTTTAGATAAAAGTGACTGGGAGGACATAGTGTGAGGGCTTCCCCAATCCTATTTATTTATTTTTTTAAAAAAGAATATTACATGGGGAGTCTTTGGGAATCACAAAAGTGCTTGGCGACTAACTTTATGCAGGCATCTGACCCCACCACTGCAACAGGGGCTTTTCACTTAATTAGTTCATAACAGAAGCTGATTCAAAGCATATTATAGCCACTGTGGTAAAATGCTATGATGGATTAGACTAGAGTCACCTTTTGTGTTCATCGCAAGCATTTATTGGCTCTGCTCGGTCCTAGTGAGGTGATGGGGCAAAGAAGAAAAGTAATAACAGGAATATCTGTGTGATTGATGACCTTAAACATGGGTCCATCACTATAACATCACTGTGACCGGTTATGGGAAAGTTCTGTGTAGAGAAAATGGAAGCAAGCATTTTGCCGTATAGTCAAAAAGCAAAAGAGGTGTTCGCAAATGGCACTAAAGTGGTACCTCGCTTAAAGAGCATAATATGTTCCACGGGATTGTTCTTTAAGCGAGTTTGCTCTTTAAATGAAATACCATTGTAAGTGACCAGTTGTGACTTCTGGGGGGGGGGGGATTGCGAATCCCGATTTATAGTTTTTGGTTGGTTTTAGTTGTTAAGTGAGGTGACCAGTCAGAGAAAATTCTGCTCTTTAAGCCAGTTAGTCTCTAAGCAAGGCGCTCTTTATTCGAGGTTTTACTGTACAGTAATACCTCATATAACATTAGTATCGAATAACACGAAAATCGCATAACATCAAGGAATCTGGGGGGAAGAATTGCATCAGATAACATTAAGATCCTATGGGATGCTTCAGATAACAACCGCGAAAGCCTGTGTGGTTACAATGTATCTCTATGGATCCCATAGAGGATCAGATAACACGAAAAATCATATAACACGAAGACTTGTGGAACCAGGTTTTAGTGTTATATGAGGTTTTACTGTATATAAAAATATAGATTTAACGCTATGCTTAGGAAAGCCAGCTGAGTAGGAGTAAGGGTTGAGGATTCCAATCTATGTCTTAGAGCAGTGTTTCCCAGTCTTTGGTTTTTGGACTTCAATTCCCAGAAAACTTAAGTCAGTTCCCCAAAGCACTGATCAGCCAGTGTACTGACCTAGTCTTCTGGGAATTGAAGTCCACCAGTGTTCCATGGAACATAGTTTGGGAAACACTGTCTTAGAAGCTGCGTTGCTATCAACTTACTCTCAGTCTGCTTTTCAGATCTGGATCAGCAGAGCCTGCCCAGTGAGCCAGAGGAATCTTTCTCCAAGGACATGGCAGAGTTCCCTTCTGTGGAAGAGTTGACCTCCAGAGACTTGGGGCCACCTGCTGAGGAAGACAACTTTGCTGTGCCTGAGGATGATGTTCATCAGCTGGACTCTGCTGAGGAAGAAGCGACAGCAGCCGCAGCTGCTAGTTTGGACCCATCCATCTTGTGCCTGGCTTCCCCCCTGCATTTTGTAAATACGCATTTCAATGGGAATGGGCAGGCCATGGCTGGAGGAGCCCCTGAGCCCCAGGATGCTTCGGCTCCAGGCTTGGGGTTGCACATTGATTCGCTAAGCCAAGAGATCGTCACGACCGCTATTAGCACCGTTGTGCAGAACACCCTGTCGGCCCTCCTTCGCTCTTCGGAGGACAGTGAGGGCCCTTCCCTTTCTGAATTCTTGCCTTCTGAGCCAGAGGAGAGACTCCACTTCCAGGCACAGCTGGCTGAGAGTGAGGAGGGTGGAGCAGCCCCTCTGCTGCCTGAGGAGGAGGAGGAAGCAGATGACTTCGAGCTGCTGGATCAGAGGGAGCTGGAGCAGATGAATGTGGAGCTGGGCCTTTCTGGAGAGACAGAGGCTTCACCTGCCCCTCTTGAAGAGGAACCGTTGCCCAGTTCCTAGTCCTGCCATTCTCCTCTGTTCTGTCGCTGCAAGGAAGGGCAAATGGACACATGGCAGGCTTTGATTGATGCCGACTGGGGATGGCAAAACTTTCATGTTCACAGTGTTAATGTCTGGAGTAGTGAGTCTTTGCTCTCTGCCACCTCTTCCTGTGGCCCTTCTTCTCTTCAGGGCATTACGTCCAAACCCCTGCTTCCTAGCGACAAGGATGCAGTCTCTGGGTCTGCTGCTATAATTTGTCTGTCTTTTCTGTTCTGTTTTATCAGATGGGGACCGGGAGGGGGGGGAGGTAGAGGTTACACATCACATCCTCAGCTAGATATACCTGCAGCTCAACCCCAGCAGTCATCTCTGCACAGGTAGTATAAAGTTAAGCCACTTTATCAGGGAGAGGGTGGAAGGAAGGCGGGTCTAACTGTAAATAACATTAGGAAAACCCTGGTTGTTGTGTTGTACAGGGAGGAGGAATTGGTTATGTAAAGAAATCAGTTGAAAAGAAACTTTCCTCTACTTCCTTCATTAGAAGTTTTGGTGAAATTTTTTTTGAAGGTGACACTGCATAGAATACTTTTTGCTTTGGAAATGAAAGAGGGCATGTGTTGACTTGGCTACTCACCTTGACTTGGTTACATTGCATACAATAGTAGCTGCTTCTGCAGTCCCCAAGTACCTATTCCCTTTCCTATTATTTTGGGAAACACCATTCCCTCACCCTAATTTCCTTTCTGCAACAATATGTATATGATGCTGATGATTTGAGCCCCAGTTGCCCAGACTAGTTGGTCTAAACATCAAGCCAGGTTAATAGAAACCTCTTGAATGCATCTGGAAAAATACATACTCATTTGAGGCAACCTGTAACCCTTCCTTTTCCCCTTTGCACTTTAAATGCAAACACTGTTTATTGGCACCTTTTTCCTAAGACCTACCGGAACCAGTCTTGCTCAGAGATGCACCTGGCCCAAGGCACAAGTTATATTGTTGTCAGGTTTGCCTTGGGGAAGAAGCAGGGCACACGAGAATGAGTGAGCCAACGGAAATAACTCTAGAGCTGTGATGGTGAACCTTGGCACTGCGATTCATCCGGACCGCGCCGCCCTTGTTGCTCCTGGAAGCGGAAGTAAAATGCGGCCATAGGGCAGCGTGGGCCGGATGAACCGCAGTAAACCCATTCGTGCAGATTCATGGGGACTTGGGCTTCTGGGAATTGAAGTCCAAGAACATCTGGAGTGCCAAGGTTCGCCATCACGGCTCTGCACTCTTACAACAAAGGGGAGTCTGTTGTCTTGCCTGTTGCCTCTCTTCACTTTTGAAACCTTTTCCACAACTTTTTCTTTCTTTCTTTTGCTAATTGTCCTATCGTGCTCATGGTTTCTCTGGAGAAATGACAGCGGGTGGTGGTGGTGGAATTGTTTGAGGTTTTCCTTCCAAAAAAGTGGCCATTGCCTGTGGAGGGTGCTGCTTGCACAACTCTACAGATCGATGTGTTGTTTCATCTTAGTTTTTAATCTGGTGAACCACTTTGAGACTGGGTCTATGAATGGTTGGTTTTAGGTTGCAACAGTAAAGTAGTTTTATTGTATAGATTTAAGTTGCAACTGTAAAGTGGTTTTTATTGTATAGATTTAAGTTGCAACTGTAAAGTGGTTTTTATTGTATAGATTTAAGTTGCAACAGTAAAGAGGTTTTTATCGAATAGTAGCAGCCTTCCCCCTCATGCAGCGTGTATCTCATTAGCAACTGCAAAACCTTTTGCTCCCTGAAGACCTCCTTTTTGCCCGTTTTCTGGGGGTTTGTTAACATGACAAAGCAGCAAGATTGTACATTAGAGAGTTCTCTCCACATTCAAAAGCATTCGTGATGCATATTTTGGGGCTGTTTCTGATGTTCACATTCTCACATGAGCAAGTGCACCTTAGATTTATGGAAGCAAGATCTGCACCTGGGACAGCCTAAGGCTTCTGTCACTGTTTTATACTTTGGATAAAACTTGCCAAAACCAAAGTGAGGCAAAGAAAGAGATATCAAACATATCAGCAAAATCCCTGTTCTTTGGTCATTTCAGGGTTTCATTGGTCTCCCCGCTCCACCACCACCCCAAATTCCCTGATGTCAGGGTTGTTTTCTAATCTGGCTTCTCCAATCATAGGGCAGTAGACTTCTTGAAATCTAAGGTAAATCTCCTGGGTAGTGCTGGTTCCAGGTCAGTCCTGTTATCTGAACCCCCCCTCCCTACTTACACACTGAGCAGGGGCAGCTGTTAAAAACAGCTTCCTCTTGATGTCTGCACTTTGGAAATGGGCAGCCACATGGCACTGAGTGCAAAGCTGACCCACCTTTGTGTCGTGTCCTGAGCACAAATGTCTTCCCTTTCCCCATCACCATCAGAAGCCCTCGCTTTCTCTTTCTGGTGCAGGAAGCATGTATTATGTTGGCATTTCTCCCTGGAGTTCTCTGCTCTCTTCCTTTCCTTTGGGGGCAGCCATCCCAAGCTGCTCTAGAACAGGTGCCTACTCCTGAAGGCTGGAAGATTGCTGATGTCATCTAGGGAAGGTGGAAGGCTTTGAACTGTGTAGTAGTGTTTAATCTATGGCTAAATATTTAAAAGTAAAATGTAGTCTTTTTAATAAAAAAAATTCAAAGATTTGACTATAAAGTTAAAGAAATTATTTTCCAGTCTACAACAAGTTGCTGGTGTAGGGAAGTTACACATCAGGATAATATTTCTAAAGTCACAATTTTCCTCAATGGCTGTTTTTCAATGTTGTGGAATCTTATTTTATTGAAAATGTGGGGTACGCAGCAGCCCTTGATCCAGTAACCTCTGCTCAGAAGTGGAAAAGCCTTGAGAAAGCTTCAGCTGCTGTTAGGAAGGATTTGTTAGCCATGGCTGTTTATTTCCAATTTGTGTGTAAGTCACTGGCAGGGCTAGCATAGGATAGAGGTGTGGGTAATGTGGGAACTACAAACAGCTCATTCCAAGGTACCTCCCTAAATTATGCAGCTAATAATTGCATTGCCAAAATTGGCAAGAAGTAGAAGAGCTCCCTTTAAAGCAAGATTGGGCAAATGTGGCCTTCCAGATATTGTTAGCCTATGACGTCTACTAGCCCTAGTCATCAAAGCTGTCAATGTGGGGGTTATGGAAAATGCAGTCCAACAGTATCTGGAAGGTCACAGTGGCCCCTTTATGCTTGGGTCAAATGGGTCATTTACTGCTGAATTTCAGGAATAGGGCAGAGGGAGATGGATGCAGCCCACAGAGACACAGAAGTTGACTTTTTCTTGTGGCTTTGAAACATTTAAAAATGAATACCACTTTATTTCCTATCATTAACATTCAACAGATTCCTGTATATTGGAGCCAGCTTCAGGGCAGGCAGTTTTTCTGCCCTCCACAGAAATGCAAAAATAGTCCTCCCTCCCCATCAGAAACATCCCTAAGCTCATGCAAATAGTCATACTGCCTGTCCAGTCTGCCTTACCAAAACATTTATATAGACTAGCCTTTACTATATGGCTAATTTCTAATAGCATTTTCTGTATTTCAGTTATATACGAGGAAAACTAGATTCCTAGCCATTTTTAGCAGGGGAACAGAACAATGGTTCTTTTGGACTCGCAATAAGCAAGCAACGCCAGTCCATTGGACTTTGTTCTGACTTGGCAACTCTCTGAAGTAGGAGATGGTACTGTAACTGCTTTTAGACATAGGAACATCAATACCTATCATTAACATTGTGGGCTGATGACATCAGTATTTTTGCTAGCAAAGATGCGCCAACTGGATTTCAACTACCTGTATTGTATAAAACTAGTGGACTAGGTTCACTAAGCACCTCTGCATGTGCTAGCTAAAATACAGTTGGTCTCATAACATCAAGCAGGTTAATACAAGATTATAGCTCATGTTAATGTTAGAAGGGAAACAAAAGCTTGATTTAGAAATTGGAAGCAAGTGAAGTAAATCTGCAAGGAGCTCTCTTTCTGTTATCTTCACCTTTATTGTCTTTACTAAAGTATCTCACAAGCAGCTTACTCAAGAAATGCCATTTTAGGTACATGTGCAGAGTTGCAGCTGTCCTGTATAGTCCTGTGTGTTTCTAATGAGCTCAAAGGAACTTGCAGCTAAGTTTATAGCCAGACCTTTCCCAAACTTACCTTCCTGTTCTAGTGCTTCGTCGGAATATGGAAAAACAATAACAAATGTTCAGTTTTATAACAAACTTTTCAGCTAGAAAAATTATATAAAAGCAAGAACTACCATTAAATTAATATATATATATATAAACCCTTAGTGTACAATTGATATAATGTATCAAATCTGATCAAACAGCAAAGCTGTGTGGTCAGTTCACAACACACATGTGAAGCTGATCACTGAGTCCAGAGGGAGGCTGTTTCTATCTGATTTAAAATGCCTCCTAATGTCTGCCCATGTTACCACTGCCTTCGTTTGATTTCAGATACAGTAGCTGCTGCCCACTCTCCATTTTCCAAGTACAAAGGTTAGAATCTCTGAAGATCCATGCCAGTCAAAAAATATGCAGGTTATATCAAGTGTACTACAGTAATACCTCGGATAACGCTAAGACTTGGTTCCACAAGTCTTGGTGTTATCTGATTTTAGTGTTATCCGATGCATGTTAAAATCCTATGGGATGGATCGGATAATGTTAAAGCTCCATAGAGATACATTGTAACTGCACAGGCTTTAGCGGTTGTTATCCGATCCATCCCATAGGACCTTGACGTTATTCGATCCAATTTTCCTCCCCAGATTACTTAACGTTATGCGATTTTAGCGTTATCCGAGGTATTACTGTATATCTAAAACATGACACCCTACAGAGGAAAAGCAGTGTGTTGTCCTTCCTTAGCAGCTAGTACAGTAAGGCCATTTGGGGAATAGTCCAAAATGTTTTCTGCTAAGATGTCACAAAGCAACAAAGAAATCTAAGACCGCTTCTAGCTTTGTTTAAAAAGACTGGCATTCTCACATTCAGTACACAAAGTCAGCCACTCCAAGAAGATGCAGTAGTATTTTCCACTCAATGGCCCTCCAAAGGGTGGCACAGCGTCTTCTCAGGCACTGTGGGCAGGCTGCAGAAGGTGGATCAATTTCTTGCAATGCCGTGTTGAGGAGGGCCGAAGGCTGCTATAGGTGGTAACCCAAGATTCAGTACGGAAAAGTTCTTCTAGCTGTTCACTTGCTTTGAGTGAGAGCAGTACCTAAGAAAGAGATTACAGGAGGTGCTGAGTGCTATATTCTCACAGAGTTTGCCCTAAAGACCTTCTATAGTTAAAGACTACCATTACATGGGCACATTGGGGGAAATAAATCAAGTACAGTAATACCTCGGATAACTCGAAACACAATGCAGAACACAATGCATTACCAGATGTGGCCACTAAAGGCTACTGTATGTCATGTAATTTATAGGGAAACTTCAGATCTAAAAAAAAAATACAGTAATACCTCAGCTAACGTTTACCTCGGTTAACGCTAAAATCGCATAATGTTAAGCAATCTAGGGAGGAGAACTGGATCGAATAACGTTAAGGTCCTATGGGATGGATCGGATAACAACCGCTGAAGCCTGTGCGGTTACAATGTATCTCTGGAGCTTTAACGTTATCCGATCCATCCCATAGGATTTTAACATGGATTTTAACACTAAAAATCGGATAACACCAAGACTTGTGGAACCAAGTCTTAGCGTTATCCGAGGTATTACTGTACCCCAAACAAACCCCAACCGGTAACTTGAGGGATTGTTTTCAATGGATTTTCATTCGTATTGCAAACATTTCATAACACAAGGCATTTGTAACTCAAGGTACCACTGTACTAGTACCAAAATAAATGGTACAAATTATACCTATTTTTGCAAAGTTCTACAGCTCAATTATTCATGGGAGGCAAGTAAAATTGTACTGTACCTTGACTATCTGATACAGAGAGAGATCTCAACATCATTAAGAATGGCCAGTTCTACCATTAGGCAGAGAGAAAGTAGCTAATTTAGGATTTTTTGAAACTGTAGCAAATGGTCAATGATTTTAATAAGTTATCTAGCTGGAATTAAGTCTTATTATACAAATTAAATAAAGTACAATTTGAGTGGGGTGGTGGTGGCATTAGTTGAGGAACAGGTGTTTTTCACTGAAACAGAAAAGGGCATTCCAACTAACCAAGTAAGGAAGAGTATTGTGCAAAACTGGGATTAGTAAAAATACAAATGGAAGCTGTTAACTGTCCTAACATAAGCGCTCGGAGACATTCCGAACAAATACAAAACTACTTCTTACACAAGTGATATCTGCTCATGGTAGTGGGATGGTTTGGAGACCAAACATGCATAATTCTTCCAGGAAAAAGAGAACAGATACAGCATTTATGAATAAAGTCATAAATACCTAATTACTTGAAATTAATACCCTTCCCTGTTTATGAAGGTGCAATACAACTCTAATGAGTAATAATTTTGCCAGGGGAAGAAGCCAGGGCCGGATGAGGACCTTGCTGCCCCTCCCCCTGTGCCTATACCAACTGCCAGGGGAAGAAGAAGCCAGGGCAGGATGAGGACCTTGCCGCCCCTCCCCCTGTGCCTATACCAACTGCCAGGGGAAGAAGCCAGGGCAGGATGAGGACCTCGCCGCCCCTCCCCCTGTGCCTATACCAACTGCCAGGGGAAGAAGAAGCCAGGGCAGGATGAGGACTTTGCCGCCCCTCCCCCTGTGCCTATACCAACTGCCAGGGGAAGAAGCCAGGGCAGGATGAGGACCTTGCCGCCCCTCCCCCTGTGCCTGTACCAACTGCCAGGGGAAGAAGCCAGGGCAGGATGAGGACTTTGCCGCCCCTCCCCCTGTGCCTATACCAACTGCCAGGGGAAGAAGCCAGGGCAGGTTGAGGACTTTGCCGCCCCTCCCCCTGTGCCCACCCCAACATATTATATTGTAATGTAATGTATTGTCTGTAAGCCGCCCTGAGTCGCCACGGCGAGTGGGCGGCAATATAAATTTGAACTAATAAATAAATAATAATAAATAAATTTATAAAGAGAGAGAGGCCAGTCTCTCTTATCTCGGAGCACCTGGAACTAGCACCTGCAATGTAACAGCGATCCTTGAAGTCTCTATTGCATGCAAGATGAACCTGCCATTGCCTTTTCTTTGGGGCTCTAATCCACAAACCAGTGCAGCAAGCAGAGCCTCATGTTGGCCCCCTTCTGCTTCACTGGCCCTAGCACTGACACTGAACCCTTGCTGAATTGTTACCTGGTGAATCTTGGGCTGCCGGCCGATGGTGCGAAGGGCAATGAGTGCTGCCTTTTGCACGTCTGGCTGAGAATCATGGCAGGCCACTTCCAGCAAACGATTCGGTGCTCTGCTCTGGATCAGTAGATCCACTAGTTCCAGAGAATGCTGACCCAGGTTCCCCAGTGCCGAAGCTGCGTTGCAACGGGTCTTGGCCTGAGGATCGCCTAGGAGTTGAACCACCCAGGGCACCGCTCTGCCAAGAGTCTGCATAAAAGGACCGGCCTGGAAGGCTGCATTGCCAACGGCAAAACTGGCCGAGCAGCGAACGTGTCCATCTTCATCCGCGAGGCGTTCCAGCAGGCATTCCAACAGCCTGGCCTGCTGCTCCGCCTCCTGGGGAACCGCCTCCCCGTGGCGCAGCAGGTTGCCCATAAGGCTGCAGGCTCTGGCGCGGACCAAGCAGTCTGGGTGGCACAGCAGGTGGCTCAGTGGGTGTGGGGTTGACGGTAGGCTACGCAGGAGCTTCTCTAGGAAAGGCAGGTGAGCTGGACTCACCCGGGCAATGTGGGTGAGAAGGGAGAGCAGGTCTGCAGAAAGGGTAACCTGGTCGGAGAGCAAAATGGCGGTCAGGAAAGCAGTGGCTTCCTCTGAAGCAGCCATGCCCACCACCTGCTCAATGACGTCCGCGTCGCTCAGCACAAAGCGGCACAACAGACTCAGTGGCAACTCAGTGTCGAAGAAAGGGAGATGGCGACTACAGACCTAGAACAGAGAAAAGAAAGAGTAAAGCATCTTGCTGGGAAACGGGGTGAGTTATTTTTATAAAGGAGATCTAGAAAGAAGAGGTGTGCAAAGCACGGTGTGCAGAGACTTTTCCCTAATGGATGCCATGCTTTGCCTCAGCCCAACATCCCTGCCCCCACAGCCTCCCAAAATTTTTTATTTTCTCTCCCTAGAATCCATTAAACAACATCTTTTTAAGTTAGAAAAAGCATTTTAAAAAGAAACATGTTGATGCGGAGGAGAGGCATCCCTTCAAAGTCCATGGCTTTCCTTCACGACGACTGAAAGTTGCTCAACCCTGTTATGAATGGTTAAAAATCTCTTCTGGTTTTTATAAAGGTGGGGCTTTCTTCCCTTTCCCAGATTCACAACTACCTATAGTAATAGGTCTCCCTTGCTCAAAAGCCAGTCGTATCCAACTTTAGGGGCCGATGCTCATCGCTATTTACAGGCAAAGAGACAGCACTGTCTGTAGACAGTATCTGCAGATGTATCTGTGCTCATGTGGCAGGTATGACTAGACAGTGGATCACACAGAACACTGTTAGCTTTCCCACTGAGGCAGTACCTATTCATCTACTTGCAATTTCTTGCTTCCCAACTGCTAAGTTGGCGGGAGCTGGGACAGACGACAGGCGCTCAGTCTGTCACACAGCACCCAGTTCTTGAACTGCCAACCTGCCAAACTCAGTGTCTTAACTCCTAAGCCACCATGGCCTCCACCTATAGAGATACTCGCTCATAATAAGCTCTTTTAGAACATGCAACTTCACAAACACAGCCGTCATGAAAAAGGATGAACTATATCTTTATGTTGTATGGAATAGAACCAAGTGGTCAGGTTATTATAATTATTAAATTTGTATGCCACCCCACTTGTAGAGCGACTCTGGGAGGCTAACAAAGAAACAAAATATCACAGTTATAATTACAAGTTATCAAATCATAAAAACATTTCAGATCCCACTATAATTACAAAGCATAAACTAGCACAATACAAAATACAAAAACACTTCAAAAATACACAGAAAAACATTGCAAAACTCAATCCCACCAACTATGTCCACCCCTCCAGCCTGGGGCTGGCCGAGGGAATGTCCGGCAGTGACAGGGCAGCAGTGGTGGTTTTGTAGCCGGCCAGCCAAACAGCTGCCGGTCCTTCCCTCCAGGCCAGTTATCACAAGGGTCAAATCAGTAGAGAAAACTTCTGCTGCTGCTGCTGTATTTGAATCTTGGTGATCCTCATGGTGATCAGCCATGAAGACTGTCCCGAGAATATAATGCAGTGGCTTTTCATCTGCCTTTTGCATTGCGGCATGAGCCCCGTACCACTGATCCAGTTTCATGAATCACTTTCTGGTCCTGAGCCCTTTTGGCACACAAAGTCCTCATCGGCCCCAGGCCAGGATTTTTTTTTTTAATTTTTTTAAATTTTATTAGGTATTAAAAAAATAGTACAAAGATACAAAAGTACAAAAGTACAAAAATACAGAAATACATAACAAGACAATTACAGAAATATCTAAACTTATGAAGATCATGTAAAGTATTTTATGCATAACGATATTACGTGTTACATTTACCACCTTTTTAGACATAATCTTCTACACCTTCTTTTCTATTAGCCCATTAACGCCACCCTCGTGCTATATACACTGTCCAGGGAGTTCTGTACCTTTACAATTTCCAAAAGTCATTCTGTTCTTGTACAGGGGGTATACCCTTTTTTTCCTCCAAAGAATAACTTATAAAAGGTTCCCAGATCCTCCAGAAATTATTACTTTGCATTTTTCCTTTCCTACAATTTATTTCCCAAGTAAGCTTTTCATTTAACGCTAAATCCCACATTTGTATATACCAATCTTGAATATTGATTTGTTCATTACATTTCCACTTTTTGGCTATACATAATCTTGCAACGGTCAACATTATAGTCAATAACTCTTTATTGTTCTTATTCATATCATAATCTCCTATATCTGTTAACAAGATTGTATCTGACCCCATTCCGATCTGCACTTTTAATATATTCTCTATTTCTTTTTCTATTCTTTCCCAAAAAGATTTTAATACCTCACAGTTACACCACATATGCTCATATGTTCCCTTCATTTTTTTGCATCTCCAACATATATCACTCAGATTACTATACATTCTGTGCAGACCGACTGGGGTCCTATACCACCTCCATACTATTTTGTAATTGTGCTCTTTGATTCTGACCGAGATTGTTCTCATTATCCTTCTTTCCCACATCTTTTGCCATTTTTTTGTTGGTATTCTTATATCTAATTCCTGTTCCCAACTTTGTCTTAACACCTCTTGTATACTTTGGCTATTATTCAGGATCTTGTAGATTTTACTGACTAATCCTTTAATACCCATTTCTTCATTCCTGACTTTAGCCAAAAGTATCTCAAATTCCGTACAATCTCTATTTAGTCCATTTTCCCTTAGGAATTTCTTATTCCAATTATTTATCTGAAGGATCTTAAACCAGTCTAATTGTAGTTGCGTGTACAGCTCATGCCTTTTTTCCTGATCTTTGCAAGTGTTAACCCAATCTTTTAATAGTTTTACCTTCTTTTCTACCAATATGTCCCTAATCTTTTTATCAATTTTAATTGGAAAATCCTGAAAATCTTCCACCTCTAAAATCGGTGAACTCCCCGGAGTAAGCTCATTCCTCACTCTGTTCCATGTCTCCACTGTTGTCTTTAACATCAGAACCTGGATCTCCTTTTTTCCTTTTTCCTTTCCATCCCATAAAAACTGCGCCTTACCCTCCTTTGTAAATCCTTTCCCTTCAATTCTTTCCCAGATTGTTTCTTGCCTAATTAAAATCTTTATCACATTTCTTATTTGAAAGGCCCTATAATATTTAATAACGTTGGGAATCCCTAGTCCTCCCTCTTTTTGTGAGAGATACCACAGTGATTTGGCTATTCTAGCTCCTCTATTTCCATTACAGTACCTATTGATCATATTCTGATATCCTTTCAACTCCTTGTCAGTATGTCTTAACGGTAAAACATCAAACAAAAAATTCAATTTAGGAACTAACATCATTTTGCATATGGCTATCCTACCAAACCATGACAAATTTAATTTACTATATTGTGCTATTTTCTTCTCTATTTCCTTCTTCTGTCTTCCATAATTTAACTCTTTGAGTTCGCCAATTTTATGTGATAGCATTACTCCCAAATACCTCATTTTCTGTGTAATCTGCACATTATAGTTCCTTTTTATTAACTCCTCGTCTTCTTTGTTCCCATTAACTAAGATCATTTCTGTTTTATCCCAATTAACTTTCAGTCCCGTTACTTCCTCGAAGTCTTTCAAATGTTTATTTATTTTAGCTATAGTTTTTGTTGGATGTTTCACCGTTATCAGTGTATCGTCTGCATAGAGGCTTACTTTGATACCTTCCATTCCAATTATGTCCTCATCTTGACGAATTGTATTTGCCAACATTTCCATAGCCAATATAAACAATGAAGGTGACAATGGACAGCCCTGTCTCGTACCCGCCTCTAACCTAATCTCATTTGTATAAGATTCATTAAATTTGACTCTTGCCGAACCTTGTTTATATAACTTTCCAATAACCCCTTGAAATTTATCTCCGAATCCATATAATCTTATCAACTCATGAATCGTCACCCATTGTAAAGAGTCAAAGGCTTTGAAAATGTCTAATGCTAAGAATCCCATCTTTTCCTTTCTTTTTTCAGCTAAATCCAGTATGTCCACTGCTCTTCTTATAAGGTCCGCCATATGTCTGTTTTTAACAAATCCCGCTTGATCCTTCTTAATATAATTGGCTATGAAACCATTTAATCTGTTTGCCAAAATCGTTGTAAAAATTTTTGCATCTTGATTGATCAGGGAAATTGGTCTATAAGATTCAATTTTTTCTATATTTTTACCAGGCTTGGGAATCAAAACTATAATCGACCTGTTCCATGAATCTGGAGTTGCATCTCCCTCTAAAATCCCATTATATAACTCATATAATCTCGGGGCAATCCAAGGCATAAAATCTTTATAAAACTCAGCTGGTAAACCATCCTCCCCAGGTGCTTTCTCCTTTTTCAACTTTTTTATTACATCTTCTACTTCCTTCATAGATATTCCTTGCTCCATTTTATTCCTATCTTCCTCTGTAATTTTTTTATTTTGTTGCTGTTCAAAAATTAGTCGCATTTTTCTTTGGTTTACCTCTTTTTTTGAATACAAATTTTTATAAAAGTTTTCAATAAGCAAAGCTTTTTCTTTCTTTTTGTTGCATCTTTTCCCATTCTTGTCTACCAAGACACCAACCTGCCCTTTACTCTTTTTATCTCTTGCTGCTTTTGCCAATAATTTAGAACTTTTATTGCCATATTCAAAATATTCTCTCTTAAGAAAGATCAAATCTTTCTTTACTTTTTCAATATCTTTCCCATCCAACTCTTTCTTGATTTTTTTTATCTTCTGAAATGTTTTCTGGTCCTTCTTTTTAGCATATTCCATGTGAAGGTGTTTTAATTGATGTTCCAATTCCTGATTCCTATTTTGAATTTGTCTATTTCTAATACTATTCAGTTTTATCGATTCCCCTCTAAAGATTGCCTTCATTGTGTCCCAAACTCCTCCCCGACTGACCTCATTATTTTCATTAAATTTCCAGCTTTCCTCCCATTTCTCCATAATTTGTTTCCTCGTTGATTCCTCTCGATATAACTTCGCATCATATCTCCAAATATACCCTCCTTTTTCTATCTCTTTAAGATTTATATTTGCTGTTACCTTTGCATGGTCAGATTCCCTAAATGTCCCGATCTTTATATCCTCAATTGTTTTGACTAATTCTTCTGTTACAAAAATATAATCTATCCTTGAGTACATATCATGCACGTGTGAATAATAAGTATATTCTCTTTCCTGCGCTTTAAGTTCTCTCCAAACATCCTTCATACCCATGAATTTTCTCCATTCTTCTAATATGTACTTTTTACCTCTTTTTTTTACACTTGTACTGTCAATATCTGAACACATCATATTAAAATCTCCACATAAGACCATGCGTTTAGTCCCTTCCTTATTCAAAATTTTCCCCACTTTATCTAAAAATTCTTGCTGTTTGTCATTTGGAGCATAGATGTTAACCAACGTTATCTCTTCTTCCTCTATTTTTCCTTTAATTATTAAATATCTTCCTTCTGGGTCAGCAATAATTTTATTCACGGTAAACCCCAATTTTTCCGAAATCAGGATTGCAACTCCCCTAGCTTTGGATGTCCCATATGCTTTTCCATATATTTCGATTCCCCTCACCACCAAATTATTGACATCTGCGGATTTTTGATGAGTTTCTTGCAAAAAAATTATATCAGCCCTGTCTTTGTTGAGCGACATCTGCAATCTCCTTCTTTTCAGGGCATTCCCTGTTCCCTTCACATTCCACGTTATTATTTTCAGTGACTTAACCATTTGTGTCTAACTCCACCTCCCGTTGTTCGTTTCCTTCCCCGGACGTGCTCCCTAAAAACCCTCCTACTTCCCTACTACTAAAGAAATTAAACAAAGCAAAATATAATAATATCAAAAAACTAATTTCACTAAATAAAAAATAATAAAAAAAAACAGACTTACCTAATCTTTCCCTTTCTTCTTCCCTCCCCACATCTTTCTTCCCGATGTCACCTTTGTTCTCCAAAGAGGGGAGGGGGGGGCCGGAGAGAGATGGCATATACTTCCTCCAATAGCTCCCCGACTCTGACCATAATTAAATTTTACTTTTTATCGTCCCACCTGTTCCGCGCTTGTCCCTGGAATGTCCGCTCCTCCCTCTGCTCCTCCCACTGCTCCCTCCTCCTCCCGGCCCAATACCGATCCCATAACACCGACCTTATACAATTCTGTTCTCAAAAGAATCCAATCCGCGTCCGCTTCCTTGATCAGGCCAATTTGTGTTAAATACAGCAATGCATCAGTATTCACATCAAGAACATGCCATTTTTTGTCATAAAAAAATCTCAGCTGTTGTGGAAATCGCCAACCATACTTAACGCCCTTTGCTACCAACAGTCTTGTAACAGGTTTCATTTTGTATTTCCACCTCCTCTCCTCGGGCGCAATATCGTTGTAGACCTCCACATCCAGCCCTTCTATTTTTAGGGCGCCAGACCCAGCTTGCCTAATAAAGGACATCACTTTCAATTTATCCGCCCAATTTGCAAATTTAACTAGAACATTTCTGGATGTCTTCCTATCCTTCCTTCCCCCCACCCTGTACACAGCGCCAATATCGTCTAATCCAAAATCTTTACCCGTTTTTAGTGAGTTCAACCATTCCAGAACTCTCTCTTTCAGCTTGTCTGGCGTCCTCTCAGGCAGGTGACGGATCACAATGTTAGATTTTCTCCACCCCTCCTCCATCATCATCATTTTCCTCTCTTGCGCAGCCATCTTGTTTTCCATTACATGTTCTTGGATATAAAGCTCATTTACAGATATTATAGCATTTTTAACCTCCTTCTGCATTGCATTTGTAATCTCATCAATCCTTTGTGTATTTACTACCACATCTTTCTTCACGTCTGTAAGGGCTTTGGCCAGGCTTTCATATTGTAGCCTGGCCAATTCCCTATCCCTTTTCATTTCTTCACTATTGGCCTCTACTGTTTTATTCAATTTAGCTTGATTTGCATCCAGTTTTTGCATTGTCACCTGAGTATCTGTCATTTTTGCCTGAGTATCAGCCATGTTTTTGGCCAACTGTTGAAGAATTGTCGTTATATTGTCCATCCTTTGGGCCAGGTCGAGGGGGCCCCCTTGCTCTGTTGCTGTGGAATCCGTTGCTGCCGTTGTAGGCTCCATGTTCGGTGATGGAGTGTGCCGCTCTTCCTCTTCTTGCTCTTTACCCACTTCTTGCTCTTTGCCCCTTTTCCCTTTCTGACCTTTTGGCTTCACAACCTCCTCCATTACTTTCCCCTCCCTTCCCAACAAACACCCCAGTGTCTTAATTCAAGCTATGGCAATCAGAATTTACACGTGGAAAAATGGTTCGGCCCTCAGAGTCTCTGATAAAATGTTATCCGGCCCCCGGGCCGAAAAGTTTGGGCACCCCTGGTCTAAGTCAAAGGCACTTATATAGTTTGGCCCTCGGAGTCTCTGATAAAATGTTATCCGGCCCCCGGGCCGAAAAGTTTGGGCACCCCTGGTCTAAGTCAAAGGCACTTATATAGTTCGGCCCTCGGAGTCTCTGATAAAATGTTACCCGGCCCCCGGGCCGAAAAGTTTGGGCACCCCTGGTCTAAGTCAAAGGCACTTATATAGTTCGGCCCTCGGAGTCTCTGATAAAATGTTATCCGGCCCCTGGGCCGAAAAGTTTGGGCACCCCTAGTCTAAGTCAAAGGCACTTATATATAAGATCTTGTATATTGTTGTTAATTAAGGAGTTGACGTTTAGCCCCCGAGTCAAAATATTACTGTTCTTATCAAAGTTCCAAGGTCTTTTCTTGAAGGCCCGCACTATCTCTCAGAGCCGAAAGAACAAACAGAGACACAACCTGAAGACGAATCTGCTGACAGAGTTTAAAAGGCACTTTTCCCACCGCAGTATTTCCTGGGCATGGCTTGTAGTACAAAGGAATCGCTTCGTCACCGCCCCTTTCAGGCTCAACTGTCCGCCATTACTTCTCAAAAAAAAATAAAAAAAAAAAAATCGGTAGCCCAAACACCACAGCGATGACCCAACAAGAGCACTTTAATCCCGCTTCATCTGTGTTTTAAAAGTATATATGTATAAAGCTCTATGTACGATTTCTCTCAGGCTGCCTTCTCAGCACTGCCCCCTCAGTTCGCGCTTCACTCCTCTTCCCCTGCCTTTCTTCTGCTTCAGTAGTCCCGGTGCGGCTCGGCAGGCAGCAAAACACACACACCTCCACCCGCTGCTCCAACGATCCCGGCGCGGCCCAACAGGCAGCGGGACACACACACCTCCACCCGCTGCCCGGAACACGCGCCTCCGATCCCCGGCTCACCACAGCCTGCCTCCTCTCCGCCGTCCACGTCGTCCTTCCGTTCCACTTCGTCCCAGAAACCTCCAAGAACCTCCGGGAACTCAGCCGCCAACCTCCGTCACAAAGCAAGCTCCGGCACAAAAAAAAAACTATTTCCACAGCTCCACCAGGCAGCGGCGAGGTTTGAGTCTTCCGACCCCCCCCTTCCGCCGCCGGGAGCTCAGTCTTCCGTGCCCCGCTCACAATCGGCTGCTCTCCGGATATCTCACCAATTCCGTCCCCCTCTGCACTTCGGAGCAGGACCGCCAGGTATATTTATTTCTATTTTGTGTTTATTTATCCCATTGATTCCACATTGGTATGGCAGAGTGAGCGAGAGACGATGTTTCCCCTACGCCATCTTGGCTCCGCCCCCCTGCCCCAGGCCAGGATTGATGAAGCTAAAATTAATCAGGCAAAATCCTTCTGCTCACGTCATGTTTCAGGTGCTTCAATGAGTATAGCAAGAGTCATTTTACCTGGAGTAACCGGGCTGGGATTTCACACTTCTTCAGACTTATCATGATATTTTTGAACATCTCAGGGTTCGTGTCCATAGCAAAAGGGAAGCAGATGAGCTGGCAGACTTGGAGCACAACAGCTGGCACCAGGTCTCGATCACCATCGTCTTGCAACTGCCTGGGAATAGGGGAAAGAGCAGTGGTATTCCAGAGGGTGGCAATGTCCAGCTGCATTTGGCCTGCAGTGCCCATTGAACTGAGAGATGCTTAGCATACAAAGGTCCCAAGATCTGTACCTGACAGCTTCAGCCAGGGCTGAGAAAGGTTCCGAGCTAAAATCCCAAACAGCTACTGGCAGTCAGTGGAGTAGGATGGACCTTCAATCTGACGATATAAGGAACCTCGTATGTTCCATTTACCACATCCCGACATTCAACCACAAAATGCTGACTTTAAAAGATGTCTTGAATCGGGAGATAACCCAATACCCACGTTTTGCCTCCCATGAATAATTGAGCTGTAGAACTTTGCAAAAATAGGTATAATTTGTACCATTTATTTTGGTACTAGTACAGTGGTACCTTGAGTTACAAATGCCTTGTGTTATGAAATGTTTGCAATACGAATGAAAATCCATTGAAAACAATCCCTCAAGTTACCGGTTGGGGTTTGTTTGGGGTACAGTAATACCTCGGATAACGCTAAGACTTGGTTCCACAAGTCTTGGTGTTATCCGATTTTTAGTGTTAAAATCCATGTTAAAATCCTATGGGATGGATCGGATAACGTTAAAGCTCCAGAGATACATTGTAACCGCACAGGCTTCAGCGGTTGTTATCCGATCCATCCCATAGGACCTTAACGTTATTCGATCCAGTTCTCCTCCCTAGATTGCTTAACGTTATGCGATTTTAGCGTTAACCGAGGTAAACCTTATCTGAGGTATTACTGTATTTTTTTTAGATCTGAAGTTTCCCTATAAATTACATGACACACAGTAGCCTTTAGTGGCCACATCTGGTAATGCATTGTGTTCTGCATTGTGTTTCGAGTTATGAATTTTTCATAATACAAAACATTCCATGGAATGCATTAATTTCATAACCCAAGGTACCATTGTATTTGAAATGGGAAGTCTAAATGCATGGGCAGGGGGATGAGAAAGGATAAAGAAAGTGTATCCAAGGAGGCTGGAGATCATCACTGAAGAGCAGATTCCTCATTCACTCACACTATTGTATTCCCAATCACTATGTATGCGTGAAAAAGCTAGGCAGCAAAGAGAGTTGCCAGGAAAAAAAATTCATTTGAAATGTGGTGCTGGAAGATTCCTTTGCAAATACAGTAATACCTCGGATGACGCTAAGACTTGGTTCCACAAGTCTTGGTGTTATCCGATTTTTAGTGTTATCCGATGCATGTTAAAATCCTATGGGATGGATTGGATAACATTAAAGCTCCATAGAGATACATTGTAACCGCACAGGCTTTAGCGGTTGTTATCCGATCCATCCCATAGGACCTTAACATTATTCGATCCAATTCTCCCTCCCAGATTGCTTAACGTTATGCGATTTTAGCGTTATCCGAGGTAAACGTTATCCGAGGTATTACTATACCCTGGATTGCCAGAAAGACAAACAAGTGGGTCCGAGAGCAAATTGAGTCTGAACTATCTCGGGAGGCAAACATGATGAAATTGAGGCTATCCATGAGAAGCCAAGTTTCTCCAGGAAAGACAAAAATACTAGGAAATGTGGAAGCCAGCAGGAAAAAAGACAGGCCCAATGCAAGATGGACTGACTCCCTAAAGTAAACCACAGCCCTGAGTTTGCAAGAGCTCAGTAGGGTTGTGCAGGGCTGAACATTTTGGAGATTGCTACTCATGGGGTTGCCATAAGTTTGGGGCAACTTGATGGCATATAAGAAGAAGAGTGGTTGCTTGCACCAAAAGGACGGGGTATAAGTGTGACTAAAACAACTAAATAAAATAAAGTCCAGACATTGCATATCATAAAATCTTTACTGAAAAATGTCCATCTTAAAAATCTCAGTTCTTAATAGGAAAGCCAGCATACTTTTTGGAAAAGCCTAAGTCTGCAACACCATCTGGAATATTTTCAATATTGATGACTGCTAAAAGAAATTATTTCTGCAGCTCAGATCTGAATCATTCTTTACTTACGTCTGGGCCAAGTACTCTAGGAAGTCAGATTCCAGAAGTTTGCTCAAGGTTGCCATGATCACCCCATTGGGTTGGGCTAGCTGTAGGACGCACTGGTAAGGCTCTTGGGTGAAGACCAAAAGAGCTAAGCTCAGGAAGAGTAAGGTTCCTAAAGAATGGGAAAGAAGAACAAATATCCCTGAGCTAAGCACGTAATATGCCCCAGCCCTTCCCAGTCTGAAGGTGTCACACCCAAACCTGGCATCCTGTAGAGATGATGGACATCTCTACAGTCTTCTCAGTCTTCTGATATGTGGAGACCAGCAAGGGATTCCTGGAAGACCCATGTTACTAAGGAGAGTCAAAGCTCTATGGAAAGGAAGCCATCTTTGTACCTTGCGGTGAGATGAGATTCCAGTCTGGCTCTGGGGCCTGCTGATCAACTCTTGGGGTCTCGCCTTCCATCAGTGGCCCTTGGCTGGTCAAGCGGAGCACCATGGCAAAGCGATGCCACACGATGCTCCAGACCTCTGAGGAAGCAAAGTCTTGCACCACTGCTGCGTCTCCCTGACAGAAGAAGAGGGACAAGCCTCAGACTGGGGTCAGAATGTCTTGCAGTGATTGGTCCTGCTTGCATGCTACTGGAGCAGCCTGGCAGGCTACTTCACCGGAGAGCTTTCTGTCTGGCCCTTCTTTCAGCCTGTAACAAGACAGCAGAAATGTTGGGGACTGTCCAGAGTAAGGGGTAGAACCAACTGAGAATGTTTGGCTGAAGTAGGTGGTATGCCAAAAAAGGTCAGGGATTAGAATGCATTTCACATTTTCTAGTCAAAGCAATGGTATTCCCGATGGCAATGTATGGTTGTGAGAGCTGGACCATTAGGAAAGCTGAGCGCAGAAGAATAGATGCCTTTGAGATGTGGTGTTGGAGGAGTTTTGAGAGTCTCCTGGACAGTGAAGAGAACAAATAGGTCAATATTAGAAGAAATCAACCCTGACTGCTCCTTAGAAGGTCAAATAATAAAGATGAAGCTAAAGTACTTTGGACATCAAACAAGAAGAGAGGATTTGCTTGAGAAAGCCTTGATGCTGGGAAGGGTGGAGGGCAAAAGAAGAAGGGGGTGGCCAAAAATGAGATGGCTAGATGGTATTGTAGACACAATGGGCACAGAGCTGAGCGAGTTGAGGAGGATGGTGGAGGACAGGAGTGCCTGGCGGACAGTGGTCCATGGGGTCGCAAAGGGTCGGAATCGACTGTGCGACTGAACAACAACAAAAGGGACTTTAAGGAGCTTCTTTGTAAGCCATCGTGCAATGAGCCACCACACATGATTTTCAATATGTAATTGAATCAGTCCTGAAGAAATGAGAAAGTCTCTATTTTTATTTTAATGTGGGTTAGAATAAGCAGCCCAACTACTGAGAAAGCATTGTGTAATAACACAACTTCCAAAAGCTTCAAATTGGACCATGAGACCAGAAATTTAGCTTGGGACTTCTAGTACTTATCTGTATACTCATAGGTCTCCCTTGCTCGAAAGCCAGTTGTATCCGACTCTTGGGTTCAGTGCTCATCTTTGTTTGTAGTCAAAGAGCCAGCACTGTCTGGGTCTGCAGATGTTTTCATGGACACGTGACAAGTACCAAAGTGGTACCTATTTATCGACTTGCAATTTCTTGCTTTCAAACTGCTAGGTTGGCAGGAGCTGAGACAGGGACGGGAACTCACTCTGTCATGCAGTGCCCAGAAATCCAACGCCAACTTTCCAGTCAATGAGTTCAGCATCTTAACACTAAGCCATCACTATCCCCCCTGTATTACCATATCATGTGGCAAATTTTGCATCCAATTTTAGACCCTGTCAAATCCCTTTTCTCCTATGAAGTAGCTGCCTCTCCAGCTGTAGATCTAAAGAACCTATGAACAGAGAGAGTACAGTTTGGACAAGAGCCAGCTCTCCACCTCGACAAACTGTATAATGCACTGGTGAAACAATGCAACCTCTTTTTTTGCCCTGCCCGCCTTTCCTCTCTGGCAGCAAAGGTATTTGCAGACCTTTTTTGCAGATCATCTGTATATTCCATCTAAAAAAAGCAAAAACAGTTGCTTGTCAGGACATGAAAGACAGCTCTTACCTGGCTTAATAGCTCCAGCAACAACAGCAACAGGCCATCATAAAAGCCAGCTCCCATAGGAGGCGGAAGACAGAGCTGAAGGACAGAAAAGTTAGATCTAAGCCACTGAACAGAATCAACTCAGAACAGACCATCAACCATGAATCAGTCTTTAGACTGGCCTAACACAGCCACAGCTCTGTCTCCTGATTTGTCTCAATTTTTGTAGATAGTTTCCTACCTCTGCAGGTTCTGTGAGTGCAGCAGCTATGGTTGCCAAGGCTTCCTCCCACCCAAGTTCCACCGCAGCACCATGCTGGATGAGGTAAGCCAGAAGCAGTCCTGCAGCACTCTGCATAAGAAAGACACCTCAGGATCTTCCTACACTTCATATATCTATTTCTACAACTCTGGATATAGGATTAAAGGTGTATTGTCTGATATATATATTTTTTTTTGCTAGAGGAGGATTCGGTTACTACATTTACCAGGAGAGAAACTACTAAACTACTTCCTTTTTCACAGACTAAAGCAGGGGTTCTCAACCTATGGCCTGAGGTCTGGATGTGGCCCATGACACCATTTCATGTGGCCTCCCACCACCTTCGCTATACCCAGCAGTGCCATGTGGTGGAGGAAGGGCAAAATGGTTGTCTGGCCCCCGAAGCTGTCTGAGGGAGTGGTGACCCAGCCATCGGCTTGAAGAGGTTGAGAACCCCTGGACAAGTGGATCTATTGCAGGGGCAAACCCCTGATTTATTGTGATGTCTCCAGCCAGACATACTAATAAGTAGATGATCAGATTTTCTTTTTGCAACTCCAGCATATCTTGATATGAACTTGCCCACTTTTATTTTTTTACAGTCCGTGAGATTCTGCCTGTGATACCATCAAATGGCTGTGAGAAGAGATCATTTGATCCCTCCTTGCAGTTATCCAACATCCAAGGCTGGCTCTAATAACAGTCAGATCAAGTCTACAAAATGCAGGCAAGGAAGGTTACCCATTCCAAAATACACCACAGTATGTTGGCAAGGCAAGACTCACTAGAATAGAGGCAGGTGCTGCAACATTGAAAAGCTCTGTCGTCTCTTTCAGCACGATGTCAGATCTAAAGCATGCAAAAAGAAACAGAATTAGTAGAATGGGGCAAATAATATCAAGTCTCTCATGCTCTCCATCCCTCCAAGATAGGTAACTGCTCCAGCTTTCCTGAGCCATTGCCTTTACAGGAATGGAAGCCAGCAGTTGCCACTCTTGCAACATTCAACAGAGGCTGAAATGTGGTAGGAGTATGGCTTGGTAGCAAGGCTCACATAAAATCTGGAAACTTTGATTTATCCTTGAAAGAGGCAAGGCAGTGTTCAGATGAGAACAAAAACAGATGCCATGCTTCAGTCAGCAAGCAGCTTACTGTTACTCCAGCGGGACACCAGGATCACCAGTGCCTGCATATAACCAGAAGCAAAAAACCTATTGTATTGTATTAATAATATCCCTCAAAGTACATACAGTAATACCTCAGGTAACACGAGTACCGTATAGCGTGAAAACCGCATAACGTGACAAGATTTTTGGAAAAATCTTGTATCGAATAATGCGATTTTCACGTTATTCGGAAAAAGCGTATGCGTGGTGGGGGGGGAGATGGATTGGGTAGAACATCTACCCAATCCAACCCCCCCCCCGCGCCCGTCCCCATGATGTTTGGAAAGGGTATGGGGATCCTTACCCTTTCGAAACTTCGGATGAGCGGCGCGCGTCGGTGGGGGTTAGCGCAGGATACGGGGGGGGGACCTCCGTGTCCTGAGCTAACCCTCACCGACGCGCGCGCGTCTGCAAGCCACCAGAGGTTACGAAAAGATAAGGATCTTTACCCTTTCGAAACTTCGGGCGTCCGGCGCGTGTCGGTGGGGGTTAGCGCAGGATACAGGGGGGACCTCCGTGTCCTGCGCTAACCCCCACCGACGCGCGCCCGCCTGCAAGCCACCCAAGGCTCCGAAAAGATAAGGATCTTTACCCTTTTGAAACTTCAGGCACGCCCGCCTGCAAGCCACCCGAGGTTCCAAAAAGATAAGGATCTTTACCCTTTCGAAACTTCGGTCATGCGCGCGCGTCAGTGGGGGTTAGCACAGGATACGGGGGGGACCTCCGTGTCCTGCGCTAACCCCCACCGACGCGCGCCCACCTGCAAGCCACCCGAGGTTCCGAAAAGATAAGGATCTTTACCCTTTTGAAACTTCGGGCGTGCGGCGCGCGTCGGTGGGGGTTAGCGCAGGATACGGGGGGGACCTCCGTGTCCTGTGCTAACCCCCACCGACATGCACCCGCCTGAAAGCCACCCGAGGTTCCGAAAAGATAAGGATCTTTACCCTTTCGGAACATCGGGAGGGGAGAGGAGCCTTTCCGTGGGGTCTCCCCGGCTTGGGAAAGAGGCGGCTTGGCCAAAATTCCCTCCCCCTGCGCGGGGGTGAGGATTTCGACCAAGCCGCCTCTTTCCCGGGCACGCTATAGCAACACAGATCGCCTTGACAAATTGCCTTGACGTGGGATCCCCGTTTCACTCGCCTAAACAAGGGTCGGCTTTTCCGAATTCCCCCCTCCCTCTTGTTTAGGCGCTTTGCGATGGGAGTTTGGACACCCAAACTCCCATCGCAAAGTGCCTAAACGGGCATCGCACGTCAAGGCAAGGTATCAAAGCAGGGGGTGCCACCCCCCACTTTGATCCCTTACCTTAACATGGGATCCCCGTTTCGTGCGCCTGGGCAAGGGTCGGCTTTTCTGAATTCCCCCCTCCCCCGGTGCTCGGTCTCTTATTGTGGAATATTACGTATGATGGGGTGCTTCGGTTGCCTATGCCAGTAGAGACAAGGGCAGTTGGGTTTGCAGACAATTTAGTGGTAGTGGTTGTTGCCAAACTTCTGGAGGAAGTTGTCCAAACCGCAAACAAGAGCGTTGCCAAAATTCGTCAGTGGCTGTCGTTATATGGCTTGCATCTTAGCAGATCATAAGAATGAGTTCTTGTGACCAGTAGGAAAGCTACGGAAACCATCACCCTTACTTTTGGAGGCTGCAGGATACTCTCGCAGCTGTCACTATGATAACTGGGTGTCCAGATAGACGCCAAGCTACGCTTCGATGAGCATTTGCAAGCTGTGACCGCAAGGGCTGGAGCAGTATGTAATGCATTGACAAGGATCATGCCAAATATTAGAGGCCCACAGCAGACTCCCCACAGACTCCTCTCAAGCGTTGTTAGTTCCGTGTTGTTGTATGGAGCCCTGACTTGGTCGGAAGCCACGGCAGGGGCATCATACGTGCAACAAATAACCTTGATATACCATGGGAGTGCCCTGCGGGTGGCTCAGGCATTTTGAACGGTCTCGTACGATGGCATATGTGTCATTGCCGATATGATGCCGATTCATCTGATGACAGAGGAACGGGCGGAAATTTACCAGTGAAGGCAAGAAAATAAAGTGATGGAGCGGTGCACAATTGCTACAGAAGCCAAGATAGAGAGAACAGCATGATGGCAGGAAATCTGGGATACATCGACCAAGGGACGGTGGACTCACCGCCTCAACCTGGACATCAATGCATGGTCAATAAGACAGCATGGAGAGGTGGATTGCTGCTTCATACAGCTGTTGATAGGGCATGGCTGCTTCAGAGTTTACCAACAGTGCTTTAGGATGGATGATGCTTCATGCCCTGTCTGCCAGTCCATGCACGAAGAAGCGGAACATGTGTTGTTTTACTGTCCACGCTTTGATGCAGAACGGGAAATTCTACAGAAGCATCTTCAATGACAGTTGTCTCCAGAAGACATCATCAGCGAGATGTTGATCAGGGAGACTACCTGGGTCGTGGTGTCCAATTATGCGGCCGGGGTCATCTTGGAACTTAGATGTGTGGAGAGACTGAGAAGAGGTCAGCCAGAGGAATGAGGAGGAGGGCGAGTAGCCAAATTGGAGGAAGGTTTTTAATAGCCAGTCTGCCCCCCCCCCCCGGTGAAGTAATGCCTGATGGCGGTCTGCTGACCAACAGTCATTAACAAGAATACAAAAAGTGCAAATATAGTACTTACTGTGGTGGGAGGAGCTGGAGCTGAAGCAGCAGCAGAGAGAGGGATCTTAAGGAGGCTTCGATAACCTGCATTTGTGCCACTGTAGCGAGTGGGACCTTTTGGAGAGATGATGGTCAACGAAAAACATGATTCCTCCCAAGCCAACAGGTTTCAACTGCTGCCACCACCCATCCTGCCTAAGTGGATACAGCCTAGATTTCTACTCACAGTGTTTCATTAGAAAAGCTACAGAATAAGCCAATAACTTGCTTATCAACATCTCTCTTTTTTACTCTCCCCATCCCCACTTCACCTTAACATCATCTCTTAGTTCCCTGTTAATAAACTCTTAAATCTTGAAATTCCTGGATGTTACCCCTTTAAAAGACCAGGTAAGAGGTTAGAAAAATCACTGCCATTGAGATCAGACAATATGGAACCAGTTGGATAAACTGGTAGCTTCCTATGTTCCTAAACCCTCCCTGCTGTGTGTATAGCAAAGCCCATATCTCTGTTAATTAATTGTAATTGTTACTGGCCTTGTGGAGGCCAATTCAGCTCCTTACCACTGGAAGTGACCTTGCTTCTTATAGGATCAAAAAAGTTATTGTCTTTTATTGCATGGGCAAGAGTTGAGTGGCAACTTAGAAGCTTCTTTCCTCATCAAAACTGTGTCCTTAATCAACACCAAATCTCAGTTCTTTGTTTTAATTGCATAATGATTTGTTTTAATTGTATAACTAATTGTGTTTTGATCTGATCTTTTTAATGTCGTAAGACACCTTGAATTCCCCTGTTGGAAGTAAGCTGACCTATAGAACAAACAAACAAGCTGACTGGCCAACAGAATGACTCAATACCTTGCCTTGAAGATAACAGATCAGGGAACAGAATACTTCTGGTGTTGTTAGGCAATGGCACAAGGTCTGACTGACATGGCAACAGGAATACAAGACCTACATAGTAGAAAAATAGATAATAATAACACTAGGTTAGCATGTCTTCCTTTTCAAGTCAAAGAAGATAAAATAAAATAAAAGAAGATAAAATTAAGCTATGCTGTATCAAGGATTAAGGCAGTGGTTCCCAACATGGGGCCCAGACCCCACTAGGGGACTTCCAATTCCCAAAAGCCTAAGTCAGTCCATTGGCTGATCAGTGCTTTGGGGAATTGACTTAGGCTTCTGGGAATTGAAGTCCAAAAATCGAAGCTTGGGAAACACTGGGCCAAGGTAACTATCTCTTCTTCAGCCCCTATAGAGAAAAGGAACTCCAGAAGAAGTGTTACCTTTAGACCATTCAAAGAAGAGGCTGGACACTCAACTCTTGGGAGAAAACTTGACAGCAGCTGCTTATCTTTCTCTGTGAGCTTCTCAGCTATTCGCTGGGAGATCTGGAAGAATAATCCAAAAAAGTCTTTCAGTCCAATGTGGTCATGACATTCTGATAACAACTGTCCAGAGTGGAAGAGAAGAAAGAAAAACAAGCTCATCTTGTATCTACCTCTTGAAAACTTCAATTAAAGGAAGTGATGTTTGAGTAAAGTTTGTTTCAGAATGACAACTCCTTTCAAGTTTCTCATCAAATTAAAACCAAGCAGATGTTATATGAAATTTCTTTCAGGATGCCAAGGAACTGAGATCTGGGATTCATTAAAGACACAGTTTGATAAGTAAAGAAGCTTCTAACTAGCCACTCAACTCCTGCCCATGCAATGATCCTATAAAAAGTACGTTTGAACAATGGTTTAAGAGTAATTATATGATTTCCACAACTTTTCAAGATACCCACTTGCCAACAGCCGGAGGGAAGAGAGAAATCTATTATTGATTTAGAAAAATGTATTACTTTTTTTGTGCCGTGTTGTTTTGCTGATTGTAAGCCACCCTGGCGAGTGGGTGGCAATATAAATCTAAATAAATAAATGTCATTCCCAATGGTAGGGAGCAGAAGAATTTGAAACTAATACATGCAGCAATGTATGGTTGTGAGAGCTGGACCATTAGGAAAGCTGAGAGCAGAAGAATAGATGCCTTTGAGATGTGGTGTTGGAGGAGAGTTTTGAGAGTCCCCTGGACAGCGAGGAGAACAAATAGGTCAATCTTAGAAGAAATCAACCCCTGACTGCTCCTTAGAAGGTCAAATAATAAAGATGAAGCTAAAGTACTTTGGACATCAAATGAGAAGAGAGGATTCACTTGAGAAAGCCTTGATGCTTGGAAGGGTCGAGGGCAAAAGAAGAAGGGGGCGGCCCAAGATGAGATGGCTAGATGGTATTGTAGAGACAATGGGCACAGAGCTGAGCGAGTTGAGGGGGATGGTGGAGGACAGGAGTGCCTGGCGGACAGTGGTCCATGGGGTCGCAGAGGGTTGGAATCGACTGTGCGACTGAACAACAAAAACCATTACTAGTTGCCCATTAGTGAAGGGAGCACTCACTGCTTAGAAGCACAAAGGTCATGAAAAGCTCTACCTGTATTTTGGTCTTGTGACAAGTATGGTGCCCTCTTGGGATGACACAGGCTGCGGCCAGGGCTACTGTGAAGGCATCTGCCAAATGTTCTCTCCCCTCTAGTGCGGATTGTGCTTCTTTTCGGAGTACTGTTAAAAGAGGGGAAGCAAAAATCACACCAAGAAAAATCAAGTGCAACAAGATGCCAGGAGATGAAAGAGAAAGGTATCGGTGATTTATACCTTGACTGTAAAAATACTGAAAAGTTGAAACAATTGTTCCCTAAATCGCATGGAGAGTTCAAAAAGAGTTTCATATGACATGAAAATAATGTCTTGTAATAATCTCAGAGATTTTCTGTAATGGCGAAGAGACAGAACTTTTGTAAATGCTGAATGATGCTATAATATATAGGATTCAGGCCTCAAAGTTAGCATGAAATACAGGATAATAGATCTTGGCACTCCAGGTGTTCTTGGACTTCAATTCCCAGAAGCTTTGATCAACAGGAGTGCTGACTTGGGCTTCTGAGAATTGAAGTCCAAGAACACCTGGACTGCCAAGGTTAGCCATCACTGTCCTAGTCTTTCTTCTCTCTTCATAAAGATCTTAGGGGGAAACATAGGTGTTTTGTTTGTGCATGCAGCAGCACACTAGAGACAATAACAATAGGAACATGCTCTTTCCTGCTCTCCTTAGCCAGTACAATACAACTTCAATTGTTCTAAGAAGTGATACTGCTGCGTAACCAAATTAACTGCCTATATGGCACAGTAAAATCGTTACATTTAGCATATGATCTTCGGCTGGCTCAGATCGCCCAGTAGACAATTAAAATATTGTATAATCAAGCAGTAAGGGGCTATACCACAACTCCATGCAGCAAAAAACACAACCAGAAAAGCATTGTTTGTGCAAGATGAGCACTTTCTTCATCATCTCACTTACCTTCTTGAGGTGACTGATCACAGCTGGCACCAAGGCAGAATGCATCCAGAAGAGGGCAATGGTCTGCAAGCAAACTGGAGTAGAAGGGGATGGAAACGGAAGAGCAGACCCTGTCCATGCTCTCACACAGGTGAGTGAATGCCTGTAAAAGAGGAAAGAAGGGCACACAGGAAAGAAGAGACCATGGGGTTAAGCTAGAAGCCAAATTTATACCCCAGTGTCCTCAATGCTTCGTAGCTCTGTTCACACAAGAACAACAAATATAATTCTCTGAGTTTTAAGCTTGCATACAATGAAACATTTCCTACTATAACAGTCTGCTGTTCTTTTCCAAATAAAGACCTATTTGGCTCTTGAGTAATTATGAGCATGCTTCCAAGGAGGAATGTATAACTGATCTCCAATGAAATTGCTGCAGTTGAAAGACGGGATAGAAGATGCAAGCTTTCCTCTCCAGCAAACCTGGCAGAAAAAGAAGGCAGTGCATATAAAGGGTTTTGGTGGGCATGTACATGAATGCACACCCTCTGGCCAAACTCTTATATAGCAGTTTGCACTGGCACAATTTAGCGAGAAACAGCTGCAGGGATCAGAAGTATGGATCACATTTCTGCCTTGAGACCACGTTTCTTAGCAGAGAAAAGCCTTGAAGTGGTATTTGGGTAACATTTGTAGAAGTGCGCAAAGCATGTCTTTATTGTAAAGCTCTGGGAAGAAGAGGTTGAAAAATGCTAGTGGCAAGAAGAAGCCTCATAGATCAGAAGGCGGATCACAAACAGTTTCTTACCACAAGGCTTTGTTCTTGCAGCCTATTTTCAACATCCATGGGCTGGGCAAGCAGCACAGGCATCAAGGCTAGGAAGCGACTGGCAGTGCTCTGGAAAGTCTGCAAACTAGAGAAATGTTTAGTATGGTTTTGTACTAAACCAGTTCTCCCTAACTTGGAATATCCTGTGCCATCAGCTATAGGACTGTATTCCACTGTATCTGGAGTGCACCAAGTTGGCAAAGGTTGAGTTAGATATAAGAGCTCAGGCTTGAAACACACTACTATATATAAAGCAACATAGACACTCAAACACTGATGATCCTCTGACCAGCTGGTGGCATTATTTGCTATACTCAGGTCTGAATTTTAATGACAGAACAAGACTCACACAAAAGGAAATGCTCCCAGCTGGTATCTTGACTAACTCCAAGGATTCTCTACCCAAGTTTTGCTTGCCTTCACATTACTACAAACTGTTAGGTCCTAAATTTCTGCCTTGTCATTTGGGTAGCATAATATACCTTGCTCACTTTCTCTTTAAGGACTCTGTATGTGTGTTATAGCAGCTTTACCGTATCAGCTCATTAGCCTTGCAAAATGTGTTTAAAACCAAGACTTTAGCCAAGGCTGAGACATCAGGTTTGGAGAATTTGCCCTTGACATCTTCATAGAGGAGAGCAGTCCACCATTGGATTTTCTGCACAGTCATCTGCTGTTTTGCTTACTGGCTTTTGCACTGGAACACTGCCAACCTAGAAAGCCAAGGACTGCCGAAAACTGGAATCCGTAAGCTAGACTGTAAACAACTGTTGCCTTGAAAATTGCTTTGCAAGTTTACAAGACTGTTATCTTTGATTACTTGCACAATGAGCTGTGTTGCATATCTGAACTGTAAATAGCTGATGCAAAACTGACCAGAGGACAAGGAGATGATATCCAATTTACTTTGTTACTTTTTGCTGTAAGTACTTTTGAATCCTGAACTTTTATTTTTGCACATTCAGTAAATAGCTTTGCACCAAAGCTTATCTGTGTTTGCCCTGTGTACTCACTCTTGCTCTACCTTCTACACCAGGGGAGCCCAAACTCTGGCCTGGGGGCCGGATCCGCCCCCCTGAACACCAATTCATCCAGCTCACAAAGCCCTCATCGCTCCCAGAAGTGGAAGTAAAATGCACACATAAGGGTGTGTTTTATTTATTTATTGCTCACATTTCTACCGCCGACCCCTTGCCAAGGCGACTCCGGGCAGCTTACACATAAAACAAATGAAAACCTTGACAAAAACATTTTAAGAGCATTAAAATTAGATTTGTTTAAAATTTTAAAAAGCAATTATTATTTTTTTAAAATGCCCTCCAATTTTTGTTGTTGTTCAGTCGCACAGTCGATTCCGACCCTCTGCTATCCCATGGACTACTGTCCGCCAGGCACTCCTGTCCTCCACCATCCCCCTCAACTCGCTCAGCTCTGTGCCCATTATCTCTACAATACCATCTAGCCATCTCATCTTGGGCCGTCCCCTTCTTCTTTTGCCCTCGACCCTTACAAGCATCAAGGCTTTCTCAAGTGAATCCTCTCTTCTCATTTGATGTCCAAAGTACAGTCAAACCTTGCATAAAGAGTGTTTCGCTTAAAGAGCAGCATTTTCTCTGAATGTTCGCTTCGCTTAACAAATAAAACCAACCAAAAACTCGCTTAACAAATAAATCGGGGTTCACAATCCCCCCCACAATTGGTCATTTACAATAATGTTTCGCTTAAAGAGCAAACTCACTTAAAGAGCAATCCTGTGGAACGCATTATGCTCTTTAAGCAAGGCACCACTGTACTTTAGCTTCATCTTTATTATTTGACCTTCAAGGGAGCAGTCAGGGTTGATTTCCTCTAAGATTGACCTATTTGTTCTCCTCACTGTCCAGGGGACTCTCAAAACCCTTCTCCAACACCACATCTCAAAGGCGTCTATTCTTCTGCGCTCAGCTTTCCTAATGGTCCAGCTCTCACAACCATACATTGCCACAGGGAATACCATTGCTTTGACTATGCAAATCTTTGTTTGCAATGTGATGTCTCTACTTTTCACTATGCTCCCCAGGTTTCTCATCGCTTGCCTCCCAAGAATCAGTCGCCTTTTTATTTCATGGCTGCAATCCCCATCTGCAGTGAGCTTTGATCCTAGGAAAGTAAAATCTGTCACTGCTTCTACTTCTTCCCCATCTATTTTCCAGGGACTGATAGGGCCTGTTGCCATTATCTTGGTTTTCTTGATATTGAGTCTCAAGCCAGCTTTTTCACTTTCTTCTTTCAGCCTAATCAGGAGCTTCACAAGATTTTTCAATAGCTGACAGCTTGGGCAATATTTAAATAAGCCAGGACAGGAGCGACAAGGGCTTCGCAGGCTGGATGAATTGGTATCAGGGACTGGATCCAGCTCCCGGGCCATAGTGACCAGCCCCCTAAACCACGTGACTAGTCCATGGCCCAAAAAGTTTGGGCACCTCTATTCTAGACGAAGGTTACTCTGCCGAATATTCCTAATAAAAACACAGCAAACTAAAATCATTTCCTGCCCACTTCTCACCTTTGCTCCTTTCCATCCTGTTCTCGGTTGAAATCACTGGCAAAGAAGTCTGACAATACTGCTATCAGGTCTGTCAGCAGTGTGATGTGCCAGGGCTGCTGTGGGGCAGAGACAGAAAGGGCTCTTAAGGACAGAATTTCAACAAACTGACAGCTCCATAGAGTGAGAGAAATCAAGGGGAAATGGTGGCTGTTGGAATTGTCTGTTAACTAACCAAGTTCTGAATAAAATGGGTTGAATTCTATGTCGGGTTCAGATGGCCTTTTTGGTGGGTGTCACAAGGCTATGGAACTTCCTGCCCAAGGTTTGCCATGTCTCTGATGTCCTTCCACTTGAACCAACATCCTTCCTATTAGGCAGGATTTTGATGACTGATTGACAGATCAAGCTACATTTTTCTAAGGTTTTATTGTAACAGCCATGTCTAACTGGAAGTTCTTAGGCTGGTCAAGTTGTATTCCACTTTAATATAATAATCCATTTCATGAATGTTAATTCTTATACTATATGTTATATTTATCAAGTGGACTGTAAGCTGTTTTGGGTTTAATTCAAGATCAAGGAATGAAATAGATAAAATTAAATTAATACATGGATGCAGAGACTTCAGCTATGAAAAGCTCAGCACTGAAGATCATCACATCAGCTAATTAAATAATTATTTTCTATTCCTGGATCCTAATCCCTGCCCACCACCTATACGTTCCCCCCTTCCTATAGTCCTTGCAAAAATACTGTATCCTAAATTCTCTGGATATACTAACATTGCACACTTAATTGATAGAACCAGAGGGGAGCAGCACTCGGGTTCTCAAATTGCTGTCCTGCCTACCTTCCAATCATCAAGTTCAGCATCTTAACCACTTGAGCCACCACAGTCCCTCATAAACTGTAGTACTGAAACCAATTTCTTGGAAGTACCATATTTAGCAGAATTTGCATTCCAGGGGTTACAGGATAAGTGAAATTTCCCATTACTAATAGAGCTTGTCTCTTTGACGTTGCTGCAATTTGTTTTTCACCGGTTTCAACCACATCTTCCCCTTGATTGGGCAGTCAGTAGCAATCTCCAACTACCTGTTCATCATTTTTCTGCCCCACTGATATTAACCCAGCTGCTCTTGATGATTACAACATTCTCTCTTGGATCACAGTCCCACAAGTAGAACTAGATACAGTAATACCCCGGATAACGCTAGTACCAGATAGTGCTAAAACTGCATAACGTTACAAGATTTTCGGAAAAATCTTGTATCGAATAACGCGATTTTTAGCGTTATCCAATACAGTCGTTCTTAGCAGCAGGGTGGCTGGAAAGCTGAACGGGGTTCTCCGTTCAGCTTCTCAGCCACCCTGCAGCTACGGAGGCAGGGGTGGGGAGGCTGTAAAGCTGATGGGGGGCTCCCCCGTCGGCTTCCCCAGCCACCCCACAGCTGCGGAGGCAAGGGCGGGTGGCTAGGGAAGCCGACAGGGAGTCCCCGTCAGCTTCCCCAGCCACCCTGCAGCTGTAGATCGGGTCCTCTGATCTCTCTGGAGCAGGCAGGGGACACGATCCAAGCTGTTTCTGGGCTTCCCCGACGTTCTCAGCCAGTGCAGCAAGCCAAAACGTCAGGGTTCGAAACCCGACATTCTGGCTTGCTGCAGCCTCCAGGGAAACAGGGCTTTTTTTAACGTTGTGTGATCAATGCATCGCACAACGTTAAAAACCAGATAACGACGAGACTTGTGGAACCAAGTCTTAACGTTATCCGGGGTACTAGTGTACAGGCAAAAGAGAACTTCCTGCTATCTATTTAGATGTTTTGGCTCTTCAAATGCAAGTACAGTGTGTCTTACCTGTTTGATATTAGTGCTCTCCAGGATGCTCTCCACTAGGTGCATTAAAAAATGAGCTAGTTCTGTGTCTCTGCAAAAAGTATACAGCAGGTCTGAATCGCAGCGGGTTCTAAGCAAGTTGCCAATGACGTGGAGGGCAAGGCGAAGATGAGATGCTCCCTCAAGCATTCCCTCTAAGACCTGTAAAAGGAAAAATGGTTCATCAATTTGCAACTCTCCACAATAAAGACTCGAAGGCTTGTCAGAAGCAGCAACATTTTTCATACATCATTTCACACATTTAATCCCTAAAATATTCTTTTAAAATGCAACCTGTCAGTTCTGCTACTCTATGTTCAACAGGACTCCAGCATACCAAGTTTACCTCAGATACAATGCTCTTGGCATCTATTCTAGGATCTCCATACCTCTACAATGCCTTTACTGCCCATTAATTAATTAAGTGGGCGGCAATATAAATTTGAACTAATAATAATAATAATAATAATAATAATAATAATAATAATAATAATAATAATAATAATAATAATAATAATAATAATAATAATAATAATAATAATGTTTCTTTTATCCTTCAAGAGTGTCCCTCAGTATATCAATCTAAGGCTCATTATAGTCCTAGAAATATTGTACTATTAGTTATGTCTGCTGTTGTAATTCCAGTCTTATTGACATTACATCAAGGATGGCCAATCTGTGGGCTGCCCACCATTTCATTTGGCTAGCTACAGCCACTGCCACCCTTGCCACTACCAGAAGCGGAAGTGGAAGCAGATGTGTTTACGACAGCTGTAAAGCACACCCATGCAAGCATAAAAACGCCCAGGCCTGCCATAAACACCGTTGTAAACGCCCGTGGCTGTCATAAAAGTTGGTATAGAAATTGCATGCAAGTCAAGGGACGTGTTGGGTGACAGCAAATACTTAAGCTGACTTCTAAGGCTGTGGCAGTTTGCCTCTGATGTTTACACTGACAGAATGAATGCCAGCAAGACTATGTAATACAATTCCACATACTATGTAAGTGGCTCTAAAGGGGCCCTCACCATGGAAGGATGCTTTTGACAAGGTACTTCTTCTTTTCTATCTAAGCTGTCTACAGCCTGTGCTCCATGTGAGTTCTAAGGTTCATCCTGCAACTCACCCGCTGACCAGAATCCCTGAGTTGAGCATTGATGCGCTGCACAAAGACAGAGTCTCCCAGAAGACTCAGTGGCGCACTCAGTTGTCCATGTGCAGGACTGGTCGCTTGTATCAAGTGCTGCCACTCCTCGTCACTATCCACTTCCTAAGAAGAAAGCATGAGTCAGTGAAGACTGCAGTGGTCTGAAAGCCAAGAACAAAATGCCTAGTAGTCATGTGCTTACTTCAGTCTCTAAATCAACAGAATCAAAGCTGCATCTGCCCTGGGCCTCTGCTCTGTCACCTTCTGGCTGCACCTCTGGGAATGCCTTCTCATAATCTTGTGTAATTCTGTTCTCTCTGTCCGTGAAGATAGATGAAAAGCTGAAGACAAGCTAAATAGCAACATGCTTTTTTGACCCCAAATCCAGGCTGTTAAACTTACCGAGGAGTGGGGGATGGTTCCTTTTGCTCCCACTCTATTTCATTCTCGCCTAGTATGGGGAGTCTTTGTTCTCTGCTCCCTAGACATGCCTCATTCCTTTTAGTGGGATCTTTCTGAGCAAGTCGAGCTTCACTTGAGTGACCTTGGCCTCCCTTCTTTGCTTTCTCCTTAAGCAGAGCCTTGGATGTCCTGATCTCCTGAACAGACCAAGTACCAGATGATCAGGTAAGACTGCAATAGACTACACACATGCCCCATCTCATCAGGGACTTCTAGAGTCAACACTACATGACTGTTACCTTCCTCTGAGCTTCCTGGGCCATCTTCTGCCGTGCTTTCCTTAAAATTTTTGATTGACCACTCTGAGGGGCAAGGGAGTGTGCCTGCTGCTCTTTTAGGGCCTGCAAATCAGGAGGCAGCTTGCTGGTGAATGGGTTAGCTATGTCCTGATCAGCTGTATCATCAATCACTGCAAAAGACAGTCCCAATTAGTAACAGGACTTAGTTGAACTAGACTCCATAAGGAAAGGCAGATGCAAAAGCAAATAATAGGTAGAGAGGGTGAAAGTCAACACATACCAGTGACTCGCCCAGCAATGAAGGGATGATACAGTAGTTCAGGCCAAGATAGGCGCTGATGAGGGTCCTTCATCAGGAGGCCTTGTAAGAAACTCTACACAGTGAGGAAAGATTATTACCTTGCACGTCCTATTAATTAATTACATTTGTATACTGCCTATCCAACACTCAGGTTACTTTTGGTGGTTAACAGACAAATATAACGAAACAAACATTTATAACCTAATGTTATATAAATAAAAGACAAAATTAAATCAGTCATACAAATATAAACATACTAAGACATCAACAAAGATGGCTGCAGAAAACCAAATGATAACTTGTACAGAGGAAGAAGGCAAAAAAGTCAATTACAGGTACACAATATTCTTAAATGCTTCCTTGTACAGTTCAACCTTCACACGCTTGCAGAATGCCTGTAAAGATGGGGCCAGTCAAACATGAGGTGCCACGGTGTTCCACCATATACAACGTTCACAATCTTCCTATAATCCTGGGTACTAATGTAATTGTAGCATCCCAGAACAAATGCAACCTCCTGACATCAAACTGGAGAGGCTTTTATATGAATTATCCTGAGTGCCAGAATCCTATGGACATTATTTTTTGTTTCTGTCTTTAAATCTCTAGGGTTCAAGATAGGAAATTATCTTGAAACCAGGACTGTATACTATACCTTATGAAACTTGATGGTCCCATGATAATGCTATTTTGATTTTCTAAACTTAACCACCTCTGTTAGCAAGTAAGTTCTTCTCATAGTCTAATCCAGCCTTTTCCAAACTATGTTTTGCAGAACACTGGTGGACTTCAATTCCAAGAAGCCTAAATCAGTACACTGGCTGATCAGTGTTTTGGAGGATTGATTTAGGCTTCTGGGAATTAGTTTTAAATAATCTAGGCTAGTGAGAACAAAAAAATAAAAATAAACAGACAACTGGCTATTACCTTGGAAAAGGAATCAGTCAAAAGAGCTGTGCTGGGTCTTTTAGCAGAGACCAAAGGAAAGAAGACATTAAACTCAGATCTGGAGGAGCCAATTTCAAACATTACAGAGATAATAAAAATCAGGGAATAGGATGAGTACTAAAATGTAGTTAAGAGAGAATATATAGATGTTCACAGGTGATACAAAAAGACAAAGTTTGGAATGAGATTATAAATACATCTTCTTGCACAGATTTCACTTAAAATTATATATAAATGCTCTTAAAAGTATTTTTCTGATGTTCATCCATGGCATTGACAGTGGATAGAAATTCAAGTGCACCTTAGGCAGCATGGATGAACTGTGTCTAAAGTTAAGTTTCTTAAGAATGAAGCCAAGCCGCATGTGCATAAAGTGTGATGTACTAAGCTGGGTTTACACATGGGAGACCCAAAGTTATAAAACACAGGATACTGATACTTCTTGGATGGTCCTGAGCAAACCCAGCAGTAGTATGTATGGAAGTACAGTACAATATGAACGTAATACATACACATCAGCTGGAATCAGAAGGATAACACAAACAGATATTGTACCTTGAAGTGAGGACTCATGTCTTTTGGCCACTTGACTGGATCTTTGATGATCAGGCTAACCAACTGGAAGATGCTGTTAGTGTAAAAAGGTGGCGTCCCCACATACAACTCGTACAAAATACATCCTACTGACCAAAGGTCAGCTGTGTGGTCATAGGGCTTCTCTTGTACCAGCTCAGGAGACATATACAGTGGAGTTCCTTTGATAGACGTCAGCACCATAGTGTGAATACTCATTGCACGGGCAAACCTTTCCCGGGAAGAAAGAACACAACAGATCTTTCAGCATCCTGACCAAGCCACTAAGAGGGAACGGAAGATCTGAAGAAACTTACCCAAAATCACAGAGCTTGACCACACCCCCTTTGCCCAGCAAGATATTCTGGGGTTTCATGTCACGGTGGAGGATTCGATGTGAGTGCAAGTAATAAAGTGCAGACACCAACTGAGAGGCAATAACTTGAACCTGAAAGAGGAAAAGGACAATCAAATTCCTCTACTCCAGCAGCGGACAACCTTGGTGCCTCAGCTGTGCTTGGACTTCAATTCCCAGAAGCCCTACTGAGCAGATATGCTGACCTGGGCTTCTGTCCAAGAACAGCTGGATCACCAAGGTTGGACACTTCTGCTCTAATCTCTGCACTGTGATCGAGATGTTAAGAGGCTAAATGATGTATCATTACTTTCTAATATCAGCTAGCAGAGTCAGACTAATGAAGTTTAACTTGCCAGATCCTCATTTTCCCTTGTTGTGAACACTGGGACAGCACTTGTCCATCTTCAAATTCTTAGTACTTCATCTTTTCTCAAGGAGACTGCAGTAGACTTATCTTGAGTACACAGATGAAGGTCTCATGGATTAGTTAGATTGACTACTACACCCGTTTATTTTTTTCATCCTGTAGTTGTTTCTCTGTGCAATTATCGGCTTCCCCATTCTCTTCATGGTAGTTACCTGTTCCTCAGGCAAATTTCCATCATCCTCAAGGATCTGAAAGAGTTCCCCTTCAGCATAGTCTGTCACTACCACCACCTGCAAGACAAGAGTCAAAACAGAGGGCCAGTAAGAGCATTTACAAAGTTCTGGATTGGTGGGCAAACCCACTATGACTAAAATGTCCACTCTGTTCAAGTGCAATCACTAAGAGAGTCCAGCAGGTATAACAACATTTTGGTGACTGAGCTAGCAATAGTACCTAGAAGATGTTCAAGACCTCACCTCTTTATCAGTCTCAAAACTGTCAAGCATCTGGACAATATTAGGGTGATGAAGGCCCCTCATAATCTCAATCTCTCGCTCCAAGTTCTTCAGCTCTTTCTGTGACCGACCCACTTTGGGGATAAATTTCAAGGCCACAACCTGCCAGAGTTAAAAGATAAACTAGAAAATATGGCCTGGAGTTTCAACTCTGAAACAAACAGTGGAATAAAACCTGCAAGCAGAATTAAAAAATCAATTCTTATGTACACTTCCAGCTGAGGGCCTTGCCATTATTCCTTTCTTTTCTTACCTGTGCACTGTATTTACGACGTCCCTTGTACACTCTTCCAAAAGAACCTTCTCCAATCATCTCCAATACATGATACTTCTCCATTATGGGGATGTGGGAAGATGGGTAGGTATGTATCCTGAAAGTGCAGAGATACTCAGCTGTTGCTAGTTTTGACCTACAGTACAGTAATACCTCGGATAACGCTAAGACTTGGTTCCACAAGTCTTGGTGTTATCCGATTTTTAGTGTTATCCGATCCATGTTAAAATCCTATGGGATGGATCGGATAACGTTAAAGCTCCATAGAGATACAATATAACCGCACAGGCTTTAGCGGTTGTTATCCGATCCATCCCATAGGACCTTAACGTTATTCGATCCAATTCTCCTCCCCAGATTACTTAACGTTATGCGATTTTACCGTTATCCGAGGTAAACGTTATCCGAGGTATTACTGTATACTACTTTCTTGCTGCCATTACTCATTACATATTATTAACACCATCCAAGGTCAATCATCCTATGAGGTTGGATGTTTTCTTAGCTTCAAACAGTGAGTTGGGAGGAATGGTAAATGGTGCACACATATACACATCCACATTGCCACAACAGACCCTCTGAAAAAAGTTAATCAAAACCTGTTGTTCAGACCTTAGCAGTATGTTCTTAAAAGCATGAAGAATTGTGGGTAATGTGAATGCCATGATGATGGAACAGGCAACTAGTAGGACCGTTTTACCCACACTGGCATGATTCAAAAAGGAAGTGTGTTTGTTCCATAAAAGCTCACATTGAAATATAGCAGTTAACCTTTAAGTTACCACAATATTTCTATTTCTTGGTTTTTGTTTCATATTCTCCCTCTGATGGTCATGCCTGATCTACTCTTCCTCTGCCTGATTCTCTCAAGTGTCAGACACACAGTTCACTGTAAATCATGCTATACCACATAAACTGCAAATTTCTCCTGTTATAAATGCTGCTTGTTCATTAGACCCAAGCTTCTTAGTGGGCAAAAGGATTGTTCCCTTCACACTTTTCCTACTCAAGTCTTTAGTAGGATTTGACCAAGATGCCCTCTCAGACTTGGTTTTCGCTCCATCCTTTCACTGGAAGCCTTGTCAGCTACTCTTCACCCTCCCCAAAATCCTTCTTCCCTGAGCTTGGTTTTGGACCATACCTTCCACCCACCCACCTTGACAGTTTATCTCTATGCCTCAGCGTGGACTCAGTGGTTGCAATGTCACTAAACCTCAACCCATTAGTAGCCTTAAAATGGCAATGGGGAGTTCTCTGACCCATCTCATGCCCTCAGTTCAGCGGGATATAGAGAGGTCCCATTAACCTCGCAGAGCAGCAAGCCGTAAATTTCAGCAATTCTTCTCTTCACTGTATCTTGCACTTACAAGGAGACAAGGTATGGCACACAACGGTTGGCTAGCACAACAGATAAGTTTACAAATCAGTGCAGCTTTTTACAACTGGTAATAACAGAAGATCCCTGATTGGTATTCACATTAGCTGTGAAGTTTGGCCCTGCTGAGTTGCAAATGGTTAGTGGATGGATGCAAAACAAACTAGCAAATACTGCAGTTAGACTTTAAGTTGCCACAACATTTTTATCTTTTTGTTTTGTTTACTCTTTTACTCTAAGGTGGAAATTAGTTGAACCCTAATGCAAAATGAGGACACCCTCAAAACACATGGTGAAGAACTTTCATGGCAGGTTTAAAGAATCTGAACATGACATGGGAGGATGCTGAAGTACTCGCCCAAGCCTGAAACCATTGATAGCCCTTGCTGCCCAATATGCTACATAGCATGGGAGGGTGTTTCCCAACCTTTGCTTCTTGGACTTCAATTCCCAGTAGCCTAAGTCAGTTCCCCAAAGCACTGATCAGCCAATGTACTGACGTAGGCTTCTGGGAATTGTAGTACCCATGTGGGTTGTGGGCCCAACGTTGGGAAACACTGGTCAAAGTATATTCTGGCAGTCCAGGGTTTGATCTGGACATGCAAGAAGAAAATTCCATAGTGATGAGATTCATGCCTGGGGGAGGTTACGAGGTAGCAGGCAACATGACAATGATGTGTAATCATTGGAATATGACAGTCCAGCAGGTAATTAGGTAAATGTCAAGGTCACTCTTGCTCGCAAGCCAGTAGTAACCGACTCTAGGGTTCAGTGCTCATCTCTGTTTATAGCCAAAGAGCCAGCACTGTCTGTATCTGCAGACATTTCTGTGGACATGTGGCAGACATTTCCGTGGACATGCCTCAACACTTGAGTGCACAGGAACGCTGTTTACCTTTCCACCTAAGTGGTCCCTATTTATCTACTTGCAATTTCTTGCTTTCGAACGGCTAGGTTGGCAGGAGCTGGGACAGAGACGGGGCCTCACTCTCTCACGCAGCACTCGGGTCTCGAGCTCCAACTTTCCAGTGTTCAAGTTCTGCGTCTTAACCACTTGAGCCACGCAGTCGGTAATTAGCAGATCCTAATTACTTCATAGCATGGGAGGGTCTAAGGCAGGGGTGCCCAAACAACGGCCCCGTTGGCTGGATTCAGCCCCCCAACACCAATTTATCCAGCCCCCAAAGTCCTCGTCGCTCCTGATCAGTGCTTTGGGGAACTGACTTAGAATACTGGGAATTGAAGTCCAAAAAGCAAAGGTTGGGAAACGCCCTCCCATGCTATGTAGCATATTCATCCAGCCCATGAAGGCCTCGTCACTCCCAGAAGCGGAAGTAAAATGCGCCCGTACGTACAGGTGTGCATTTTACTGTACGGGCGCATTTTACTTCCGCTTCCGGGAGTGACGAGGCCTTCGTGGGCTGGATGAATTGGCGTCAGGGGCCGGATCCGGCCAATGTGAACCACGTGACCGGCCCGCTGCCCAAAAAGTGTGGGCACCCCTGGTCTAATAAGAAGTCTAATCCCCGCTCTGATAGACTAAGACGTCTATCAGAGCGGGGATTAGACTTCTTATAGACCAGGGGTGCCCACACTTTTTGGGCAGCGGGCCGGTCACGACACGTGGTTCACATTGGCCGGATCCGGCCCCTGACGCCAATTCATCCAGCCCACGAAGGCCTCGTCACTCCCGGAAGCGGAAGTAAAATGCGCCCGTACAGGTGCGTTTTACTTCTGAGAGGATTTGGATCCTCAGAGGCAGTTTCCCCACCCCCCACCCCCTTCTCTTTCTCTCGGGACTTACTTCTCCCGCGACCAGGACGCGAAGGGGTTGACGAAGCGCCGTTCAACGGCGACGCGGCACAGGTCGCCCAACCACCGCGTCGCCTAGCAACGCCGGGCGCCGGAAAGGGAGGCCTCCACGCGCTCCAACCACTTCCGGTTTGGAGCAAGCAAGATGGCGGCGGCCGGAGGTGTGGAGGAAGCGGAGGATGGGTAAGAAGGCTGAGGGTCCCCCCTGGGTCTCCGTTCCTCTCTCCTTCCCCGACACATACACGCGGGTTATTAGCGCACCGCTGTTTTGCTCTTCTTCTCGCCAAACCTCCTTTCCTTCCTGTCGGCTTGCCCGGACCTTGGTTTTTTCACCCCCACCCGTCTGCATTTTGTGCGTTATGTAATGTTTGCCTTCTTCTTTCATGTCTAGATACTTGCAATGGTGGGATGTCAAAAATTTTACTACCCCACCATGATGTCATCACAGTGTGGGTGGAGCCAATGTCATGACATCATGATGTTGTGGGCGGGGCCAAAGAAAAATAATTAAAAAATAAAATAAAAATAAGCACACACACACACACCCCTCAACTCACCCACCCACAACACACACCCGTAATTAAATTAAATAAATAAATAAAAATTACATTAAAATACACCCACCCACCCACTTTGCTTAATAACCCCAAGCCAGGTCACTAGGCCTGCCGGCTGCCAGGCCTTTTTAGGAACTGTGGTAGTACGTCAATATAGGTAAAGGTATTAAATACACATTAAAATACACACAGACACACCACATCCAAAGGTGAGTCACTTACCCTGGGGACCAGGCTATAGGGAGCTTCAGGATAGCAGATTCTCTTCCTCCTCTCCGCTTGGGAGGACAGCAAGGAGGCCGTGCATACGTGCCAAGCACTGTAGGCATGCATGCACACCAAGTGCTTGGCATGTATGTGCAGTGAAAAGGTAAGCCCCGGAGGTGGTTCCCCCAAAAAGCTGCTACTGGTTCTCCGGGAGACTGGGAAATTTTACTACCGGTTCTGGCGAATTGGTGAGAACCTGTTACATCCCATCACTGGATACTTGACACTGCCAAAGTGAAGCCACTTTCTTGGCTTGGAGTCGTTGGCCAAACTTAAGTCTTCATCGGCACATGTTTCTGGCAGGAATATAGGCAGACCAGGAAATAAATCAGATCAGTGGTGGGGATGTCAAAAAATTTACTACCCCCCACCGTGATGTCATCACAGTGTGGGTGGAGCTAAAATCATGATGTCATGATGTGGGTGGGGCCAAAGGAAAAAAAATAAAAAAATACAAAATAATAATAAAATAAAAATAAGCACACACACACACACCTCAACCCACGCACCCACTCACCCATAACGCAAACCCGTAAATAAATTAAATTAAATACATACATACATACATACATTAAAATACACCCACCCAGTGGGGGGAACAGTGAAAAGGTAAGCCGCGAAGGTGGTTCCCCACAAAAAGCTGCTACCGGTTCTCCGGGACACTGGGGAAAGTTCCTACTGGTTCTGGCAAACTGATGAGAACCTGTTACATCCCATCACTGAATCAGATCCTGTTATCTCCACACTCACACAGCAGGTTGCCCGCCTGTTTTCCCCCACTTGAGCAAGTTGCGCCTACATTTAGGCACTCCAACCCTCAGGCTGTTCAGGGTCCCCCAAGTGGGGGAGGTCGAGGTCGTCAACCATACCCTCCTTTCATGTTGTTCCTTGTCCAGTGAGCTCCTTCCTCCATCTTCTAATTTGGTTTTGCTCTTGTTTACCCTCAAGAATGTTTGTTCTTGCCATAAAGCTCTTCTTGGATCAGAGCCAGCAGACCTGAGCCTCATATCCTTTCAGAACAGGAGTTCACAACCTTTTTAAGATGGGGGGGGGCAGGTCACACTCCCTCAGACAGCTTCGGGGGCCAGATAGCCATTTTGCCCTTCCTCCAGCCCATGGCACTTCCTGGTGTGGTGGAGGGCCACATGAAATGGTGCTGTGGGCCGCAGGTTGAAAATCCCTAGTTCAGAGGATGTTGAGGGTCATTTTTTTGCTTAGTTCTCTCAGCATCCACTGCTACTTTTCTCCGATCTTAGGCCAAGCAATACCAACAAGAGGGTATATTTTCTCAAGTGATGTACGTTTGATGCATCCTGTCACTATACCAATGGCTTAATTAACAGTGATGTCAACTTGTTTTGCGTGTGTAGATGCACTCCATACTAGAGCAGCTTACTCTGCTGCAGAGGCACTCAGGCCAAAGCTGATTTATGCAGTGTAGGTGGTTGAGCTCCCCATTTATAGTTTGTGAGACCACCAAAAAGGTCTTTGTCAAAACCAACATCAACATTGAACTCAATAAATTTATTTTATTGGATTTCTATTGCCGCCCCTTCACCAAAGCGACTCTGGGCGGCTCACAATCATTATAAAGACATTCAGATATAGAACATCCCTATGGCAATAAAATCATTTAACGTTTAAAACCATTAAATACCCTCTCAATAACCACATTAAATTAAAAACTGAAAACTAAAAACCCGAATGGCCTTCATATAAGCCAGTATTGTTGGGGGGGGGGGAGCTGCCCCATCAACAGCACCCCATACCTGCTATGCCAGCCAGGTTTTTTAGACCTTTTCTAAAGGACAATAGCTTTGCCTGGAGGTGCAGCTTGGTCGGCAGGAGGCTAATAAGAGACTAATAATAAGAATGTGTAATACAGTACCTGTGATATATGTGCAAAATACCTTGTAGTTTTTATGTTGCTTGTCATGACCAAGCAGTGAAGGAGAGTGAATTCCCATTTCAGAGTTGGGGCACTACAGAGGCAGTAAAGTGATGTGGCTCCCAATGATTCAAGGTAGCAGATATCATAGTCACTGCTAATGGTGACCCTAGCTAAGCCTTTTCTTTGAATTTGGTGACAGGACTAATGAAAAACCTGAAGATTTAACATTATTTTATTGCTTTTACAGGAGAAAAAATGTCTATACTTGTGAAGAATTGTTTCTAGAATCATATGTGCAGACCCATTAGAGTTTTCTCAGTCACTTGTTCTAGATAAGCCATCTGTTGCAGACTTTATAAGTAAATTGTGCAGCAGATTATTAACAACTGAATTGACTGCGACTGAACCACAAAATTTCTGGCTGTTGCACTTGAAGGGGTTACACATATCTGTGTTTCCTAAACCAACAGATCCAAAGGGGAGGTTATGGTGTCTTTTTGTAATCAGTGATGCTACTGAAAAATAGCTGTCTGGATAACTCAGTGGTTTGGGCTTCTGGCTGTGGAGCCAGAGTTTAGCAGTTTAATTCCTCATTGTGTCTTTCAGGAGAAGTGGCAGCCTGTGTTGCCTTGGGTAAACTACAGAGTCCAAGAGCAACCCCAGAATGGAATGGTAAACCACCTCTGTGTATAATCTACCTAGAAAATCCTGGAAAGGGTTGCCGTAAGCCTGAACTGACTTAATGGCACACAATCATTATTGTTATTATTGAAAACAGTTGTATTCATAGGAATTGGAATTGTATGGATCTGTTTGAGGAAATGAATAGGGACACACATATAAGTTAGATTGTATTATTGGTTTGGCTAGCTGAATTGCTAAGTAGGTAGTTCCAGAGTTTGGAAGTTTGATTCCTCATTGTGCCTCCAAGGAGAAGAATTACTCTGTGTCCATGTAATTAACATTATATCAATATTTAGAAATGGGCCATATACTTTCAAATACTAAAGATCCTGCAATTTTCTGATATGGTTTGTATTTTTTCTTTTTCTCTTAGGAATAAATTGTATACAGTACTAACTTTTGACAGGAACATGCTTGCCACAGTAATGTTGTAAAATATATTCTAATATAAAAAGAGGAGAAATTTGAGGGAATGATTATCTGCATAACTTAATTTCTTTTTTAGGACATTGCTTTCTGAGGTGGAGGTCTTAGAATCCATTTACTTGGATGAGCTGCAGGTCTGTCAAGGTAATGGCAGGTATGTAAAGTGTTGTATACAGGTATGCATGGTCTGAATCACCCCATTATTGTTGCCTATGAGGTGGGATGAACAAGCGGAAGCTATAGGTCTGACTCCAAGGCTGCATTAGAGTTAGCCTGCAAGCCTTAAGTTCTTAATATAAAATGTTGAGTTCTACAATCTTATACATGTTCTATAAGCAGTGAAGTGTCTTTTTTTACCATCATCGCCTATTCTGGGTCAAACAAAGTGTCATGTATGAATACCGCCCTCCCCTGGTATTAGATAAATTTATTTTAAATATTGTCAGGATAAGAAGGGTGTCAGTATGTGTATGTAAGTTCTGTCTACAAATTTAGTCCGTTTTCATAACAAAGCAAATAAAACAAAACCACACACAAAAAACCACCAAAAATACTGTGGCACCTTAAAGCCTAACTCCTGTATTTTAATGTTAGCTTTCGTGGATCAAGTCCATTTCATCAGACGTAAGAGTGGATATCTTGGTATACATTTATAAAAATCTGGCATAGAGACCCAGAGATGCTGGCAGGGTGAATTTGATTGGTTCAGGAGATGGGTATTTCAATCTACGAGTTATTTACAACCGGTAAAAAAATGCAATCCATTTGTCAGGCGAATCTCTGATGGAAAACAGTTTGAGGAGTAGAGTTTGCAAGATAAACATTCTGACACATAATATATCTTAATGAATTGATTGAGGAAGCTTTATGGGATCAGGCACAGGCAGAGGTCAGCTCTCTTGAGAAACAAACAAGCACCCCCTCCCTTCTCCCACCCCACATTTTTAGTCTGTTCTGCAAAATTAATTTAACCCCTTATTTGTGTCATTTTTAAATTTGATAATGTCCCAGAAACCCCTAGCTAATATTCAGACCTTTTTGGTAAGTGTCCAGCATGTGTATATATTTTATCTCTGCTGTCTCTCTGAATTCTTGAATATATACACATGCTGGATGCCAGCATCTCTGGGTCTCTATATCAGATACTGTATTTATAAATGTATACCATGATATCCATTCTTATGTCTGATGAGGTGGACTTGATCCACAAAAGCTACCATTAAAATACAGAAGTTAGTCTTTAAGGTGCCACAGCATGTGTTTTTTGTCTGTTTTTTGTTTTGTTTTCTCTCTGATATGCTTGCACAGACTAACACAGCTACTACTTCAAAAATGTCCAGTCTTTTTTCCCCCAGGCTTCAGAGGAAAAAATCTACATCTTTACAATTCCATCTTTCATTTATCAGTGCTTTCTGCTTATCTAACAGGATCATTACTTGAATCTTACTCTTTCCCTAGATCTGTGCCATGGGAAATCTCCATCACCTTACATCCAGCAACTGCAGAAGATCAGAATTCTCAATATGTTTGTTTCACTCTTGTGCTGTCTTTGCCTCCCCAGGTAATCCCCATAATACCTTTATGATGATTTTGCTATGGATCATTGTTCTATTATCCATTGTGACTCAGTCTTCTTCCATCTTAGTATCCAAACGAAGTTCCAAAGATAAGCATCCGGAATCCTCGGGGGTTATCAGATGAACAGATTCAAAAGTACGTGAGATATTCTTTTCAAAATTCAGTGCAAGAAGTAAGGCAATTTTTCTTTGTGGCACACTTTTGTTGCAAAACAGATGATTTCTGGGTGGTATATAAGTGTAAGTGCTGTCGCTATGATTCTGTTCAAAGCAAGGTTCCATCCTCCATAACTAATTTACCAGAATCCAGGAGCACCTTGTCATTTTTGATTTCTTTCCCTAGAAGAGCCCCTGAAAACCTATGTATTTCTTCTATCAAGATGCCACCACCCACAGGGGCTAGCATATCATATACACATGGCTGACTAGCAATGCAGGGTTCTCTTGCTATTCTTGCTCTATTGCAGCACTAAGCAGACAGTACATTGCCCACAGCGCTTGTCATACTATTTCCTTTCATTGTGATCAGATGTAGCTGTTGTGGAAGATGGGATAAGGGATGAAATAATAGAATCATGTTCTGAATGTATTCACATTCACCCTGTCATTGCAATTGGTAAGGTTTGTCTCCTTTGAGTATTATCCCAATCTGTCCCTGAATGTAGCTGTACTCCTGACAATCTTAGTTATATTCCTGACAATCTTTTTTTCTTCTGTCCCTAGGATCTCCCAGACACTGGAGGGCATTACTCAGGCCCGATTAGGTTCACCCATGTTGTATGAGCTAATAGAGGTAGTTGAACAGAGATGACTTATAGTTCTGGGAGGTTGTTTGTACTAAAGATGGGAAATAGTTCTACCTTGTTCATTTTTCAGCATTAGTTTCTGAAATGCCACGTTGTTTCTCCCTATCTTTCCAGAAGGGAAAGGAAATCCTTACTGACAACAACATCCCTCATGGCCAATGTGTAATTTGTCTTTATGGCTTTAAGGTAAGAGATTGGTGGACTGACATTTTTTTCATATTTTGGAAGGAATTGACAGCAATCACAGATGGAAAAATATGTGATCTAATGATTGAATAGATATAGTGAGCAAGCTTCATCTCTAGGTAAACCAATAAATTTATTGTTTCTGTGTGTGCATTTGTGCAGTGTAACTATGTATCTTATCAAAATATTTTAAAATTCTAGCATACATATTTCTTTTATTGGTTAGAAGCCATATACATTTAATAAATTTCTTTTTCTAACTGCAAATATGTAATGTTGTGGTTCTTGGATTTTTCCATTAATTTGTAAGGTAGTCAAAGCAATTCTGGCTAACAGCCTACAGAAAAACACAGTTTGAATCAGATCCAGGCATGTGCAAACATCTTCCTTATTCTGTAGTAGAAACTAGAAATGAAGAATAATGTGCATAAAACCATCCAGCAGATAAAACCACAAGATCTAACAGACTAGCTTCATATATACAGTAATGTGCAAAGGTCTTAGGCCACCACCAGCTGATTTAGAGAAAATTCAATAGGGGGGGGGGGCATAATTCAGCTTGCAAGCCACCTGGACACACCAAAATTAGAGAAAGTCTTCTGCTTACTCTCTGCTCAACCTTCTCCAAGTTTGATGAAGTTTGGAGTTAGGGTGCCTGAATTATGGGCCCCCAAATCAATTGTTGAATTTCCCCAAATCAGCTGATAGTGGCCTAAGACTTTGTCATAGTACTTTACATGTGTTGCAGTTTACTGTAAAATTGTCAAAAAGCTGTCATTGTCAAAGATAAACAGATAAGCAGCTGCCACTACTACAGTCTAATGCTGGAGTGATGCCTCTCCAACTCAGAAAGATGGCAGGATGCTGAATTGGCAATAAGAGACTCATGCTCACATGCAAAATGTTCTACATGATTCCTTGGATCCAAGCAGTTACGCTCATTACAGTTGCATAACTGACATTTAGAATGAGAATACTATAATGGACTTTGAGATGCATACTTAACCAGCACAGTGCCTGCAAAATGTATTCATAAAAATCTCTTTTTCACCGTACAGGACAATGAAGCTTTCACTAAGACTGTGTGCTACCACTATTTCCATTCACGTTGCCTTGCCAGCTATGCAGAGCACATGGAAAAGGAAATCCATGCACAGAGGGAAGAAAGAGTGTCAACATTAACATATCTGCCAAAGGAGGTACTTGTTGCTTGCTCATCACAACCATTTCTAGCCATTCCCTTCTTTTCCAGAAATGGTTTTTGAGCCTTGGATAGCTTTCCTTGGTACTGCACAGTGACATACAGTAATACCTTGGATAACGTTTACCTCGGATAACGCTAAAATCGCATAACGTTAAGTAATCTGGGGAGGAGAATTGGATCGAATAACGTTAAGGTCCTATGGGATGTATCGGATAGCAACCGCTAAAGCCTGTGTGGTTACAATGTATCTCTATGGAGCTTTAACGTTATATCCAATACAGTACATCCCATAGGATTTTAACATGCATCGGATAACACTAAAAATCGGATAACACCAAGACTTGTGGAACCAAGTCTTAGCGTTATCCGAGGTATTACTGTACTGTCAAGGTCAGAAATATTGGAAAAGGATAACTTTTTTGGCAGTTAAGATGTGAGTGAAGTCAAGACTGTTAGCTTTAGTGCAAGAGGATTGATAAAAGTAGGGCATTAGCCAGTTAAGAAGTACAGCCATTGGTGCATACACACATTTTTTGCTGGCTCATAAGTAATGGAAATAGATAATGCCCCAATTTTTGTCAAGCCCCTTGCATTAAAACCGACAGTCCTGCCTTCGCTCACATCTTGAGTGTTTCCTTTTACCTTCACTGTGATGGGGTGCAGAGGCCACATGCCAAAAAAAGTTATCTGTATTCCAATATTCCTGGACCTGACCGTATGGGCAAGAATTTACTACAAAGTATCAAGCAGCTTTTTCTTCCAATATCATTTATACTTTGTGAACATCTTTCAGAATAAGAAAAAATACAGTAAGGTTGTCAGGCAACCAGCTGTCCTACTCTGACAGGGCGCCTCCCTGCGTTCTCCCCCAAGAGAACTTCGCCCCAGTCCCCAGTAAGGAGAGCCGGCCTGCGTAAACCAGCTAAACGTAGCTGCAACCCTGTTTTGGAAGGCATCCAGTGCCACAGAGTGACTTGCACATAGGGAGATTCATTTGGCAGCGAGCCCCTGTGTGTGCGTTATAGTTACCTCTTGCTCACAAAAAAAAAAACCAACAACCTGTGTTCTTCAAGGAAATCGTAGTTTATTAATCAGGTTTCTTAAAGCATAGTCCATAGAGAAAAAACGTAAATAAAGTTCAGTAGGATAGAATCAGCCCAAAGGCAAAACAAAGGTCTAGGTAATCATGGTGAAACCAAAAGGGAAATATTCCCAGGCAAATTAATCCAAAGGCATCCCAAAAACGAAATGAAACTTTTCCGCTCCAAAATGGAGATCGTTGACTCATGTGGTGCCTTCTGGGCCAATCAAAAGTCTCCTGCTCTCTAAGAGAAAGTTCTCATAACATGGAAACTGTTTACATACGTGTAGAGACAGTGCCTCTGTGATAGCCATAACAAGGCTTCTGCTACTAGCTAGGAGATAAAGGATGGTAACACTGAACTGGAAAACAAGCAGTCTTGTGACACAGAGGAGAAATGATTTTTGGAGGCCTAGTAAGAATACAACAAGGTTTCCTCCATCTTTGGGGAACGTTAAGAAAGTGGTGTCTTCCCATGACAAAGGTTGGAAATCTGCTTTGAAAGTGGGCAGTGTTGCTAGCTCTACTCCAATCACTAGCTCTTTGGGATTGTATAGACAGAAATGGTCTTCACAGTTTCAGTACAGATTAGCAAAAAGTGTGTATTATTGTTCTGCATGTGCCAGCATTCCAAAGATTGTGAATAGTCCAGAATATGTTTGGGAGGGGCAACAGGCAAAGAGAGAACAATTTTGTTTCTTCCCTGGATAACAAATCTGTTTTGTAATGATAGTTATGCAAAAACCAGAATTACCACCCCTTTCTGCCTAGTAAAATAGACTTGAGGCAGGGGTAGTACTAATACTTTTACAACATGAAGCAGTTCTTATATCGGTTTTGGTATACGCTGTTGTTGCATTAAGAAGGCACAGAGGCATCCAAAAACCAAGAAATGTTTGTGCACTGACCATCATGCCATTAATGTAATTCTCAAGAGGTCATAGTTTAGGCCAAGAGTTCTCAACCTTTTAAAGCTGAGGGCCAGGTCACGTTCCCTCAGACAGCTTCAGGGTCAGGACGGCCATTTTGCCCTTCCTCCACCAGATGGCACTTCCAGGTGTGGTGGAGGCAATGGGAGCCACCTGAAATGGTGCTGTGGGCCGCATCCGGCCCATGTGCCCACCGGTTGTGAATCCCTGGTTTAGGCTATCTCCGTAACATTGGCCTACATCATGTAGCTTGGTGTAGTAAACAGCGTTTACAACACAGAGTAGGATTATTTGAATCAGTGGGACTTATGAAGCAGTTTGCTCATTAGATCCCTATTAATTCACTGGGCTTACTCTAGTGTGATTTACTATGCTAATCCGCAAGATTTTGACCATTAAGTGGTGGCAAGTACTTAAGTACTCGAAGAGGAGCTGTTTATCAGGATATGGCTACCATCCAGAGCAGAGAGCTGTTAGATAACTTAGACCAGTGATGGCAAACCTTTTAGAGACCAAGTGCCTTAACTGCCATCCACACCACACTCTGACATCATCTTACCACAGACTTACCACAGACAGGGGAGGGAAGAAATGCTCCCATTGGGCTGCAGGGCAGAGGGGCAGGGTGAACTCTGTGCTGGGAGGAGGGAGAAAGATATCCCATTGGGCTGCTGGGCAGAGGGGCAGGGCGAACTCTGTGCTGGGGTGATGTTGCACATGCCCAGAGAGGGCTCTGCCCCCTTTGGCATGCGTGCCATAGGTTTGCCATCATTGACTTAGACAGTAGAACTACTTCATACCAGTGTCTAGCTAATGCTTAAGGTTGTTGCTACCTTTTACCCTCAACAGGAAGTGGAAGTCCAGTGCCCTGTGTGCCGGGAACCACTAGTGTATGACCTTGCAACCCTGCAAGCAGCTCCACCCCCACAGCAGCCAGTGGTAAGGACACTAGCAAGAGCAACCTCAGATGTGCTGTACTGTCACCTCCTGGAAAGGAGTACAAAAAGTATCCTCTAATTCCAGTTATCTCTGTCAGTTAATAGATCTATTAAGCCACCTCAGTGGCTGTGGTGACTTACTGGTTAAGGTGTTGAGCTTGGCGACCAGAAGGTTGACAGGTCAGCAGTTCAAGACTCAAGTGCTACATGACAGAGTGAGCTCCTGTCCCTCTCCCAGCACCGGCCAACCTAGCAGTTTGAAAGCAAGAAATTGCAAGTACAGTTGTACCTCGCTTAAAGAGCATAATGCATTCCACAGGATTGCTCTTTAAGTGAGCTTGCCCTTTAAGCGAAACACCATTGCAAGTGACCAGTTGTGACTTCTGGCGGGGGGGATTTACAAACCCTGATTTATTTGTTAAGCAAGTTTTTTGTTGGTTTTAGTTGTCAAGCGAAGCGACCATTCAGAGAAAATTCTGCTCTTTGAGAGAGTTACTCTCTAAGCAAGGCACTCTTTATGTGAGGCTCTACAGTAGATAAATAGGTACAGTTTCAGGGGGAAAAGGTAACAGCATTTCATGTCCTCCGGCATCTAGTAATGCCTGCCATGTGACCATGGAAGTGTCTGTAGATGCAGACAGCGCTGGCTCTTTGGCTGTAAATGGAGAAGAGCACCACACCCTAGAGTTGGATATGACTGGCTTTTGAGCAAGGGGGACTTATAAACTATAAGCCAGTGATGGCGAACCTGTTAGAGACCGAGTGTCCAAACTGCAACCCCAAACACACTTATTTATCGCAAAGTGCCAACATAGCAACAGGGGAGGAAGGAAACACTCCCATTGGGCTGCTGGGCAGAAGGGTGGGGTGAACTCTGTGCTGGGGGAGGAAGGAAGTGCTCCCATTGGGCTGCTGGGCAGATGGGCGGGGCAAACTCTGTGCTGGGGTTACTGCACGGGTGCCCACAGAGATGGTTCCGAGTGCCACCTCTGGCACGCATGCCATAGCTTCACCACCACTGCTATAAGATATCACAGCTCTCTAAATAAGCTTTGCTAAGTTATTTCCAAATTATTACACAGTTTAGACCAGGGGAACAAGTAGTATTCCTGATATTGTTGGATTCCAGCTTCCATCAGTCTTGCCCCCCACCCGGTAGCCAGTGGTAAGAGATGATAGGGTTGTAGTCCAACAATATTTGAGGGGACATGTGTTTTTCAGCCCTGACATACAATGATGTTCTGTGTTTCTATATAGACTGTCGGCGGCTAGACAGATTTGAGTATTGCAATATGTGTGGATTTTGTCTCCATGGTAATTCACTGCCAGTGAATGACGTGAACACAAGTAACAAATTATCCCTCCCGATGCTTCCTTTTCCTCACTAGGCAGTTAGTAGTAGACATAGTCAGATATTTAAACACAGTTCATTTAGTACACTCATGTATGACAACTTAACATACAGCCACAATTCTCCAAACAAATTCTAACCCTTTTCTCTTCTGGAAGCAAAGCCATTTATCCTCCAGATGTCTTTTTTATGAATTAATTGCTCAAAAAAAGGAAATAGCAGGCTTGAGGCACCCCATTGGAATATTCGATTTTTGTTTTCTTTTAGGTGACATAATGTTTCTCTTCCCCTTAGGAGATATACCAACCGGACACACAGATGCTACTGCGCAGAGAGCAACTATGCTTAATCTACCAGAGGCAGCAAGAGAAAGGCGGAATCATCAACCCCGAGGAAGAGAAGAATCGGTACTTCATTAGCTTGCAGAAGGTTAGTGGGATTGCTTGGGCTACTGAGCAAATACCATAAAGAGTGAATAATGAAGGAACAGAGTAGACTGTCCAGAGCAGGGAAGCATTTGGTTCTAATACAACTTGTATCTCTTATTTGCAGCCATGTCCTGCCTGCAACCCAAGAGATGACTTTGGGCACCCTGAAATGTCAAATTATCCTATTGCAACAGTCCACACCACATCTAAAAATTCTGTTATTCTCACCTTGAGCTTAGCTTCCCATGCTGTTAACACAGCCTGTTTCCCTGGTCCTTCATCCTTCCTCTACATCCATAGACTATCTATTATTTTGACTTTTTTCTCTTTTAAAAAAAAATGACAGGTGACATAGTGCTGTGAATTGAGAATTTTTCAACATGTCCAGAGTAGAACTAAATGAAAATCTAGTCTACATTATGGTAATCAAATGGTATATATTGAGAATGACAAAACTTCTTAGAGATAGTACACTAGTACCCCGGATAACGATGAGACTTGGTTCCACAAGTCTTGTTGTTATCCGGTTTTTAACGTTGTGCGATACATTGATCACACAACGTTAAAAAAAGCCCTGTTTCCCTGGAGGCTGCAGCAAGCCAGAACGTCTGGATTTAAATCCCGACGTTCTGGCTTGCTGCAGCCTCCAGGGAAACAGGGCTTTTTTAACGTTGTGTGATCAAACCCTGACATTTTGGCTTGCTCCACTGGCTGGGGACGTCGTGGAAGCCCAGAAACAGCTTGGATCGGGTCTTCCCACCTCCCTTGACCCGGCAGGGGAATCAGGGACCCCAAAATTGGTAAAAAAATTAGACTTTTTTTTACCAATTTTGGGGTACGTGACCCCCTGCCGGGTCCAGGGAGGTGGGAAGACCCGATCCAAACTGTTTCTGGGCTTCCCCGACATCCCCAGCCAGTGGAGCAAGCCAAAACATCAGAGTTCGAACCCTGACGTTTTGGCTTGCTCCACTGGCTGGGGACGCCGGGGAAGCCCAGAAACAGCTTCGATCGGGTCTTCCCACCTCCCTGGACCCGGCAGGGGGGTCACGGAGCCCAAAATTGGCAAAAAAAAGTCCTTTTTTTAACCAATTTTGGGGTCCCTGACCCCCCCTGCCAGGTCCAGGAAGGTGGGAGGACCCGATCCAAGCTGTTTCTGGGCTTCCCCGACGTCCCCAACAAGTGCAGCAAGCCAAAATGTCAGGGTTCAAACTCCTGACGTTTTGGCTTGCTCCACTGGCTGGGGACGTCGGGGACGCTCAGTAACAGCTGTAGATCGGGTCCCCTGCCTGCTCCAGAGAGATCAGAGGACCCGATCTACAGCTGTAGGGTGGCTGGGGAAGCTGACGGGGACTCCCTGTCGGCTTCCCTAGCCACCTGCCCTTGCCTCCGCAGCTGTGGGGTGGCTGGGGAAGCTGACGGGGGATCTCCCCCATCAGCTTTCCAGCTACCCCACCCCTGCCTCCGTAGCTGGAGGGTGGCTGGGAAGCTGAACAGAGAACCCCGTTCAGCTTTCCAGCCACCCTGCTGCTAAGAACGACTGTATCGGATAATGCTAAAAAGAACGTTATCCGGTGCAAATCTTCCCCCCAAATTTGTCGTCGTTATGCGGTTTTAGCATTATCCGATGCAATCGTTATCCGGGGTATTACTGTATATGAATAGGAACCAAGATGAGCTTGGAAGTGCCTTCGTGCGTGCAGACATACACATATTTGTGTCTTTCTCCATAAATAGATTTGGAATGGTGAGGAGGTAATGTGACTTCTCCAGACAGGTTTTTGTTTTCCCAAAAGCTTGGTGCAAAGTATAGAGGTTGGTGGGATATGGATCAAGATGTAGAACAGGAGGAAACACGTGGTTAATTTCCAAATTGTGCTCATATGTGGGAAAAGGCAAATGGGTGTGAAAAGCCTCTCCAATTTGACAGATCAAACAGAAGAAAACATTTGTGTGTGCTTGCATCTTCCCTCTCATTACGTAAGACCAGGGGCCCTCAACCTTTTAAAGCCTTGGGCCAATTCACGCCCCCTAAGACAATGGCCAGGCCCCAAGCTGCCACCACCCTGAGCCACCGCCCCCCCAACAATGCTTCCCTGCTTACTGGCCTGGAGTTGCTACATGGCATGAATGAAGGAGGAGTCCAAGCTGTCCTTCTTGCCCGTGCTCGGCCTCTGGAAATGATGTAGGCAACTGCGTGCGTCCACCATTGCGTCAACCCTTGTCCCCTCCGTTTGGCTTGGTGTGTCCCTAATGGTGATCTGTAACAGGTTGGGTGTTGTAAGGCTTACAACATCCACCCTGCTATGGAGCAGTGTTAGGAACATGCCAAGCCAAGCGGAGGGGACATGGATTAAGGCAGCGGTGGAAGTGACGACTGAAGTGAGGGTGCGGACTGGATGAATGGTGTCGCGGGCTGTAGGTTGAGAACTCCTGCATAAGACAATGACCCACTTCGATGGAATTAAAAAGGGCCTCTGGTCTTTCTCGCTCTCCAGTAGATAAATCTAATAAGTACAGTAAAACACCGGATAACAATTGGATCGGATAACGCTAAAATCGCATAACGTTAAGTAATCTGGGGAGGAGAATTGGATCGAATAACTTTAAGTTCCTATGGGATGAATCGGATAACAACTGCTAAAGCCTGTGCGGTTACAATGTATCTCTATGGAGCTTTAACATTATCCTATCCATCCCATAGGATTTTAACATGGATCGGATAACACCAAAAATCAGATAACACCAAAACTTGTGGAACCAAGTTTTAGCGTTATCTGGTGTTTTACTGCAAATAAACTTCTACTGACTGAAATCAGTAGCCACTGGTCCCCTCTCCACAAAAGAATTCAGCAAGGCAGTACTACAGTGCTTATTTTATGTAGTGCTACATTTGACAGAACTATTTCTGTACTTTAAAAAAAAATCTTCCAAGGAAAGATGAGTGGAAGGGAGATGTTCCTGATGAACTGCCAAGCCACATCTTCCTGAAGACATGAATGTATCACCTAGGATACACCTGCCACTAGACTGGAGGATGGACATTAATTGCCCATCCCTACTGTCCACTGTAGGGATTGTGGTGGCTCAAGTGGTTAAGACACTGAACTTGATGACTGGAAGGTCAGCAATTTGAGACCAGAGTGCTGCCTGACAGAGTGAGCTCCCGTCTCTGTCCCACCTCCTGCCAATCTACCAGTTCGAAAGCAAGAAATTGCAAGTAGATAAATAGGGACTACCTGGGAGGGAAGGTAAACAGCGTTCTGGGCACTCGGGTATTGAAGCGTGCCTGCTACATGCCCATGGAAATGTCTGTAGATGCAGATAGTGGTGGCTCTTCAGCTGCAAACAGAGATGAACACTGAACCCTAGAGTTGGATACGACTGGCTTTCAAAGCAAGGGCGACCTTTACCTTATCAGCCACTGCCTTACTGCCTAGTCAGTGAAACAAAATGCAACAAATGACCATGAAAAAAGACCGAGCTGCTGGGAAGTTGGCTGCACACAGTATATAATAGAGGGAAACACATCACTGGCAGTAGCAGTGCAAACTGGGGGAAATTGCAGTGTCGTCCTGCCCTTTATTGCTTGTATCCTAAGTTCCTTTAAAAGTGCATTTGACTCTCATTCTTAATAGCATTTTGAAAACAATTTCAAAGAGTTTATTATGGGAGTCCTCCTGCCAACCTAGCAGTTCGAAAGCAAGCAATTGCAAGTAGATAAATAGGAACCACTTCGGTGGGAAGGTAACAGCGTTCCATGCGCTCCAGTGTCTAGTCATGCCTGCCACATGACCATGGAAACGTCTGCAGAAGCAGACAGCGCTGGCTCTTCGGCTTAGAACCAGAGATGAGCACTTGACCCATAGAGTCGGATACGACTGGCTTTCGAGCAAGGGAAACCTTTACCTTTACTATTATGGGAGTCAAACTTGCAGACCATTAATTGACACTAATTGGTAGTCCCACTGGAGTAAACAATTAAATTAATGCTATTTGCACAACTGCTGATTTATCATTCAACAGTGGCAATTCGATTTGCGCTGGTTGGAACTAGCACTTGAATATAGGTTTACAGATTTAGTAACAATATCTGTAGCTATTTCTGTGTTACCTTTTGCATTCATAGGTTTGTTTTCAGGGAGACATCACGGTTTCTGTCTTTTGTTCCCTTTTATTTGTTATCTCTCCATCTCAGCCCTCAGGTGCAATGGAAAGTGAACAGGCTGCCATCTCAGAGAAGGTTGTGGATGCTGAGAAGGACTTGAACCCTCTACCAGCAGACTCGGAAAATACTCAGGGAAATACAAAGGCTGTTCCAATAAGAAACGATCCTGACAAAATGAAGAAACCATCTATTACCTTCCATCATCATAGCAAGAGGGAGAGGACTCAAGGGGAAAAGCCATCTTTGCATGGGTCTGGCTGGCAGATGCACTACGAGACGCTGGAAATGCCAGTAGAAACTCATCTTGCTTTTGAGGAAGAGTCCATCGGTTTCAGTAGAAGACCTCACTGGAGAAAAGACAGAAGACAGTGGGGCTGTGGGAGGTTCCCCCAAGAGTTCCCAAAATCATTTATTAGAGAACCAGTGTCCTCACTCACGGATAGAAAAGACCCGTGCACTAGGGATATTTCACCAGTCAAAGAGGGGATGCATTCAGTAGAACAGAAAAGCACAGTGGGATATCAGACACCAGTGCAGTCGATTCAAGCCCAAGGGAGAAAGGAAGAGACCCGGGAGGTTAGCCATAGTGAGCTCAGGGAGCCACCTAAATGGAAGGGGCAGCGTGAAATGCAAGATTACAGGCGTTGGGAAAAGTCCAAGAACAGGGGACATGGATCTTATTCTAAAATGCCAAGAGGCCGAGGATGGTACAGACCTAACTCAAGAGAACCACAAAGCCAAGAAACTGGGGAGGTTCCTAGGAGGTAGGAGTTGAGACCACGTTTTCCCCCTGAGGAGATCAGGAGCAATTTTGTTTTGCCATGTGTCAGTTATCCGTCACTGAACAATCTTAAGAGGAAACAGATTTGTCTTCATACTCGCCTTGTATGGATGGATTGTCTACAACTTGTTGAGCAACGTGAGCTTTGAAAGAAATATACTGTTCTCTAACATTCAAATGCTGTCCAGGGTCTGTGGTAACTAAAAATTACAGCCCAACACTAGTGGCCATGGGTAAATTGTAGAGTCTTCTTAATAGATCAGTATTGTGGCAGAAATAGGGAGGTTGAATCGCTTGATTTAAAAGGGAAGGTTTGAAAGGTACAGTTTTAAATGAAACACTATTTTAAAATTTATACTATGAAAGAGAGAGCAAGGAATATAGTTTTCTCCATTGATTGTCCATCAGTTGTAGACAGGACTTGCCAAAATTGCCGTCAGCAATGTAATATGGGTGCTAAACATGGAAAACGTGTCAGCATTGGCTTGGCAACTACAAGAATTCAGATTCTGTTATGTGTTTCATAACAAAAAGATACTTTGTTGCGCTTGAGAAAGTTGTGGATAGAGTACATTCTGAGAAATAGACTAGGCACCAAATTAATTATAAAATACTGAGAATCATTGAACAGTGAACATGCCTATTCCAAAGGGCCATTAATGTGCTCTCTTGGAAAGCATTTGTTCTTCCCATATCTATTCTGAAATCCAGCTACTTCAGTCTTTGCATTGGTCCCTTAAATTACAGGTAGGAACATACCTGAGCTGTCAGGACCATAACTGGCAAAACTCAGCCTCTTATCTTTCTTTCTAATCACAAATATGACTGATATCTTGCAGGATTTAATTTCAATTTAGATTGTGTTTGGATGCGGTCATCTTTTGTCACAGTTCTGCCAACCTTTTCCCCAGGCTATCCCTTGTAACTAGATAAGCATATGTGTGAATGCTCCTGAACACTATGTTAAAAAAGCACTGTGTTCTCCACTAAGGTGAGATATGTCTTCATATCAATTTAATCCTCATCTGTTCTGTTCCTCTCATCTCTTTGAACAAACTGCTTATTTGCTTTCCTAGATACTTTCTAGGCACAAGAAAGCCAATTGGCAGCGGTTTTATATACAGTGCTGTGCAAAAGTCTTAAGCCACCAATTAACAGCTGATTTGGGGAAAATTCAATGAGTGATGTAGGTGGAGGGAGGGACATAACTCTACCCTTGGGCCACCTAGACACACTAAAATTGGAGAGAGTCTTCCACTGACACTCCTTTCACCTTTCTCAAGTTTGGAGTTGACATGTTCAAGTTATGCTCCCCGCAACTCGCTGATTGAATTTTCCCCAAACCAGCTGGTGGTGGCCTAAGACTTTTGCACAGTACTATATCTGGAAAAATACAGAGCAAACATTACCCTCCTTTTAGAATTTTCATTTTACCACACAGCTGCGGTCTTCCTTCTGGGTTTTGTTTTTCATTTTGATGGGCTTGAAGTAATATACATTGGTTGGTTTACATTATTGGCTGAAGAATGTAGTTTCTGACTTGCTTTACAGCATATGTGCGCATACATGAACGCGCAGGGACACACACAATACACAGACAGCTTTAGATAGTTTAGCCAAAGGAAGCATTGTAGAGAGATTGACCTACTTCCCAGGATGAGATTAAATTTATGAGTGTGTGATCTAAACATAAGTATTAAAAGCAATCAGAATAAAATTTGTCTCTCTGACTCTTTTATTTTTAAATAAGTTGTTTCTGTGCTACGATTAGATGGATCGATTTGACAGCATTGCCTCCGATTCTTGTGGCGCAGTGGTTAAACTGCTGTACTGCAACCAAAAGGTTGTGAGTTTAATCCTGACTGAGTAGCAAGGTTGACTCAGCCTTCCATCCAAGGTTGGTAAAATGAGTACCCAGCATGTTGGGGCAAAATCTTGTGAACTGCTCAGAGTGCACTAAGCGCTGTGGCGCAGTAGATCTGTGTAATTGCTTTGGTGTTTATGCTACCACAAAAAATTTAAGGATGTCATCATTTGAAAAAAAAGCATTTAGGTTGCAAACATGATTGTGACATCCATCTTGATGCTCAACCGTTTCTGTGGCGTTGGCTTCTCTTGGAGCTCCTCCCACTCTTTGCGTCAACTGTTCTGTTTCTGTTATTGGTACAGTACTTTCCTTGTTTTCATTGATTACTGCGTTTTCCATTTCCAAACTCAACAACAGCTTAAAAAGCAAAACAGAAATCACAGATATGTTCCTTCATTTTCTGAATATACTCAGAAGGTTTATCTTCCATTTCTTTTTAATGCTTTTTTGTTTTCAAATTAGGATGGAAAAGCCCTCAGTGCCTTAAGTGCAGTGGTGAGCATCAGCTGGTTCAGACCGGTTCTACCGAACCAGTAGTAGCAATCCCAGGTGGTCTTCCAGGGGGGTAGTAACCCTCCCAAGAGACCACCCAGGATGGTTAATTATTTTGGAGGCGACCAGTTCGGTTGCCTCTCCAGCCGCCCTTCACTGCAGCCCAAAATGGCTGCTCGTAAGTGTGCATATGTCAAAACACCATTTGACGCATGCATGCTGAATACTGGAGGTGCACATGCAGCAAGTGGTATTTTGACGCATGCGCACTTATGAGCAGCCATTTGGGGCTGCAGTGAAGTGCACAGCAGCTGGCTGTTGAGGCCCTCAGTGGCCTCTTTGGAGCGGCGGCGGCCTTCCCTTGACTGCCGATGCTGCTTCCTCGCCGCCCCCAGGCCAGGCTGCAGTGCACCACCAGGCTGGCTCAGGCCACGCTGCCGGGCCAGGCTGTGCTACCAGGCCAGGCTTGGCCGTGCTACCGCACCACTGCTATTGCCCCCGGCCTGCTGCTCCCTGACCCCAGGGTAAGTGATTAGGGTTTGTGTTTGGCGGGGGGGGGGGGTTGAGGTGGATGAGTGTTTAAAACACCTTGTTTTATGTAGTGTGCTTTTATTTCTATTTAATGTCTAATTTGTATTTTTATGTGTTTTTTATTTCTACTTTTATGTGTTTTTTGTTTCTATTTTTAAGTGTACTGTATTTTTATTTTATTACTTTGGCTCCATCCACATTGTTGGCTCCGTCCACAACACCGTGACATCGGTTCCACCCACGATGCCATGATGTCAGCTCCGCCCACAGTGTGGTACTAAAATTTTTGGCTGCCCACCACTGCTCAAGTATGTGGGTGTTTTTCCCGTGAAGGGGGTATACTTTCCGCACACTGTTTGCGGAAATCCTGTTTGCAGGAAGAACAGTTGCTTTTCTCTACATCCCCAGTCTATTTACAAATACAGGTAGATTGTAGAAGCATCCGCCTCCATATGAAATGGCACACTGGTACTGACAGAACTTTCTAAAGCGCCTGGGGCAGATAGCCTCGTTGAAAAATGATTAGTACTGCTCAGGAGGACAAAAGCTGCTTACAGAGGTCTAAAAGTCCTTTTTTCAGCCCACGGTAAGGTTCTGGCATGAAACATCACTGTAGACTAGGCATGCTTTCCTATGAATTAAGTGTGAGACTAAGAAACTACCCACAGGTTTATATTTAAATGCTGAGAGCAGTGTTTTGAAATACAATGACTCATGCCTATGTGCATCCCTGAGGAGAGTCCAAAGTACAAGTAGCTACCTTGGATCCATTATCAGCAAAGTAATGAGAGCAGCTTACTTTTCCAGCAGGATCAGATCTTGTGTGAAACAATTACTGAGTCACCACTGTTCGTTCAAAACCAAGCCATCTCTAATCCATCTTCATTACCACTGAGGTTCTTTGCAATAATCTATTGATGCAAATGAAATCCATTTCCTTGTGAGTTACCATTAGGATTGCAACTAAACTCAGAACAAAGAAACTTAAGGAAGGGAGTCAATGGCAAGGATTGTCCTGGCTAATGGCAAAGATCTGATTCGGCACTGGAGGGCTGGTTCCACTATACCAGTGACCCAGAAAAATATGACAGTGGCTTAAACACTGCAAACATTTACAACACCTTACAAAAAAACTTCTCTGGCAAGCATGCCTATAATAATCTTGTGCAGAATCTGAACAAGTGGAAGGGTGGTAACTTTGAACTTAGCCATGTGGCTGCACACTTGGATTGCTGCATATTTATAGGTACCATACAAGAGGCTTTTAAGTGGCAATGATTTCATCATAAAAGTATAGTTGGATCTCATGTTAGCAATAGTTACATACTTTGTTTTTGCTGCTGCTACCGTTAATGTGACATGGCAAATGAACCGGTCTATTTAAAATCTACTATCATGGAAGATGTCTCTACAGTAAATACTTGTAGAGCACCATGTCTGCTCATGGTCTGCCTTATAGCCAATTTAATGCTTCAGCGTTCAGCCTGGTTGTGATCTATAATTTAATTATCCTTTTAGTCTGTTTCTGCCTTTATGGAACCAGGTCATCATAGGGTCAGGGGTAGTAGCTGAGTCATGGGGGTGGGGGGAGGACAATAATATGTCCTGAGACTCTAGGACCCCTCATCACCCGTTCATCACAGTCTGTGCAGCTCCAGGTGCCGACCCTGAGGATGGCCTGAAAGTCTTTAACTCGAAATAGAGTCTTCTCGTTGGCGGCACCAACACTGTGGAACACTCTACCAGTGGAGCTGCGCCAGGCCCCATCACTGGCTATCTTTTAAATGCAATTAAAAACTCTCTTCTTCAAGGAGGCCTTTCAGAGTGCTGTTCCTTTAGCTATAAATTAGTCAGCCAGGTTGCTCCCCTAAGGCCATTAGACACATTTTATTTTGAGACGTATTTGTCAGTTGTCTGTTTTGATTTGTTGTGTGTTCTGTCATGCTATTTGTTATCTGCTCATACACCGCCCAAAGTGGGATACCACCCAGATGGGTGGTATAGACATGTAATAAATAAATAGGACAAAATGAGACACTTAGGAAGAAGGATCCCTCACACACACCCCGGCAGTGCCTGCCTTAATACACCAAACAGTGGTGTTCCATGCATTTCTAGACTGCTTTGCTTCCGTGATTCTCAAGCCAGTTTTACCATACTTTTAAAAAGTGTGAATAATATGGTGCATCTGTGCATGCACAATCCACCCTCTCTTTATTTTATGAAGGAATGAGAAGCTGTTTTAAATTGTTTTTAGATTTTTAAATTGTATTGGAATTTGTGGTTTTATATGTTTTTATATGACATGTTTGTAATCTGCCCTGAGTCGCCCTGGCGAGTAGGGCGGAATAGAAATTTGAATAAATAAATAAATAAATAAATAAATACCAAGTTGTTTTTTAGTTATGGCAACCCTAATAGAATGTTCAAGGTACAGTATGTGAAATTTTCAGGTTTTACTGTTACCATTCACCAATGAGTTTCCATGGTTAAACATGGCTTTGAACCCAGATGCCTAGAGCAGGGTTTCTCAACGTATGATCCATGGGCTGGATCTGGCCCATGGCACCAAATCATCTGGTCCACGCCCTCACTCCAGCCACTGCTTCCACAACTGCCACCGCCACCTCAGTCCTTGTCTACTCCACTTGGCTTGGCATCAGTGGTGGGATGTCAAAATTTGTACTACCCCACCGTGACATCATCACAGTGTGGGTGGAGCTAACATCATGATGACGTGGGTGGGGCCAAAGGAAAAAATAAAATTAAAATAAAATAATAAAATAAAAATATGCACACACACACACACACACACACACCTCAGCCCGCCCGCCCGCCAACCCATAACACAAATCCATAAATAAATAAATAAATAAAATAAAATAAAAATTACATTAAAATACACCCACCCGCCCAAGCCAGGTAGCCAGGCCTTTTTAGGAACTGTGGTAGTACGTCAATATAGGTAAAGGTATTAAATGCACATTAAAATACACACAGACACACCACATCCAAAGGTGAGTCACTTACCCTGGGGAGCAGGCTATAGGGAGCTCCAGGCTAGCAGCTTCTCTTCCTCCTCCCTGCTTGGGAGGACAGCAAGGAGGCTGTGCATACGTGTCAAGCACTGTAGGCGTGCATGCACACCAAGTGCTTGGCGCGCATGCGCAGTGGGGGAACCAGTGAAAAGGTAAGCCCCAAAGGTGGTTCCCCCCAAAAGCTGCTACCAGTTCTCCGGGACACTTGGAAAAGTTACTACCAGTTCTGGCGAACTGGTGAGAACCTGTTGCATCCCATCGCTGCTTGGCATGTCCCTAACAGCACTCTGTAGCAGGGCGGATGTTGTAAGGCTTACAAAAGCAGGGCGGATGTTGTAAGGCTTAAAAGCTATCACCATTAGCGATACAACACACCAAGCCAAGCAGAGGAAACAAGGATTGAGGCAACAGAAGGAGCAGCTGGAGCAAAGGGGTGGGGCGGATGATTTTGTGCAATGCAGTTCCTCCAGGCCAGTAAGCATGGAAGCGGTGTGTGGGGGTGGCTCAGGGTGGGCAGCAGCAGTGTGTGGGTGGAGTGGTGGGTAGCTTAGGGTTGGGCCCATTGCCACCAGTGGCGGTGTGGGAGGAGTAGTGGGTGGCTTGGAGGTGGTCCTACTGCCCTCACTGGTAGTGTGGGTAGAGTAGTGGGGCTCAGGGTGGTCTTGGAGCCCCCACCTCTCCCCACACACTGCCACCGGTCTGGCCCACCAACAGTTTGAGTAGGCATGATCCGGCCCCTGGCCTTAAAAGGTTGAGGACCCTTGGTCTAGAGTCTAGTCCAGTGGTGGTGAACCTCTGGCAACTAAAATTCACTGACTAGAATCCATGTGTGCCGTCTTGGAGCCATCTCTGTCGGCTCCTGTGCAGTCACCCCAGCACAGAGTTCGCCCCACCCCTCTGCCCAGCAGCCCAATGGGAGTGTTTCCTTCCTCTCCTGTTGCTGTGTCGGCACTTTGTGATAAATAAGTGGGTTTTGGGTTGCAGTTTGGGCACTCGGTCTCTAAAAGGTTCACCATCACTGGTCTAGTTCCACACACACTCCGCTATACCATGTTATGTATATACTTTCAATCTTGCCTTTAATATCTGTCCCATAACTCAATATATCAATGGTGTTCAGCAAAAATGAGCCTGTAGTTATTAGAACTACATTTAGCACATTTACTTGGTCTCTCAGTTGCAAGTGTGCTAGATACAGTATTCTCTCCAATCATGTATACAATAGCATGATACAGAGCAAGAACTAGCAACCTATTGTTCTCTAGAAGTTTTGGACCACAACTATAAAATCCATCTAGCTTAGCGAATAGTTAAGAAGTACAGTATAGATGTTGCAGCTTAGAATACCCAGAGAAATTCAGGTTGCCCATCCCTGCTCCAGGGTCAGAGTGCTTTAGCTACATGTCTTGTGTATTATATTTTATTTTATTGCTTTTTTTGTATTGTATATCTGTGCTAGTATTTGGTAATAGTTCTTCTCAGCAGGAGGGAGTTGATTTTTTTAAACGGATAAATTGCTACCTAGATTGACTCTCCTGATTGTATTGCATTTTCATTTTTATGTTAGATTTATTGACTGTAATGATAGTATTGCATTATGTTATACTTATATTATGTTGTATTTATACAGTATTTGATATTATAATATATGTTGCCGATGTTATGTTAGCCGCTCCAAGTCGCTTTGGCGAGTAGAGTGGCATACAAGTCTAAACACAAACACAAATACAAAAAATGCAGTAAAATTCACTGACTAGAATCCATAGGGTCGCAAAGGGTCAGGATCGACTGCGCAACTGAACAGCAACAAGAATCCAATTGATTTGCATGTAGCTCTGTCTAGCTTGAGACAGCAGATGGTGACTGACTAAGTGTCAGGCTCTCAATTAGCCACTGCAAGTTACACAAACCTTATTACTACCAGTAGGATTCTAGTCACACATTCCTAAATAATTGCCTGATTTTATATAAAATGGGTACTTCTGTGATTTGTACCTTCTATTGGACCAAGAGTTGTGGATTTGAGGTTTACTTCAATTTTAGACCTTCCCTTGCTTCTGTTAACTTTCTGAAAGTTAACTGCCAACATAATTTTGACCTTTGTGGGTGAATAGGTGCCCTATTGATGCATTCAGTGACATTAGAAATCTGTTTTAAGCTTGAGTTTTAAAAACCTGACAAATAGAGCCCAATTACATCTTTAACATCACGTCAGAAGTTTTTACTGGATAGCTTAGTGATTCAGCTGCCCAGCTGTAAAGTCAGAGATTGAAAATTGAATTCCACACTGTGTGTTCCAGGAGAAGAGCCAGCCTGTACAGCCCTGGGCAAGCTGCATACATAGTCCCAGATGAAGGAAACAGTAAGCCTTTTTTGAGTATGTTACACTTAAAAAACCCTGGAAAGGGTCAGTATAAATCAGAACCAACCTGGCGGAGTAATTATTATTCTGAGCAGGAAGTCTTTTCCGCGCAAAATCTAGTGATGGTGGTAGCTCCAACTCTTTATTCCAATAATTTTTTTCTGGTTAGACTGAAAACTGCAACTGAAAGCTTTAACTAGCCCAAATTTCAGGAAATTATTTCATAGTCTGTCAAACAATGAGTTCCTGTTCAGGCAGCAAATAAAGTTCTAAGAATGCTACACTGAAGCAGAAAATAAGAAGCCCTCCATCTTCTCAGGAATAATTATCTCCCCCCCCCCCCCAATAATCTTTTTCTCCCAATTTCCTTCCACTTCTGCAAGTGCTAGTTCTGTCTCCTCCTGGATTCACTACTATTTTTTGTCTCTCCCCATTTCAAATATAAATTTCTGTGACTTCTAGTCTCTCAAACATGGCAAAGCTATTCTTTGCTCCACAGTCTCCTTTGTTAAGGTGTCTTCTTCATCCAGCTCATTTTCCCCCTAAGGTAGGGGTGCCCAAACTTTTTGGGCCGTGGGCCAGTCATGTGGTTCCTCCCATTGGAAGCAGAAGTAAAACGCGCCTTTCAATCTGTTTTGCAACAGAATGAGATAGATTTCAGGCTGCCATTTTCTCTGCTTAAGCCAGGGGTGCCCAGACGGCAGACCACGGGTTGGATCCGGTCCCTGACACCAATTCATCCACCCTTGTCACACCCGGAAGCGGAAGTGAAATGCGCTTGTATGGATATTCTTGGTGTTCTAATCAATTTCTCAAGCTCTGTACGGGTACATTTTACTTCCACTTCCAGGTGCGACAAGGGCGGTGTGGGCTGGATGAATTGGGATCAGGGGCCAGATCCAGCCCGCAGGCCGTAGTTTGGGCACCCCTGCCTTAAGGAATATTCTTCCCATTCTCTTCTGCTTTAGAGTTATGTTGTTGATCAACTCCGTTTAGTTTGTGCTCCTGGTACTATTCTCTGGAAAGCATTCTGCACAATGCTTTTTAATGGCTGGCACAACTGTTTCCTCCTGGACTAACCTTTTCTTCAACTGCAGCATAAGTTGGTTTAGCTGAAGTCTGACACAAAAGCCCTGTTCTCTTCTGCTATAACTTTAACTTTAGAAACCAGAGCTATTTAACTGACTGAACATTTAACACACTTACACTATTGTAATAAGGCAGGCAAGAGGAAATGTGGAATGAATTCACCAAAAGGTGACTTCATTTCACAGTTTCACATCTGGCCTAGACATAGAAGGAGGAGGAGCTTCTTTGCTGACTCACATTGCTTTCCCCTGTTTAAGAATAGAATAATGGTTGATTTGATCTTTTTTTTCTCATTTTGGTAGATGCTAGGAATGATGTGAAGTAGCCATCTACGGCCCACACAGCCATTTCATTCTTTCATTGACCTTTTTCTCTGATCAAACCTAATTACTCATGGAGGAGGGTAGAGGTACATGCAAGGAAGATGAAATAAGATGAAAGACAATAACATCTTGTCCAGTAATTGGCTCTGAGAAAATGCCAATCTGGATCACATTGTTTCTCTGCCCACCAAACCTCCCCATTATAAAGCATATAAAGACTACAGTGTTGACATGACATACCTCACCAGCAAGGATGAAGGTGATTCTGGTACAGCTGCTCTCCGTGGTTTCTTTTGTGAGTACCAAACTCAAAGAGTGGGTGTCAGGTTCTGGCTGAACTGGGGCGGGTGATATATAAACTGTAAAGGGAAAGCTGAATAACCCATGATCAAATTGAAGAGATTTGTTCACCTATAATCCTTGTTTGTTTGTTTGCTTTTCAAATTTCTATTGCCACCTAACTTGACACCGACTCTGGGCGGCTAACAGCATTAAAACAAAAATTACCATAATAACTAAAACCCTTTTAAGACCCATAAAAATACCCACGAAGTTACCCACCCCCACCCCACCCCATCAGTTAAAAGGGACAGGGAGCAATCTTGTTATATGAGCTAGCAGGCAGGGGTCACCACTCCCCCCCCCCCGGTGCCCCACACCTGCTTTGCCAGCCAAGTTAAAAAATAAAAACTACCCAGGCATTTTATAAGAGCCATTGGTCTCTGGAATATAAATGAGTAATTTAATAACAAACTATTCACTGGAAAAAGGAAATGGGGAAACACCAAATGTCATTTGTAGCTTAGTGGTTAAGACGCTGAACTTGATGACTGGAAGGTCAGCAGTTCGAGACCCGAGTGGAAGGACTATAATCTCCATTCATATAGGGTCCTAATTACAAAATAGTTTGCTGTCATATTAAAAAAGAAAAACAGTTCTCACAAAGTCTGACATCTTCCCAAACCTTTTCTACAACGACTAAACCTAAGTGTATGTAATTGAAACAATAATAGCTTCTTCTCCTTTACAATCACAGTTTCATTTCATTCCCCACTTCTTAGGTTACCTCTCTTATGTCTACTTTTCAGGTAGGCAGCCATTCCATCATGCTTTCTAAGCACAAAAAGTAGCATAAGGAGGAAAATGAATTCAAGGCTGAGAATTTCCCTGGGCAGCAAATTACCCAGAATATAAAGCGCTCCTGGAATATATGACAGTAAATGCCAGCCCTTGTCATTGGAAAGATATGAATTACTGTGAGGAAAAAAAGTGGCCTTTTCCCACTTAATATTGACTGTCCATTAACAACCACCACCCTAGGGCAGGGGTTGGTTTCCAACCTAAGGTCCACGGGTGGGATCCAGCCCCTGGCGGCATTTCATGTGGGGGCCCCCACCCCTCCAAAGGCTCTTGAGAAACAAAATAGCCACCCCTTTGAAGCTCTTGGGACAAAATGGCCACCCCCATCATGCAGGCAGGGCAAAATGGCCATCCGACCCTCAAAGCTGACTGAGAGAGCGTGACCCGGCCCATAGCTTGAAAAGGTTGGGAATCCCTCCCTGAGGGAGATGGGGGAAGCAGCCCATTACTATCAATGTCTGCATCAGGATTGGGAAACTCCGAAAAGCCAGGGGCCACTTTTTTTATGTACCATATATCCTCGAGTATTTAGCCCCCAAAATGAGGTCCAAAAATGGGACTCAACTTATACTCTGTTCAACATAAACACTCAAAAACATATGCACACAAAAATGTCTAAACTAATTAATTTTACCATATTTTTTGTGTATTTTAATTATTGAAACTCACTAGCAGCTGCTGCATTTTCCACCCCGGCTTATACTTGGGTCAATCTATTTTCCTAGTTTTAGAGATCCAAATTAGGTACCCCAATTTATATTCAGGATGACTTATAGTCCAGTATATACTGTATTTTACCATTTAGAAAACAAAAACAATACACACATACAAAAAAAATGAACATAAGAAAAAGAAGCAAATAAAATGCAGTACATCTGTATTTGCTGGATACAAAATCTATATTACGTTTTCATCATTATTTGTCATAAAAACAATTAACCAATAACTACATTGATCATTGATATGTTCACCCTCCATCCTCGGGACCTTTACTTCTATTCCATAAATCTCAGTTTTCAAATTTGAGTTTAATATACTTATCTGTATTTCCAATATTTAACACTTTCTTGACTAGGTTGGAAACCTTTAGATTTTTAAAAGACATAGTCAATAAAATCTCCAATGGCCACTTTAATTCCTCTGCTGTTGGCCATTCTGCTCCAGAAATGCAGAAAAATAATGAAAAATGTAAAAACAGAAGTGATCAGGCACCTACTTACAGGTTCACTGAAGAGGCTGGACCCTGTTTTATTGAGAGAGAGAAACTGAAACACCTGGAACAGGAAAAAAGACTCCTTCCTTTTTTTAAAAAAAGTATTTTTCATGAGTCAGAGAACTTAGGGTTGCCCTGACGGCTACTTTTGCAGCTTGTGAACCCTACTCTACTTCAAATCAAAGGGAACATGACTAAAAACTTTCTGATTTGGAAACTGCTCAAGACATGTTAAATGGTCACCTTTGTTCCAGAGCTGGCAGTACTTTCCCCAATCCAGGCCAGGAGAAAGTATGTCAGAAATGAACCTGCAAGAAACTTTTTTAAAAATGCTTCCTTCAGTTATGCTTTCTTCCTATTGTCTAGCTACTTTACCAGGTCAGAGTTGATGGTGCCCATGTGGAGAAAGTATTGGGTGTGAAGGATGCAAGCGGACAGTGTATTTGCAACATGGAATTAGCTCACACCTACTTCCCAGCTCAAGTTGTGGAGAATCTGGAGGCAAAGTACAACAACCTGACTAATCATCTCCAGGACCTGCTGAACACGGTAAGGAGACAGTTTTGCCTTGATGCTGGTAAAGCATGACATACAGTACATGCATTTGTCTTGATCATTTGCCCAAGGAGCTTTCCAAAATGCATGCACTTATGTTGACTCTGTGTTTGTGTGTATATAATACACGTGTGTATGTACAAGCATATATTGTTGCTAAGAAAATATGCCCTCCCCAGATGTTGTGAAAATTGCAGTTAACCTCAGAGTACAAATTACTATTAAGACAGCCCATAATCAGAAACAATTAGCTAGTCAAAGCAAGTGATTGTTTCCATTGGAGCTGAAAGAATACACACTAGTTTTCTCTGATGGGTGCCAGTGCGGATTGGTGCCAGTGCGGCCATTGCTGCACGTTTGGTTTCTTGCAGAACCACTAGACATGAAAAGCACATGAAAGAACCCATAGCAACTTAGAGAATGATGAAGTCAGGAAGGGAACAGCTAATGACCTTAACTAGCCTAGCAGGTCTTAAGAACTGATAGTGAAGGTACACTGCAAGTGGGCAACTTGTGCAATTTCTAAATTTGACACCTTGAGGCCCAGAATAGGGCGTTTGAATAGTGATGACTACTGAGCTGCTCTTTCTCTCCTTATCTCCTCATGTAATTAGAACATAGGTTCTCAACCTAGGGCCCATGGCACCATTTCATGTGCCCCCCAGAATAGCCACCCCTTTGAAGCTGTTGGGACAAAATGGCCACCCCCATCATGCAAGCTGGGCAAAATGACCATTTGGCCCTTGAAGCTGACTGAGAGAGCATGTCCTGGGCCCTGGCTTGAAAAGACTGGGAACCTTTGAATTAGAGTGTTGAAGATAGGGCTTAGAAGACTGAAGTCCAGGAATTAATGTCTAGCAGGAACTAAGACATCATCTGCCATCTCTTGCATGATTCCCTATCTCCTACCTTAGTTTAGCTCAAGGGTGCCCAAACATTTTGGGCTGTGGGTCAGTCATGTGATTCAGGGGGCTGGTCGCTATGGCCAGGGGGCTGGATCCCATTCCTGGGCAGCAGTTTGGGCACCCCTGGTTCAGCTGCATAATAGCTGCAAGAGAAATGGATTTTCCCAGTAATAGGAGATTCTTGCCAACACTGTATCATGCTTTTGCAATAAACATAATACTTGAGGTTTATTTGGTCTTGGGTGGTCATTTAGGAACCCTTAATGCTACAGAACACTTGCTCTAGTTATCTGGTAGAGAACTATCCAACTATCTGCATTTTGGACTTTCGTTGTCATGAGTATTTGCACTTTCAAACTGATAGCTACAGTAGTGTTTTCTGAAGTCTGCAGAAAAGCTTGACTCCCATATTGCTTGCCTTTCAGTGATGACGGGCGCTTTGTGCTCACCCAGTATCCATACAACATCTGTTTAGTTCACACTGATTTTAATAATTTCGTAATAGAAATAGTTATTTATCTCCATTTCACTGATGTCAACAAAAGGAGAGAGATCATACAACGATATCTTAATACATTATTCTCATCCAACTAGTCTTTTCCTATTTCCACCTGCATCAATGAACCCGAGCTTATGCTCATTTTTGTTTAATTAATGTAGGAATAGGTGTCTATACTGTATCCATAAGATAAATATGATACATTATAATTAAGGAAGTTAATTAAGGCTGGCAAGTCAGCAGTTCAAGATCCGGGTACTGCATGACGGTTTGAGCACCTGTCTCTGTCTCAGCACCTGTCAACCTACCAGTTCAAAAGCAAGAAATTACAAGTAGATAAACAAGGACCACTTGGGTGGGAAAAGATCTTGGGGACATGAAAGTTGCCACATTCGGTCGTCCCCTGATTGGAGTTTCTCCAGCAAAAATCATTTCAATCCATAATAATTTCTATTATTATTATTATTATTATTATTATTATTATTATTATTATTATTATTATTATTATTATTATTATTATTATTATTATTATTATTATTATTATTAAGTAATAATAATAATGAAAAAATTAAAATCACAAGCTTCCAGATGAGTGAAGAAAATCTAAAATAACAATTGCAAGTACAGAAATTAGAAATATATTTCATATACAGTCAAACCTCGCATAACAAGCGTTTCGCTTAGCGAAAAACTCGCATAACGAGCAAGTTTTTTGCTAAGCAGTCTGACTCGCATAACGAATTTTTGGCTATGTGAGTCAGACTTTTCCCTATGGAAAAAGTCGCATAACGAGCGTTTCTATGAGCGTTTCTATGGGGAAAACTATGCGAGTTTTCCCCATAGAAACACTCATTATGCGAGTTTTTCCATAAAGTCTGATTCGCATAGCGAAAAATTAGTTATGCAAGTCAGACTCGCATGGCGAATTTTTCGCATAACAAGCAAGTTTTATTTTTAGATTTGTTGATCCCTGAGAATCTGTCCTATACCCTTTGTAATTAATATCTTTGAATCAAAGGAATTACATTTTTGATAGGTTTGCCATGAGTGCCTAACTCTATGATTTCTTAGCCTTTTCCCTCTAGGTCAAGTTATCTTATAGTTTTTCCAAGAAATGCAAAAACACATCTTGAAATTAGACTACAGTCAAACCTCGCATAAAGAGCGCCTCGCTTAAAGAGTAACTCGCTTAAAGAGCAGAATTTTCTCTGAATATTCACTTCGCTTAACAAATAAAACCAACCTAAAACTCGCTTAACAAATAAATCGGGGTTCGAAATCCCTCCCCCCACAATTGATCACTTACAATGGCGTTTCGCTTAAAGAGCAAACTCGCTTAAAGAGCAATCCTGTGGAATGCATTATGCTCTTTAAGCGAGGTACAACTGTATTTGTTTATTTAAAATATTTCCATATGCCTTTCCTCCAAAAATGACCTACATGGATTCTTTCAATGTTATCCAGTACAAAAGGTAACACTTAACACGGCTACAACACACAAAGTCTTAGTAATCTTAACAGATTCATCACCATGAATCGAAAGGAACAAAAGCCAGCAGAGGAAATCCCTAAACTTAATCTATATGCAAATTTGTCATCTTGGTTTTTAGATTTTCACCAAGACGGAAGAGTTGCAAACCACTATACTAAACCTCACCAGTCTAGACATGCGTGTGAAATATGTGAAGGTATTTGGCACCCACATTGACCTGAAATTCGATAAACTAGTGGAAGAGATTCACACAGTGGTGTCCTTGGCACATAATATAAGTAAGAATGCAACATCGGATTCTGACAAGGACCTGCTTGATAAATTGATTAAACAGGTAATGGATAATTATTTCTGTGGTAATGATGTTTAAGGGTCAATCTGTTAATGGACAATCGCTATTGCAAAAAGCATTGCTCAATTTTTAAACTGGGGTAGATAAATATTTGAAGGATGAGGTCTATAGTTTCCCAGAAAAAAATGTCAAGGTCAAGAGAGGTTTTTAACAAAATTGCCTGCAGTTTCCTACACAGTTAAGTTCTTTGTTTCCTCTAAAACAGTGGTCAGCAAACTTGGCTCTCCAGCTGTTCTTGGACTTCAGTTCCCAGAAGCCTTGATCAGCAGGAGTGCTGACTTGGGCTTCTGGGAATTGAAGTCCAAGAACACCTGGAGAGCCAAGTTTGCAGACCCCTGCTCTAAAGCAATAGAAATACAGTAGTCATGAAAACAAGCCATCAGACAGGAAACCCTTGTTACAGAAAGAAATCTTAGCCCTCTACAAGGGCTCACTAGGCTAACTTTGTTGTTACTGACATTTGAAAAGTATATTTCTCAAAAGAGGCAATTTCTCAATTTCAGACTAATTTTGGCATTTAAAAAGTGCACAGATAGGCTCCTACGATAGTGTTCATCCTTGCTCAGAGCAAAAGACTTCAGGGCATTAATCTATGCTGACCCATAAGACTTTTATGAGCCTATCTATGGGCTGGGTTTGTACAAGCCAAGTTCTGCCAAAAATCACTAGGTTTTTGTGGCTAATAGTGAAAATACAGCCATGAATATAGACCTGTGAAAGAATAAAGGGCTTCACGCCTGTTCTTCTGGAGCAGAAGGGCACCATGGAAGGTGACATGAGGAGAAACCAAGAAACACAGCCAATAGTGATGAAAGTTTCAGGACTATAGAATGTGGAAAGTCTGCCTTCACCAATTTAGTTGCCCTTTAGATGTATTGGGCTGCGAGTCCCATAATCCCCAATTAGCATAAGCAGTGCCTATGCTGGCTGGGGATGATGGGAGTTAAAGTTTCATATGGAAGGTGCAAGGTGGGTAAGAACAAGCTATGGTATTAACTAAAACAAAGGATAGCTTGATGGTGGTCAACTGACTAGGAAAATAAACCAGATAGATGGGATCAAAATGCAATAGATAAATAAAATAAGAGAGGGTAAATACTGTATTTGCCGGAATATAAGACACATTTTCCCCCTTAAAATACACCAGAAAAATGGAGTGTGTCTTATACTCTGATGCATCATACATTAGCAAATACTATATTTACTGACGTATAAGTGCACTTCCCCCCTTAAAATACACTGGAAAAACAGAGTGCGTCTTATACTCTGATGCATCTTATACGCTGGCACATATGGTAAGTCTCAATAATTTGGTAGTGGTTACAGTTCATCAGATCCTGACTCAATATGTGGAGCTAGCAGGCTAGTAAATTGTACATTGGGTGTGGAGGAGTGTAAGTTATATGATACTGGGGAAGTTTTAGTTACTGTATTTGCCGCCCTTTATTTTATTTATTTATTTAATTGAATTTATATTCCGCCCTACTCGCACAGGCGACTCAGGGCAGATTACAACCAATCAACAAACATACAGCACACAGTTAAAACTCTAAAAACAATTTAAAACCATTTAAAACAACATCTCATTCCTTTAAGTAAAGGAGTAAAAGGAGTAGAAAAGTAAAAGAGTAAAAGAGAGGGAGGGTAAGTAAAAAACGTTAAAGATGCATCGGAGTATAAAATGCACACCACTATTGCCAAAATAGCCCACTATAGCAAATTCTGTCAGAGAATTAACAATCACACTCATCCTGTCTCATGTTTTAGGTCAATAAGATAAACACTGTAGTAACAACAATGGAAAAATATGACAAGAACAACTTAATAACAGCACAACGTGAGATCAATGTTCTCCGGAAAAAGCTACAGGAATGTGAAGAAGCAATTGCCCTTGTTTCTGGCACTCCTGCTCTATCAGGTCCATCGTCAATTGGTGAGTAATGTCAGGAACAAATTTATTCATGAGTAGGTTTTCCTGCCCACCAGTGGTTGCTTCCTGCTTCTGAGCTACCTCCATCTAGCTAAGCAACCCAGGATTCCAGATTAGTGTAGATAAGGTAGCACAAAGCCAAGTAAACACTCCAGGCATCTTCAGGTATTTTAAAAGTATTCTGTGATCAGCGTAAGTTACAGAAGAAAGCTTATCAAAAGTTCAGAAAGCACATTAAACCAAAAGCTTCTCTAATTGAGGAAGGCCAAGCTTCTCCACCCTTTGGCTTAAGCAACTACATGTTTGCAGTTCACCCTTAGCTCAAACCGTAGCATCAAGAGAGTGTCTTGCTTCCTCCCTCTGGGTTATATCCAGTGGTGGGCTCCAAAAAAAAAAATTACTACCATACTGTGGGCATGGTATGGTGGGTGTGGCCAGGGGGACAGCCCTGCATTGCACCTGAATTAGAACTATTTTATTTCAAAACTTGGGTGGGCCAGAATTTCTCCTAGCGGTTTTGGCGAACTGGTGCAAACCTACTGATGCCCACCACTGGTTATATCTCCTCCCTCAGGGTCCACCTCCTTGCCATTCCCCTAAAGGTATTCAGCCAATGATCATACAGTACATGTCCATCACACATTAGGTTTCATTTCTTCCAACCCACGATGCCAGCATGTTTACACATTCCAGCCTCTCTAAGGTATGTGCTAAAGGGTCTCCCACACATGGAAATCTCCATCTTGGATGAGGGTGAAACTAGGATACAAATCCTCCCCTGATTCATTCAGATGACATAAGTACTGTACTAACGTTCAGGACTGTATGGGAGTGAACCTTACAACATGGCTTACGGGTACTAAGGTCACCTTGAATGAAGAGGAATAACTCTGCAACATTTTACCGGAATTTTAAGGTATATGTGCATGCAAGAGTAGAACAACCAAGGAAAGAAGCTGAAATAAGTTTGATTTTTCTCCAACACCTATTGACTTATTTGAAGAAATAATATTTGTCATATTCATAGTTGCTCAAACTGCATCATTGTACCTGTAATGGAAAATGTGCAAGGTTCTGAGTGTGGCACTGATTAAAGAAAAAATAAATCAGCTTCAGGTTAAACAAAAGCAGTCAGGCTTGGTTATAAGACCTCAATCATGGACAGACAAGTTGCTTAGGTTGGCACACTATTTTACTAAGGTGATAACTGTAAGAGAATTGTGCTAGAGAAAGGAGGAAATATTGAATAAATATCAATGTACATTGCAGAGAGGTAGGGTAGTCAAAAAAGACTGATGTGCTCAGATCAGCATTTCTTACTCTACTATTACAGCCCCTCCCATAACCAACTAATCTTCCTGTGTGGTTGCATGTTTATTTCTCTTGTTGCTTTCTCCATGTTTCTCAATGTTACTTTCTATGTACAGTAAAACCTTGCATAAAGAGTGCCTTACTTAACAAGTAAAACCAACTAAAAACTCGCTTAACAACTAAATCGGGGTTTGCAATTACACCCACCCCTGGCCAGATGTCACAATTGGTCACTTGCAATGGTGTTTCACTTAAAGAGCAAACTAGCTTAAACAGCAATCCCATGGGATGCATTATGCTCTTTAAGTGAGGTACCACTGTATATTCCATCAACTACATAGTGTTAGCCTTATGAGTAGATAATCTTTTCTGGCAGGAGTATTTGGTTCAGGCCAGCAGACCTTGTGGGGTTTTTTAAAAAAGCATTTTTATCATTTTCATCAATTAGTCTTGATTTTGGCTTGTGTGATTGCTCATATCAACATACTGGTAAGTACTGTACTAATGTTCAGAACTGTATGAGAGTGAATCTTATAATGGTTTTATGGGTATGAAGGCCATCTTGAATGAATTGGAATAACTCTGCAACTCAAGGAACTTTCAGGATTAGCGTGATGGACTCTGGAAGGACTCCTATGATCCTAGAAAACCCAATAACTTTTCAAAAGCTATTACACAATGGATACTGTAGTTTTTCCTCTTCAGTCCCTTTTGAGTTTTCTGGAAAATAGATTATATTTGTTCAGATGTAAAAAAAATTAACGAACTCATTTCTTGTTCTTCTGCAGGTAAATGTGATCATGATGGACTGCTAAAGGTTAGTGATCCACAACTAGTGAAGCTCAACTGGAAGGGTGCCGATTACAGAGCTGGATCCTGGGGGAAAGACTTTGCTCTGGGGACTAAATTTCCGGACTATTATTGGGTTTTCCCAATGAACAAAGATGAACGTACTTTGGAGGCCTACCGTCTATATGCCTCAAATAAGAAATTGCTCCTTTATTCTCCCGTTCGGGATTATACTCTTAATGTAAATTCCAAAAATCCATGTGATACCTGTGGACAAGGGGGAGGGGTGGTTTTCTACAATGGCACCTTTTTTTACAATTGTTTTGATAGTAGAGCAATATGCAAGGCAGATCCATTTAGCATGCGAATTTCACGTGAGAATTTGGAAGACCCAGATCCTGCCTCTTTCAACAACTGGTTCTCATATGCAGATGTCAAATACCAAGATATAGACCTAGCGGGGGATGAAAAAGGCCTGTGGATGATGCATGCAACTACAATGAGCAGTGGGAAACTTGTGATTAGGCAAATAAACCCTGACACCTTAAAGATTGGTTCACCTTGGATTACTTCACAGACAAAGGATAAGCTCACTAATAGTTTTATGATTTGTGGTGTACTGTATGCCACCAAGAAGAAAAATTCAACCCACGAGGAAATCCATTACATGTATGAAACCAGTAATTCTCGGGAACGCAACATCCAGATTCTTTTAGAGAAACCTCTTCCTACTGTGCAGAGCTTGCATTATAACCCCAATGATCAGAAGCTCTACATGTATAATGATGGCTATCTGGTTGTGTACAATGTCAGCTTCCGAGCTAAACCCAGAAAAAGAGATGGAAAGGCTGTTGCAGCCATTGAACATCAGAAGTCTGATATTGAAGAACAGACAAAGAGTGGGAAAGAACAGCAAAGTCCAGTCAATCTTCATCAGCAAGATCTGGGAAATGAAGAAGGAAGCAGGGCCAATGACAATGATGAAAAACCTTCTGCTCTTCTTGTAAGAAAAGAAGCCATGGCAGCAGAGGAGCCTCTTGTTGTTGGTCAGTAAAGCTTTTGTTGTTTTTCAGTCGAACAGTCAAGACCGACCCTTTGCGACCCCATAGACCACGACTCACCAGGCTCTCATGTCCTCTGCCATTCTCCGCAGCCCACACAGGTCTACGTCCATTGCATCAACAATGCCATCCAGCCACCTCATCCTCTGTAGTCCTGTTTTCCTTTTACCTTCAAGGCTACATTGCTTCAAAAGAGAAGAAAAGAGAAGGAAGATGCAGTGAGTGATGGTAGACTGATGGTGTGATGGTAGTAACAAAATAATGTGGTTAATGAAATTTGACGAATCTCTTGCCCAGGATCTAGCAGAGTACTCATATAGATGGAACTTCTTCCATAAACAGAATTGGAAAGGGACTCTCCATTTCCCTGCTACTGCCATCCCTCAAACCCCTTGTGTATTCAGCCTCACATAAATGCTAAAGCAGGGGAAGAGAGAAGAAAAGGATCCACCACACTACTGGCAGTCTTTCTTCATGACACTGCACGTAGGCCTTTGAAAGGAAAATTATTGATACAGAAGGAACCATGAGCATTGCCCACAAATCTGAATGCCATGTTTAATGGGGGGAAATAAAGTCCCATACTTTGTGCATCTATATTTATAAATGATGTGTATGGCAGTCTTATCAGTTACATTTGCTACTAATATACTGCAAAAATTGAGTTAGCAATCAAATTAATGTATTATTAAAAGCAAAACATTCTGGTGGCACAAATATCTTGTCCTTCTTTGGGTTCTGAGCACAAACTCAGACAAACTTAAGAAATAAAATACTTCTGCCTTATTTATAACTTAATATCTCCCTTGGAGAAACCTAATCCAATAATTTGATTCATATTTTGAACGTACACAGTAATTAAAGACTTTTTGTTCAAATTAAACCCTGCCTGATCAGCTAAGAAGGAGCATTATTGCCTAGGCCAGTGATGGCAAACTTTTTAGAGACCAAGTGCACAAACTCAACAGGCATCTGTCCATACCACAGAAGGGCGGGGTGAACTCTGTGCTGGGGGGGAGGGTGGAAACACTACCATTGGGCTGCTGGGCAGAGGGTCTGGACAAACTCTGTGGTGGGGAGAAAGAGGAAGTGCTCCCATTGGGCAGAGGGGTAGGGGGAACTCTGTGCTGGGGTGACGGCATGTGTGCCCACAGAGAGGGCTCTGTGGCATGTGTGCCATAAGTTCATCACCACTGGCCTAGGCTGTGATAATTATCTAATCAGTTTTGTCAGCTTATCTCTACCCTTGGTCACGTTTCCCCAGAAAACTCACTTCTTTCTCTGATTGCTTTCTTATCTGCAATTTTCTTTGAAGGGTGTGGGTGGGAGGAGAGATTATAAATTTATGCCTGATTCTTGGGTGAAGACAAACAATTTGTGCTAGGGCTGCCGGCAAAATATTCAGTGCTTTTTCTGTCTGATAAATACTCTGTGGTTCAGGGCAACATTCTGCCTTTGTCAGAATTTTGTAACGCCATCTTCCTTTCTTCCCTATTTTCTGAAAGTGAACATGCGATTATTAAGCCCTTCAAAGCTGGTTCACAACAGAATGGTAGAGTCCACATGGTCTCCCATAGGGGTTCTCAGTCTTCCAAATCCAAAGCAGGTTGAAATTAGGCATACTGCAGAGTTAGTTGCATTGGAGTGATCTTCAAGGCACTGACCTTCCTATGCAGAAGACACAAGAGAGAAACCCCTGACTTCACAGGCCTGACCTGTATCTTGTACTTTTGGACATTTAGTGTCAGGTGAAGCATCAAAACTCTTCTTACCAGCAGGAAACTCTTTTGAAAGTATATCAGAAAACAAAAACTTCTTTTGAAAGTGTGTCTTTTCCACAGTGTTGGGTTCTTCCTTTGGGGCTCAGACTTCCCTGGGTTTGGGGAGTTTACTGCTAGGACATAATGATGGATTTCAGCCCCACTACTTAGTATCACATGGTAGGCCAGTCCTAGATGGGACAAAATCCCACAAAATCTCATATGGGTCAAATGAACAGAGTGCCTTGGGCACTGTCCTGGTGACAAAGCCAGCAACTCAAAGCATTGTCTGTGACCATTTTTAGCCTGACAGTTCTGAGTGTACACTCTGAAGCAGGACAGGTCTTCCCTGAGGCACACCTAGCCCTAAGTGGAACATGCAGGTTTATAGAAGGAGGTGTCCAGCAATCCAGGAAATGTATCCAGTGACGGGGTACACTGGTAGAGGGGCCACACTGCAATGAGGAAGGCAGATGAAAGGCCACTGCATTATATTCACAGGACAGTCTTGATGGCTAATCGCCATGAGGATCGCCAATATTCACAATTGGATATGTCACAAGAAGAAGAGGAGGAGGAGAAGGAGGAGGTTAGTAGAGGAAGAATAGCTTCCTTTGGCATTAAGACAGCAGAGGTGACAGGTATTTGTACCACTCCAACAAAATGAGTGGAAAGAATGACAGAATCAACTACCTTAAATTATATGGCTTATACTTAGGAAGCCCACAGAGTTATGCTTACAGACTCAATTCTGATATCTTAACAATAAAATAACATGTTTCTTTAAAATTTAGTAAACTAAGTTGATAAGGGGAAAACAGACAATTGTTACTGTTGATTTTTGCAGTTTCATAACAAAAAGTGGGCCAGGTTTCAAGTTTAGAATTCTAAGCAAATTCCTCAAGAATTCCCCTTTAGCAGTGCCAACTGTGAAGTGTTCCTTCCTTACAAAGAATGTGCTCAAAATCTTGACATGAAGGCATAATATTGTTAAGTAGTGAAACAAAGAATCATTTCAACTCTTAAATGGCATTTAAAAATAGCTTTCACTCTCTACTATGGGGGCGCCCAAACTTTTTGCGCCATAGGCTTGACCACACCCCCAGAACAGCTGAGCGGGCCTGAACATGCCCCCTGGAGTGGACACATTTGTGCTTGTGCATCTGCATTCACTTTTGGGTGCGGCATGGATTCATTTGTGCATGCACGAGTGCATCTGCATTTGCTTCTGGGCGCAGCACAGCTGTGTTTGTGTGTGCACGAGTGTGTCCATGCTGCACCCAGAAGTGAATGTGGACACATCTGCGCATGTGCGAGTGTGGTGGCATGGAATGGGGCCCACATCTGGCCCACAGGCTGTAGTTTGGCCACCCCTGCTCTACTGCATGGCTGAGAAGAGAGCTCCACAGATCATATGCTTCACAAGATGGAGGAATCAGCTACAAGTCAGAGAGAAAAAAATTACCTTAGATTGAAGGCAGGAAGACAACAGGTTTGTTGATTGGCTGATTTAGAACAAGGAAACAAGCGAGTTAGTTTTTCTAGAACGGTTCTCCTAAGAGGGTATGACCAACTGTGTTAAGCAACTTAGTTCATGCATAGCATACTGAATTGCTACATATGTCAATGTGTCAATATGCCAATAGTTACATGCAGTCAAATTGCCTTATGATGACCCTGTGAATGAGCAACTTCCAAAACGTCCTGTCCTCAACAGCCCTGCCCAACCATTGTAAACCCTTCATGGAATCAATCCATTTTGTTTTGGTCTTCTCTTTTCCTGCTGCTTTCAAGCTTTCACAGCATTATTTCCCAGAAAAATATGCCTTCTCCTCATGTGACCAAAGTATGATACCCTCAGTTTTGTCATTTTTGCCTCTGGAGGTAGTTCAAGGTTGAGTTGCTCTACAACCCACTTGTTCGTCTTTCTATCTGTCCAGCATATCTGCAAAGCTCTCCTCCTCTCACCCACCCACATCTAGAAGCCTGGCTATGACCCTGGCTATGGGGCGGTATAGAAGTGTGAGTGCTTTGCTTTTGCCAGCCAGCTCAGCCAGGATTGCCTCCCTCTGGGCGGTTTCTTGGCGTCACATTTTTTGATAAAAAAAAAAAACCCAACAGACCCCCGGCACCCCATCCCTCACCATCCCTCACCAAGCCCTCCCCCCCGGATGGGAAAAGCCCTCATTTGCCACCCATGCCCCTCCACCCACCCCCTGGCAACCAGGACACCTCCTCCTCCTTCCCAAGCACAGCTCCCCAGCTTCCCCCGTTTCCAGGGCTGCCATGGAAGTGGGCACTTGCAGCTGGCGGGCATGCTTCCCAGTGGTGGGATGTCAAAATTTTTACTACCCCACTGTGATGTCATCACAGTGTGGGCGGAGCTAATGTCATGGCATCGATGTTGTGGGCGGAGCCAACATCATGATGTCATGACATGGCCGGGCCAAAGAAAAAAATAATAAAAAATAATAAAATAAAAATAAGCACACACACACACACACACACACCTCAACCCACCCACCCACCCATAACACAAACCCGTAAATAAATTAAAAAATAAATAAATAAAATAAAAAATACATTAAAATAGACCCACCCACCCCAAACACAAATCAAACAGAGCTTTTAAACCAGAGCTTAAAGCTTATTCTGGTTAATCTTTCTCACACTAGGTCAGATGGAAGGAACTACAGAATGAACTCACCATAAGATGGCTTCATTTTGGCACTTTTCAACTTTTCAACAGTTAAAGAAGTTAGGTACTAAGTCTTTGCCTAACCAGTTCTCTAGGATAATATACCTCAATGTAAATGTAAAACAGCTGTACCTCCTTAAGGGTTCTCCAATTGGAACAGCAATTGGAACAGCACAGGTGTAGCTTATTGATGAGGTAACTCCAAGACTTTGCTTAAAAACCCCAAGCCAGGCTGCCAGGCCTGCCGGCCACCAGACCTTTTTAGGAACTGTGGTAGTATGTCGATATAGGTAAAAGTATTAAATACACATTAAAATACACACAGACACACCACATCCAAAGGTGAGTCACTTACCCTGGGGAGCAGGCTATAGGGAATTTCAAGCTAGCAGGTTCTCTTCCTCCTCTCCGCTTGGGAGGACAGCAAAGAGGCCGTGCATACGTGTCAAGCACTGTAGGCATGCATGCACACCAAGTGTTTGGCGTGCATGTGCAGTGGGGGAACCAGTGAAAAGGTAAGCCCCGAAGGTGGTTCCTCCAAAAAGCTGCTACCGGTTCTCCAGGACACTGGGAAAAGTTAGTACCGGTTCTAGAGAACTTGTAAGAACCTGTTACATCCCATCACTGGCCCAAAGGCACAGTAAATGACCTAAATGTTAGTCTGTGCAAGGATATCAGAGAGTAAATGAAACAAAACAAAACCATACCATATAAAACAAAAGACAAAAAAATGTGTGGCATCTTAAAGACTAACTCCTGCATTTTAATCAGCCCTGTGCTGGGCACCTTGGGTGGGTGCTGGACAGGGAGTGATAAGGGCACCTATGGGGGGGGAGGGTTTGGGGGAAATCCCATACATTCCTGTTACCTCCGGTGCCCCCCAATCCTCCCAGACCGACGCAGAGACTCACCAAATAGAGGCAGTTGGCAAGAATTTAAGTGCAAGTTAGACAAGCAGTATATCTCACTTTTAATTGGGAACAATTCTTCCTTAATTAAACAAAAAAAAAATCTTATTGCCCAGAAAGAAAAAAGGTGGTTGTAACTTTTCAAAGTTCCACAGATGCAGAAATAGATCAGGTGTCCCTGGGATAATGGAAAGGCAAAGCTTCTATCTAAATCACAGAACACATATCAAATTGATTTATTACCAATTTACCTGTACCTATTCACCAAGTAAAGAGACATAAAAACACATAAAAATATAAATTAAATGCACATAAAATACACATAAAACACATAAAAATACACATTAAAAACAAATACTCATTAAATACACAATAAAATACAACCACCCTACACTCACACTTACCCTGGGGAGCAGGCTATAGGGAGCTTCAGGCTAGCAGCTTCTCTTCCTCCTCCCCGCTTGGGAAGACAGTAAGGAGGCCGTGCATACACTCCAAGCGCTGTAGTCATGCATGCACACCAAGCGCTTGGCGTGCATGCGCAGTGGGGGAACTGGTGTAAAGGTAAGCCCCCGAGGTGGTTTCCCCCTCAAAGCCGCTACTGGTTCTCTGGGATACCAGGTAAAGTTACTACTGGTTCTGGTGAACTGGTGCGAACCTGTTGCTGCCCATCACTGGTTGCACCATGAAGCACAAGGAAGTCTAGTTGTACAGCATAGAGGGGAAAGATTGGTGCACTAGCCTAGCTTAATTATCCTGAGAAAGTGTATTTTGAGTACTCACATATCACATAGCGCCTCCATTTTTCTCTGCCATTATCAATACCATTTACTCATTCTTTCACCAATATTCAGATATCTTCTTTTCTTTTTCATGTTTAGCAAATGAAATTGTACTCACATGATAAGACAAGTTTGCAAAATAAACATTCTGACATTATACACCTGACATTATACATCTAATGAGTTGATTGAGGAAGCGTTATGGATTGAGGTACAGCCAGAGGTCAACTGACCTTTTGGCTGTTATTTTGGAAGTGCCTCTGAATTCTGCCAAATCACAAACCCAAACAGCTCTTCACTGAGCCAACTGCATACTTAGGGAAACTTTTCTATCCCTATGTAAGGGAGACAGCAATTTACTAGGGAGCTGTTCTGGGTCTACTCTGTAGTATTGTTGGCCTAGATTTTTGGCTTCACTAAAACATAGTAAATCTATAGTCCCTGTAAAATTTAAGATACAAGGTGTAACCTACTGCCACTCTTCTTTTCAATTGTCTTGTAGGAAACAAGTCTGTGATTGCTTTACACTTTATCTAATGAGTAAAGCCACAGCTATGAAGAGATAGCATATTTTTGGGTCTTGTAGATTTGTAGAGCAGGCATTCGCAACCTGTGACCCAGAGCTATTTCATATGGCCCTCCACCCGTTTTCCTGCTGCCGCCGCTGTTGCCAGTGGCAGAAGCGCCAAAAACATGCAGGAAATGCAGCAAAAATGTGCATTTTCACACAAGAACTCGTTGAAAATGTGCAAGAACTCACACAGAACAATGTGACCAGCCCGCCTGCTCAGCTGTCTGAGGGGGAGTGATCCAGTCCACAACCAGAAAATGTTGAGAAATACTGTTGTAGAGTGATATATCAGTTAATATACCACACATATACACACAATGAATAGTCATACTGGGTGACATTACAGTACTATTAAAGATTTGAAGTGACAGCCCTTGATAATGAATGCTAGTCGAATTCAAGGGTGATTTAATGGAATGCCATTTTATGTACTTCTCATTCTTTTTATTGAGAGCAGGAAGGGTCAAGTTTTTGTGTGAGGAGAAAATAGTAGAAAGGGAGAAACAGCCAGAGTGTAGGTAGAGGTGCACTTTAAGGCTATTTTGTATTTTGAATTTCAGTCCATCATATATCTATCTACCCAAAAGTAAATATGTTAAATGATATTTGCTTTTCAGCTTCACTTCTGAAAACAGAAGTATATTCCTTTTTTAAAGAATAAGTATTCTGAAGAAGCATTGTTTAACTCTGTCATTGCTCTTACTGTTTAGTAAGCTGTATAGTACTATACAGCACATCAAGTACTTTACCAGAATTAGTTCAGCAGGCCTTATAGCAATTCAAATCCTGCATCCAGTCAATTTACAGTAATTATTATTATTTTAAGGATGAGATGCAGGAATGAGAATGAGCTCGGGTACAGTTAGGTTACTTTAGACCAAAGGTTCTCAACCATATCACACCAGAGGCTGGACAATCCCCCCTCAAACCATGTTGTGAGCCAGACACAATGGCAGCATGTGTGTTTGCGCATACATGGGCGTGTCCGTTTCTGGGATCATCACCATGGGCTGGATGGAACAGCATTGGGGGCCAGGGCCAGCCCATGGGCCTTAGGTTCTGAACCCTTCCTTTAAACTTTATACTCATGTCCTATGTTTGAAGTGTTTTAAGATAGTTTTGATGTTATAATTATGTTAAAATGTTTATTTCAATATTTGACTAATACTGTTTTTAATATTCCAATGATCAGTTGTTTATGCAATAAATGTTTTGACTTTGACATTATACCAAATGGTGAGACTCATTTCACAATGTTTTTGGAAACCCTTTCTTCACTGATATGCTTTCACACTTTTCTGTGAGGCAAACTTTTGTTGTCTGTGTTTGCAACAGAAGGAGTAGTGCTGTTGGTCATTTATGGCCTTGAACCATCCCTTGGAAATTGCTATGAGGATGTTTTCTACATAAAAAATGGAGTTTTGTGATTTTCTTTTTAAAATACTCACTTGCTTAAACACTTTGTGTTGGACAAAGTGTTGGCCACCCTTGTTTGAAAGCCAGTCATATCCAACTCTAGGGTTCGGTGTTCATCTCTGTTTATAGCCAAAGAGCCAATGCTGTTTGCATCTACAGACATTTCTGTAGACATGTGGCAGGCATGACTAGATACCAGAGCACACTTAATGCTATTTAGGTTCCCACCAAAGTGGTATCTATTTATCTATTTGCAATTTCTTGCTTTCGAACTGCTAGGTTAACTGGAGTTAGGAGAGAGAGAGAAAACTTGGAACTCATTCCATCATGCAGCACTCGGGGCTCAAACTGCTGATTTGCGGACCTTCCAGTCATCAAGTTCAGTATCTTAACCAGTAAGCCACCATAGTCCACCTTCTACAATAAAGCAAGTATCAAAAGAGTAATTCTGAGCATGTTGCATGCTAGTCAGCCCTTTTAGAACCATTGAACTGTCACTACAAACTCTTAATAATGACAAGCCTTTAGAGATACTTAATTCAGGAATAAGAAATCAGTCAGAGTGTTGCTTGGAGAAGAAAATAGAAACCAATTTATTGGTATCTTGCATGCAAAATGGTGCCTTCTCTATGAGGAGGGACCCTTACTGTATGCCATTGTACACAGTGGTGGGATGTCAAAAATTTTACTACCCCACCGTGATGTTATCACAGTGTGGGCAGAGCTAACGACATGATGTCATGATGTCATGGGCGGAGCCAAAGAAAAAATAATAAAATAATAAAATAATAAAATAAAAATAAGCACACACACACACTCCTCAACCCACCCACCCACCCACAACACAAACCTGTAAATAAAATAAATAAATAAAAATAAAAAATACATTTAAATACATCCACCAACGCACCCACCCCAAACACCAATCAACCAGAGCTTTTAAACCAGAGATTAAAGCTTATTCTGGCTAATCTTTCTCACACTAGGTCAGATGGAAGGAATTACAGAATGAACTCAACACAAGATAACTTCATGTTGGCACTTTTCAACTTTTCAACAGTTAAAGAAGTTAGGTACTAAGTCTTTGCCTAACCAGTTCTCTAGGATAATATGCCTTAATGTAAATGTAAAACAGCTGTACCTCCTTAAGGGTTCTCCAATTGGAACAGCACTTGGAACAGCACAGGTGTAGCTTATTGATGAGGTAACTCCAAGACTTTGCTTTAAAAACCCAAGTCAGGTCACCAGGCCTTTTTAGGAACTGTGGTAGTATGTCAATATAGGTAAAGGTATTAAATACAGATTAAAATACACACAGACACACCACATCCAAAGGTGAGTCACTTACCCTGGGGAGCAGGCTATAGGGAGTTTCAGGCTAGCAGCTTCTCTTCCTCCTCCCTGCTTGGGAGGACAGCAAGGAGGCCATGCATACGCACCAAGCACTGTAGGCGTGCATGCACACCAAGTGCTTGGTGCACATGCGCAGTGGGGAAACCAGTGAAAAGGTAAGCCCCGAAGATGGTTCCCCCCAAAAGCTGCTACTGGTTCTCCGGGACACTGAGAAAAGTTACTACCGGTTCTGGAGAACTGGCGAGAACCTGTTACATCCCATCACTGATTGTACATCTTATATACTGTTGAACACAACTTATGCTATTACAAACAACATACTCAATGGCTCCTCCCACTATTATATTCCCAAAAATATGATAAATGTTGCATACACCAAACATATGAACTTCTTAAGAAGAAAGACTAGGATATTAAACTTATTAACTAAAAATGATGTCCAATTCTCAAACAGATAAATATGTGGACCAATCAAATGAAGCAATGTGTTTAAACTGGTTTATGCAGTTTCATCTTATCTATTTCATGTCAGGCTTGCCCTTAGCTCATCCGAAGGAGTTAACTTGTAAACAAGTGGTCAAGCCTTTGTTTCCTTCTGCTGTTAGAACATCTGTTAGAATCTAGATAAGAAAGGGTGTACGTCTTCAGCTACCTTGCTCTGAAAAACAACATTTGTACTTTAGAAATGAATGTCTTCATTTCAAAATGGTTCTGGTTCAGCTAGAAGTCACAGAATGACATAATATTCTGCATAATGTGTGAAAACCTATAGAGCTAGAAAACAGCACTCCTCATGTCTGAAGGTGAAGTGCAGTTTGACCCATGAATGTTCATGCTGAAATAAATCTGTCAGTTTTTAAAGCTGGGATTTTCAACCATTTCATGTGAGCCCCCTCCACCACACCATGTGGTGGAAGAAGGGCAAAATGCCCCCCCCCCGAAGCTGTCTGAGGGAGTGCGACCCGGCCCCCAGCTTATAAAGGTTGATAACCCCTGCTTTAAAGAGCCGTCTTAGTTTGCCCCTCTTTCCACTCCCCAAATTCTTCCCCCTTTAACTTTGCTTGCAACCAAACACAGCCAGAGAGAGAACCTACAATGCCTGATGAGGTTGAAAGGAGGAAAATCTAAAGGAACTTCAGAATGAGGGATAATAAAGTGAATGTGAAAGAAAAAGGAAAGGGAAAGCAAAGGTTTAAAAAAAGGCACTGAAATTAGAAAGAGTAAAGAGTTCCTCACATATGCTAAACTAGTATGGTTTAAATGAGAAGCACAAGGATTGTAAACCAGCCAAAGTTGATATTGACTGAATAAGACAGGGGTGCTCAAACTATGGTCTATGGCCTGGATCTGGCCCCCAATGCCAATTTATTTGGCCCATGCTCCCCTCGTCACTCCCAGAAGCAGAAGTAAAATGCGTGTTTTACCTCCACTTCCTGGAGCGACAAGGGCGGCATGGGCCGGATGAATTGGCATCTGGCCCATGGACAATAGTTTGGGCACCCCTGGAATAAGACCTCTAAGAAGGGAAAAGAGGGAATTAGAAGAGGGAACAGACCAGGAGGAGAAGTGGGTCTGATGGCTTTTTAACCTGACAAGAAAAGTCAGGTACAGTACAAGCACTAATTACACAATGTCTCTTTCATCTAATAGATGAAAGCACAGGGTGGGCATAATGTTTTCAGCTTTCTATACTTTGTTGCCTTTGCTGTCCAGTTCCTAGTACGGTCAGGACCACCACCAGATCTCTGAAGCATAATGAAAGGCCTCTTGTTCCTTTTGAAGTGAGTTAACCACTGTAACAGATGTGCTAGGCCAGCAGGTAGCGTACCATGGAAGCCAACACTTCTTGGAAGAACAGAAGGTGAGCAGCTGCTAAAAATGGACCATGAGCACACAGGATAGGCCAGGTGACCTTCTTTCATGCAGGACAGTCAAGAAAGCAAACAGTGAAAAGTGCTCGTGTGAGCGGAAAGCAACCTGTATGTGCTCTGGACAAAAAACTGAAAGGCACGCTAAAAACTAGTACCATTAAGAATCACTAGATTTTTATTTTGTTTTTCATAAGCATTGGTGAATTTCAACATGCTTCTTCAGATGAACGTAAGGTTCTCTAGGAAGGAGTTTAAAACTGTTGGCAGGAAAAATATGTTGGGGAGGATAAATGGAGGGTGTGGATGGTTCTTCTTATTCTTCTATGTCTAGCCCAGATGTGAAACTACCAAAATGAAGCAATCCTTTGGTGAAGTAATTCCGTAATTTCTTTTGACTGACCCAGTGTGAGAAAGATTACCTGGCTCAAGGTTGCCACTGCCCTGGGTATGCTTGATTGTAGTTCAAAAATAAGACAATCTTTGAAGAAGCTCTTTATGTGTACCCCTATGGTCCTTGATGAAGAAAACCTTTAACATATAATTAGGTGGTGATTAGGGTCTGATACTGTGACAAAGACCCATATGATGGGAATAGGAGACGATGGTCTTTTCTAAGGCCTAGAGCCCATCCAGCCCACACTGCCCTCATTGCTCCCAGAAGCAGTTTATTTACTTCCACTTCTGGGAGTGACAAGGGTGGCATGGGCCAAATGAATTGGTGTTGGGGCCCAGATCTGGCCCATGGGCCATAGTTTGGGCACCCCTGGTTTAAGCAGAGAAAATGGCAGCTTAAAATTTATCTCATCCTGTTGCAAAACAGATTGCAAGGCACGTGTTATTTCCACTTTCTATGGGAGCAATCACATGACGTGACCAGCCCGCTGAAACTCGTGCCCGGCCCACTGAATCATGTGACTGGCCTGTGGCCCAAAAAGTTTGGGCACCCTAGAGAGAGTATGCTGAACTTTCTGACATATGCTTCCTCAGTAGCATCTCTTTGAAGTTTCTTTGTTCAAGAACTGCAACACTGAGATCAGAAAAAGAGTGTCCAGGAAGGATGAAGTGTTTGACCACAGGTTTCTAGTTTTTTCTTCTTCTCATGACTGTTTTGTGCCCATTAACTCTCTTACCTAGGTCCTGTGCAACTATTTACTATGTTTTGCTTAACAGACTTTTTTCCTGATAAGGGAAGGCACAGGGGCAGAAAAAATAATGGGGAAAACCAAAAGGAATACAAAGAGAAGATAATGATATCTGGACTTTCTGTAAACTTTCCATGAATGGCACAATGCAATTACACAATGGAAGCCTAGTCTAAAATCACATTTGTGTGTAATTTAAAGGATTTAAGGGGGGGAATAAACACTATGGGTTGTTTTTATCATGATAGCAGGCTCTACTATCACAAGTACAATTTGGGGTACCCAGACAGGGCATCATGTGTGGGTTTAAAAAAAAATCATTTGTTATTACTTTAATTGTACTGCCAGGGATCAGAATGTTTGTTTGCTTGCTTGCTTGCTTGCTCGTTCAGATTTATATTGCTTGAAGGCTGAAAATTTACTCTCAGTTTTTTAATTGCATTAAAAACCATGCATAATCTAACTTGTACATCTCTAATACTCCAGAGAACACATAATATGACACACTATTAGTTTCTAAACAAGAACTCACAGTTCATGGACCAAAATAGACATGGGGTGGAGAATTCTTTTTAAAAAATCAAACTTTTTTGATTTTGCAGGTAAACAAAACCATGATTGAGATTGTTTCTCTTGGTTGGATTTAATCTTTGTGTATATGGCAGCCTGCAGTCCTGATTTGGAATCTGTCCCACTGCAGACTTACCTATGACTATGTGCTAAAGCCCTTGCCTGCAAGAAGGGAAACCTTACTATCTCTGATCAGAGACTGGAGATGACACAGAGACTCACTTGAACCTACAACAGGGGTTCTCAGCCTATGGCCCGGGGCCCGATGCTGCCTGTGACACCATTTCCTGTGCCCCCTCACTGCCTCCGCCACACCCGGAATTGCCATGTGTTGTAGGCAGGGCAAAATGGCCATCTGCCCCCCGAAGCTGTCCGAGGGAGTGTGACCCAGCCCTTAGTTTGAAAAGGTTGAGAACCCCTGACCTAGGAGAAAATCCCTTCTGTTTTCTCTGATACCTGATTTGAGACAGAATAGACTCTTGCTATCTCCTGGTTGTTTGACTGGTCCCACTCTTGGCAGATTGTTCCTTACTTTCTCTTACTGAGAATGTAGGGATAGAAGAAATGGAATGATCTTGCCAGACCTTAAGGAGCACTTCTAGGAACAAAGCTGTTAGGAGCACTAGGTGAGAACTAGGTGAGAACTATTTGTTTCAATTTATTTCCTTGGGGGTGGGAGCCTTTCAAATTCTGTCCCAAACAGAAGCGGAGGAGGCAGAGAGCATGAGAAGACCTCTTGTAACCCACTCACACAACATTTTATTTTATTTGATCCGATATTAACGCCTCCTCAGATAGGTATGTAATTGGGTAAAATGAACTTGTTTTGGAAGGTTTGTTAACATCTTGTCCAAGCTGATCATTAATGAAATGTCACTCAGGATCATTCTGCTCCTTCCCCCAGAATTTCACCCCTTATATAGAAGGTTCAAAAGACTCCCAAGGCTGACTTACCAAATTCCCAGAAACAGCAACTATGTCTTGGCCAGTCGTGTTCCTCATGGTGACTTCTTTGGTGAGTATTTTCTACAGAGAAGGGAAATCAGATGCTCATTAGCTGAGCCTGGATCAGAACCACCTAAAGTGTGAAATGTTCATTAACTCTCATTTCTGCTCTTAAGAAGATCTAGGCCAGTGATGGTGAACCTTGACACTCCAGCTGTTTTTGAACTTCAATTACCAGAAACCCAAGTCAGCACTCCTGTTGATCAGGGCTTCTGGGAACTGAAGTTCAAGAACATATGCAGTGCCAAGGTTGGTCATCCCTGATCTATGCTAAGTAGCTGGAGCAAGAGCTTATAAACATTCCTTTTTTCCCAGATCGCAAACCCCAGAATCCCCAGTCAGTCGGCATGGCCATTCACAAAGTAATTCTCTTTTGTAGTCCAGAAGAAGTGGAATGGAGCTCCAGGACAGGAAACTCTTAAATACCTCACCAACCCATGATTCCATAAGATGGAGCCATGGCAGTTAATGTTGTATCAAATGCCTCTACCTAGCCATTGCAGATAACACTCCTTGGCATTGCAAAATCTTGAGGGTTTTTTAAAAAAAACTTCATATTTTGAGCAGAAGTATAACCTATGGCAGATCGCAGGCGAGCAGTTTTGGTCACCAAAACCTCTAAACCATTTACAACTCAACAGAACCAAACTCCACAGTAATAAATCTGAACCCCATTCAGGGATCTTCAGTTATTACCAGTTGTAAAAAGCCACACTGATTTGTAAACTTATTGGTTACACTAGCCAACCACTGGGTATCTCTGTACCTTATATGTATACATTAATGCCATGAAGTCTCACTCTTACGTCTGACAAAGTGGACTTGATCCAAAAAAGCTAATATTAAAATACAGCAGCTAGGTGCCACAATGTGTGGGTTTTTTGGTCTTTGTTTTGTTTGATTTACCCTCTGGAAACCCTCAGATACAGTACTAGAAAACCTGCAGACATGTAGGTTAGTCTATTATCAGGAGAGACATCGGCCAGACACAATGCGGGGCTCTGGAGTGCAGGGTAAGGAGAGAGGATGCCACCTTGGGTGGTTGTAATTCTCACCAAAGCATCCTGCTCTTAAAGTGGTTCCCCATTCATGGTGGAAACAATTCAGTGAGGCTTCCAGGGTGTCTGTCATTGCCAAGGGGATGTCCCAATGTGTTCACATATTCTGTGTGCGGGGGGTGGGTCCTCCTTTGTCCAACAAAGAACCCCTAGAGCTGACCTCCGCTTGCATTTCTGTATCTATCATTACAGGTTGCTGCAAATCATTTCGGCTTCAATGAAATACTGATACCACGGCAATCAGATAATGAATGCATCTGCAGCATAGTGATCCCTGACAGTTTCCCTACACATGTTGTCGATGTAGCTGAAGATGCCTTCAAGAACCTGACTGAACTTATTGACAAGGAGATTAACGAGGTGAGGAGATGAAGTATTTCTAATTGAATTGAAACTACCAGCAACAAACCACAAAATGTTCCTTAAAACAAATATTTGATTTTATTTTTATTTTTAAAAAAGCAGGATCCCAGTGGCTGACCCAATATCACACAGATGGACATGCATTTAAGCTTGGGTTAGGTGCTGCCATAAGTCACCTTCAACTTATCCTGACCCTCATAGGGCTTTCAGGATATCTGAGACGTTCAAGGATGGGCTTCCATGGACAAACAGCAATGGGAATATAGGTTTCTTGAGTCCTAGCCACATGTCACTACACTAGTTCTGAAGCCTAGGTCTCTCCAGTCTAAACCGAACGGTACAGCACATTCAATGTTCATTTGGATTTGACATGTCTTAGAGCATGGATCTGGCCCATAGCAACATTTCATGTGATTCCCCCCTTCCAAGGGCATTCAAGAAACAAAATGACCACCCCTTGAAAATGCTGGGACAAAATGGCAGACCCAATCGTCCAGGCAGGGCAAAATGGCTGTCCGGCCCTCAAAGCTGACTGAAAAGGTTGGGAACCCTTGTCTTAGAGATACCAAACTAGGAAACCGGGTTGTTTTTTTTTAAAGGGACTGGGCTACTGGACCTTGAGAGCCTCCAGGTTGAGCAAGAGCAGGGTCTTAGGTCTTCACAGGCTTTCAACACAGAATATTTCTACACTTCGGCTCTTGCTTCTAGAGATGAAGCAATGTTTTCATGTAACTTGAGTTAAAACTGAGGACAGCAGCATTGCATTATATACAGTGGTGGACTCAAAAAATTTTCACTACCACACTATGGGCGTGGTCTGGTGGACGTGGCAAGGGGGAAAGCCCTGTGTTGCACCCAAATTAGGACTACTTTATTTCAAAACTTGGATGGGCAGAGCCTGCCAAAATTTCTGCTACCGGTTCTGGCAAACTGGTGCAAACCTGCTGATGTCCACCACTGATTATATAGCAGAAATCTTCTCTGGGACTTGGGTCAACAGAGTCCTCCAGATGTTATTGACTGTCCCTTCCATCAATCCTAAACACCACAGCCCATGTGAGAACAATTGGGATCTGAGGTCTGATCTCCCACCTGTTTGTTAATTGAGAAGCCAGGATTACTAAAGAATATAGCTACAGTACTGTATAACATTATAAGGCCAGTAACAGAAAAGACTGGTAATTGGCATTTCTTAGGGGAATACAAAAAGGAAGGTACAATTTACTTGATGTAGCATTTGAAAGACTTTCCCCTTACTGTACTTTTAAAAATTAAGCTAAAAATTTAACTACATGCTTGTTAATGTGGAGTTGCCTTTTTTCCTGACTATCTTATCTATAGAAATGGAATAACAATACAGTCAAACCTCACATAAAGAGCGTTTCGCTTAAAGAGTAACTCGCTTAAAGAGCAGAATTTTCTCTGAATGTTTGCTTCACTTAACAAATAAAACCAACCAAAAACTAGCTTAACAAATAAATCGGGGTTCGCAATCCTCCCCACAATTGGTCACTTACAATGGTGTTTTGCTTAAAGAGCAAACTCGCTTAAAGAGCAATCCTGTGGAACGCATTATGGTCTTTAAGCGAGGTACAACTGTACAGTAAAACCCGTACTTACATAAAAAGTCTGTTCCATAGACTTTTATGTAAATCGTTCTTTTACTTAATTTGAAGCAAACCCATAGGAAAAATGAATTTTTGACTTAATTCAAAGCAAACCCATAGGAAAATTATATTTATATAAATCAAAGTAACCGCATAGGAAAAATGAATTTTTTATGTAACTCGATGCAAACCCACAGGAAAAACCAATTTTTTACATAACCTGAAGCAAACCCATAGGAAATTGTATTATGTAAATCAAGACATTTATGTAAATCGGGACATGGTTTTAGTGCAACAATCATTATGTAAGTTGAGTTTTATGTAATTTGAGGCATATGTAAGTCAGGGTTTTACTGTAATTAATAATTGTGTGGTGTCATGTCAATTCCAATTTACAGCAGCTCTTTTCAGGGCTTTCTAGGTAGAGAATACACAGAAATAATTTACCCTTTCCCTTCTTCTGGGGGGCATCCTGGGACTCGTCCAATTTTACACATGCTAGCTATTCTCCCAGGAGGCACCATGGGGAATCAAACCAGCAGCCTCTGGCTCCTCAGTCAGACACTTTAAGTACAGAGCTATCCAGTCAGCTTTTTTTTAAAAAAAGAGAGAGTAAAATTTCAGATTATAAATTTAGGCTACACATTTTAACTGGGGAAGAACAATTGTATGCTTCTACAAAGCTAATTATTTAGAAATGCAATTACCTGCTTTAAAATCATGTCTTTATTGAATGATACAGTGCTTTTTAAATTTTAGTGCTACTGTGTAGTACTGTATCTCAATCTTGGATTTTTAAAAAATAGCCACGCATGTATTAAAGTATCTTTTGAAGAAGGGAGTGATTATGTGAAATTCATTTCAGCTTGAAAATTAATAATGAATGTGTGCCAAACAACAATTCCCCAGCATTGATTGAAAAACCACATTTTGGGGGAGGGGGTAATCAAAATCTGTATTGTGGTGGTAGATTTACGAGATCAACCAAAGAGAGGCAATTGTTTGCGAACATCTCATGAGACATTCTGTTTTGAAAACTAGCAGACAAAAAGCACCTATCAAATGGGGTTCAGTAGGCTTTTCATGTCATGGAGCTACCAGCACGATGGTTGTAAGCAAGAAAACCAAGGAAACTCTCCAGTTTGAAAATGCAATGCGATACAGTGCTTCAGCACTCTTGTCATTTCTCTTGAAGTTCACTGGGTGTGCCCCCCCCTTTTTAGGGAGTGCAAAGAGAATACAGGGCGTGACCAAGAAAGTATTTTGGAAAAAATGAACAGTAGTGGCATTAAAGGGGCCATGGAGGGTTAGTTATTGGTTAAAATGCTGAGCATTATGACCCAAGTGCCGCACGACCAAGTAAACTCCCATCTCTGTCCCAGCTCCTATCAGCCTAGCAAAAGGAAAGAAACAATTGCAGTATATAAATAGGGGTCGTTCAAATATCATGTGACCATTTTAGGAGGGGAGGGGGTCGACCAAAAGTCATGGAAAGTCATGGTGTGTGTGTGTGTGTGTGTGTGTGTGTGTGTGTGTGTGTGTGTGTGTGTGTGTGTGTGTGTGTGTGTGTGTGTGTTTGGTGTGAAGTCATGTGACTCCAAAATTATCATTTGCTTTTTGCATCCAGCTGGCCATAGATCTATCTTCAAACCATGTGATTTTTTTTTTTGGGGGGTGAGTCAGTCAAAGGTCACAAACAGTCACAGAGGGGGAGGGGGGTCAAAAAGTGGTGTATTTTTCATCACGTGGTATTTGAAAGAGCCCATAGGTACCGCTTTGGCAGGAAATGTCACAGCGTTCCATGCGCTACAGTGTCTAGTCATGCCTGCCACATGATCATAGAAATGTCTGCAGATGCAGGCAGTGCTGGCTCTTTGGCTGTAAACGGAGATGAGCACTGCCCTGTAGAGTTGGACACGACTGGCTTTCAAGCAAGGGAGACCTTGGCCTTTACTAATGGTATTAAAGACCATGTATGCCTATGCGGATTGTGCTGCTCTTTGGTTCTGTTCAATAGAGACAGATTTTCTGCAGGTTCACAAAGTTCTGGAAAACTCAAGGCAACAACGATTTGATGTTATTTTGACTTCTCATTTTTTTTAAGTGAACAAGATGGAGTACAGCTCTATATGGAAATATGGTTCAGGGATTATGGAAATGTATTGTGATAGCTTGCTAAGTTAGCAAACTAGAAATGTTATTTATACTGTATATATATTTACATATTTTAGATTACACCAATCCTAGACAACATAACAGCACATAATGATCAGGTGAAGAAATTGACTCAAATTGTGGAAGATATAGAGCTTAATGGTTTCAAGGATGAAGGAGATTTTATTGCAACTAAAAACGAAATTGAGAGGCTGAAGAATATATCTGAATTACTCATTAGCACCTTAAACAACACGGATGATGTGATGGAAGAACTCCTCAAAAAGGTAAACGGGAAATGTTCATAATAGCAATATGTCTTTCTGCCACCTTGTGGTCAACAAGCAGAAACATCAGCAAGAGTGTTGAATCCGAGCTGAGAAAGGGTAGCTTTTGGGGACTACTGTAGTCACTTGAATCTGGCCCTATGTTGACTGGTGGTAGTTTGGGAAGTGTGTACTAAATAATAGTATTGCCATACTTTGTATTGGATATTCATCCACAGAGAAGAGGGATACTGTCCAGGGTTCCAGTCATTCTTGTCCACATAATCCCACCAGGGTACACAGAAAGAGCCTCCTCAAAGATTGTGGTATTTCTGAACCACAATCGGGTGTACCCTGTTAACGGCAACCGTGTGTCGCCAGCTAATCTTTCTCTCACTAGGTGAGGCAAAAGGAACTGAAGAATGAACTCACCTCCATTTCCAGGAATAGTTCTGACCCCTGTTAACTGGCTCCTCTTTTCCAAATTCTCTATTTTACCAGAACTAATGATACAGATGTTTAGTTCTTTTTCATCTATGCATTTGTGAGAGCATCACATTGTAGATGCACTGCCACAGCTGAGAGAAACTCCCTGTGGCAATGTGTGGGTTTTGCATAATTTTTTAAAAATCAAACATATACCATAATATTTCAGGTCAACAATGTCTCCAGTATAGTGTGGCAGCTAGAAAGTTTTGATAAGGATGGTATATTGGTGACGCACAGAGAAATGGCTGCCCTCCGGAAACAATTAGCTGAATGTGAAGACGCTCTGACAAATAGCAACTTTGGAGTACCTGAAGCTGGCCAGTTGACTCATGAGTTTGGTGAGTATTAGCAACAGGGGTGGTGGTGGGGTGGATGGGATCCTGCTGGTTGTGAGCTAGAATCGAGACTAACAGTGGACTGGCCTAAGGGACTGCGATGGCTTAGTGGACGCTGAACTTGATGACTGTCCCACCACCTGCCAACCTAGCAGTTCGAAAGCAAGAAATTGCAAGTACTGTAGGTAAATAGGGACCACTTTGGTGGGAAGGTAAACAGTCTTCTGTCCACTCTGGTGTTTAATCATGCTTGCCACATGTCCACAGAAATGTCCACAGACCGCGGGTTGAGAATCCCTGCATTAGTGCCACCCTCCAAAGTTTAATCCCTTTCTTATTCCATTCCAGGTAAATGTGAACATAAAGAGTTGGTGAACATTAGCAAGCCTTTCATCGTGAAACTCAACTGGCGAGGTTTCGGTTACAAATCTGGATCTTGGGGAAAGGACTTTGCCTTGGGCAGCAAAAATCCAGATATGTACTGGGTTGCTCCTCTCAACACCGACGAACGTATCATGGAGACCTACCGCCTCTATAACACTTACAAAGATCTGCTCCTTTACAAGAACCAAGTAGAAAAAAGCCTTTCACACTCTGTCGGGTTCAACTGGAACTATTTGAACTGTGGCCAGGGAAGTGGAGGAATCATATATAACGGCAGCTTCTATTTCAACTGCTATAACACCAAGGATGTGTGCAAGATGGATTATGCTACCAACAATCTAAAACGCCAGGGGGTGGACGGGGCTGCCTTCAATAACTGGTATTCCTATAGTGGTGTCAAGTACCAGGACTTTGATTTTGCTGGGGATGAGAAGGGCCTGTGGGTCGTCTATTCGACAGTAAGCAACAAAGGGAAGCTAACAATTGCAAAGCTTGATCCTTTGAAACTAAATATAATCCAGAAGTGGGAAACGTCACAGTACAAACAGAATATAACCAACACATTCATGATTTGTGGAGTGTTGCATGCTCTCAAGCGTGTAAGTGCACACAAAGAAAAAATATTTTACACATATGACACCAATACAGGCAAAGAAGGCACATTAAACATTGTTCTAGAAAAGCTGTCGGATACAGCACAAAGTGTGAGCTACAATCCCAATGATCACAAGATTTACATGTACAATGATGGTTACCTTGTCACTTATGATGCAATATTCAAGCGCCAGACTCCAAGGTCAAGACGGAGTTTGGCTACTGTGCATGTGCAGAATTCTCTTATGACAATGCACAAAGGCTGGCAGCAATTCGCAGCAGCATGAGAAAGAAAGAGAGAGATAAGACCAGCTGTGTGACTCGCTCACTTACTGGCACATATTTTTAAAGCATCTGAATAAAACAAATTCTAACAACATTTATGGCAAATCATGCTTTTATCTGTGGATCACAGGCTTAGAGCAATGTTATTTCTGCAAATAACAAAATCTTGTCACATAACAAATAGTGTTCATTTGCTATTTTTATTGTTACTTTTGGGACATTAAGAATGCTTTGAGAGAATGGTTTGAAGTGGATTTTGTTCAAATTTTAGGCCTTTTACTTACTTCTCAGATGGATTTTGGTTCCAGAAAAGAGGATGGACACAATAGGTCAGTTTTTAAACAGACTTTCAATTAGTATTAATGGCCACTTCAGTTTTCCTTACTACAAGCTACACAGTGCATTAAAGAAGCAACTTTTGCAAGGCCTGATTTGGACCTTCCATCCAGGTTTTACTTGTGGTCACTGCTTCTCAGAATGAAGCCTGGCTAAAACCAAGTTTCAATTATGCCATAATTTCCTGGCCCAGATTACCACTAACTTTCTCATGTTTCCACTGATTTAGAAAGGTTTCGTAGATGATGTACCAAGGGAAGAAAACATCAAATAACATAACAAATGTCATTGGTTTAGCTGTGCTGTATAGGGATGGGTACAGAGAAAACTTTGGTTTTGAGTTCTATTTTGGGCGATGAAGGGGTTGTGTTCATGTCTTTTGTTCATCAGTCCTTTTGTTAAAAGGGGCCACTTCTTTCTGGCTATTTCATTTCACTTTTCTTCATTTGTTTTCTGGCTCAGTCCAGAAAAACTCATTAAAACTAACCCCCCAAAGCAGGGAAAAAGCAACAGAGAATCAATTTACTCCCAAGAAGGCACTGCCCAGAGGGGGAAATTACCCAGGGAGGTGGTATGTAAATGTAAACAACTTATAACCTAAATAAACCAACCAACAAACCATGAAACAAAAAGCAGATAGAGCCAAACGGCAATTCAGAATCCAAATACTGTACAGTAATACCTCAGATAACGTTTACCTCAGATAACGCTAAAATTGCATAACGTTAAGTAATCTCGGGAGGAGAATTGGATCGAATAACGTTAAGGTCCAATGGGATGGATCGGATAACAACCGCCAAAGCCTGTGCAGTTACAATGTATCTCTATGGAGCTTTAAAGTTATCCGATCCATCCCATAGGATTTTAACATGGATCGGATAACACTAAAAATCGGATAACACCAAGACTTGTGGAACCAAGTCTTAGCGTTATCCGAGGTATTACTGTACAGTAGTATATGTATATACTGTATACATATTGTCCCCCATCCCCCAAACCAACAATATTTGGAACTCTGTCCCCCAGACTGCGAAAAAATGCACGGCTTCTCCAATAAAAACAGGCCACTACCACGATTTCACCCAGAAAACCCCTAGGTGAGAAGTGGCAAAGTCACTTACTCTCAAGTAGGTAGGGACCTCTTCTTTCTACAGGTTCAGCTCAAGCAGGTTGCATTTCTACTTGTTTTCTTTTCATGCCATCCACCAGCTCACTGCCATGCAACCTCTTTGCCTCGGCTGTTATCTGAGATGACCACAGGTTAATGGCCACTCAAGAGGCATCAAGTGGCAATGTAAATAGATGGGCAGGGCAGAGCTCTCGTCATGTCTACCACTAGCTGCTCTAGCAACATGCAGAGGTTTATCTCCAAGCAGTGCAGTGAAACCCTAGTTTGGTCAGTCTTCTTTTTTACTGTGTCAGAAGCACACAAAGGTGCTTTCTGGGTTGAAAGGATTTTTGCTGGAGGAACCCCACTCAAGGATGCCTGAATGAAGCTCCTTTCATGTCCCCAAGATCTTTTCCCACCAAAGTGGTCCCTATTTATCTACAGTACAGTCAAATCTCGCATAAAGAGCACCTCGCTTAAAGAGTAACTCGCTTAAAGAGCAGAATTTTTCTCTGTTCGCTTCGCTTAACAAATAAAACCAACCAAAAACTCGCTTAGCAACTAAATCAGGGTTCGCAATCGCCCCCGCCACAATTGGTCACTTACAACTATACTTGCAATTTCATGCTTTTGGACTGCTAGGTTGGCAGGAGCTCTGACAGAGATGGGCACTCATTCCATCATGCAGTACTCAGGTCTCAAACTGCCGACTTGCTGACCTTCCAACTAACAAGGTGAGCTTCTTAACCACTGGGCCAGTAAGGGCATAGAGTGACATCGTGGCAGTGGAGGCTCCAGTGAAGAAAGCAATCCCACTGGATTCCAAACAACCTAGGCCCTTTTAGATTTGAAATGCCACTCCCCCAGATGTTCTGATTGACTAATAGCTGCCCTTCCAATGTTGTTTGATGGGGTATTTCCAGTTTTGATAGAGAAGCGGTGCAAGAAAGGGTGCATGAAAGAGAAAAACATGAAAGAACATGAATCTTTCAAAGCCACACCTCTCATTTTTTGTGAACAGTAACATATGCTGATGACAGATAAAATACCTCATCAGCCCTATTTTCCTGCTTTCACTGAAATTACTCCAGTCCTGGGGCTCTTCTCTCTCCTAATATAAAATCATATTGGAAATTCTTATAAGCAGTCTTAAAATAGTCATGTTTACTTTCAAAGCTTTAAATGTGCATACTGTATATGAGTGATGCTGATTCCCCTTTTGGATGGCACAATCAAAAATCAACTCATTTTAAAAAATAATAACTGAAAAAACCTAAAACATTCGAATATTCTAAATATTTTTTTAAAAAACTCACATAATTTGTATGGGTTTGCTATTGAAAAAAAACCCCTTAACATAGTGTTATTGAAACAAGACACTTTAAATGAGTACTGCTGTCCAAACTCTGTTCATAAGCTGAATTCAATCCCAATGGGCTCAAGTGGACTCATCCTTCCAGGGTTGGTAAAATGAGTACCCAGCATGTTGGGACAAAATGCTACTAACCTTGTAAACTACTCAAAGAGTGCGCTAAGCACTATGGGGTGGTATATAGGTACAATTGGTAATTGCTAACATCTGCTTTGTGATTCTACCTCTAGAAAAAGGTAGCTTGTCATGACATTTCTCTTCATTGATGATTCCAATCCCTCCAACACTCTTGCTACCAATCTAGCTACTCAGAGATGCATGCTCTGACAAAATGGGCTGCCTGAGTAACCAGTTGAGGAGATGCTTCTCTGTCTGAACATCATGTTTTATTTTTTATTTTTAACGAAATGGGTAGTAGTGATTTATTTGATTATTTTGTATTTTCCTTACAAAAAAAGATGCTGCTATTGAGGTAGACACATGGACATCCTCAGTTAGCATGTCCCACATGAACAATCCATCCGTTGGCTCTTCCCCTGGGAGCACCAAAGGCAAAGTTTCTCAGTGTTTCCCTTTTCCTGTATCAGGATACAAGAGTCTCCATGTTCCGAATGGCTCCAACTGGATCTGCCTTGTACAACATGAAGTGGCCTTGGACTTCAGCTGCACTGATCTGATCAGAAGCTGAAAGGGCTTGTGTGGCAAACTGTCCAGCCAGAGCAGCTGGTTGATCTGGATAGAACCTCTGGAACATGCATTCAAGCTGCCACCGTGAACAGTATCCTACGTACAGCTTTAGATCTACTCGACCAGGACGAACCAGGGCTGGATCCAACCTGCAGGGAAGGAGAGGAAAACTAGTGAGGTAACTCAGAAGAAGCTCAGTTGGCAAATGTGCAAATCTACATACAAGGCACCTAGTCCGTGTGATCTCTCCCTGAAAAAGCCTACAAAGAATTAGGACAAGGAGATCTTTTCACCCCCTTTTCAAAATTTTAGTTTAGATTTTGTTCTTTCTTAGAGTGAATCGTAGGTAACAATGTATTGTTACAAATACAAACAAAATAAAATTTAAAAGCAAAATAAAATAGAACCTGCATTGCTATTTTTGTTTAACCCCCAGCACTATCCTAGCTGGATAATACCCAGTACAACTCAAAAAGCTTCACAAAAAATCTTCAGAAATGTTGGCTGGAATCCCATTGGTTCTCTACACTGGCATAATTATAACTATGAAAATCACATCAGCAATGTGACACGTGTTAACAAGTTGCTGCCTACATTCCTCATCAAGCACCAGACAGACATTGAAGAATACAGGTGGCAATTTGTTAATTAGCAGCAATTCACTGTCGCAATTCTTGCCATTGAAGTTACCACTGTGAACAAGCAAATAGGATTTGGGTGATGTTAAAGTTATTAACTAAGATCTTACCAGTAAATGCACCTATTCCTTAATTTTACTCATGTCATTCTTTCTCCATACTCTACTTTCCTGGCACATTACTTGTGCCCTGCCACAACTCCAGGAATTGGCTGGGATATAAATGGAACAGTATTTCTCTGTGTAATACTTGCTAATTTGCTGGCAAAAAAGGCTAGGCTACCAAAGGATTCAAAGCTGCCTCGGGAAAGACTTAGAATGTATGGCGACTGCTGTAGATAAATTTATCAATGGTAGCTCTGCTGAAAGACTTACTCTGGGCTTTTCCCAGCAGATGACTCAAAACTGTAAATGGAAAGGGGTTAGGAAGAAGTTGAATAATGTTGTCATCACATTAATGCTGTTACTCTACAAAATATTATAGGGCATCTCCAGGAGTGTCACTGTGTTTGAAAGGTGGCAAAAGATGGCAAAGTCTACCAGAGTGACTATGATTTAGCTGCACTAGGAACACAGAATCCCTGCCAGTCACACCACTAGAAGTTGAGACACAAGAGTACCTTCCAAAGCAAAAGGTTACCTATGATGGATAACCTCACCCTGCCCCCTCGCCCACAATTTCTGCATCAGTTCTGACCTATCAACATGGTTGGTTGTCATAAATACTATCCTGGCTTCAGAGGAAGCAACACCGTCCAGCGCATTGAGAAGACCACTGAAAGTCAGGCGTCCCATGCCTTGGTATGTACTGGGATCTGAAAGGAAACACAGCAGGACAGAGACAATTAAGAAGTAGGGTTTTGTTGTTGTTCAGTCACACAGTTGTGTCTGACCCTTTGCGACCCCAAGGACCACTGCACACCCTCTCCTTCACCATCCTCCACACCTGCTCAGCTCTACGCCCACTGCATCAACAATGCCATCTAGCCATCTCATCCTCTGCTTCCCCCTTCTCCTTGTGCCTTTGATCTTTTCCAGCATAAAGGCTTTCTCAAGTGAGTCCTCTCTTCTAATTTGATGAAAGAGAAGAAGTAGGGTGGCGTTAGTTTAAACAGCATCACTACAGAGATGACTACTAGCAGCCCATACTCTGCCTTGGTTAAAAGCAGGACTTGGGACCATCCAAGTTTTCAGATGTTGGAATGCAACTCCATTTATAATGCAATTAAGCCAAGGGTGGGTAATGTTAGGAACATCTCCATATGGGTAACTTCACAAACTCTAATGAACAATCAAAGCCAGGATTAGGTGGAGGGAGGAGAAAATCGTAGGCTTCCACCACAGAGCTAGAAGGAGCCCATTTGCCTACCACTCACTTTTGGCAGCAAGGTCCCGACTCACAAAGGCAGCATCTACATCTTCCAGGAGGATGATGCTCTGTTGAGGAGCTACGCTCAGTAGGTGATTGAGACGATCATCTGAGAGGCTTTGGTCACTCAGGCTCAAGAGACAGATACTGTATTCCAATTCTCCAGCCAGAGCTGTGCTGTAAAGGAGGGAGGGAGGGAAGGAAGGAGGGGGAGGGAGAGATATGTTTTTAATGTAAACTAAAATAACTTTTTAGAACCAAATTAAGCAGCAGGAAAGGGTTTCCTATTTTGAATAACAGGGAAGTACACAGCTGTTTAAGGCAGGGGTACTCAAACTACGGCTTGGGGGCCAGATGTGACCCCCAGTGCCAATTCATCTGGCCCATGAAGCCCTCATTGCTCCTGGAAGTGGAAGTAAAATGTGTCCATATGTGACCAGTTCCCTGAACCACATGACCGGCCCATGGCCTTAAAAGTTTGGGCACCCCTGGTTTAAGGAATGAAGTAATGATAGTCATATTCAGCTTGAATTATCAGCTCAATTCTCTTGTGTACATTTCTCTTGTTTATGTACAAGCAAATAGAAACTCACACTGCCAGGGGAAGTGAGGCACTCTGGAAAAAGATTTCCCCCCAGTAAAACAGAGGATGTGTACTCACATAAAACTACTCTTTCCACAGCCTGGGGGTCCATATAGCAAGTATCCTCTCCGATAGGGGATTCCTATCAACAAAAATAGATTAATTAGACAGCCCAATACCTAGCCTATAGCAACCTCATATAGAATCTGATCTGCCAACACTATACCTTAAAACCATGCAAGCCCATTATAGCGATCCTTGGCATTCCAGGTGTTCTTGGGCTTCAATTTCCAGAAGCCCAAGTCAGCAATCCTGCTGATCTGGGCTTCTATGAATTGAAATTCAAGAACAGCTGGAGTTCTAAGGTTCACTATCAATGATGTAAACATACTCTTAATAGGCCTGGCCAATAACGTACTGCCAACTATTGTGAAATAAATATATTCTTCATAGATGAATTTTAAAGCATCAATAATTATGAAAAAGCCAAATTAGGAATAGAGAGACTGGTATGTACTTAAAAATGCTAGACGTGTACCCTAGATCAGACAGTATGACTACTTGAGCCAATGCAAAACACCAATATGTTTTACTTTCTGTAATTCCCCTTTGGGCAGACTAAACCACTTCTTTTTTAAAAAAACAAACAAACAACATCTCGGTGTCTGAGCTGTTGTGTTATGTGTGTGAGAAATAAAAATAAGATGAGGAAACTCTGTCCTTGTTTACAGCTTATTAAGTAGTCATTTTGTAGCTTCATCTCCTGAAGGGCTACAGGAGAGCTACATTCACAAGCTGTAAACAAAACTGCTTAGCCAATTTCCTCCCTTCCTGTTGGTGGCTAGCTGAATCTGAATTCCCCAGCACAACTTCATAGTTAGTGAAATTGCATTTCTCTCACTATATAGTCACATGCTCAATGCCAAACACAATCTGATGTATATTACAAAAGAAAAGCTGAAAGTATGAGTGCATCCATATAGCCAGCCCTTGAGAAACATGCTCACCTCGGTCAATGTACCACTTGGGGTTACTGATGAACTCCTTCACATCTTGTACAAGCCTTTCAGATACCCCTTCCTCAAGTACTACAGATGCAAGTGGTCGCCGTCGCCGTGGGAAACCGAATGGCCGCCATTCCGCACCCATGGCTGTGTACATTACAGTCCTGCCTTCTTGTTGCCTCAGAGCCAATTCCTTAGCTGGACAGAAAACGAGAATGGCTATGAAAAACAAATTACCCTTTATGTTTGGAATTAGAGGGAAAGAAGAGAGAAAATGCATCAAGAAGCAGAAAAATTTCTTCATTTGGGCACAAACATCCTAGGCTGCTTGTTTTCTTATTCTACTTACAACTAAAGAGTGTTCTCTTACCTTCTTGAAGGATGTTGAAGAAAATCTCCCGCTTTGTACCAATTGCTGTGAAGGTGACAGTCTCCCAAGGGGTGCCTGTGTGCAGGTCAACCATTTGTTTCTCTCGGTTCCTTTCAATACGAATCCACTTCTTTTGATACCTAAAATGAGAGAAGGGAAGATCTGAAGTGGAAGCAGATGAAGGGAGACAACTGGTCAAACACAACCTAATTAAGTTATAAAGCATGCTACTCCAAGCTTGTATCTCTTGCAGAAATCTTTTCCATGCAAATGCCTTAGATCTAACTGGAAGCAAGCAAGGGCTAGTATTAGGCCATGTTCCATAATAGCCAATCGTGGCTGTTTAAGAGGTGGCTACAGCAGAGGGGAAGAGAAAAATTAAACATGCAAGCTATCTTCCTCCTTGCTACAAGCCATGACAATATTGGAGAAACTAGATAAGACAAAAAGTTATGGTGACAATTTGCTGCTAAATCACACACTGAGTTACACTGGTGTCTTTATGTGATAGGATTCCAATCAATAGGCTATCAAAGCAGCTATTTAACAACTATTAAACACACAGCCAGTAAAACCTGCTCTATCTATAAAACATTTGATAATCTAACAATCATTACGTAGGACTTGTGCATAGAGACATCTTACAATAAGTTCCTGCGCATCATCTTAGTTTTTCATATCACTTACATTAACCTCTACCCCCAGCCAATGCAAAGATGTTTCATGGCCTTCTCTTACCAAATGAAGTGGTTCCCAGGACTGGGGATAAAGTCAAACTTTGTACTGACACGGCCACTCTCATGCTGCAGGTAAGAAGTCTCCACGCTCAGATGCTGGGTGTACTTGGCATGGTGAGAGATCCAGTTCAGTAACCAGTAGTAACTCTTGTCCTTGCTAGGCACTTCCAAGGTGATCATGCAATGGCGCCTGAAAGCTACCATGCCAAACTGGGCTCCTTTACGGGCCAAGGCCAGTGCAGTTCCTACACCAACTAGGCCAAAGCCAGCTCCAAAATAGGGATTGTCTTTGAGAGCCAAGATAAAATCAGAAAAGGGCATTGCTGTGAGTGGAAGGATGAAATGCTCAGGTGCTAAACTACTTCCAGTGGCATTTCCCCTAAATTTTATAACAGACCTTCAATATCAAAAGAAAAAACATACAAATTAATTATGGAAATTCATAGATAGCCCTAAAGTTCTTCCTGGCAAACATCTTGGTCACGTGATTGCTTAATCCAGAGGAGTATGTCTTTTAATTAACTTCCAACTAGTCTTTTTTGAAACCAACTTCTTTGAACAAGACAGTTCCATGACACAGTCCTCCCTACTTCAAAGTTACTCTTTACTAAGCCACATGATTTTTGCCATTAAGATTGGGAGTATCTTAATCAGTGATGGGATGTAACAGGTTCTCACCAGTTTGCCAGAACCGGTAGTAACTTTCCCCAGTGTCCCAGAGAACTGGTAGCAGCTTTTGGGGGGAACCACCTTTGGGGCTTACCTTTTCACTGCTTGGCGCGTATGCACAGCCTCCTTGCTGTCCTCCCAAGCGGGGAGGAGGAAGAGAAGCTGCTAGCCTGAAGCTCCCTATAGCCTGCTCTCCAGGGTAAGTGACTCACTTTTGGATGTGGTGTGTCTGTGTGTATTTTAATGTGTATTTAATACCTTTACCTATATTGACGTACTACCACAGTTCCTAAAAAGGCGTGTGTGTGTGTGTGTGTGTGTGTGTGTGTGTGTGCTTATTTTTATTTTATTTTTAGTATTTTTCTTTGGCCCCGCCCACAATGTCATGAAATCATGACTTTGTCTCCGCCCATGATGTCATGATGTCATATTAGCTCTGCCCACACTGTGATGACATCACGGTGGGGTAGTAAAATTTTTGACATCCCACCACTGATCTTAATGGCCAAAAATCATGTGGCTTAGTAGTGTAGTAAGTTCCATTAGAGCAGACCCACTGAATCAGTTGAGATGTGGTGACTCAACTCCTTCCTAAGTTTTATTGGGTCAATGGGTATACTCTAGTTGTGACTTTCTTAGCACTTTAAGTAGCAACTTTGTTGTTGTTCAGTCGCACAGTCGATTCCGACCCTCTGCGACCCCATGGACCACTGTCCTCCAGGCACTCCTATCCTCCACCATCCCCCTCAACTCGCCCAGCTCTTTGCCCATTATCTCTACAATACCATCTACCCATCTCATCTTGGGCCGTCCCCTTCTTCTTTTGCCCTCAACCCTTCCAAGCATCAAGGCTTTCTCAAGTGAATCCTCTCTTCTCATTTGATGTCCAAAGTACTTTAGCTTCATCATTATTATTTGACCTTCTAAGGAGCAGTCAGGGTTGGTTTCTTCTAAGATTGACCTATTTGTTCTCCTCGCTGTCCAGGGGACTCTCAAGACCCTTCTCCAACACCACATCTCAAAGGCGTCTATTCTTCTGCGCTCAGCTTTCCTAATGGTCCAGCTCTCACAACCATACATTGCCACAGGGAATACCATTGCTTTGACTATGCGAATCTTTGTTTGCAATGTGATGTCTCTACTTTTCACTATGCTCCCCAGGTTTTATAGCAACTAGAGCAGGCCAATTTGAATCAATGGAATTTACAAGGCGTTGACTCACCAAATCTCCACTGAGTCATTGGCCCTACACTAATGCAACTTGCCAGATGTTGCTCACACGACACCATTTCATGTCTGTCTGTCCCCCCCCCCCCCGCCTCAGCCACACCCAAAAATGCCATGTGTGATAGGAAGGGCAAAATGACCATCCGGTCCCCGAAGCTGTCTGAGGGAGCATGATCCCACCCAGTAGTGGGATGTCAAAAATTTTACTACCCCACCGTGATGTCATCAGTATGGGTGGAGCTAACATCATGTTGTCATGATGTTGTGGGCGGGGCCAAAGAAAAAATAAAAATAATTAAAAATAAAATACTAGGTCGGAAGGAACTACAGAATGAACTCACCACAAGATGGCTTCATTTTGGCACTTTACAACAGTTAAAGAAGTTAGGTACTAAGTCTTTGCCTAACCAGTTCTCTAGGATAATATGCCTTAATGTAAATGTATAACAGTTGTACCTCCTTAAGGGTTCTCCAATTGAAACAGCACAGGTGTAGCTTATTGATGAGGTAACTCCAAGTCTTTGCTTAAAAACTCCAAGCCAGGCCGCCAGGACTTTTTAGGAACTGTGGTAGTATGTCAATACTGTATCGGTAAAGGTATTAAATACAAATTAAAATACACACAGACACACCACATCCAAAGGTGAGTCACTTACCCTGGGGAGCTTTAGGCTAGGGAGCTTCAAGCTAGCAGCTTCTCTTCCTCCTCCCCGCTTGGGAGGACAGCAAGGAGGCCGTCCATACGCGCCAAGCACTGTAGGCATGCATGCACACCAAGTGCTTCACACACATGCGCAGTGAAAAGGTAAGCCCCAAAGGTGGTTCCCTCCAAAAGCTGCTACTGGTTCTCCAGGGCACTGGGAAAAGTTACTACCGGTTCTGGAGAACTGGTGAGAACCTGTTACACATCCCATCACTGATTTCCCACCCCTCAACTTGAAAAGATTGAGAACTCTTGTGTAAAGGCTCAAGCTCTATAATTACGTCTGAAACTGTAACTCCACACCTTAAAAGAGCTGCAAGGGAGGGAGGGACGTTCCTTCCCCTTCGAAATTAGGTCTTCCAAGGTTCGCTTCCCTCCCTGCCATTATCGTTCCCATAACGAGGCCCCCCCCCCAATCCGTTCCTCTAAAAAGGAACGACACGTTCTCTGCAGACGCCGCGCTTTCCATGCAAACCCCAGCCTTTTCGCCCTCCTTCACCTCCTTTAAAGCGCCCTTGCCGTCCTTTATGATAATTGCAATGGCCGGAACAAGGGGTGGTTTCTTCGCACTCCGGGCCTTCCCATAGAGATACGGTGAAGGCTACACAGGTAAGTTCGTCCTTGGGCTAAACAGGGAGAGCGGGCTGCACTCCTCCTCTTTATAAGAGCAAAGCGGCGTCGCTCCCCATCCCTTCCTCTCCCTAGGGAAGGTGACGGTGGGAACGAGAGTCACTTCTGCCCCGGAAAATAGTATTACTTCTGCGTTGCTCCTCCGTTTGGTCTTTTTCCTCCTCTCCATGAAACGTCAGAGAAGGAGGCTGAGGATGATTATAATAAAATAAAATAAAAATCGATCATTCGATTCACAGTCGAAGAGTGCTATAAAATCAACAGTTCAAGACCTTACAAAGGACCTAAGAAATGTTAAGATGACGCCTAACAACAAAGTATATAGGCAGCGCCTAGTAGAGTTGGGTTTTTTTTAGCTTTTAGATGTTCCAAGTCTAATCAATCCAAAATTTCCAAAAATAGGGAGTTCTTTGGATATTGCTCCAAGGGCTCCGATCACTATGGGCACAAAAACAGATTATTTCTTCCTCCAGAAACGTTCAATTTCAGTTTGCAAATGGCAATATTTTGTGATTTTTCTCCAGTTGTTTGTCCTCAATTATGGCATCTCCTGGTATAGCAATGTCAGTAAGCCAGGTCTTCTTTTCCCCTCAAGTTATACCAGGTGTATTGTGTAAGATGTCTGTCTGTTTGAATTTTAAAGTCCCACAGAATCTTGACATTCTCATTTTCCAAAACTTTCTCTACCTGACGTTCCCAACAATATAAATCTGAATAAATAAATAATAATATAATCTGAATGGGGAGGATTCAAGGGGATGAATATAATAATAATAATAATAATAATAATAATAATAATAATAATAATAATAATAATAATAATAATAATAATCTGAATAAATAAATAAAATAAAATTTTACTGCATTCAAATCCATACTTTTGGCAAAGTTTCCAATGAATGTTTGGAACCCTATCGTGACGTTGCTCATCATCATCATCATCATCATCATCATCAGTGGAACAGGGTTTTTTGGAATTAGTGGTAGGGGAAGTGTTTTCTACATTTTGTGGCTCCGACCTAAAGGAGCCACTGCTGCACTTGCATTCCTGCTGGTTACAGTAATAGCAAGGCAAGCCTGACTCTCTGAGTTTTTACTTTTAAGGAGATCTGGTTCTTCTTTGTTCTATTTCTTTCAAGTTTTAAAGTGTCTTTGGAATAGGAAGGCACTCTGTTATGGTTTTTTTGTTCTCTCTCTGTAGTGATAGGAAGACGCTCTACAACCTTCTCACTATAGTAACAGGAAGACGCTCTACATTCTTTTCTCTATAGTGCCGCTTCCGGACCCGGAAAAGCCGAAACCGCCCACCTTATTGGTACCATAGAGTGGCGATGGGGGGAGAGGCGAGTGGGGGAGCACAAAGAGAGCCTTACCTTGCCTTTACCCGCCTCCGTGCGCGGCGGTGTTTTCCCAACCTTTGGGATGTTTGAACTTCAGTTCCCAGAAGCCTCAGTCAATTTCCCCCAATGCACTGGTCAGCCAATGTACTGACTTAGGCTTCTGGGAATTGGAGTCCCCCTTGCGCTGCCTGGGCCCCATGTTGGGAACCACTGCTTAGGGGAAGGAAAGGAAGGAAGGGGGGAATGTAAAGCCAAAGACCTGCCCTGGCAGGGATGGTGGGGCTCTCTTGCCTCCACGGAGAAGGAGGTGGGTAGGCAGAGAGGAAAGGGCAGGAGGTGACTTGAGGGGAGGGAGCTTGGAGGAAGGCAGATGGTAGAAGGGGTTCTTGCAGGTTTGGAGAGGGTGTGTGTGATCCTCTTGTGATGGTTTCAGAGCTGTAGGAAAAAGGTCTCTCAGTCGTATCTGACTCTAGGGGGCAGTGCTCATCTCCATTCAAGCCAAAGACCCAGTGTTGTCTGGAGAGGTTTCCATGGTCATATATGGCAGGGATGACTAGACAGTGGGGAAGCATAGAATGCTGTTACCTTTCCCACCAAAAGCGGTACCTATTTATCTACTTGCACCTCGCCTGCACTAGGAGGAGAGCCTTCTCCGTGTCCGCCCCGACCCTCTGGAACCTCCTGCCCACCGAGCTGCTTCTTCAGACAGAGCTCCTGCCCTTCCGGAAGGGCTTAAAAACCTGGCTGGCAGGACAAGTTTGGGGACCCGGGAACGTGGGTTCTCATACTAGGTGGCTTATTTAATGGATGGCCACCCCTGGGTCTGAATGTGGGATTTGTGTGTTGTTTCTGTATTGTTTTTTAACTTTTGATGACTTTTAACTCTTGATGATTTTTATTGATATAGATTGTTCTATGCTTTTATTTCTTGTTTTGATGTAAGCCGCTCAGAGTCGGGTTGTCCCAATTGGGGCGGGGTAACAAATGCAATAAATAGTAGTAGTAATAGTAATAGTAATAGTAATAGTAATAATAATAATAATAATAATAATAATAATAATAATAATAATAATAATAATAATAATAATAATAATGATAATGATAATGATGATGATGATGATGATGATGATGATGATGTCGATGTCTTGCTTTCTCACTGCTAGGTTGGCAGGAGCTGTGACACGATAGGGGCTCACTCTGTTGCACATCACTCAGATCTCAAACTGATCTGCCAACCTTCCAGTCAAGCTCAGCGTCTTAACCACTACGTCATGTATAGGGGACCAGTTTATGGATCTACTCTAAAGCACTTTTGCCTTTTTAAAGGATCTTGTGTGGGTGCCTTGCAGTGGTGGCTTTGGGGTGTAAGTGTAGGATCATGACTTGGAGAAGAAAGGCCCCAGGACCAAGTTGAGCTTAGGCAGGATTGTGGATCTGGGAACTGATCCATTCCCTTCAGAAGAGGAGGTATTCAGGCAGCCCTTTGAGTTAAATGTTAATGTTTCCTTTCTGCAGAAAGCAATAATCATGGCTCATGCCTGGCACTTTCAGACTGGAAGATTGCAGATGAAGCCCAGGAGGAGAAGAGAAGTTAGGTATGTAATTTCAGCCATTGCCTTTCAAAATATATTTCACCACCTGGTGAGGTGGCTAGATTCCCGGAGACCTGCTTTAAACAGAACTAATTCTAACAAGATATGGAATCACTGGATATCTTTGCTATCTGAATGCATGCTGGAATGTTCTTTGGAAGAATTCTACCTACAGGAAGCAAAGGTTTGGAGAGGGAGGTGGGATATAGTGGAATACTTTGCTGTATTGATTGAAACTGTGAATGAGAATGACGTTTATTTTTCCCGGAAATATATTGATAATAGAACTAATTACACATCAGAAATAGGTATGGCCTACTATGAGGCAAATATAGTAATTTGTCCCATGATCTATCTTCTTAAGTGTTGGACATGATTAGTTTATATCATGGTTAGTGTATCAAGATGCAAGTCCAAATAGGATTTGGGAGGGAAAAGACGCCATGGCCTGGCAGACGGTTGAGAACATCACCCTCTCCTCTGGTCCGACACCAACAGCCTGCGGGAAAAGATGCCATGGCATGGCAGTTAGCTGATGACCTTATCCCCACCTCTGGGCCCCCACCAGTGGCCTGAGGGAGAAGATGCCATGACCTGGCAGGCGGCTGAGAACATTGCCCCCACCTCCGGGCCCCCATCAACGGCCAGAGGGGAGTTGTTATGCTTTGGTTGTTTTGTGAGGTTGTATTTTATGTTTGTTACTGTACTGTTGCTGTTTTGACTGTAAGCCGCCCTGAGTCACTTCAGCAAGTGGGTGGCAATATAAATCTGAACAAATTAATAAATAAGAAATCAATAATAGATATAAAAACATGGCTGGCGGGACAGATATGGGGTGCGGAAGGTATAATGACCCCAGCACCCTGGATAATCTGAGCCCCTCTCTTTCTCTACTTTTTTATTAGTAGTGATAGCATTTGGTGTGTTTTTAATCTTTTTTAGATTTTAATTTTAAATTTTAACAATTTTAATGGCCAGGAGGAGAAATGGACTTCAGCTGTTTGTGCTGTGTTGTTTTTTCTTATTATAAGCCGCCCTGAGTCACCACAGCGAGTGGGTGGCGATATAAATCTAAATAAATAAACAAATAATAAATATAATCTTTTGACTTTCACAACCTGCAATCAGCCATGCAGGTGTTCTTAAGGACACCTAAATCTTCTCCATCTATTGTATGCATTTCAGTGACAACTGAAAATATATGATTCAAATTTATTTGGAATTGATATTGTGAGGTGGTGATTCTATGTGTGGTGCAATTACTGAAGCCTTTTGTTGCTATCTTTGGAGAAGTAAAATGGAAATATTTCTCAACCAGTTATTAAGTTTTACCAAGCTTGTGATGAATATGACGGTGGAGTTAAGAGATGATATTGCTGTGCAATCTGGAGTGGATAAAAGGGCACATGAGGATCCTGTATATAATCTCTAGCACGCTCAGATGAGTATGTGAGATATATGTTATGAACAACATCTATTTGGTGGCTAAGTTTGAACTAAAAATGTTGCTTCTAGAATGAGGAGCATGTTTGTTGTCATGGAGATGCTTCTGGTTGACTTGGTAGACTTGCCTTTGAGTTTATGTTTAAGTGAATAGGTTTAGGAGTGGGCAGGAGATATATTGGTGAATCACTAGAATGTTTAGTGGGCAATTTCTGTTATGGTTTATTACAGAGCATCACTGAATCTAATAAAATGTCTTCAACTCTGATTCTCCAGAAATGTGTATATTTTTATCTCTATCTGCTTTAACCCTCAAGAAATAAGTGTAAATTGTAACATGTTTTTTTGCAGAGAGAGAGCTCACAGGTTTTTCCTCAATCTACAATTGCATATAATTGTGTCCTGCCATGTACAACAACAACAATAATTTTGTGTCAGAAATTCTGGGTTGAAAGGACTTTTGCTGGAGAAACTCCACTCAGGGGACGCCCGAACTAGGCTCCTTTCGTGTCCCCAAGATCTTTCCCCACTGAGGGGGTCCCTATTACTTGCTTTCGAAGTGCTAGGTTGGCAGGAGCTGGGACAGACGGGCGCATAAACTGCGATGCAGTACCTAGGTCTCGAACTGCCAACTTGCTGGCCTTCCAGCTAACAAGGTGAGCTGCTTAAACACTAAGCCACCACAGTCCCTCTTGCTATGTACAATAGTCCACTGTTTTCTGATTCTGTCATCTCATTCATGTTGTTTCTTAATTTTTTGCCCAAAGAGGTAACTAACTGTCCTGGGGATGAGTTTTCTTACTATAGGCCTGCTTTTTTCTTTTTAACTAACATTGTCTATTTTTTTTTTTGATTAAATTGGTTTTTTACAACTTGGCATACCAAATGTAATATACAGTAATACCTCGGATAACGCTAAGACTTGGTTGCACAAGTCTTGGTGTTATCCGATTTTTAGCGTTATCCGATCCATGTTAAAATCCTATGGGATGGATCGGATAACGTTAAAGCTCCATAGAGATACATTGTAACCGCACAGGCTTTATTTATTTATTTATTAGTAGCGGTTGTTATCCGATCCATCCCATAGGACCTTAACGTTATTCAATCCAATTCTCCTCCCCAGATTACTTAACGTTATGCGATTTTAGCGTTATCCGATCCAATCGTTATCCGGTGTTTTACTGTAATGGTTGTATCCAGCTAGCGCTTCTAGTAATATACTGTACAGTACTAGTATAGCCCACCTCCAATTTAAAGGTATTGGTGGACAAAAAGAAATTAGAGCTACTCCATTTTCTCACCTGTTCATCTCACGTAGTTGTAAGTTCATCTTCCTTAAAATTATACTTGCTAATCTGTTTTATTCTAAAAGTTTCAAATGTCCTCGTTAGTTAGTCTTAAAATAGTTTGGCCTATTCTGGAGTTACATTACCAGTCACTATTACAGTTGCCAAGCTTTCATATTTTTCTGTGTTTCTCCAAAAGATGAAATTAGTAGAAGTTTTAGACTTTCCTGTTGAGTGACAAGTGATATCTTAGAGCAGTGATGATGAACCTTTTAGAAACTGAGTGCCCAAAGAGAGGGGTGGGGTGAACTCTGTGCTGGGGGGAGATTGGAACCATTCTCACTGCTGGGCAAGGGGCGGGGTGAACTTAGTGAACTTAGTGCTGGGGCGATGGCATGCATACCCACAGAAAGGGCTCTGAGTTCCTCCTCTGGCACGCATGCCACAGGTTCGCCACCATGGTCCTAGAGAGTTTTCTGCCAGGCAGATGGGGTTACTAACTGTTGCATAATTATAGCAGCAAACAGTATGCAGTACAGTAATACCCTGTATAACGTGAGTACCGTATAGCGTGAAAACCGCATAACGTTACAAGATTTTCGGAAAAATCTTGTATCGAATAACGCGATTTTAACGTTATACGATACAGTCGTTCTTAGCAGCAGGGTGGCTGGAAAGCTGAATGGGGTTCTCCGTTCAGCTTCCCAGCCACCCTGCAGCTACGGAGGCAGGGGTGGGGAGGCTGGAAAGCTGACGGGGGGCTCCCCCATCGGCTTACCCAGCCACCCCACAGCTGCGGAGGCATGGGCGGGTGGCTAGGGAAGCCGACAGGGAGTCCCTGTCAGCTTCCCAGCCACCCTGCAGCTACGGAGGCAGGGGTGGGGAGGCTGGAAAGCTGACGGGGGGCTCCCCCATCGGCTTACCCAGCCACCCCACTGCTGCGGAGGCATGGGCGGGTGGCTAGGGAAGCCGACAGGGAGTCCCCGTCAGCTTCCCCAGCCACCCTGCAGCTGTAGATCGGGTCCTCTGATCTCTCTGGAGGTGTTTTTTTACCAATTTTTTTTACCAATTTTTTACCAAGTCCGTTTTTTTACCAATTTTGGGGTTTCTGACCCCCCCACTGGGTCCAGGGAGGTGTGGGGACCCGATCCAAGGTGTTTCTGGGCTTCCCCGACGTCCTGAGCCAGTGCAGCAAGCCAGAATGTCGGGATTCGAACTCTGACATTCTGGCTTGCTGCACTGGCTCAGGACGTCGGGGAAGCCCAGAAACACCTTGGATCAGGTCTGCCCACCTCCCTGGACCCGGCGGGGGGGTCAGAAACCCCAAAATTGGTAAAAAAAAACCAGACATTTTTTTTTTACCAATTTTGGGGTCTCTGACCCCCCCGCCGGGTCCAGGGAGGTGGGGAAACCCGCTCCAAGCTGTTTCCAAAGTTCTCCCACCTCCCTGGAGGCAGCAGCAAGCCAAAATGTCAGGATTCAAATCCCGATGTTCTTGCTTCCTGCAGCCTCCAGGGAAACAGGGCTTTTTTAAACATTGTGTGTTCAATGTATCGCACAACGTTAAAAACCGAATAACGACGGGACTTGTGGAACCAAGTCATAACGTTATTCGGGGTACTAGTGTATTGCCAAGTACCTGCTTGTCAGAATTTACTTTTTGTTTCTTTCCCATTTAGGAAGTCAGTGGTAATCCCCTTCTTCATTTCTTTCTCAGAGGCTCTGTATCACCTCTGTGTCGTGGTATAAGATCACGCTGAAGAGTGAGAGGCAATGAGCAGAGAAGCTGAAGCAACAGCGTCTGTGGGAGAAGACAAGATGAATGCTCTTTGCCAGGAGCTGTTGTTACCTGGCCCAGCAGTTCTAGGAAGTGACGACAACCATGACATCTCCAGCGAGAACCTGGCAGTGGGACAGAGCTTACTCTTAACAGAGACTTCTGTGGTAGGGACAGAAACAACTGGTGTTGAAATATTTGTGGAGGCTGTGGATGACAACATGTCCTTCAGCAATTCTGACAATACAACAGGTACATTGTGCTCTTCACAAGTTATTGTACTGGTATAAAAACAATCCGTTCTTTGGTTATCCTCTTTTTGTATGAGTATCTTGTCTCCTGCCATTCTTATACAGTATTTAAAATTAAGAACAGTTGAAGGCTGCCTGAGCATCTTTGGGTCTGGCACAAAAGATGGGGAGATTTCATAAAGAGTAGCCTGACCTTTTGACATCTGGTTCTTCTGTGTTTTTTATTATTTTGGAGCAGAGATGTTAGTCACGTGAGGCCACAGAGGCGAGATGGTAAACCTAAAGGGACAGAAACTTTTAATTATTTGAAAGTTCATGTCTGTGTTAAAGGCCCAGTCAGCAAGATCACATACGCATTTTAACCACTACATCACTGAAATATGGTGGGTTCCAGCAGCCTCATGTAGTCCTGGGGCATGTATTGTCCACCTGTCATTTAGAAGGTTGGCATGCCTTTGGGATTAGAAATTTTAAACATCTGATTTGGCTGTTGCCCTACTCCCAATCAAAACTTGTGATCCCCCCCCCCCCTTTGAAAATATTCGGTAGAGTTCTGGGTTCTTACTGAAATGATAGTCTGTTGTTCAGCCTGTTAAGTTAGGCACTTCTGTGACTAGCACAGGGGTTCCCAAACTTTTTGCTCCATGGGCCTGACCACGCCCCCAGGCAGCTGAGCGGGATGATCACATGGTTCCTTCTGCCATAAACACTACCATAAAATGCATCAGTGGCTATTGTAAACAAGTTTACGGCAGCTGCAGGTGTATTTACGGCAGAGTTTATTGCCAGGCATAGGAATGTGTTACTGCATTTTATGGCTGTTTCTGCTTCCGGTAGTAGTGAGGGTGGTGGCGGGCCACATGAAATGGTGCCACGGGCCAGGGCTGGCTTGCAGGCCATAGTTTGGCCATGCCTGGTCTAGCAGGTAATTTGTCTTCATTTATTTTGTTCTGAGAATATCTTGTAATAGTGATAGTGACAGAGCTTTGAAGAATGGTAGTCTACAAACTGACAAGATTACAGTAAAACCTCACATAAAGAGTGCCTTGCTTAGAGACTAACTCGCTTAAAAAGCAGAATTTTCTCTGAATGGTCACCTCGCTTAACAACTAAAACCAACCAAAAACTCGCTTAAATAAATTGGAGTTCACAGTCCCCCACACCCGCCAGAAGTCACAATTGGTCACTTACAATGGTGTTTCACTGAAAGAGCAAACTCGCTTAAAGAGCAATCCTGTGGAACACATTATGCTCTTTAAGCGAGGTACCACTGTATAGTTTATTTTTGCGTTACATTAGACTCGGCGAGAAATTATGTGAAGCTGTTTTGTTTTATTTTTCTGAATTATTCAGCACTGTTAAAACTCATAACCTTACCCTTACAGAAGTCTTGGTTAAAGTCGTGGAATTATACTTCTGCGAACGGTGTGGACAGAGTTTCTCTGATCCCAGCCTGCTTGCACAGCATCAGTGCACTGAGCTTTCCGGACATCAACTCACAAGTCTCCCTCAACTCCAAAGCTTACCACTGGGCCTTACTAGCCAGGAGCTGGCTGGCTCTGGAGAGCAAGGAAGCGGCCCTGAGGCACCCGCTCAGGAATTGCTAGGTGGAAGCCGGCAGGACCTGGAATTCTACACTGAGCCCTTGACGTGCCCCATTTGCCAGGTGGAGTTTGCCCTGCCCAGCAACCTGAAGGAACATTTTAAGGACCACCAGAAGTCCCCGGGTGCCCCACTGTGCCCTGAGGAAGGCTGCAGTTTCAGCTCAGGGGATCGCAAGCAATTCCGGGAGCACTTGCGGTGTGTCCACCAGGTCTGTCCGGTGGCCTGTACCTACCGTGGGTGCCTGGCCTTGTTCCAAAGAAGAGAGGACATGGAGCTTCATCGCAGGAACCACTTCCCATTCCACTGTGGCCGTTGCAGCTTTGTTAGCTCCAACACCAAGCAGTTTGGGCAGCACAGGCGCAGCCACCAGCAGGAGGTGGAAGCAAGGCTAGAGACAGGAGAGGAATCACAGGGTGCTGAGTCCAGTCTCCCTTCTGGAGGAGGAAAGGAACTGACTGATCATCTTCTGAGCTCAGGTACTTGAGAGAATGGGCTTTGGAGCTGAAGGGTGGGTGGAAGGACTACTAAGGAAAGGTTGCGGAGTGACATCAAAAGCTGAGGGTGTCCCCAAATGTGTGAATTTTGTTGCTCATCGCACAGTCGAGTCCGACCCTTTGTGACCCCAATGACCACCTCATGCCAGGCTCCTTTGTCATCTGCCATCCTCCATAGTCCACCCGGATCTATGGCTACTGCTTCAATGATGGCATCTTGCCATCTCATCCTCTGACGTCCCCTTCTCCTTTTGCCTTCGATCTTTCCCAACATCAGGACCTTCTCCAGTGAGTCCTCTCTTGTCATTTGGTGGCCAAAGTACTTGAGCTCCAGCTTCAACATTTGTTCTTCCAAGGAGCAGTCAGGGTTGAATATGTGGATACCAATAGTCTTATGAGAAGAGCTCAGAAACATTCTTTAAAAAAAAAATTCATAACTCACCCACCCCAGTATGACCAATGAAGGATTCTAGTCATACAACTCTTCTGATCTCTTCTTAAGAGCGAAAATGTTTCTAGAGTCACAATGATTGATGATGATACTCATTTTCACCTCCTGAGACCCACTGAGAGACAAAATACATTTTGGAGAAACAAATGTACACAAAACAGTATTCATTTTATGTTGGTATTTGTGTTGTAAAAATATGAATGAATGTGTTTTAGATCTGTCTAAAAATACATACAGTGGAGTATATACGGTATGAAAAATGTATCTAAAAATCAATATGGAGGGAGGAAGGACGTTTTGCAGTCTGGTACAAACAAAGGATGGGATAAGGATGCATCTAGGGCTGGGATAAACTCAAAGCAATCAGGAATGGCATCTCTGTTCTTAATTATATTTTGGATTTTCTAACATGTAAAGCTTGGAAAAAGTTGGGCCCGTACATGTCATGTAAAGTGTTTTTAAAGAAACAATATAAAACTCAAATTCTAAGATTCAGTTTGGTTAAACAAAGCTGTAGGATAGAGAGGATCATAATAGCATGTGTGGTGATGTCTGGCCAGTGGACCTGAATAAGTGTGACTTGTAAATGAAGAAAATTGTAAAATGGCAGAAGATTGTAAACGAAGGAGAATGAAGATAAAGACTACTTGAAACTGATGAGAAGATTCAGTAGCACATCTTTAGTATGGCTTTCTTTCTCTTTGGGCAACCTTTCCTAATTTTTAATTCTTCCTGTCAAACACAGTCATTCAGTTTCCACATTATCCAGTTCTACATCTCTGTTATGGTTCCTTTTCTATTTCTAATTGCCTGATTACAAAGCTTAGGATATTTTCAGATCAAAAGGTACTGTGCCCAAAATCTGTTCTTGCTGAATTTTCTGTAAAAAAGACATGGTGGGAGAACATTGGAGGGGTTGGATCGTTGGTGAGATTCTGTGAAAGGGAGGGAGATTGCATTAAAACACAGTTTGTCTGGCAGTGCTCTCTTTTGCTTGCTTCTGACCATAGGTTCATCTCAGGTCTATTCTTTAAGCCAGCTAAGCCCAAGGTTTATGCTGCTTTTTTGTTTCCAAGGAAGGGCTGAGATACTGAATAAAGAAGAGGATTCTCTCAAAGGACAGAGTGGCTGGGAGGTGACAGAAATGGAGCCTGCATTGGAAGCACGTTCTGATGGCAGGGGAGCATTGACCAAAGAAAACCACACGGGGAATGAAGGGGATCAATTGCTGAATGAGGGCGAAGAGAGCTTGGGCAGGAAAGCATCTTCTAAGATTCTCAAAGGTAGAGGCTTCAATGTATTGGGGAGCAGTATGGTTTTTGGCATTTCTTTCAAAAGAGCTCCTCTCAGTTTCCATAAGTGCACTGACAGTTTGTAGCATGCCCTGAAAATTGAAGGAGAATTGGAGGATTGATTTGCATCTTACTTTAGCATATTCGGTAACTCTCACTACTGCCTAGAAACCACTTAATAGTGTCTTATCCTGCTGCCTTCCCCATGAGTTATTAGTTCTTCCTCTCTATTTGGGGGATGTAGTTAAGCCTCATCTAGAATACTGTATACAGTTATGGACACTGCACTTTAAAGAGGATGCAAACGAACCGGGGGTGGGGGGGATCAGAGGAAGGCAACAAGGATGATCAGGGGACTGGAAATAAAATCCTATGAGGAAAAACTGAAAGAATTGCCCATGTTTAGCCTTGCAAAAAGGAGACCGAGAGGGGATATTATAACACTCTTCAAATGCTTGGGACATAATCATAAAGAGGAAGGCAAGAGTAGGGTCTGCTCTCCATAATTCCAGAGTGCAGGACTAGTAATAACAGGCTCAAGATAAAGAAATCTAGAAACAGTATAGGCTGAATATCAGGAAAAATACTTCTTAACTGTTAGAGACATCTGACGATGGAAGTAATTACCTGGGAAGGTGGTGAGTGCTCCAGCACTGGAGGCTTTGAAGAGAAAATTGGAGAACCATCACTTAGATCTGCTTTGATTTTGGATTCCTGCTTTGAGCAGAACTCATGGCCTTCACTTGGACCCTTCTGCTGCAGTTATTCTATGGCGATTTCCCATCCAGGGCTGACATACTCCAAAAGTACTGTACCTTTCATTTCCTTGGTTATTGAGCATGATTAGCTTGGTTTGCTGATCCTGCAGAACTGTCTGCCTTAACTCCCCAGCATTTTGACCTGGCCTTCTAGCATTCCAGAGAATGCCATGCCTCATTCCCTATTTTACCATTATTGGTGGGTCCCCAGCTTTTCTACAAGTCCGTCCCCCCTCTATTCTGAAAGACAGAAACGGTTTCCCTAAAGTCTGAGTTACCATAATCAATTGGTGTTTGAGCTAAAATATACTGACATTTTTAGTCTTCCTTTGGGTCCAACTTATCACTGGAATGTGGTCCCCCAAAACTTTTCTGAAATTGAATTTCAGAAGCCTGGGCAGGATGGGGACCTTGCCGCCCCTCCCCCTGTGCCCACTCCAACATATTGTATTATAATGTAATGTAATGTAATGTATTGTCTGTAAGCCGCCCTGAGTCGCCACGGCAAGTGGGCGGCTATATAAATTTGAACTAATAAATAAAATAAATAAATTTAGCTTTCCAGCTGAAAGAGGTCTTCCCCTCCATGTTCTGTAGAGGGAGAATGAAGAGAGGTCAGGGCATTGGCCTGTTTCCCCAGGATCCTTCTCTGAGATGGGAGACTGGGGAAATATATCTATGGTTCCTCCTTCGTTCTTTCCTACTGCACTGAATGACTTCTTTTTGTTGTTGCAGGAGACCTGGTCAGGGACTCGAAATGTTTGTTCAAGACCCATATGTGTCCGGAGTGCAAGCGTTGCTTCAAGAAACGGACACACCTGGTGGAACACCTCCACCTCCATTTCCCCGACCCAAGGCTTCAGTGCCCAAACTGTCAGAAGTTCTTCACGAGTAAGAGCAAGCTGAAGATCCACATGATGCGTGAGACTGGGGAGAAGGCCCATCGCTGCCCGCTCTGTCACTACAGCTCTGTGGAGAAGAATGCCCTCAACAGGCACATGGCCAGCATGCATGAGGCCATCTCAAACTTCTACTCAGATGTCTATTCCTGTCCAGTGTGTAAGGAGACATTTAAGCTAAGCCAGGCTCTCAAGGAGCATCTCAAGACCCACAAGGCAGAGCCCAAACCACTGAGCTGCTTCCAGGCCGGCTGCAGCTATTGCACTGAGGACCGCAAGGAGTTCTTGCATCACGCCAGGGAGGCGCATGGCATCAAAGCAGTTGAGTGCAAGTACTATGCTTGCTCCCTGCTCTTCCCCACTGCCGAGGGAATGGAAGCACATCGGAAAACACACTACGCCTTCCACTGCCAGCAGTGTGACTTCATTTGCTCCAACAAGCACATCTTTCGCAAGCATAAGAAGCAGGGCCACCCGGGGAGCGAACAGCTCCAGTGCAGCTTCTGCCCGTTTGCCACATTTAACTCGGTGGAGTTCCATGATCACGTGGGCAAGATGCATGCCAGTGAAAAGATACACAAGTGCGCAGAGTGCAACTTTGCCACGGCGCACAAGCGAGTCCTCATCCGCCACAGGCTGCTTCACACAGGCAAGTGTTCTTTCTGGCTTAACATTCGCTAGAGCGACCCTTGCTCTCATGAAGGCTCTTTTGCGTCTTTGTTTTTCTGCTCTCCAGTTTTGCTGTGAAAAGTCTGTCTGTGGCCCTGGGCAGAGAATTGCAATTGCCAATTTGTGGTTTTAGTTTTTTCTTAGCTGCCAACAGAAGAGAACTTAGAGAGTTCTTTAGATGCACAGGAGTTTCCATTACATGTACACTAGTACCCCGGATAACGTTGAGACTTGGTTCCACAAGTCTCGTCGTTATCCGGTTTTTAATGTTGTGCGATGCATTGATCACACAACAGACTTTTTTTTTACCAATTTTGGGGTCTCTGACCCCCCCTGCTGGGTCCAGGGAGGTGGGGAGACCCGATCCAAGCTGTTTCTGGGCTTCCCCGACGTCCTCAGCCAGTGCAGCAAGCCAGAATGTCGGGATTCGAACCCTGACGTTTTGGCTTGCTGCACTGGCTGAGGACGTCGGGGAAACCCAGAAACAGCTTGGATCGTGTCCCCTGCCTGCTCCAGAGAGATCAGAGGACCTGATCTACAGCTGCAGGGTGGCTGGGGAAGCTGACGGGGACTCCCTGTTGGCTTCCCTAGCCACCCGCCCTTGCCTCCGCAGCTGTGGGGTGGCTGGGGAAGCCGACGGGGGAGCCCCCCGTCAGCTTTCCAGCCTCCCTACCCCTGCCTCCGTAGCTGCAGGGTGTCCGGGAAGCTGAACGGAGAACCCCGTTCAGCTTTCCAGCCACCCTGCTGCTAAAAACAACTGTATCGGATAACGCTAAAAATCGCGTTATTCGATACAAGATTTTTCCGAAAATCTTGTAACATTATGCAGTTTTAGCGCTATCCTGTACTAGCGTTATCCGGGGTATTACTGTATATGAAAGAGATGAGGCTTCCTGACTAATTGTTTGTGAGGCAAGAGGCTTGAAACTAGAAATACTGTAATTAGATTGCTTGGCAAAGGGAACCTGAAATCAAAATTTCCTAGATCTGCAAAAAAAATAAATAATAAAATCTGCCCCTATACAAAAAAGAGACTGGTTTGGCATGTCCTTGGAAGAACTGTTCCAAGGAGTTAACTTCCTATTGCCATGGTGATAGCCAATATCCGGAATGGACATGGCATTTGAAGAAGAAGAATCCAAAAAAGATTTCCTGCAAACTTTTCCTATGCCATCTCAGCTTCTGTAAAATCTAGATTTTGACCTGGTCAGGGAAGGAACTGACAGAATTAAGTAGATATAGACAAATATGTCGCATTTTCAAACTACACAGATAACAGAATTTCCATTATGGTTGTAGATTTTACCAGCTATTTTAGTTTAGACTTAGAGCAGGGATTCTCAACCTGTGGCCTGTGGCACCATTTCATGTGGCCTTCCATCGCCTCCACCACCCCAGAAAGTGCCATGTAGTGGAGGAAGGGCAAAATGGCCGTCTGGCCCCCGAAGCTGTTTGAGGGTGTGTGAAACAGCCCCTGGCTTTAAAAGGTTGAGAACTCCTGACTTAGAGTACCTGACTTGGATGGTAGTCTGCTGTCTAATGTAGCTACAGTCCCCTAGCTGCCTTGTTATTGAGAAAGGTGAGGTGGGTGAATGACTGCTTGGGAACCATTGTGTGAAAATGACTCCCAACACCATCCTGCAGTCACACCCAGCCAAGTGCCCTGTCCTATTGGCTTCTTTTTTATGGAAGAGGAAGCATGTCAACTTGAGCCAACGGAAGAAGTGCTGGCAGGGAGATGTATGCTTTTTGGCTTTGCAGGGCAAAGTCATGATTGGCACCTTAATCACATAGATGCAAAATGACCCCCAGTCTTGCTCCAATGAGGGAACTGGTTAATTTTGCTATTGTCATCTGTACAAGTTGCACTTCACTGTTGCCAGATGACAATGCTACATCTGGCATAGTCATTGAAGCCTAGCTATGAATTAGCTGGTGAAGCTTGGCTATTAATTATATGCTGTGAGAGAATCTTTATTTTAGCATTGTAGTATGTTATGTGAAGAAATTGCTTCCACGTGCACTGTTCTGGAGGGCCGAAAAGGGCCCGATTTTAAATTTAATTTGCTGACCTGAAGGGCGTGACGAATGGGGCCGTCGACCCACAGCTTCCGGTTTGCTCTGTGACTTTAGGAGAAAAGCCTCACAAGTGTCAACTGTGCAACTTCACTTGCCGGGACGTGAGCTACCTTTCCAAACATATGCTGACACATTCAGATGACAAGAACTACATGTGTACAGAATGTGGCTATGTGACAAAGTGGAAGCACTACCTGAATGTCCACATGCGGAAACACAATGGGGATCTCAGGTACAGAGAAATGTCTTCTGCCTGTTTGTTATTTAAATCCAATCCGATCAGGACCCACATGGGTGGTACATTGTGGCACTCCTTGTATGGAATTGAGACGCTGCTTTGTCACTTTCCCACAGAATTCCTCTTGCTGTCACTTCTTCTTCCACATCATCTCTATTGGTTAGAATCAGATCAAGAATAGCTACTACTCTAGTTTTTTCCCTCCATTTTTTGTAGGAGAAAGCTATCAGCCACACAAGCCAGAAATTTCTTGGAAAGGCCATATTTGGCAGAATTTGTCTCCCAACAGATATTGGGATACAGTAATACCTCGGATAACGTTTACCTCTGATAACGCTAAAATCGTATAACGTTAAGTAATCTGGGGAGGAGAATTGGATCGAATAATGTTAAGGTCCTATGGGATGGATCGGATAACAACCGCTAAAGCCTGTGCGGTTACAATGTATCTCAATGGAATTTTAACGTTATCCGATCCATCCCATAGGATTTTAACATGCATCGGATAACACTAAAAATCAGATAACACCAAGACTTGTGGAACCAAGTCTTAGCGTTATCCAAGGTATTACTGTAGTTGAAATCTCCCATTACGACTACATTGTGTATCTTTGATGTTTCTGCAATTAGTTTTTCAAAGATTTTGTCCGCATCTTCTCCTTGATTGGGTGGTTGATAGTAGACTCCAACTACCATCTTTTTTTGTCTCTCCCCTTTCCCCATTCATATTAATCTATATGCTCTCTATGAGACATGCAAATTCATACTCCTGTATTTCTACACAAGGTTATGTGTTTTTAATGTATACCACAGCTCCCTCTCCCTTTCTGCCCTTTTGGTTCTTTTTGAACAGTTTATATCCTTCAGTTACTGTGTTCCAGTCATGGGATTCATCCCACCAAGTTTCTGAAATCCCTATAAAATCATATTTCCCTTCCTGAACTTAGAGTTCTGATTCATCTTGCTTGTTTCCCATACTCTTTGCATTCGTATATAGACATTGAAGATAGTGATTTCCTTTCTCCATTTTTATAACGATTATTATTATTGGTCTCCATTAGAGGTCTGTTCCCCTTATTTTGTTGAGCTTTTTTATACCTAGCATAGGTGGGGCAGATTAATAAATTGCTATAGTTTGCAAGTTTTCCAAGCCTTATGCTCCCCACTCTAGCCCAGAAATTAAACTCTCCACACATTTTTAGAAATATAACAGAATAGTTCTTTTGCTTACAGTTGCTTCAGATAGATAAGTAAACATGTGTTTTCCTTGGTAAAAAAAGTTCTTTACAGTAAGTTTTCATCTTAGACAAACATTCTTTGCTTGTAAGGCAACATATCAATAATAGGTAAGAGTAAAAACGGCAGAAGAATAACTGGAACAACACTGAATAAGAGACCCGAACAACAAGCAGCTTAATACGTGTCAGGTGACCCTAGAGGCAGGAAAAACTAGAAGACTTTTCTATTGGTTGGTTTTTTTTGTTGTTGTTCAGTCGCACAGTCGATTCCAACCCTTTGCGACCCCATGGACCAAAGGTATAATGTACATTAACAGCCCATTGCAAGGTGGAGTCGCTCTAATATACACAACATGTTTAACTAAGCATTCCTCTTTCTTCACCTCTTGTTTTTACATCTCACTTCTCCTTCCATTATTCATGTTACTCTCATTTATGTTGTACACCAGTGGTTCCCAACAAGGGGTACACAGCCCACTAGTGGACTTCAGTTCCCAGAAGCCTCAATCAGTACATTGGCTGATCAGTGCTTTGGGGAAATGACTTAGGCTTCTGGGAATTGAAGTCCAAAAACCAGCATTTGGGAAACACTGTTGTACACATTAGATTTAGACCTGGGGAAATCCATGCTTAAATCCCAGCTCAGCTGAATTTTTTGAAGGTCCTGAGCAAGGATGTAATTTTTTGATTTCTTGGATGGCAAATCCCATAATTCCCACTTTTAATGTTCTTTATAGACTCCTAAATGTGGCTCACCTGAGAGAAAAGGATCAAGCAGAATTAAGCCTGATTCTTCCTCGCTTGCTGTTCAGAGGGAAAGCTCTCAGCTAGCTGGGGCAAGAACAGGAAGCTTAAGGCCTTTCTCCCAGGTTATGCCACATTTGGATGGCTGTAAGGCGTCTTCGGGGGACTATGGTGGCTCAAGTGGTTAAGACACAGAACTTGACGACTGGAAGTTCGGAGTTTGATTCCCGATTACTGCAGGACGGAATGAGCTCCTGTCTTTGTCCCAGCTCCTGCTGACCTTGCAGTTCGAAAGCAAGAAATGGCAAGTAGATAAATAGGGACCACTTCAGTGGGAAGGTAAACAGTGTTCTGTGCACTCCAGTGTTTAGTCATGCCTGCCACATGTCCACGGAAATGTCTGCAGACACAGACAGCGCTGGCTCTTTGGCTATAAACAGAGATGAACACTGAACCCAAAAGTTGTATACGACTGGCTTTCGAGCAAGGGCGACCTTTACCTTTACCGAAGGTGTCTTCTCTGCCAGGTAGTAAGCAGTTTTTCTTAGCTTCCTTTCTTCCAGTTTGTAAAATGGAATGTGAACTATTTTCACAGAACCGTCAGGTGGAGCTAACGAGAAAAAAGTAGTGTTTACCAAGATTGCTATGCAAAGCTGTCCCAAACTGGTATTTTACTATGTTTTGACCAACTATTGCTCTTTTGTTAGGTATCAGTGTAATCAGTGCCCGTACCGCTGCCATCGGGCTGATCAGCTGAGTAGCCATAAGCTGCGCCACCAAGGCAAATCCTTGATCTGTGAAGTGTGCGGCTTTGCATGCAAGCGCAAGTATGAGCTGCAGAAGCACATGCAGGCCAAGCATTCCCAGGACTATCAAGTGCCTGTCTTCCAGTGCCAGTACTGCAGCTACCAGACTAAATACAAGCAGGCCTTGCTCAACCACGAGAACTGCAAGCACACCAAGCAGAGAGAGTTCCGCTGCGCCCTCTGTTCCTACAGTACCTTCAGCAACACAAGCCTGTTTTTCCACAAGCGCAAGGTCCACGGCTATGTGCCTGGTGACAAGGGCTGGCAGGAGAACTATGCCAGCAGAGAGCTGGAGGTTGCTTCCTCTGAGGTGCTGCTCAGCTGCAATCTGGCCATGGCGCTGCATCCAGAGTCCATCTCTTCCTTGCCAGAGAGAGAACCATGGCATGAGAAAGCCCAGCCTCTTGCTTCAGAGGCCCAGGAGGAGGAGATCTGCCCCAAGGAGGTGCTCATCATGCCTCTCTTTAGGAATGAAAATACTGCAGAGGAGCAAAAAGGAGACATTGTGAGAGGGCAAGATCAGCGCATGGCTGACGGGGCCACTTCAGAGGAGTTGTCTCTGAAAGTATCTTCTGTGAATTCAGAAGAAGCAGAAAGTGGTGGCGAGCCCGTTCCAACTTGCACTCTGCACTTGGAGCCCTTGTGCAACTCAGACCCAGTTCTGGAGCAGTTGACTGAGGAGATGCCTGCAGCTCTGCCAGAGACTGATGGGGCTCTGAACTGCAGGGAGATAGACTCAGCCTATGAAGTGTTAGACTCCAGGGATACTTATGTCTTAGAGAGTAGTGAGCCTGTCCTTGAGAACATCCCTGACTTTGAGGAGGAGGCAGAAGTTTCTGAAGATGGTGGCCTGGAGTTGGAGAAAGATATTGGTTCCAACACTGGTGACAATAGTGGAAAGATTGTGTTGCAAGATCTGGGTTATGATAAGACTGAGGGACAGAACACAGAATGCTTGCAGGTACCATCCAGCCCCGAACAGAGAACGGGGTGCAAAGAACCAAAGACACAAGAGGCTGTGCCAGATGTGCTAAAGGAAGACTCCTTCCAGCCTGGGCCTAACCATGTGGCCTCACTTAACTCAGAAGGTGGACTCCTCTCTTCAGAAGAGGACTCCCAGTCAGAATCTGTGCTTAGAGCCCTACGGAAGCAGGACAAAGAGCAAGCAGAAACCCTGGTCCTGGAGGGGAGGGTGCAGATGTTGGTGGTCCAGTCTAAGAGTCGGGTCTTCAAGTGTGAGAAATGTTCCTACATCACCAAGAAGGAGAAGTCCATGTTAGTGCACTGCAAAGTGGGATGCCAGAGCAAGAAGTGTCCTTTAGTATGCCAGGAGTGTGGAGCCATCTTTAAGCAGCAGAGAGGACTGAATACCCATCTCCTAAAGAAATGTCCAGTCCTCATGAAGAAGCACCCTGGAAAAACAACCTGCTTATACCAGGCGGCTGCTGAGGTAGATAAGAATGGCACAGGACCACTGGGTGAGGCAGATGTGAGCAAGCTGAAAGAAACTTCTTGGGGAGTAGGATGGAGGTCAGATAATGCTGAATCTGTGATCACTCCACTTCCTGACCATCAGTCCATAGCTGTTGATCTGCATGACAATCCATCCCACGTTGTCCCTGAAACCGTGATCGAAGAACAGCTGCTGCCTGGTAAGGAAGATCCTGTCAGCTGCCATTCAGAGAGATACTACACAGAACAGGGGAAGTTCCACTGTAAATCCTGCTCCTTTGTCTGCTCACGGGCGTCCACCATCCGGTCCCATGTGGAGGATGTTTGTCGTGGCTCAGAACCATTCAGTTGCCGCTTGTGCTCAAAGACATTCCGCTCCAAGAGGGCCCTTAATATCCACCAGGGAGAGGGCCATGCTGAGGCTCGTCCCACCAGCCAGCTTGAGGGATCCAATGCTCCCTTGCCCCCAGCAGAAGAAGAGGAGCGAGGGAATGAGCCAAGTAGCCAAGAGGAGGTGGGCCAAGCTGATGGATTAGCAGGGACTGCGCCTCCCCCTCCAGTCACTCTGCGCAAGAGGCGTCCTTTCTCCTGCCCTACCTGCCCTTTTACCTGCCACCAAGAACGGGCCCTGAAAACTCACAAGAAGCGAGGCTGCTTGAAACCGGGGGAGTTTCGCTGCGCCCTCTGCCCCTTCGCTTCCAAGACCGCTGCAGCCCTGCGGCTCCACCGCAAGCTCCACCGGAAATACTACAGCGCACGGCCTCAGCTGGCCTGCCACCAGTGTGACTTCACGTGCAAGCAGGTGCGCTGCCTGCACCAGCACGTCCGCATCAAACACGAAGGCGTGAAACCCTACAAGTGCCCTTACTGTGATTTCAGCACCACCCGTCGCTACCGCCTGGACGCCCACCAGTCTTTGCACACAGGCGTGGGCCGCATTGCCTGCCCAACCTGCGGCCAGACGTTTGGCACCAACTCCAAATTACGCATTCACCACTTGCGTGTCCATGAAAAGAAGCCCACCCATTTCTGCTCGCTTTGTGACTACAGCGGCTACATTCAGAATGACATCACCCGCCATGTCAACAGCTGCCACCAGGGGGATTTGAACTTTACTTGTGCACACTGTGAAGCCCGCTTCAGCTCGGAGACGGCCCTCAAGCAACACGCCCTGCGGCTGCACGAACAGAAGATTTCCTACCCTTGCCCCCACTGTCCCTTTGTCTGCCACAGTGAAGCCACTCTGAAGTGTCATGCCCAGAAGCACCATCCTCACCTGGAGTGTACCACCTGTAAGGAAACCTTGACCTCTCGTGAAGAGCTAGAGGAGCATAAGAAGTTGCACTTCAGTCATCACTGCAATATCTGCAGCTTTGCAGCCAAGGAGCGGCAGCAGCTGGTGAGCCACTACTTGGACGTGCATGAGCCCTCTGTGGCTGAGGAAAAGCCCCTCAGGTGCTCCTTCTGTGACTTTGGCTGCCACCACCAGCTGGTGTTTGACCACCACATGAAAGGCCACGGGGGGACCCGCATCTACAAGTGCTCAGACTGTAATTATGCCACCAAGAACAAGCAAAAGATCACGTGGCACATACGCATCCATACTGGGGAGAAGCCTTACAAATGCCACCAGTGCCAGTATGCATGTGCTGACCCTTCACGCCTCAAGGTGAGAACTTTCTACTGCTTTCTTTATGAGTTGGTAGTAAAATATGTATACTAAGGCAGGTCTCAAAAAGTTCTCCCCTGTCTTCGCCCTATGAAAGGCAAGGTTCTGTTATCTGCAGAGTTTCTAGGAAAGAATACAAGAGCTCTTGTTTTCTCTGGCTGTCTATCCCATTTTGCAAAATTACGTCCTGCTTGTTCAAATTGGCTGAAAAGCCCTTTGTCTTGGTGGTGTTCTGTTTTGACGTCAAAGCACAGCAAAGCAAAGCAATCACACATAACTACTGCCCCATAGCGCTTAGTGCACTCTCTGGGTGGTTTACAAGTTAATTAGCATTTAGCCCCTAACATGCTGGGTGCTCATTTTACTAACCTCAGTAAGATGGAAGGCTGAGTCAATCTTGATTCCTAGTCAGGATCTAACTCACAACCTTTTGATTGATTGATTGATTCGATTTGTATGCCACCCACTCAGCATATGCCGACTCAGGGCGGCTCACAAAAATCACAACATATCAAACATTACAGTACAGTAAAATATAACAATACAGTAATACCTCAGATAACGTTTACCTCGGATAACGCTAAAATCGCATAACGTTAAGTAATCTGGGGAGGAGAATTGGATCGAATAACGTTAAGGTCCTATGGGATGTATCGGATAACAACCGCTAAAGCCTGTGCGGTTACAATGTATCTCTAGGGAGCTTTAAAGTTATCCGATACATCCCATAGGATTTTAACATGGATCGGATAACACTAAAAATCAGATAACACCAAGTCTTGTGGAACCAAGTCTTAGCGTTATCCGAGGTATTACTGTACAATAAAATGTGATGGATCACTCACTGCAGCTTCTTTATCTGACAAATTTCTTATGATCTGTTCCTCTATTACTGTATCCATTTGCTTAATATCAGGTCATATCTCTATGAGCTGAAAGCTCTGGCTGATGGATGGTTTGTCTCTACCCCTCTACTCCCAGCCGTAACCCAGGAGGTAATTTTCACTTGGTTAATAGAGATTATTTTCCTTTTGGGAGTGACTCTAGTTTTAACCACAACTCTGGTTTGAGTTGTGCCGAGAAATAGATTGGTAGTCAGTGGAGCTGCTGAAACAGAATTTATATGGTGGTTGTAACCAGTTCCACTTAACAATCTGGTTGCGATATTTTGGACCTTCTGACCCATTTTTAAAAGCAGCCCCACATAGAGCACATTACAGTAATCTATTTCCTGGAGATCAGATCAGATCAGAACTCTCCAGGAACAGGTGCAGCTGGCATACTAGTTTTCACTGTGAAAATGCACTTCCTCCTGGCCACTGCCAAAACCTGAGTATCCAGCCTTACAGATGAATCCAGGAGCACATCCAAGTTGCACATCTCTGTCTTCAGAGGGAGCATAACCCTGTGCATCACAGGCTGGATCCCTATCCCATGATGTGACCCAGAGCACCTCTGTCTTGCATGGACTACGCTTCAGTTTGTTCACCCTCATCCAGTCCATTACCGACAACAGACATTGATCTAGAACCAATACAGCATCCTCAGATTTAGATGGAAATAATCCCCTTTTGTCCCAGGCCCCCACTTTTAGACACACACATCCAGACCAGGAAAATCGTGGCATCTGGTGATGGGAATGGCATGACAATAGATCAGTGCCGCCCCATCTCCACATCCCCTTGCTCTTGTCTGCTGCTGCTCAGAAAATCCTGGTGAGGTAAACTGAATCAGATTAACACTCCAACATCATCCACCCAAGGTTCTGTAATGCAAACTAGGTTGGGATGTTCATCCAGGATCAAACCTTGGATGGCTGTTTTCCCATTCGTCAACCTGGCATTTAGCAATAGCACTTTCAACCCTGGAGGACTGGTGCTGGCAGTGGATGACTAGTCAGTGAGACGAATGGGCGCTATATCACTGCTGAGTGCTCTTGTTCCTAAAGGCTTGGATCAAGTTGATGCTCTACAGTGAAAATGAATAAACCCATGTATGAGATTTGTATCTAGTGTGCCATCTTTCTCTCTCTCTTTCTGACCAGTATCATATGCGCATCCATAAAGAAGAGAGGAAGTACCTTTGCCCAGAATGTGGTTATAAGTGCAAGTGGGTAAATCAGCTGAAGTACCACATGACAAAGCATACAGGTATGTGTTTAGGAGGATTCAGCACTTGTGAGCCTGAAAAAGTAGTTTCTGCCTTTTTTCTTGTACATATTTGTCAACCCATTCTCCTATTCACAGATACAGTAAAACACTGGATAACGATTGGATCGGATAACGCTAAAATCGCATAACGTTAAGTAATCTGGGGAGGAGAATTGGATTGAATAATGTTAAGTTCCTATGGGATGGATCGGATAATAACCGCTAAAGCCTGTGCAGTTACAATGTATCTCTATGGAGCTTTAACGTTATCCGATCCGTCCCATAGGATTTTAACATGGATCGGATAACACTAAAAATCGGATAACACCAAGACTTGTGGAACCAAGTTTTAGCGTTATCTGAGGTTTTACTGTATGTGTTTTTCAGCAGCGTTGACCATGTTTTCTTAGCCTTGGGCCTCCAAGTGTTTCTGGGCATCAGTTCCCAGAAGCCCAAGTCAACACAGGGCCTCTGGGAATTGAAGTCCTAGAACAGTGTTTCCCAAATGCTGGTGTTTGGACTTCAGTTCCCAGAAGCCTAAGCCAGTATATTGACTGATCAGTGCTTTGGGGAATTGACTTGAGCTTCTGGGAATTGTAGTCCAAACACCAGCATTTGGGAAACACTGTCCTAGATCATCTGAGGGCCCAAGGTTGAGAAATCCTGGACCAGGCAGTTGGTCTCTTTCAGAAGTTGTGTGTGGAGACATGGCTGATTTTTGCACAGTGTCATAGAAGTGTCATTACTGTTTATTTTATGTAGAGTCTTTGCCAAAATGTTATCATCATGAATTCTTTTTGTGAATCTCGCAATATGCCATTAGGAGGGATGGTTCTCTGCGGATGAATTTCCACACAGAACACATTGGACCTCCTCTACGTGACTCTGTGTGATGAACTGTAAATCATGCTCCTGAGGACTGTACTTAAAGCTACTGTGGAGGTTGGCGCTGCAGTTCAGGTTCTCTCTCATTCTTTTTGGCTCTTTAATTGCAATAATAATGAAAACTACAAGAGAGAGAAGCAGAACTATGAACTGTTTCGTGCTGAGTCAGTGTACTGTACTTTGAAGACTACCTTTCCTTTTTTCACTTAATATACACATGTATGTATGTTTGTTTTTTGTTTATTTAATTTCTGTTGTATGCTGCCTTTCACCCATAAAGGGTGTGGCTCACAATAATCAAATCAAGGTGAGATTAAAAATACAATAAACTATTCAACTAAAAAGCAATTGAACATTTTAGATATAAAAGTTAATTATCTAAAAGTGTTAAAAGAACCTGAAAAAACCACACTGAGAGAATAACTAAGATAACAGGGAAAATCTAGCTTCAATGTGGTGGCTTAGTGGTTAAGATGCTGAATGTGATGACAGGGTCTGCAGGTCAGCAGTTCGAGACCCGAGTACTGCACGATGGAGGGAGCTCCTGTCTCTGTCCCAGCTCCTGCCAACGTAGCAATTTGAAAGCAAGAAGATAAATAGGTGGGGAGGTAAATGGCGTTCCATGTTTAGTCATGCCTGTCATATATCCACAGAAACGTCTGTAGACACAGACAGCGCTGGCTCTTTGGCGATAAACAGATGAGCACTGAATCCTACGAGTGGCTTTTGAGCAAGGGTGACCTTTACCTTTACCTAATCATTAAAAGCCTGTTGTAAAAAGAAATATATTTAATCATTTCCTGAAGGACAAGATGATGGAGACTGACCTAATCTCCCAAGAGAGAGCATTCCATACTCTTGGAGCAGCCACAGAGAAGGCTTTCTCTCATGTCCTCAGTAGGCGCACTTGCAAGAGTTGTAGGACTGAGAGGAGGGCCTCCCTCGGAAGTCTTAGGAGCCAAGAAGGCTCATAAGGGAAGCTACAGTCCTTCAGATAGGCTGAACCCAAGCCATATTGGGCTTTCTAGCTCCTAACCAACACTTTGAAATCGCCCTGTAGACAGACCAGCTGCCAGTGAAGATGTGGAACAGTTGGATTATGAGTGCTCTGCAAGCCAGGCTGCAGCATTTTGAACCAGCCGAATTTTCCAAACTGTCTTAAAAGGTAGCCCCTGGCAGAGCACATTACAGTAGCTCAGGTTGACTGTAACTAAGGCAACACCTCGGCTGTTGGGAAACTTTACATCTGTCATAAAGAGTAAATAAAGGGACTGGAGCAAAATGTCATTACTTGCACGAGGTGCTAAGACCTGAGGTAGTGGGATGAAACGGCCTCAAGGGAAGATGGCGTTAGGCCCCTGAAACACTTACTTTGGGTGAGGACTAACAGGCAGAGTGAATGGCTAAATAGAGCATGGACAGAGTTTGTGGATAGCCATATTGAAGAGTGTGTCTGACCCCCTTGCAACTATCCATCCAAACCAAAACCGCTCACCACTCGTAGGCTGTGATTGGCATTGGCTCTTGGAGTAGGATAGACTGAAAGCACTTTGGTTACAGCAGTGGGAAATGTGTTCTAGTTCCTGTGTGTTTGGCAGGTAATATTTTACTCAGTGACATACAGGGATTGATTCTGTGGGTTGCTAAATGTGCATTTTTGTTAACTAGTTTTATGGACAGAATTCAGAACCACAGTTCAGTACAGAGTTGGGACAGAACTTGGAGCAGCAATACTGACAGCCTGGGAAATAGAAAACGCTTTGGCTTGGGCGGTGTGGGAATATTGCAGTCCCTTCGCTTCTAACATGTTTCATTCGCACACAGGGATCAAGCCATACCAATGCGATGAGTGCACGTACTGTACTAACCGTGCCGATGCCTTACGCATCCACAAAGAAACGCGCCACCGGGAAGCCCGGTCCTTCATCTGCGAACAATGTGGGAAGGCCTTTAAGACCCGCTTTCTCCTCAAGACGCACCTCAAGAAGCACAGCGAGGAGAAGCCGTACGTCTGTAATGTGTGCTGCCGGGGCTTCAGGTGGGCTGCTGGCTTGCGACATCACTATCTCATCCACACCAATGAACATCCATTCTTCTGCCGCTACTGTAACTACAAGGCGAAACAGAAGTTCCAAGTGATCAAGCATTTGCAAAGGCACCACCCTGAGCAGGGCGGAACAGAGGGGGACATTAGCCAAGGTGTGGGCAAAGACTCCAGCGCTCTGACTTTCCATCTGCATGATGTTCAGCTGGGGATTGCTCCCGCCAAGCAACCAGAAGAAGGGGGGGAGGGTGATGCGTCGCCACATGGCTAAGCCAGCTCACCCTGCTAGACTTAACAAATTACAGTTTACTTGGCTATAGTTTGCACAAGCCATAAGTGAAGTGAAATAAGCATGGTGAGGCCGTCTCCAAGCTCCCCAGGGGGAAACGGGAGCCCCACTATGTCACGTGTATGTACTTGTCTATGTTTGTAGTCATATCTGTATAGGGGTTGTAAAATACGTAACTAAAAAAAAAATCTTCAGACTTGTTGGTAATTTTGTTGACGCAGGCTTCTTTGACTTAATGTACAAACCAAAGATGGAGAAATCACAATTATAAAACCTGGCAGACAGGCACGGGAACTGATCGTGTTGTCTCTGTAACAATTTTGGCACTGCAGCAGTTGATCACAAATGTCTCTCTTTCCTGAAGCATAAATTTGGCAGATTTATACACCTGGAAATTGTCTAAATAATGAGGAAATGACTTGATGACAGGGAGGTCATCAGGTTAACAGTTCGAGACCCAAGTGTTGCAAGATGGACTGAGCTCCTGTCTCTGTCCCAGCTCCTGCCAACCTAGCAGTTGGAAAGCAAGACATTGCAAGTAGATAAATAGGTACCACTTTGGTGTGAAAGGTAATAGTGTTCTCGTTGCTCTGATGTCTAGTCATGCCTGCGACATGTCCACGGAAATTTCTGCAGATGCAACCAGGGCTGGCTCTTTGTAAACAGAGATGAGCCCTGCACCCTAGAGTCAGATATGACTGGCTTTTGAGTAAGGGAGACCTTGACTTTTACTATATGGCCAAATTGAGTTTTCTTACCCGCAGTCGTCGGTCAGGTTTATTATAAGAAAAATGGCTCCCTTTGTTTCCACTCTTCCCCCACCCACCCCGCCCCAGCTACCTGTATAACTATGTGGAGATGCTCAGGTGATTGGAGAACATTATCTTGCAAAGGTACTTTCTGCTGCAAGGGATGTCAACGTTGGCCTGGAAGGTCTTATGTTTAAGTTACAGATGCATTAGGAAGCAGTAGTGCCGTGATGATGAAACCTGGCACTCCAGGTGCTTTTGAACTTCCAACTCCCAGAAGTCCCTGTGAATCCACACAAATGGGTTTACTGCATGAGCATACTGCGACTTGGGCTTCTGGGAATTGAAGTCCAAGAACAGCTGGAGTGCCAAGTTTCCTCATCACAGCAGTAGTGTCTTAAGGGAGAGAAGAACTCATCGCTCTTCTGCCATCCCAGGAAGTGCTGGGAATCCTGTCAATCTTCCCAGCTTTAAAGTCATCAGTTTTCTTCCACTCCGCAATGATTGGAATATTTGTTTAAAACTCTGGCTTACAAGGGAGGTTCATCAAGTAGCTGTCTTGGCAGGATAAACAAGATGACAGCTGTACTTAAATGTGTCTTGGGCATTACTGTACTGTAGGAATCTCCAGGAAGCTTTACCGTTCCCAAAGTAAGCCTTATTTGTCAGGATCAAATGCTTGTCTTCCAGAGTGTTTCACTGAAGATCATTCATACCTCATTGTAGATAAGGCTGAGGATGTAATGATGCTACAGATAACTGAGAAGTCTTAATATCTCAAAATGGAATGACATGCTGTGTCTTTTTAAAATGCCTTGCTTCAGTTTACTAAAGCTGTATTTTCCAGGAAATGATCTTTGGGAGGGAGGGAAGGGTTCGCTCTGAATATAGAGCTAGGGCCGGGCTCTAAGAGCCTCCTTATATAGCAACAACCCTGTGTAATAGGCTGGCCTGAGCTGAGGCAGTGACTAACCAAGAGTATCATCCCTTGGTGGGAGTTTGGCACAAGGGCTTCTGAGACCCCCCGTTTCACATTTTGATCGCTTCACCACTCGGGCTCTGTAAACTAAATCTCTCTGTATCAGCAACATCAAGAAGTATGTGTTGATCAACTCTGTAATCCCTGGGTCATTTACAGTAACATTTGTACAGAAAGCCCACTTCCACACTTGTGCTTATGCAACAGGATAGATGTCTTCTGACCACAGGCTAACAGTTTGGGGGCAAAAGATTGCTGAGTGCAGATGCAGGACTTAGATCTTCTGTATGCAGTATTTCTGTTCCTTCATGCCCATTTCACTGACATTTTCCTTTGTTTGGATCTTTAGTCTCAGCCTTTAATTAGCAAAAAAATCAAATTATTCAACCCAAGTCCTGCCTATCAACATGGGTATAAATTACCCTCAAGCAGTCATTTAGCTCAGTGGTGGGCTCAAATTTGTTTTTACTACCACACTGTGGGTTTGGTATAGCAGGTGTGGCCAGGAAGTATTGCACAGTCATAATTTCATAGACACGTAGTATAATATATAATGTATAATTGTATATATTGTAATATACAGTAATACACTAGTACCCCGAATAACGTTATGACTTGGTTCCACAAGTCCCGTCGTTATTCGGTTTTTAACGTTGTGTGATACATTGAACACACAATGTTAAAAAAAGCCCTGTTTCCCTGGAGGCTGCAGGAAGCGAGAACATCGGGATTTGAATCCTGACATTTTGTCTTGCTGCTGCCTCCAGGGAGGTGGGAGAACTTTGGAAACAGCTTGGAGCGGGTTTCCCCACCTCCCTGGACCCGGCGGGGGGGTCAGAGACCCCAAAATTGGTAAAAAAAACGTCCGTTTTTTTTACCAATTTTGGGGTTTCTGACCCCCCCGCCGGGTCCAGGGAGGTGGGCAGACCCGATCCAAGGTGTTTCTGGGCTTCCCCGACGTCCTGAGCCAGTGCAGCAAGCCAGAATGTCAGAGTTCGAATCCCGATGTTCTGGCTTCCTGCACTGGCTCAGGACGTCGGGGAAGCCCAGAAACACCTTGGATCGGGTCCCCACACCTCCCTGGACCCAGCGGGGGGGTCAGAAACCCCAAAATTGGTAAAAAAATGGACTTTTTTTTACCAATTTTGGGGGCTCTGACCCCCCCGCCGGGTCCAGGGAGGTGTGGGGACCCGATCCAAGGTGTTTCTGGGCTTCCCCGACGTCCTGAGCCAGTGCAGCAAGCCAGAATGTCAGGATTCGAATCCCGACGTTCTCGCTTCCTGCAGCATAAAAGAGGGTGGGGGAAGTTCAAAATTAGCGCACATCAGCTCTAGGGAGGTCGGGAGACCTGATGCGCGCTAATTTTGAACTTCCCCCACCCTCTTTTATGCTGCAGGAAGCTAGAATGTCGGGATTCGAATCCTGACATTCTGGGTCGCTGCACTGGCTCAGGACATCGGGGAAGCCCAGAAAAAGCTTGGATCGTGTCTGCCCACCTCCCTGGACCCGGCGGGGGGGTCAGAGACCCCAAAATTGGTAAAAAAAAAGCCCGGTTTTTTTACCAATTTTGGGGTTTCTGACCCCCCCGCTGGGTCCTGGGAGGTGTGGGGACCCGATCCAAGGTGTTTCTGGGCTTCCCCGACGTCCTGAGCCAGTGCAGCAACCCAGAACGTCGGGATTCGAATCCTGACATTCTGGGTCGCTGCACTGGCTCAGGACATCGGGGAAGCCCAGAAAAAGCTTGGATCGTGTCTGCCCACCTCCCTGGACCCGGCGGGGGGGTCAGAGACCCCAAAATTGGTAAAAAAAAACGTCCTTTTTTTTACCAATTTTGGGGGGTCTGACCCCCCCGCCGGGTCCAGGGAGGTGTGGGGACCCGATCCAAGGTGTTTCTGGGCTTCCCCGACGTCCTGAGCCAGTGCAGGAAGCCAGAACGTCGGGATTCGAACTCTGACATTCTGGCTTGCTGCACCGGCTCTGGACGTCGGGGAAGCCCAGAAACACCTCCAGAGAGATCAGAGGACCCGATCTACAGCTGCAGGGTGGCTGGGGAAGCTGACAGGGACTCCCTGTCGGCTTCCCTAGCCACCCGCCCATGCCTCCGCAGCTGTGGGGTGGCTGGGTAAGCCGATGGGGGAGCCCCCCGTCAGCTTTCCAGCCTCCCCACCCCTGCCTCCGTAGCTGCAGGGTGGCTGGGAAGCTGAACGGAGAACCCCGTTCAGCTTTCCACCCACCCTGCTGCTAAGAACGACTGTATCGTGTAACGTTAAAATCGCGTTACTCGATACAAGATGTTTCCGAAAATCTTGTAACGTTATGCGGTTTTAACGATATACGGTACTCGCGTTATACGGGGTATTACTGTACCTCATATAACATTAGTATCGAATAACACGAAAATCGCATAACATCAAGGAATCTGGGGGGAAGAATTGCATCAGATAACATTAAGATCCTATGGGATGCTTCAGATAACAACCGCGAAAGCCTGTGTGGTTACAATGTATCTCTATGGATCCCATAGAGGATCAGATAACACTAAAAATCATATAACACGAAGACTTGTGGAACCAGGTTTTAGTGTTATATGAGGTTTTACTGTACAATATATAATTGTTTCATCCCTGCAGTAAAAAAACGGTATAAAATTTTACTCTAAACCTTCAATCCCAAACATATTTACTTGCATGTAACTTCTGGACCATAATCCAATGCAGGCTCACCTGGCTTCAGGTAAGTAAGAATAAAATTGGGTTGCAGGAGACTTCACATTTCACAGTGAGAAAATACTGTGAAAAAGAGAACACTTCACTTCTCATATCTGCTATTTCCATGTCTAATTTCTCTCATTAGAAAAGGAGCATTGCTTTTAAAAATGGGGAAAGTTCAAATTTTGGTTATACTAGTACAGTGGTACCTTGCTTAAAGAGCATAATGCATTCCATGGGATTGCTCTGTAAGCAAGTTTGCTCTTTAAGTGAAACACCATTGTAAGTGACCAACTGTGACTTCTGGTGGGGGGGATTGCGAACCCCGATTTAGTTGTTAAGCAAGTTTTTGGTTGGTTTTAGTTGTTAAGCGAGGTGACCATTCAGAGAAAATTCTGCTCTTTAAGCGAGTTAGTCTCTAAGCGAGGCACTCTTTATGCAAGGTTTTACTGTATTTTGTCCTTCAAGAATAAATCCCAGTATTTAGGGTTCAACCACAAGAGATTATAAAACTCACAGCTACTCAGAGATTGAGGGAAGAGTTCATTATATCATCATGAACCATAATCCCTGGAAGCTTTGGTGAATAACCACATTTTAAAAAGCAGACTCATCTTATACTCAAGTTTTCTCTTCTACACCCTGGCCCCGGCACCCGCGGCTGCATTTCCCACTCTAGGTTTATACATGAATCAATCAGTTATCCTGGTTTCTCGGGTAAAATTAGGTACCTTGGCTTATATTTGGATCGGCTTATACTCAAGTATATATGGTAATCAGATGATGTCTAGAATTTTTTAATTTCTTCCTGAAAATGACATTAAAGCAACATATTGATAAGGGTATATGCAGTTTTATTCAAGTTGTAGAATTTTGCAACACGATCGGCATTCATCGGCTATCATCAAAATTTGGGATGCCACTATAATAGAATACCATCAGTCTCTTCTAATTCCTCCTTTTATTTATTTCTTATCTCATAAAAGCAATGTTAATGAAGTAATATAATTCCAGGATATCCCATTCTCAATCTCGGAGGATACATTCTGGCTTGGATACATGGAGCTTATGCTCCTTACAAAGGAGGCAGTATTTGGAAAAGAATGGCATTTCATATACTGCTTTATGTATTGCATCTGTAAAAAAGAACCTGAGTTAAACAAAGAACATTGAGAAGAACAGGAAGGTATTATCTTTGACAGATTTATCAAACAAGAGATTGCTCCTGTGGTGCATGTTGTAACCACAGTACTTATAGATACTCAGCATACTAGCCATGGATCTCTAACCCATGTCAATTTAAGATGATGGCAACTTTTAATAGTATGAAATTCTTCTCTTTCTGGATAATTTTCATCTGTATTAAGTTATTGGTTTCCTTTGCTAGCACATGCCAGACAAGCAGATGCGGCTTTTAATTAATCATGCAGGGTTATTACTGGCTGCCTGAAACTTCCCCCTACTGAAAATTTTTTTACTGGGTTGGCATTGCCCTTCAGAAGTACAAGTGAATTGCTAGCAAATAATTAACAAAGTAAGGTAATACAGCAGCAAACCCTTCCACTTCATGGGCACCAACCTCCTAGATCTGTGATGGTGAACCTTGGCACTTCAGGTGTTCTTGGATTTCAATTACCAGAAGCCCAAGTTGCACTCCTGCTGATCAGGACTTCTAGGAATTGAAGTTGAAGAATAGTTGGAGTGCCAAGGTTCACCATCCCTGCCCTAGATTGTGGCTAAAATTGAGGAAACATTTTCTGCACACCTCTCAAACTCTAAATATTAAAGCAGAAGGAGCTAGGCTAAACCTATGGAGAGTAAGAACAACGCACCATGCCAAATGGATGAACACCAACAAGTGTCATCCACCAGAACAAGATTCTGGCTAGACATTTTGAAGACTTCAAAACAAAATTAGAAGATCAAAGAATAATCATGTAAAATGAGACTATTTGGATACAGAACAGCTTTTCTGCAAATGTGGAAAATTCAATAAATGCAGCATTTAAGTGCATACTATTTATGCTCCACCCCATGAACAAATGTAAATCTGGTAAACGGCCAAGATAATGCATTTCATTAAAAAATAATCTAGTTATTTTAACATTTTCTTTTGAATTTTACCTATACATTATTTTATATACATGCATAATTTTAAATTGTGCAATGCTCCGATATGAAGAAAAATGAAATTTCTTTTGTCACAGCAAATATTACATTCTCCAGAAAAGCAGTATCAGTCAGCAACCAACCACAACCCTCTGCCTCCTATGTGGAATGTTAGCATGTGTTATTTCTAATTGTTGCAAACTGTAAACAACTGTAGAAATCTAAAAGTATAAGAGATCACTTCTTGTGAGTAAATAGCTGCATCTTGGCTCCAAGCAAATGGCCAGGCTTCTAGCAATAGCAGTCACACTTATATGCCACCCCATAGTATACTCTCTGGGCAGTTCACAAGTTAATTAGCATTTTACCCCCAACATTCTGGGTACTTCTATAGATCTATTAAATTAAACATGTTGATGAATAGTTAAATACAACTGCATTTAAAAAAAAACAAGATTTCTTTTGAGGCTTTACTTAATCCCAGCATGTTCCTACTAGGAAGAATTCTTCATGAAAAATATTTTTACAAACATTGTTCATGTTATGTTGAGAAAAAGAAACTGTGACCTGTATCTTCACTCTTCCTACTGGATTTAGGTCTATCCCCCATCTTTTGATATAAATAAAACTGGACTAGTCTGGAGCTGGCTGGCAGATCTCCTTGGCCAACAAAATGCTTGATAGAAAGCTAAGTCCAGTGATCTGACAGAGATAGTATCCTTTTCATGCTGCATATGGTACTGAAGAAATTTATGCAAGAGGATTCTGCTGTTCTATGAGTGAGTATTTATTCATGGACAGAATGCACTATCATTTGATAACTTCTGCCTATAACTGAACTGCCTCCGCTATGGAGAGTATTGTTACTGACTTCATGCATGATTTTTTGATATGTAATAGTTGTTTTGTGCATCCATGCTATTATGATGGGCATATATATGTGAACTCATTGTTAACTGATAGCTATAATTAGTTAATTAACTAACTAATTTTGTGGTGCCAAATAATTTCATGTCAGAGATTACTCTGGGTTGGGAGGATTTTTAGGGGACGCCCGAATGAGGCTCCTTTCATGGCCCCAAGTGTTCTGACTTATGACAACCCTTTCTGGGATTTTCTAGAGTTATACCAAAATGGCTTGCCATTCTCCCCCCCCCCCCTTTTTTTTAGGGAGGCAATTTGGGACCATGTTAGTTAGCCTGACCAAATCATAGAGTCTGACCCTTGTGCAGCACCTCACTAAGTTACCTAGCTGGAAGACGGTGAGAGGAAACAGCTACTAACAGGGTCAGAAGAAGGGCAAATCCTGTGATGTTCCTCTAAAGTGAGAGGAATATAGTAGAATTTTTGCTTTCTCTTGTTCAGTTTGGAAGGGGGGGGGGGAGTGGCAGGTAGAGTCTAAGGACACTACCGTCAGGGATTTAGTTTGTGAATTCGATGTGTTGAATTATGCTAATTAGTTCATTTATTTCTTTTATTTCATTCATTAGCTAAGGGTGATGTTTCAAATGGGGGTGAGAGGCAGCTTCCGAGTGCAGTGACATAATCGCTTTCCATTTCCGGGCACTAGGTTGTCGGTGAGCCAGCTGCCGGTGAAAATGTCACTTTTTTGAGGCACGTTTTTCCTCAATATCTTTGTGGTTGATAACGGCTTGGGCGTCTTTCTTCTTCACATGGTGCAGGAGAACTCTATCATCCTTGGAAAGTGGTCCTGTTCGGTTTCAAACAAAATTTTCCCTTTTATTTTAGCTTTTTTGTGCTGGTCTAGGGATTTTTTTTATAAAAAAGCTTCATAGAAAATTTTCCTGAAGTCCAATCCAAATTCTAATAGTATCACCGACAAGGTTATTTTATCCTCTATGCAACGCACTTTGGATCACTTCGATCGGTTGAGTGGTTTGGTCGCTGGCTCACTGACAACCGACCCCCTCCCCCAAAAGTGTCACTTTTCCGAGGCAACATTCAAAAGCTATGACATCATCGTTTTGCATTTTTGGCCTTTGGGTCTTACCATTCCTTAAAGTCGCCAAGACGATCTTTCATATGACATAAGCATTAGTTTCGTCAGTGCTTTAGTTTTGATGTGGCAACTCGTCAAAAGTACACGATTTTTGTTACATGGCAAACGCTGTCAGACCATCCTACCAAAATGTAAGACGTTCATCGAATCCACACAAAAAATGCTCATCTTCTTTCTGCTCAGTGTATAGAACAGTGATGGAAGGTCTTGGCACTCCAGATATTCTTGGACTTGAATTCCCAATAGCCCTGATGAGCAGGAGTGCTGACTTGGGCTTCTGGTAATTGAAGTCCAAGAAAACTGGAGTGCCAAGGTTGTCCATCAGTGGTATAGAACAACACATTTGGAGGATCCATCTCTCTGGATAAAAATGTTCCTACAAGTGATACAGTTGTGTTTTTGAATCTTCTCCATTAAACTATTCCCAATGTAGGCAGGAACCTCTTGATAATTCATTGTCATGCTGCTGCTTCAGAGGCCAACCTACTTCCTTTCTCAGATGATCCCTGTCAGGATCGAACTTACAAGCTTTTGGCTCCAGTACAGCAGATTAACGACTGTGCCACCAGGGCTCCTCTAGTCCAGTGATGCCTAACCTTGGCACTCCAGCTGTTCTTGAACTTCAATTCCTAGAAGCCTTGATCAGCAAGAGTGATGACTTGGGCTTCTGGGAATTGAAGTTCAAGAACACCTGGAATGCCAGGTTCACCATCATGTCTCTAGTCTGCCAACTGTATGCAATGGAGGTAGCTTCTATAATAGAACCATATGAGCAGACAGAATTACCTCGAGAAGTTGAAAGATGCAGGATCTATGGAAATCACAATAACTTAAATAAAATAAACAGTAAAATTGTACAATTAAAAAAACTATAATAGTGCAAAATAGCATTTCTGTTCAGTTCATTACTGCATAGGAACAAGTAAGAGGCAGGCAGATGGTGTAATATGGCATCCTTCCATACATTTCTTGTCTCCGTTACACCCCCATTTTTCCAAACTAAAATGGGGCAGAAAGAAGGCTGAAATGGAGCTGTGTGAATCAATATCTTTCAGACGACGACTCCTGGATGTGGATGTGGACAAAGAGGGAGGCTGGGGGGATCCCTGTACCATCCTTGGAAAGAAGGTGAATGTGGCGATATCCTGTATGGGAGACAGAAGTGAGCACATCTGAAATTCCTTTGTTTGACAAAGACTGGCAGTCCTTTTATTTCCTGAGATGAAGGACAAGATGGTGCCTATTTTATTCCACATACAAGAGCTGACCAGATTAGCAGTTGAATCTTATTTTAGTATTTTTAGGATGGGCTGGGTGATCCAGATTATCATCGTTGCTGACTAATGGACCTTCTGATATGACACAAATAGAAGAGGTATACCCACTTGTTCTCAGAGATAGTTTTGCCATAAATTGGGAACTCTTCTGCTTCCTTTGGGAGTTCTGATGCTGCCCATATTATCTCATCATTTTTATTCATCATTTCTACCACTAAAACCAGATGAACTAACTCTGCTATCAGTATATATCCAATGTTTGTCTCCTTTCTACAAAATGGAGAAAGAATGAGCTGTCCACCTCCACAAGGGATATAAATACATAACTCTTACTTGGTCTAGGAAAGAAGGAAAAAAGCTGGACAAGATAACAATTAATCCTAATACAGTACTAGTAAGAGAAACAAATCAGTTTGGGTCAACCTATGAATTCAGAAAAGACATTTGAGTTGTCATGAACATTTACATCCCCATATCTTAGCAAAATACATGGTAACCCTGAGAGGAGACACTCACCTGATTTGACACTAACAAGTGGTAGTGTGTACTGCCCCACAAAGTCATTCCATGAAGCCTTATCGTAATCTTCCACCACCAAGCGCAGAAGTGCCAGCTCTGGTACCCACACTTGGAAACGAAAGGTCTCGCCCCATTGTGGGTTAAAACCTGTCCAGATAAAGAAAAGATATTGTCATGATAAAAATGATATCATGTCAGGGATTTTCTTCATAGATTCCTCTCAGTGTCTCTCAGTCTTCTTGCCACACACCTTCTACTCCAGGAAAGAACATCTGTCCACCTACATTGTATGGGGGAGTACATCAATTCTGGCTTACATTTTGCCTCTGTTTTGGCTTAGGAATCAGTGATGGTGAAACTTGGCACTCCAGATGTTCTAGGACTTCGATTCCCAGAAGCCCTCATCAGCAAGAGTGCTGATTTGGGCTTCTGGTAGTTGAAGTCCAAGAACGCCTGGAGTGCCAAGGTTCGCTATCACTCGCTTAGGTGGTTCCTCCATCTACATTTCTCTCTCCTGCCTCCATAGTACTTTCTTGGATATGATAATGTACTTTTAAGCTGATATTCCATTTTAAACACCTCAGTTTAATCAAACATTTAGAAACAAACTGAGGAATGCACTTCGAGTCAGATCCATAAAAATCGGAACTAGGATAACTTTGCATGTGGCCTCTGCACCCTACCACGGTGAAGATGGAAGGAAACACTCAAGATGTGACCAATGTCAGGACTGTCAGCTTCTATGCAATGGGCTTGACAAAAATGAGGTATCAGAACCTAGAACAGGGGCAATAGAAAGCCTTTAATTGTTGTACATTAAATGTTTCTGGCACCCTATTTAAGTTATGCCAGGTGCAAAGCTATGCAATAGGATTTTGCTCACTGTTTTCCAAATGTGCTTAGTCACCACTGCCTTTTGTTGGAATTTGTGTAATGTATGTCACAGACATTGAAGTCCAAAGCTTATAAAAGAGAGCTTATGAACCTCGTGCAATATTTTCTTCCTCCGGGATTCCATATTCTATTCTCTTACTACCTAGTTTGCCCCTGTGTTTTCTTGAGCTCTGTCACCTCAGTTCCATCCCTAATAGTTGGACACACCCACCTATTCAATGAAATAGTAGAAGCAAAGGTGATAAGAAAAGGTTGACTTATCTGATTTCTTTAGATTTGCATTGGTAGTTCCCATGTCTTCCTCTGAGATTTTTATTAAAGTGGGGGGGGGGGGGTTAGCAGCCATCACTCAAAGTATCTTTGTTTCTTTTCTTAACTAATGGAATTGGATTGGCATTTGACTTGATTTATTTCTGAGAGGTCCATATATAATCCCATTTCCCTACAATGAGCAATAGAAAAGGTTCACCATTGTCATCAATGTATTTCGTCTCTTGCTTGGCAGTGTCAGCAGGGACCCCATGGATCTCCAGACGCACCAGTGGATCCACAATGGAACCTTCTTTGCTACTGGGCACCTTAGGGAGCTGCTGCCCACTAATGACCTAGGAAAGAAGATTTCATGAGTGCAGAAGAATGATCAAGGTCACCTGTATAAGAGCTGCAATGTGTCTGCTGCAACGGCATCTTGTGATCCATGCTGCTGAAAACAGTGGTTTGCAACAAGAAACCCTTGCTGTAACTGCACACAGATTCAAAGCTGTGACTGTCACAGAACAACATTGTGCTTGTCCAGCCAACAACACAAGACCAGTTTACCCGACAGTAGTTCATCTGTGTTCCACTGGACCATGGTTCCTCAAACCTGGCTCTCCAGATATTCTTGGACTTCAATTCACAGAAGCCCAGATCAGGAGGTGTACTGACCTGGGCTTCTGGGAATTGAAGTCCAAGAACACCTGGAGAGCCACGTTTCAGGAACCCTGCACTAGACCAAACTCAGCAGTTTAGGATTCTTGAAATGTTGTTGGACTGTAACTTCTATCCACTCTAGAAAGCATAATACTGTGTTGGAGTGATAGGGCTTGCCCATCCAATAACATCTGAGCTCAATTGTGGTATTCTCAATTGCAGTATACTGAGACATTTGAACAGGTATTAAAAGAAGGCAAGGCAAAGAGGGATTGAGTATCTAGGTCAGGATAGCCAACTCCAGAAGTCTGTGAAGCTACATATACCCATACCTTGACTAGAGTGACTGGACTTCTCCTGTAACCTTCCTTCTCTGTTTGTTTGTTTTTTAGACAATAAGAGCAATTTTTTGCACTCCAGTGGCAAACTATGTTTTCACCCACAGGATATAGAGGGTGGGAGGAATTTCCCCCAAAACTTTTAAAAACAGAGTTTAACATGCGTGCAGAGCATGGTTAGACTCCTAGGGAACCATATGTAATCCATAGGCTGTATGTTGCCCCCTCTTGAACTAGGGCTGTGAACCACCTGTGAACAAGTTCCAGGAATGAACTGTGTCAGGGAGAGAGCCTTTGGTTATGTATTTTTTGGCCTTCAACCTACATCAGTCTTAACCAGCATGTTCAGCAGTACCAGATTATAGGAGGTGTGTCTCAAAACACCAGTAGGACAAAAATTCCAGAGTCTTCAACTCTAGGAATGTACTCCCCAGCAAAAGGGTGTGTGTCTTATTACACACAAGCAACCTGTCCTTAAAAGTTAAAATGACTGAATTACTGCTTTATTTGCATTTTCAGCTTCATAAACTATACTGACTCCTAGAGATACAGATGTTCAGAATTACTATTATTTTTAATTGAGAAGAAGCATAACGCACATGCAGAAGTATGTTGTTAGTATACGCAGAAGCCTTAGAATCAAGCTTTGTTTCAGGAAAGCAAGATTAGGAAAGACTTCTGTTGGAGACTCTAAAAGGGCGCTGCTATTCAAGCTTCATAAAACTGGCCTATAAGAATTAGTGCTATGTCTGAGTGTAGGCAAACTTTGTGTTTCAAGTAATTATTACCTATATTTCTCATATTTCTGAGAGTTTACCATGGGGAACAAGCTGGCAGTACCTTAATAATTAATGTCAGGGGGTTTCTGTCGCCCATGCTTTGGGGGTTCTCAGGACTGAAGTTTGTCTCTGGGTCCCTCATGAAGCTTGGCTTCAACACATAACCGCAGCAGCCATTTTGACTGAAGAGTCCATCGTACAAATCCATCTCTGCACCAGCCGTCTGAAAGTTCAAGGCCACTGAAATGGGAGACGGGAATACCATTTTCAAGCAGCAATGCAGAGGTCAAATGACACAACATTTGAGATAAGCTTGCCAGCTCCTTCAATGGAAGATATTGTAGACAAAAATAAATTTTTAAAAAATCAGATTCAAACACATCTTGTGGAAAGCCCACTATTGAATCACAGGTTGTTGGAAGTGAGTAGCTGAAAAAACATATATGTCATGATATCACTGATTTCGTATCCTGTCTCCACAACACTCCATTCTGAAGGTTGCACTTTGTCTCACTGCATAAGCTTTATCATCTTAGATGTTTGCACTTAAAGATTTAAGATAAAGGATAAAGCCAAAATTATGTAAATCATAATCAGAAGTGTTTTGGAGAAGGAACAAGATAAGGTCTTCATCTTCCATATAACTGAAGATTACGCTTTGTCTATTCACTTCCATCATGATTCCGACAGCTACCTATGCCAGTGAGACTTGGAAGGTCTCCATAATATCGTTGCACAGAGAAGACTCCAACTGGCTGGTCACATCCTTTGCAGAACCCTGAGGGGGCAATGAGTTGGACCCCAATTGATACCTAATGACAATGACAGAGCCCATAAACAACATGGCATAAAACAATACTGCAAGATTTGACGGCACTATATATCACTTGAGAGGACTTTGGAACACTCGTCTATGATCGAAACTGCTGGAAAACCCTTGCTGCCCAATATGTAACATAGCATGGGAAGATCATCTATGTCTATGAATTCAGAAGTGTTCTATTGAAGTAAAAGTGCAGAAGGAGGAGGTAGAATACAGTCACCACATGAGATCAAAATATTAGTTGGTGGAACTACTTTGTAGATATTTTGGTTCAAAACTCAAATGTTTTAGGTTATTCTTCTTCTTGTGCTGTATACGAGTACAAATATTGGTGATCCTCATGGCGATCAGTCATGAAGACTGTCCTGAGAATATTATGCAGTGGCCTTTTCATCTGCCTTCCACGTCATAGAATGACTCCGGGTCACTGATTCAGTTCCATGAGTTACTTTCTGGTCCTGAGCCCTTTTGGCATGCAAAGTCCTCCTCAGCCCCAGGCTGAGGAGCTGCTGCCCTTCATCAAGGTGGATTCAAGTGGCATTTAATCCACTTGGAGACCATCACACTTCCCCATGGACTATGGCACCCAGTGGTGGGATGTCAAAAATTTTACTACCCCACCGTGATGTCATCACAGTGTGGGTGGAGCTGATGTCATGATGTTATGGACGGAGCCAAATAAAAAAATAAAAAAATAATAATGTAAAAATAAAATAAAATAAAAATAAGCACACACACTCACACACACCTCAACACATCCAACCACCCACCCACAACACAAATCCGTAAATAACTTAAATAAATAAATAAATAAATAAATAAATAAATAATACATTAAAATACATGCACAGTGGGGGAACCAGTGAAAAGGTAAGCCCCGAAGGTGGTTCCTCCCAAATGTTGCTACCGGTTCTCCGGGACACTGGGGAAAGTTACTACCGGTTCTGGAGAACTGGTGAGAACCTGTTACATCCCATCACTGATGGCACCCAAATCCGTTAGTCTTCAGGGTGGTCATGTTAGCCGCTGCCTGACACTTGGCATTGAGTCGCTGGCTGCATGGTCTACTCTATTACCATGGCAGAATTACCTGGCCAAACAGGCTATGAACCTTTAAAATATCATTTTCTGGCTTTTCCAGAAGCTGATCCCAAGTATACCACTATGGGTCTTTTCAGAAGATGATCTAACTAGCAGTTTATAGCACCTGCAGCACAGTCTGGCTTGATCTATTTTCCAGCAGCCAGGTAACATACAGGAAATCACAAATCAACCCGACCTTGCTCTGTGCCCCATCTGTTCCGCTTTGGTTCATTGGCAGGGCTGTTCTTTTTTTTTTTAGCAGGGCCAGAGCAGCCGAGACTGGATCACATATTGACACAAGAGTTACTTCAAAGATTGCACTCAGCAAAACAATTCACTTTCTTCTGCAATTTAATACCAGCATGTTAGCACAAACACAGATGTTTCTGAGATCTAAGGAGCACAGGAAATTGATGACATAATCGAAACTTCTTTATGCAAAACATTGATAGGTATATCAAGAACATCTCTCCTCCCTTTCATCTCAATGCCATTGCACTTTATACATACCCATCTGGCATCCCACGTTCCACATGATCTGAGGGTTGTAATTGGAGGAGTCAGTCCGCAAACCACTGGGAAAGATGCGCGTCAGCTGCCAGGCATTATGGCGGACAAACTCATTTCCTGCAAGAAATTAGCACACCAGCTATTAAGAAATCAGTGTTGATACTCCATGCAGTCAATCATATAGGACTTGAAAGGCATTTGGGGATGAGGGTCTTTAAGCCATGCCTATCTTAAACATTTCTTGAGTAGAGGTATATCTAAAAATAAAATTTGGATGGATGGGTGTGTGAAGCTCCAGGAGATCCTGAAAAAGCCAGAACCACTTTTCCCTTAAGGCTGAATCACCCAAAAAAGGAGGAGGAGAACACAGAATTCCTACCCTTCTTTAAAGCACAGCTGGAATCCTACCGGAATTCATGTAAGGTTTGTATTATTAGCTGTAGCTAATTGTGGCTAATTTATGAGCTGCCAAGCAGTATCTCAGTTGCCTATCAAGCATGTAACTAGACATTCAACTAAGATTTGTGTCAGCAGCTTGTCAACTGGCTGCAACATTTTGCTGCAAGTTACATTACATAAACCTGACATGAACATTACTGGTATTCCAGCCGATGTTCCTTCTCTTTCGTGCTGAAAATAGACATGTCTGAATAAAAGCTGTGGGAGGATGGACAACATGGTGTTGCACGTTTGGCACCTTTATTATTATGAATGAACCCATCATCACTACAATTTTCTATACAATATCTTCTGAGGTGAATTAGTTTTTTAACAAATGAATATTATTGTTTTGGATTACTGGAATTGCATTTCTAGTCTTTGAAAAGCAATACTTATCAATGCTTAGGGACAGTGATGGGATATAACAGGTTCTCACCAGTTCACCAGAACCGGCAGTAACTTTTCCCAGTGTCCCGGAGAACTGGTAGCAGTTTTTTTTTTTTGGGGGGGGGGACCACCTTCGGGGCTTACCTTTTCACTGGTTCCCCCACTGCACATGCACGCTAAGCACTTGGTGTGCATGCATGCCTACAGTGCTTGGCGCATATGCACTGCCTCCTTGCTGTCCTCCCAAGCAGGGAGGAGGAAGAGAAGCTGCTAGCCTGAAGCTCCCTATAGCCTGCTCCCCAGGGTAAGTGACTCACCTTTGGATGTGGTGTGTCTGTGTGTATTTTAATGTGTATTTAATACCTTTACCTATATTGACATACTACCACAGTTCCTAAAAAGGCCTGGCAGCCGGCAGACCTAGCAACCTGGCTTGGGGTTTTTAAGCAAAGTCTTGGAGTTACCTCATCAATAAGCTACAGCTGTGCTGTTCCAATTGGAGAACCCTTAAGGAGGTACAGCTGTTTTACATTTACATTAAGGCATATTATCCTAGAGAACTGGTTAGGCAAAGACTTAGTACCTAACTTCTTTAACTGTTGAAAAGTTGAAAAGTGCCAAAATGAAGCCATCTTGTGGTGAGTTCATTCTGTAGTTCCTTCCATCTGACCTAGTGTGATAAAGATTAGCCAGAATAAGCTTTAAGCTCTGGTTTAAAAGCTCTGGTTGATTTGTGTTTGTGGTGGGTGGGTGGACGTTTGGGTGGGCAGGTATATTTTAATGTATTATTTATTTATTTATTTATTTATTTATGGGTTTGTGTTGTGGGTGGGTGGGTGGGTTGAGGGGTGTGTGTGTGCTTATTTTTATTTTATTTATTATTATTTAATTAATTAATTTTTTTCTTTGGCCCTGCCCACAACGTCATGACATCATGGCATTGGCTCCTCCCACACTATGATGACATCACGGTGGGGTAGTAAAATTTTTGACATCCCACCACTGCTTAGGGAATGTGTCAGTGGAACAGAGAAATAGTTTAATTTTTAAACTGAAAAGTAAGGAAAGAACTAAGAATCCTTGGTCTGAAGTTAGTTGGTGGGAGGTTGAATCTTGTGCATTTATGTGTACAGTATGTGATGTGGAACCTAGCAGCAAGGTCTGCAGAAACAGCAATCTGAGAAATTAAAATTAAAAAATACCGTTGTGCTCTATTTTATCCCATCTTCAGTATACAATATACACTGAGGACAGGATAAAATACAGCAGGGCCATTCAGTTGAACCCTCTGGTGAGGTCTTGAAATCAGGTGGGCTGATTTATCTAGCCTTGCACAGATAAACTTATCTAGCCTTGCACAGTTGTTGTATCTATGGCCTGGAGCATGGGTGCCCAAACTTTTCGGGCCGTATGCTAGTCACATGGTTCCTCCCACTGTAAGCGGAAGTAAAACACCCCTTGCATTATGTTTTGCAACAGGATGAGATAGATTTTAAGGTGCCATTTTCTCTGATTAAACCAAGGGTGCCTAAACTACGCCCCATGGGCCAGATCTGGCCCCTGATGCAAGTTCATCTTCCCCACGCTGCCCCTGTTGCTACCGGAGGCAGAAGTAAAATTTGCCTGTACAGGCATGTTTTGCTTCCGCTTCCGGGAGCGACAAGGGTGGCGTGAGCTGGATGAATGTTCCTGTTTTTCATAATATTTTTGTAACCTTATGACGTATATTGGGGCTTTATTTTATTGTATGGTATTTTATGATATTTTATTGTTTTGAATTATTGATGTATGATATCTGATTATACTGTGACATTATGCTGTTTTATTGAATTGTAACATTGTATTCGATTGCTGTGAGCCGTCCTGAGTCGGTTTTACCGAGTAGGGCGCCATATAAATAAAAAATGATGATGATGATGGGGATGTGTTGGGTCTGATTGGCAACCCACTCCAAAACCACCCAAAGAGTGTGGCATATGCCCATGTAGATGGTCTCTTTGTGGCAGAGTTAGTGGATCTGCTGCCTGTTTACAGGACTCTTCAACTAGGCTCTGCAAATATTAATGTGTCCTTTTTTAATGGAAATTAATACTGGTGATGCTTCCTTTGAAGCTTATCGTTCATTTAGGAAACTTGGAGCACCAAATATTCACACCTGAGGAGGGGAAGATCATGTACCCCCACCCAATGCTTGCACCCAAATAGCTTCTCTCCCAGCTTCACTATCCTCAGGTTCTTACCAGCTTCTCGGATGAGCTTGCGGGTCTTGGATTCAGTGAAGGAAGACATCTCATAAGGCTTGTAGTGGCTACGGGAATGCTGGAAGCTGCAGAAGGGTACGCTCTTGCAGTAGACAATACAGTCAGAGAGCTCCTTGGAGAGGGACTGTTTGGCTTTCTGCAAAGAACATTATGACAACTCTGGAAATCAGGGGTTCCCAAACTTTTCAAGCCAGGGGCTGAGTCACACTCTCTCATTCAGCTTCGAGGTTCAGACAGCCATTTTGCCCTGCCTGCACGAGGGGAGTGGCCATTTTGGCCCAACAGCTTCAAATGAGTGGCCATTTTTTTAATCAAATGCCCTTGGAGGGGCATGAAATGGTGCCACGGGGCAGGTCCGGCCTGCAGGCCTTAGGTTGGGAACCCCTGCTGTAAATTATCCCAGTGTGTGGATCTAGCTATTTCTGTAACAACATCAATTGCAATTACACTTCTGTGCCTCCCGATACGGCCTAGAGTGGTTAATCATCATCAGTTGGGAAATGGGATTCATGTGCAAGTCCCATTGTTCAGGCACACATCTCTGAGGGAACTGTGTTTTTGGACGATTAACATGCTATCGTCTTATAAATGTGAACTGAGCCTCTCGTGAGCTTAATCCTATGGTACTTTCTCATCTCAGTGATCTCTGGGCTCATTTGCAGAATCTACATAATTCTAAAACTACTGTATAGGTGGATGTTTATTACCAATCATTGTTTTAGAGTTGTCATCAACTTGTAAAGAGCTGCTCACCCAGGTTGCTCAACTATACCTTCTCTTTCCTCTTGTCTTCATTGCGCAGAGCTTCTTCCTCAGCCTCTGGTCCCTCCTCCTCCTCCTCTTCCTCCTCCTCCTCTTCTTCAGCATCTTCCTGCTCAGGCATCACATCTGGCTGCCCGTTCAGAGAATCCTCCAGATATCCCATCTTCTTCCCCTTCAGAATGATCTTGCCCTTCAGGTCCTGCACAAGGACACAGTGGCCATGACAGAGCACAAAGGGCATCTCCGTTCATGGGAAGGGAATGCTGTTACTTACAGGAATTTCTGCTGAGCCAGAATGTCATATGATTTTTAAAACCCTTTTCTGACCTCACATAGCTATGCTTGTTTCATACTGTTGTGACCTGGGGTCCTGGGTGCGAGGACGATGACTTTCAGCCGGCCCAGCTGCCTGCTGTTGGCTCCGACTTGGAATCTGAGCCTGAGGAGGACCGCTTGCCAGTCCCCCAGGCCACAGCCGGCTCAGATCAGGAGGCCGAGTCAGAGGACATGGACATGGTACTGGCCTAGCAGCCAGCTGTCACTGTGGAGCCTGCCCAGCAGGGCCAAGCTGGAAGATCGGAGTTTGACAGCTAGGCCAGGTGCCAACAGGCAGGCTACTCAGGAACAGGCTGGCACGCCAATTCATCAGTTTGGTGAACCTGACTTTGTGCTCTTGGATTCCTGACCTTGATTCCCTGGATTCTCAACATTGGACTGTGACCTTAACTACCCTCTTGGGCGACCCCTGCACCTATAGTGTGACTCCACTGGTTCCTGACCTCCGGACTGGCAACAAAGACCCTGCGCTGACTCCTTTTGAAACCTGAAGTAAGGAGAAGCTCCTCTTCCCCCATTGTAGCTCTAACCAGCTATAGAGCTCTGCTGATGCCGGGCTCTGAGACATACATGGTTCAATGAAATATCCCTCCTGTCCGAAACAATGTTCCGATGGGTTTTCCTTCACTTTTCCTTCATCAACACACATTTAACTCTAGTTCTTTTGGAATTAAACCAAATCTTTTTACTTGTCTTGATTGTAACTCATCAGGCTGTTACCCATAGTCCACCTTCCTTCAGCTTACCTGAAAGGCTTTTCATTTTCCTATAATCATTTTTTTAAACAGTTAAGATTAGATAAGGAAAATTAGAAGAGGCAAGCCTTCTCAGAACTACTTGTCCCATCCATGTATTTAAAATTCTGTGAGAGCCCTTTGAAGAAGAAACCATCACCCAACATCCTCACCTCAGGTGAAGGCAGCTGCATGGGGACTCGTCCGTCAATTGTGGTGGTGAGGAGCTGTTCTCCCAGAATCCCTTTCAGGTGTTGTGCCATGATGTCTTGCTGCTCTATGCTGCAGTGGTTTTCAATGGATAGGATAACAGGGTAATTGGATGCCTGTGAGACCAAAGGAAGCCATGGTGGTCTAAGACAGGGGCGCCCAAACTTTTTGAACCATGGACCAGTCATGTGGCTCATAGGGCTGGTCACTATGGCCTGGGGGCCGAATCTGGGCACCAACACCAATTCATCCGGCCCATGGAGTCTTCATTGCTCCAAGGAGCATCAAGGGCTTTGTGGGCCAGATGAATTGGCATCACGGGTTGGATCCAGCCCCTGGACCATAATTTGGGCACCCCTGGTCTAAGAGTGTGGGAAGCTGAAGAAGGAGCAAAGGGACAGAAAGAGGGGGGCTGGGTGACTGAAAAAGCTGGAAGCAGAGCCATGTTGTGGAGGGATAGGAAACTGCCTTTGCACCTCAAAATAATTATAATTGAGGTCATGGTGGCTGTGAAGGAATGAGGCTACTTCTTGGATGAGGCAAAACCGTGCAATCACAGCCCAGAAGAAGTAGTAGTAGTCATGCTTTAAGCTAAATTTCAGAAAGCTATAGAAGATTCAAAACAACTAGAGTAACATAATAATGTCTCATAAAAGTATTACAACTGCTGAGGTTCATCTTTTCATCCACCCACCCCTTTGGCAGAGGAAAAACATTTTGCTGCCAGATTAGATTAGACAGACAGACAGACAGACAGATAGACAGACAGATAGACAGATAGATAGATAGAGGGCTATAGCCAGGATTCTAGATGTGGGTGGGTGAATAGTTTTTCAGGATGGGTAACAATGTCGTATATATATATATATGTCATATATATATGCAGCTGGGAGTTTGAGAGTGGGCAAACCCTGGGTACAGCCCCGGATAGACTGCACTTCAACAATGACAATTGTTGAAAGTGGCTGCGGTGGCTCAGTAGCTATGAAGGTCGCCTTGTTAGCTGGAAGGCTGGCAAGTCGGTTGTTCTAGACCCAGATACTGCATGGCAGATTGAGTGCCCGTCTCTGTCCCAGCTCTTGAGGACATGAAAGGAGCCTCATTTGGCCGTTCCCTGAGGGAAGTCTCCTGCAAAAGTCCTTTCCACCCAGAATAATTTTTGACAGAATATTATTATTAGTATTATTATAACAATGACACTAGGCAGCAAGCTAGCTGGGGAGGCCTGCTATGTTGTGTGGTGTACACAACTCTGTTCTCCATCAGAGGGAGACAGCAGGAGAGTTTATGAAAACAGCCCCGAAGTTGCCATTGCACCTGCAGCACCTGCTGTATGAAACAGTTGCCTTGTAAGGGTAGAGCCAGCCCTGCCTCCCCCACCCCACCCCCAGTGGCTTTCCATAGTGTCTTCTGCATCCATCCTCATTAGCTTCATCCTCCCGACCCTTCGGCTCTGGCTGAAAAAAACCTGCCTTTTCTTCTCCTCACAGAAACATGCAACCTACCCGAAATGCATATTTCTCAAGGGTTGTCACAACTTCCTTGAAGGGGATCTTGGAAGTGAAGGTGTGGCCATGGTAGACAATGGGCTCTCCATTTGACCCGTCCCAACAATCCACTTCTAGGCACCGACAGCCTCTCTTTAGAGCCCTGTATGTGGGAAAGAAGGCAATGGGTGAGCTCTTCTTATCTTGCTAGTGCAGAGGCAGAACTCTTTGCTCTTGGACTGCAAGCTGAGGAAATCACGTTTAAAGCCATCTACACAGTGGCCAAGCCCTTTGAGTCATGTCTGGGAGGAACTAGTTATGAGCAATGCCTTTGCCTGGGACAACATTATTTTCCACCAGGGAAAAGGTAACTAGGACCTGCAATGTTACTTTTTAGATACCATGGTCCAAATCCTCTGGCAGAGTTACACTAGCATAGCACACACATGTGGCCATCTAGGTCAGGGGTTCCCAAACTAAGGTCCATGGGCTACTGCTTTCTACTTTCTACTGCCCATTTTGGATGTTTCCCACTCTGGGTGGTGTACAACAGTTAAAACAACAGACAACAGTGCCATTCAACACAACAATACAGTAATACCTCGGATAACGCTAAGACTTGGTTCCACAAGTATTGGTGTTATCCGATTTTTAGTGTTATGTTATCCGATCCATGTTAAAATCCTATGGGATGGATTGGATAACGTTAAAGCTCCATAGAGATACATTGTAACCGCACAGGCTTTAGTGGTTGTTATCCGATCCATCCCATAGGACCTTAACGTTATTTGATCCAATTCTCCTCCCCAGATTACTTAACGTCATGCGATTTTAGCGTTATCCAAGGTAAACATTATCCGAGGTATTACTGTAGTAGTTAATAATTATAATAATTTGTATTTTATGTTTGTATTTTATTTTAGCAACTTTGAAATTAACAAATAATGTTAATTTTTTTGAAATTATCAAGTACTGCATGTTGTAGTTAGATTTTTACAAAAAATATGGAAGAAAGTTGCCCACCCCTATGCCTCAAGGTATTGCTATTGTTATCATATGAGAAGTCATTTCTAGAAGAGATTCCTTTTCAATCCAGCATGATTCACTGTATACCAGGCTTTCTCAATGTTTCCGGGTCAAGGGCTGGATCACTCCCCGTCAGATGGCTGAGCGGACCAGTCACGTGGTTCTGGGCAAGTTCTTGTGCATTTTTTGAGCATTTTGGGTTGTTTTCGCCACATTCTCGTGCGAAAACACACGCTTCAACCAGGCTACCTATGGTTTGTGCAGGAAGTTGTCTCTGCTCAGAGAAAGTTATTCTGGCTTGAATGGATAGTCATCTATTTAGCCATAGAATCACTACCCTATTAATTTAAACAGAACACATTTCAATGCACCAAACAGCTCGAAGGATTGGAGCATCTTGGTGATACTGCAGGAGAAGGGACTGAATTATTGTTGTGCTTCAAACATACAGAACAATTCCCAAAGTTTAGCTCAGCAGAGGAACAGGTGCCACTCTCAGACCAGACTATCCCTTTTATTTACACGTGTCTTTAAACTTAACTTGCAGGAAACAAACATGCTGGGCACCCAGAAAATATGGGTACCTTTTTTCTTGGTGGGTGGATAACATGAGTAAGGTTGCCAGCTTCTTTCCTGACAGGGGCTCCTGTGTCTTTAACATCTGCATAATGGTGAGAAATTCAACTGGCACCTTTTTCTTCCTGTAGCACTGGAGAAGAAAAACAAAACAAATCACATTTATCGAATTTCTCAGCATTGAGCAGCTCTTAAAACACAGGCAGGTGACACTGGTGGTCCAGGAGCCAATTCCCTCTTTAAAATTAAAAGCCCCTTCTAATTTTTGGCGTTAAAGGGGTCTGCAACCTATTTAAAAAGTGAATTGTAGGGCTTTCAAGATTAGCAAACCTTATTTAAAGGGAATAAAGGGATAAAATGCAGGGACAGCCATGGGGGTCATATCCAGACTCTGGGCCACAAGCTGCCCACCCCTATGCCTCAAGGTATCACTGTTGTTATCATATGAGAAGTCATTTCTAGAAGAGATTCCTTTTTAATCCAGCATGATTCACGGTATACAGGCTTTCTCAACGTTTCCGGGTCGAGGGCTGGATCACTCCCCCTCAGATGGCTGAGCGGGCCAGTCACGTGGTTCTGTGCAAGTTCTGGTGCATTTTTTGAGCATTTTGGCTCGTTTTCGCCACGTTCTCATGCGAAAACACACGTTTCCATTGCATTTTCTGCATGTTTTTGGTGTTTCTGCCTCTTGCAGTGGTGGTGGAGGGAATGAGGGTGGAGGGCCACATGAAATGGCTCCATGAACAGCATCTGGGCCGCAGGCTGCAAATGCTTGCTGTATGGCTTTATGACTGACCATGGCAGGTTGTCTGAGACCAAGGCCAGGGGACAGTTCTTTTTTTCTTTCTTGTCCAAATCAAACCCTGGACTGCCAAATTGAAGCCATTTTGTTGGCTTTGTCATTGGCCAAACTTAAGTCCTCATCAGTGCATGTTTCTGGTAGTAATTGGCAGACCAGTAAATGAGCTGGATTCTGAATCTCTCCACATTCACACCACACGTTGTTGTCCGCCAGCAGCCCCCACTTGAGCATGTTGGCCTTACTTTAGGGACTCTGACCCTCAGCCTATTCAGGGTCCTCTAAGTGATGTTGGGAAGGTTGAGTTCCTCAGCTGTTCATCAGGGGACAGTAAAGTCACTTGAAATCTATGATTTTACATGATGACTTAGGCAACTGCCCTTCACCCAAGCTTCTGGTCATCACGGTCTCTGACAGTCCCAGTTTTTTGGTTGTCCTAGTCATATTAGCCCTCTGTTATGGGCAACTACATATGAATATAAGAGAAAGGAAGTTTTGTTGTTAATTCTGTGGTGCAAGGGCGGTGATGCAACCATCTCCCCCTCTGGCCTTCGATTACCACCATACCTGATATATCCCTCAACACTGCTCTGTCCTCGCAGCTGATCCTCCATTAGGTATGTGTTGTGAGAGGAGGAGATAAAGTAATGGCAGAGGGGTTGAGACATGTCCTGGGAGACCTTCCTGTGCTCAGGGTTGAAGATGGAGCCATCTGGCGAACACAAGTACATGAGGAATCCGTCAATGCTCAGGACGTGGCGAGCCTTGGCTGTGGGGAGAAAGTGCAAAAGAGGAGAGGGAAATCCTGTAAAACCCAGGCAAAGCAAAGGGACAAATATGCTGAATGGACCAAGCCAGTGGGAGCCTTGGGTGGGCAAAGGAAAACCAGCTGTCTGGGAGTTCTTGTGCTTGGAATTGCCCCTAGAAATAATTCCAAACATGGGAGCAAATGAATGGAAAAGAGCATGACTTGCATGTAGAAGGTCCTAGGTGCTGTTTCTGGGTAGGGCCTTGGAAGAGTCCCACCTGAAATGCTGGAGGGCTGCTACTACTCTGAATCAACCCATAGTGACTAAGTGGTCTGAGGGTCTGATTATGCCTAAGGCAGCTTCCCATTACTTCAAGTTGCTTGTGCTAACTTTGGATGATTGGCCAGCTATGGATCCACTAGTCCTCTTCCTTCACTTCACCCACCTGTCTCAGATGGTTCATATCTGTCAATCAGCTCCATGGCAAGCTCATCAGTACCATCAACTTCCATCTGCTTTTGCTGCAAGAAATCCACAAACTCCAGCAGGGTCAGCTTCTTGCCATCTTCTGAGTACTGGTGGAAGATCTCAAGAACCTCTTTCCTCTGAGTGAGTGCTTTGTAGAACAACACAAACTCCTCTCCCTCCAGGGTCCCTGTTTCAGATTTGTCAGCCATCTGCAAGAAATGGAGGGGTCATGCAGTGCATTAGCAAGTACAGTAAAACTTCTACTTACGTAAAAAGTCTGTTCCATAGACATTTATGTAAATCGGTTTTTTACTTAACTCAAAGCAAACCCACAGGGGAAAAAAATGAAATTTTTACATAACTTGAAGCAAACCCATAGGAAATTGTGTTAAGTAAATTGGGACATTTATGTAAATTGGGACATGGTTTTAGTGCAAAAATCATTGTGTAAGTCAAACTTTATGTAATTTGAGGCATATGTAAGTCAGGGTTTTACTGTATAACAGAGGCAATCAAGGCATTGCTGTAAGGGGGTTAAAGATCCAGGTGCTACTGACTGATTGATGTATATCCTACCCTATTGGCCAAAGGCTACTCTGGGCAATGGATAAGCATAGTAAAACAGACATAGTAATACAGGCAAAATCAAGAATTGAGGTACAACAATGGAAAAGCAAACCAATTAAGATAGAAATATAAAATGCGAAAATATAAAATGTAAAAATGTAAATTGTAAACATACAAGAATGTAAGATGGGCCAAGAGCAATTAGCCAGCTTAAATACCATACACCTTGAGACATGCAGGTGCTTCCATTATAGCACTGTGTAAGGTAAAGGTCTCGCCTGCTCAAAAGCCAGTCATTCATATCTGACTCTAGGGGGGGGATTGCTCATCTCCATTTATAGCCATTTATACATCACAGTGTGGGCAGAGCTAACGTCATGAGGTCATGACATCATGGGCGGAGCCAACATCATGACATCATTTTTTTTTAATTTTAAATTTTTTATTAGGCATTTAAAAAGAAATACAAAAATACAAAACAAGACAATTATAAAGATATATATAACCATGAAGATCATGTAACATTTTTCTCCAAACAATTCAATGTTACATTTGCCCCATTTCTTTGAACATAATCTTCTTCACGTTGTTATCATTCACAACATTGACATCACCCTTGTGTTATTTACAATGACCGGGGAATTCTGTATTTTCACAGTTTCCAAAAGTCATTCTGATCTTGTACAGGGGGTATGCCCTTTCCCCCCCCCAGAGTATAACTTATAAAAGGTTCCCAGATCCTCCAGAAATTATTACTTTGCACTTTTCCTCTCCTACAATTTAACTCCCAAGTAAGTTTTTCATTTAATGCCAAGTCCCACATTTGCTTATACCAATCTTGTATACTTGTTTTTTCTTTACTTTTCCAACTTTTAGCTATACATTGTCTCGCAACAGTCAACATTATGGCCAGCAGTTCTTTATTGTCCTTATTCATGTCAAAATTATCAACGTCGGTTAGCAAAATTGTATCTGACCCCAGCCTAACTTGCACATTTAGTATATTCTCCAATTCTTTTTCAATTCTTTCCCAATATCATGACATCATGATGTTGTGGGCAGGGCAAAATAAAATAATAAATAATAATAAAATAAAATAAAAATAAGCACACACACACCTCAACCCACCCACCCACTCACAACACAAACCCATTAATTAATTAATTAATTAAAAATAAAAATACATTAAATTACACCCACCCCAAACACAAATCAACCAGTTTTAAAACCAGAGCTTAAAGCTTATTCTGGCTAATCTTTCTCACACTAGGTCAGATGGAAGGAACTACAGATAGAACTCACCACAAGATGGGTTCATTTTGACACTTCAACTTTTCAACAGTTAAAGAAGTTAGGTACTAAATCTTTGCCCAACCAGTTCTCTAGGATAATATGCCTTAATGTAAATGTAAAACAGCTGTACCTCCTTAAGGGTTCTCCAATTGGAACACAATTGGAACAGCACAGGTGTAGCTTATTGATGAGGTAACTCCAAGACTTTGCCTAAAAACCCCAAGCCAGGCTGCCAGGCCTTTTTAGGAACTGTGGTAGTAAGTCAATATAGGTAAAGGTATTGATATTGAGACTCAATATCAAGAAAACTAAGATAATGGCAACAGGCCCTATCAGTCCCTGGAAAATAGATGGGGAAGAAGTAGAAGCAGTGAGAGATTTTACTTTCCTAGGATCAAAGCTCACTGCAGATGGGGATTGCAGCCATGAAATAAAAAGGCGACTGATTCTTGGGAGGCAAGCAATGAGAAACCTGGGGAGCATAGTGAAAAGTAGAGACATCACATTGCAAACAAAAATTTGCATAGTCAAAGCAATGGTATTCCCTGTGGCAATGTATGGTTGTGAGAGCTGGACCATTAGGAAAGCTGAGCGCAGAAGAATAGACGCCTTTGAGATGTGGTGTTGGAGAAGGGTTTTGAGAGTCACCTGAACAGCGAGGAGAACAAATAGGTCAATCTTAGAAGAAATCAACCCTGACTGCTCCTTAGAAGGTCAAATAATAAAGATGAAGCTAAAGTACTTTGGACATCAAATGAGAAGAGAGGATTCACTTGAGGAAGTCTTGATGCTTGGAAAAGTTGAGGGCAAAAGAAGAAGGGGCCGGCCCAAGATGAGATGGCTAGATGGTACTGTAGAGACAATGGGCACAGAGCTGAGCGAGTTGAGGGGGATGGTGGAGGACAGGAGTGCCTGGCGGACAGTGGTCCATGGGGTCGCAGAGGGTCGGAATCGACTGTGCGACTGAACAACAAAATTAAATACACATTAAAACACACACAGACACACCACTTCCAAAGGTGAGTCACTTACCCTGGGGAGCAGGCTATAGGAAACTTCAGGCTAGCAGCTTCTCTTCCTCCTCCCCACTTGGGAGGACAGCAAGGAGGCCGTGCATATGCACCAAGCACTGTAGGCGTGCATGCACACCAACTGTTTGGCGTGCATGCACAGTGGGGGAACCAGTGAAAAGGTAAGCCCCAAAGGTGGTTCCCCCCAAAAGTTGCTACTGGTGCTCCGGGACACTGGGGAAAGTTACTACCGGTTCTGGCGAACTGGTGCGAACCTGTTACATCCCATCACTGACTCCCACTCTGTATGGCATTCAGATGGGAAGGGAGCATTGGCAGAGGGGTGGTCTGATGCAGAGGAGACATGAAACTGGAAAGCAGACCAAACAATTTAGGAACACATATTGTAAACTGAGAGAGCAAATAGCATGGCAGTAAGGCTAGAGAACATACAGTATCAATTTAGCTGTGAACAGCATCTAATCCACAAATACAGCAATATATTTGGTGTAACCCAATTCAGTATGTTTCCCACTCTGGCACAAAAATTCACCTGGAAGAGCCGGAAGGCATGGTCCTCATTCATAGCCACATTCATCATCCGAAGCAAGCGCTGCACCTCCTTGAAGTTCATGCGCCCATCCTTGTCTTTATCAGCTTTCTGAAACCAGTCACAGATCCATGTGCAGCTCAAGAATGGGTTAAGGAAAAGAGACCCAAAAGGCGAGATAGGTCTCAGTCAACAAAACTAAGGTACAGGTGTGTACAGCCAAGTAGAAACAAAATGATAATTAAAGCAATTCTATTAAATCAGTGCAATGGGTCATGACTAATGAAAGTCCCATGTATTTCACTGCATTTGAGTATAATCAAAACTGAACCTAATGCAACATCACTCTTTTGTGGGAAAGAGCAATGAATTGATCACTGGACAACTGAAAATAAGGATATTGATCTATCTTCTCCCTTTGGTCCATGTTCGTAACAATTTCCACAAGGCGCCGCAGGCCTTGGATCCAACACTGTGCTTCCTCAGATGAGCCAGCAATTAAGTCTAGGTTGCTACGTCGGCCATGGAAGACGATAGTGAAACAGCACTCAGCGGGAAACTCATCAGCTAAACTTTGCAGCACCTCCGACTGATGTCCCTCACGAACCGTCTCCACATCACTGACTGAGACTTGTGAAGAAAGGACAACTAGAAACAATTAGCTTTTTTGAAAGGGGTTCAACTTAATGAAACTTATGTGACAAAATTAAACCTAGGCTTCTCAGTTGAACTGCACAGGGAACAGTGAGGCAATTACCTATCCATATTCATCTATTAAATCTAATCAGATGGTCTAATTCTGCTTGTTCACTCACCCTATACTTATCCTACAGGAGAAACAGTAGCTTTCTAGAGCTTGTGTCATCAATGAACAAGACATTTCAAGAAAAGAGAATTACTGTAATGCCATTTTAATTTGAACCAGTTGTTGGTAGAATGATGTCAGGAAATTAAATGGTTAATATGTTGCTCAGGGCAAAATGCACTCTGTAAATACAGAACTCAGAGAAAATGTGAAAGATAAAGTACTGTAGAATGACTCATCCAATACACTCTGCAAATACTAGGAGGAAATGTGAGGGGCAAAGTGATATGAAATGTAAAAGAGAGGTAAAAATCTGTCCCTTATAAACTGGAAACACCAGAGAGATATTTGTAATAATAATGAAAATCTAACTAGGAATGATAGACATAGCAATTCAGGAATCTGAAGGGTGGGCATCAGCAGGCTCGCACCAGTCCACCAGAACCGGTAGCAGAAATTCTGGCTGGCTCCACCCATCCAAGTTTTGAAATAAAGCAGTCCTAATGTGGTTGCAATGCAGGGCTTTCCCCCTGGCCACACCCATACCAAGCCCACAGTGTAGTAGTAAGAGGAGCATTAGACATTTGTTAAGGGAGACTGGAAGTCATTGAGAGTTAATGGCCAGAGCCATTGAGAAGGGTTATCAATTGTTCTAGAAAAGTAGGATTTATAGGGAAGGGAGATGTCTCTGAAGAGAGCAGAGTAGAGCGCCAGATATGCTGTCCTGTGGAAAAATAGGACAGGTCTAAGAATAAAACGGGCTTAAATGATCTCTAAGACCAGTGAGTCCCATGTCTAGCATGCCCAAAGGTGGGACTTCAATTCCCAGAAGCCCAGAAGCCTAAGCATTGGCTGATCAGTGTTTTGAGGAATTGACTTGGGCTTTTAAGAATTGAAGTCAGAAAGCCAAAGGTTGGGAAATACTGGCTTAGACAATCTTTATGTTCTCCGCTGTGCATCTATTGTACCTCCACAGCTATGTAATCCAGCACTTTACATCAAACTAAGTAGTCCTTGTTCTGGTCCTGTCTTATTCTACATGCTGAATCCTACAAGTGACTGATATTGCTAAGCTCATACAAATAGACTGAGGCACTCTGAAAATGTTCTACCTTTCTGAAAAGATCTTCATACTGTACTATATAGTTGTTTGCTTATGGAAACACGCTGATGATGCCACTGGAAACCAATTTTGTTGCCAACAATACCGATTGGGGAGACAAACTCACATGCAGACTTGGCCTTGCCAGACATCTTGGATTTGTACCAAACGGTCATGCAGTCCTCCTTTAACATGAAGTACCGTTGTTTCTTCCAGTTCTTGGACTTCACCTTGCGCATCATTGTCCCCTCTTGCATCCGTTCAAGGTTCTCATCCAGCTGAAAGCCTAAGCAGGGGGAATTGGGCAGGCATTGTTAATCTGTGAAGTGTGCAAACAATAGTGGTCTGTTGCCACCATATTATTTAATATTGTTTATGTTTTATTATATATTGGTTTGTTTTGATCCAGTTATTTAGGTGTTTTAAAACTGTTGTATACCACCCAGAATGGCAATATGTTAGATGGACAGTATAAAAGTTAAACAAACATACAAAAACCCAAAATCTACACAGGTCTTCTTGGGGCAAATGTGTCATTATCATTCATGGGATATTCCAATTATGGTGTGCTCTCCAGAAAGAGACTTGTCCGACACCTACACTGTAATATTTTGTTTCCAGATAAAAACATTTTTTTGCCCTAGACCAGGGGTCACCAACCTTTTTAAGTCGGGGGCCGGGTCACGCTTCTTCAGACAGTTGAGGGGGCCAGACTGGTCCCCCCCCCCCGTTTATGGCTGCCATAAATGCATTTATGACAACCATAAACATGTTCATGGCTGACTCCAGTGGCACCAGCAACACTGTCTGTGGAAGGTGGAGCGAGGGTGTGGGCCGGATGATTTGGTGCCATCGGGCGGGTCTTGCCCATGGGCCACAGATTACCAACTCCTGTCCTAGACATTTTAGTCTGTCTTTCCCCTTCCCACCCCACATTTTGGTGAACAATTTCAATGTCTAACTGCTTGTTTATTATTGTTTCATTTTAAAGCAATTTTATACTTTACATTGACCCCAAGCCCAATATGGTAAGAGGCAGTATATAAATGATTAAAATAAAATAAATGTTCACATGTGTTAAGCACCCACAAAATGGGTGCAAGTCTAGAAGAACCCAGGGTTGTTTTTTGGGGGTGGAGGTAGGGGGAGAGATAAAGATGATATCTTAATGGGAACTCCAGTGTCATTAGATCTTTCCAGGGATAGGACTGGTTCAATATTTCATGCTCCCCCTCAAAACTCCAAAAAATACTTACGAGCACTGTAGTGAACTGAAGCCATGGTTCTTTCTTTGTTGGGTTGGCACAGCTAAAACCTTTGGCACAAGAAAGAGGAAAGAATTTGAGACAAAAGACAATGTAGAACGACAGATTGATTTTTCCTTTTAAGTTTTAAAAGATCTTCAGTCATGGACATGTCTAGGTTAAATTATGATAGTAGCTTGGTTAGGAAACAGCCTTATTAGAAACAATGTAGAATTGTTGTTAATAAAAGTAGTCCAGGCTTCCCTGAACTGGCACTTTGCATTTGTTTTTCATTACAATACTCACTTCACCCAGTCAATATCCCCATCTTTGTGAGGAATTGTAGTCAAAATCCCTCTAGGGTGCCACTTGAAGAAGACTGAAGTGGACATTCTATGATTCACTAGATTGTTTTGAAATAAGATAGCTCTTTATGACTCTGAAGTGAAAAATAATTCCCAGTTATAGTGATCTATAATAGTGTGGCAGTATTCAGCTCTGGAGAACTGGTGAGAACCTGTTGCATCCCATCACCCACCAGGGTCTCAAGTTCCCTCACCGTCACTGAGATCGGCAGAAAGATTCGGGCTACCATCTGATTTTATTTTATTTTTTCCTGGGCAAAGTAGAATTTTAAAATATTTAAAATATTCCCTCACCGTCACAGATCTTCTGGAGAACTGGTTTAAAATTCTACTTTGCCCAGGAAAAAATAAAATAAAATCAGATGGTAGCCCGAATCTTTCTGCAGATCTCAGTGACGGTGAGGGAACTTGAGACCCTGGTGGATAACCAGTGATGGGATGCAACAGGTTCTCACCAGTTCTCCAGAACTAAATACTGCCACACTATTATAGATCACTGGTAGTCTCTCCATCACCATATACCAGTGTTGGCGAGCCTATGGCATGTGTGCCAGAGGTGGTATGCACAGTTTTTTCTATCAGCACACATGCCATCACGGGCAACAACACCCTGTGCCACCAGCACCAAGGGCAGCACCACTTCCCCACCCACTCCTCTTCCTCCACTAATGGGGAAATCCCACCTGGGAGGTGGCAGCCAGAAAGAGGTGAGGCAACCAGACACCATCCACTCAGGGCCGTAGCCAGGATTCTAGATGTGGGTGGGCGAATATTTTTTCAGAATGGGCAACAATGTCATATATATAAGTCATAGATATAAGCAGCCGGGAGTTTGAGGGTGGGCAAACTGCTAACTCACGGTAATGGTAGTGGGTCAGGATACCTTAGAGACCGCATCACCCTAAGAACATCTATCCATCCCACCAGGGCGGATCGGAGGGGCTCTCTTGTCATTCCATCAGCTAGGGAGGCTCATCTCACTAGCACTAGGAAGAGGGCCTTCTCTGTGTTTGCCCCGGCCCTTTGGAACCTCCTCCCAACTGAACTGCGCCTACAGACAATGCTCCTACCCTTCTGGAGGGGCTTAAAACCCTGGCTGGCGGGACAAGTGTGGGGACCAAGGAATGTGGAATCCCACACAGGGTGGCTAATTTAAGGGACAGCCTCCCTTTCTGTTCAGTTTTATCAGGTGGGGCTGTTTTATTTCCTGTTTTTTATGATCTTTTAAAGTTTTTAAAGTTTTTAATTATTAGTACTTCATTGGTTTAGCTTATGATCACATTTTATCTTGTAAGCCACCCAGAGTCAGGTATACCCGATTGGGGCGGGATAGCAAATGTGAGTAAATAAATAATAATAAATAAATAATTTATGCCACCTCTTGGTTACGGCCATGAACCCACCCATCCCTCCTAGGAGGAGGTACACCCGCAGGAGACGTGTGCATGTGCCCACGGGATGTCACCGGAGGTATGCCACTGATGTCACATGTGTGCATGGGCACATTCAGTGCCTGCCCACACACTGCCTCCCCCTCCTGGGGCACTCAGTTTCTAAAAGGTTTGCCATCACTGCCATATACAAAGGTTTTGTAATGATGCTAGAGGTCTCGTTCAAGAACTTAAATCTTTGAGCTAAAGGCTTCTCCAGGAACAGCAGTTGTTCTGCCTTGTTTTGCTTCATCTTTTTTCATCTTGTGGTGAGGGAAATCACAGGGTTTCCAGGACTTGTGCACAGACTGCTAACAGTCTAGCATATGGTGCTTCATCTGTTTGATGGTGTATCTGCACTTATCACTGCCCAGCAAACATTCACTGCCATTGACTATACCTGGTGTGTGTTTCTGTGTAGTTTCTTGACCGTCGCTTCATGGTTCTCATGGTGTATCAGCACATAAATAATTGGAAAATATCATTGCAGTAAACCCCAGGATGGAATGAGCTCCCATCTCTGTCCCAGCTCCTGCCAACCTAGCAGTTCAAAAGCAAGAAATTGCAAGTAGATAAATAGGGACCACTTTGGTGGGAAGGTAACAGCGTTCCGTGCGCTCCGGTGTCTAGTCATGCCTGCCACATGACCATGGAAACGTCTGCAGAAGCAGACAGCGCTGGCTCTTCGGCTTAGAAACAGAGATGAGCACTGACCCCTAGAGTCGGATACGGCTGGCTTTCGAGCAAGGGAAACCTTTACCTTTTAAACCCCACCCTGATACATAGCAGGGCAAAAGAACAACTATAACCTTGGTTTAGAAAGAGAGAAAAACGGCATGGGAATCCTAAGGGAGAAAAATTGTATAAAACAAGGTAAGAGGAATATTGTCTAAATATTGGTAAAAACTCCAAAAAGATCAGTGCACCATCTGATCCTCAAAGAGTAACAATGTTAATTTGAAAGAGTGCTAATAGAACAATGAATGTGGTGCCTAATATTTTATTATTGTTTAAGACAGGGGTGCCCAAACATTTTGGGCCGTGGGCCGATCACATGGTTCAGCATGCCGGTCATGTGGTTCCTACCACCGGAAGTGGAAGTAAAACACGCCTTGCAATCTGGTTTGCAACAGGATGAGATAGATTTTTCAGCTGCCATTTTCACTGCTTAAACCAGGGGTGCCCAAACTATGGCCCGTGGGCTGAATCCAGCCCCCGGCACCAATTCATCTGGCCTGCACCACCCTCGCCACTCCAGGAAGTAGAAGTAAAATGTGCTCATACGGCCACATTTTACTTCCATTTCCAGAAGTGGCAAAAGCAGTGTGGGCCGGATGAATTGGTGTTGGGGGCTGGATCCAGCTTGTGGGCCACATTTTGGGCACCCCTGGTTTAAGAGTAGTATTCAAAAATACTTTTGCACCTTTGAATGAGAGGTACGAATTCAGTAGCAATTCAGGTTTGGAAACTGAGAGTCAACCTGCTATGGTAGGAATTGCACCCTCCTGAGAGATCAGATTCATAACTTAGGAATACTCCTTGAGTCTGCACTATCCCTAGATTCCCAGGTAGCAACAGCAACAAGGTGTACCTTGACACAACTCCACTTTGCATGCAAAGTTCCATCTTTCACAAGTCAGCCTTACTTTGAAAGTGTCATCCGTGCCTTGGTTACTTTACACTTTGGTGAGAACTTCTAAGGGGTCCTTTTAAACTTAATATCAACATAGTTTAGGGGACACAAAAGAGTTTCTTGGAAGAACGTGAGGACTATGTGCACTCGCAGGTATCCCCTGGGCAAGAATAGCACCCTGTCAGCTGATGCGTCTACTCCAAAAGCACCACTGGATTACTTCTGGCATGAATGGAGAAGAATGACACCTTGACTAATGCAACGCTCCCTTTGTGGAAGAAGATTCAAGATCTTCAGCTGAAGCAATGTGTAGCAGCTGGCTTACTATCTGGTGTATGATTGCAGACCATATGGCCCTGACACTGAAAGACCTGCACTGATTGCCACTTACTTTCTGGGCAGAATTCAGGGTGCTGGGTTTAACCTTTAGACCAGTGGTTCCCAACCAGGGGTACACAGCCTACAGGTGGACTTCAATTCCCAGAAGCCTAAGTCAGTACATTGGCTGATCAGTGCTTTGGGGAAATGACTTAGGCTTCTGGGAATTGAAGTCCAAACACCAGCATTTGGGAAACACTGCTTTAGACCTCTACATGGCTTGGGATCCAGCTACTGTATGTGAAGGTCTGTCCAGTTATGAACCTGCCTGGATGGTAAGATCTTCAGGAGAAGCCCTCTTGAGAATACCAAGAGCTTCAAAGGCCTGCCTGAAAGGCACGTGAGACATGCCTTTCTTCTACATGACTCACACAGTGTAATGATGATTTTTTTTTTTTTACATTTTTATATCGCCCTTCTCACCGGGGTGCCCCAGGGCGGTTTACAACATCATAAAAGCATAACACAACACAAACCCATTATTAAAAACTTCAAAATTACAATTATAAATTATGATAGTAATGATGATCAGTGCCATACTGAGACCGGAGAAAAACACAGTTTGTTCTAAACATATTAAAGGTTTCCCTTGCTTGAAAGCCAGTCGTATCTGACTCTAGGATTCAGTGCTCATCTCTGTTTCATAGCCAAAGAGCCAGCACTGTCTGCTTCTGCAGACGTTTCTGTGGTGATATGGCAGGCATGGAACGCTGTTTATCTTCCCATCGAAGTGCTCCCTATTTATCTACTTGCAATTTCTTGCTTTCAAACTGCTAGGCTGGCAGGAACTGGTACAAAGGCAGGAGCTCATTCCATCCTGCAGAACCCGGGAATCGAACTGTTACCACCCTCCAAAATAAATTATTTTTGCATGTTTCTGTTTAAACAAAGTAATTATTAATCATGATTAGAAATCTCTTGTAAATGTCACTTAGAACAAATACACAATAATTATACTGGCTATACAAAAAGCAAGGAGGAAAAAAGGACTGACTTTCCCAAGTAATACCAATGTGGAGCAAAACAAGAATCCACCAAATTGTGGATTCATCAGTAATGGACACTAAATGAAAACTTCACTTCAGTGGGAGAATTATCGTATGACTGAAATCTTTTCCACTTAAAATAAACAGGACTGGAAGGTCCTTTCATTGCTAATTGGGAAGAGGTTTTGTTAAATGGGAAAAGACCAAAGCAAACAACAACCATTCAACTAAGGTAAGAAAAAATAGTTCTGGCCAGGATGGTTACTGGCCATGCTGGCTTGAAGATTTTCAAAGCTGTAGTCCAAAAGAGTAACAGCACATGAAAATATATTTAAGCTCAGATGTGCAATGCAGCGTAAGAAATGAGTACAGAGGATGGCAGTTCCTCTCAAAGGGGCCTGGACCTTGCCAGTAATGATGTCTGTATTGCAAAAACCCATATCTTCGAAAATTCCTTCTACAGCTTTCTTGAGAAAGAAATCCTTACAAATGCATTTCTTCTGCCTCTAGATCAGCAGTTCTTTTCCAATGCACAGCCTTTTCCTGATCAGTCACCAAGAAAATATATTTACTTGCCCCAAGTCAGGTGGCATTACTATGGATCCTTTTAACTTATACTAAAAATGACTATATGTATCTAACATATGTACAGATGATGATAATATGTTTCCACAAGATTAGGGAGGATATTTGCATACATGTTATTTTCACTACCTCTGAATTTTAGAATTGGAGACAGCAGTGATTTTAAAGTAAGACAGAAGTCTAAGATCAAAAACATTGGAATGAATTGGCTATTATGTGTCATCTACAGGTTATGCTTTTCACCAAGTATGCCCTTCTCACCTCCTCAAGGAACAGAAAGTTCCAGGATAGCCTTTCACAGGGCTAGTTCATTTGAGAGTTGAAAGTACTGGAGACACATATAAACAAATTTCTTTACTAATGCAGAGGGAATGTTGCCACACATACAAATGACACCAGTCCCCAAAGTGACAATTGCTGCTCGAAACAACTTCTTACCAGACAGTGGCAAAATGCAAATGGTCTCTTTCACCTTTCAATAAAATACAAATCTACAAAGTTTTTTTTAAAGTCTTACTTTTTTCAAATAGTGAGTGTGTGACACACATTTTTCTGCATCAAATTCTCATCGAGGAGATACTTTCAGCTGCCAAGTTGTTTAAAAAGGTTCCACAGAAATACAATTTTACACAGCCAGAGTCCACCTGGCAATTTACAAAACAGCACACAATGTCAAGAGGCAGCCCTTCAATCAACCTGAAGAATTGCAATGAGATGTAGAAAAGAGCAAAGTATGTAGAGCAGAAGTGGGGAGTGTGTGGCCTTCCAGTTCGTTTTTTGGATTGCAACTCTCATTAGCATAGTCCAGGGATGGCCAAACTATGGCCCACGGTGCCAAATCATCCGGCCCATGCTGCTCTTGCTGCTACCAGAAACAAAATTAAAATGCAACTGTGCATGTGTAAAATGCTGCCATAAATGCACCTGTGACTGTTGTAAATGTGCTTACGACAGCCATGGACACATTTTATGGTGGGGAAAACCATGTGACCAGCCTGCTCAACCACGTGACGGGCCCACAGCATAAAAAGTTTGGCCATCCCTGGCATAGCCCATGTGAGCGATGATGAGAGCTGCACTCTAATAGCACATGGGCAGCTATGAACTCCTCATTTTTGTCACAGACTATCAAAATGTGTATATGGACACAGTTTGTGTAATTAGGTCATGAAGCACTTATCCTCAGGTGGCAGAAATATACATGCATGATTGAGATTAGCAAATAGTCGTAAACAGCAGAGTCAGACAGAGCTGAAATGCACAATGTACAACACAATGACTATCATCTTCTTGGCCAAAGTGTTTTCTTTTAAAATACAGATAAAGCATTTGAGTTTCCATTAAAAAATCATTTTGCCAATATCCTTGTACTCAGAAGGCAGCTGGGAACTGTTCTCATCCTCCTCCAAGTGTGAATAAAAATATTTTAAAATGCTACTTTGCCCAGGAAAAAATAAAATAAAATCAGATGGTAGCCCAAATCTTTCTGCAGATCTCAGTGACGGTGAGGGAACTTGAGACCCTGGTGGATAAAACCTTAGTGTGATAACTTGGGCTTGTGGGAATTGAAGTCCAAGAACATTTGGAGTACCAAGGTTTGTCACCATTCTGAACAGTGGTGACCTAATGACTTAATACATGGAATTAAGTTTCTTATCAAAAAATAATAGAGGAAAAGAAAACCAAGCTTTTGGCCCTAAGGAAAAAAGGAAAGCAACAGTCTTCCTCCCCGACTCAACCTCTGCCAGAATAAGAGCACACAGATCAGGGCGTAACCCACCCTATAGCTTTTTGGCTATACCCCAATCCTTGTCCATACCCATATCAATCTTTGGGCGTTTCCAGAGCTTAAAAAAAGCCTAATGTCACTGAATGGGGAAAGGCAAACCTTGGGCCAGAATTATTTTCTGACTTCCAGCCCACAAAGTACGGGGGGAAAAACAGAGAAGCAAGAGTTTGCTGTTATTAGCTTTTGCAGAGAGCCACATCAATAAGAAAAGAGAAAATGACAAAGAAGAGGAGAAAAACAGTCCTGAAAATCCTAAGGTGAAGTTTTCACTTAACCACAAGAAGGTAACTATGTTTTTTAAGGGGGGGGGGAGCAAAGCTCAGGTGATATGATACACCATAGCACAGGGGTCAGCAAACTTGGCTCTCCAGATGTTGTTGGACTCCAATTCCCAGAAGCCCTGATCAGCCAGAGTGCTGACTTGGGCTTCTGGTAATTGAAGTCCAAGAACACCTGGAGAGCCAAGTTTGAGGAACCCTGCCATAGCACATGACAGCTTAAAAAAACACATCTGTTGAGCTGCTACTGCCTGGTGACCTCACTCAGAGACCCTCCCCTGCACTCGGCAGTTAAAATATTGGGGATATATCTGTATTGGGGAAGGGGGTTTACTAGCCAATCTCCTTCTCCTCTGGTATCAGCTGAGATGTCCTGTGGTCATGTGTATCAATTTCTATTTCCTTTCCCTTCCCCTGCAATGTTTTCATGTTTCTATTTATAGTCCCAAAAATGCCAGCGTGAACATGATGAATCTGTACAAAATATCACTGCATGCTGTGGGCTAATCAGGAGCCACTTGTTCCAGTCCAGAATGTGAATCGTCTTGATTTGGTCTATATTTATCCATTTGTCCAAAGGCAGGGAGCTTGCCTAAATAAACCCTGACCCTAGTCAAAGGTCTTAGGGATGAGTTTTTCCCATAGACACACTTCAGCAAAGCCTGGCCATTCTAATAAAGCAAGCACAGGGAAAACATGACCCATCAAGTCTTGTGTGACCTTTAACTCCAGATCACCACAGGTAGGATTGCAGCCAGCAAGGCACCAAGATGGTGACAGTCCAGGTCCCTCATGGACAGCAGTGGATGGCCATGAGAAAGGTAGTCCACCAACATGGGGGTAGGATACATGCTCTTCATCCTTCTCAAATAGTACCGTATTACTGTGTTTATTGAAATGGAACAGAGAAAAAAGGTTCCAAGCATCACCATGCGTAACTGCAATGGGCTGAGTCAATGGGGTGGAAGAGTCTTTAGGAAAGGACTATCGTCACAATGTGTCAATTTAGAAAGAGAGAAGGATGGACAAAGAAACTTTTTCCCCTTTAGAACAAGAATTAGGTACGTTGCCTTGATTTTGGTAATAATTTGTCGATAAGTGTACTTGTATACAGAAGAGACAGTGGAGGGACAGATTCTGGTAACTGTTTTAGGGCCTTAAACAGTTTACCTCTGGAACTGTTTTTGCTGAGTCTTGTATACTTGTACAAGGGGAATACAGTATAGTAGAACCTCAGATAGTCTTAGTCTTTCCACAAGTCTTAGTATTATCTGATTTTTAATGTTATCCAACGCATGCATCAGATAACGTTAAAATCCTATGGGATGCATCTGATAATGTTAAAACTCCATAAAGATACATTGTAACTGGCACAGGCTTTAGTGAACGTTATCTGATGCATCCCATAGAATTTAACGTTATGTGATGCAATTTTTTCCAGATTCCTTAACGTTATGCAGTTTTAGCGTTATCTGATCCAAACGTTATCCAAGGTACAGTATTACTGTATTGTACTTTGAAAGATACATTTCTTGATACATTTCAATTAGAGAGAATTTTGGAGGGGCATTATTTTCTGCAATAGACTCATTCTCTATTTCCATGTACAGTATATATGTGAAATTCATGGGCTAGGGGCTTTTTTTTGTTGAGTTTTTAAAATAGCATTGAAGCTGAACTGAGTTTGCATTATTGCTTCCAGTCACATTATTTGCTTTGAAATGTCAACTCTTTGCAAAGCCAATTGTGTTTTTAGGGCTCGTTTAGAAAATACAACAGTAGAACCAAAAGAACAGCTATACATGCATGAAAGTAATGAAAGAAAGAAAAAGTCCAGATTTTGGGTGTCAGCCAATTAGGGACAGGCAAGGATGGGTGGGATTTGGAGTTGCCACATAAATGTCCTTCTGGCCTCAGATCCAGATTTAGGGATGGATGTCTCTGGCCATTGATATCATCAGACTGTGCTTGCTTTGACTGCCCGCACATTTATTTTCTGCTGGGCAATGTGGCGCCTATTTCACCGTGTGCTTACTAACATTAAATCTTATCTCTTTCTCATGTAAATATGCTTTCCAACTTCTTTGTAGTCTGGACACTCCACTCAAAATTTGGGGCCTGGCTTGGGAAAGAAGAGACATTCTGTATCTGAAAATTTGATGGTGTTCCCTCTTTAAATTTGAACCCTACCCCTCTTAATGTGATTTGAAGCTTTTTGTGTCCTCTCAGAAATGGAGTATTAGGTCAAGAAAGAGCATGGGGCAGGAGAAGAGTGAGTGTGGAAATGCTTTTAATAACAAGATGCAGAGGACTTTTGGGAAGAAGCATACATCTATTGAACATGAAGTTCTTTCATTTTCTATGTAATGGGGGTTGGGGTTGGCAAGGCAATACAAGGCAAAGCAAATTCAGTATTTTTCCTCGAGCAATTATAGTCTCTCCACATAAGCTTATACTGTACTTTCCTCTGCCAAAACCACTGAGACAGATACCCCAGAAAAGAAAGACAGAAAAGGATATGAACCTTGCCATGCACATGCCTTCTAAACATGAGCTCTTGGTGCAGTGTGGCAGCTGTAAGTTAACCCTGACCTTGAAACAGCACTAACCTTGAAGTGGCTGAAGTGATGGGGGGGGGGATTAGATTTACCAGACTTTGCCAATGGAGCTGCTCCATTAAGTCAAGTGGTTTGACAGAACAGAGAGCAATACAGAATCATGGCCCAGGAATAAAACTAACTACTTAGGGCAAAATCCTCTTGTGGAGAAAATGTGCATATAAATACAATTGTGGAGGCAGTTCTTGCAATTTGTTTGGCTGGTCACAAAATCCACAGAGCAATCTAAGCACAACCGAGAATATGATGGATGGTTTAGAGCAGGAGTCCTCAACCTTTTTAAGCGGGGCCGAGTCACGGTTCCTTAGACAGCTTTGGGGGCTGGATGGCCCTTTTGCCCTTCCTCCACCACATGGTGCTTCTTGGTGTGGTGGAGGCGGTGGGGGGGCACATGAAATGGTGTTGCGGGCCACATCTGGCCCATGGGCTGCAGTTTGAGAATCCCTGGCTTGGAAGATAACATGCACAATTTGTGCAACTGCTCATTTGCACTCCATGATTATAACAGAATTCTGACCATAATACCTATAATGCCTCCTGACTGTCATGATCTGTGTGTTGTGTGTTGTGAAAATGGAAAAAGAAAGTGAAAAAGCGGGGCTGCAGCTGGACATTAATAAAACTGAAATAATCACTACGGAAGAACTACATAGCTTTAATATTAACAATGAAGAAATTGAGCTAGTAAAAAACTTTGCAATCTAAGTCCAATCATCCCTCCAAATGGAATTTGCAACCAAGAAAGCCAAATAAGTCAGAGACTCAATGAAGGAACTAGAAAAGTTCATCAAGTAGTACAGTTGTACCTTGCTTAAAGAGCATAATCTGTTCCACAGGACTGCTCTTTAAGTGAGTTTGCTCTTTAAGCGAAACACCATTGTAAGTGACCAATTGTGACTTGGGGGGGGGGATTGCGAACCCCGATTTATTTGTTAAGCGAGTTTTTGGTTGGTTTTATTTGTTAAGCAAAGTGAACATTCAGAGAAAATTCTGCTCTTTAAGCGGGTTACTCTTTAAACGAGGCACTCTATATGCGAGGCTTGACTGTATAAGGATGTGTCACTGGAGACCAAGACCATCTACAGTAGAGTCTACACTATTGCATTTCCACTCACCAGGTGTGGGTGCAAAAGCTGAAGAGTAAAGAAAGATGACATAAAAATAATCGATCCATTTGAAATGTGATGCTGGAGGAGAGCTCCGTGAATATCCTGGACTGCCAGAAAGATGAACAAGTGGGTCCTAGAGACAAAAATGATGAAATTGAAACTGTCCTACTTTGGGCAGGTTCAAGAGAAGGCAAGATTCCTTGGAAAAGACAAACGTTGGAGGCAGTAGGAAAAGAGTAAGACCAAATGTTAGATGAATTAATTCCATGAGGGAAGCCACTAGGTATATAACTTGTAGGAGTTGAGCAGGGCTGTGGAAGCAAAGCCACCCCTACCCCTGCATTTCATCTGCAAAAACCAACCGTGCTGGCTGAAACTTATTTCTTCTATTCAATCCTGGAAACAAGACAACTTTATTCACTTACCTGATGGCAGCATGCCAACTAAATGGGCATTAATAACAGCCTATATGACACACTCCACTCTCCCCTCAAGCAGTTTGATGCTCTTCCTGCAATTCCTGCTCTTACATCTACCACTTAAAGCCTAGAATGAAGGAGGGGCTCTTCAGCTCTGCCGTGTATGAAACAGAAAAATTGTAAGCTAGAAAAATCAGGCTGCATATAGACTTCCATAAGTCAAACACACCTTTTCACCAGTGGTGTAAATCCCCAATAATTGGACTACAGCAGCTTGTGATTGGAACGTGATTGTAGCGCCCAGGCTTCTAGTACAATCTGGAACTAGGAAATATATCATCTGCAGGATTCAGAATAAATGGTCTGTGGAGATTCTAGAATGTTTCAGTTTTGAGTCTCTGTTGGCAAGAGAATGTGTACACTCTCAGCTTCTTGGCCAGAGGCCATTGACAGATCTATCTTCTTGGCATTTGTATGGTTGGTGCTTTTGGGGGGCGGGGGGCGGGTGGGTTGGGACATCACTGGCCATTTCCTTTAATAAGTTCCATAAGATAAATGCTTTAGTGCCCTTACATATTCATTATTTTGCCACCACTTCTTTTTCCTTGTAAAACAGGTATTGCATATGCATATATGCTTGGGATAAGGATAAGAGGGGGAAACAGAAAGGTGACGGTATGAATCTCCACAATATGCAAGAACATCAGAGTTTTTCCCCTTTACAAATAAATTTAGTTATGTTGTCTTCCTCTGAAATTGCTAATCAAAATTACCAGGGTGATCTTGGTCTTGATCTCTAGTGACATATCTTTGCATGATGATTTTTACTAATTCCTTCGTTACAACTAATAATTACTGCCCTTCCAAGACTCAATCGTCTTTTGATTTCTTGGCTGCAATTTTCATTTGAATCAATGATTGAAACTAGGTATACAAAATGTTTCACTATCTCAATTTTTATTTATTTATTTATTATTTATTTATTTTATTGAATTTATTACCCCGCCCCACTCGGGAAAACCCGACTCTGGGCGGCTTACATCATGATAAAATAAAAGTAGAAGATAAAAACATATAAAATCGTAAAAGTTTAAAAGTTATCTGAAGCTAAAAACAGTGCAAACTGCATGCCAGTACGCCATTTTTGCATTGTCAAGATATGTAGTTCTTCTACAATGATGATTCTTTTCTTCTTAATGTTCCACTGAAGTCCTGATTTGGCACTTTCTTCTTTCACTTTCATTAAAAGTTGTTTCAACTCATTGCTGTTTTCTGCCAATAAAATGGTGTTTTCTGCCAATAAGATAGTGTATATCTTAAATTATTGATGTTTCTTCTTCCAATTTTTGTCCTTCATCTGAATCAAGTCAAGCTTTCCATATAATGCGTTCTGCATATAGATTGAAAAGATAAGGGGATAAAATACACCCTTGTCTGACACCTTTGCCTATAGGAAACCATTTTGTCACTCCATATTTTGTCCTAATAGTAGCTTCTTGAACATTCAGGACAATCAAGTTGTTGAGGCATCCCATTTGTTTCAGAGCAACCCATATTTTCTCATGATCCACACAGTCAAAGTCTTTGCTGTAGTATATAAAGCATAGTCTGATATTCTTCTGAAAATTTTTGGTACCTTCCAGTATCCATTTGATGTTTGTAATCTGATCTCTAGTACCTCTTCCTTTACAAAATCCAGCTTGAACATCAGGTAGATTTTACTCCATGTAAGGTAAAAGCATATTACATGCTATAGGCAAATCCTTGTAAGTCTTTATACCAAGATTATCACCGTTCTGACACATTTTGCTTTTACTCTTCACATCTTTCCTGTTGCCTCCCTCATTCATCTAATAAAGTGGGCAGCAGCCCATGAAAGTTTAAATACAATAATAAAACTTATTAGACTTTGGGGTGCCACAAGACTCCCTGTGGTGTGTAATCATAGAATTCCCCTATGTGTTCCTTTGGTTGGTTTTTACTGTATTTTTATTATCTTTTTGCTGTTTCTTTGTTAGTGTTGTGTAATAAAATAATTTTTAAGAAAGTATTCCCCTACCTATAGCTATGCTGAACAAAGAAATAGGGGGAGTAATTCTTCTATTCACAAGAGTAATCTTTTCATGGTCAGTTCTATTTCTAGTGCAAGGAGCTGTTCACTTCCGATGATTATGGAAGGATGAGATACAAGTTTTCTTGGGAATGCATTCCCCAAATCTAATTTTCACTGACATCTTGGCGCATAAGACAAGCCATGCTGAATCTGACCAAATGCCTGTACCAGGGATAGGGAACGTGTATTTCTGTAGATGTTGCTCTTTTGCAGTTCCCAAGAGCCCTTACCATTGGCTATGGTAGGTATGGGTGATGGGAACTGCAGTCTAGTACCAGTTGAAGGGCTAGCCACTCCCTACCCATGGCCTTCATAATCCAGCATTCTGTTCTCACGGTATCCAACCTGATACCCATGGGGAGCCCACAAGCATGACACAAGTGCAACAGCATGCTCAAAGTTTCCTGTCAGCCTCAAAGGGGAATGTGAAAAACTGGAGGAGATGAAATTTTACCTTCACGGTTGCTCTATGGAAAATTCACATCTGCTCTAGGATCCTTTCAATTGAAAGAGAAATGATGCCTTAACACAGTGGTGGGATTCAAAAATTTTTACTACTTACTCTGTGGGTGTGATATGGTGGGTGTGGCCTGGGGGAAAGCCCTGCATTGCACCTGAATTAGTTCTACAGTGGAACCCTGCATAACGAAAGCTTCATATAACGAAAATTTCATACAATGAAGCGTTCGTGCAGCAATCACGACACCCTGCATAACGAATTTTTTTTCATTATACGGGGTTTTCATTAAGTGGGATTTACCCTGGTTAACAAAAACCCCGTATAATGAACATTTTCTTTTCGTTATGCAGGGTATCACCCATTTGAACTGCATAATGGGGGGGGGGGGGAACCGCATAGCAAAGAGCTCCGTGGAACGGAGCTTTTTTGTTATGTGGGGTTCTACTGTACTTTATTTCAAAACTTAGGTGGGCAGGCCCAACCAGAATTTCTGCTACTGGTTCTAGCAAACTGGGGCGAACCTGCTGATGCCCACCATTGCCTTAACAATGTAAAATATAGCTTTGGGTTTTGGAGTATTTCTTTTCAACATCCTTTGAAATTATGCAACATAATGCACACACTATGTTTAAAGAGATGTGGTAAATAAGATACACATCTTACATTTATAGCAGAATAAAGACTGTGGTAGCTTAGTGGTTAAGACGCTGAACTTGATGACTGGAAGGTCGGCAGATCAGTAGTTCAAGATGCTAGTACTGCATGACGGAGTGAGCTCCCATCTCTGTCCCAGCTCCTGCCAAATTAGGAGTTCGAAAGCAAGACATTGCAGGTAGATAAATAGGTGCCTCTTCTGTGGGAAGGTCACAGTATTTTGTGCACTCCAGCATCTAATCATGCTTGCCACATGACCACAGAAACGTCTGCAAATGCAGACAGCGCTGGTTCTTTGCCTGTACACGGAGATGAGCATCACACCCTAGAGTCGAATATGACTGGCTTCCAAGCAAGGGTGACCTTTACTTTTACAGATAAGGCCAGTTTGTACTGCATTGTTTTAAAAGAAGGACACCTGGCCATCCTATTACTTTAAAAAAGCAAGGCTCTGCCAAAAGAAAGCACTCTGTATTTGAAACCTCCAGTTGGTTAATGATCCGCAAGTGGTATTTCCACAATCAAATCTTTTACTGGCTTACACTTGTGGTAGATTAATTATGGATTGTGGACCAGAGCCAAGATAACCCAATTCATTTGAGCTGCATTTTATTGTGTTGTTGCTTTTCTTAAATATACAAATAGGACCTGCAACAAAATCTTCTTTATTTAGAGTGCTCTTGGTTATGATACTCTACTCAGTTCCACTGGCTGGCTGACAGTCACTATTTACAACCCACTCACCCCCGCATGCTGTTGTCCTAGTTGTTGCCATTTACAAAGGTAAGGGTGATGGAGATTTGCTGTCATTTGAAGGTGCTATATGGACAGCCAAAGCTGCACTTGCCCAAATGGTTTCTTCCACACAACTTTTAAAAGCAGGGGTGCTCAAACTACAGCCCAGGGGCTGAATCTGGCCCCTGACGCCAATTCATCTGGTCCGCAGTCAGTGATGGGATGTAACAGGTTCGCACCAGTTCGCCAGTAACTTTTCCCAGTGTCCCAGAGAACCGGTAGCAGCTTTTAGGGGGAACCACCTTCAGGGCTTACCTTTTCACTGGTTCCCCCACTGTGCATGCGTGCCAAGCACTTGGTGTGAATGCACGCCTACAGTGCTTGGCATGTATGCACGTCCTCCTTGCTGTCCTCCCAAGCGGGGAGGAGGAAGAGAAGCTGCTAGCCTGAAGCTCCCTATAGCTTGCTCCCCAGGGTAAGTGACTCACCTTTGGATGTGGTGTGTCTGTGTGTATTTTAATGTGTATTTAATACCTTTACCTATATTGATGTACTACCACAGTTCCTAAAAAGGCCTGGCAGCCTGGCTTGGGGTTTTTAAGCAAAGTCTTGGAGTTACCTCATCAATAAGCTACACCTGTGCTGTTCCAATTGTTGTTCCAATTGGAGAACCCTTAAGGAGGTACAGCTCTTTTACATTTACATTAAGGCATATTCTCCTAGAGAACTGGTTAGGCAAAGACTTAGTACCTAACTTCTTTAACTGTTGAAAAGTTGAAAAGTGCCAAAATGAAGCCATTTTGTGTTGAGTTCATTCTGTAGTTCCTTCCATCTGACCTAGTGTGAGAAAGATTAGCCAGAATAAGCTTTAAGCTCTGGTTTAAAAGCTCTGGTTGATTTGTGTATGGGGTGGGTGGGTGTATTTTAATGTATTTTTATTTATTTATTTATTTATTTATTTTATTTACGAGTTTGTGTTGTGGGTGGGTGGTTAGGTGGGTTGAGGTGTGTGTGTGTGTGCGTGCTTATTTTTATCTTATTATTTATTATTTATTTTTTTCTTTGGCCCCACCCACAACATCATGAGGTTGGCTCCGCCCATGACATCATGATGTCATGATGTTAGCTCCGCCCACACTGTGATGACATCACGGTGTGATAGTAAAATTTTTGACATCCCACCACTGTCCGCAGTGCCCTAGTCACTCCCGGAAGTAAAAGTAAAACATGCCTGTATGAGCCCTTACTTCTGCTTCCGAGAGCGACGAGGGTGGTGTGGGCTGGATGAAATTAGTGTCAGGGGTCAGATTAAGCTCCTGAGCCATAGTTTGGGCACCCCTGGTTTAAGCAGAGAAAATGGCAGCCTAAAAATCTATCTCATTCTGTTGCAAAACAGATTGCAAGGCATGTTTTACTTCCGCTTCCGGTGGGAGGAACCACCTGACCAGTCTGGTGAACCACGTAACTGGCCTGCTGAACCATGTGACTTGGCCCAAAAGTTTGGGCACCCCTGTTTTAAAGGGCACAGGACTTCTGTCTTCCTTTCTGTGAAGTCCTAAACATTATGAAGCCTGGCAACGCAGTCACTTCCTGTGCAGTCCAAGGTTTCAGGTCAATATAGCTGAAGTTGTATTTGTGGTTTGATAGGATTGCAAGCTGCCCTGAGTGATGCTTGCACCAAAAGGGAGGGGTACAAATGTAAATAGTAAATCAATACATAATAAATAAATAAAATATGCACAAGACGGAAGGAATATAAGTAGATGTATTGATTCATCCTTTGACATGCCTTTGCTGCAAGCTCATCACTAATATATTCAGGTTGGGTTCCTTGGTTCACAGAAGCTCTGCTGATAGCCTTAAAAACTCCCACTTTTAGCCTTTTCTCTTTTCCTTATATTATAATAACCTTTCCCCATATCCTGAGCTCCCCACTGACTGCAGTTCATTTCAGTCTTCCTGTTCCCTGCAAACTATATTTCCTAATATTGCTTGCTCCTAAAGCACACGGTCTTACATTGCCCGAGGCTTCTCTGTGTCATGAGCATCTGGGCTTCTCCAAAACCACTCAGTCACAGATCATGGTCTGTCAAGCAGAGGCTGTTTTGCTGTAGGCTTAAGGCATCAGAAGTTGTCATACGATGTGCACGCATGCTTGTGGGCGAACGGTGGGGAAAGAGTGCAGTGACAGCCAAAGAGATAGAAGAAAGCAATAAACCCAAAGAGATGGACATTAAAGACTATGAATCTCAGTCTTCTTTCTGATGCCATCATGGCAAGATATCTACACAACAACTTTATGAATATAGGTAAAGATCCCCACTTTACCCACCACACAGCTCAGGACTCTAGTATCTGTATGTTTGAGAAAATGTGGCTAATTTCTGGTCCCTGTTAAAACGTTAGCATTTTTGCCTCTCACTATACTCTTGGAGAAACATGAAATGCAAATGCATGCACTTTGGTATAAAAGGAAATTTGATTCCATATATTCTGTTGCCATCCCTTCTGTAATCACCTTTTCAGGCTAAAGTTTTTTTGAATTACTTGTGTGGCAGCAACTAATAAATGCAGCCTTTGTGAGAGCAACAGGGCTACGGAACATTCTTGGAGTAGGACAAAGCTGAATTAAGGCTTCTTGAGCCTCAAGCTACTTGAAGTGGAAGAAGACTCCTAGCTTTACCAAAAGCAAAAAGGTTAATTATGTAAAAATCAAAATGTAGTTTAGTTATGGTTTTGTTTATATTTGTCATTGGAATATATTGAGAGGCGTGTGACTTAGCAGTACAGGTACTTGTGCATTAATGCAGCAGTGGAGTGAGATCAGTTTACTAATACACTTCGCTTCAGAAAATCTTGGACTACGTTGCTCATCAGGCACAAGCCACCATGACCAGTAGTTGGGATGATGGGAGTTGTAGTTCCATGACAGCTGGAGGTGCACAGTTTTCTCATCCGTAGAAGAGAATTATACAACAGGCTGAAAAGAGCCCTAATGGTGCAGTGGTTAAACCAAGGATTCTCAATCTGTAGCCCATGGCGCCATTTCTCGTGGCCCCCACTGCCTCCACCACACCAGGAAGTGCCACATGGTGGAGGAAGAGCAAAATGGCCGTCCGGCCCCCAAAGCTGTCTGAGGGAGTGTGACCCGGTCCCAAGCTTTAAAAGGTTGAAAACTCCTGGGTTACACTGCTGCCCTGCAATCAAAAGGTTGTGAGTTCAACCCTGATGAGGACTCAAGGCCTTCCATCCTTCCAAGGCCAGTGAAATGAGTACCTAGCATGTTGGGGGCAAAATGCTAACTTGTGAACCACCCAGAGAGTTCACTAAGCACTGTGGGACAGTATAACAAATGTGGTTGCTTTACCTCAGCAATGTATTATTGTCAGTGGTGGGCTCAAAAAAAATTAATTACCACACTGTGGGCATGGTATGGTGGGTGTGGCTGGGGGGAAAGCCCTGTGTTGTACCCATATTAGGACTACTTTATTTCATAAGTTGGATGGGTGGAGCCAACCAGAATTTCTGCTACCAGTTCTGGCGGACTGGTGCAAACCTGCTGATGCCCACCACTGATTATTGTCCCTGATGAGGTTTCCTTGTGGATGCTTTTCTACTCGTTAAACTCCGTTCCCTCTACATCCCAAAATAAGGAGGGAAGGAGAGAGTGAAGTAGTTAGGGAAAGAATAAATAAAATGTGCAAAAAGGTGGTGGTGGTGGGCAGTCTGTCTTGTGAATGAGACATGAGAGACAGTGATGGGATGTAACAGGTTCCCACTAGTTCGCCAGAATGGGTAGTAACTTTCCCCAGTGTCCCGGAGAACTGGTAGCAGCTTTTGGGGGGAACCACCTTCGGGGCTTACTTTTTTACTAGTTCCCCCACTGCACATGCATGCCTACAGTGCTTGGCGCATATGTACGGCCTCCTTGCTGTCCTCCCAAGCAGGCAGGAGGAAGACAAGCTGGTAGTCTGAAGCTCCCTATAGCCTGATCCCCAGGTGTGTGTGCTTATTTTTATTTTATTTTATTTGGCCCCACCCACAACATCATGATGTCATGATGTTGGCTCCACCCATGTCATGATGTTAGCTCCACCCACACTATGATGACATCACGGTGGGGTAGTAACATTTTTGACATCCCACCACTGGTTCTACTGTATGACATTTAGTGAACCTTATTGCCCTGTTGCACTACAGGCCATAGTATTTTGATAGTACTGTAATGTGTATTAATGTGTGATGTGTATTGACCTACTATATGATATTTACTGTACTTTACTGCTTTGTTATATTGTATGCTATTGTATTTTTGTTTGCAATTTAATAGTGATATTAGGGGACCCTGTGAGCCGCTCTGAGTCGGTTGAAACCGAGGAGAGCGGGATACAAATCTAATAAATAAATTAAATAAATAAATAATAAAATGGCAAGGGGATACCAAGAAGATCCATTTCATCCCAGCACATCCAGCAAGAAATGTGCTCTGCGTGCATGGAGACAATAGCTAAGGCAGCTTATTCAAATGTGCAGCAAAATAAGGATAATGGCACTTGCAGTCCAACAATATCTGCAAGGCTTCACTTTCCTCCCCTTGGCAATCAATTGTGGTCGTGTCTGCTAATCCAGTAATTCCACTTTAAGTGGAGGTTGCTCTTGCAGGGAAATGCTACGGCTGAAATCTTGGTCACTGCACATCCTAAAGGGGTTGGCTCAGTGGTGGAATGTCAAAAATTTTACTACCCCACCATGATGTCATCACAGTGTGGGCAGAGCTAACATCATGATGTCATGATGTGGGCAGAGCCAAAGAAAATTAATTAATTAATTAATTAATTAATTAATAAGCGCGCACACACACATAGAAAGGTGAGTCACTTACCCTGGGGAGCAGGCTATAGGGAGCTTCAGGCTAACAGCTTCTCTTCCTCCTCCCTGCTTGGGAGGACAGCAAGGAGGCCGTGAATACATGCCAAGCACTGTAGGCGTGCATGCGCACCAAGTGCTTGGCGCGCATGCGCAGTGGGGGAACCAGTGAAAAGGTAAGCCCCGAAGGTGGTTCCCCCCAAAAGCTGCTACCGGTTCTCCAGGACACAGGGAAAAGTTACTACCGGTTCTGGCGAACTGGTGAGAACCTGTTACATCCCATCACTGGGTTGGCTAGATAAAGGTCACAGAGCGATGCAGAAGAATTGGGACTCCTCCTTTACTGTCCCTCCACAAAGCACAGGACTCCTAATAAGTAAGCACTTCCACTGCCCCTTGATTTCTAGCACTGAAGAATCAGAATTGCAAGGAACTCAGTCCTAGCTGAGACCAAAGGAAAGTTCTGGGTCCCCAAATTCTCTTCCCATCTCTGATGCAATGGTAAAGGCTACTGCTGTGTAACAATAGCAATTAGCAATTACAATAGCAATTACACTTATATACCACCCAATAAGGGACTGCAGTGGCTCAAGTGGCTAAGACGCTGACTGGAAGGCAGGAGGTCAGCAGTTCAATTCCTGAATACTGCAGGATGGAATGAGCTCTTGTCTCTGTCCCAGCTCCTGCCAACCTTGCAGTTCAGAAGCAAGAAATTGCAAGTAGATAAATAGGGACCACTTCAGTGTTCCGTGCGCTCAGGTGTCTAGTCATGTTTGCCACATGAACATGGAAACGTCTGCAGAAGCAGGCAGCGCTGGCTCTTCGGCTTTGAAACAGAGATGAGCACTGAGCCTTAGAATTAGATATAACTGGCTTTCGAGCAAGGGAAACCTTTACCTTTACCGCCCCATAGTGCTTAGTGGACTCTCTGGGTGATTCACGAGGAAATTAGTGGGCGCTCCCCACAAGTACCTGCACTTCGAAGGTTTTGACTCTTGTACTGCCCTTGAGAACACAAAATCAATGTTTTACTTTCAGCCCACCAAGTGTAAAGATTCTAACGCTGATTGAACCACAGAGATTGCTTCCCCTGTGGTTTGGTCGAGGAATGCAAGCTCCTTGTCCCACAGAGTAATGTAAGCTTCTTGTTCCTCAGGAGGGAACAGTTTGCCTTCTCTCCTTTGCATACACAAGGAAGGAAAGAGAAGTGAACACATGATAGCCTAGACGGCACTTTGGAGAAGAAGGGCAGATGATGGCCTATGCCAGTGGTGGCGAACCTATAGCATGCATGCCAGAGGTGGCACTCTGAGCCCTCTCTGTGGACACCTGTGCAGTTACCCCAGTTTGCCCTGTCCCTCTGCCCAGCAGCCCAATGGGAGCACTTCCACCCTCCCGCAGCACAGAGTTTGCCCTGCCCCTCTGCCCAATAGCCCATTGGGGGTGTTTCCTTCCTCCCTGGTTGTGACAAATAAGTGGGTTTTGGGTTGCAGTTTGGGCACTCGGTCTCTAAAGGGTTTGCCATCAGTGGCCTATGCAGACTGCTTAAAACATATCAAAGCATTTTAATTTGAATACTATTATGGTTTTAAGATTTTTTAATGCCATTTGGCTTTGTTTTCTGTGTTTTTATTTATGTTTTTATTGGCTATTACAAGATGATTTTATTTATTTATTTATTTATATTTATACCCCACTCTTTTGGTGCAAAACATATGCGCGTGCGCGCACGCACGCACACACACACCCCTTTCAGAGGGATTGTAGTGTTGATCTGTTGCAGAAAAAAACAAAAGAAGGAATTATGTAGCATCTTAGAAGGCGAAGAAAAATTATTGTGGCATAAGCTTCCACATGCCTGAAATAAGATGCATTCAGAAGATGTAGATTACTCCACGAAAGCTTGTTAAACTTCCTGATCTATAAGGTTCTTGAGGGGCAGACAGGCACTGTTTTGTGACATTTTAACTGAAGGATAAGGAACAGCATAAGTAATGGTAAATATCAAAAGGACATGAGGTCCAACTGAGCTTGCAGGAGTGTGTTGTGATCCATCCCTCCTCCAACTCTGAAGTGGAGCTGGATCAGGGGGCACTCCCTATGCCCAGCTGAGTTCTGCCTTCACTGAAGCCCAAGGATAGAACCTGATCTCAGCCTGTGCCTGGCCCAAGTCTATTTTCCCCAACAGCTGACCTATCACATCAGGAGTCTGGCTCTGACAGTGATCAGACCTCAGTCAGGGAGAGGTCCATGAAACAGCTACACCTGAGACGCAGGCAGGGTAGAGTGAAGCGCCAAAGAAGGCTCCCAGCTGATACTGATTAGCTGGGAGGTTTATAAGCAAGCTTCTTGCAGCCTGCCAGCATCGGTACAACTCTTATGCAAAGACTGACATCCTGCTTGACTCCAGGCTGCCTGCCTAGACCCTGACCTGCCTGCTTTGACCCTGACTTCTCTGCCAACCCTGATGACACCCCTGTACACCCTTTGGATTAGACTATTGACTCAGGCTACTGGTAAACAGACCTCGGCTTGCCTTTTGGACTGTGATATCTGGACTCTCCTCGAACAAGACTCTCTGTGTAGTGCTGCTGTGCGGCGACCGTGCCTGCCCGGGTGGGTTAGCACAGAGTGCACGTTTAAGTTGCCTGCATTAAAGATAGTGTCCCGCCCTACTAACTCCTGGAGTGGGGTAGTGGGGCAAGTAATGGACTGAGAGGCTGTTTACATAGGTAAAGAGGCTGCTCTTGGTTTGGTTTGGTCTAATTGCATACACAAGTTTTGTGTGCTGGATCAGCCAATCAGCCCCTAACCATCCCATTTTGACACCCCATCAGTTCAGACTGCCGCCACCATCTAGGAAGTGGCTACTACAGCCATTGCCTTCTGCTGCAGCCCATTCAGCAGCAATGCTGGTAAAGGAGCCACTCCCCATCAATTGGGACCGCAGTGCTTCTGATGGGGCTGCTACAACCCATTCTTGCTTCTTGGGTGGAGCAGAATGCAGTTGGAACATGGGGACACGCCAAAAGACACGTCCCTCCTCCCCCTGCCTCAAGCAGCTTTTTAAAAGCCATGCTATACTGTCTGGTGAAAGCCAGTGTAAACAGGTCCTAAGACTCAGGAAGTCTGGGTTCAAGTCACTGCTTAGCCATGGAAACTCCAAGGGGTGTGTTTGTCAGTGGTAAAACTACTCGTATATCTCACTTACCTTGAAAGATTTATTCGTGTTGCTGTCAGTCAGATACAATTTGCTGGAACATAACACACCCATAGGTTTTCCAGAGAAACCCATAGGGAATCAATATGGACTTTAGCCACACTAGTGCTATCACTTTCCTTAGAATAATAATAAGAATAACAGATTCACAAATCATCAACATTTGGGCATTATGTCTATTTAATCATTGTGGTCATTCCTTTTAAGGAATGGAGAAGCCTCATCTAGATTTTTGGCCAGAGGAGGTTTAGGCGGTTGCTTATCTGAAGCATCTCATACAAAAAGGGAGCTTTATTGTTGTTGTTTTGAGTGGGACCAACAGGTCAGATCCCCTATTAGAACATCCTATCTGAAAAGCTATAATTGTGCCTGATCCTTGCTCAAGCTGAATTCCTGCTTGTGCCAGTTATTAAAGAAGGCATTTCTGATACCAGAGAAAGAAAGAAATGAGACAATGCTCAAGACTTTTCTGTGTTTCCTCTAAATACACTATTGATAAAAGATTCTCAGAGACAAAATCCCATGAATTTGGCAGGTGAGGGGTAGGTAGGGAGATGCAGGGGAGGCGGATCACAACGGGGGGACCTTTATTCAGAGGTGCTGACATGCCTGTAGACAAAACTTAGTCCTTTCAGTGTAAAATACGATCATTACTTTTCTTATCTGTCAGTCTGCATGCTGCAACATTCACTTTTACTCAGATGTAGATAGTGCAGAAAGGAAGGTAGCTCACTTTTCAGTAGCCATGGATGAGAGCAGACTGAACTTTGAAAGGACAGTGTTTCTTCACAAAATTTACACAAAGTGAACTTTTCAAAATTGTGGGCAAGTAGAAATTTATCTAGAGCATTTGACAAGGTAGTGTCTTTTTTTAAAAAATCCAAACATCTTTAAAAATTCTGCTTGAGTTTCTTTCCCAGTTCACTTTGAGTTTTCTGAAGGAAAATCCACTAATCCCTCTATTCCTGACACCTTGTTTATCATCTCTTCCTGTCTCTCCTCTGATTTGAGTTATACTTCTAAAACTTCACATATCCCTAAACCAGCAGAATAATCTGCCAAGTGAAACAAGCTACAACTTCTAAAAACACCTGCAAAATGATCAGGGATTTAATTCCCCAAGGTTTCCCATTTATAATTGAGAGGCCCACCAGGGAGGGTGGGTTTCAGTGTCATCTCTTTCAATTAAATGTATGCATACCCACTTCAGCGTCCAAAATCAAGATACAGTATTAGCAAAAGATGTTACTTTACTCTTTGCAGCCACCAAACAAACCAAATAAGAATTCTCTTGTGGTTTGTGTCAGTGTATCATCCAACACAGGGGTGCCCAAACTTTTTGGGCTGTGGGCCAGTTACCTGGTACAGGGGGCTGGTCACTATGGCCTGGGGACTGGCTCCAGCCCCCGATGCCAATTTATCCGGCCCACAAAGCCCTTGTCGCTCCCGGAAGTGGAAGTAAAATGCACCCATACCAGCACCATACGGGTGCATTTTACTTCCACTTTCAGGAGCGACGAGGGCTTCGTGGGCCATATGAATTGCCGTTAGGGCCGGATCTGGCCCACGGACTATAGTTTGGGCACTCGTGATCCAACATTTTGGTTCCCCGATGGTAGGGACTTTCCTTTAGTAACAGATGTACCTAATACTTAACAACCTCTACTTTGTTTTGTCCATGTTTGTCTTTGACAGTTAGCATTCTGGCTAAAATTATTTAAAACCTTTTCTCTTGAGCAGAAGTACATAACAGCCTGTCTGACATAAAACATCAAGCAATCCACAGATAGAGACAAGTGCATAAACCCTTCCATCGCCACAGAAACATTCAATGAACATGAAATTCATATCTACGGTTATACTTTTCCCGTGCTCGTGAACTCACCATCCTAAATAATTCGCTTGTCAGGACCTAATCCGCCTCTGCCAGATCCTACTTTCTGTGCTGTAGTATAGCCATGAAGCACAAATATTATCATGCCTATGAACATGTGCAGTGTTCTTTTCCCTCACCCATCGGGAATCATAATGAACCATATACATTCACGGTCAGAGATAGAGGGTTTGAAAATGGAAGGTACAATTTCCTTGCGTACTTGAGTTCAGTCACTCTCATTTAGAAAACAGATCTCTTTCCCTCCCAGTCTGACTTCTGTCACTTGTTCTTCTTTTCTCTTTCTCTTGTTCTTCTGTTCGTTCACTCATTTGTTCATTCATTCACTCGTTCATTCATTCATTCACTCATTCATTCACTCACTCACTCTCCCCCTCTCTCTTCAACAAGCACTGCAGCAAAAGTCTGTCTCATTTTGATTTAACTGCACCAAGCCTTAGCCATCCAACTTTCTTACCGGAAGACAGAGGATCCCAGGTACGATCTCAGAGTCTCTCTGCTTCTAGAAGGGACATTGTGGCTCTTGTTCCAAGACTTACTGCGTCTCTGACCTGCCTCCTCATGGTGTTGGCATTTGGTAGCTGCGGCTGAAACAGCAGCTGAGCTTGCATCAAGGGAGAGGGGGGGCAATGAAATGAGCTCACAGTAGCTCAGCTCTGCCTAATGCTTTGCCTCCCCACTTAAAGGCACAGAGCCAAAGGCTGCCTTGTCACCCAGCCACCTGGCAAAGCTCATCATCCTTGCGTCCAGAGCTGGAAGAGACCAAAAGCAGCTTAGACGGACCAGCTTATAAATTTGCAACTCACAAGGAGGTAGGACCGTGATGGCGAATCTTGGGACTCTAGGTGTTCTTGGACTGCAATTACTAGAAGCCCAAGTCAGCACTCCTGCTGATCAGGGCTTCAGGGAATTGAAGTTCAAGAACAGCTGGAGTGCCAAGGTTCACCACCACTGAGGTAGGGGCTCAGTCATGTTCTTTTGGTGCTGCTTTGATGTCCAGGTAGAAGCCCAGCCTCTGCTCCTACCCTCTGGGTGCCCACTCTTTTTTTGTGTGAAACATGCAATCAGTGGTGGGTTGTGAAATTTTTTACTACCCCACCGTGCAGTGGTGGGATGTCAAAAATTTTACTACCCCACCGTGATGTCATCACAGTGTGGGTGGAGTTAATGTAATAACATCATTATGTGGGTGGAGCCAACATCATGACATGGGTGGGGCCAAAGAAAAATATAAATAAATAAAAATAATAAAATAAAATAAAAATAAGCACACACACACACACATACCTCAACCCACCCACCCACCCACAACACAAACGCGTAAATAAATTAAATAAAATAAATAAAATAAAAATACATTAAAATACACCCACCCACCCCAAACACAAATCAACCAGAGCTTTTAAACCGAAGGTGGTTTCCCTCCAAAAGCTGCTACCGGTTCTCTGGGACACTGGAAAAAATTACTACCGGTTCTGGCAAACTGGTGAGAACCTATTACATCCCATCACTGCCACCGTGATGTCATCACAGTGTGGGTGGAGCTAACATCATGACATCATGACATCGTGGGTGGGGCCAAAGAAAAATAAATAAAAATAAAATAAAAATAAGCACGCACACACCCCTCAGCCCACCCACACCTGTAAATAAATTAAATAAATAAATTAAATAAATTAATTAAATAAATTAATTAATTAAATAAATAAAAATTACATTAAAATACACCCAGCCACCCCAAACACCCAGCCACCCCAAACACAAATCAATCCACCCACCTACCCCAAACACAAACCCATCACTTACCTGTTAGTATAAGTGCCTGGGCAGCACCATGTTGCAAGATGGATATGGTCATCATACCAGTTCTCTAGGATAATATGCCTTAATGTAAATGTAAAACAGCTGTACCTCCTTAAGGGTTCTCTAATTGGAACAGCAATTGGAACAGCACAGGTGTAGTTTATTGATGAGGTAACTCCTGGCCTTTTAAGGAACTGTGGTAGAACATCAATATAGGTAAAGGTATTAAATACACATTAAAATACACACAGACACACCACCTCCAAAGGTGAGTCACTTACCCTGGGGAGCAGGCTATAGGGAGCTTCAGGCTAGCAGCTTCTCTTCCTCGTCCCCGCTTGGGAGGACAGCAAGGAGGCCATGCATAGGTGCCAAGTACTGTAGGCATGCATGCACACCAAGTGCTTATTTATTTATTTATTTATTTATTATTTCGATTTATATGCCGCCCTACTTGGCGAAAACCAACTCAGGGCGGCTTACAACATAAAATCGAATACAATACAATATAACAGATCAACAGTACAAAATCACATTATCCTAAAATACAGCGCAACAAAATAAATATGAACATAATATAACCAAAATACAGTCCGTAAACAATATTCAGTACAAATGGACAGTAAACAATATATTCACAATACGGTTCATACCCAATACAAAAAACCATACAGTAATCGATTCAATAATGTAAAAATACAAAACACCGTCCCGCTGCCCATACACATCCCCCCCAACACACCTGCCCTCCAGTTCTGGTACGGCTGAGGTGAACACCCACCCCCTATCCCCAGGTAGTCTCCGGGTGGCGGCGGGGCAAAGTCCAAGTGCTCTGGCCTCTCTCAGCCCGACCAGCCGAGAGCAAGAGGATCAAGGGCCCCCAGAGGGAAAGCGGGAGCCCCGGAGGGAAAGCGGGAGCTACTGCCGAGGCTCCTGCGGACGGCCCTTTTCAACTCCCCCGGAAAGGTGTTTCGAGTCCGGGGGAGGGCGAGACGTCTGCGCGGGCTGGCGGCGTTCTTCAGCCGAGGCGGGCGGCCCTTTTCAACTCCCCCAGACAGGTGTTTCGAGTCCAGGGGAGGGCGAGACGTCCGCACGGGCTGGCGGCGTTCTTCGGCCAAGGCTCCTGCGGGTGGCCCTTTTCAACTCCCCCGGACAGGTGTTTCGAGTCTGGGGGAGGGCGAGACGTCTGCGTGGGCTGGCGGCGTTCTTCAGCCGAGGCGGGCGGCCCTTTTCAACTCCCCCAGACAGGTGTTTCGAGCCCGGGGGAGGGCGAGACGTCCGCACGGGCTGGCAGCGTTCTTCGGCCGAGGCTCCTGCGGGCGGCCCTTTTCAACTCCCCCGGACAGGTGTTTCGAGTCCGGGAGAGGGCGAGACGTCCGCGCAGGCTGGCGGCATTCTTCGGCCGAGGCTCCTGCGGGCGGCCCTTTTCAACTCCCCCGGACAGGTGTTTCGAGTCCGGGAGAGGGCGAGACGTCCGCGTGGGCTGGCGGCGTTCTTCGGCCGTGGCTCCTGCGGGTGGCCCTTTTCAACTCCCCCGGACAGGTGTTTCGAGTCCGGGGGAGGGCGAGACGTCCGCACGGGCTGGCGGCGTTCTTCGGCCGAGGCTCCTGCGGGCGGCCCTTTTCAACTCCCCCGGACAGGTGTTTCGAGTCCGGGAGAGGGCGAGACGTCCGCGCGGGCTGGCGGCGTTCTTCGGCCGTGGCTCCTGCGGGTGGCCCTTTTCAACTCCCCCGGACAGGTGTTTCGAGTCCGGGAGAGGGCGAGACGTCCGCGCGGGCTGGCGGCGTTCTTCGGCCGTGGCTCCTGCGGGTGGCCCTTTTCAACTCCCCCGGACAGGTGTTTCGAGTCCGGGAGAGGGCGAGACGTCCACGCGGGCTGGCGGCGTTCTTCGGCCGTGGCTCCTGCGGGCGGCCCTTTTCAACTCCCCCGGACAGGTGTTTCGAGTCCGGGGGAGGGCGAGACGTCCGCGCGGGCTGGCAGAGTTCTTCGCTTGGTGCGCATGCGCAGTGGGGGAACCAGTGAAAAGGTAAGCCCTGAAGGTCCCCCCCCCCCCCCCCAAGCTGCTACCGGTTCTCTGTGACACTGGGAAAATTTACTACCGGTTCTGGCGAACTGGTGCGAACCTGTTACATCCCATCCCTGGGAACATCGCCCAGTATGCCAGCTCCAATTAACATCAGTCTGTCACTGCCTTGACATTTCTCAGGCAGGGAATTAGCAGGCTCAGAGAAACCCTACTTTCACCACCATCCTTTTTTTTTTTTTTTTACAATAATCAGAAGGGGGAAAGCCAGTTAATTCTGCCCGAAGGATAAGCCATTCAGATGTGCATACGTTAAAATGTATTTCTGTAACTCAGAGAACAGTGACCAAAATTTAATTCTTCTGAGAAGATAAAGATGGAGAGGCAAGTACAGAATTTGGAGTTGAGATTTCCCCTAGAAACACTATTTGCTCTGCTTATGACCATGAGGAATTAAATTGCATATTGAAAACTAAATATTTATTATGATACAGCTTTTCAAAACTTTGATAATTTGTTTTCAAAAAAGGTTCACATGTCACCCGAAACTTATAAATTTAACATTATCAAAGGAATGTTTTTCTACTCTTACAAAGACCACTAAAAACAAATGATTAAAAAGCTAGGAAACTTTCTCAAAGGCATTTTTACAATCCTTCCTCAATGGTAAGGTATGTTATTACAAAATCCAATCCATTCACAAAATGGTTCTCTCCATCTGCTCTGGTGTCTTCTGCCATACCACTGCATATTTATGCATGACTAAGATAAGTATTTCCTTAACAATGTTAATTATGATATAGGCTTCTCTGGGCTAATAGCAATAGCAATTACACTTATGTACTGCTCCATAGAGCTTAATGCACTCTCTGGGTAGTTTACAGGTACACTAGTACCCCGGATAACGTTGAGACTTGGTTCCACAAGTCTCGTCGTTATCCGGTTTTTAACGTTGTGCGATGCATTGATCACACAACATTAAAAAAAGCCCTGTTTCCCTGAGGCTGCAGCAAGCCAGAATGTCGGGATTTGAACCCTGACGTTTTGGCTTGCTGCACTGGCTGAGGACGTTGGGGAAGCCCAGAAACAGCTTGGATCATGTCCCCTGCCTGCTCCAGAGAGATCAGAGGACCCGATCTACAGCTGCAGGGTGGCTGGGGAAGCTGACGGGGACTCCCTGTCGGCTTACCTAGCCACCCACCCTTGCCTCCGCAGCTGTGGGGTGGCTGGGGAAGTCGACGGGGGAGCCCCCCGTCAGCTTTCCAGCCTCCCCACTCCTGCCTCCATAGCTGCAGGGTGGCTGGGAAGCTGAATGGAGAACCCTGTTCAGCTTTCCAGCCACCCTACTGCTAAGAACGACTGTATCGGATAACGCTAAAAATTGCGTTATTCGATACAAGATTTTTCCGAAAATCTTGTAACGTTATGCGGTTTTAGTGCTATCCGGTACTAGTGTTATCCAGGGTATTACTGTAATTAGCATTTTGCTCCCAACATACTGATTTCATTTCACTGACTTCAGAAGTAATATGATATGCTCATTTCACTGACTTCAGAAGAATGGAAGGCTGAGTCAACCTTGATCTTGTCAATATCAAACTGACAACATTTTGGCTGCAGTACAGCATTTTAATCACTGCACCACCAGAGCTAAAACAGTAATTTAGGAATTGTATTTTTTTACCTGTGCTTAAATTTATTTAGACGCTGACTTAATTTATTTATATACCACCTTTCTTCTAACAAAGGAACACAAGATGGCATACAAAAAATAAAAAAATAAAAATGCATATATAAGATCGCAATACATTAAAACCTTATTATTAAGGTAGGACTAAGTCAAAAGAATGTGATAAACATTTCTAGTTTGAAAAGTGAAAATCAATTTAAAATACTTAATAAAAAACACTGATAAAAATGTGCTGCATCTTCTTTAAAAACACAAGCTTTCAAGGGCATGTAAAGGTTAAAAGTAAGTGTAAAAAGGAACATTTTCACATGCCAGCAGGAGGTTGTAACAAAGGTGAACAATCTAGCCTCCTGAAGCAAGGAATCTCATAGACTGGGAGCAGCCACCAAAAATAGCCTTATAGGACTACTGAAGTTAGACCTATTCTTCAATACAAAGTGTTTGTTATTATCTTGTGTATGGTTGTGAGAGCTGGACCATTAGGAAAGCTGAGCGCAGAAGAATAGATGCCTTAGAGATGTGGTGCTGGAGGAGAGTTTTGAGAGTCCCCTGGACAGCAAGGAGAACAAATAGGTCAATCTTAGAAGAAATCAACCCTGACTGCTCCCTTGAAGGTCAAATAGTAAAGATGAAGCTAAAGTAATTTGGACATCAAATGAGAAGAGAGGATTCACTTGATAAGGCCTTGCTACTGGGAAAGGTAAGGGCAAAAGAAAAAGGGGGCGCCCCAAAATGAGATGGCTTGATGGTATTGTGGACATAATGGGCACAGAGCTGAGCGAGTTGAGGAGGATGGTAGAGGACAGAAGTGCCTGGTGGACAGTGGTCCATGGGGTCGCAAAGGGTCGGAATCGACTGTGTGACTGAACAACAACAACCATTTAGCTGTTAGCAACGTGTTCTTAGGTTATGAAATATCATGGTGTAATTTCTTGGAAATGTGGCTTATTGTGATGAAGTGCCCACAACCCATGGGCTGTGGTTTGTGAATCAGCTACAGACTGCAGTCTAAAGCTATGATTGTTCACCTACAAACTCCAGTTTGTCTGAGTAATGTGCTGTCACAAATCACAACTGTGGTTTGTCCTTGATTTGCTTGCCCAACTCTTCTCCTTGACAAAACACACAGAAGTCACATTTTGTTTGTTGATTTGCCAGGCAATTTGTGGCTTGAGTAGCAATTCTTGATGCATAGAAACCGTGGCTTTTTACTGCAACCAGTGATTGTATCTACTTATTGTTAAGTGAAAATACCTTACGGCTTTCAGGACCACTGCTGTGCCAGTTATATGATGGTGAAGTAACTGAGCTAAAAAGCAAAAGAAGCCATAAAATAATAGAAGCCTAGAATCACTGAGTTAGGCCATTGAGTCCAATCCCTGCTCAATGTAGGAATCCAAATCAAAGCAGATATGACAGATAGTTGTCCAACTATCTCTTGAAGGCTTCCAGTGTTGAAGTGCTCACCACCTCTCAAGGCAGTTTGTTCCACTGTTGTATTGCTCTGTTAAGAAGTTGTTCCTAACATTCAACCTATATCTGGCTTCTTCTAATTTCAGCCCGTAATTACGCGTCCTGCACTCTGCGATGATGGAGAACAGATCCCTTCCTCTTTGTGATTATCATTCAGGTATTTGAAAAGCCCTGTCACATCCCCTCTCAGTCTCCTTGTCTCGAGGCTAAACATGCCCATTTCCTTCAGCCTTTCCTCCTATGGCTTGGTTTCCAGTCCTCTGATCATCCTTGTTGCCCTTCTCTGTACCTGCTCTAATTTATTTGCATCTGTCTTAAGTGCGGTGCCCAAAACTGGACACAGTACTGTACTCTAGATGTGATCTAACTAGTGCTGAATAGAGGAGGACTAGGACCTCACGAGTTTTGGAGACTATACTTCTGTTAACGAAGGCTAAAACAGTGTTGGCCTTTTTTGCAGCTACATCACACTGTTAACTCGTATTTAGCCTGTGATCTACAACAATTCCAAGATCCGTCTCGGTTGTAGTCTTACTAAACCAAGCATCCCTCTTCTTGTAACTGTGCATCTGGTTTTTGTTCCCTAGGTGTAAAACTTTGCACTTGTCCCTGTTAAATTTCATTCTGCTGGTTTCAGCCCAGCGTTGTAACCTATTAAGATCTTTTTGAATTCTGATTTTAGGCCTGCTATCCTTTTTTCCTTTTTACAAAAAAATGTTATTATTGGTTCCCATTTCAGGTACTCAGTCTGCTCCTTCCTTACTTTGCATAAGCCTTATTTTATTTATTTATTGCTCACATTTAGTATCCCGCCCCAATCGGGTAGACTCGATTCATCTTTCTTTACCTCTGATTTTATGTCTCCCTTCCCATTCTATTTCAATTTAAAGCCCTCCTGATAAATGTCTTCATGCTGTCCCCAAATACATTTTCCCCTGTTCTTGTGAGGTGCACCCTATCCCTTGCCAGAGACAGAGAAAGAATGGAAGACCAGCACAGAAACAAGGAAACAAGATATAGTCTTAGGAAGACTGGGAAGGCTTGGGTAGGGATGGAGATAGAGTGGCACCTCGCTTAAGGAGCATAATGCGTTCCACGGGGTGGCTCTTTAAGTGAGTTTGCTCTTTAAGCAAAACACCACTGTAAGCGACCAATTGTGACTTCTGGTGGTGGTGGGGATTGCGAACCCTGATTTAGTTGTTACGCACGTTTTTAGTTGATTTTAGCTGTTAAGGGATGCGAACCTTCAGAGAAAATCCTGCTCTTTAAGTGAGTTAGTCTCTAAGCGAGGTGCTCTTTATGGGAGTTTTTACTGTAATTAGAAAACATTGCAGGCAATGAATATGAAGCTAGGACTCCGCTGGATATTATCTATATTACACGGCCTGAAACCTGAGCTGTGTTTATTGTTGCTTTGAAATGCAAGCAGGTAATGGAAACTTAATGTGCCTTCCAGGATTCCCTCAACGCCTACCCTGCAATTTCGTGACAAATCCCCATTATCTATATTAAATTCCCAAGTTGCAGGAAACACTCTGTGCTACCCATGGTGCTATTTTTGATCAATCGGACTATTGGTTGACTGAATGCCATCCATTAATTATAAGGGAAGAGTTGGTAACTCAAGAGAGTTAAACTTGGCACCAGCAAGGACTGGAGGCATACATAATATAGTAGCACCAATATGTACATTGATAGGTGTACATTTGCTGTTTTCCTTCTTTTCTATCAAGAGCTTAATATGAAATAGGACTCATCTCTAGAATAATACTTCTATCCATATGTCCTTTCTAAAAGCTACTTGGGTACCTCTGAGCATGGCCAGAATATACCACAGATTAGAAAGTATGGTTTTCAGACATGCTTAAGTCACAGTGCCTCTCATTTTAGAAATTAATCCCCAGTATTATCCCCAGTAGCTTCAGCAGAATGAACGATTAAAGAAGGCCGCAAACTGCAGACAAGATGCTACAGAAGCTGTTAATTTCTCTTCATTTTATGGAGAGCAGGGATAAGATAGAATCCACCTACATGCTGTGCTTTATGAATAGAAGAATACAATAAGCATTCTGCAACCCTCTTGGGGGGCAATCCACATTCACGACCAATTTAAGGGCAACTCTATTATGTGTTTAAGGGATCTTGGAATTGTTGTAGATCACAGGCTAAATACGAGTTAACAGTGTGATGTAGCAGCAAAAAAGGCCAACACTGTTTTAGGCTGCGTTAATAGAAGTAGAGTCTCCAAAACTCGTGAGGTCCTGAACTGTGTTTCACCTTCTCTGAACTGAATCCCAAACTAATCAGCGAGCTTCTAGTGTCTGAATTTTACCAAATAACACCCCATCTGTGAAACAATATCCAAGGACTAGACACATGCCTTCCAAAATCTTCCATTACCTATGAATTCTCTTCCCATCTGTTCACTAGACAATTATCTTTGAAATTTGGTATAGTCTGCAATTCTAATACTGCATTATGCAGTATGTGTGCATATGCAATTTTATGCAAACCAGTGACCTCTTTTTTTTTTGGGGGGGGGGGGGGAGATGCATGACTGGCTACCTTGATACTTGTAAGGATCTGCCTTGAACCAGATCTGATCAATGCCCTATTTAGTTCAGTGCTGTATAGTTGCCTTGGGGCCTTTTGAGGAGAAAAGCAGCATACAAATATGTTTTAAGAAATGAAATTCTGAACAAAGCATTCCAGGGGCTCAGATAGGGAAACTCTCAGGACTCCTTAATTCCAGATACTTTTGAAGCCATTTCCGACCAGCTCCAATAAGCATGGTTAAAGCTCAGGAATTGTAACCCAGCATGAAAAGGATTATGGTTTCCTCATTCCTGCTTTCAGTAGATCCAAAGGTTTGAAAAATTGAGATTTTGCATGTGCAGAAGACGGTCTGTCAGCCAGCTGGGGATCTTACCCTCGCAAAATCGTGAAAACCCCCAAATACATTTGGGAAGAGTTGTACCTGGAGCCTCTTTTTTCCCCCAATTAAAAAAAGGTATTGGGAAACATTTACTGATCCGTAAGAGTCAATCGGGTTATTCTAAATTGAGACTTAGTACAGTACACAGGCTAGAAGTCCTGTTTGCATGACTTTGATATGTAGAATGCAATCTTGCAAAGAATAATGGACTAAGGGAGAATATGAAGGCAGATGGAGGAATGTATCACCCAATAATCTATAGAATAACAATTTTTCATTTTAGATCAAAAGTGGGCAATATCTGATGCAATGAAGGCATTTTTAGATTTGCCAGCAGCCCAGAAGTTGTGCTTCTGAACACTCTGAGCTAAAGGTACCAATCTGCTTATCTATTATTGTAATTATTTCTTTATGCAGTAAAGGTTGTAACCAAGTTTTGGTTCACTGAAAACAATTGTCCCAGCCTGGCCAGGTTATCCAGCTATGGTAATAGAGTAGACCATACTGCCAGTTAACTCACCTGACAACCCTGAGGACTAATGTTCTTGGATGACAAAGTGAAGGGTGATGGTCCCCAAGTGAATGAAATCCCACTTGAATCCATCTTAATGGTGCAAAGCAATCACTTATATACTGCTCCATATTGCTTAGTGCACTCTTTGGGCCAAAGTTCCTCAAACTTGGCTCTCCAGATGTTCTTGGGACTTCCAAGTCCCAGAAGCCCTGATCAGCTGTTGTGCTGACTTGGGCTTCTGAGAATCAAGGGAAACACCTTGAGAGCAAAGTTTGAGGAACCCTGCTCTGGGTGGTTCACAAATTAGCATTTTGCCACCAACATGCTAGGTACTCATTTTACCAAACTCAGCAGGATGAAAGGCAGTCAACCTTGAGCCCTGGTCAGGATTGAACTCACCACCTTTTGGTTGCAATACAGTTTAACCACTGTGCCACCAGGGCACCAACACTGCCCTGGGGCTGAGGACGACTTTGTGTGCCAAAAGGGCTCAAGATCAGAAAGTTACTCATGGAACGGGATCATTAGCAAGGGTGTTACATTGCAACGAGGAAGGCAAATGGAAGGCCACTGCATTATATTGTTCCTTTAACAATCTTCACGGCTGATCGCCATGATGGTAGCCAATATTTGGGGATACGGCACTTAAAGAAGAATACAGAGTATTGAGAGGGACTCAAACTTGATTTATTTCCCTATATGGTTTGAACATGTCCCTACTGCCATGGATCCGCTCATCGCTGTTGTATGATGCCAAACGTAATCCATCTGAGCCCAGCACACCAGAGCTCTTTTCTTATCTGGAGAGAAATGCAGTATCGCCCCTCAATGGCAGGTTTTAAGGGGACCTTTGCATCCATGTAAAGCATGGGTGCCCAAACCTTTCAGGCTACGGGCCGGTCACGTGGTTCAGGGAGTTGGTCACTATGGCCTGGGGGCCATATCCGGCCCCTGGGCCGTAGTTTGGGCACCCCTGATATAAAGGATACCCAGCATGGTGTAGCGGACAGACTGACAGACGAGGACTCAGGAGAGCTGAGTTCAAGTCCCCACTCAGCCATGGAAAGTCACTGGGGATGTGGAACTGATAAAGTCACTTCTTAAACATCTCACTTCCCTTGAAAGCCCCGTTAGGTTTGTGGTAAATCAGTTCTAACTTGATGGCATATATTGTGGAACCCCTGATCTGCCCTCCTGCCAAGAAATCCACTGAAGTCAAAGAGGATCCAGATTTATTTGGCTTATTTTTTATTCAAGTTACAAAACAGAAGCAGTTGGTAAAGTCCATTCAAGGCAGGGATGGAAAAAACAAGGCTGTTATAAAACTGGGAGCCACTGTTAAAGAGCAAAAGCAGTCCACACAGAGAGGGTAGAGTTAAGACACTCTTGGCATCGCCTGACCAACCATTGGGAAAAGAAAAAGGGTACAAGGAAAAGCAGTTCCTTCCCCCAAGACCAGCAGGTGCCGATGCCAAAGGATCTGGCAAGCAACCAGAAGACACCGGCTCGTCTTGTGCAACTGACCAACAGCCAGGATGACTTCACCTCTTTGTCTAAACTCCCCCCCTCCCCAAAATTCTTTCATTTACAGGACAGGGGGAAAGACTGCCTTTGCAGGCTGCTTAGCGGCTCCTCAACCATAGCAGACGCCAACAAACAGGGGCAGGGTCAACTTGATGAATCGGATGCACTTAACCTGGTAGCAGGGGTATAATATAAAGAGCGTGGCAGCCCTTGTATTTTGCAGCCATTATACTTTTCCAGCAGCAGCCAGCAAGGTAGAAATTCCTGCCGCCTTTAGCAGCTGCTTGAAATAGCTCTTGGTCCCATCTATGATGCTCACCCATAGGTTTCTCCCTACAGTAGCCAGAAGCATTGGCTGCAGCAACAAAGAGAAAAGCCCCATGGCTTGCTGGTTCTAAGCTGTGGCACTCATACTAGAACCCATCCCTTGTGGCCCAGTGTGAATGTTTCGGTGGCATTCTGGATCTTACGGACTAGGAAGTTAGTGGTGGTGGATCAGTGGAACACCGAGCACTGACTCAAATATAGTCACAAAGGCAGGGACTGTTTTAATGGATGGCCAAAGTAGTCCAGTCCAGGAAGTCACTGCCTTCTAACATACCAGGAACAATTCCTTAAGAAGCTGAAGATATACTAGGTTTCTGCCTCCCTCCCAATCCCACCAGATTTAAGGGCCCAAGGCCAATGGGTGAATGTATCGAAAACAAATGGACCGGGGCTCTTCTAGATGCAGCTCAACAGGTTCTCCTAAGAGGGTCAAATGACTAGACCAACCTTTATTGAACTTACATGTAAACACTGAACAATAAGGAAACCGAAGAACACTTCCCAGGCCTGCCACACCAAACCGGACGAGGAGAGGGGCTGCTAGCAGCAGCCCTGTCCAGTTTGGCATTCAACTGATCATCACAACAAAGTCCACACCCTAAAAGAGCGCTTCTCTGTTCCAACTGTGTTTTGCTGGTGTCGCAATCCTCAGAGGCATGGTGAAAACTTGCTATAGGAGGGGCGTGCAGTCCAGTGGCTTCTGATAGTCCAAGGAGCTGCTGCGCACACATGCCTAATAGGATCTTGAAGAGGTCATTGGTTCCTGGCTCTCTGAAAACCTGAGCTGTTTCCTCCGGGGTTCTGCCACTTCCTTGGCTGTCACTGCGGAGGAAGGGGGATGCCCCTGGGGTCGGTGACTTGGCCTTCCTGCAGATTCTTGACCAGCTGGGCCAACCAACGCTTGGTGGTGGTGTCATCTTTCAGCACCTGGGCAAAGGTGGTGTCTTTCAGCTGGTCAGGAAGGCACTGCCTGAGGGCTTCCCGTGCCCTACATCAGGAGACAAGAAAGAGGGGGGCCAACAAATAAACTCACACAGACAGGAGGGGAGCAAGCCCCCTCCTCAAAGGAGATAGATCAACCACCTCTTTTCCACATGTCACAGCTACTCACGTAAAACACTTGGATTTGGCCATATCACACCTTTGAGACCAGAGGTGGGCAACCTATGGCCTGTGGGCTAGATCTGGCCCACGGCACCGTTTCATGTGGCCTGCTGCCGCCTTCACTGCTACCGAAAGTGGACGCAATTACAACAGCCATAAAATGCATCCGTGCATGTGTAGATGTACCCGTGCATGCTAAATGCATTTATGGCAGCATTTACAGCAGGAGCCACGTGACTGGCCCACTCAGCTGTCCGGGGTGTGCGCTCCAGCCCACGGCGCAAAAAGGTTGGGAACCCGTTTTAGACCCAATTTAGCATCTTCCCACTTATCTTGTCCTGCTTATCTTCTAGAATTTAAGACTAGGAATCCGGAAAAGAAGCTTAATGTCTTCCCTGATAAAAGAAGCCACTCCCATCAAAATCAAGAAGAGCAAAGCACTACCCTGAGAAATTATTTTTTTGGGAGGTGGCAGCTAATAAAATCAGTTACTATGTGGACTGGGAGTTGAGATGGATGAAGGACCTGCTCTCTTGTTTAGCAGGGCTTGGTAAGCTTTCATCCTCATCAAATTTTCACCTCAATTCCCAAACAAACTACATGAGGCCTGAAAATGGTTTTTAAAAAGGGGGGAGGGACTGGTGTCAAAACAAGCAGGGACTGAATGACATTTCTGATTTTTGCCTGGGGCTGAATGGGATGGGTTTGAGACTTAGAAGGTCCTGCTAATTCTTGGTGTAAAAACTGCTACTCTTGGTGATCTCTAAGAGCAGATACCCCTCTTTTTTTGGAGGGGAGGACACACAAACAAATGTGTTTTTGAATTTCCCCTCCTCAGAATCCACCTTAATCTAGCACTTCATACATCCAGGGAAGTAGGAACCTCTGGATTCTGTTTGATATTTGCACTGGATAGATCTCATTCTCATGCTGCAATATGAAACTATCCTAAGTCATGGGAACAGCAACCCCTCTACTGTATTCCTACTAAGAGGCCCGTAAAAACTTCTAAGATGTCTACCTTGGATTATCAGAAAGGCGAAGGTAACAACGGACCACATGTTTCAGCAGCCTGGCAGAAGGCTCCTTGGAAAGTTGCAGGACCATTTTACCCTAGGTTAAAAAAAAACAACACCAAAAGTTTGGAACAAGGACATTTTTTTTTGAAATCTCAAAGTAGATCTAGCTATCTTTGTTGCCTCCTCAATGCTCCATTTTAATTTACCAGTATATACTTGAGTATAAGCCGACCCGAATATAAGCCAAGGTACCTAATTTTGACGTGAAAACCTGGGAAAATAGATTGACCCGAGTATAAGCCGAGGGTGGGAAATGCAGCTGCTGCTAGTGAGTTTCAATAATCAAAATACATGAAAATATGGTAAAATTAATTAAATTGTTGGCACGTCTCTACCAGTGTGGTCTTGGGACTTTTTCGATTGGAGTGAAATCTCTGGGCTTTGCAGTTTGGCGGGGACCCATGCAATCTTTCCTCCCAACCCTTCCAGAGCCTGCGGACCCGGCGGACAGGACAGCAACATTCACGGGGGCATCGTAAAGAATGCCCCCGTGGCTGTTTCTGCTGCTGGCCTGTCCGCTGGGTCCACAGGCACTGGAAGGGTTAGGAGGAAAGATCACATCAGTCCCTGCCATTCTCTGAAGCCCAGAGACAATGAAAGTTATTTCAACAACAAAAAGTTCTTTAAAAGGAACCCAAATACTATACAGTCATACCTCACATAACGAATTTAATCCGTTCTGCGAGGTTGCTTGTTATGCGAAAAATTCGCTATGAGAGTCTGACTCGCATAACGAATTTTTCACTATGCGAATCAGACTTTTCCCTATGGAAAAACTCGCATAACGAGCGTTTCTATGGGGAAAACTCGCATAGCTAGGGAAAAGTCTGACTCGCATAGCAAAAAATTCGTTATGCGAGTCAGACTGCTTAGCAAAAAACTTGCTCGTTATGTGAGTATTTCGCTAAGCGAAACGCTCGTTATGCGAGGTTTGACTGTATATGCATTGTTGTTTACAAACGGCTTTATATTTTGTGAATGTCTACTTTTTTAACTATGTCTGGTCATGTGAACGTAATTCATTTAAGTTTCTGATATTTTAGTAGCAGTTGGATCTAGTGACTGGAGTAATTCCTTAGATTATTGTTGTTATCAGAGTTTCTTTGTGAAGGATCCAAACTGTAGTGATTTTGTTGGCTTGTATATAAGTTTAATTCATAAATAATAAAACAAATATACTGTACTTTATTGACACTGGTCTGAACACAATTTCATCCCTTACCCCCAGAGGTATCAAAGACCACAGTAGCCTACCAATATCATTGCAACGTGGGAAAACCTTTCGTAAGTCTGACAGATGTAAGCCAGTCCCGTATCATCCAACAGAATCTTCTGTAGAATAAAAGTAGCAACCTGCAAGATAGAAGACGGCAAGGTGGAACCATTATTTAAATCGCAACACTATGTACAGTTAGGGCAGGTCTACCCATCTTGACAACATCCCCCCAAAACTCACAGGTTCAAATACGTTTACCTAGAAATGCTGGTATAACAGAAATAGCATAGCTTTTGGAGGCAAAAGTTAAAAAAGAGATCACCATACATGTTATCTGTTACAGACTTGTGTGTCTCTCAAAGATAGGCTATTTGCATTGCTCTGCAAGAGGATGTCAGTCAGGGTTTAGTATGATAGATGAAAAAATTAATCAGAAAACATGTAAACCTATGAGAGATATTTTGGCCACTGAGATGCTGGATGCAAACCTCATTCTAAGCAACAGCAGAGAATACTATCCAGCTGGTGGAAGAGATAAAGGAAAAATACCCAGACTTTAGTGCAGGGATTCTCAACCTGTGGCCCATGACACCATTTCATGTGCCCCCCCCCACTACACCAGGAAGTGCCATGAGGTGGTAGAAGGGGAAAATGGCCATCCAGCCCCCGAAGCTGTTTGAGGGAGCATGACCCGGCCCATGGCTTTAAAAGGTTGAGAACTCCTGATTTAGTGGTAAGTTTGAAATGAGGAACAAACTTTAACTATGTAGATAAAATGGTGCCAGGACAGCTGTTAACCAAAACTGATAACCTAATAAGGGTGAAAAACATATAAGGCATGTCTAAAGGTATACTGAACAAGGAATTTTCTGTCACCTTCAAATCTGCCAAGTTTTATTTAGCAAAAGCTTTAATGGCCCTGACTCTTTGGAAGCACAGAGTATGAGTTCAGTAAGGATGGTGAAATGGAGCATGGTGATGAATCAGCATGGTTATGACAAATCAGTGGCCAATAATGTTTACTAATATTCCTTGGCAATGAAAGAAAGGAATCTCAATGGTCACTGCTTAGGGACAAGTATTCTCACGTATAGGTAAGGACATTAACACACAGTGGGGTCAAAATGCTAATTACCTTGTGAAGTGCCCAGAGAGTGCTCTAAGTGCTATGGGGCAATGTATAAGTGTAATTGCTATAAGTAATAGTATATTGGAAAAGTAGGACTCACAGTAAGCTTAGTAGTACTAATAATTAGAAGAAACAGAGGGGATAAGTATTCATAATTTACAACTAGGAAAAAAACTGTCCAGTTTTTTAAAAATACAAAAGTTGAGACTCCACTGGATTTTTTACCAGTATTACTGTATATTACCAGAAACAGTAATATTAGACAGTATCATAAATCTTATAGGTGATTGTGTAAGGTTTGAAAAACCTGTTGCAGCTAATTGTGGACAGTTGACAAGATACTGGTAAAGGTTCTGGTTGAATGGTGGTCACATCACTGCTTGTGCAGCCAAGATATACTCTGCCACCTTGTCAACTAGCCTCAACCAGCCATAACATGTTACCCTATATTATTAACACAGCAAGATACTTCTAACTATTATCTGATTATCCCTCTCCCTCAAACGAAGTACAAGGGTCAACTGCAAATTTCCAACATAATTTATGTGTGGGATCACTCCTATACAACAATTACTTCCTCTCCAAACTTGTGCTGCCAAAATTTGGCTGAATAACTGTACAGTCCTCAACTATTCTGTAAAATAAGCTTTAAAGCATCCTAATGAGAAAATGTAAAACTGAAAGCAATGTTTTAACAAAAAGAAGTATTTGTCAGAAGCAGTAGGGTTTAAATTTAAAATATAGAATTTACTTTATTTAAGAATCTGAATTAGACAGTTCTTGCCTAAACACAGGCAACATTAACTGTATTCTGTAACAAGAGGAAGTGAATCATGTCATTTTTAACTTGGGATACCTGTAATCATTCCCCAGAGGGGGGGGGGGTAGAAATCAAATGAATTTGGACAGAGAGTAAGAATGCCACATGCAGGACAATGAAGCACCAGAAAAAAAGACAATGAGCAAGCAAAATGCAATCATTCCATTACACATTTAAAAGCAATACCGTTTTAGAAAGTTCACTGCCAGACTCCATGATGCGTAAGCATAAAGGAATAATTTCTGTCGTCAGCAAGAAATTGATTACTTCTTGCTCATCTGTCTTGACCAAGGCCCCTTAGGGGGAAAAATAAGGAAAATAACAACTTTAAATAATTTGTTTGAAACTGAAGAAACAACCATAGACACCAAAAACCAGTAAGTTACAACTTCATGATAAAAAAAAACATAACTATAGTCTAATTAAATCCAGATGTTCATTTCCAAGTAAGCCCCAATAAGACTATGCCTTTGTCTGAGTGAAAAGATGGCATTAACATAACTAAATTGTAATTATTCTTATCAACTATAGAACAATCTGAAGAATGGAAATTGGCTATGAGCACAGAATCAAATAGAAAATGAGTAATTTCAATGCAAGCAATAGCCTTAATATAATCTCCAATTTGCTTGTTAATTTAAAAAACAGACTTTGAGTGAGTTGAAAAAAGGGATTTAGCAGTGAAATAGACTTTTGTATCTTGCTTCATAAACTTCTGATCACAAATTTAATCCCTAACTAAATGGCTACATTTGCAATACCTATTCCCTCAAAGGCCTGCGGCTACAAAAAACACAATACAGTTGTACCTTGCTTAAAGAGCATAATGCGTCCCACAGGATTGCTCTTTAAGTGAGTTTGCTCTTTAAGTGAAACACCATTGAAAGTGAACAATTGTGACTTCTGGTGGGGGGGGGGATTGTGAACCAAGATTTATTTGTTAAGCGAGTTTTTGGTTGGTTTTATTTATTAAGCCAAGTGAACATTCAGAGAAAATTCTGCTCTTTAAGCGAGTTACTCTTTAAGCGAGGCACTCTTTATGCGAGGTTTGACTGTATGAAGATATTTCCAAAAACTGACAGACTAAAAAATAATTTAATGTATTTCTGCAATGTTAAAATTCCATTTCAGAAGACATGGTCAAGTAGCAGAAAATGGATATCAGATCAAAATACTGTAATGACTTTTTCTGCCATGAAAAAGGATACTAATCCATACTCTGTTCCACTGAATTGAGGTCTTAGGGCAGGGGTGCCCAAACTTTTCGGGCGGGCCAGTCATGTGGTTGAGCAGACCGGTCACATGGTTCCTCCCACAAGAAGCAGAAGTAAAATCCACCTGCACATAACACTGCCGTAAATGAACCCATGGCTGCTGTAAATGTGTTTATGACAGCCGCAGGTGCTTTATGGCAGCGTTTTGTGCATGTGTGGGTGCATTTAAATTCTGCTTCCAGCAGCACCACGGGCCAATTATTAGGTGCCATGGGCTGGATCTGGCCCACGGGTTGTAGTTTGGGCACCACTGCCTTAGGGTAAAGGTTGCCCTTGCTCAAAGGTCAGTTGTATCTGACTCTAGGGTTCAGTGATCATCTCTGTTTATAGCCGAAGAGTCAGCACTGTCTGTGTCTGCAGACGTTTCTATGGACATGTGGCAGGCATGACAAGACACTGGAGTGTACAGAACGCTGTTACCTTCCCACCAAAGTGGTACCTATTTATCTACTTGCAATGTCTTGCTTTTTAACTGCTAGGTTGGCAGAAGCTAGGACAGAAATGGAATCTCATTCCATCATGCAGCACTCAGATCTCGAACTGCTGACCTGCCGTCCTTCCAGTCATCAAGTTCAACATCCTAACCAGTGAGCCACCACAGTCCCACAAATGAAGCCTTATTATTCCCATTATTAGAGGAACTACTTACCTATCACTCCAAGACTTGTAAGTCGTAGGTACTCAAAGGGACGAGTCTTGCTGACAGTATGCAAGAAGGGATATAAGAAGAGAGGGATGTGAGCAGCAAGGAAGGCTGACCTAGAGAGAGGGGGAAAATGTCATTTAGAAAATGAGAAGCCGCAGGAGAAGCACAATCTGCAGATCTAACAGAACATAACTCCTAAAGTTCTATATACAACCTACTAAAAGACCAAGCGGCTATGGAATGTGTCTGCATTAATATGAAGTTATCACAAAGCATCTGACAATAGAAAGCATAACAGGAAAAAGTACAATTGCTGAGAAGATAGAAAGAAATGTACATTCCATATGTGGATGACAATTTCTGTTTGTTGCACTGACAACAATTTTAATCCAATTCTCAGAGGCACCAATTTTGTATTTTGTGCTGCTTATCTGTCATAATGCTGCTATTATTATTATTATTATTATTATTATTATTATTATTATTATTATTATTATTATTATTATTATTATTATTATTATTATTGGGAAAGGGATAAATAATAAATAGGGCAAAATCCTTTTGGTGTAGTTGTTCCTGCATAAATTAGCTCCAGGTGCCATAAAGAATTAGTTTAAATTAACTGAAATCTTCCTAATCCTGCTTCTGGTTCCAAAACTCCCTTGGGCTCCTTTCACCCTGGCTAATTAGGCTATTTTATAGTTTCACCTAGTGGTTACAAGTCACTTATGTGTTAACCACCAAGAGTGGTTTTGGCCAGTTGGGCTGCATCTAAGTGCAACAAAGAAACTAAATAAATCAAGAACAAAAGGGAACTCTAGGGAGCCTCAGAACCTGAAGCAGGGAATATGAAGCTTTACCTTTAATCACTTCTGACACATACGTGTGTGCATGTGTAAACATGTATAGCACAGAAATACTGATGAAAACCGGGAGCCTATTTGGAAGGCTATGGAGGCCATAGTTTCAGAACAGGGATGTTTAATCCAGACAAATGGGAAAAACAAAGACTGAACATCAAATGAGCCCCAAGATATGGCAAATTACATGAAATAATTCTGAACAAATCCCATTCCATGAAGTTTGCCTAAACGTTTTTTAAAACCCAAAATTTCAAGTGTAGCTTGCAATGAAGGACAAATATGTGCTCTTAAAATCCAATGAAAGCTGAATTGGGTAATGTTTGAAGTGGTAGCAGTGTTAGTCTGTGCAAGCCTATCAGAAAGTAAATAAAACAGAACAGAAAAAAAAGACAAAAATGTTGTGGCACCCTAAATACTAACTCCTGAATTTAAATGTGAACTTTGGGTAAATGCAACTAATCGTAGTCAAAGGCTTTTAATGTAATACCAACTGTGTGAGAATAATTTTTCCCCAGATAGCAGGGAAACTGAAGTTCAGTTGGCACATTTGATAGTTTGATCACCCCATTCACTGGTGCTGTTTAGCACACTGTTCTGATGTTTTACTTCAGATTTTACCTATACAGGTACTTAAAAAAAGACACAAGGAACTGCAAGCATCAGGCTTGCTGATGCCACCTTTTCTCAAGTTTGGGCATAAACCTTAGAAGCAAAATTAACATATACTTTCCTGAACGAACAATACAGAGAGCATACACACCTGGTTTCTGGATGTGATGCAACACACTGTAGAAGTGCCAAAGCATTGCAGACTCTGTTGGATTGATGAGCTGTCAAAGTTGGTGGGTTTATAGATGGGTAAATATTTACAATTTCCTACCCAAAAAGAAAACAGGAAAAACAGGGAACATTTTTTGTGAAAATAATTCTAAAGAACTGACAGATTCTTTCACTAACTACTTTTGGTAGATTCATGTCTCAATTTGATAGAACTGGTACTCACAGAACAATCAGAAAGATGCTTAGAAAATCTGAAAGGATATAATAAAAGAACTACAATACAGACACCTCCATCTGTTACTACAATAGCAATGTTTAATGTGAGTCTTGCAACATGCAATCATCTTACTGAGATAGCCCACTTCCTCCTAATCCACCTGCTTCTTCTTCCATGTCTAGGCTAGAAGTGAAACTGCCAAAATGAAGGCACGTTTTGGTGAGTTCATTCTGCAGCTCCTTTGGCACTGACCTAGGGGGAGAAAGATTAGCAGCAACACAAGGTTGTCATTACCAGGGCACGCTCGATTGTGGTTCAAAAATATCACAATCTTAGAAGAGGCTCTTTCTGTGCTAATTCTATTTGAATGTGCACTTTTATGGGACATTTCAGGGCCCTGAAACTCAGTCCTATATATGACAGAAAACAGCACTGAACTTAGTGTTACTTATTTTTGAGTTGACACATACAGGACAGAATAACTTTAGACATTGGCAGTTGCCAAATGAATAAATTTTTAGATAGCATGTCAAGTTAGTTCAGTCAAATTGATGTCCTACCTACCTGCAAGAGTGCTGCAATGGTGCCAAAAGAGTGCCATAACATTGGGGCAAGATCAGGGACTGACTCTCGCTTTTTACTCAGCTCCAACAATGCGTTTTCACGAGTCTCAGGGCTGGAAAGCTCATTGATCCACTGATAAATCTTCTCTCGATCAACCTGAGCCAGTGCCGTTGGCACAGGCTTTGAAAAAATAGAAGAGATGGAACATTTTTAGTCCATTAAACCAGAATAAAAACCTATGGTCACTGAGCATATTTTACATAAAACTTCAAGGGCAAGCATAGTCATTTTCAAGTGAACAGGAAAGGAATCAGGTCTCACCTAGCTTAATAGTTCTTATTTCTAGTTATATAGTACGTGCATAGGACTAGTCTTAACATAGGCACAGTGTAAGTTGGGGTTCTCAACCTTTTCAAGTCAGGGGCCAGGTCATGTTCCCTTCAAACTGCGATTTTATGGCTGTTGTAAACGCATTTATGAAAGCCGCAGATTCATTTATGGCTGTCATAAATGTGTTTATGATGGCCGTAAGTGAGTTTGCAGCCAATTCCGGTGGCAGCTGCTGGAGCAGGGGCGGGGTATGGATTATTTGGTGCTGCAGGTCGGATCCAGACCTCAAGCCATAGGTTGAGAACCCCGGTGTAAGTGCTGGGGATAAAATGGCAGAAAAAAATACAAAACTTTTAAAAACGTTTCCTTCAGCACAATAGTTCTGACTGCTCAGTTCTGGTGAGTGTGCAAGAGAAAGTTTCACTACATAAACACTGCTGAACATAGAATGATAAACAGCCATTGAATAAATTACTAACCCTATTCCCCCATCCAAGTGCATCATGAGTAGTAGTCTGCTGCATTATACACTTTTTCGTCAGCTGTGCGAGAACTCATTGCACACTCTTCTAAGACTGATTCACTGAGGAGAATTAAAAAACCCCTCAACCCTAAATTCCTCACCTGCTAGCAACCTTGCTCTACTCTGAGATTCTGCTTTAGTTTAAGAATTGTTTGGGGAACTGTAACTGTGCTGGAGCCCAACAGCTTTTACCAGAAAATGTAAGATAATGTTTATGCATATGCTGTTCTACATGCAGACATATTGGGATATACTGTATAGAATATATATAGCCAGATATTTAAGTACCCTTAAACATGGGTTTAGGACACAATTTTCCATGACTTCTAGTCAAAAAGCAGCAGACTAAAAAAGTCAGGAAAAATAACTTTAAAAAAAACACAGAGGGATACCTGTGAAGAGCTTGGAGGACAACTATGGCAGCACAACTAGAAAATTGGTCTCTGAAAAGCTAACTGAGCAGTGGCATCTGAGATGGAGAATGAGAAACAACAGATGTCATGGCTATCCTCTTTTCCTATCACATTTAGAAACATAGGCAAACCAAAAAGGATAAGGAAACTTTGTTCCAGGACAATCGCTCCTCTTAGTAATTTATGCATTTGTTTTATGTTATATTATCCAAATCTGAGAAAATCTGCTGTTTATCATCTGAAATAGCAGACTGAATAGAAACTACATTAAAGTGTAATACAGGTAAGAGAATGCTATGTATTATGACAATCAAAACTATTCAAGGTGGTTAAAGTCAGTAATTTAAAAAAATAAACACCAGAGTCTTAAAAATTTTAAATAAATAAAATAAAATGGTTTTTGAATCTATCTAAACATAGTTTTCTATTTAAGATACATTATAGTCATGTTGCTGTGTTGGCACAATGCAATAAATAAGTGGGTTTTGTGTTGCAGTTCGGCACTTGGTCTCTAAAAGGTTTGCCATCACTGCTCTAGTCTATTTACTATCTGATGTAGCTGTGATGATATGTACCTTAGTTACATCCCACTTGGACTACTTAACATATTCTGTAAGAAGCAGACTAATATAATGGGATAGAGTGATAGAACAGGACTGAAGAGATAAGGTTAATATCATTGTTCAGCCAGGTAAACTCACTGAAGGATGGCAATATCAGATTTTCTTTGACAAAATGTTATATACTGTACTACTCCAAAACCTCGATTTGGGTTGCTATTATTTGGAAACATATTGAGTACATGTAACAAAAACAACACACCATATGGGAGTTCCCTTTGAACAATGTTCAAAAACTTTGGCTGATTAAAAATGTTGCAGTCAGACTAGTGTCCAGTGCATTACAGGGAAAATGTACAGTAACTCTCGTTAGCTCTGCTCTACTGGCTGCTAGTCCATTTCCAGGACCAATTCAAAGTGCTGGTCATGGCCTATAACAGTGATGGTGAACCTTGGCACTCCAGGTGTTCTTGGATTTCAATTCTCAGAAGCCCAACTCAGCATTCCTGCTGATCAGGGCTTCTGGGAATTGAAGTTCAAGAACATATGTAGTGCCAAGGTTTGCCATCACTGGCCTGTAAGCTTTACATGGCTTGTGTTCAGGCTGTTTCAAGGACCATATCTCACCACATGAGCATCTCCCAGATTTAAAATCTTCAGGGAGGTGATTCTCTTGATTTCACACTTGATGAGGTCTGTCAGTGGGTGCTTCCAGGCTATGACTACATGCAACTTTTTGCATAAATAGGGGAAACTACCATTACTAGCATGTGAGTATGGAGCACTGTGACAGACTATGCAACATACAGTAATACCTCGGATAACGCTAAGACTTGGTTCCACAAGTCTTGGCGTTATCCGATTTTCAGTGTTATACGATGCATGTTAAAATCCTATGGGATGGATCGGATAACGTTAAAGCTCCATAGAGATACATTGTAACCGCACAGGCTTTAGCGGTTGTTATCCGATCCATCCCATAGGACCTTAACGTTATTCGATCCAATTCTACTCCCCAGATTACTTAATGTTATGCGATTTTAGCATTATCTGAGGTAAACGTTATCTGAGGTATTACTGTATTACACAACAATGTAGTCTTAGCATATGTGGGCAATTGAGATTTTTTTTTTAAGGACGACTCCTGGTGCAACTTAATATATAAATTGTTTAGATGTTTGTTAAATTAATGCTTAGTTTTATATAGTTTATATATATTCTTTCTTGTTATATGTTGACTTAATGTGTACAAGTGCTATATGGTAAATAAATAAATCCAGGCTATGAAACTCCCTTTCATCAATTGGCTCTCTCACTCCTCTCCTTCCTTTGGCAGGCAAAAAGCTCTCTTCAGTCCAAGTTTTGACTAGTGTTAAGACTGCAGAGAAGATACAGCACCTGTTTCCTTTAGAATGCTATAATTTTGTGTGTGTACCTTTCGGAATACTGGTTATTTTTAAAGGTGCATTATCTTGTGTTTCAAAGCTTTTTAATCATTTTAAATTATATATTTGCCGCTATTATATGAGTTTCTTAACTAAGAAAAGGGCAGCATATCGAATATAAATGAAACAAATAAGCATCCTCCATGGGCTTCTAGGTAGAAAGATTAAAAAACAACTTTCCTACAATATAGCAATACTGTACATTAACACAGGAAAGGGCTCCCAACCCCCCCCCCAGCGCACACTGAGGGCCTGAATAATAGTGAAAAAGCAAAAGTTGAGTTTTACTTGCATGAATTCACATGCACGAATTCACACACACTCATCAGCTGCTGCTTCACAAGCTTTTATCTGAATTTCTTTTTCTTTCCCCCTCCAGACACATGCTTGCATTTCTGAATGAAGGAAAGGACAAATTAAGGAGTCGTGTAAATTAGAACGCACGATTAGCACATATGTAACGTTAGGTGCTCCTGCCAACCTAGCAGTTCGAAAGCAAGAAATTGCAAGTAGATAAATAGGGACCACTTCGGTGGGAAGGTAACAGCGTTCCATGCGCTCCGGTGTCTAGTCATGCCTGCCACATGACCATGGAAACGTCTGCAGAAGCAGACAGCGCTGGCTCTTCGGCTTAGAAACAGAGATGAGCACTGACCCCTAGAGTCGGATACGACTGGCTTTCGAGCAAGGGAAACCTTTACCTTTACCTAACGTTAGGTGGCTGTAAGAAGACCCTTAATTTCCCCATACTGTACATCCTTTTTCTCTCCAAGTGTCTCTCTGTAGCGAAGGAAACCAGATGTGTTTCTGTGGCAAGAACATCCTTTCCCTCAGGAGGGCCATTTGGCGGGAAAAAAAGACGTCCTTCCCTGAATCCCCCCCCCTTCTCCCGAAATCTTTTTCGACCAATGAGACGAGAGCCTTCTCTCCTCCTCAGCCGGCCTTCCTTCCTTCCTCTGAGGGAACCACTAACGGTACCAGGGCCTGGCCTCTTACCGCAGCCGTGGCCAAACTGTGCATGGTCGGGAAAACCCTCTTCAAGGACCTCAGGAGGAAGCCGCTTCTACTTCAGCCGCCGCCATTATGGGCTGAAGCACAAGCCGCCGCCGCCGCCACTTCTTCGTCTGCAGGCCCTCTTCTTGCCGCCGTCACTCCTCCTCCTCAGGCCGCCGCCGTGACCTCTGACCCCTAGCTGGAACTCGGCGGAAGGCCCGAAGGAAACGGCGGGGGGGGGACGGCGCATGCGTCCTTGAGAGCTCACGGCGGTTTAAAAAAAAAAACCACACACACACTTGACCCAAGCCACCCACTGCGCGTGCGCAAGTGATCGCGCGCGTCGTCGGCGTCAACGGGCCTTACGCAAACTGAATCGCCCGCTGTCGATGACGACGAAAAGGGGGAGGCCAGGCAGGCATCCGTCGCGGTGATGATGACGTATAGGGTCTCCCTCTCCTCACTTTCCCTTCCAGCTGTTGGTTGTGTGTGTGTGTGTGTGTGTGTGTGTGTTTTTTGAGAACGTGCGTGCTTACGTCACAGGGGCGTTCGCGCGGCCCATCAGGTTCCCGCCATCTGCCCTTTTTTCCCCTACCTAAGCTCTCGCGCGGGGGAGGCGGAGGAGGCCGAGAGCGGGTTCGGGCCAGGTCGGGGGTCGCCGTTGAAGGGCCCACCTTCGGAAAGAGAGAGAGCGAGAGAGCCGAGGGAGGCGGCGGATGAGGAGGACGAGGTAAAAGGAAAGCCACCGTAATTCTTTGAATAGCCGGACGGCGGCGGGTCTTGGGACTGAGGGGGAGAGAACGAGTATAATGGGGGAGGGCCAGATAAGCGGGACCGCGGAAAGGAGGACACTGAGGGCTGTAAGGCAAGTGTCCGGGGGGGGGGGGCTCGGGAGTTTTCGCGGTTCTTTTGAAGCTGAAATTTGAGTTTCTCAACTGCCCTTCTTCTCCCCCCCCCTCCCGCGTCCTCAATTTGGACCAGTCTCAGTCGCCCAACCTTTCCCTCAGCCTCACAGTATGCCTCGCTTGCACTCCTCCACACACCCCCTGTAGCCACGGGACATTTCCCTGCTGGTTCTTGGTGGTGCCCCACCACCACCACCGCGGCCACAAGTGCCTTAAGGCTTAGGAGCCTTAGTCTGTCAGCGGTGCTTTGTCCTCATGCTTTGGGCCGCAAGCTTGGCCTGCCCAGGTGAGGAAAGCCAAGTTGCCAGGAAAGGCAAGGACAAGGCATCTCCAGGATCTGTCCCCCACCCCCTTTTCTCTCAAAGTCTAGTTCCTCTTTGAAAAACAGGCTCTTATTTCCCTGAGAATGCCCTTCCCAATCCTATGAGGAATGCCCTGCTCAATCCCATCCAGATTGGGCTCATTATTTTTATTATTATTATTGCTAGTCAGAAGTTTTCATTGCAGCCACCTATGGGGTACTTTCCACATTTGATGTTTATGTCAAGTCTGTATACTCTGTTGGGCAGAGTTTGCTGCTACACATGTACAGTAAACAGGGATGGGATGTAACAGGTTCTCACCAGTTCTCCAGAACCGGTAGTCACCTTTCCCAGTGTCCCAGAGAACCGGTAGCAGCTTTGGAGGGGGGGGGACCACCTTCGGGGCTTAGCTTTTCACTGGTTCCCCCACTGTGCATGCGCGCCAAGCACTTGGAGTGCATGCACGCCTAAAGTGCTTGTCGCGTATGCACGGCCTCCTTGCTGTCCTCCCAAGCCGGGAGGAGGAAGAGAAGCTGCTAGCCTGAAGCTCCCTATAGCCTGCTCCCCAGGGTAAGTGACTCACCTTTGGATGTGGTGTGTCTGTGTGTATTTTAATGTGTATTGAATACCTTTACCTATATTGACGTACTACCACAGTTCCTAAAAAGACCTAGCGACTGGCAGGCCTGGCTTGGGGTTTTTAAGTAAAGTCTTGGAGTTACATCATCAATAAGTGACACCTGTGCTGTTCCAATTGCTGTTCCAATTGGAGAACCCTTAAGGAGGTACAGGGGTGTGTGTATGTGTGTGTGCTTATTTTTATTTTATTATTATTTATTTTTCTTCGGCCCTGCCCATGACATCATGATGTCATGATGTTAGCTCCACCCACACTGTGATAACATCACAGTGGGGTAGTAAAAATTTTGACATCCCACCATTGACAGTAAAACCTCGCATAAAGAGTGCTTTGCTTAGAGACTTAACTCGCTTAAAGAGCAGGAATTTCTCTGAATGGTTGCCTCACTTAGCAACTAAAAATCAACCAAAAACTCACTTAACAACTAAATCTGGGTTCGTATTCCCCCCCCTCCCAGAAGTAACAATTGGTCAGTTACAATGGCGTTTCGTTTAAAGAGCAAACTCGCTTAAAAAGCAGTCCCGTGGAAAGCATTGTGTTCTTTAAGCAAGATACCACTGTATATGGGAACTTTGCTTTTGGTACATATTCTTTATAATGTTTATGTCAAGTCTGTATACTCTATGTTGGGTAGTTTCAAGGTGACTTCAGGGTCCCTCCTCATTTTACAGGGCAACATTTGCAAGTGCTACAGAAATGGGAGGTCACTTGATGAAAGGAAGAATGGGTGGCCCCAAAACTTTATTAAGGTTTCTTTGTCCCTTTCATTCCAAGATCCTATTAGTGCTCTAGAACAAGGGTCATCAAACATGGCTCTCCAGGTGTTCTTGGACTTCACTTACTAGAAGCCCAAATCAGCACACCTGCTGATCAGAGCTTCTACAAATTGAAGTTCAAGAATATCTGGAGAGCCAAGTTTGCAGACCCCTGCCCTAGAATTACAATAGCCTTGACTGTTGTATCCACAGACATACTGCAGAATTAACAGTGTTGTTTGGTAAAAGTATGTCTGACTGGAAATTTCAGCCATATTTTTTGTTAAGATGTGCATGAATATGCATGTCTAAAACCTTTTTTTCTTACTGATTGCATAAGAATTTGATCTGAGCATCTGGGTGTCTCTTTGCTTAATGTTTTGCTTGGAATCTTAAACTGAGAAAGTGTTTAACTTCAACCAGGTCAAGCCTTTTATCCTAGGTGGAACTCTTATAGCTGAATTCTGTGCAGTTAATGTATCCTTAAATCAACCTAAAATAGTTGGCTTAATACATGTAGTTATAGAGAAAGGGCAAAAAAAACCCTCTGATTGTCCAAAAGAAACGACTCCACTGTTTAAGGATTTTGTCATATTTTTACCACTGCAATACTTGTATATGCCGACTTTGCTTTTGATATAAAATTCTTACTTTACAGTGATTTCTGTACATGGTCAGAAGGAAATTCCATTGAATTTAATGATACTTCTCACTAGGTAAGTATAAGATTTCAGTTTTACTTCTACTTGAACAATAGCTCTCTCTTCTCTCATGAAGTGTTTGTATGTAAATAATCACATAGGGAGATTTCACTTACTATTTCATCCATATAGGGTACATTCCTATTTACTTTGTTAAAGCACCAAAGTATTTCTGATTTTTTTTCCTTTATGAAGTTTGTTGGCAAATCATTTTGTTCTTATGCATAGAAGCTTAATATTATGTTTCTGTCTGTAAACTATTTTTTGTTGTTGTTGTTCAGTTGCACAGACAATTCCGACCCTCTGCGACCCCATGGACCACTGTCCACCAGGCACTCCTGTCCTCCACCATCCTCCTCAACTCGCTCAGCTCTGTGCTCATTGTGTCTACAATACCATCTAGCCATCTCATTTTTGGCCGCCCCCTTTTCTTTTTCTTTTTTGATTTTACTCATTTCAAAGTTCTTAGTTACTTTATGGCAGTGATTTCAAAAGTTCTTAGTTACTTTATGGCAGTGATGGTGAACCTTTTAGAGACCCAAGTGCCCAAACTGCCACCCAATATCCCACTTATTTATCGCAAAGTGCCAACACAGCAACAGGGGAGTAAGGAAATGCTCTCATTGGACTGCTGGACAGAGAGCTGGGGTGAACTCTGTGCTGGGGGAGGGAGGAAGTGCTGATGGGCAGAGGGGCAGGGCAAACTGCTGGTGTGACTGCATGGATGCTCACAGAGAGGGCTCTGAGGGCCATCTCTGGCATGTGTGCCATAGGTTTGCCACCACTGCTTTATGGTGATGGGATTGTTGACGATTTAATTTTGGTCAATGACAAAGTCAAAATGGTGGCTTCATTTTGACAGTTCAAAGTTTGATCTGAACACAAAAGAACAGGATTGTAAACTTCCATTAAAACAGAGTAATAATATACAAAAATACAGTAATACCTCGGATAACGTTTACCTCGGATAACGCTAAAATCGCATAACGTTAAGTAATCTGGGGAAGAGAATTGGATCGATTAACTTTAATGTCCTATGGGATGGATCGGATAGCAACCGTTAAAGCCTGTGCGGTTACAATGTATCTCTATGGAGCTTTAACGTTATCCGATCCATCCCATAGGATTTTAACATGCATCAGATAACACTAAAAATCGGATAACACCAAGACTTGTGGAACCAAGTCTTAGCGTTATCCGAGGTATTACTGTGCAATCATTCTCTATTGCACATGTAGACAACCCCCACCCCAATTTTACAAGTTGGTTGAATTGGTTTTGGTACAAAGATACCTCATTATTTCTGTGTTCTTAACAGCATGTACTGAGATGACTTCCTCTCTGCTATGTAGTTGTGAATTAAAGATTTTTGGGAGGAAAGGAAAAAATAATCTATGGATTTCATCAAAATAAGACCTTGCATAGGAATTAGTTTTTGTTTTGCATAGTTATATTTTGAAATTATTTGAAGTGCTTGTGTTTTGGTAGAAGCAGGTTAGTGCTTGTGGAATCCAATGAAATTCGCCAGAAGCTGAAATTTGGGGGTACATTCAAAATCCTATTACAGTCAAAACTCGCATAATGAGTGTTTTGCTTAGCGAAAAACTCGCATAACGAGCAAGTTTTTTGCTAAGCGGTCTGACTCGCGTAACGAAAATTTTCGCTATGCGAGTCGGACTTTCTCTATGGAAAAACTCGCATAACTAGTGTTTCTATGGGGAAAACTCGCATAGCGAATTTTTTTTTGCTATGAGAGTTTTCCCTCTTGAAACGCTCGTTATGCGAGTTTTTCCATAGGAATTTTGTTTGTTTTGCATAGCGAGCAACCTCGCATAACGAATTAAATTCGTTATGTGAGGTATTACTGTAGTTTCATTTCTTGCTCTGTTAAATTTATGAGGTCTTTACTGAACTGTCTGCTTTGGATCTTTTTAGAAATACAGTAATACAGTAATACCTCGGATAACGCTAAGACTTGGTTCCACAAGTCTTGGTGTTATCCGATTTTTAGTGTTATTCGATCCATGTTAAAATCCTATGGGATGGATCGGATAACGTTAAAGCTCCACAGAGATATATTGTAACCGCACAGGCTTTAGCAGTTGTTATCCGATCCATCCCATAGGACCTTAACATTATTCGATGCAATTCTCCTCCCCAGATTACTTAACGTTATGCGATTTTAGCGTTATCTGATCCAATCGTTATCCGGTGTTTTACTGTACCTCGGATAACGTTCGCATCAGATAACGCTAAAACTGCATAACAAGCAATCTGGAAAAAAATTGCATCGCATAATGCTAAAATCCTATGGGATGCATCAGATAACATTAGGTAAAGCCTGTGCCAGTTACAATGTATCTCTATGGGGTTTTAATGTTATGCAATTCATCCCATAGGATTTTAACGTTATCTGTTGCATGCATTGGATAACATTAAAAATCGGATAACACTAAGACTTGTGGAACCAAGTTTTAGCGTTATCCAGGGTATTGCTGAACAGTAGACCCCCGCATAACAGAAAACGTCTGTTCTGCGAGGCACTTCGTTATAAGATTTTTTTCATTATACGAAGCATGCCTTATATAACGGAAATACCTATGGGATGCACTGTACAATGAAACTTTATGGGGAAAATTGTACAATTTTTCCCATAGAGATTTTCATTGTACGATGCATCCCATAGTGATTTTCATTGTATGATTCCCCCCCTCCCCATAGAGATGCATTGCTTCATTATGCGGGATATAATAGTTAGTGCAAATCCACTTTGTTGTATCAATTTTTCATTATATGAGGTGTTCCTTATTCAGGGTTCCACTGTAATTAACAGGCAATTTTTGACATCATGAAAGTGGTATTCTCTTTCTTTTCCTTTCCTCATAGCTCCTCTTGCAAACCCCAGATCTGTTCCAGAGAGAAGTATTCTAAATCTCAAAGTAGACTGTAGGACACACAACGTGGAGAGGTAAAATGATCCGCTACTAGAGTTGCCATAATTCTTTCCCACAAAACGTTGACAGAAGTATATTTGACAAAAATGGGCGAGTTATCTACAAAATAGCCTTTTTAAAACAAACATAATATAATGACAGTCATAAAACACTTTCCATTAAATATATCAATACATAAATGAATTTATTTGCAACAGTTAATTCTTACTATAAAATGATCTGTTGTACTTCTGAGAAGTCACCTCGCAGTCAGCTCTTAACGTCCTCAATTCCAGGAAATACACTGGTCACACTGACTGGGTGGTGTGAGGCGAGGATGTTACGATTTGTCTCCAGGTATACTCCCAACTCCAGTGTGGCAGCAAATTGCTTGTTTGATGGCAAGAGTTTGAATTTATTTTAATGGTGTGTTATACACAATCAGTAAGTTTTAAAAATCCGGGCCACGAACATAATTTTTATTGAACTGGTCAGGAAGATTTTTCAGACCTTGAATCCAGGGCAGTCCCAGTTTTCCAGGACATATGGCAACCCTATCCACTAGCAGTGTCTGTTTTGCTTATATCAAAGCAAAGTTAAAATCCATTGAGTATATGTTTGGAAGGTTGATTAATCTAGTTTTAAGATAATTATTATATGGCAATTAACTATATCTCTTTCTTTTGAAAAAACAGGTTGTGCATTTAAAGCAGACCTCATTGCGATAAACTAAGTGAAAACATGGTTCCACTGAAGTTATGTGGATCTATTCGCATGCGTAGCATACAGACTGGGACTACAAAATGGAAAGAGGGGACATTTGAAATTGTGGAGAAGGATAGTAGAGCAACTCTCATGGTTAAGTACAATGTAGGAGGAATCCCAAAGATATTCCAGGTATTTCAGAATGTCAACATTTGTTTTTTGTTTTGAGTAACCAATTAAATGTGACTGAACAGATGTCCTTTCCAAGATCATTTAGTTGTCACTTGAACTTTCCTCCAAGATGCATTCTTCTGTTTTTTTAAAGAACACTGATCTTATTATACTATGTTGTGACTTATGCAGTTGTATACAGTTCAGTAAACTTGTCCAGCAAGGTAGAAATTAGAAAATATTTAGACCTTTGAAATAAAATTCAGGTTTATAGTTTTATTTATTTATTTGTTGGATTTATTTAACTGCTTTTTTTGTGTAAGTGACCCAAGGTGGCTCACAACATCAGCCAAAACCCATACGCAACACCAATTAAAACCAAATACTATAAAACTATCTAAAAGCATGAGCTTGTAAGGGTACTGAATAGGAAATGAGCTGTGTGGGTTCAGCCCTGTCAAGAAGGAGGGATGAGGAAATGATCTTATGCTACCATGTCACATATGACAAAGATATATGTTGCATACTTTCACTGGTGCTCCTCTTCAACAGAAGTCAAATTTAGTGCAAGGAACTGAATGTTACAATACATTCATGAAGTCACATGAACAGGCATGGTTTACAACAGTGGTGGCCAACCTATGGCACGTGTGCCAGATGTGGCACTCCCAGGCCTTTCTGTTGGCTCACATGCTGTCACCCTAGTACAGAGTTTGCTCTGTCCAGCAGCCCAGTGGGATTGCTTCCTCCCTTCCCCAGCACAGAATTTATCCCACCCCTCTGTCCAATGGGAGTGCTTCCTCTCTTTCCCCTAGCAATAGAATCCGCCTACTCCTCTGCCCAGCAGCCCAATGGGAGTGCTTCCTCCCCCAGCACAGAATTTGTCCTACCCCTCTGCCCAATGGGAGAGCTTCCTCCCTCCCCCAGCACAGAATCTGCCCACCCCTCTGCCCAGCACCCCAATGGGAATGCTTCTTCCCTCCCCCAGCACAGAATTCACCCTGTCCCTCTGTTTGGGCACTCTGTCTCTAAAAGTTTCCCCATCAGTGGTTTACAGTCTATGGGATGTTAATTTAAATACTTTTCTTAAAATTATTTAGCAAAAATAATTGCATGATTGGATAATTTGCTTAAAATATCTACCACATACATATCTCCTTTATTTTCCCGCTAGCTAAATCATAATATAAAAAATGTGGCTGTGCGACCAAGTAAAGGGAAACTGTGTTGCTTGATGATAACACTGAAGGATTCCGGTTTCCTGACTGTGGACAAAATACCATCCAAAGATGCAGATGATATGAAGCAGTATCTTGAAACTGTTCAAAATGGGACTCATGCCGGTTAGTAAAAATACTGTTAACTTTATTACATGTTTGTTGGAAAGGGGAAATAAATATAATGTAAATATTGAAAATATAAGAAGTTTTTACAAGCTTAAAATTAGTATACAGTATATATATTTTCAGTAAGACATATTGTTACAAATGAAAGTGTACAAAATTACAGCAAAAAGGTTAATCCTCCCTACATATATGTATAGGAAAAACAAAAGAAAAGTAATATTGAGCATGGAAGTATGTATTTGTTTTAGCTGTGAAGTCATCCCAGGGATCTGGAAGTTTTGGAGGTGTTCTTGGCAGTCGATCCACGCAGAAGGACCCTCACAGACAGTTTGCACACACTGAAAACCAGGTAGCTTAATCTATTTCCTCTTAATTCTTTACAATTGTTTCTGTCTTTACTAGATACATGGTGTGCTCCCTTAATATATGTATATGTAACCATAAATGTTTGCCCTTTGATCCGTTGTTTTAAACTGACCAGAAGGTAAATCTCCAAAATGAATGTTTGCTTAGTTGATTAGAGAACCTAGCATTAGAGCCAGAGGCTGGGATTTTTAATTCACTCAGGGTCTCCGGAGGAGGGGCTGACTCAGATCGACTTGAACAAGTGTGGCTGATGGAGTTATGTGCCCTGCTCTCTCTCCACTATTGAGCAAAAAGCATAGTCCTAAAGTGCTATCAAAAGAAAGAGAAAGGACTGTAAGTCACTTTTGGATGCTTTACACCAGAGGTTGCCAAACTTTTGAAGTAAGGGCCTGGCTCCCTCCCTCAGACAGTTGGCAGGTCAGACTGGTGGTTCAGCTGCTGCTGCCAGAATCTACCGCGGACTCATTTACTGCTGTTTTAAATGTGTTTAGAACAGATAGAAATGGGTCTGTGTCTGATTTTGCTGCTAGCGGCAGCAGCTGGAGCAAGGATGCAGGCTAGTTGATTTGGCACGACAAGCCAAATCTGACCTGTAGGTTGCCTGTCCCTGCTTTATACCTTGAAAACACCAGAAGAATTGCCATAAATGGGAATCAACCTCTTGACACATACCAGTAATTACTAATTCGTGTTTGTTTTTTTTATTCTGATGGCAGCAATTTGATGGCACAGAAGGGAGACTTCTGTTACTTTTTCTTACAGAGGAATAAAAGCATAAGCATGGAAAAAATTTCCTTGGTTACCTTCAGAAACAATAGCATTCTTCTTGGAATAAGTTCCCATCGAAGGGTTCCAGTAGGATCAGAATGATAAGATCTCTTAGCAGCAAGCTTAACCATTGTCAGGGCTGCCAATAGCTATTGATTTCAAATCTTTTATGTCACCATAATCTCTGTGCTAAATGCAAGTAAATTTGGCTGCCGTAAAATCACATCATTGGCATGGATAGCAGAAATTGATTCATCTGTGACAGAATTTACTGAAGGGTTTTCAATAGAATACTCGTTAACAATCAGGTAGATAAGCAAGACTGAGGCTCTCTCTCTCTCTCTCTCTCTGGCATGAGGAAAAGCTAGCAAAATTTTTCATTATTTTCCCTCCCCCACTGTAAATGTGTGGGCAGCTGGATGACATTTGGGCCCCATAACATGCCTTTTACACAGCTTCTTGCACAGAGACCACAAAGAAAAGCTGTCTCAGCTTCTCTGTCATTGCACTATATTTCTACTGCTCCTAGACTTCTCAACTAGCAAAATAACAGAAAGTTTGTGCTTCTGTACTTCTCATGCACTTGAAGGTTTAGAACTGTAACAAATCCAGGGAAGAGTCTCTTATTACCCAAAGGTTCCTCACTTGGGAGGAGTATTTTTGCTCTTGTACTTATGTTTGCACGATGGCTTCGTGTCTGCAGGAAGAGAAAAAAGAACATGCTATGTATGTTCTTCTCTTTGAAAGATGGCCATTACTCATTTCAAAGAAGTCCCTTACAGCTTATGTTTGGTATTTTATATTCCTTATTTATCAGGAAAGAGTAGGTTTTTCCCACTAGTTCCAGATCAGACTAGAATGATGCACTATACATCTTTGGATTAATTCTTCTTTATCTGCTAATTGACTCAGAATGGGCTACTACAACAGTGAAGACAAGGGCCAAAGTCCTATTGCAAAAAAACTATGCATGTAAGAACAGTAATGCAGGTGGTTAATCCAGTCTGTTGGCTGCTGGTTGTGGAGTTTGCTGTACAATGCGAGGAGGAGTAGACAGCTAATAAATAGCAATTGCATGTATAATTGACCTTAAGTGATGATGTAGTAAAGCAGGATTCTGGCTAGAATAGTCAACTTAAGCCCTGCCTCCCATGATTGATAGGTGATGTAACCATTCACAGGTTGTCCTTTCATCTCCTAGGAGAAAGAATATTGATGATAACTCCAGTGTTCTGCTTCAGGCCACTCTATAGCATCTTTGATCTACAGGGCATGTAGTTTAACCTACCAAATAAATATTGAGTGAGGCTTTATGGCTCACTTGGTCTAAATTTAAACATGATTTTGGGATTTCTATCTTGATTAGATTTGGATAGTAAAATATCCTTCATGGGTGTTTCACAAACCTGGGTTTTGTTTTTGAGTTTACAACATAGCTGTTTACTAAACAGGCTGCAGATGAAGTGAGGGGGAGACAGCACTTCCCCTGGACTAACAAAGCTATTATTTATGTTTTAAGGTTTTGTTCTTAAACACATCTGGCAATTCTGGTTTGTGCATTACATTAAAATTGTGCTAGCTTGATATGTAGTAGTTATATCTAGACAGAGACATGGTCACCTGTGATAGAGAACACAGTTTTTCTAACAGGTTCAGAACCTAGTTGGGATCCTGTACACAAACTGCTAGCTTCAGAGGCTTGTGATTATGGCAGCTTGAGGTAGGCACAATCTTATCAGCTGTGGATAGAGCCCACTGACAGGCATTGGGTTAAAGCAGACATATTTACAATCCGTCTCTACTAGGTTACCAGGCTCTCGGAGGCCTTGGCCTTTACTTTCTGAGATGTGTGTGTAATTAAAAATATATTGTGTTGTGTTGGCTTCAGCATTCCTCTTTCATTTTTGTAGACCCCTTCCAAAAGAGGGATTGCTGAAAATAAAGATGAAATTCAGCTTCGCAAAGTATTGGCTAGCCCAGGAAGAGTATCAGTTAAGACTCCTCCAGTAGCTGGAATGTCCGGCAACAGGGTTAACATGTCAGCTACTCCTGCTACTTCAACACCTCACAGGACGGGGTTGTTGGAAAATCGGTATGTAATCAAACCTCTGAGCCATTGCAGCCTTCGGTGTGCATGTGGCTTTGGAAATTGATACACTCCTTTTCCAGGTTATTTTGACTTATTCTAATGTATGAATGAACTCTCTGGAAATGCCCCAAAAGTCTTTCACATTGAAATACTGTAGCTGGAAAGGAGTGAAGAATTTTTAGCTTTTACTGATATGACTGTCAAGTTAAGAGTGTTTAGATGACGCTTGGAATTGTTGCTTTAAGCATAAAAGGATTTACCTTCTTGGTTTTCTCACTAAATGAAAGATTATTTTCCCCTTACAAAACAAAGGAAGAAAAGGACACCATCTGCTTTTGAGATGAATGAAGATTATCCTAAAGAGAATGATTCATCAACGTATGTTTCTGATGGTTCTTTACTACATTTTCCTACTTTTTATGTCTCATTTCTTCATCCCGTATTCAAAATGAAAAAATTCTAAATCCTGTTTTCTCTTAAAGAAACATAGTGTGGCGCTCTTACAAATGCCAGTGTTAGTATACTCGATAAATGAAAGCATTGAGGAATAGAGAAGGTTGTAAAGATTGTGTACTCTTGGGTTGCACTTTGCAGTTATAATTATATACATGACTTTAATTTGCAGCATTTGGATTAAAACACAAGGCTGATTTTAGTTTTAAAATACAGAGCTGTATAGCTGTATTTTTTCAGATAGGTACAGTGTCTCAGAAAACTAGTGACATGGTGTACTGTATTGCTTTCAATATGATAGTAGAGGGGTTTTTTTTAAGATAAGTTGGCTCCTAAAAGTTCACCCATGATAGAAATCTTGGACTTCAAGAATGGGCCTTTGAAATCTACTAATGAAATTAGGAAGGTTCTACTACAGAACAAAATATCATTAATTAAAGAATGGCAAATTGGTTGTAAATATAATCTTATAAGACAGGATATATATAACCAATTAAACTTAAATTGGTGGCAGATATTACAAATGGACAAATGGGACAAGAAAATAAGTAATTACATAGTACCGCAAAGACAATTAACATTGCTAGAGGAATATATATTGGAGATTAGACTGGGAGAAAGAAAAATCAAAGGGTTAGTAAGCAAAATCTATCACGAGTTGAATAGCAACAAAAGAATTCAAAAACTACTAAAACAAGAATGGGAAACAGAACTTGGAATAACAATAAAAGAAAATAATTGGGACAAAAAAATGGCATCAAAGGATTATGAGATCAAAGGAAAAAGAACACAATAGCAGACTTTTATGGAGATGGTATTTAACTCTGGTAAAATTACACCAAATGAAAAAAAAACTTAACAGATAAATGTTGGAGATGTAAGTTAGAAAGAGAATCCTACTTACATATGTGGTGGCGATGTCATTATGTAAAGACCTTTTGGGATATGACTCAATTGGAGCTGGAAAAAATCTTAAACACAACAATTAAATTATCACCAAAAATAGCTTTGTTAGGATAAAGAGATGATCTTAATATTGACAGTAATAAAAAAGAACTGCTTCTTACCTTGCTTACGGACACGAGACAACTAATAGCGAAACATTGGAAAGAAGAAATGAAGATTAATAAAAAAATAACTGGTATAGTGAGGTATGGCAGATGGCTCTGAACGAGAAATTGACTGCCACGTTATCTGCAAAGAAAAGACAAATGATGAAAAAAGTTTTTGGGATATTTGGAGCACTTTTGTTGATTTTGCTCTAACAGTTGAAAGGGGACATAAACCAGACCCAGAAATGTGTATATTTTGGGGAAAATAATATTAAGTTGGCGTGGAAAACAAGCAAGCTCCATTGTATAGCATGGGTGATAATCACTTGAATGTTAGTATTTTGTTTTATAATACAGTATGTTGAACTGTCTGGTAAATGTAAATATGTTTGTTGTTAAGAGCAATAAAAAAATTGATTATTTGGAATCTACACTGAGTATAAATGGAGAAATAAAGCCAGCACCAGATCAAATTAGTTTTTGGAAATATTGTAGAAGGCTGTGATACCCCCCCGAACCTCCGGGCAATGTAAATAGCACTGTGGTGTGTAGTTTAAGTTAGATAAATATAAATATATGGAGTGTTAAATATTATATTGAATATAAGGAATTCTCAAAAGAGGTTAATTTGTGATGTCTTTTGTATGTTTTGTAATTATTGTCCTGTTTTATTGTAAGAATGATTGTTATTTTTTGCAGTGTTTTATATGTTTTTATTTGAAAACTAAATAATTTTTTTAAAAAGAGCAATAAATTTTTATAAAAATAAATATATATGATAGTAAAGTTTTATGCATCTATTTGCAGCAACAACAAAGCTATGACTGATCCAGCACGTAAATTTTTACATAGCAGCAGAGAAAAACAGCTGAACTTGAAACAGAATGAGGAAAATAGAACATCAGGTAAACAAAATAATATTGTTCTTGATAATCCATTCTAACTTGTAACTAGTCATACTGAAACAAAATGTTGTTAGTACAGTATTCTGAAAATTATCTTCTAAGATTTTTATGCATAATTGAGTTACAGTAAAACCTTCGGTTAACAAATGTTTTGGTTAATGTAAAAATCACATAACAAAAGGAAATAGTGGCTAGTTAATGTCTTTATTCCACATAGTGAAATAAAGTTCCGCCAGGGTGATTGTGTCTGGGAGGGTTTATAGAAGGAGTTCCCAACCCTCTACGACCCGCCCCTACACTCAGCTTTGTGGGCCAGAGGTGTGGTTGCTCCCAGCGCTTACATTTTCGCCAGCGGGGGCACAATCACACTTTTGGATGCCACTTGCCATGGCGGGGGTGGGGTGGGGACATTTTTGCCATGTTTCCGCTGCATTTTGTCAGCTAAAATGTGCCCCCCACCACACTTCCGGATGATGGGGAGGAGCTTTGGACACTGTCTGTGTTCCCAGTGCCAAACTCAGAAGTGGGGGGAAACCAACCACATTTTAGTTGATGAAATGCAGCAGAAACATGATGAAAATGTCCCCCCGCCCCACCCCAATGCCACCATGGCAAGCAGCGGAGGCTGCAAATGCAGCCCAAAAAATGGTGAGATTGTGCCCTGCCCTGCTGTGTTTTGGCATGTTTTGGCACTTCGATTTCTCAAGTAGTAGAAAGGAAGGCAGGTGATCTTCACCTTTTGCATGCCTTTTAATGTGATCTTTTGCATGCCTTTTAATGTGATCTTTTGCATGCCTTTTAATGTGATCTTCACCTTTTGCATGCCTTTTGGGATTTTTAAAAAAAATTCTAACCTCTGGAACGGAGTATTTGTTTTTCAAAACATTCCTATGGGAAAACGCATTTCACACTACAAATTTGTCATAGTACAAAAGGTCCCATGGAATGCATTAATTTCATTAACTCGGGTACCACTATATTTGGGTTGTAATGTGTAAAACTTTAAAAGGGCAAACATGTAAATAGGAACCATAGACGTATGACTTGGGAAGCCACCAAAGAAATGTTTTACCTTTAGAATGGTTTTGATAATTGGGCCATAGGATCAGAATGCTGCCATATAGCCAACAGTCGATTTTTCTGCATATTGGCTTGTGTTCCTTGTAATTTCCTCGTTAACATACAATGAATATATTTTTCCTGTATCCCTGGAAGAGGTGTTAATCCTTCTGTAGGTACAGTGAAATTTAAGAGCAAGAGCCCACTGTGCTATGTGGTGGGTCCTTGTTCCATTATTATAATAAAAGGTTATAATTAAATCAGCTGCTGCTAGCTAGCAGCTACAAATTGGAGAGAGCACACGTCTTCTTGGATTTCAAACAAGAAAGCAATTCTATATAGTAGTCCTATGTGTAACGTAAAACAGAATGGGGGAAAAGTTTTAGTGAAGTTAAGATGTAACATTCCTGTGCAGTAATAGGAAAGGTGGCTTTATAGATCTTTTTACTGCAACCAGTTCATAAAGTTTTGAAAAGTGGTCCAGCTCTGTTTCCAATTTGATGTCTCTACTTTTCACTATGTTCCCCAGGTTTCTCATCGCTTGCCTCCCAAGAATTAGTCGCCTTTTTATTTCATGGCTGCAATTTCTATCTGCAGTGATCTTGGATCCTAAGAATGTAAAGTCTGTCACTGCTTCTATTTATTCTGTTTATTTATTCTATTTATTTAGATGTATCCATTTCAATTATATGGAGCTGGATGAAACCTTGAGTGACAAAAATTAGTGTATTAAGAAGGATACTGTATCTCTGAAGTGTTGAATATGAGCCCATGTTATTCAGTTGATACATAGGTAAATTTTAACAAAAGTTTACTTTTGCTCTTTTTCAAGGGATGATGCCTTTGCAGTCATCTTCATTCTATGGTAGCAGATCTTCTTCAAAAGATTATTCAGCTGGTAATTCTAATCTAGACAGGTAGGTACAAATATATTAAAAGAGCTGTTTTTTCAATGATTGATCATTGAAACATTATATCAAATAGTACCGTATATATTTGAGTATAAGCCAAGCTTTTTAGCCCCCAAAATGAGTCCCAAAAACGGGACTCGGCTTATATTCAAGTCAATGGCCACGAGGGTCCCAAGACCGTGTCGGATTGAGATGTGTTAACAATTTAATTAATTTTACCATATTTTCATGTATTTTGATTATTGAAACTCACTAGCAGCTGCTGCATTTCCTACTCTTGGCTTATACTCAGGTCAATCTATTTTCCTGGATTTTCAGGTCAAAATTAGGTACCTCAGCTTATATTCGGGTTGGCTTATACTCAAGTATATATGGTATGTCTGTGTGTTTTAATATATAAAAGCAGTTGTTATTGTTTACCTAAACAGTGCTTATGAAAACTGTGTCTATTTCTAGTGTAGAGGAACAAGAAAATTTTATTTTGGCAGTTACTATGCTGAATGAATACTGGTTTTGTATTTTGTAACCCGTGTACATTGTGAAACAAGATGATTCAGGCCACCTCTGAAACTTGGAAATTTTTGTTTAACATTTGGCCTACCGATCAGTTTGAGGCAAAAATATTCCTTCCTTATCATTGGTGCAAGGAGATTATTGGCACCGTAAAGTCAAACAAGGTGCCTGGATAGCTGACTCAGTGGAATTAGGTGCCTGGATACAGAGCCAGTAGTTGGGACTTCAGTTTCTACTGTTTATCCCAGAAGAACCAACCTGTGTAGCCTTGGGTAAATTACACAGTCTCAGGATGCCCTCAGTAGAAGGGAATAGTAAACCACTCTGAGCACTGTACCTAGAACACTCTGGAAAGGATAATGTTAAATCAGAATTGACTTGACGGTGCAGAATTGTTATTAAAGGCAAACAAGTTTTATTTCGCATACATTTTCATCAGATGCATAAAGTGAATGTGTGTTGGGAGTTCACATGCTTAGGTGGGAGGGAGATAAATGCTAACAGAAGTGCAAAACTTACAAATGCTGGTATTGCCTCATTTAACCAAATGCAAAGAGAATTAACAAAGAATGTCCTAGCTTAGATAAACAGGCTCTCATATGTATAGCAATGAAAGCACAGGTATAAGACAGAAAAATTAACCTCTAGATAATTTTTTAAGGGTAGGAATTGCAAACAGAAAGATCTGAACAAATAAAAAAGATCCGAACAAATATAAATGGACAAACAGTGGACTGTGAAAATTACTTGAATTCTTAACTCAGAAACATGGTCCCTTATTACTAGGTGGAAAATATTAAAGACAAGAAATCTTAACAGGTTTTTTTTAACTAAATGCTGTCGTTTGTGCACTAAAAAGAAGTTTTAGATGGCTTACGTTGGTAGCATATACCGGTAAATGTATTGAAAGAGGTTAAAAGAAAATAGCTATTACAGTGGTACCTTACTTAAAGAGCATAATGTGTTCCATGTGATTGCTCTTTAAGCAAATTTGCTCTTTAAGTGAAACACCATTGTAAGTGACCAATTGTGACACCTGGCCGGGGAGATTGCGAACCCCAATTCGAGTTGTTAAGCGAGTTTTGGTTGGTTTTAGTTGTGAAGTGAGGCAATCATTCAGAGAAAATTCTGCTCTTTAAGTGACTTAGTCTCTAAGCAAGGCACTCTTTATGTGAGGTTTTACTGTATTTTGATAGCTTGGAAGAGGTTGAAAGAGAATTGCTATTATTTTGATAACAATGGCAAACATGAGTAATTATCTAGTACTTGCCCAATTTAGTTGAATTGCACATATACTTATGCTTATTTAGTGATCAGTTTTTATTTATGTTGATATTCCTTATCATCAGATTCAGCTTTATAAGCAATGAGGGAAGTATACACATTTCAGGAGGTACATTTATTGTACAATATTTGATTCTTAAATAGGGACCACATACTTTCTTATGGTATGGAAGTAAATGTGTGTGATTTTGAGATAACATGTCTTGTAAGGCCATCCAGTCCTTATAGTACTTTCCACTTTAAACATCTTAGCAAAGTGTCATTTGTCCTCAGATTAATACACCTGTAACTATTTCTTATCTTGTCACCAGCAAACAGGTCTGCCATGTTTGGTGGTGGTGGGGAAATAATGTTACCCATCTCACCTTACAGGTCTAATGTCTTGAACCAGACCCCTTCTGCCAAAAGAAGCTTGGGATTTCTTTCTCAGCCAGCACCTCTCTCTGTTAAAAAAATGAGGTCTAATCAAGATTACATGGGATGGAATAAGCCACGAATCCCTCTTTCCACTCACCCACAACAGCAGCTGCAAGGGTAAGATTACATGTCAATGTCTGCATGTGCATGCTTTGTTAATTATACAGGGGGGAAAGTTTTAATCTCCTAAGCATCTTCTATACTAAATTTTTATTTAACTACCATAATTCTGTTATTTCATTGTTCTTACTAACTTTTCCTTTTCACTTTTGGTGTATGTGTTTGACTCCAAATTAAAATCCCTTTAAGGAAGGGCTCTCATTGTGTTCTATGTAGCAATTCTGTTTATCTGATATTAGTGCTAAATAATGAAGTGGAGAATGAATAAGAAGTGATCAGGGTTAAATACATTCTGTGCTCATGCCCAGTGTGAATTTTGCCAGCCTAGGCTGGGTCTGCAGGGAGTCTTTTCTCCATCCGTATAGTCAATGACAGATGATTCTTAGCAACACAGAGTTTATTACAACTGGGATCAGGGGTGGGGTTGGTAAAACAAACTGGGTGTGCCCCAACTGGTGTCTTCCAGCATTAGTTGACCACACTAGCCCTGCCTCAGTTTTATTTCAGTCTCTACTTCGCTCTCCCTCCAATTTGATATCACTGGGGTGTGAAATTGTTTCTCTGGGTTCATACAGGTCCCGATCTTGAGGCCTGCAGAAGCAGGGTTGCCTTCCCCCCGTGAAGTCATCACGGATGGCAGAAGACTCTCTAATTTTCGGATGGCTTGGGGGCTAAGTATGATCTCCCTAAACCATTAATCGAATTTTCCCCCAAACCATCTGGTGGTAGCCTAGGACTTTTGTGCAGTACTGTAATAAATGATGTGTGTTAGAAATAATCTAAATGCTATATTTTCTTGTTATTCACAGATTTACAAACCTAGGAAATACCTGTTACATGAATGCTATCTTACAATCCCTTTTCTCAATTCAATCATTTGCTAACGATCTTTTGAAGCAAAATATCCCATGGAAAAAAATTCCATGCAATGCACTTATCAGGTAAGCCCTAGCTTTGTGGAAGAAGTAAATGTTTCTCCTGCTTATACTCTCAGTAGAAGTGTTATATAACATTATGTCGGTCTTGGTCCGCTAGACTGCTTGTTTCCAAGCTTGTATCTGTTTTTATTGTTACACTTGGGTGATGGCTACAAAATATTACATCAGCTGTTAGATGATATTACACTGAATTTTGTGACCCTACTTTATATGATATTGTATATAGTGACTGAAATCTTGTTGCTTACCATAATAAGTTGCATAGGAGTTACTATGTCAAATGTTGGGTTTTGGTGAGTCAACTGCTTTGTGAGTTACATTGATTCAAATCGACCTAATCAAGTTGCAAAGGGATTTCGGCCAGTGTTTCATGTAAATCACATTCATCCTTTTTAAAATGTGGTATTTTTTATTGCTTAAATTGTTCATTTATTGAGCTTTTCGCCATTTCTTGCTATTTGTTGTTTCTTTGATATTGTGATGAATTTGTGTATACTGTACATGAAATTGGGAGAGTACCTCAAGCATTGCAACTCTGTTTATAGAAGACCAAAAAGTTTATGCTTATTCAGACAGAGGCATACAAAATTTAGAATATTTCTACAGAAAGATTTTTGGGGCCAGTCTGTTTATTTATATAGCTCAATATTTTACTAATAGTGTGTTGATTTGTAAACTCGTATAAAACAGTAGGAAGAAATGTGAATGACTTGTTTCAAAGAATATTTGCAATATTACCAGTATATCCATTCTGTGTTAGTGGGAGGAAACTTTGTTGGGAGAATAACTTTGCAGATATTTTAACATTAAAAAAATACTAACTTGCATTTTAACATTTAAATGTCACTGCTTTCAATTTTCTAGACGTTTTACCCATCTGCTTCATAAAAAGGATGTGTGTGGCCCTGATGCAAAGAAAGAACTACTTAGGAAGGTGAAAAATGCAATTTCAGCCACCGCAGAGAGATTCTCTGGCTATATGCAAAATGTAAGTATTATGTTTTCATGCAGAAAAAAAGATCTTTCATAATTTTGTTATTTGTATGAGTACTGATATCAATTCAGTATAATGAAGACATCTTTAAGTAATTGACTCCCTAAAGTGTATTTTTAATGAAATAACTTTGCTGGATAAGATGCTAACGTTGATGTTCCTTAAGTAATGTGCCAATGCTTTTAGGATGCCCATGAATTCTTAAGTCAGTGCTTGGATCAGTTGAAAGAGGACATGGAAAAATTGAACAAAACATGGAAGAATGAGCCAGTCTCTGGTGAAGATAATTCCCTAGGACGCATGTCTGAAGATTTGTCAGCCACTAGAGTTTATACATGTCCAGTGATTGCAAACTTAGAGTTTGAAGTTCAACATTCTATCATGTGCAAGATGTAAGTATATAAAGAACCTTTTCTCTGTTATGTGTTTCTGAATTCTATTCTTTTTTGGCTTGTCTCTATTCCCTGAATTTTAGCAGTATTTAAGTCTTCCATTCTTTAGCAGCTCACACTTGGATGGAATTTGGATACAAGTGGACACGATTCAGGAAAGCAGCTAATTACAATAGAGCAGGAGTTATGCTATCTTTGTGATGCAAACACCAGTGCATTTGTAGTAACACTTTACAAAGCCTAGAGCAGGGGTAGGCAGCCTACAGCCCATGGGCCGGATCCAGCCCATGCCCTTGCTCCAGCTGCTGCCTCTGGAATTGGCTGCAGACTCATTTACAGCTGTTGTAAATGCATTTACGACAGTCATAAACAGTGGGGAGGGGTGACCAGTCCTGCCCCATCAACTGTCTGAGGGAGCATGACCCAGCCCCCAACTTAAAAAGGTTGGTAACCCCTAGCCTAGAGAGATGAAAGAGGATAATTAGAACAGATTCCCCCCCCCCCCCAACCACAGATCAAAAGCTATACCAAAGAATTGGGGAAATGTTAGAAAAGTGTGTTAGGCAGGATTGAAAATACAGGAAGGAAACCAAAATGAGTTAAAAAATATTTTCTCCCTTCTGGTAGCAGAGGCATTTATTGAATTAAAAGCCTTAAAATATGTGGATTGACACTATGAGACTATTTCTTATATAAAGAGACATCTGTTAAAATATAATTTCCCAAGATGTTTTCCTTTTGATGATATTCTTGGTTTTTGATAAATTAATGTGTACAATTCTGATTCATGGTTGTTTGTAATAAAGATGTATCATGTAAAGTTTAAAATGCTTATTCTCTGACTGAATAAAATAAAATAAACAAACTTTTATTTCCATTGCAGGTGTGGTGAAACAGTCACTAAACGAGAACAGTTCAACGACCTTTCCATTGATTTGCCAAGAAGGAAAAAGCTTCTTCCATCTCGATCAATTCAAGATTCATTAGATCTCTTTTTCAGGGTACATGATATACATATTATTTAGAATATGTTTTACTGCCCGAATTCCCCCTTTTGACGTTGCAGTTTTCATGAAGACTGTTCTTAAGATAAACTCTTCCTTTTTGTCTAATCATAATAATGGATGCTAATGGTAAATACATTCGAAAGCTTGTCTAGGTAAGAGAACTTAAGGCAGATTTCCATGAATAGATTTAACATTTTTGTGTTTAACCAGGGGTGCCCAAACATTTTGGGTCACGGGTCAGTCATGAGTTTCAGGGGGCTGGCCACTACAGCCCTGAGACCGGATCCAGCCCCTGGGCTGTAGTTTGGGCATCCCTGTGTTAAACTATTGGTGAAGGTCCAAAAAATCTTAATTCTGAGTAGTGATCATCATGTAGTCAGCCGCTACGCTGACACTAGTTGGCAGTCCTCAAAAAGCAAATGTCTTCTGACTGGAGTTCCTGAATGTGCAGTTAAAGTCTCTTAAGAACAGAGGTTTATCTGGGTAATATCGGGGAATGAACCAGAATGAGTGTCTGCCTACGTAAAATTATTGAGGACTCCACTACAAAAGAAATTGATCTTGGCCAGGACCACTAGAGTAGTTTGTTTATGGACCTTGTGTTAGGATACAGTTTGAGAATAGACAGCATTCCTTTCCTAAACATTTTAGACCCAGAGGTTTTGTTATTGTTTGTTTGGAAGTACTGTAGTATGAGGAACACAAGGGAGAAGAGTTACATTCTTCTGTGCTATTCATCTGCAATATCATACTAATATTAAAGATGCCTGGCTACGGCTAAGCCAGTTATTGGAACTCCAGACATCTCAGATTCAAATTTAAGAGTATTTAGGGTTTTTGCAGCACTTTTGAAAGTCCAAGGCAATTAAGTCCAGTCAAGTGACCCTCACCCAGTAGTCTAACCAGCATGCAACACAGAGAGTATAAAATTTGTGCATGAATACTTTGTACGCTTGCTTGGTTTAGGGCCCTTTGGGAAAGTGCAGCTGTTGAGTAAAAACTTAGACAACTGTACTCCACAATGATTTATCTTTGAACAAATATAATTGTGGTTCCATATCGTCGTGCTTTAGTCTTTTCCTTGTCAGATAGTTGTACTCATTAAGTTGGGGCTATAAGAATCCACTGTAAAGGATGTGAAGAAAATGGCTTATTACGTATTTATTTTATTATTATTTATTATTTATTAGTTCAAATTTATATTGCCGCCCACTCGCCGTGGCGACTCAGGGCGGCTTACAGACAATACATTACATTACATTACAATATGTTGGGGTGGGCACAGGGGTAGGGGTGGCAAGGTCCTCATCCTGCCCCGGCTTCTTCCTCCCCTGGCAGTGAAGGCACTTGAGGTGTCCACAACATTGTTAAAACAAATAGGAATTAAAACCAAAAATATAAACCATTAAAATTGTATTAAACATGACACTAAAACACACATGTAGAAACATTTTAAATGGAGGCACATTGAAAAGCCATTTTCCTTTAGTACTATGGCTTTGCCTTCTATGCAGTAATACAACATTTTGCATTATATCCAATGGCATTTGATTGTGAATGAAATGGATATTTTTGTAACCCCCACTCTAGCAGTGTGTTTCAGAAGGTGTCACAATCTTCTGGAGTATGAGAAGGAGGTCTTGCTTGCTGTTGGGTGTAGCCCATTCAGTTTTGCACTACAAAACAAGTTAGGGTACCAGGCCCAGTTCAAGGTGTTGCTTGGTAGACTGTGACTGCTGACCCCAAGAGAGGCCAAGAAGATCTTCACTAGGAATAGGGCCTTCTCAGTGGTGGTGCCATCCCTATGGAACTCTCTTCTTCTGCATGTCCATCAGCCCCCCTCCATTGTTGTATTTAGGAAACCAACTAAGGTGGGTTTCTTTTGAAAGGCATTACCTAACATCTCGTCCACAGAGCTGATTTGTTTTTTGCCCTTGTTTAAAATCTTATCGTCACCATTGTTGTTATTTTATAGTTATGTATGGGTTAATGTGACTGAATCGGGATGGGTTTTTATCTAATTTAATGTCTGATACAGTGGTACCTTGCTTTACGAATGCTTCAGTTAACGTAACTTTTGCTTTACGAATGAAAATCCTTTGAAAATAATGACTCGCTTTAAGGAATTTTTTTTTGGAATGGATTAATTGGTTTTCAATGCATTCCTATTGGAAACTGCATTTCACTTTATGAATTTTGGTTTTCAATGTATTCCTATGGGAAATTACATTCCTATGGGAAATATGCTTTATGGATTTTTTATAATACAAAACGTCCAGGGGAATGCATTAATTTAATAAAGTGAGGTATCACTGTATTTTTGTATGTATACGTCCCAGACTGACAGCTAAGTCAGATAATAGTATAAAAATAAGTGAAAACTGCCTGATTAAAGAGAAATGTTAGAAGATAATGATTGTACTGTATCCATTGTATTGTCTCTCTAAGGCAGAGGAAATAGAATATTCTTGTGAGAAGTGCAATGGAAAATCTGCTCTTGTCACACACAAATTCAGTCGGTTTCCCAGGTATGTATATATTTTGAGAACAATAATGTTAATAACATTGAGGACATGTAGGAAATGACAGAAGATTTGTTTTAAAAGCCTTTTGTTGATATTGTTTGTGAAGTGGCTATCTTACTACATGTAAATGAGTTTTTAAATGAATATAAACTTTCTTATAATTATGTAGAGTTTTAAAGGTAGAACAAACTAGCATTATTTTAGGGAATAGAAGCTTAGTAAATGGTCTTAAGAATGTTTATATCCTCGTTTGCCTGAAGAGCATCCTTGCGTGCGCACGCACACACACACACACACACCATCAAAAATTTCATTATAGAGGAAATTAGTTTAGTCGTAAGCTAATAGAAAATTTGATGGTTTGATTGATTGATTGGATTTGTATGCTGCCCACTCGGCAGGTCAACTCAGGGCGGCTTACATACACCACAAAGCATCTAATATTACAGTGTAATAAAATATAACAGAATACAATACAGTCAATATACATAATAGAATACAATACAGAATACATAATAGAATACAATATAGTCACTATACATAATGAGACATTAGAAAAAACATTGGAAACATAATGTCCTCTGCTGGCCCCATGCCCCGGCGTTGGTGGGGGGCGGGAGGTTGGAGCCCGAAGCTCACCGTCCTCAACGGAGCCTGGAGCTCAACGTCCTCCTAGAGCCCAGCAGTCGGCAGTGGCTCCCTGTCCTCCCCCAGCAATGGGAGGGGCCCGGAGTCAGCTGTGGTGGCAGTCTCCGGCTGCTTTTCTCTCCTCCCCAGCCAAGGGAGGGGTCCAGATTGAGAATCTGTTCCATAGATGGAAAGGATTCCTTCTTTCAGTAGGTGGCTTCCCATCCACTGGAAGAATCCCAATAATAGCATGGAACTGTGTACCTCCCACTTCCCATGCCTATAGAAGACTGCAGCCAAGGTAGCTCTAAATCTGCATACTCATTTTCTTGACAAACTTGATCACATATGTTTGTTAGCTATTGAGACACAGAAAGGGTTCAGGGTCTCTTGGTTGTTCAGGCATTCTAGTTGTAATAGTAAAACAAGTCTTATCGTATTTATGTGGAAATGGATTGATTTATGTTTCTAATTTTTCTTGTGTCTTGAAGGGTCTTGATTCTTCACCTGAAACGGTATAGCTTCAATGTGGCACTTTCCCTTAATCACAAAGTTGGACAACAAGTAGTTTTACCAAGGTTTTTAACCCTGCAGCCTCACAGTACAGAAAGCACAAGGCCTCCACTTAATCTGGGGTGGAGTGCACAATCAGCAATGTAAGCAATTCTTTTTATTCCAGCAGCAATATAGGAAAATAAACTAACTTAGAAGTCACATCTAAACACCACTACTTCAACAGTGCCAGATCAGTTGGGCAATTTAAAAGGTTGCTTCATGCTAGAGGACGGCAGCTAATAAATCTTGTCCTTAAGGTCTTTGCCACTATAATTCTGGCTCAAATGAGGGAGAAATATGAGGAGAGGGAGTCAATTCCAATCAGGAAATTCTACAGAACAAATTCCTGAGGCAGATAATGGGACTCCCTCCAGAGATCCCTTTAGCTACCAGCTGGAGCAGTTATGGACTGGAGGGTGGGTGTTGTAATGTCATGATAAATTAAAGGCATACAGCAGTGATGGTGAACCTTGGCACTCCAGGTGTTCTTGGACTTCAATTCCCAGAAGCCCTGATCAGCAGGAGAGCTCACTTGGACTTCTGGTAATTGAAGTCCAAGAGCACCTGGAGTGCCAAGGTTTACCATCACCAGCCTATAGTCTTCTATGGAAAAGTTTTTCTATATCAGTTCTCATGCTCGTAGGAACTGGATCTTTGATTCAGATGCTAGCCAAAACATTGTTGGGTGTCTGTTTTCTATTTGGTATCCCCCAAAGTCAAGTCAGTCATCCAAGAGCATATTTTGAGGCATTGACCTTTTTACATCTCCGCAGAGTTTTTACAGAATTCAGATTCCAACATATACCTTTTGCATATCTTGAAGGGAGATACAACAGGATTCCAGTTGTGTTTTGAGCTACAATCCAATTGAAGATATAATTCACTGTTTATTGTTCTGCCTCCTTCACAAGGACCCCGGGGAAACATTCTGTCTCCTATTGTCCAGTCGTATCTTAACTGTACTCCGAAGGAAGTAGGATTGCTCACTGACTATCAATTATTTATCACACATACTGAGGCACGATTTGCGCTGGCAGCCAAGAAGCTGCAGTCTCATTTTGTCAAAGGCCATAATGTTGTATAAGTGTTCTTAGTATGATTAGCTGGATTGGTTCTATTTTAAAGAAAGATTATTCTGGATTGCTGATAAGTACCTCAATGTGGTATTTGACTGTTTGTAAATTGGAAATTTTCTTACATTGCACATATAAACCCTGCGGTCATCAACAATAAAGTTGTTATGGGTTGTTATTAACATCTTCAAAATGCTCCATGGTGTGTGATTTTCTATGAGAAATAGTCATGTTTATTACCTTATTTTAATTTTCTGCAACTGATCATATATTGTACATATTATATGAGCTATTGTGGAACTTGAGAATAAGCAATCAAGGATGTTTTAGGGGGATCCTCCAAAGTTAAAATTAATTAAAAGGTATAGATATGGGTAAAGGAATTAAGTAGAAAGAAGTTCTGGTACCTTGGAAGCAACATAGCAAAATATGTAATGATTGTAATGTTCTATGCAAAAGCATTATTAGTCTAATTTAAAGACTTGTCATATTCATTTGGCTGAAGACTAGAGTGGTCTTGTAGGGTTTACTATGTTTTATAATAGACATCTATGGTGCTTTTTTAAATAAGCAGATCTCGGCCATTGAAAGTATCCCAAATGGTGAATTCTTGTTCTGTAAGCACATCTACACCTTGTCGGTGAGTAATAATTTTATACATTTTAGAACATCTAAAAACCTAAATATGTCAGTTTAGAAAAGCTTTATAACTATCTTTGCTAAACTGTTCTTAATTTATTGTACTATTTTTTTGTATATGTGGAATGGATTGAAAACTTTTAACCTATTGTGTTAAAATTTTTAAGTTTTACTAACTTTTACCTCTCTGGAATAATTAGGCTTTAAATCATATTAATATGGCTATTTCTAATAGAGCCTTAATTCAGAAGTAACAATTATAGTCTGGCAAATCAGTCCAGAAATGAGCTGAATGGTAGCATGTTCCTTCCTTGTCTTTCTTATCTTCAACAAAGCTAATTTAAGGGGTTTTAAAAATACTGTCATACTATGATTTTAGGGCTATTTTTAAACTGAATATGCAGCCAGGATCAGATCTTAGAAATGAAGATAGGAAAAATGTTTGGCAGAAGGAGCTTCTCCTATTTGAGCAGCAATTCTGTGTGCAGAGTAGTCATTCTAAATACATCTTAAGAACATGCTTTTACTTTCAAAAGGTTCAGTATTCAATAAACTACAATATTTTCTCTAAGAGCTAATGATTTCCCTCCACACAAAACAGTGATTGAAATGATTTTGTCCCGGGGTTCTCAAACTCTTTGGTCATAGGCCAGGGTCATGTGGTTCCTTCCACATAAATGCACCTGCAGCTGTTGTAAATGTGTTTACTACAGCCACGGGTGCTTTATGGCAGTGTTTTGCACATGTGTGGGCATGTTTTAATTTCCAGGAGCGGCGCGGGTTATTAGGCACTGCAGGCCAGATCCAGCCCACAGACCATAGTTTGGGCATCACTGGTTTAGTCCCTTTAGCTCTTACATGTATATCTTGTGTGTCTTTTTCAATGCTTCTTGTCACTATGGAAGGTTTTTTTGGAACGTAACTCATTAAAGCCCAATGTTTATTTTTCAGAAAGTACTCATTTAAGTTTAAAGGGCCTAGTCTGAACTCTTTGGATTCTGATAGCGAAGAGGAGCCACTGAAACGCCCTGTAGCAAACAGCCAAAAACACTGTGATTTCCAAGAGGAGCCAGAAAACGTAAGGAGATAGGCTTGGTGGAGGAAAGTATACATTCTCTGTTACTCAAATGTCTAACCCTACAAAGAGGACAGTAGGAGTGCATGATGTAGCCTGTATACACAACATTTAAACTGTATGCAAACCTCCATGGGCAGCATCAGTAAGGAACACCAAAACCAGAAGGGGAATAAACTGTAAAAAGAGGTTACCAATTTGCCAGTCATCTTACAGCTAGTACATTCTGGACTTTAAAAAAACTGTCTCCAAATGACTGGATTCCTTAGAAAGGTGTGTTAAAGAATGCTCATGACTACCTTTGTGCGTGGAATTAAATAAGCTTATCAGCTCAGCAAGTTCTTATACCTTTATGGGGTTTGGGTAACCCACTGATTTTCTATGCTCCCAAGGGCACACTTATGTGCTTTGTCATCCATCCATCCCCCACACCCCAGGGTGTCACTTCTGCTTCAGTCTTTGTACACTAGTTCCTCGGATAACGATGAGACTTGGTTCCACAAATCTCGGTGTTATCTGGTTTTTAACGTTGTGCGATGCATTGATCGCACGACGTTAATAAAAGCCCTGTTCCCTTTCCAAAGGGCAGTGGGGATTCCATGAGTGCAGGCAGATTGCACCGTGGGGTTAGCTGCTTGGATTGGGGGTTGAAATGGGTGGGCGTCCGTTCAACCCCCCAACCCAAGCACCAATCGCATTCTGCAATCGCAGCATCCGGGGAGGTTGGGGAATGTCAGGAACAGCGCGGATCAGGTCCCCTAACCTCCCCGGATGTAGCAGGGGTGCCAGAGAGCCCGAAATGGACGAAGAAATATCCATTTTTCCCACCCATTTTGGGATTCCCACCACCCCTGCCACGTCCAGGGAGGTCGCCCCCCCGATCCGTACTGTTTCTAAATTTCCCCGGCCTCTAATAAGCCAAAATGGCAGGTTTTGACTGACAGCAGTGGCCGGAGAACATTGGGAATAGCGCGGATTGGGTCCCCCAATGGGGGGAGGCGGCGGGGAGCCCGAAATGGGTGAAAAAACCTCCCCCTTTTTGCCCATTTTGGGCTCTCCGACACTCCTGCAACCTCCGGGGAGGTTGGGGGACCCAATCCGTATTGTTCCCAACGTTCCCTGACCTCCCCGGCTGGTGCAGTCAGTCAAAACGTTGAGATTCAAATCCCGACATTTTGACTGACTGCAACAGCTGGGGAGGTCAGGAACAGCATTCATCGGGTTCTCCGACACACCTGCAACCTTTGGGGAGGTTGGGGGTTCTGATCTGCACTGTTCCTGATGTTCCCTGACCTCCCCGGCCTCTGCAGTCAGTCATCTGTTTTTTCACCCATTTTGGGCTCCTTGCCAGCTCCGGGGAGGTCGGGGGACCCGATCCGCAGCTGCAGGGTGGCTGGGGAAGCCAACGGGGGACTCCCCTGTCGGCTTTCCAGCCCCCATTCCCCTGCCCCCGCAGCTGCAGGCTTTCCATCCGCCCCTGCCCAGCTTCCAAGCCACCCCAGTGCTATGAACAGTTGCATCGGATAACACTAAGAGATCGTTATCCAATGCAAAAATGTTTTCCAAAATTTTACATCTTTATCCGATTCTACTGTATAGGCTTTATACACTGAGATAAGCTGTCAATTCATCAAGCCCAGTGGTACCCAGCAACGCCCCACAGTGAGACTTCAAATCCCAGAAGCCTAAGTCATTGCATTGGCTGATCAGTACTTTGGGGAATTGACTTAGGCTTCTGGGAATTGAAATCCAAAAACCAAAGGTTAGAAAACAAAGCTGTTGGCTTTGTGTAGCGGATGTCAGACAGGAGTAGCACATTCGGCCTATTTCATCTCCAGGTACTAACTAGGCTCAACTATCCTTAACTTCTGAAACTGTATAATGTTAGTGTGTTCAGTGTAGCTTGAATAAAAATTGACACCTGTAGTGGCAATTCTAGGTCTCAAAATACAACTGGATTGGATTTGTAAGTTCACAAATCTTATTTCTTATTTTATCTCCATAACAATAACTTGAATGTGTTGAGTTATATATTCCCAAAGCATTATATTTTTATGTATTTTGCAGAATCCAAAGAAAACTAAAACAGAAAATGATAAGATTTCAGAGTCTACAAATGCTGGGTTTGATGGGATGAGTGAGGATGAGCTTCTAGCAGCTGTCCTTGAAATGAGTAAAAGGGAGGCATCACTGCCACTGAGCCATGATGAAGAGAAGCCCACAAATAGTCCAGATACTGGCTTTGGAGATGATGAGTTGCAGGACTTGCCAGACAATCTGGAACCTATGGATGTGGAGAAGCCGAAAACAGTTACAGAATCAGGTGAGAATACAAAAACTGACGTTTATGGAAGTTTGAAATTTTAAGAACAGTGTTTAGGGTATAGGTAGGGATCAAGCAAGGACGAAAAGCTGTTTTTGTGCTCTATCTTGATGCTCTCTACTGAAAGATGAGAGAGAGATGGGTTTATCCATTTTGGTTTAGAAGTATGGAAGGAAAGTAAAAAATTCTATTGTGTTGGATAAGATACTCTATTTAAAATAATTTGAAAATCATTTTATTTTGTTAAATCTCATATTAAAAAGATTAGATTTTTATGTGAAAAAAATCTTACATTTTAAAATATAATATATTTTCACATAAAATACTATATTTTTATGTGAAAAAAATCTTATATTTTAAAATATGCAGTGGTGCTCACGTTGCTGGTGGCAGTTTCAGCTGCTTCTTAAAAAGTTAAGGTATGAGACAAAGGCATATGTTTATATGAAGTTGTAAGGGGGCGGCCAAAGATGAGAAGGCTATATGGTATTGAAGACTCAATGGGCACAGAGCTGGGTGGGTTGAGAAGGATGGTGAAGGACAGGAGTGCCTGGAGGAAAACGGTCCATAAGGTTGCAAAGGGTCAGAATCGATTGTGCGACTGAACAACAAAAATCTTGATTTACTTACTGCATGCTTCAGAGACATGACAAGAAGTAATTCTTGCTCAATGTATATATTAGTGGATGACATATTTTAGAGCCAAGTGCAAGCCAGGAAAGTGACTTCTTTTTTTGCAGTTCAAAGTTTGATCTGTACACAAAAGAAGATATATTTTAGAAGTGCTTCTGTCAGTGGAACAGCTATCTGTAGAATTTGGGAGAGAGTCCTGACAGCAACATTCTTCCTTCTAATATAATATCCTTCTCCCCCAGTCTTCAGGGCAGAACAATAGAAGAAACTCTGACATGAATATAAATCCATTAGTGAAATATTCTGTTCCCCCAAAGATTTTAAAATGTAAATAGAACACTTTGCTAGCCCTTACTTTAGATCAGTGGTCCCAATGGTAGCGCACATGCCCCACAGGGGTACTTCAATTCCCAGAAGCCTAAGTCAGTACATTGGCTGATCAGTGCTTTGTGGAATTGACTTAAGCTTCTGGGAATTGAAGTCCAAAAACCAAAGATTGGGAAACACTGCTTTAGATGCTTGGCTGGATGGGAGAATATTACTCCTTACTGAAAGCACCTTTTCCTCTTATGTAGTATCCGTCCTGGAATATGTCCAAACCAGCAGATGTCACTCTACTCCTGAAATCCTGACTAGCGTGAAAAGGTCTTGGCTCATGGCCCTCAAGAGAACAGTCCCCAGCTCTTCCTAGAATCCAGATTAAAACACCAATGTTGTATTTCTGTTTCTACAGGTTTTGCCAGCTTCCCAGAGATAACTAAAGATTTTGATGAGAACAAGGAAAACAAAACTCCTGAAGGCACTCAGGGGGAGGTTGATTGGCTACAGCAGTATGACATGGAGCAAGAGAGAGAGGAACAGGAGCTGCAGCAGGCTTTGGCTCAGAGCCTCCAAGAACAAGTAAGAGCTGATGTCCCTCCCCAGGCATTAAAAATCAATCCAGTAGCCAGGAGGTGCCTTCCCTGATGGTATGGAAATAACATGTGGAGCCACAGCTGTAATGGAGCAGGTAGAAGACTCTTTTTTAGATGACTGACCAAAAGGATGAAGGAAAACTATGATACAGCAAGAGCGTCCTATATCCTAAACCAGTGATGGCGAACCTTGGCACTCCAGCTGTTCTTGAACTTCAATTCCCAGAAGCCCAAATCCCTGTGAATCAACACAAATGGATTTACTGTGCAGACTCCAGTTGTTCTTGGACTTCAATTCCCAGAAGTCCAAGTCTCCGTGTATGTGCAGTAAACCCATTCATGTGAATTCACAGGGGCTTGGGCTTCTGGGAATTGAAGTCCAAGAACAGCTGGAGTGCCAAGGTTCGCTATCATGGTCCTGGGTGCTGTTGCTTAAAACGCCCTGCCTTTCATACCCACACATTTCATCTCAGATAGTGGTTTGGATGCAAACCACTATCATACCTTGCCAAAGTATCCCTCATCTAGCTCGCTAGATTTGATTGCTTTGTTAAATATGTGTCTGTGGATGAAAAATGCACTATGTTGTGGTGATTGTTCTACATATGCAAATTACACTAATATACCACTATGTCCCTTGGGAGGGGGGATCCTGTAGACATTATTTATTTATATTTTATTACAGTTTTATACCACCCATCTGGGATATTTCCCACTCTGGTCAGTGTACAAACAATTAAAAAATAATGACAACATAATATAGCAAACAACAAAATAAAATGAATTACAAAATAAATACTTCATGGTGTCTAATGGCAAGCAAGCTCAAATCTAACCAGCTTAATTGTACTGTTTGGATCTGAGTCTGGATCATTTATTTTTTGAGTACATGTATATTTTATTCAGTTCCTATTGATGTTCATTGAATTATTCTTTTAAAATCTTTTGGGGTTTCTCACCTCTAAATTTAGGCTTGTATCCTCAATTAATTTTAGGTAAAGAGTTGCATATACTTTTCTAAATAGGGAATGTTGAGAATAATTGGGTTTTGTTTGCATGTACAGTAATACCTCAGATAACGTTTACCTCGGATAACGCTAAAACCGCATAACGTTAAGTAATCTGGGGAGGAGAATTGGATCGAATAACGTTAAAGTCCTATGGGATGGATCAGATAACAACCACTAAAGCCTGTGCGGTTACAATGTATCTCTATGGAGCTTTAACGTTATCCGATCCATCCCATAGGATTTTAACATGCATCGGATAACACTAAAAATCGGATAACACCAAGACTTGTGGAACCAAGTCTTAGCGTTATCTGAGGTATTACTATACTGTAGTTCTCATTCATTTTGAGAATTTTCTTAATAAAAATGTAGATATTGCATGTTGTGATTCTAGAGATGGTATTTTGTATCCTGAAACCTAAGAATCCTTTTGATTGATGTTTGTCTGATGGAGTATTTGTTGTTTTGCTGGTCGCAACTGTTTCCATGGAGGGATTAGGTTTGCTTTAGAAACTGGAGTTCCATACTTCCCAATAACCAGAATGAAGATCTTGTAGAAAGGACAGGTAGAATCTCTGTGAACTAAATTTGGTTCTCTATCCTAGCAGGAGGCGCGGGAACAAAAAGAGGATGATGACCTTAAACGAGCCACTGAATTGAGTCTACAAGGTGAGATACACCATAAGAAATAAGGATATGTGTTAATAATCATATTTTAGTTGCTCAAAGCACTTGAGAAAAAGCCTGATGATTTGTTTTATGTTTTAACATATTTAAATGTAATTTTTACAAAAGCAAATATTCTTCCTAATTTACCACTTTGAGTGTCAAGGGGGATGCAAGGTTCTTGTTCTGGCACTTCAGGTGGTCTCCACCAGCATTATTTGGTGTTCTTGTAATATGTCTTTGATATTATCTCTCCACCTCCTTTGGGTCTGCCTCGTGCTCTTTTTCCGTCTTCTCTTTTCACATACACCTTTTATGATATGGAATTACAAGACATTCTCTCCAGAGGAGCAAACTACTTTATTTGTTGTCTCTGTAGATAGTTTACAATTGGTTCTATTCCAGTTCATTTCATTTCAAAGTTCTTTCCCTTATGCTCTCATTCATGATTTTATCCCTTCTAGTCACTCCAGCAGCCTTCCTCAGAGAGCTCATTTCCATGATGACCAACTTTTATTTATGTTTTATTGTAAGTGTCCATGTTTGGCACTGATAACATAAGGTGGGAATGAATATGCTTTTTATGAGGTGTTTCTTTATGCTGATTAGTACTCCCTTATGTTGCAAGAGCAGAGTTAACTATCCCAATACAGGTATTTGGTTTACCTTGCTATACTGTATGTAAATATCTTCATTCATTTTACCATCTTCATTAAATGTTGTTCCTAGGTAGTTCAACTTTTCCACTTGTCTTATAATTGTTCCTTTCTATCTTGACATCTAAAGTATGCTGTTTCCTTCCAATTGCCATTACCTCAGTCTTCTCATTACTGATTTTCATATTATTTATCTTGCATTCTTGGTTTATGGCTGTACGGTGTTGCTGTAATTCCTAAGATGTACTTGCTATCAATGCCTGATCATATGCAAAAAGTAATTTGTTATTATTTCCATTCACGGGCTTAGGGTTTTTTTTGCTGTCTATATAGGTGATAAATAATAATAGTGATAGTACACATCCCTGCTTCACTCTGGATGTTATTGTGAAGGGTTCTGATATTCCTTGACGTGTTTCTAACTACACTTCTGCAGTCACTATATACACTTTTACATAATCTAATAAACTGTCCACTAACCCCATATAGGGTCATTCTTACTGTGTTCTATATTTTTCTCTATTTGTTGTTTAAGCATAAAAATTGCATCTATACAGCTTCTGTTTTTTCTGACACCCATTTGTTCTTCTGCTCGTAGTGGTTCTATAACTGGTCTCATCCTCATTTCTATTATCTTGGCATACATTTTCCCTGCATGGCTTAAGAGTCAGATGCCTCAGTATTGTGTACCTTCTCATTTACTCCACTTTTGCCAATCAGTAACTGTAGTTGTGTCAATGATGGATTGTAGAAAAAGATCTGTTATAAATTTCCTAGATTTGTTACTTTAGAATTTGAAAATCTGACACTGGATTCTAGACATTTGACTGTGGATTTAAGCTTCTGAGATGTATTGCAGGTTATGTCATTACAAAACAATCCAAGAAATAGGAAGAATTCTGTGCGATTGTTTTTTTTTTAATTATTTCAAAGTAAAAGTTCTTTGTTCAGTAATAGAAAAATCAGTGGCAGCTGCAATTTTCTGTAAGATACTTTGTGCTTGTTACTTTGCCTGAAAACTGAAGTTATCCTGCTTGTGAACCTCTTTAGCTATTTGCTGTTTCTTGAAAAAAATTGTATGTATTTTGCTTGCTCAAAACAAATATAAGCTCACTTGTGAAGAGCCCTACTTGCCATGTTGGAACACCAAAGGAATAAGATGTGCAAGAGTGGTTGCTACATACCACCTTTAACTGGAGCAGCACCATTGGAGAACTCCAGCCCTAGCAATCAAGTGAAGCTTTGGGAAGAAAAAGTAGCCTTCCATAAGGTTGCTGTTTCTTATGCTTTACAGATATTAAGCCTAGGTAGAAAGTACCAAAAGAATCTGCTATGCTTTTGAGTTTATAATAAAATCTGTTGATGCCTATTATATTTGAGAAAAGATGTACAGTAATACCTCGGATAACGTTTACCTCGGATAACGCTAAAATCGCATAATGTTAAGTAACCTGGGGAGGAGAATTGGATTGAATAACGTTAAGGTCCTATGGGATGGATCGGTTAACAACCGCTAAAGCCTGTGCAGTTACAATGTATCTCTATGGAGCTTTAACGTTATCCGATCCATCCCATAGGATTTTAACATGCATCGGATAACACTAAAAATCGGATAACACCAAGACTAGTGGAACCAAGTCTTAGCGTTATCCGAGGTATTACTGTATTGGATAGTCTGAATTTTCAGTGAGTTATTATGTTGTCTATGTTGCTATAATTTATGGTCATCTTAGTTTTTATGAGTACGGTCTTTGGTCTTACACAGTATACTTTTTATGCTATTTAGAATTTAACAGCTCTCTTCTGGACAGTCTTGGCTCTGATGAGGACTCTGGGAATGAAGATTTTCTAGACATGGAATACTCGGAAGCAGAAGCTGAGGAACTGAAAAGAAATGCTGAGGTGATCTGGATACCAGGGAGCTAACTTTTGCTTCTGATACATTCTTAATGGCAGCTTTCCTAATTTGATACTATAAATCCATTGATGTGGTGAAGTTGGCTCATCTTGAGGAATGTTTGTAAAGTGACAAGTGGTAATGTTGGAGGTGGGCTTTGGAGACTCAGGTTGAGATTCTGCTCTTGGGATCAGTCCAAGAGTGCTTTGCTGTCTTAAGGGAAACAGTGGCTGAAGTCCTGTTGCTTAGTGTAATAAGTTGCATTAGAGTATGCCTGTTGTAGCAGCAGAGATTTTGTGAGTCAATTTCTCTTTACCAGGGGTGCCCAAATTACGGCCCCTGATGCCAATTCATCCGGCCCATGCTGCCCTCGTCACTCCCAGAAGTGGAAGTAAAATGCATTTGTACGGGCGCATTTTATTTCCACTTCCAGAAGCAACGCGTGGCGTGGGTTGGATGAATTGGCAGTGGGTGCTGGATCTGGCCCACGGGCTGTTGTTTGGACAACCCTGGTTTAAGCAGAGAAAACGGCATCTTAAAATCTTTCCCATTCTGTTGCAAAACAGATTGTAAGGTATCTTTTACTTCCGCTTCCAGTGGGAGGAACCACATGACTGGCCCACAGCCCAAAAAGTTTAGGCACTCCTTCTCTATACCAGTGTTTCCCGGCCTTTGGTTTTTGTACTTCAATTCCTAGAAGCCTAAGTCAATTCCCCAAAGGACTGATCAGCCAATGTACTGACTTAGGCTTCTGGGAATTGAGGTCCCCCAGTGGGGCTTGGGGCCCACGTTGGGAACCCCTGCTCTATATATTCCATTGATTCAAATGGGCCTATTCTAATTGCCACTTGCTATGTTATACAACAAGACTTCAACCAGTAAATAGCAACTCAACCATGAAGTCATGTGCATAATACTCAAGCTTGGCAAAATAGATTTGGCACCTGAGGCAGAAAATCCCACAAGAATTTCTTCCTGGAAATATAAATATTAATTTGGCTTTCATACAAGGTGGAAGGTAGAATAACAATGTAGTAGCTTTTCCCACTCTGGAATCCTTTTATGTATATTATAATCCAGCATCAGCCAATAGGAGCTGTAATGTAAAACACCAGAAGAGCACCAGGTTGAGACTGGCCATGGTAACTGTTCCAAAGCTCAAAGGCAGCCAGATTGCTGACAGGTGTGTGTCCAGGAGGCAGCAGTGGGCATATGGGAGGACACGATTGCTTTACCAGCAGTGCCAGCCCTTGAATATATATGGCTGGATTTACTTGGATGATTTGCTCTTCTGTTATCAGAGATGGAGGGGAAACTCCTGACTTTCCTCAGGGAAAGAATGGGTGAGGAAGTGAATTTCTTGATTTACTGTGGACTAGATTAGAAAGCCTCCTGGCCTGTATCCACCCCACAGACTGAAGATTTCCCATTCTGGTGTCAGCTATTGCTGTGCATTAAATCCAGGTTTCTATCCTGAACCTTAAGGAATTCTTGGATGGCATACTGAAGACATGCCATTTCTGGGGTTTTGAAAACCCACAGGAAAAGATCTGAGTATGTGTAAAGGTTTCCCTTGCTCGAAAGCCAGTCGTATCCGACTCTAAGGTTCAGTGCTCATCTTTGTTTCAAATCCGAAGAGCCAGTGCTGTCTGCTTCTGCAGACGTTTTCGTGGTCATGTGGCAGGCATGACTAGACACCGGAGCATATGGAACGCACTGAGTATGTGTAGGAGTGTACAATTATTTCCTTTGGAAATCTAGAGTATCAGTCTGCTAATTCATTCAAGCATGCTGCATTCACTTTTGCAACACAATCATTCTGTCGATAATTAGTTACTTTTGTAAAATGGGATCTTAACCCAACAGTAGGATTTCAAAATAATAATTACAATGTTATTAGCATAATATGGTTTAAATTTGTCATGAAAGCCCTACACAAGCTACCCGCCTTAAACTAAATTAACTTAAGTTTTCGAAAGGGACACAAAATTAACAAATTCATTTCTTTTCCCAGACAGGAGAGCTTCCTAACTCCTACCGTCTCATTAGTGTTGTCAGCCATATTGGAGACACATCATCTTCAGGTAAGCAAGGATCTATTCTCTGATAATTTTACTCTGTACAGAAAAAATATAACACTTGGTTCCTTTTGAAAATCAAAAGCCGTAAGGGAGGAAGAGAAATAATGTTAATATTTCATTTTTTTGTGCTTGAAAAATTCTGTTTTCCCACAAGAACTATAGTAACGTTATATAACATGACATTAATTGAACAGTAAACATCGCACATGGAAGAGCCATAAAGAGGTTTAAAGAGCAATGTGCCTTCCCATTTTGTGTTCCTAGTAGGGATTTCAAAATCTGAGTGATACTTAGAGAGGTTTTGCCTGTTCCATCCCCCAGTGGCTTTCTGTGGCCCAGTGGGGACTTGAATCCAGATCCCCTGAGACCTTGGTTGTCTGTCTGTGCTCTACACCACAAAAAGTTGGAGTAGTATGCAAAAGAATCAGCTACTATGGGAGATTTGTAAACATTATTTACATTTGGGCATGTTGAAAATAACCTACTTTATGAAAGGCAATATCATTTCATAGGTCTTCCAAGTTGTATGTGTTAGGTAATTTAAAGAATAACTGACTGACTGACTTATTTGTTTATGTAATACATTTGTATTAACCCACCCACCCCAACTTAGTGGAATTTTTTTTGGGTTTTACTGTGTTTTAGAAATTACAATGTATTTATTTCCTTTCTCTTCTCATCTCCAAGGTCACTATATTAGTGATGTATTTGATATTCGAAAGCAGGCATGGTTCACATACAATGACTTGGAAGTATCCAGAACTCAAGAGACCTCTGTGCAGAGTGATAGAGACCGGAGTGGCTACATTTTCTTTTATATGCATAAGTAAGACTGGCTTTCGAGCAAGGGAAACCTTTACCTTTAAATCTCTTTTATGTATTGTTTCTATGGGATCCAATCCTTTTGTTTGTATTTTCTCTGCTTTTATTTCCTATCTAAAGCTTTTATAGTTTTCTAAAAATATGTCCCTGTTCTTTTTTTTCTTTCTGTAATTGTTATGTGGTTCTAAGTTGCCTATAAGACAGAGGTTCTCAACATCCAGTCCATGGGCTGGACCCTGCCCACGGCACCATTTAATGTGGCCCACGTTGCTGCCACGAGCAGAAGCAGACATGTTTATGACAGCCGTGGATGCATTTTATGGCAGTGTTTACAGCAGAGGGAACCTTCAGTCCACTCTGCTATCTGAGGGGACATGGTCTGGCCCATAGCTTTAAAAGGTTGAGAACCCCTGCTGTAAGACTTTAAGGAACCTCAGGCCTTACAAAAAGTGTACATTTTATTGTTTGCTTTGTACCTTTATCAAGTTTTCAAAAAAGCTACCCATATTAGTTTGTTTTGGCCTGTATTACAAAAAGACAGAAAATTATGATGTCTTGAAGGTTTGCTATTTTAGCTCAGTGTGAGCTTTCAAGAATTGCAATCCATTTCCTCAGACACATAGACTGTAATAGTTAGGCTACAGGTATTTATGCAGAGAAGCCATGGGAGAGATGTTTGGGGCAGGTAAAAGAGGATGACAATTACTTTGGTAATGGGTTTTCAAAATGATAGAGATATTATTAGCAGTTGAGGTGATCAGTCAAAGTACTGATCATGTAGATCAGGGTTCCTCAAACTTGGCTCTCCATGTGTTCTTGGACTTCAATTATCATGGTTCCTGAAGTCCAAGAACATCTGGAGAGCCATGTTTGAGGAGCCCTGCTGTAGATAGCAAGTTATCAGTAATCAGCTAATTCCACCAAATAGGCTAAGATTAGAGTTATCTAAAGAGAAAAACTTTTTGGTTATATCTATACTCAAGACTATTGATGAATCCAGAGTACAGTAATACCTCATATAACATTAGTATCGAATAACACTAAAATCGCATAACATTAAGGAATCTGGGGGGAAGAATTGCATCAGATAACATTAAGATCCTATGGGATGCTTCAGATAACAACCGCTAAAGCCTGTGTGGTTACAATGTATCTCTATGGATCCCATAGGATTTTAACATGCATCAGATAACACTAAAAATCATATAACACCAAGACCTGTGGAACCAGGTTTTGGTGTTATATGAGGTTTTACTTGTACTAACATACATACTATGCTAAGAAACCTTACTCCACATTTAATTCTATTTATATGAGTTGGAATGTACAGAGGCCGCGCTCTTCAACTGTCTTCCTCTTTATCTCAAATCTTCCTTTATGATGCTTCCCCCTTTAATTACTTCAAGATGTCCAATAGATTTTCCTGGGAGGTTGAAGTGTTGTAGAGCTGGTTTTTCTGTTTTGCCATTTTTGTTGTCTGGTTTTAGTTTGTTTATTCACCTTCTACTCGAAGATTGGTATGTAGAGTGGCATTGCTGGCAAAGGATGACATTCTCTTGTACTCTGTATAAAAACCCTGCAGCAAAGCTACTACACTAAGTATGTCTAAAGAACTGGTTTGTGGAGTAAATTAGTTAGTCTTTAAGATGCTATGGCTTTTGTTATTTTAATTATATGCACTATAAAGATGTTGAGGTATGGTGCAAACAAACAGTACTGGGCAATCTCCAATGGTCCAGGGCTGTTTTTGCTCTCATTGAGGCTGTAGGGGTTGTGTCCCTTAAATCTCCCTAAATATACTCTCAGGTACTGGTAATTTGGGGAACTTGGCCATGATTTGTTGTGTTTAAGAACAAAGCATTTACTTTAAGAGCTGGATGGAGCCAGGGGGCATGTGCTGTTGATCCTTGCAGGATACAGTTTGTCCATCTCTGTAATAAAACTACACTGGTTTTACAATTTAAATTTTTTTAGCAAGAGCTGATAGATGTGACAGAAGTCACATCCTGGGACTTGTAATTCTCCCAAATTCTGTCTTAAACGGGAGTACAGTAAAACCTCATATAACACTAAAACCTGGTTCCACAAGTCTTCGTGTTATATGATTTTTAGTGTTATCTGATCCTCTATGGGATCCATAGAGATACATTGTAACCACACAGGCTTTCGCGGTTGTTATCTGAAGCATCCCATAGGATCTTAATGTTATCTGATGCAATTCTTCCCCCCAGATTCCTTGATGTTATGCGATTTTAGTGTTATTCGATACTAATGTTATATGAGGTATTACTGTATGTTAGATTGCCTGACTGTGCCTGGAAGGATCTCTTTGCCTGGGAATAGTTCCTATGTTTGGTATTGATTGTGTTTTACATTCTTCACTTCTTTCATGTGCTATACCTACACCTTATTGATCACTAATATGAAACTCTCATGTCTCCTAGGGATATATTTGATGAGTTGTTAGAAACGGAAAAGAATATGCAGCTGCCGTGCACAGAGGCGGGAAAGCCAGTTCGGCAAACCCAGTGAAAAAAATTTTTTTTCTTTCTCTCAGCACAAAAGATTCTGAACTTTTGCTGACATCCAGGACCTCCAAACTCTCAGGAAATGAGGGCATAGTTGAGACAGACCCGTTGGAATAGGAAGGGACAGACAATTGACCTCAACCATGCAGTTGATTAATCATCTTCCTTTATTTTTGCTTTTTTGTTAAGACATTCAAGAAATAATTTTGCCAGCAATTGAGATAAATCAGGCTGGAGGATTAACAGCTTCTTCAAAAACTCATCAAATTCTACTACGAGAAGGGTCTGCAAGTTCATCCTTTTGTCTGATACAGGGAAATGATGACGATCCTCGCTTTCTTCCCCTTCCTCATGCAACAGCAGAATTAAGCTATGGTCTATAACTTGGCATTTATTGTGGCCATAGTATTACTGGAAAGTATTTGTGGCTGATCACCTGGCATTCTGAAACAGAGGAACATGGGCACCTACAGTTTATAATCCAGGCTCATAAAGATCCAAGACACAAACTTGCAGTGCTCCAGAACCCGTTGCATAAGTGATATTTACAGTTCACTCATGACCTTGTTTGATAATGATATATATATATTTTAACTTCAAAAGTTTTTATTCTTTTTGACTGTTCTTTTCTATGTACTGCCATTTGCCGGGCAATTTTATTTCTTTATGAGTGTGTGTGTGTATCTATCTGCTGTGTTTCACTGAAGACTGTTCCAACTGGGCTGTGAGAGAGGCAGCTAATAGCAAAGTTCAAGGTCTACTTTTTGATAAGCCTTTTTCAAGCAGTGTCCACCTAGTACTAATTAGTAAACTAAAGTACTATCAACAACTGCTCTATTCTGTGTCCCTTTTGTTTGCCTCAACCTTCAGACCTGAAAAAACTGTTCAGCCTTGGAGAGTTTTTCAGTCTCCCAGTTGTCCTAAACTGGGCAAGTGTCATGCGCTGGAAGTTTAAATGTAAAGTATACCTTTATTCCAGTTTTATGGCAAGAACAGTTCGATCATATTGAAAAAGAATTTTAAAAATCAGAAGTCTTTGCTATATTTCAGGTCACAGGTATTGGTGTTTGGTGCTTCAAAGGTATCTGGGTAGCATAAACATTTTACAGCTCATTTTGTAAGAAAAATATATCTAGGATGTAACTTGGACCAGTTCCTCACTTATTACTGGGAATTAATAGCTGTCCTCTTGTTTTTTGTGGCAATGAAATTGTTAATAACTGAGCTGTTTCTTGGTTTGCTCCTAAACAAGACCTCCTTTTTGAAATGTTTAACAGAAATTGAGAGGTTTTTCCACTGTTGTGGAATCTTTTTTATAACTATTAAGCACTCCCATGAAAAACAATTCTGGCACCAGAAGAGACAGACAACCCAATGAATTAGGAGATGTCTATTTTCCATTATCAAGTTTTGCCTTCAGGGTTTTATAGCATTACGACTGTGTTGAGTAATTCTAAATGACACTTGCTATGTATAGGATAGTAACAGGGTGATACAATTTTAATCGCTGCCAACCTGATCTGTTGAATAAGCCAATGTTCTCTGAAGTCACACTCCTAGAACATCCTATGCTACCTTACTCTGCTACTGTAATTTTGTATTGCTGACAATCGAAGTAACGTCAGTGTGTTTTTAGCAAGGAATAAAGCAATTTTCTCTCACTAAAAGAACACTAACAATGTGATTCTCCTAATACTGAAATAGAATGACTCCTGTTGTTGAACAGTGACCTCCACTTGTTTCCCGGATATGTACCATTGAATTGGATTAAGAGTCTCCTGCTGTAGAAACAGGGAAGCAGGTGTTTCCAGCCATGGTTACTTCTGAAAAATTGTTCCAGAGGTCTGTGGAGCTGGCAGGGTGTGCGTGACATATATGGATGGTGTAGGACAGGGGTTCGCAACTGACGGCCTGTGGGCTGGACTCGGCACGCAGCGCATTTCATGTGGTCCCCATCGCTGTCACCAGCAGACGTGGACGACGCATTTACGCCTATGGCTGTTAGAAATGGGTTTACAATAGCCTTAAACATGCCAGCAGCTATTGTAAATGCAGTTTACTGCAGTGTTTACAGCGGAGGGAACCACCAGTCCGGGCTGCTCAGCTGTCTGAGGGGTCGGGGTCCAGCCCACAACTTGCAAACATTGAGAACCCCTGGTATAGGAGGTAACCAATGGATTTTTCAAGCAGGAAAGAGACTGTTGAATTTTTGTCTCCTTGATCAGAAGGATCTGAAGCTGACTCATTATAATTAAATAGTTAACATCACATCTGCAACAACATACTTGGTAGATAGCAAGGATAAATTGGCTAGTATGTTTACAGTCAAACTTTTCTAGTTTGATCTCTTGAGTATGAAAATGAAACGCCTAGGTTTCCTGTCATCCCAGCCTTACATTGGTAAGGATGCTTTGCTTCATCCACAGTTGAGGCCTGGCAAAAAGTAGCAAATGTTGAGCAGTGATTATAACAAACAACAAGTTAGGTACTTGTCACCCTTCTGGATACAGTTTCTGCTCCTAACCTTAAATGTGGGGGCAAGAACTTGTACATCTAATGTGCTCTCCTTAGTTATGTATCCATTTACATTCTGGTTTGCATTTGTCTTTTCGGAGTCAATAGAAAATTCAGTTTGCTGTACAAAGATGAATCTGTATGCACTAAAATTTTTAAAATATATTGCTTTAATATGTTGTAATTTTGAAGCTGTGAAAGTGGTTACTCTTCTTCAGTATCTTCCTAGTTATTTGAGATTACATTTAAAGCCAATGTATGGGTTTTTTTTAACAAGACTTATCCTAGATTCTCTTGAGAAATCATACAGAAAGCTTGAAAACTTCTTGAGAGCCTGAACTACAAGTTGCTGGTACAGTAATACCTCGGATAACGTTTACCTCGGATAACGCTAAAATCGCATAACGTTAAGTAATCTGGGGAGGAGAATTGGATCGAATAACGTTAAGGTCCTATGAGATGGATCGGATAACAACCGCTAAAGCCTGTGCGGTTACAATGTATGGAGTTTTAACGTTACCCGATACATCCCATAGGATTTTAACATGCATCGGATAACACTAAAAATCGGATAACACCAAGACTTGTGGAACCAAGTCTTAGCGTTATCCGAGGTATTACTGTATTTTGAATTCTGGTGCCTCTTACAGGAAATCAGATTTTGTGAGGGTGTGTTTTTAAGCACTCAGTTCTTTGACATCTTCTCATGGCTAATCTTGGTTTCAAAGAAATGCAACACTAAACTTGTGATCACTGTAAGCTTTAGCATAGACTGATTTGGCTTTTTTCTGTTTCTTCTGCTGTATCTTCCTGCTTTATTTACTTTTTGATAAAGAAAAATAGCCATATTTATGTTTGCACTAAGTAACTAAACTCCGTGATACCACCTCCCAAGAGCAACAGATGGTGTATATACATGGATTAAGCAAGTAACTCAGGTAGGTTACTAAAGAAAACATCAGAAAATCAGCAAGTTGCTGTTTGTGTGTTGTTGTTTTTAAAATAAAGACTCGTACACAAATCTTGTTTGTTTTGTATGGCCATGAGTCTGTATAAACCTAACTGAATATCTAAGTATGCAGTTTTAGGGGATTAGCTGCCACTGATACTAAAACGTGAATATCTCCTTTTTTATCCTCACAGTTGAAATTGGAATGCTTGTGATTTTGTAAGCTGGAGACATAATGCTCAAATCTGGAAAGGTACTTAAGAACTATACAAAGGATTCCAGTGATTTCTCCATCCTGAAAACTTGAGCTTATCCCACTGACCCCATCTCACCAGGAGTCACAAACTAGGACTATTTGCTTCCTACATGACAGGATGTTGGAAATACTGTGTTAGCAAAATGGTGGCATTACATCCAATTTCTAGGATTTAGTTAAACAGAATTAAAATAGAACTTCACTTGGAATTCAGGGATGTTTTGGATATGTTCAAGAGACAAAGAAGAGCTACTAGTTTCTGAACAGGAGCCACTGGTGTGAAAGGCTATATCGGGGTGCCCAAACTACGGCCTGAGGGCTGGATCCGGCCTGCGACGCCAATTCATCCAGCATGTGACACCCTTGTCACTCCCGGAAGTGGAAGTAAATCCCACCCATATGAGTGTGTTTTACTTCCGCTTCTGGGAGTGACAAGGGTGTTGCAGGCCAGATGAATTGCTGTGGGCCGGATCCAGCCCCCCGGGCCATAGTGACCAGCCCCTTGAACCACGTGACTGGCCCACCATGGCCCAAAAGGTTTGGGCACCCCTAGGCTATACAGACAAGCTGATCTAACATAAGGAATGGACTGCCTTAGAGTTGAAGTGTGATGTGTTTAATTTGTGCTTCTAGCATTAACCTCTTTGCTGGTGAGTCATTTCTGTAAAACCCTGAGAAAGGAAAGAATGAGTTGAAATGAGAAGCCCGTATGTGTTCAAATGAGAATGCTTTGGTTTTTCACATTGGGAATTATTTTTGTGACCCTTGACACTTAATGTGGAGCAGGATTTTTCTGTGTTCTAGCAGACTTAACGGTATTCCTATGTATTCTTTACAATTCTGACTATTTCCCCCCCCCCTCTAAATGATGTGTAGATGAATTTCTTATAAATTAAACACTATTTATTAATGTTGAATCTCTTATTTTTCTTTCTGAAACTTATTCCTCACATCATAACCTTTCCCTTTTTTCCCGAGCGTTACTTGGTATAAAGAGTTGGGTTTTTTAAAAAATGTTTCTAATTCCTAGAAATATATCCCACACTTCTGGAGACGCCTGAGTGCTTGTGCCTTTGTTCTTTTGAAATGCATGAACTTAATTGGCGGGCACTGATTGCATCCTTCAACATTTTAATCCACTATAGAAAATAACTTAAAAGTTTGCAAGGCAATAGAAGGATAGCTAGGATCCCAGAGGGAATATTTTACTGTTTCCTTGCTCCAGATCAAGACTCATAAATTCTAGGCAAGCATAATTCCAATTGAGGTATAACTCTATCTTTTTAAAATGTGATTTTGAAAACATCCCATGGGAATGTTGGGTTATAATATATTGCAGAGTTTTTAAAAACTTAACATCATTGTGCTGAAACTAGATTGGATAATGTGATCAGTATGTCATTTCCTGCAGTAGAATACCAGCTTTGAAAACTGTTACAAAAGTCCAACACAGAACATGGATAACTCAGATATATTGAACTAGGGACAGTGTAAGTATCTTTTATCAAAGTTCAAAATAAATTTGTATGATGAAACAATCTAGAGTTTAGAAAAGTTAAAGTACAGGGGGAATGGCATTGTTTGCCACAAGAGAACCTGACGTTGCTGGCTGAACAGAATAGAACATTTTGTTTGTTAACTGTAGAGAAAGGCAAAGGGAGGTAAATCCTAACAAAGTGATAAGACATAATTGGCGCTCAAGATGTTTTGCACTTAAACACATAATTTTCAGATGACACAGTCAGTGCTAAGGTTTCATGAAAGATACCCGAAAGCAAGGGTGCCCAAGCTATGGCCCAGGGGCCAGATCTGGCCCCAATGCCAATTCATCTGGCCCGTGCCAACCTCATCGCTCCCGGAAGCGGAAGTAAAACGTGCCTGTACAGTTTAAGCAGAGAAAATGGCAGCTTAAAAGGTATCTCATCCGGTTGCAAAACAGATTGCAAGGTGCGTTTTACTTCCACTTCCGGTGGGAGGAAACATGTGAACGGCCTGCTGAACCACATGACTGGCCTGAAAAGTTTGGGCATCCCTGCCCTAAAGGTTCCTCACTCCATCTTCAAGACTGTGTCCCCCCCACCCCACCCAGCTTGCCATTCTTTTTAGTGGCTTGTTAAAAAGGTAATTGTGTTTTTACATGAACTTTTTGTCATTCAAACTTCCAGAGAATGTTCGACCATTCATTCTTTGGCACTTCTGTCAGCAAGCTTGGATGTGTCTTTAATCAAACATCTGCATCGGTCAAATGGGAGGAGCATGTGTATATATAGTATTTAAAAGAGTCCTTTTTGCTTCTTGAGAGACTGTTGCTTCCATGGAGCCAATGCAGCAAAGCTTTGTCGGGATATTGCAAAAACAGCAAGAAAATCTTCCTCTGATAAGTAGTCCTGTAGGCAGCAAGGACAAGAGGGAAAAGAATAGAGATAGTGAAAATGTTACTGTTCATGCTTCCTGTAAGGGTGGGGGTTTATACCAGAGGTGCCCAAACTTTTCAGGCCATGGGCCAGTCATGTGTTTCAGTGGGCCGGTCGTGTGGTTCCTCCCACCAGAAGCGGGAGTAAAATGTGCCTTGCAATCTGTTTTGCAACAGGACGAGATAGATTTTAAGCTGCCATTTTCTCTTATTAAATGCACCATACGGGCACATTTTACTTCCACTTCCAGAAACAAGGGTGGCATGGGCCAGATGAATTGGTGTTGGGGGCCAGATCTGTACTTTGGACACCCTGGTTTATACAAGCATTTCAGTGCTGCTTAATGGTACAACTTCCTCATATTCTTTGGAAGGACTAATCTATTTGAAGCCTGCCATTCAGTCATTACAGCGGTTGCTATGTATGATGTCTAAAAACCTGTATGTGCAAGGTAGTGTAAAACTAGATAGTGAATTTACTAGTTTCTTCTGGAATTTTCTTTCTATGCTTGTTTTTATTTATCTTGTTTCATTCCCCCCCCCTTTTTTTTTGGAGCAACCTTCTGTTCTCACATCAAATTCTCCAAAACCACCTATTAAACTGGGTGGTGAATGGTATTTTGTTGTTTCAATCCAAATACATTACTGCACAATGTTCTTGAAAGCATGGAGATGCCTATAAACACGGGAATGTTGGACATGGCCCTCAGATCTCTCACCTCCTTCCTACTGGGATCTACGTCACTGGGTAGCTCTTCTACAGGCACGTTGACCAGTTTCTCCAAGGGGTATTTGTGCTGTGACCTGTTGCCAAGGATAGAGTTGGCAGTGAAGACTTCTTTTGATTCAAGGATTTCCTGGGGGAAAAAGAAAAAGAACCCCAAGGCTATTTTCCATGGTGGCACTAAGGCTATTTAAATCAAATTGAAAGAAGCTAAATTAATATTGTGAAGTGAAATACTGTTAAATCTATGAAGACACTTTGTGGGCACAGATAAGCATATACAGGTAGAGAATGAAAAGCAAGTGCATAAATATCCCATAAATGCCTTGCAGGTTTTGGCTGCATTTTGTGAGAATAATTTCAAACTTTTTGTTGAAAAGTACCTTTCAGAGGTAATCTGTCAAGTAACATGTGTTCCTCCCTTTTCATGGACCAAGGGTGCCCAAACTACAGTCTGCAGGCTGGATCTGGCCCACTGATGCCAACTCATTCAGCCCACGGAGCCCTTGTTGCTCCCAGAACTGGAAGTAAAATGCGCCCATACAGGCGCGTTTTACTTCTGCTTCTGGAAGCAACGAGGGCTTTGTGGGCCAGATCCAGCCTGTGGGCCATAGTGACCGGCCCCCTGAACCACGTGACCAGCCCATGGCCCAAAAGGTTTGGGCACCCCTGTCATAAACAATACATTGATGTACAGAGTTCAATTTATTCCCTGTGTTGCTTGCTAATTTTGAGTGGAAGGAATGGCACAAAACGACATTGAACTTGACAGATACTTCAAAGCCGTATAAGACATTTTGAAAAGAAACTTTCAAAGTAGCAAGTGCTGTTCAGTGTATATAAAAAGTTTTATTATTTTATGGTATTTTTCTCATGCTGCTTTGAAAAACATAATTTCATTACATGCTGGTTCCCCAATTACCTCACTACAAATTGCTTGTAACTCTAATTTCATGTTTTGGTTCTGTAAGAGTTGACACTTAAAGTATTAAGATCAGAGAGAAATGTAATGCAAAATTTACAGACAGATTACTTTAAAACTTAAGATAAGTAAAATTATAGTAATCACAAAGCATTGTTGATAACACATTATGGCTTTAGAAAATGAGTGATCACTCTGTGTGTGTGTGTGTGTGTGTGTGTGTGTGTGAGAGAGAGAGAGAGAGAGAGAGATCAAGCTACCTTATGGAAACTATTTGTGAGATTTTCAAGCCGTAGTTTATCATTCTTACCCTGATGAAAATTGGTTGGATCCTGGGATTTTGCCTTGCTTGATATTGCTTTGTGAAAGGTAGTGAACCCAAGAGGGGATCCTGCACGTAGACCATCTTGACTGCTGGCCTTTGCAATATAAAGCTCAACATCTTTTTTCCTCTTAGTAACAGCTCCTGCCAACCTAGCAGTTCGAAAGCAAGAAATTGCAAGTAGAAGACCACTTCAGTGGGAAGGTAAACAGGATTCAGTGCACATGCCTGCCACATGACCATGGAAACGTCTGCAGAAACAGACAGCACTGGCTCTTTGACTTTGAAACAGAGATGATCACTGACCCCTAGAGTCTAGGGCCTGGACCTCTGTCCTTCTTAAGTCACTGACTAGAGCAACATAGGAATGTTTCGAGGTGAAGAAGAAGGTCTCTTGTAATGGTGTTTGCTGCAAGCTATTAGCTAAGGGAGCAAGGTCTTTGTGTTCATATTATTTTCTAACTGGTTTTTCTGGGGTACACCGAAAGAGCCTCCCCAAAGATTGTGCATACCATTTTGAACCACAATTGGGCATCCTTTCTCACACCAGATCATTAGTGTTTTGTTTTTTTAAATCTGGGCACAAAAGAAGAACTGGTTTTTCTGTTCAGAGATAGTAAGTGGTAAAATTATTTTGTTCTAAAAAAAAGCATGCATTGGTCAAACAACTATCCATTTAGACCCTACAGCTGCTGGTTTTCAACAGAACAAGAGTGACGTCCAACTACTTATCCTATTTCCATTTGTTCTTCAAAGACATTAAAACATACACTTGTATTCTCCCTGCCCTCTAGGCTCAATTTGTAGTACTCACAGAAGTGAGCTGCTCCAGATCGTTGTCGCTGTCAAGTTCAGCTTTCAGTTGTTCATAACTTTTCTTGTCCTGTGTAAACACAGATCATAAACATGGATGGTACTACATTATGCAAGCAGATGCCAAAATCTATTTTTGCTGCAGGTGCTCAAAATAGTAATCACTGGAGAGGATCAGAGTGGATTCTGTACTGCCAGCTAGAGGTGTGCCAGCCTGAGTTGCAAATTTAATGGTCCTCTGACTATCTGGTCCACTTCAGTTCAAATACAAAGTTCATGAAAGCTGACTTTGATAAAACTTCTTTACAAAGAAAGATGAACAGGAAGGAGGAGGAGCAATGTTTTCGACACATTTCCTTCAAAATCAACATCTTTGCTTCAAAATGAGAATAACTAGCCCCCTTTTACAGGTGGAAGTTCTAAACTATTTTGGATACCTGTGAAGAAAGTGCTACTCACCGTCCATTTCAGGAGATCCCATGCTAGGAACCAGCCAGTGAATGTGGGAGGTTCATAGCCTTGCTTCACAACCACAATGGGGGTATCAAGGTCACGGCTGCCCGGGTGAGTGCGCAGGTACTCCTGGGCAGTGACAGCCGCCGCCGCCTTCTCAGTCTCATTTGCATTTTTTCCAATCCAGAAGAAAACCTACATGAGAAATGTATCCATGTTTCTTAGCTGCTTATTAATGGACGTGAAGACAGAGAATCTTCACGTTGAAAGGCACTTCAAGGGTTTTTTGTGTGGGTGTTAATGCAGTAGCAGAATTCCTTGGCATTCAAGTTTATGACGCACCTACCTGCTTTCACCATAGCTAACTGCAGTTGACTTTTCTGGAATAAATCCCATTTGAACTTAGTGGGACTATGTTCTAAATATATTAATTGTTTCTCTAGGATTATCGTCTTTATAATAGTCTCTGATCTACAAGAGCCACCTCTCCAATGTGGCAGAAAGGTACTTCCTGGGGTGCCAGTGCTCAAGTTCTTAGATCCAGCGCCTTAGCATGATCATATTCTGCCACTGAATATTGCTGTCCATCTTGGCTTAGTCGTGCACACATAGGACTAATAGACACACAGCTGAATGAGGCAATGCATACTATCACAGGCTATATTCGACCAACAAACATCCACTGTCTCCCCGTCTTGAGCCATATTTCGCTGCCACCACAAAGAAGATTGCTGTCATTGTTAAAGCTGTGGATAAAAATAGTAAACAGCCCTTTCCTTCCAATCCATGGTGATATAACAGCCCCCATTGCCCAACGATTAAAATCTAGACAGTCTACTTGGTGCACTGCAATTAACTGACAGAATAACCAGTTCAAAATCTCAGATGCCTGGATGGAACTCTGGCAACATCTATCCTTGATTCCCCACCACCACATAGTCAAGAACCCTGTGAGTGGCCAGCTGGATTTCCCCTTCCTGGACAGCAACGGAGGATGCTGAACAGTGTGTGGACTGGCTGTAATAGATGCAGAGAGACTCTGTTCACATGGGGATGGAATTCCCAGTGTGGAGAAGAAGACCAAAGACATTATATCAAGATGTCTCAACCTTTTTAAGCTGGAGGCTAGGTCATGCTCCCTCAGACAGTTTCGGGGGCTGTCTGGCCATTTTGCCCTTCACCACTGGTGTGGTGAAGGTGGTGGTGGTGCCACATGAAATAATGCCAAGGGCCGCATCTGGCCCATGGGCCTCAGGATGAGAATCCCTGCATTATATTTAAGTGTCCCTTATGCACGTTTAGAGGCACATTGGAGGACTTGCATAGTGCCACAGATGAAGCCCTTCAAAGGCTTTCAAACCTAGACATGGAACTCTAGTTAGAAACTTGAGATGGTCAACTTGTGCTCACTGTATATATCAGCATTAATGTAGACAATTGAAGTTCATCATATGATAAATATAGAAAATAAATGCATGGTTTCTTTTGCTTACCAGGGCACTAAAGGCTTTTCACACACACACCCTTTTCCCTGCACTGGCAGGAACAATATCCAAAAGCAATTTATGTAGCATCCCTTTCCCCAGCAACAATGGTTGTAGCTTTTGAAAGAATTGCAGTAAGGAACTCTGAGCAGTGATGGGATGTAACAGGTTCTCACCAGTTCTCCAGAACCGGTAATAACTTTTCCCAGTGTCCCGGAGAACCGGTAGCAGCTGTTGGGGGGAACCACCTTCGAGGCTTACATTTTCACTGGCTCCCCCACTGCGCATGTGTGCCAAGCACTTGGTGTTCATGCACACCTACAATGCTTGGTGCGTATGCACAGCATCCTTGCTGTCCTCCCAAGCGGGGAGGAGAAAGAGAAGCTGCTAGCTTGAAGCTCCCTATAGGCTGAAGCTCCCCAGGGTAAGTGACTCACCTTTGGATGTGGTGTGTCTGTGTGTATTTTAATGTGTATTTAATACCTTTACCTATATTGACGTACTACCACAGTTCCTAAAAAGGCCTGGCGGCCTGGCTTGGGGTTTTAAAGCAAAGTCTTGGAGTTCCCTCATCCATAAGCTACACCTGTGCTGTTCCAATTGGAGAATCCTTAAGGAGGTACAGCTGTTTTACATTTACATTAAGGCATATTATCCTAGAGAACTGGTTAGGCAAAGACTTAGTACAGGTATCTAACCTCTTATATGTTGAAAAGTTGAAAAGTGCCAAAATTGAAGCCATATTGTGGTGAGTTCATTCTGTAGTTCTTTCCATCTGACCTAGTGTGAGAAAGATTAGCCAGAATAAGCTTTAAGCTCTGGTTTAAAAACTCTGGTTTATTTGTGGATGGGTGGGTGTATTTTAACGTAATTTTTATTTTATTTATTTATTTATTTACGGGTTTGTGTTGTGGGTGGGTGAGTTGAGTGGTGTGTGTGTGTGTGTGTGCTTATTTTTATTTTATTTTTAAATTATTATTTATTAATTATTATTATTTTGGCTCCGCTCACGACATCATGACATCAGCTCCGCCCACACTGTGATGACATCATGGTGGGGTAGTAATTTTTTTGACAATCCACCACTGACTCTGAGGCTCTTCAAAGACTTTAATTAGCAGTAATAATAAATGTATCCATTTATACAGAACTGGTATTTAAGTAACTCAGTGTTACATCTACAGAATCCTGTTCCACAGGACTGGTATTTTAAAGCGCCTCAACGTTGTATCTACAGAGTATGTTTTTGCAGGTTGGCCTAATAGCCTGACTGCCATAAATTACACTACCCTAGTATAAAAGGAATGGAAAGGATCCCGTAGAATCAGCAGTGTAATTGATGGTTTGGTTCTTTCATTGGTTTCTGAGCTATCCTGCAGCGTACCTATTCTCAGAGTAGAAATACTTTCTAAAGACTATTTATCTTCTATACAAGCTACATGTGGGAGCCTATCTGAGAATTTTCTTCTACATATGCACACAGAGTGGTCTTAACATGGAGAAAAAAAGAATAAGGTTCACAGCTGGCAAAAACAAAATGAGAGGGAGAGCTGGAGAATGGAAACAAAGGGGGTGGGGGGATATCTGGAACAAAAACCAAAGGAAAGAAGACAACAAAATATTCTGAAAAATCTTGAGTAAGAATGTACCATACCAATTATCAAATGTTGATGCTGATAGCCTCAGTAACTGCATCAGGTGAGAATTGGTTGTGTAAACAAAACAAACCAGCAATTGGGAACTTCTAAGCTGCAGAGCTAATTTTGGTAGTAAAACCTGATGAAAATTCTTCCGGGGGGGGGGGGGCTGATACTCCTGGCCACTATTCAGCTACTGGCCAGAAGCAAATGTTTTTTTCTTCCTTGTGCTCCCTCTGACCCACCTGGTCCCAGACATCCAGCAAGTACACCTCCTCTTCCTCCAAGTCATCCTGAGTAAAATTGACGATCTCCGTGGCAAGGAAGGTGCCTGTCTTATTGGAACACTCAAAGAGTCGGGGAGTGATGGAAAGTGTTTCTTCTTGTAATCTGCATGCAAAGGAGGAAGAGGCGGATCAGGCGCTGCAGGAACACTTCTAGGCTCACCTCTCCCAAACAGACAGGTAGACAAATCCAAAGCACACCTAGTCTCGTCTCTAGCAGGTGGTAATGGAACAGAAACCAATCTGGAGGACAGAAGCTGCAAAGTCCACCTTTCTCCCTGAGATTTCTCCTCGCCACTTGTCAATCCCAAATTTGCCCTCCTGTTAAAAACTGGTTTTGAAATAAATGCGCGCAACATATACTTGTGCTACAGAAGTTAAGAGTGCTGAACTGAGACAAAGGCGATCCAGACTGAAGTCCCTACAGATGCATGAAGTTCCCTGGAAGAATTCTGTCAATCATTCTTAGCATACTTTTTGGCTGTGGTGGCTGTGTTTAAGAAGCTCACCTTGTTAGCTGGAAGGCTGCCAAGTTGGCAGTTCAAAACCCGGGTACTGCATGACAGTTTGAGCGCCTGTCTCTGTCCCATAATTTTCTATATAGTGTTGTAAAATGGATAGGTGAGCCATACAACATGCCCTTCAGCTTCCTAGAGGAAAGACAAGCTATAACCCTAACCAAGGAATATCTGACTATTATGGCTTTATTATAATTATTCCCTTGACACCCAATGGGGTAAAAGAGGAAGCAAAGAAGAAGAAGATTTTTTATTATTATTATTATTATTATTATTATTATTATTATTATTATTATTATTATTATTATTATTATTATTATTATTATTATTATTATTATTATTATTATTATTATTATTATTATTATTATTTGTGAATTAAGCTGAGATCCCAGAGACTCACCCAGGGGTCCTGTTTCTGACTAGTGATTAAGGTTCTGTCCTGCTCTATCCAGTCCAAGCTTTGGAAAGCCTGTAGATTGCTAGATGCGCATTTAGAAACAGATTGCAATAGATCCTGAAGATGGCAAAATCCTTGACCAAGAGAACCCCTTCACTGGCCAGGGTCCATTGCAGACAAACCAAAGATTTTTTTTAAAAGTCCCTTTTGTCCTATCCTGGTGCATACTTGGTCTTCCCATCCCCAGCCATATGAAGATTGATCTGCTTTGTGTTCTCTGAAGGCATTATCTTACTATAGGAACATTTGCTATGTTTTTCAAGTCAGGATTTACTTATAGCAACCCTAACAGGTCTTTCAATGTAAGTGAGATATTTAAGGACTGGTTTAACCAATTCCATGCCTCTAGTGAGTTTCCATAGCTGAGCAAGGATTTGAATCCAGAGCCCTAGTCTGTCACTCAGCCACTAAACCACACTGGGTACCTCTATAGAAACATATGGTGCTATTATTATCCTGATTCAGGCTACTGGTCTGTGTAGCTCTGTATTATCAATTCTGACTGCCAGAAGCTCTCAGGTTTCAGGTAGAATTCTCTCATGGCCTTTGCTGGAAATCCCCAGTATTTTGTATAGTGTCTAATCCAAGTACTTTGCTAGCCAGAGCTGACTGTTCATCTTTCACAAACAGTATGGTAAGGATGGTACAATGGTCACCTTTTGCTGCTGGCATACTGAGACTTCCCACCCAGTGCAATCCAGAATTCTGCAGGCTCTTGGCCTTCAGCTACCACAATTTTCTCCATCTTGGAAATGATATCAGACACACTCTTGGCCATTTCCCTTTCGTCCCCACTGCAACCCTGTGGAAATGAAGATATGGCAAGTTATGGCAAAGGGCTTTAGACAGTACCTCAGGCTTTCAGCATGGTAGCTTGGGGGTCATCCCTCCTCTTTGCCTGCTTCCACCTTATGACAGATGCCAGACTCCAGATGTTTTTGTTTCTCAAATACAGAAAACTAGTGTTTCTAAAAACTTCCCATTAACTATCAGTCCATGTACTGGGTCCATAACCTACTTGTCCTTGATGTAAATAAATGAAGTAACCCTGACAAGGCTGGTTGAAGCATATTGGGGGTTGAAAAAGCAGTAACTTTTCTCCGAGTATTCAACTGTATGCTCATTTTTGGACACAACATACTTACCTTTCCATACCAGAGATAGCAGCAACTCTGGGTCTTGAGAATAAAGACATCATTAGAGTTAAGAGATGCGGCCTGTGGAAGCACCTCAATGGCTTTCGTGTTGTACTCATTGGTTCCTTGAACGTGGAAGAGGCGGGTGGAGGGCACTGGATCCGTACTGCCAGATCGGGAGGTGCCACCCTATGTAAGACATGCAAATACATAAAATTCTTAATAGGTCAGAACTGGTCTGACCAGGTCCCCTTATCTTGTCCTTTACATACCAAGTTCTTTTACCTGTTGCCTAACAGATACACGAAGGCATGTGGAGGGTGGTGGTGACTTTTTACCTTTCAGTTCACTTAGACAGCAAATATAAATGGGTGTGTCATAGAATAATTGAGTTGGAAGGGGGCTATGAGACCATCAAGTCTAACTCTCAATGCAGGAATCCAAATCTAACCAGTTCTGATAGATAGCTGTCCAATTTTCTCTTGAATGCCTCCAGTGTTGGAACACTCACTGCTTTCAAAGGTAATTGATTCCATCGTTGTACTGCTCTGACAGTTAAGGAGGTTTTATATATTCATCCTATAAGGAGGTTTTATATATTCATCCTATATCTGATTTCCTGTAACTTGAGCCAATTATTACACGTCCTGCACTCTAGGATGGTCGAGAACAGATCTTGCCCTTCTACTGTATGACTATCTTTCAAGTATTAGAAAAGTATTATCATATCCTCTCTCACTCTTCTATTCTCAGGACTAAACATACCCAATTCATCCAATCTTTCCGCATGTGTCTTGGTTTCCAGCCCACTGATAATCCTTGTTCCCCTCCTCTGAACTTGTTCCAGTTTCTTGGCATCCTTATACTGCAGTGTCCAGAACTGGACACAGTAAATTAGAAGGACTAGTACTTCATGTGTTTTGGAGACTATGCTTCTCTTAATGCAGACTAAAATAACATTTGCCTTTTTTCCAGCCACATTTCACTGTTGACTCATATACAGCTTCTGTAGCATTGCTGAGCCAAATATCCCCATCTTGTAACTGTACATTTGGTCCCCCACCCCACCCAAGATGTAGAACTTTGCACTTATCCCTATTAAAGGATAAAAACCCTTGAGTTGGTTTTACCGAGTAGTGTGGTATATACATCAAATAAATGAAATGAAATTTCATTCTGTTGTTTTCAGCCTAATGTTCAAGCCTATCAAGACCTTGTTGAATTTTGTTCTTGTCTTCCATGGCATTAGCTATTCCACCAGTGATGGGATGATAAAAATTTTAGTACCCCACCCTGACGTCATCACAGTGGAGGCGGAGCTAACGTCATGACGTCATGGGTGGAGCCAACGTCATGACGTCATGACGTCATGACGTTGTAGGCGGGGCCAAAAATAAAATAAATAAAATAAAAATAAAACACACACACCCCTCAACCCACACACACAAAACCGTTAATAAAATAAATAAATAAAATAATAATTAAATAAAAATACACCCAAACACCCACCCACCCCAAACACAAACCCCACTTACAATGGGGACCGTTGGGGCTGGCCCCGAGCCTCGGCGCCCAGCGGCGGCGCGCCTAGCCGGGTGGCCGAGGGCCTCCCAGCCGCAACCCTCCATGGGCAGCCCTGAGCCTCAGCACCCATCGGTGGCACGCCTAGCCGGGCGGCCCAGGGCTCCCAGCCGCAACTCTCCACGGGCTGCCCCGAGCCTCGGCGCCCGGCGGCGCTCCTAGCCGGGTGGCCCAGGGCTCCCGGCCGCAACTCTCCACGGGCCCGTGGAGAGTTGCGGCCAGGAGCCCTTGGCCGCCCGGCTAGGCGCACCACCGGGCGCTGTGGCTCAGGGCTGCCCGTGGAGAGTTGCGGCTGGGAGCCCTGGGCCGCCCGGCTAGGCACGCCGCCGGGCAGCGAGGCTTGGGGCGCCCGTGGAGAGTTGCAGCCGCCAAAGTCATCCCCGCTGCAATCTCCGCCGCCGCCATTATCGTTGCTGCCGCTGCTGGTGCCATCATCGCCGCCACTGCCTGTGTTGCCGCCGTCATCAGCGCCGCCACCACCACTATCTCATTCTTGAGGACTGCCGGTGTTGCCGATATTTTTTAAAAATTGGAGCTAAAATGGCTCCGATTTACTGCGCATGCGCAGAAACTCAATCTGCCGCATTGCGCATGTGTCAGATTGAGTTTCTAAGCATGCGCAGTAAAATTGGAGTAAAAATTGCTCCAATTTTATTGCGCATGTGCAGAAACTCAATCTGACGCATGCGCAATGCGGCAGATTGAGTTTCTGCACATGCGCAGTAAATCGGAGCCATTTTAGCTCCGATTTTTTTAAAAAAAAATTCTTTCGGTGAGGCGTCCGGAACCGGACGCCTCAAAAGTGGACTCCCCTCACGGAGAACCCTCCGGGATTGTTCTTACCGGTTCCAGGGAACCGTATAGAACCGGGGACATCCCATCACTGTATTCCACCCAATTTTGTGACACTCACAAATTTGATAGGTATTCCCCACACACACTCATTCAAGTCATTAATGAAAATATTTGAAAAGTAATACTTGAGAGTGAGATTTATAAATCAAACCCATCTACACTCTCAGTTTCCATTGCCAAGAAATACTCCTGAAACTGTTACCCAAATTGCATTTCACCAAAGGAATGTTAGAAGCTCTTCATGGTAAATTATACCACCTTTCCTTTTACACCTGTATTGTTAGCTTTAACATGCAGCAGTTCTACAGGATTTGAGGGAGAATTCTTTCCTAGCTGTACCTCTCTAGAGATCTCCAATCCAAATACTAACCAGGCACAAGTCCTGCTTAGCTTCCAAAACCAGGCGTGTTCAGGGTGGAATGGTGGAACATCATCCATTATAGAACCACAGAAATATAGCACCAACGACCATCAGGATAATTTCTGCCACAGAACTGGAATGGAGACTCAGTGCTTAAAAGTATCCAAGATTGTCCACTCTCATCTTGAGGGCTTACAAGGGAGAAGATTCCAGGATCTCCCTAAACAGATTTTCCTAGCACTTTGCTACAATTGCACTGATCAAAATCTTAGTCCTCCAACAGCTGCTTGAAAAGTAGCAACATGAAATTTCCTGTGGCACGTCTGTTTTGCTAGTAGGGAACTCAGTAAATATACCTATCTAGGTTTCTTTTACTTACCGAATACACCACCATGCGTCCCTTGAAAACGGCCATAAGATGGGCAGGTTCCTTGCCCATAGTAACGCGCACCTGTACTGGTTCACCATTATATTTTTGATCCAGAATGACAGCCTGGTAGGCAGAGGCAGTGATCTCATCCTGGCTGGCATGGCGACCCTGGGAAACAGCAACATAGCATGATGATTTAGAAAGAGAAATATTGCATTGCAGAGTTTTGGATTTCTGTTAAAAATTCCCTTTAGCTGTGCAGTGGAAGTACAGAGACCCACAAAGGAGAAGAGTTACAAGTCTCCCTGAGTCCATTCCTTTCTCATTCACTGGCATTGATAGTTTCACTTCCTTCTGAAACATTTATAGAAGAAAGAATTTTTAAAAATTCTTTACTTACAGTTATGTGGAATTATAGGTGGTTTTTTTACTGCATGCATGCTAGCAAAAAACCAAAAGATCAACAGCAAAAAATAACTGACGCCAACCAACAAAAAGATGGAAAAGGACACAGAGTAGAGCGAGGTGGGCTCTCACTGAATTCAGAGGTAAGAAGGAACAATTGGTTAGTACTGTACTAGATAATCGAGTAAAATCATTCCCAGTTACTCCCACCACAAATAAAATACAAGGTTGCAAAAAAAAAGAAGAAGAAGAAGAAGAAGAAGAAGAAGAAGAAGAAGAAGAAGCCCTACAACAACACTAGACCTACCATCATATAGTCCTAGCATGCAGCCACCAGAATCCAGACACTCATATCTCATGGATATGGTCTGAATGATTGGATGCAATATGAACCCCCATGCACAGCAGTTAAGCTGCAGTAGTGAAGCCAAAACTCTGCTCATGATCTGAGGCTGATCCCAACATGCTCAAGGATGACTCCTACGTCAATCCTACTGAGGTCAGAAAAATGAGTAACCGATCAAACAAACAGAAAAAGAACTAAGAGTTTTTCAAAATTTATTGACTAATTATTGCAATGGAGGGAAAAGAGCAAGAATACCCAAAGGTTTATGGTATAAGTCACAGAAAGAAGGTGGTTTAGGGTTACCTAACACTAAATCGTATTACAGGGCATTTCAAATTAAAGGTTTGGTAAAACTTTTAACGATAAAGGATCTTATATGGAGGGATGTAGAAATGAAAGATAGTAATGTATGTGAAAATGGAGATTTTTTGGAAAATACAGTTTTCATTTAAAACCAAGAAATAATGTCCTAAAATCTATGATAGGTGTATGGGTAAAATTAAAAGAAAAATTGGCACCTAACACTTCTCCAACATTAGAGTTGCAAGATCTTAAGACATTTCCGATTAAAAATGTAGAATTATTTAAAAACATTATATATAAATATGATATAATTTTATTAAAAGATTGGTTGAATAGTATTGAGAATGAAGATACTAAAAAAGAAATTTATAAGGAATTAAGGTTGAACTGGCTTCAGAAACTAACACTGGATTGGTGGAACAAAGAATATAAAGATTAATTACAACCTACAAACAGTTGACAGATTTGGAGGAGATGTTATATAAGATAAGAAAAGGTTCAATGGGGATAAAAGGAGTAGTAAGCAAGTTATATAAAATGATAAATTGAACCAAAGAAACGCAGGATGCTCTTAAAAGATTGTGGAAAATGGATTTAAGTATTAATATTTTGGACAAGAATTGGAAGAAAAAATTGAAAAATAGGATCATGCAAAATCTGTCTACAAAAGTTAAAGAACATAACTACAAAATTTTGTGGTGGTGGTATATGATGCCAGTTCGGCTAAATCAAATAGATAGTAGCAACTCAAAAAAGTGTTGGAGATGTTATCAGGAAATTGGGACATACAAACATATGTGGTGGGATTGTAAAATTATTTCCAAATTCTGGCATAAAATGGAACAAGAAATAGCAAAAATTTTAAACTTCAATTTAAAGCTGAATGAAAAAATTGTTTTATCGACAGATTTAGAGGAATTGAACTTAGAGGAAAATATAAAAGAGTTATTATCTATTTTTTTAACTTTGGCAAGACAACAAGTGGCCAGAAATTGGAAAGGTGCTATGAATTTAGAACTTAGCAAATGGTATACTGATGTTTGGGATATGGCACTTAATGAAAAACTTACATGGGAACTGAACATAAAAAGAGGCTTAATAAAACAAAATAGATTTTGGGACATTTGGAAACCTTTCTTGCAATATACATTGAGGGAAAATAAAGGGGATAAACCTGCACCGAATACAATGTATTTTTGGCAGAATGACTGAGTTGTAAAAGGGATGGCTGCCAGACCCAAGGACCTTAGCGCACTTGGGTGATATATGTATTATGTTTTTTTTAAAAGTTGCAAAACCATGCTGAAGAGGATAATTGCTACAAAATGTGAAAGAATACACTATATATGTATATAAACAGTAGGGTTAAGACATTGATTGCATTGAAAATAATTGAATTATTATGTTATTGAATTATGTTATACTGGCTTGTATTTTCCTTTTATTTTTAGTATTGTAAAGATGTAGTTTGTAATTGTTTTCTGTTTTTTTCTTTTTAATACTTTTGTTGTTGTTTGTTAAACTCTAATAAAAATATTTCAAAAAAGAAAAAAAAAGAAAAATGAGTAACCAACTTGCTAGGTACCGTGTGAACTACATAGAAAGGACTCTAAACACTATGGGGGTGATATATAAGTGTAATTGGTATTACTATGGCTACTGCTATGGCTACCCAGCATCCAACAGCAGAGTCTAGTAAAATCTTCATGATCTCTCCTGAGAACTTAAACTATCTAAGTTATGCATGCATTCTTTTCACCTGTTCAGTAACATGCAGACAAACCACTAACATATTACTAAGTTTCTCCATCTCTACCAGCAATTTCCAAAATTTGGAAACTTTACTTTCCCCCTTTTGATTAAAGGTAAAGGTCACCTTGCTCAAAAGCCAGTCATATCTGACTCTAGGGTTCGGTGCTCATCTCTGTTTATAGCCAAAGAACCAGTGCTGTCTGCGTCTGCAGACGTTTCCATGGACATGAGGAGGCATGCCTAGACACCGGAGAGCACAGAATGCTGTTTCCCTTGCCCCCCGAAGTGGTCCCTATTTATCTACATGCAATTTCTTGCTTTTGAACTGCTAGGTTGGCAGGAGCTGGGACAAAGACAGGAGTTGATTCCGTCATGCAGTACTTGGGTATCGAACTGTTGACCTGCCGCCTTCCAGTCAGCATCTTAACCACTTAACCCACTGCAGCCCCTTTTGATTACAAGCTCCATAATCCAGCTTTCTCTCTCAAATGAGCTCAGATTTCTTAAGTATTTTGAATCCAAAAAGGTATTTTTCCAAACTTACTTTCCATCTCTTTTCCCTCCTGGCCTGCCCTGCCCTTTCCATTGTGCTCACCTGCCAAATGTACAGGATGTAATGGAGCTTATTGTAGACTTCATACTTGTAGAGGATCAGGTAGCAGTCCCCACTGTAAAAATGCCCAAGCCATCGACTCTCTACAGGTGCCAATTCTAGGTTTTCAATTCGCCAGACCTATTCACACAGAGAGAGAACATGGGAAATACAATAGCTACATATACTACAGACAGTGGCAGATTTAGCTGAAAAAAAATTGTGGTGGATAAAATTAAACCAATTAGCAGCCAGAGATGAAAAAATATAACTGCCATAGGAAGTTTCAGTTATTTAGTTGTACTTTTCTTAATTTCACCCACTGTTTCCTGTTCTTCCTTTGTTCATATTTATGTGGATTTTTTTAAAAAAAGTATTTTGCACACACATTTACTATTTGCTGAAGCACTTTTATTTATATTTTATATTGTACATTTTCAACTTGTCACACTAAAATGTATATATGTAGCTCACAGCAAGACTTGTGACCATGTCTATTTTGAAGGCAACATGTGCTTTGTCTCATAATGACTCTTCAGAGGTATGAAATAGATACTGTACTCTTCTCAAGAATCATGACGTCAACAAAATTCTTTTCCATCCCTCAATAGTGTAGGAATCATGTCTCACAATATACGTACAAGGATCACAACAATTGTGAGGAACTACTATAGTGATAGCAGTGATTTCTACAGCTGTCAATACTGTATCTGTGCAAAGCATATTAATGTGTTATGTTCATACATGCACACATAAATGTGCCAATGGATGCAGGATTTCGTTTCCCAGGAACTCAAGTTTTCTTTAAAAGCAAATAAACTACACCAGGGGTGCCCAAACTATGGCCTGTGGGCCAGATCCATCCCCTGACACCAATTCATCCGACCCGTGCTGCCCTTGCCACACCTTGAAGTGGAAGTAAAATGGACCTATATGGGTATGTTTTCAATTCACAGAGCACATAATGTGCAATGCAGGGATGGAGGAATCACAATTTGGGATCAAAATTGCTGGGAGAAACAGCAACAATTTGAGATATGCAGATGATACGACCCTGATGGCAGAAAGTGAGGAGGACCTAAAGGGGCTCCTGATTAGGTTGAAAGAAGAAAGTGAAAAAGCTGGTTTGAGACTCAATATCAAGAAAACCAAGATAATGGCAACAGGCCCTGTCAGTCCCTGGAAAATAGATGGGGAAGAAGTAGAAGCAGTGACAGATTTTACTTTCCTAGGATCAAAGCTCACTGCAGATGGTGATTGCAGCCATGAAATAAAAAGGTGACTGATTTTTGGGAGGCAAGCAATGAGAAACCTGGGGAGCATAGTGAACAGTAGAGACATCACATTGCAAACAAAAATTCGCATAGTCAAAGCAATGGTATTCCCTGTGGCAATGTGTGGTTGTGAGAGCTGGACCATTAGGAAAGCTGAGCACAGAAGAATAGATGCCTTTGAGATGTGGTGTTGGAGGAGAGTTTTGAGAGTCCCCTGGACAGTGAGGAGAACAAATAGGTCAATCTTAGAAGAAATCAACCCTGACTGCTCCTTTGAAGGTCAAATAGTAAAGATGAAGCTAAAGTACTTTGGACATCAAATGAGAAGAGAAGACTCACTTGAGAAAGCCTTGATGCTTGGAAAGGTTGAGGGCAAAAGAAGAAGGGGGCGGCCAAAAATGAGATGGCTAGATGATATTGTGGAGACAATGGGCACAGAACTGAGCGAGTTGAGGGGGATGGTGGAGGACAGGAGTGCCTGGCGGACAGTGGTCCATGGGGTCACAAAGGGTCGGAATTGACTGTGCGACTGAACAACAAAAAATGGGTATGTTTTACTTCCGCTTCCAGGAGTGGCAAGGGTGGCACGGGCCAGATTAATTGGTGTCATGGGTCATATCTGGCCCACAGGCTGTAGTTTGGGCACCCCTGGTTTAAGCAGAAAAAATGGCAGCCTAAAAATCTATCTCATCCTGTTGCAAAACAGATTGCAAGGCGTATTTTACTTCTGCTTCCGGTGGGAGGAACCATGTGACCGCCCTGCAGACTGAAAAGTTTGGCCATCCCTAAACTACACCGTCCCTTTCTACCCTTAAGACCATGGTAATATTCTTCAACCACTTTGAGTGATGCTACGTGAGCATCAGAACCCAGACCACAGCTGACCAAGATTGTCAGTGGCCATAGATGTCTATATACAAGGTGGGCAGAGCCATAATTCTTGGGAGGCAAGTTATAACAAACCTAGGCAGCATAATAAAAAGTAGAGACATCACCTTGTCAACAAAAGTCTGCATAGTCTTTCCAGTAATAATATATGGCTGTGAGAGCTAGACCATGAGGAAGGCTGGACGCAGAAGAACAGACACCATTGAAGAAGACTCTTGAGAGTCCCTGGGACTGCAAGGTGATCAAATCAGTAAATCTTAAAGGAAATCAACACTGACTGCTCCTTAGAAGGACAAATACTGAAGCTGAAGCTCAAGTACTTTGGCCACCAAATGAGAAGAGAGGACTCACTGGAGAGGGCGCTGATGCTGGGAAAAATCGAAGGTAAAAGGAGAAGGGGGCGGCAGAGAATGAGATGGCCTGATGGCATTGTTGATGCAGTGGGCATAGATCTGGGTGGACTACGGACGGTGGCAGATGACAAAGGACCCTGGCGTGCAGTGGTCCATGGGGTCGCAAAGGGTCGGACTCAACTGTGTGACTGAACAACAACAAAGTAAAATTTTCAACCTATTAACTGAAGTGGCCTGGCTTGGTCTTGGGCTGGTTGTGCGAATTACATCACAACTGCACATTCTTAATCTCAATCCCACTTTTATAAAATTATAGTAACAATTTATTTTGCAGGAGAAAATATCTGGGCCTTGATCTTCCTTCTCTCTTTCTGTGGGCATCACTCTATCCTTCTGGCCTCAGTGGCAACAGAAAACAGATTGGGCAGGCTTGGTCCTTACCTCCACCTCTCCAGAGCCATCATCCACCATCTTCTGCTGGGCAGCTACCTCAGGCTTAGCATGTAGAGTCGTTGCATCAAACTTCACCTGCTCCACTTTGGCTGTTGGAGAGATAACCGAAGAGTGAGCAGGTAGGCACAGAGTTACCTATAGAGTCATTTCTGAAACCATGGTCTTAAACTAAGACTAGGCAATGAGAAGCAACATTTCTTTTGTAGTGTCATATTTGATAATATGCAACCCAATTCAGAGGGAGAGAAAGCACTTTTATTCTTGCAGAGGAGCCTACAGAAGTTACATTCTGGGATTCTGGGAGTTGTAGAATTTAAAATTTTCCCAAGCTGTCCAGAGGATGTTGCTGGCAGTCAAATAAATAGAAGCCAGCAGTCTAAGCCATTCCAGCCAGCAGTCTAAGATTCCATAATGTTGTGGGTGGTAACCAGAATGATTAAGGAAAGACTACAGCTCCATTTCCCTTAGGGTTACACGTCAAAAGATCTTGCAGGAAACCTCAAACGATCCCATACAACTTCTCTCCTCACACTTGAGAAAGGATGACTGATAACAACACCCCCTTGACTGTTCTACAATGAGGCCCATTCCTGCCTCTGTCTGTTAATTAATCACAAGCTCCAACACTCACCCACTTTTCCAATTGTGTTGATCTTGCTGGCACTAGTACTTTGGTAAGGGAGAGTCCACTTCTGAAAGAGCTGCCTAAACAAGGCTGATTCTGACCCATCATTTTCAGTCTCCACAATGGTGCTGTTTGGGTAGTTCTTTGCCTTGATGAAACCCTGACGTGAGACAAGGCCACGACAAAAGTCACATAAAAAAGAAGCCCGAGGAAGGGATGAACAATTCTACTGCAGTGTTACTGAGAAAAGCATCTTCAGAAGTATCTCAGATGGAGAATTTCTCCCTCACTGGGATTATATTACAAGTGGGACCTGTAACAGACAGTGAGACTATACTGTATTGAGAAATAATGCAGGAAATGCTCCAGGACTGAGATGGTCTGATTCACATAGTTTTCTATTGATGACATGTCATACCAATCAATGCAAATCAGTCCAGAGTTTTTCTTCCCTAATCCATATTTTTGCCTTCTACCACTGGGGCTTCTACTTTTTTGAATGGAGCATGTTTGTATAATTTCAGGTAATGTGATTGCTTCGAGCCAGTGTGGAGGGGTTTGTAGCCATTGTATTTGAAATGATTCCAATAGCAGTGACAGTGGCAGAGCAGCAGGAAAAATAGCTGCTGTTTGAATCCTCTCCTCCCCATGTATGGTGTTTGGTGCCCTCTCTTTTTTTTCCCCTTTCTTTCTCTCTCTTTATTCTCTCTCTCTTTCCTTTCTTTCTTTCCTTCCTTATTTCCTTATTTATTTCCTTATTTATTTCCTTATTTCCTTCCTTCCTTCCTTCCTTCCTTCCTTCCCTCCCTCCCTCCCTCCTTCCTTCCTTCCTTCCTTCCTTCCGGCTTGCTAATCTAAGGGCTAGGGCAGCTAGGCAACCAAAGGGGGATATTGAAGACTAGGTAAAGTAAAAAGAGAATGTATTAAGGTGGCTTGGGACTGCAGTGGCTTAGTGGTTAAGACTGGAAGGTTGGCAGGTCAATAGTTCAAGACTCGAATGCTGCATGATGGAGTGAGTGCCCGTCCCTGTCCCAGCTCCCACCAATTTAACAGTTTGAAAGCAAGAAATTACAAGTTGATAAATAGGGACTGCTTCAGTGGGAAGGTAACAGCGTTCCATGCACTCCTATGTCTAGTCATGCCTGCCACATGAACATGGAAATGTCTGCAGACACAGACAGTGCTGGCTCTTTGGCTGTAAATGGAAATGAGCACCACACCCTAGAGTCAGATACAACTGGTATCAAGCCAAAGAAAGAAACCAACCAACCCAACCAGAATGGAAGAAGGAAATAATCTAGGTACCAGGTTTTGAGAAGAGAGATTTCAAACCGTTTAACAGATACCCTCCCCTCTCTCTGCTGGTACCTGTGTGGTTGGTTTAACCCAATTCACTCAGAGAAACCCAGCTTCCCTAGTGAGACTTCACAGCAGATCCATTTGCGTTTCCCCCACAGTATTGTTCCCCTTACCCTCACTCACCAAGGCCTGCGACATGGCTTGCTGCTTTTCTTCCTTGCTGGCTAGCTTGCCTTTCCACACAAAGATCTTAATGCCGCCCTGGTCCAAGATGTAGCAGGCCTGGCAGGAGGCAAAACAGCACCCAGGTGAAGTGTTTCATTGGGAAGCAGTGGAGAAGAACAAGACAGACTTCTCCTGCAAACACCATTGCCCAATTTTCTCTTGCAGGAGGGACAAGCAGTTGTAGCCATGAAGAGATTTCTGAACAACAACACTCGTGACCCTCCACCATTACCTAGGTTGTGTTGGCTAAGACTAAAGAGAGCTGAAGTCCCCTCCACCTCCCCACAAAAAGAAGGAACAAACTGGAGGACTGTATTTTCCTCACACCTGCCATAAAGACTTCACGTCTAGTCTTATTGTAAAGCAGAGTAAGATGGCCTTCTCTATCAATCAGAAACAGACAGTCGCTAAAGGAAATAGACTGTTATCATTCTATCTTTATCTACAAAGACAGAGACAGATGCTTATTGTGATTTGTCTACTGCGGTGGCTTAAGTGGTTAAGATGCTGAACTTGCTGACTGGAAGGTCGGAGTTCGATTCCTGGGTACTGCATGATGGAGTGAGCTATTATCTCTGTCCCAGCTCCTGCCAACCTAGCAGTTTGAAAGCAAGAAATTGCATTTGGTGGGAAGGTAAACAGCATCTACCCATGCCTGCCACATGTCCATGGAAACATCTGCAGCCACAGACAGTGCTGGCTCTTTGGCTATAAACAGAGATGAGCACTGAACCCTAGAGTTGGATACGACTGGCTTTCGAGCAAAGGGTCATCTTTACTTTTACTACCAATGTATCAAAACAACCTGGCTGTTTTGGGGCACCATGCTTCTCAAATTCTGGGGAAAGGGGGCATTCTTTGCTGTTCCACCTCAAGCAGCGAAATGTGATTCATGGTTCCCAAAACAAATGTGTTAAAATCGTGCTCTCCTGGCTTGTGATGGTTCACCCAACCACACGAAGACAGCACTTGCCTCATGCTTCAGGAGGTCCTGGGTCAGGGGCTGGATGGCAACTTCTTGGATGAGCAGGTTCCCTTCGACGTCAGAGACACTGAGAGGAGGAGACAGAAGCAGAGGGTGTTGAAAAAGCAACATTCCAATGTGTTCTGTATATGCTTTATACTGTACAGTATTAGAATTTATGACAAGGTAGTGGAGCTACTGAACCTTATCCCCAAAATGGGATCAATACTTTGCATAAGACCTTTAAAGCCCCGGTAGTCCAGTGGTTAAACTGTAGTATTGTAGCCAAAACTGCTGAGGTTGTGAGTTCAATCTTGACTCAGCCTTCCATCCTTCTGAGGTCAATAAAATGAGTATCCAGCATGTTTGGGACAAAATGCTAATTGCCTTGTGAACCGCCTAGAACCATGATGTCGAACCTTGGCACTCCAGATGTTCTTGAGCTTCAATTTCCAGAAGCCCAAGCACCCTGTGAATCCACGTGAATGGATTTGTTATGATTCATCAGGCCTGCACCGCCTTCGTTGCTCCCGGAAGTGGAAGTAAAATGTGCCAATACAGGTGCGTTTTACTTCCACTTCCAGGAGCAGTGAGGGAGGTGCAGGCCTGATGAATCACAGCAACCCCATTCGTGTGGATTCATGGAGGCTTGGGCTTCTGGGAATTGAAGCTCAAGAACATCTGGAGTGCCAAGGTTCGCTATCATGGGCCTAGGATGTACTAAGTGTAATGAGGTGATATATAAGTGCAATTGCTACTGCTAAAATTTCAGCTAAAACCAGAACCAGATTCATAGTCCACATCATGCTGGAATGAATAGTCTCCATTGCCACTGGGATGGACAAGATGACTCTTCTTGATACAGTAAAACACCGGGTAACGCTAAAACTTGGTTCCACAAGTCTTGGCGTTATCCAATTTTTAGTGTTATCCGATGCATGTTAAAATCCTATGGGATGGATCGGATAACGTTAAAGCTCCATAGAGATACATTGTAACCGCACAGGCTTTAGCGATTGTTATCCGATCCATCCCATAGGACCTTAACGTTATTCGATCCAATTCTCCTCCCCAGATTACTTAACGTTATGCAATTTTAGCGTTATCCGATCCAATCGTTATCCGGTGTTTTACAGTATGTGGTTTGACAGCAAGTCTTCTACACCTTAGCCAAGAGAACCAATGGTTAGAAATGGTAGGGGTAGTCCAACAACATATAAAGGGCTGCAAGTTGCTCAGCCTTATTTTAGAAATACAGTATTTGTTAATGATATCAATGAAGATACAAGAAGTGCAAGGGGTCCACCTGTAAAGCCCTCTTTCTGAAAAGATGGCAGTAGGTTTGCCTATTTCCTTTACCATTTATTGTATGCTCTCACTATCATCGTCTTTTCTTGCTGTCACCGTCCTTGCCAGTTCCTTCTCATTTACTCAAAAATGAACACATCCACCCGACAAACAGAATTACATCTGTAAAGAAAGCTGATGCAAGTGCTCACAACTGCATCATTCGTTGTGATGACAGAACGAAGAGGTAAAAATGTTTCACACAACACACTCCCCAGTGTGGCCACTTCATCACCACCCCCAGTTCTCCCCTCAGTCTCCTTCCACAAGGTATTTGTCCTCCACTTATGTAACAGTTTCCTCCACATTCCACCCAACCTCCTCTAACGTTAGGGTTCCAGGCCACTGCATAGTAAAAGCCACTCACTGGTAGAGTTTAAGAGCAGTTTTGAGCTTCTGGTCCACCACACAGTCTGGAATGGCTGGTTGGATGTCTTTCTTCTCTCCCAATATGTACGTCATTACCTTCATGAGCCCAGGGGTGGCAGATTCATCCTCACCATCTACCACACCCACATGTGCTCGGCCTCCACGCTCCCGGTCGCGGATGTCTTTAGCCAGAGTCATGGCCTAGAGGGGAAGCAGGTCATAACAACACATCCATGTCAGAAGGTGGCAGGGAAAAGTCCAAATGGGCGTCATGAAGGCAGCCACACATAAGAGAGAAGGTTAATATGTACACACACACACACACACATAAGAGAGTTACTATCCTAAATGGACCACAAAGTTCTGATGCTGTCATACAATGGATTCCTTTGCATTTGATTCTTACTTGTGCTTCAGGAGAGAGGTATATTTTTGCTCTATCTATCTATCTATCTATCTATCTATCTATCTATCTATCTATCTATCTATCTATCTATCTATCTATCTATCTATCTATCTATCTATCTATCTATCTATCTATCTATCTGGGTAATTTCCCATTCTGGCCAGTGTATAACATTTAAAAGTTGTTATTGTGATGTTTGTTTGTTTATTTATTTATTCATTTATTTATTTAAATCACATTTCTACCGCCACCCCCTCGCTGAGGCAACTCTGGGCGGCTTACACATATAGACATGACAGATAGAATTCTACAATAACATTATGCTAAAAATGTTAAAATATTAAATTGTTTGAAGATTAAAAAGTTTAAAAAGCCCTTCCAGTGCAGCAGCATCAGGTTTCTAAAACCAACATTAAAACTAACACTAAACACTGAAAGCTAAAAGCTGGAAGTCTGGGCGACAGTTACATGAGCCAGCCAAGAGTGGCTATCTCCCCAGAGTCCCTTTGTTATTAGAAGATACAAAACATAGTCAAAACAAACAATAGTATAAAAACATTGACTTGACATTATATAGCACAAGGGTAGCCAAACTTTTTGGGCCATGGGCCGGTCACATGGTTCCTCCCACCAGAAGTGGAAGTTAAACGTGCCTGTGCATGTGCAAAACGCTGCCATAAATGCACCTGTGGGTAAATGCATTTATGACAGCTGTGGGTGCATTCACAGCAGCGTTTTGTGCATGTGCGATTGCATTAAACTTCCGCTTCCAGGAGCATAGCAGGTGGCATGGGCCAGATTATTAGACACCATGAGCCAGATCTGGCCCACGGGCCATACTTTGGGAACCCCTGATATAGCAGATACCAAAAAAAACCTAAGTACTGTATCCAGTGGTGGGCTAAAAAAATACTACCTACTCTGTGAGCGTGGTAAGGTGGGCGTGGCCAGGGGAAAAGCCCTGCGTTGCACCTGAGTTAGGACTACTTTATTTCAAAACTTGGATGGGCAGAGGGGCCAGCCAGAATTTCTGCTACCAGTTCTGGTGACCTGGTGCGAACCTGCTGATGCCCACCACTGCCTGTATCTGTTAAATATAGGTCTACTATATATGCTGTTCTTAATACTGTACTGCCATTTTTTTGCAGATGTGATAATGTTTTTTCCAGAGATCTGCAGCTAGTTATATTTTATGAAATTTCTCAGCATTGTTCTCAGTGCCTAAATGACTAAAGGGACCACAGAAGTGTGTTTCATCTATAATGAAATTATTTCTATATCCAGATCTCTGTCTTTTGTTAATTTTCCCAGTTCTTTATCTTCAACTCTGATATCCCCTGTAAATGTAATGTTACTTTTCTTCAATCTATTATTGCTCTGTCTAGTGTATTATATTCAAGATGTCTGTCAATTTGGGATCCCCCCCAAAAAAATCCACTAAATTTTAATTTGATCATTTTCTAACACCTTCTCTGTGTGATGTTCCCATGAACTCTTGGATCCTGGAAGATTTTTTTTTCCACGATGACTGGTGTATTAATTTTGCAATTCTGTTTTGTGTTGCTTTGCAGTCTGTTTGCGTAATCTTTGAATGTTCACAGATGCGATGTGACACAGTTTTTCTTGACAGATCTGACATTTGCTGTTTTCATTAATACCCTGAATGTTAGCTTTCATAAGATTAGCTTGGGGTGCTTGTTCTTTTTTGTATTTGTTTTTAGGATGAGGCAGTGGTTCTTCAGTTGAGACTGCTAAGAAGGGAAGTTACAAGAGTGTGCCCATTTTAAAAGATGATGCCCTTTCTCCCCTGCATCTTGCTCACATGTTTATGTGAGTTTATCTGATTGTCCCTCTGTCTGTCAGCCTCTCTATGTATGTTGTTCAGGAAAGCCAACCTACATTTATGATAGGATTCATGCTGCATACAGATTTTCTAAAATTTTAAATGGTCAGATTCTTCACCGTACCACATCACACAAAATCTGTGGACTAGGATCTATATTTTTCTTTTCTTTTCTGGGTAGCTCTCATGTCAATGAAGATGCCCTCGAAACACCTGGCAAAGAACTTTCATAGGAGACTTGAAGACCATGGAAATGACATGGATGCCAAAGTACTTGCCCAAGACCGAAACCATTGAAGATCTCTTGCTGCCCGATACGCCACATAGCATGGGAAGATCTAAGTCTAAGCCTGTGATGGGGAACCTTGGCACTCCAGATGATCTTGGAATTCAATTCCCAAAAGCCCAAGCACCCTGTGAATCAACACAAATGGGTTTACTGTGATTCATCTGGCCTGCACTGCCCTCGTCGCTCCCGGAAGCAGAAGGGGGCGTTTTACTTCCACTTCCGGGAGCGATGAGGGTGGTGCAGTTCGGATGAATCTCAGGAAACCCATTCGTGTGGATTCACAGGGGCTTGGGCTTCTGGGAATTGAAGTCCAAGAACATCTAGAGTGCCAAGATTCGCCATCACAGGTCTAAGCTATCCTGTTTATCCACCACCACCACCACCACCACCCCACTTCTACCACCCCTGCCATCTCCTCTGCACCTTCAGCCGCTCCATTCTGTTGCTTTCAGGGCCGTTCCATTGGATGATGAGTTTCCCCAAGTCTAACAGGAAGACATCCCCCAGGTTGAAACTTCCCCAGGCCATCTCAACCTATGAGAGAAAAAGAACAATGCTCAGGGAAAGGCTGTGAGGAGGACATAACTGGATTCTCCTAGCTGGAGAAGAAAAGGAGGGTTTTTTTTAAAGTAAGGAATAAATGCACAACATTTGAAAAAGCAGAAATACATATTGTATTGTTGCAAAAACAAGGAAAAAAACATTGTCAGTATTGTACTTGCAAAATTTAATGCATAACCTGAACGTACTGCTGTTATTTGCAGTTTGGCTAAAAAGCTTCGGAAAGGTCCTTTCGTGGACTATAGCTTTGGCTACAATGCCTTTGTAGTTCTCCTGTAGGTCATAAGGCAGAACCAATTTTACTAGGAGTTGAAATGTCACCCTCTATTTTGTTACAACTATCACTACTTTCAAACAAATTCAAGGCATTGTATATGGCTTTCTTCCTTTCTCCTCACAATGACCCTTTTAATCGTGTCAGAAGCAAACTAAGGTGCTTTCTGGGTTGAAAGGATTTTTGCTGGAGAAACTCCACTCACGGAATATCCAAATGAAGCTCCTTTCATGTCCCCAAGATATTTTCCCACCAAAGTGGTCCCTATTGATCTACTTGCATTTTTTTTGCTTTCAAACTGCTAGGTTGGCAGGAGCTGGGACAGAGATGGGTGCTCATTCTGTCATACAGTACTCAGGTCTTGAACTGCCGACTTGCCAATCTTCCAGTTAACAAGGTGAACTTCTTAACCACTGAGCCACTGCAGTCCCTACAATGGCCCTGTTGAGGTAGTCAGCTGGATAGCCTACAATCAGGCACTCAGAATAATTTAAAATTAGAAGTCAATAACTGGTATAAGGAGATCTGGGAAATTGTCCTGAATGAAAAACTTACATACAAATTAAATTTTTAAAAAGGAATAACTAAAGAAAATAGATTTTGGGACATTTGGAAACCTTTTTTGGTGCATACATTGAAAAATAATAGAGGGAACAAGCCAGCACATGATACACTGTGTTTTGGGGAAAAATAAGATGGTTAGAAAAATAAGTGGTGAATTTGGGACAATGTATATAGCACATGGGTGATATTTCTTTAGATTTTGTTTTATATTAGGAATAATTCAGGTTAAGAAAAGCTGATAATCAGATATTAAATAAATTAGTACATAAGATAATTGCGCTTAAGATTAAAAATTGGAGGATAAATGAAAGTATATTATTATTATTATTATTTTCTTTCTTTTTTTCTTTTAGTATGTCTGTGTCTTTGTATATATTGCTTATGTATTCTGTCCTGTATATTGTGGCATCCATCTTGTACAATAGGAGGAGCATGTTAGGACATTTTTCATTTGGGGGTATTGTACAAAGATTGCTGCCCAGTGGAATAGTACAACTTTAAGGCCCTCCATGTGTTCTGAACACAGGTGTACATAATAGAGCCTCAAACTGATTGCCAGGCTGTGCATGCCTTGTCCACGTGCTCATGTAACAGCCCAGCTGTGGCTGATTAGAAAATCTGCCCAGCAACACTAGGGTATAACTGTGGCCCCCTGGGAAGGGTCTATGGAGGAGGTTATCATACTGTTAAGAGGTTGTTATTTGGAGGAGGTTATCATTTTGAGGAGGCCATTATTCGGAGGAGGCTGTCATACTGAGGAGTCTGTCGTGCTGAAGACTAGGACTGAACTACTGAGAGAGAGTCTACAGACAGAGACTGCTGAAGGAGGTCCTGCTGTTGTTGAAAGCTTCTTCAACTGAGAAGAACTGCTGAAGAATACCAGGACTCTTTGCATGCTCCTGGGATTGGAGCCAACAGAGGAATCCAAGCTGTGTACCTACTGTGGGGCTTGGAGTGAGAGAGACTGTTGTATATAGAACTGGTGTATGTCTGTCTTCCCACCACTGTTAAGTAAAGTGCACCCTTGTTTCACTGAAGGCATATGTGTGTGTGTTACTGCACTAAAGCTTTCGCTGCGTAACAGCTTAAAAGTGCTACTCTGCTATCGAGCCACACATATCACTAGGGGAATCCCTGACAATGTCTTATGTATGTAGTCTGCTTATTTTCTTTGTTATTGTTGGTATTTTTGTTATCTTATAATTCTTTAAAACCTCTCTCTCTCTCTCTCTCTCTCTCTCTCTCTCACTCACTCACTCACTCACTCACTCACTCACACACACACACACACACACAATCAGGCAATCAATGAGTTTTGCTACCAAGCAGATATTGGATACTGGAGACCTCTTCTAGTGCTCTGACAAGGGCTCCACTCCAAACCCTCTCCCCATGCAGCCCTTCTGTCTTGTTGACCTACCTCTCCAGCTGCTACAGTCTTCTTGCCCTTGACGTGCAGCAGGCGTTGCACATTGTATGAGTTGGTCTCCACATGCTTCATGCCAGAGGCCACACCACCCTTCTTATAGCTGTGGAACAAATTCAGAGTCAGGGGCTGCACTGTCGAAGTTAGCCACCATGGCCCAATATGGAGACCCTCTATTTCCAAGAGCTTTGCCTGACTGCAGAAAAAAAAAATGGCTGTGTCCCCAGACAGGCTTTGCCTAAGAAAATTGGGAAGTTCCCTGAACTTTCCTGTCCACCTAACCAAATGTATATCAGCCTTTCTCTGCCCCTGGCCTTGCTGGACCACAACTCCATTCATTACCAGTAGCACAGACAATGCCCTGCTGGTTGGGAGATCAGAAATTCCTGGCTTGGGGAAAGCTCTTATACTTTGTCAACACATAGACATGAATGCATCCAAACCAAAAGTCAAACGAGGCTATCCAGCCCTCATTTTTCAGATCAGATATCCAAAAATAATCCATAGCTTACTTTAGTTGCACATCTTGTCCCCTTTCCCTGCAAGTACATAGCCCAGAATGGGATACCCCCACCCATGTTCTGTTTCAAGAAATCGCAATTCTAATTGCTGTGAAAAATACAGGCACACCAGATGTACAATAGACATGTCCTGGAGGATTCGTCCTTGTTGGGTGTTAGAACACCCACTGTGACAGGGGTACCCAAACTTTTCAGGCCACTTGGTTCTGAAGGCCAGTCACATGGTTCCTCCCACCAGAAATGGAAGTAAAAGGCACCTTGCAAACTGTTTTGCAACAGAATGAGATAGATTTTAAGTTGCCATTTTCTCTGCTTAAACCTGGGGTGCCCAAACTACGGCCCATGGGCTGGATCCAGCCCCTGATGCCAAGTAATCCTGTATGGGCACGTTTCATGTCTGCTTCCAGGAGCGGTGAGGATGATGTGAGCCGGATGACTTGGAGTCAGGGGCCAGATCCAGCCTATTGGCCATAGTTTGGGTAACCCTGCAAAGCTAAGAAACTGTAATGAGCATGATCAGCAATCTGGGGGCAACAAAGAACTTTACGTACATGAGACCTTGTTTGAAGTAGCTCCGGAAGACCTCACTCTCATAGTTTTGGACCTCTCTATGCTGTACTGCTACTCCGCCCAAATGGTCGTCCATCTGAGTTGTGTAGATGGCTGCTGCACCTTGCTCATCTTGAGAGGAGGAGTTGCCCAGCCAGAAGTGGATGTCATAGGTGAAAGTGCTTCCAGTCTTACGGGTCTGTTCAAGAGAAGAAGCTATGTAGCAAACGAGGTTCACATTGGGATCACCAACCTCCAGAGATGTCCCTGATTCTTATTGCACTCAATCTGACTTTTGACTCCTACACTTAGTGAAGTCTTACTCACAATCATCCATAACAACCTAATGGATACTGGAATCTGCATTTATTCACAACAGGGAGTAAGAAGTCCCCAACCTTCAACTTGTGTTAAATGAAAAAGCAATGGCTAAATTAGCTCATTCTTACCACATTCTAAAAAGCAACAAAAACATTATGAAAGTTCATGGTGCCACATTAAGAGTCCAGAAAGTAACCAGAAGTCAAGAATTAAGAGACTGTAAGAGACTCTAAAGCTTCTCAAGTCCCTTGTTTTGTTCACACAGGAGCCAACTAGTTGCCAAAGAGAAAGCCCACAGGCAGGAAAAGAGACCCAACACCTATGGGTGTCCAACAAGAGATTTTTATGCGGTAATGAAGGGAGTATACATCCATTGTGACTAGCAGTGATTGATGGCTCTAAGTGAAGGGCTATTTGTCTAACACTCTTCAAACTTATCCAGGTGGGTGCACATTGCTACACCTGGAATGACATCTTGCAGAACTGCTCCTATCACACACATGTTTTGACATGGTGAAAATGAAGTACAGTATGTGTATGTGTGTGATAGAGCAGTGTTGCGCTAGGCAGGATGTTTACTGCTGGCGGTGCCACCCCAGATAAGAATAACAACAGCTGTCTTGTGCCAAAAGAGGTGGGAAGCCCTTCAGCTTTGGCCACCTGACAGGGTGACTTTTACTCAGAGAGTTGGCTTCAGTGGCTTCGCTTCCACTGGCCACCCTTCTCTGCAAGGCTTGCTTGTGAAAGCAAGTATCCGTGGCCATGTGGCTGGACTGTGGCAGCAGGCAGGAAGTACATGTTGCCAGCGCTGGTGACAAAGTCCTCTCCAACCTTTAAAGATGCTCCTGCCACCATTACGCTCACTGGGTGACGCCAACCAGCCACCTAGTGGACAAGCTAGACAAGCAAGCCATGTACAAGAGGAAGCCTAAGGTAAAAGTCTCCCTTTCAAAAGCCAGTGGTATCTGAGTCTAGGTGGTAGTGCTCATCTCCGTTTACAGCCAAAGAGCCAGCACTGTCTGTACATAGTATCTACAGATGTATCCGTGGTCATGTGGCAGGTATGAATAGACACTGGAGTGCACAGAACACTCTTACCTTCCCACTGAAGTGATACCTATTTATCTACTTGCAATTTCTTGTTTTCGAACGGTTAGGTTGCAGGATCTGGGACAGAGAAGGGAGCTTACTCCATCATGCAGCACTCAAGTCTTGACCTGCTAATCTTCCAGTTGTCAAGTTCAGCGTCTTAACCACCAAGCCACCACAGTCCTGGCTGAAGCCTTACTGTGCTTTAAAATGGCACCTAATGCCCACTACAGTGTAGAGTGGGTACCATTTTACAATGCAGGGAGGCATACGTCACATTAATGGTTTAAGGCAAAAGTCTAGTTTCCATCCAATTTCTCTGAATCATGTATAACCAGATACCTCTCTCTCATGTCTCTCCTTACTTGTCTTTCTTCTGAGCTAAACAGTGTGGTGATTGTTGTGGCCTTTCTTCTTGGAGAGTTGCTCCAAGCCCTTTCTCTTTTTGGATGCCCTGTTTTGCACCTTTTCCAGCTCTAGAATTTTCCTTCCGAAGGCTCCCACTGTTGGGCTCCCTGAGTAAACTTGCACCATTTATCCTGCTTATATCTTGCTAGAGGAGCATAGTTTGGGTTAAGAGGGATGTTTCAAACTAGCTGGTTACTCAGCTGAGCTTCCATTTATATATTCATTTTGTATCCTGACAGCCAAGCTGCCATGCCAATAACCAGTCATTTTAAGAATGTAAATAATGCAGTGAGACAAGCAACAGAGTACAGTGAAGGGGTGACAGTAAGTAAGATTGGATTGTTTATTGTTAGATGTCTGCCCTACCTTTGGCCAAATTCAGCCTTGAAGACAGCTTCCAATAAGCAGAAATGCAAGAGCAATAATTAAAAACCAAGCAAAAGAAATGACAGCTATGTTAAAGGAAGCAATATAAGAAGTTAGCAAACTTTAAAAGCACAAGATAAGACTACATTATTTGTATCACTTAGGAATAGTCAAGGAATTTCTGATACTTATGCTCCTAGCCTAGGCAGGAGAAGTGCCTGACAATTGAGATTGAGGCATCTTACCCTTCAAATGATGAGCTGCTTCTTTTTTGAGCAGTGGTGGAGAACCTATGGCATGCATTATTATTATTATTATTATTATTATTATTATTATTATTATTATTATTATTATTATTATTATTATTATTATTATTATTATTATTATTATTATTATTATTATTATTATTATTATTTCGATTTATATGCCGCGCTACTTGGTGAAAAGCAACTCAGGGCGGCTTAGATCATAAAATCGAATACAATACAATATAACAGATCAATAATACAAAATCACATGCCAGAGGTGGCACTCAGTGCCCTCTCTGTGGGCAGTCATGCGGTTGCCCCATCACAGAGTTTGTCCTGCCCCTCTGCCCTGCAGCTCAATGGGAGCGCTTCCTCCACCCCCCAGTTAGTTTGCTCTGCCCCTCTGCTCAGCAGCCCAATGGGAGAGTTTCCTCCCTCCCCTGTTGCTGTGTTGGCACTTTGCGATAAATAAGTGGGTTTTGGATTGCAGTTTGGGCACTCAGTCTCTAAAAGGTTTGCCATCATATCTAGAGTAATATCATATGTTCTAGAGTCATATCACCGCAGACTCAATGAAATTTATGGGATTTATGTTGCTATCTTTTTATTGTCCTTTTGACAAGCTTGTAAGATAAATCAGCATTGTTATCCCAGGTGGTTGGGGGAGCGACTAATGTAAGAAATTCAGTGCTGGGCATCAGCAGGTTTGCACCAGTTCGCCAGAACCGGTAGCAGAATTTCTGGTTGACCCTGCCCATCCAAGTTTTGAAATAAAGTAGTCCTAATTTGGGTGCAATGCAGGGCTATCCCCTGGCCACGCCCACCATACCACACCCACAGTGTGGTAGTAAAAAAATTTCGAGCCCACCACTGAAGAAATTATATTTATAGCTACCTTATGAGTTTACGGCAGAGACGAGACTGCTCTAGGGAACTTTTTGATTTATAGCTTAGTTAATTGTCTGGCAGGCCACAATGGATTTTAAGCCTTCCAACTCTCCATATCCAGGTCTGTTCCTTGCATTATCAGATAATAAAAGCAATATTAACTGAATACCAGAGTTCATTTTGAAAAAAAAGCAAAACTTATCCACAGAGGAAGATTAAGTCCTTCGCAATACATGAAATGTAAACCATTACAGCGAAGGCCCAGAGAATGTTCTGGAAGCACATACCATAGCTGCCATAATGCTAAACTGAAACTGTCTGGTGCTCCAAATCACCTCCATTAAAGTTATATGCAAGCAGCAATAAACTCCTTGGTTTAAGACTCAAGGTATTAAAGGAAGAAATAATACTATTGGTGTCTCCATAAGGTTTGAATAACATGTTGTAGCTAAATGCAATTACAGTAATACCTCGGATAACGTTTACCTCGGAAAACGCTAAAATCGCATAACGTTAAGTAATCTAGGGAGGAGAATTGAATCGAATAACGTTAAGGTCCTATGGGATGGATCGGATAACAACCGCTAAAGCCTGTGCGGTTACAATGTATCTCTATGGAGCTTTAACGTTATCCGATCCAGCCCATAGTATTTTAACATGCATCGGATAACACTAAAAATCGGATAATACCAAGACTTGTGGAACCAAGTCTTAGTGTTATCCGAGGTATTACTGTAATTGACAAGGTGTTCAGGCATATCTCAGTTATATGACTGGGTGTGTGACTAGGCACACAGCCAAGATGGGACCCATCACCTGCCCAATTAGCTTCAATTAGCTATGCAAGTTACACTAACCTTATGCAAACAACAATCACAATCTGACCAATAGATCAGTTGAGCTTTCCATGTAGGTATTTTCAGAGGGGTACCTGCCCCCAGTCTGCAACCTGTTGTGATGAAACCAGCAAAGAATCTCATGCCCTCCTTAAAGATTGACAAAAATTCCTTTATTATAAGCTTTTACCGATTGCAGTCTCTTTTCATTGAATGCATCTGGAGGAGTGGGTGCAGTCCATGAAAGTGTATGCCAGATAAAACCAGTTTAAGGAAACACAAAGCTCTATTTAAACATGTAACTTGAGCAAATCTGCACTAAAATTAAATGTTCATATTCATGCATTTGCCCTAGACTCAAGCAAACTTCCATGCAAACAATGTCCCTCATAGATGATCCCATTGCAACACGTAACCCACTTGCCATCTTTCCCATGGGACAAGGCACCCTCTCCCTGCTTCTTTTCTGGGCTGAAACCCTCTTTCCTTCTTTCCAGCTGTCATGTCCCACCAAGCTTAATAATAAAAGGCCTTCACTGTTACCGAGAGAATGACATATGAATCCCCTTCATAGAAACTCCCGTACGTTTGGGTTGGCACAGGCACCATCTGCATTTCCTAGAAGGAAGAAGAAGAAGAAGAAGAAACGATCTGGCACGATGCAATGGGTCTTTCACTCATGTGTGTTTGCTTTGTGAAGGGTGGTCTTCCTGCATTGTTTTTATCCAGCTCTAAGCTAGACATGACAGTGTATGTGTCTTTGCTAGCCTTGTGGAAATCTGTCATTATTTTTAGTTGTGCACTTTTACTCACATATAACATCCTTCTGAAGTGAGTAAAATGAGTTCCCAGCATGTTGAGGGCAAAAATGCGAATTAACTTGTGAACTGCCCAGAGAGTGCACTAAGCACCATGGGGAGGTATATAAGTGTGATTGCTTTGCTTTAATGTGAAGAAAAAGAACAGGAAGACAATATTGCTCTATTTCCTCTCTATATTGGGAAACTAAATGATACACAGTCCTTGCTTCTGTAATTTTGCACATGACAAACTCACTATGTACTGATAAATTCATAGCAAATCTTTCCAACTTCTTTTCCATCCCTTGTCTTTGCATTTAAGATGCACATTGATATAAATTGGAAAATTATACAATTGTTAAAGTAGGCAGGAAATTTAATTGTTTCCTTCCCTTGCAGAGTCCCGAAGAAAATCCATAATCTGAAACTGCTATTTGCTTTGGATGCAAATTCCCTATTGATGTCAAACTTTACTCCTTTCATCCAGCGAACCTTACTTATCTCCAGCCTAGACAATGGAGACTTCCAGGTGTAAATTGCAGGTGGGGATGTAAGGCAGGCATGGCATTAGACATTTCCTCCCCAACACCTTGCCCTCGATGGTGCCCAAGGCCTTTCATGGATATTTCATGGGTTTTAAAACTGTGTATGATAACTACCCCCCACTAGGTGAGAGCCTAGTTGAGCAGTCTAACTAAGCAGTGTTGACCATCTTTTAGCAATAATATTAAGCTGGGACTAAAACTCACCAAAGCATCCTCTGTCAGATCCCTTGGGCAAAGTGAAAGTGGAGGGCAGACATCATGGTCCGCCTAGCCAGCAGGTGATGTGTTATCCAAATGGCTTAAAAAATGCATGCAAAGAACCTTAATTTCTCAAGCCCATTTGCATGTGTGGAATATCATTGTGGAGATGTCTACCAATGCACAGACTCCTTGCTGAATGATGACTCCATGGTATCCAAGGTATATTAACTATATTTCTGCAGTTAATTTCACCTCTCTTGTGAAATGGTATACAGTACAGTATTAGGATTCTGCCCTGCTGCACTGACACAATATCTGTGCAGAATCCTAATCCTAATTGGGATGTTTTTAGAGACTGCAGTCCTCTTTATCCAATGCACTGCTGAACTGGCTGTTGCAACTCCTCATTGTTCGAAAGGCAGGAGACACCAGGAGAATGTGGAAAGGTGAGAAGAGAGAACACATATGGAGACGCATATCTTAAAGCGTCAGTCTCATTATTCTCACTTTGATACAATATCTTCTTTTTTGCTTGTTCTCACTCTCTTTCTCTCTCATGTACACACCAGTACCTACCTCAATTCTCCATATCTGGAGTCCTGGTGTTGTTTTATTCAGAGTCTTGGTGATGGTGGCATTCAGTTCTGGCATGGCGATCAGCTCTTTGCGATGGGATCTGACATTGGGAATGGGAAAAGTGACTGGTTAACAGTAATGCCACAAGCAATAAGTATCAGCAACATCACCAAGTCCCAAAGAGAGGTGATCTGCTTCTCTAAGGCTGAAATCCCCACCATGACCCACGCCCAGTGCCCACCACAGGTTCGCACCAGTTCACCAGAACCGGTAGCAGAAATTCTGGCTGGCCCCTCTGCCCATCCAAGTTTTGAAATAAAGTAGTCCTAATTCGGGTGCAACGCAGGGCTTTCCCCCTGGCCACGCCCACCATACCACGCCCACAGTGTGGTAGTAAAATTTTTGGGAGCCCGCCACTGCCCACTCCTATTATTTGAAAGCACATATAATAGATTAAAAACAGAACGAAGATGCTTTAAAACATCATCGATTATGCATTAAAACAACATCAGTTATGATGATGATTGAGAAGAAGATGATGGCAATGGCAATGTTGATCTGCCTAGATGGATCAAAAGCCTCTTTTACCTGTCTAATTGCCAAACACCTGCCTCAATCATCATCATCATCATCATCATCATCATCATCATCATCATCATCATCATCATCATCATCATCATCATCATCATCATCATCGTCTCAAAATAATCAGAGCCCTTGGAACAATATCTAAAGGACTCCCTAGATACAGTATTTGGAAATGTTGGATCTATTAGACTTGAGCATCTGAAAAACAGCTTTACTAGGAATCGGCTACATACTTAGATGTAATTTAACAGTTCTTAGGTCTTGGTTAACCCTTGAACTGTTAATTTTATACCAGTCTTTGACTGTGAATCTAATGATATATTATTATTTCATCATCATCATCATCATCACCACCACCACCACCACCACCATCATCATCTTAAACTGTTAATTTAATAAATCTCTGACTGTGAATCTAACAATAGATTCTTACAGCAGCACCAGCACCAGCACCGTCACCAGTTACATCAGTAACAACACATGCCAGAGGGCAGATTAATAAAGTGAAAGTAAAGAGCAAAAGTGATACTGGAAATGATTGGTGTGCTGGGAGCAATCCCAAAGGATTGAAAAAGCAGCTGAGTGTGATTGGCATTGATAAGATCATGATAGAGCAGCTGCAGAGAGCAGTATTACTTGGTACATTGTCAAGCAATACCTCACTGACTCTTAGGTCTGTGGACGGGTCCTGAGCAAAGGTCTAGTGGACTATGTACGCCTTTGATAATCCATGTCAGATTGGTGATTAGTAAAGCACTTAGTGTTAGATGAACTCAATCTCTCCTAAACCTAAACTGGCAGTTGGTTTAGCAGACTTGAGGCTGTAAATCAGGGAATCTCAACCTGTGGCCCACAGGCTGGATGCAGCCTGTGGTACCATTTAATGTGCCCCTGCCTCCACCGCACCAGGAAGTGCCATGTGGTGGAGGAAGGGCAAACTGGCCATCCAGCCCCCCAAGTTGTCTGAAGGAGTGTGACCCGACCTCCGGCTTAAAAAGGTTGAGAACTCCTGCTGTAAATGCTGGGGTTGGGTTTTTTTCCCTGATTTTTTAAATTTTTTGGCAACATTAACTCAAAACCAATCAGCTGAGCCAAATCCAAACTATTGGCTTTCAGAATGAAATGTACTAGGAACCAGCTTCACAGCTGGAAAGAAATATACTGTATCATTATCTCTCCTGAGATGTACGCCACTAAACTTGCCCTATACCTGAACAATCAGATTTGCAAATAAAGCCTTGAATGACATGGTAACAGTAGTCTATAATTCTAATCTCTGTGGGTGGATGTACACTAAAAGTCAAAGAATATATGGCTTGAGTTCATACCCGGCACAAGAATTTGTGGTCAGTATGACAAAGAAGTCTACAAAGTCATTTTTCACCACACAAAAAAAATTGCTCCTAGTTTTCCTCAAAGCAATCTTTTTCAGTACTCTAACTTTGCACACAAAAATGCTTTGAGGAACACCAGGGGATTTGTGTGGGTGTGAAAAAGGGCTTTGTGAGATTTTCATCCTAATTTTGCAAAGCCGGCTAGATAGCTCAGTGGTTTAGGATGTTGGGAGTTTGATTCCTCATTGTGTCTCCTGGGATAACAGGAGTAGTCATGGGCAAGCTTTCCAGTCGCAGGGCACCCCCAGAAGAAGATAATGGTAAATTACTCCTGAGTAGTCTCTACCTAAAAATCCCTGAAGAGAGTCACCATGACTCAGAATTGACTTGACAGCACATAATAAGAATAATTAATTTTGAAAAGGAAAAGCTTATTAGCTGTTTGCTACTGCTGTTAGACACATGAGACTTCTGGAGATTTGCAGCTTTACTCTCCTCATCCATATTTCCCTTGCCATCCTTTAGGAACACTGACCATTTAGAGTACAGTATTGGGAGGTTTTTTTAATTTGTTCAGTCGCACAGTCGATTCCAACCCTTTGCGACCCCATGGACCACTGTCCGCCAGGCACTCCTGTCCTCCACCATCCCCCTCAACTCGCTCAGCTCTGTGCCCACTATGTCTACTATATCATCTAGTCATCTCATTTTTGGCCGCCCCCTTCTTCTTTTGCCCTCAACCCTTCCAAGCATCAAGGCTTTCTCAAGCGAGTCCTCTCTTCTCATTTGATGTCCAAAGTACCTTAGCTTCATCTTTACTATTTGACCTTCCAAGGAGCAGTCAGGGTTGATTTCTTCTAAGATTGACCTATTTGTTCTCCTCGCTGTCCAGGGGACTCTCAAAACTCTCCTCCAACACCACATCTCAAAGGCATCTAGTCTTCTGCGCTCAGCTTTCCTAATGGTCCAGCTCTCACAACCATACATTGCCACAGGGAATACCATTGCTTTGACTATACGAATTTTTGTTTGCAATGTGATGTCTCTACTTTTCACTATGCGCCCCAGGTTTCTCATCGCTTGTCTCCCAAGAATCAGTCGCCTTTTTATTTCATGGCTGCAATCCCCATCTGCAGTGAGCTTTGATCATCTACCAAAATCTTTGCAGGAATTGGACAAGGTCAACTCTTGTGACAGTTACCTTAGTGTTTGTTTCATTACACTTAAAAAATAGTTTTTTGAGAGGTGAGGCCATCTTTGTGTTTGTTTTACTTTTTACTTTCCTTCTTTTTGTATATTTATGTATATTTTAAAGAAATAAACATTTTAAAGCAACACACAAGAAATAAAATTAATACATAACTTTCTCTTCTAATCCTTAGGAGTGCAGAGACCTGCTTAAAAATGCATTACCAAAATGCTGATTCCGCAACTAGGAGCTGTGTACTCTTGAGGGGAAAGGCAATCTGTTTATTCTCCCTGGAATTTGCCTCAATATGTACTTGACAAATTAGACTGCTGTTGTTTTGTAATTGGTCAGTGAAGAGATAGCAGGGCTTTGTGTGTCTCTGGCAAGTTGTCTTCTTCATCTTCTCCCCCCCTTGGGTGTGAGGGAAATACAAGGTTCTTGTTTTGGCACTTCTAGTGGCTTCAACCAGCATTATTTGGTGTTCTTGTAATATCTCTTTGATGTTTTCTCTCCACCTTCCTGTGGATTTGCCTCATGTTCCTTGTCCTTCTCCTCTTTTTATTTAAGCCTTATATACTTTGTAAATCCACGACATTCTCTCCACATGTGCAAACCACTTTGTTTGTTGTCTCTGTATGCAGTTTAAAATTGGTTCTATTCCACTTCTTTCCCTTATCATCTAATTCCTGATTTTATCCCTCCTAGTCACTCCAGCAGCTTTCCTCAGGCATCTCATTTTTGTGGCTACCAACTTTTGTTTCTTGTCCATGTTTGGCACTGGTAACATGAGGTGGGAACAGAAATGCTTTGTATGAGGTGTTTCTTTGTGGGACAGGTTCTAGAAAGAGGAAATTGGCCTTATCTTATCTGTAAACTGACCTTAAGATATCTGAGGGTCACAGGGTAGGGCTTCAGTGTAAATAGCTTGCTCCTCAGTGGAACAATAGTAAATAAAGCAGCAAAAGTTGGAGGGCTGCCAGAAGACAATCCTCCTTTTGAAGGTGTCCTTTGTTTGAAAGGCTATCCAGCCCACATCTGATTTAAAGGCAGAGAACCCTCAAGAGAGACACCTAAAGTTGGCCATTTACAAGGAGCAGCACCTGGACAAGCAGACTCAGCAGGTAGATATGCAGGTCATCCGGGCACCATCTTCCTTACAAGAGTGAGATGCATGGTGCATAGTTACATATTTTTAATTAAATAAGCACAGTGAAAGGATGACACCCCCCCACACACACACACACACACACTTTTATCACTGCCAGTGATGGTTCTGATTGAAATTATTCCCAAGTTTCTATTAATGCTTTTAAAATCCAGAAGAGACTCTGTCCCTGAATTTCTTGTGAAAAGTCTCCACAGGATGCTTAAAGGCATTTTGGTCTACTCATATGCATAACCAATTAAGCCTTCTGGATGTGTTTTCCATGCGTTCACCATCAGTCTGTGATTATTGATTTAGAAGACAATAGACTAAAAAAAAATTGGGGAAACCAAGGGAACATTTAAAGCAAAAATGACCATGATAAGGGACAAAGACGGCAAGGAGTTAGCTGATGCAGATGAGATAAAGAAAAGATGGGAAGAGCACACAGAGGAACTCTACAAGAAAGACCTCAACACTCCTGATAATAGCAATGATGAAGAAATTGAACATGAGCCAGACATCCTAGAGAGTGAAGTCAGAAAGGCCCTAAAAAGCACTGCAAACAACAAAGCCAGTGGAGATGATGGTATCCAAGTTGAACTTTTCAAAGTTCTAAAAGATGATGGAATCAAATTATTGCATTCTATATGCCAGCAGATTTGCAAAACACAACAATGGCCACAAGATTGGAAAAGATCAGTATAAGTTCCAATCCCCAAAAAGGGTAATGCCAAAGAATGTTCAAATTATCGAACAATTGCGCTCATCCCAGGTGATGCTCAAGATAATACAAGATAGACTGCAACAGCATGTGGAGAGAGAATTACCAGAAGTGCAAGCGGGGTTCAGAAGAGGCAGGGGAAATAGAGACCACATCGCCAACAAAAAACAAAGGAATATCAGAAACAAGTCTACTTCTGTTTCATTGATTACACTAAGGCCTTTGACTGTGTGGACCACAACAAAATGTGGCAAGTAATTAAAGAGATGGGAATACCAGAGCACCTTATATACCTCATGAGAAATTTGTACATGAATCAAGAAGCAACAGGACAGAATATGGAATGATGGAGTGGTTTGGAATAGGAAAAGGAGTAAGACAAGGATGCATTTTGTCACCCTGCTTATTCAACTTATACACAGAGCACATAATGCGCAATGCAGGGATGGAGGAATCACAATTTGGGATTAAAATTGCTGGGAGAAACATCAACAATTTGAGATATGCAGATGATACCACCCTAATGGCAGAAAGTGAAGAGAGCTTAAAAAAGCTCCTGATTAGGTTGAAAGAAGAAAGTGCAAAAGCTGGCTTAAGACTCAATATAAAGAAAACCAAGATAATGGCAACAGGCCCTATCAGTCCCTGGAAAATAGATGGGAAAGAAGTAGAAGCAGTGACAGATTTTACATTCTTAGGATCAAAGCTCACTGCAGATAGTGATTGCAGCCATGAAATAAAAAGGCGACTGATTCATGGGAGGCAAGCGATGAGAAACCTGGGGAACATAGTGAAAACTAGAGACATCACATTGCAAACAAAAATTCGTATAGTCAAAGCAATGGTATTCCCTGTGGCAACGTATGGTTGTGAGAGCTGGACCATTAGGAAAGCTGAGCATAGAAGAATAGATGTTTTTGAGATGTGGTGTTGGAGGAGAGTTTTGAAAGTCCCCTGGACAGTGAGGAGAACAAATAGGTCAATCTTAGATGAAATTAACCCTGACTGCTCCTTAGAGGTCAAATAGTAAAGATGAAGCTAAAGAACTTTGGACATCAAATGAGAAGAAAGGATTCGCTTGAGAAAGCCTTGATGCTGGGAAGGGTGGAGGGCAAAAGAAGAAGGGGGCGGCCAAAAATGAGATGGCTAGATGGTATTGTAGACACAATGGGCACAGAACTAAGCGAGTTGAGGGGGATGGTGGAGGACAGAAGTGCCTGGAGGACAGTGGTCTATGGGGTCGTGGAGGGTCGGAATCGACTGTGCGACTGAACAACAACAAAAAAGAGTAAGACAAATGAGGGGCAGTCAGGTTTAGCTCACATTTCCATTAAGCTTGTGGTGGAAAGACAGAGGAATAATTGGAAACTGTCTGTAGAAAGCTTCCAGGGCCTGCAAGGATCTCTTGGACCTGCCTAATGCATCACTGGTAACAAGCCAGTCTGCCTGGTTGTTGCAATACAACTAAAGGTACCCTCAGATGGCTGCAAAAACATGTGTCTGATCACATCAGAAAATTGTATTTATTTATTTATTTATTTATTTTCATACTTCTGTACCACCCTCCTCACCAGGGCAACCCAGGACGATCTTCAACACCGTAAAAACCACACAATACAATACAATCCCATCATCCCAGGATCCCAACTATAAAAATTTAAATTTGCAAGATTTTAATTTTTTTTAAAAAAATCAGTTAATTATCATAATTAAAAGATTAAAAACTAAGTCCCAAAGATAAGATTAAAAAATTAAATTAAAAGACAAGGGGAGAGGGGGAGCTCAAACTAACCAGCGAGCTGGGGGTCATGGTACCACCAGGACCCAATACCTGTCCCGCTAGCCATGTTTTTAAGTTCTTCCTAAAAGACAGCAAGTCCATCTGTAGACGTAACTCAGTTGGTAGGAGGTTCCATAAGGCCGGAGCGGACACAGAGAAGGCCCTCCTTCTAGTGTCAGAGAGATGTGCCTCTCTGTCCGATGGAACAACTAGAGAGCCTCTCTGGTCTGCTCTGGTGGGATGGACAGATGTTCTTGGGGTGAGGCGGTCTCTTAAGTATCCTGGTCCAGTAAATGCAGGGTTGCCCATTCATTATCCAGTAAATGTCTGTGTCCACTACAGGACACAGGCATTAAACAGCTGATTGGTGGTCAACAGTGGGTGAAACAATACCTATAGTTCCATTACAATACCTTCTTTTAACTAGTGGACAGCTTAACATGCTTTGGGGTGGAGGGGTGCATGGAGTGTGTGTGCCCCAGCTGGTAACTCCAGAACAGAGCAGACTCCCCTTTGCAAAGTTTCACTTCTCCACCTCTATAACAGATGAAGCTTGCCAGGTGTGCATTTTCCCTATCTGTTCCAGAAGACCTTCACTGATTCCCCAGACGTCAAACAAGGGTGCAGTCTTCTCTGTGTGAAGCAGTGTAGGGATCATAGAAAGATGACAAAAATAAAGCTTGAAGCATAAAGCCAAGTTTATGACACCTTCAAATACATCTCTACTACAAAAGACCTCAAAACTCCCTTTGTCAACTCCTCAACCGGAAAACATTCCCAAGTGATTTAAAAGAAAAACACAAAGAAAGCCACACTAAACAGAGCAAAGAAGGAGACTGTTTGCCCTGAGACTCAAGGGCAAGGCAAGTTTACAGCTGAATGCAAAGACAACCGTGGGTCAAATTGTGCAAGCCTCTACCTGCCCTAGTTCACGCAAGACAGTGGCCAGTATCAGGAGTGGACGCAGGGAATCCCCAGGAGCAGCCTCTTACCTTAACTGTGATGGTGGCTGCTTGGTGGGCACGCGACAGCTTGGAGACAGGCTGTACCTGAACAGAGCAAGCAGTGGAGCGACCTTTGCTCCCTCCTTCCCTCCACACTGAGCGCCGTAGCCACCTGCCTTCGCCATATAAGGGCAGACGTGCCTAGGAAAGGAAGAGCAGCAGTTTGAGTCAAGGTCTCTTTGCCACATGCCCTGGCACATAGACCTTGGTTGAGCTACTAAAAGTTGAATAGGCTACATGGAGTCTGTAGCTCATTTTCTCAGTTACATGAAGTATTCCCTAGACTGGTGTGTGTGTGTGTGTGTGTGTGTGTGTGTGTGTGTGTGTACATGTTTGTGTGTTATACAGTGCCTTTCTTGGAGTGGGCTGTAGGCTGAAGGCATCTTTGAGACACATAGGAGGTCTTCACCTTTGTTTACAGGAAAAAGAAACAATATTTAATCTAAAGGAAAACACTTACTGAATAGGTGGGAAAGTGCAATGGCCACAAAGCCTCAAAAGTAGCCATGGGATAATATGGGGCATGAGGGGCAGATTCCCCCCTCCCACCTTCTTCCATTTGTTTCCCACTGAGAAGAGAAAAATATATCGCTGATTGTGTTGCAGAGCAGTTACTGAACTGAGCTATTATTTCCATGAGGATTTTGATCATTAAGCTGAATATAACAGCCTTGGGACCCAGTTTTAATTGCTTGGTCACATAATTTAGGATTGGATGTAGTTCCTAAATTAAGGTTTTCTCTTAGGAGATCTTGAATTCCTTATTTTTAAAAAAGAAATCAGAACAGCTTTGAAAAGCAGGAAGGCGGCAAGCAGATACCATATTAGAACAAATAGAGTTTCAGAAGTATTTGAAAAATGAATTGGGGAAACAGCTGCAATTTTGATTTTTAAGAATGACAAGGATTTTTTTTACCAAAGATTAAATGAAGAGATTTTAAATAGTATCAATAACACCAAACATATGGACAATATGGAGAGAATAGTGAATGAAGTATTATGAAGTTTGTGCCTCTCAAGACTCTCTGAACCTGGAATCCTCTTCTAAATACACTGTTGTCTTCTAGCTCCATGTCCCATACATGAATAAGTGAAGATCCTTCCATGGAAAAAGGGCTTGCAGATCATCTCAGATTAATGATGTGGAGGGGTGGCGGCACTGGAAGACAAGAATTAGATGTTCCAGGTAGCCTGTCTTACAATCCCAAGGCAGGCTTGTCAGCCTCCAGAGTGGTGCTGGATGCTGTCTCAATACCAGCGTCAAAATAAGATTTAATGGACAGCAGTTTGTGACCAAAACAGGGTTCTCCACCGTCAAATTCAGGGGAAATGCTCCATCCCACCTGTTCCACAAGTTTTCCATCAATAGCAATTTGAGAAGTTTCTATCTGTGATGGAAGGAGACGACATTATTTTTTCCCTTCAGGCAGCAAAATTCTCAGTTTAGCTCTACATGAAGGAATAAACAAATTGAGCACTACAAGACAAATCCAAGTACCCTTTAAAAAAGGAGCTGGAACCATACTCTGATTCTAGTCAATTTCCTTTGTGATGTCCCCAAAGGGAAACATTGTGTGAATGAATCACAACATCCCCAGCTATGATGCTGGTCGGATTTATCTTGAGCCATGACAGAGACCCATCTATTCTCCTGTATGTCAGGTTCATCAGTGGATTGTTCACTTTGTGATCAGTGGCGTAGTGTGGGTTTCAGCCGCCTGGGACGTAGGCCACATTCGTGCCCCCATGCCTATGGGTGCAACCACCTCAAAGCACACACCCCGCACGGGCAATGCCCTCACCAGGTCCGCCGCCCAATGTGGTCCCTCCAGAAACAAGCGCTGCCTTGCTTGTTTCCCAAGTGCTTGGGTCCCAAGTGCCACCCCCTGGAAAATGCCACCCAGGGTGGGCTGCCCCCCTGCCACGCGCTATGCCACTGTTTGTGATCATAATTCTTTCAAAGAAAGCACAATGAATACGCCAGGAGTACGTTTCAAAAGGAAGGTTGGTGGGGAAGAATGGAGAAATGTTTGCCTTCTCTCACAGTATGCAGATTAGCTCATCTGCATGAGCAATAATTTCTTTGTAACCACAATTTTCTCAGTGTCTTTGCATGTGCCACATATGTATGCCAATTGATCTATGAAATGGCACTGAATGCTGGACATCTCATGGTTGTACAGATGTACATGGAAGGGTGGGAAGACAGAAGTCATTTTGTCATCCATTTCTAAATTATATACAGTACATTGTTACTTTTCATTATTGCAAGGATGGGGCTTGTGACCAGAGAAGTCCGCCCTCCACCTTAGAGTGTATCCTCATTTTTCCTCCACAGGATGAGAAGGCATGGAGCTGACTCCCATGATACAGTGCTTGTGAGACTGTATAGAGGAGGGAGGTTTTGTCCTTAGAAAATTAGCTTATGATTGTGGGGCTGCTAGTTTTTATTCCATGTACTGTACTACTTTTCTATTTGCAAATTTGCATGGTGGATCAATTCCAGCAGAAAATCTGCTGAGTTGGCTTACCATGGGATTCTGCTGTGTGTGTCAATGTACTTGGTTATAAAACTTTATGGGGAGGGGAAAGCATTTTCCTTTTCTGTTGTGCTTTGGTTGTAATGCCCCCACTCCAACCCTCCCACAGTTCTAACCATCTGCTAAAAGCCACCCTAGTGACACACATGAGACAAAGCGACCAAAGGGCTTCTGTTCCTTGCAATTTCTCTCTTTATGACTCCCAGGGAAAGGCTCCGCTTATCTCTGCTGTTGAGCTGGCAGAAATAAATTCCTAGCAAGTGCATCTCTCTGCACCTACTCACTCCTCTTGCTACTAGTGCCATGTTCACTAGAAGAGAGGGTGTTTGTTTTGAGATGAAGCTCTAGCAAACAGGGAGAAGACTTTCTCCCAAGCTCACTGGGATTTAGTTGGAGCCTGTGGGCAAGTCAGAAAATGGCTCTTCTCTTGCCGACAAAGCCCCTGAGGCTGGTTCTTCATTGGCAGAAGAAGCAAAACTCTCAGGTGAAAGACTGCTTGCCAGGAGGCCCCACCCAGTACAATGGTCACCTGTGGCCGTGTGTTCCACAACTTGACACAACATTTTTATAGTTGCTCTTGTAACATACGTCATGTTTTTGGCAACACACGTACTATAGGGTGGGTATCGGGTGGGACTGTCAGCTCTCAGGATTCTGGCTGAATTCTTATGGAATTGCTGCGCTTTCCTGGATCTTCAACCAAGGAGATCAATCTCAGGACTGGCTACGCAGAAGGAGGAGGAGGAGGAAACCTGATTCTCACATGTGTGTGTCACGAGACTTTAAAGCCTGGGTACCAAGTCACAACCATTCCCAGCTGGTACTAGAACTCTGCTGGCACACTGACAATCCAAAATTGAGGGGAAGAGGCTAGAGAGAAAATTGGTAAAGGTGTGGATGTGTTGTTTTGTTTGGAGACAGACAAAGAGTGGAGGGTTGTCTTCAAGACTCCTGAATGTCTTTGTTATATAAGGAGATACATGGCACTAACCCCATCAGAAAAGTCCCACCTCTCTGACATCTGTATGGTGCCAGGCTTTGGCTGGGAATCCTTAAGGAAGGGGAAGTTGCTGAACAGGCAGGTGTTCAGATATGGGGTGGAGGTAAATGGGCCCTGTTTACATAACAATCGTGTAGAAAAGAGGCACAGGGCAGGTTTGGCTTCTCTGCTTTCGGATTGTGAAAATGTGTGTCAGTGTCTATTACTTTTTTTTCAGTTTCCTGATGGCATTCCTGTCCCAGCTCTGCCCTGGGCTGTGAGAATGCTTTTCTTTTCTTCCCACATGGCAACAGATACATATACTGTATTTTGGAGTTCCCCCTAACATTTACTACCACCTGAGTTTGGCCATTCAGAAAAGATTAGAAGCACTGTAAGATTGGAAGCACTTGCCATTGGGCCTAATATGATGGTTTCTGGTGGCATTTCCTCCACTGAGGGGACCGTTATCCCCCCTAAAGAGACTCATCTGCCCATAGCCATTGGCTCCTTTAGGGAGTCACGTTATTTTCTGCTGCCCAACACTCAGCGTTGAGTTGCTGGCTGTATGGTCTACTCCATTACCATAGCAGGATGTCCAGCCAGACACACACGAGCGAAAACAAACACCGTTTACTTAGTACAGCAGAATCTCCTGCAATTCCAAGTCTAAAGATGACTCTCATCATCTTCAGGTTTGATTCCTATGCTGGATTACATCTGTGCCTGTCTTTGCAGACTTTTTGCAAACTATGATTAGTTTAGAATACATATGTTGTTAGTAGTTTGTTATACTGTTAACTGGGACTAGTTCTGAAGCACATTTAGTCAGTGATATACAGTAATATTGGAAGTGCAGGTGCTCAGTTCTGGTAGGTTTTTCCTAACAGCTGAAATCTATTTCCTGGAGATTTCCACCCACTAGTCCTAGCCCCATCTCTAGGGCAACAGAGAACAAATCAACTCCATCTTCAGCATGAGAGCTCTTTAGATAATTTAAGGACACTAAGTTTGACGGCTGAAAGGTTGGCAGGTCAGTAGGTCCGTGCTGCTTGATGGAGTGAGCTCCGATCATCTGTCCCAGTTCTTGCTAACCTGGCAGCTCAAAAGCAATCATTTGGAAGTAGATAAATAGGTACTGCTTCAGCAGGAAAGGTAACAGTGTTTTGTGTTCTCCAACACCAAGTCATGCCTGCCACATGACCATGGAAACGTCTGCAGGCACAGACAGCACTGGCTCTCTGGCTGTAAATGGAGATGAGCACTATCCCCTGGAGTTGGATATGGCTGCTTTCGAGAAAGGGAGACCTTTACCTTTATCTATAAGATTTCATTTCAAGTGAAACATACAGTACTGTACTCTACTTTTTTCAAACCTTCCTCATAGGTTTCTCCCACCTTCTGTTTGTCTTCCTCTGGGCATCATTTCACTGGGTTGGTTTCCTTCTTAAAAGTTGGAAGCCAGGACTGGGCCCAATATTTCATCTGCAGCCTGACCAGCAACACAGAACAGAGCTGAAGGAATGGCTGGATTTGCTTCTGGTCCCATTTGCTGCTTAAATCCCCCATGGAATAATCCTAATTCTCCTCCTCCTCATCTGCTGTTAAGTCCATTCTGATTTATGGTGACAGTTTTCCGGTTTTTCTAGCCAGAGATTATACAGAAGTGGTTTATCCTTCCTTTCTTCTGTATGACAGTTTTTGTTGTTGTTGTTGTTCAGTCGCACAGTTGATTTCGACCCTTTGCGACCCCATGGACCCAAGGTTATATTGGTTGGCTCTTTGGAGATGCACAGTGGGGAACTAAAACACCCAACCCTTGGTTCTGCAGATAGAAACCTAATTCACTGAGTTGAATAAAGTGGCATATAAATTATATAAACAAACAGAAAGACATTTCAAAAATACATCCCCCTTGCTTTTGTTTGGTCACACTAATAGTTTCAATAGATATACAATAGAAAATAATGAAGCACACTCATACAGGACCTTTAAATCGCTTTTGCATTTTTTTGCATTTCTAATCTAGATTCCATGTAAACTTTACAAAAAAAGAGTACAGTAATACCTCGGATAACGTTTACCTCGGATAACGCTAAAATCGCATAACGTTAAGTAATCTGGGGAGGAGAATTGGCTCAAATAACGTTAAGGTCCTATGGGATGGATCGGATAACAACCGCTAAAGCCTATGCGGTTACAATGTATCTCTATGGAGCTTTAACGTTATCCGATCCATCTCATAGGATTTTAACATGGATCGGATAACACTAAAAAATCGGATAATGCCAAGACTTGTGGAACCAAGTATTAGTGTTATCCAAGGTATTACTGTATAGGTATTCTGGAGGTAATTTATGAGTATTCTAGCTACTAGAAAATCAATCCTTTAGCTTCAAAATGGATTTCCCCCTTCCCAACAGGATTTTACACAGTATAGCTATGACAGGCTCAAAGGTACTAGCAGGGTTGAGTCCCATCCTGCCTTTACCCTGGACTAATGGGTGGGGTTGAAAGATAACTGTGACAGGACTGGAACATGAGCATCCTGAACCTCCTGCATGGCTGACTATGACAATATGAGTCCACAAGGAATCCATGAGGAACTTGTCTTTCCCCACCCACCTCCACTATCTGGGAGAAGAGAGGAGGATAACCTCCCAGAAGAATGTTGGTAGAAATTTGAACAATATCCTGGAGGAGACATTAGAGCCATATTCCCAGCAGGATTTTCAAATATTAACCAGCTGCTTCCTCATTTTCTGACTTTTATGGCTTAGGAAAATCAAACTGTGTATTGGAAAGGGAGAACTTTTACTGTGTCAACTCTGTCCTGGACTGTGGACTCTCTATCACCTTTGACAATTCCTTGAGAGAACAGCTAGAGGATAGAAATACACCTGCCAGTTGGGAGAGCATTAGGGCAGGGTTCCCTGCGATGTTCATTAATCCAGTGGTAAAACAGCCAGTCATTAGAATTCTCACTCCAGCTCTTCGATTCATTTCATCAAAGTTCAAGAACCTGGATAGCAAAGTCCCTTCCTGTTCAGCAATTTAGGAGTGGTGAACTTCTTGGGTCTCTGGATACTGTTGGACTTGAGTTCTTATCAACCTCAGGGAACTGTTGTGGAGGGTCTTCTTCTTCTTCTTCTGTGTCTAGGCCAGACATGAAACTGCCAAAACGAAGGCACCTTTTGGTGAGTTCCTTCTGCAGTTCCTTTTGCCTGACTTAGTATGAGAAAGATTAGCCAGCAACACAAGGCTGCTGTTACCAGGGTATGCCCGGTTGTGGTTAAAAAAAATACCACAATCTTCGAGGATGCTCTGTCTTCTACTTTTACATCAGCCTGTTCCTCTTCCCACTCTTCCAGTGGTGAAAACAAAACACCCTCCCTTAAATTCCCCAGAAGCCTTGTGGCAAAACCCTACTGTCTTAAAGCATGTCCAATAAAAGCAAAGATTATCCTAATAATCCAATGGTATCATGGAGCCAAAGTTCACCGGGTTTGAAGGCATGGAACTTCTTGATTAGCAGAGACTTTGAAATCACACACCTCCTTCCTCAACCTCCTTGAACTCAGCTGCAGTCCTCATGACAGCTGCAGAGAAAATGGTTATTTCCAGGAAGAGTGCATCATTGGAAATTGTTTGAGAACATTTTGGAGGGAGGCTTGGAAACCCTCCCTCTGCCTGTAATTCAGTTGTATGTTTCTGACACATTTATCTCGCAGTTCCCCTAATAAACTCGAGATGGCACACAGGTCTCCTCTTCTTTCCCTTTTTTTCACCACAGCCATAGCCTTGAGGTGGGTCAGCCTTTAAGAGGGGGACTGGGCCAAGGTCAACCGTGGAGTTTAATGGCTGAGTGGGGGCTTTGAACCAGGGCTGTAGGCAACTGGGACTTTGCCCTAAAATGCCACAATCTAGAGGAGGAGCATGTACAGGTGACTGTCCGGAAAATAAACAGTGATACTCTTTTAACATTCCTTTTTTTTTTTAATATGAACTTTTCCTCTTTGGGGTTGGCGGTGGGGTGGGATGCCATGCTTTCCATTTCCTATGCCTCAGCCTAGAATGGGCGAGGAATAGGACTGTTTGCCCTGGGTATCTAAACCTCTAGCTGCAGCTGTGATTTGAAGTCCCAGTTCCAGCACAGATACCTTTGCAACCCTACTAGCTGTTTTAGAACTTTACCTGTTAATGTCACTTCTTCTTTTGCCATATCTGATTACGAATTTTGGCTATCCTCATAGCGATCAGCCATGAAGATTGTTCTGGAAACAATATAATGCAGTGGCCTTCCATTTGCCTTCAACATCACAGCACGACCCCCATTCCACGGATCCAGTTCTATGAGTCACTTTCTGGTCCTGAGCCCTTTTGGCTCACAAAGTCCTCTTCAGCCAGTCAATTTTTTTTTTGTTGACTTCTTTTTTTTTTTTTTTTTTTAATTTTTATAATTTTTATTAGGTATTATAAAGAAGAAATACAGGAAAATACAAAAGATACAAAAATACAAAACTATGAAAATACAAAACAAAACTATTACAAAGAAAAATGTATTAAATTGAGAAGACCTATAACTTGTTGTTCTACTCAATGATATTACTTTTACATCACTACTTTAAACATGTTCTTCTCCACTTTATATTCTACAACACCATTAACATCACCCTTGTGCTATATATAATGTCCAGGGGGGATCTATACCATCAATGTTTCCAAAAGTCATACTGATCTTGTGCAGGGAGTATGCCCTTTTTTTTTTCCAAAGTATAGTCTACAAAAGGTTCCCAAATCCTCCAGAAATTATTATTTTGCACTTTTCCTTTCCTACAATTTAAATCCCATGTAAGTTTTTCATTTAAGGCCAAGTCCCACATTTGCTTATACCAATCTTGAATAGTTGCCTGTTCATTACTTTTCCAATTTTTTCCTATACATTGTCTCGCGACAGTCAACATTGCAGCCAAAAGTTCTTTGTTATCCTTTTTCATATCAAAATCTTCTATGTCGGTTAGCAAGATTGTATCTGACCCCAGTCTTACCTGCATACTTAGTATTTTCCCTATTTCTTTTTCGATTTTTCCCCAAAAAGTTTTTAATACATCACAGCTGTACCACATGTGTTCGTATGTTCCCTTTACTTTTTTACACCTCCAACAATTATCACTCAGGTTACTATACATTCGATGCAGGCTGACTGGGGTCCTATACCATTTCCATATCATTTTATAGTTATGCTCTTTAATTCTAACCGACATTGTCTTCATTATCCTTCTTTCCCACATCTTTTTCCATTTTGCTGCTGTTATATTTATATCTAAATCTTGTTCCCAACTTTGTCTTAACACATCTTGTATTTTTTGACTTTTATTCAAGATCTTATAAATTTTACTAACTACTCCTTTGACTCCCAATTCTTCATTTCTAACTTTGCCCAGAAGTATCTCAAGTTCTGTGCATTCTCTATTTAAACCATTTTCCCTTAAAAACTTTTTGTTCCAGTTGTTTATCTGGAGGATCTTGAACCAGTCCAACCGTAATTGTGTGTACAACTCCTCCCTTCTCTCCTGATCTCTGCAAATATTGACCCAATCTTTTAGTAATTTTATCTTCTTTTCTGCCAATATATCCCTGATCCTTTTATCCATTTTAATTGGAAAGTCCTGAAAGTCTTCCACCTCTAGTATTGGTGAAATCCCTAAAGCATGCTCTTTTCTCACTTTGTTCCATGTATCTAATGTTGCTTTTAGCATCAGTCCCTGTAATTTCCTCTCCCCTCTTTCCTTTCCTCCCCCTAAAAGTTGTGCGTTCCCCATCCTCATAAGACCTTTCCTTTCAATTTTTTCCCATATTATTTCTTGTCTAATTAAGATCTTTATGATGTTTCTTATTTGAAAGGCCCTATAATATTTACTAACATCTGGAATTCCCAATCCGCCCTCTTTTTGTGGGGCATACCACAATGATTTAACTATTCTTGCTCCTCGGTTCCCGTTGCAGTACCTATTGATCATGTTTTGATACACTTTTAGCTCCTTATCAGTATGTCCTAATGGCAAAACATCAAACAAGAAATTCAATTTTGGTATCAACATCATTTTACACATAGCAATCCTACCAAACCATGACAGATTTAATTTATTATATTGTGCAATTTTCTTCTCCAATTCCTTCTTTTGTCTGCCATAGTTCAGTTCTTTTAGTTTTCCCGTTGTGCGTGATATTATCACTCCCAAATATCTCATTTCTTGTGTAATCTGCACATTGTAATTCTTTTTTATTATCTCTTCATCTTCTTTATTTCCATTTACTAAAATCATTTCTGTTTTATTCCAATTAACTTTCAGTCCCGTTACTTCCTCAAAATCTTCCAGATGTTTATTTATTCTAGCCAAACTTTTTGTTGGGTGCTTTGCCATTATCAGTGTGTCATCTGCATAAAGGCTTACTTTAGTTCCTTCACTGCCTATTATTTCCTTATCTTGACGAATCATATTTGCCAGTAGTTCCATAGCCATAATAAACAACAATGGTGACAGTGGACAGCCCTGTCTCGTTCCCGCCTCTAATCTAATATCCTTTGTATAATTTTCGTTGAATCTAATTCTTGCTGTCCCTTGTTCATATAGCCTTCCAATAACTCCTTGAAATTTTATTCCAAGTCCATAATTTTTAATCATCTCGTGGATCGTGTCCCATTGTAAAGAGTCAAAAGCTTTGAAAATATCTAATGCTAAAAAACCCATTTTTTCCTTTCTTTTTTCTGCTAAGTCCATTATATCAATCACTCTTCTTATTAAGTCTGCCATATGCCTATTTTTAACAAAACCGGCTTGGTCCTCCTTAATATAGTTGGCTATGAATCCGTTTAGTCTATTTGCCAAAATTGTTGTGAAAATTTTCGCGTCTTGATTGATCAGGGAAATTGGCCTGTAAGATTCAACATTCTCTAAATTTTTACCAGGCTTGGGAATCAAAACTATAATCGACCTATTCCAGGAATTTGGAGTTGCATCTCCCTCTAAAATCCCATTATACACGTCCTGCAATCTCGGGGTAACCCAGGGCATGAAATCTTTATAAAACTCAGCAGGTAATCCATCCTCCCCAGGAGCTTTATCTCTTTTCAATTTTTTTATTGCCTCTTCAATTTCTTTTATAGATATTGCTTGCTCCATTTTATTCTTATGTTCCTCTGTAATTTTTTTAAATTTTTGATTCTCGAAAAGTTCTCGCAATTTGTTCCTATTTATCTCCTTTTTAGAATACAAATTTTTAAAAAAGCTCTCAATTAGGAGTGCTTTATCTTTGCTTTTGTTACATCTCTTCCCATTTTTATCTGTCAGCACCCCCATCTGTCGTTTGTTCTTTTTATCTCTAGCTGCTTTCGCTAGTAATTTAGAGTTTTTATTACCAAATTCGAAATATTCCCTTTTTAAAAATATCAAATCTCTCTTTATTTTCTCAATATCTTTCCCATCTAACTCTTTCTTAATTCTTTTTATCTCCTGCAATGTTTTCTGATCCTTCTTTTTTGCATAACCCTTATGTAGGTTTATTAATTGAGTTTCAAGCTCCTGAGTTCTATTTCTATTTAGTCTCTTTCTAATACTACCTAATTTTATCGACTCCCCTCTAAAAATTGCCTTCATTGTATCCCAGACTCCCCCCCGGCTGACCTCGTTATTTTCATTAAATTTCCAGCTTTCATCCCATTTTTCCATAATCTGCTTTCTCATTGATTCTTCCTGGTATATCTTCCCATCATATCTCCAAATATAACCTCTTTTTTCAATTTCTTTAAAATTCATATCTACGGTGACTTTAGCATGGTCAGATTCCCTAAATGTCCCAATCTTTATATCCTCTATTAATGTAACTAAATCCTCTGTTACAAATATGTAATCTATCCTTGAATACATGTCATGTACCTGTGAGAAATATGTATATCCTCTTTCCTGGGCTTTAATCTCTCTCCAAACATCCTTTATTCCCATGGTCTTCCTCCACTCCTCTAATATATATCTTTTACCTCTCTTTTTTACACTTGTACTATCTATATCTGAGCATATCATATTAAAATCTCCTCCTAAGACCATGCATCTAGTCCCTTCCTTTTGCAAAATTTTTCCCACTCTATCAAAAAATTCTTGCTGTTTATCATTTGGGGCATAAATATTAACCAGCGTTATCTCTTCTTCTTCTATTTTTCCTATGACTATTAAATATCTCCCTTCTGGATCCGCTATAGTTTTATTCACAGTAAATCCCAATTTTTCCGAAATCAGGGTTGCAACTCCCCTGGCTTTGGACGTCCCATATGCCTTTTCATATATTTCAATTCCCCTTACCTTCAAATTGTTCACTTCCCCTGATTTTTGATGGGTCTCTTGCAGAAAAATTATATCCGCCCTATCTTTATTGAGCGACACTTGCAGTCTATTTCTCTTCAGGGCGTTCCCTGTCCCCTTCACATTCCATGTTATTAATTTCAAAGACTTAACCATTTATATGTATTTCCACCCCTTTGTTCATTTTTCCCCCCGGACGTGTTCCCTACTAATATCCAACCTGTTCCCCTACTAAAAACATTATATAAGCTAACATGAGTATAAGAACCCTTAAACAAAAAATAATAATTAGGAAAAGAGATAAACACAAAAACAAAAACGAAAAACTTACCTATACTCCACCCATCTTCGACCCCCCCCGCATCTTCCTTTCTAATGCTACCTTTGTTCTTCAAAGAGGGGAGGGGGGGAGCGGGGAAAAATGGCATATAATTCCTCCCATAAGATCTTCCTCCCTCTGCCTCTATCTAAATTTATTCTTTGGTTACTGAGAATATGCATCCCATCTACTCCGCGCCTGCCCCTGATACCTCTGCTCCTCCCACTGCACCCTCTTCCTCCCGACCCACCAATGGTCCCATCACCCCCGCTTTGAACAACTCCGTTCGCAGCAAGATCCAGTCGTTATCAGCTTCCTTGATCAGGCCAATTTGTGTCAAATACAACAATGCATCAGTATTCACATCTATCACATGCCATTTTTTATCATAAAAAAATCTTAGCTGTTGTGGAAATCGCCAACCATATTTGACACCTTTTGCCATCAACAATCTTGTTACTGGTTTCATTGTAAATTTCCATTTCCTCTCCATAGGCGCAATATCATTGTAGACCTCCACATCCAGCCCTTCTATTTTTAGGGCGCCAGACCCAGCTTGCCTAATAAAAGACATAACTTTCAATTTGTCAGCCCAATTTGCAAATTTAACTAAAACATTCCTAGGTGTCTTCTTATCTCTCCTTCCACCCACCCTGTACACAGCACCAATATCATCTAATCCAAAATCTTTTCCCATTTTGAGTGAATTCAACCATTCCAAAACTCTCTCTTTCAGCTGATCTGGCGACTTTTCCGGCACATGACGAATCAGTATGTTAGCTTTCCTCCACCCCTCTTCCAACATCATCATTCTTCTCTCTTGCTCCGCCATCCTGTCTTCCAAGACATGCTCTTGAATGTATAACTCATTCACAGATATGATGGCATGTTTAACTTCTTTGTCCATTGTCTTTGAAATCTCATCAATCCTTTGTGTATTAACTGCCACATCTTTCTTCACATCTGTAATGGTCTTAGCCAGGTTTTCATACTGTAGCCTGGCCAATTCCCTATCTTTTTTCATTTCCTCACTATTAGACTCAACAGCTTTTTCTAATTTCTGCAATGTTACTTGAGTATCTGACAAGTTCTTGGCCATTTGTTGAAGAATTGTTGTCATATTTTCCATTTTTTGGGCCAGATCGAGGGAGCTTCCTTGCTCCGTGACTGTGGAAGTCTCTGCTGTCGTTTGAGGCTCCAGATTCGGTGATGGAGTGTGTCTCTCCTCCTCATCTTGTTCTTTCCCCTTCTTCCCTCTCCGACCCTTTGGTTTAACGACTTCCTCCATCCCCCCTCCCTCCCTACCCAACAAACAACCCAGCACTTTTATTCAAGTCGTCTCAGTCAAAGTTATTAAAGTGGGTAGGTGAGGGAAAGAGTTGCAAACTGTGCAGCTGCCGAAAGTAAATCAAGAGGAGCGAATCTGCCAATCGTCTTCCCAAAACTACTTTACACAGTATTTCTTTGTGCGTGTTTCGCCAAACAAAGAAGAAGCAGTTCGTCTCCGCCCCTTTAACAAAAACTTTCCTCCGCCATTACTGCTCTTAGAACCGGCAAAGTTATATGAGCAGACAATCAACTCTTTCTGTAATCCACTGTCAATCCACTCATTAAAATACAAATAACACAAATCTAGCCTGTTCTCCGACTTCTTCGGCTCCCTCCGACTCTCGATCACCCGCCGCTGTGCTCCGCTCCCGCAGTCCAACCGCTAATGATCAAAGGCGATCAAAAATGGCCCCTGCAATACAGCTCCACAACGACATCCATCCACCGCCACCACCTTCCGGAGCCTCCGGAACCGCTGAAATCTCTCCCCGTCGTCCCCTCCACGCCGAGGGGCCTCCCTTCAATCTCTTCTCTCGCCGGCACCCCGTCCAACCCCCCTTCTCAGTTCCGCCTCTCTTCTCCTCACCAGTCTTCTGAGCCTTTATTTGGGGGTAACTCCGGTGCCGCGATTTTCTCCGCCGTCAGCCAGCCGCTGTCAGGATCTCTTGCCCCTCGGTCGGCTCAACGGACGACTTTCGGGACCACGATCCCCTTCCGAGGATCTTAGCCGCCGCGCCGTCCGGAGCACACACTCTCGCGCTTTCTGCTCCCTTGACCTCCGTTCTTCTCCACCTTTTTCCTTACAAACAGGAACGCGGTAATCCTCTTTATTTTTTACTTTTTTTTTCTCACCAAAACTCCTCCGTCACTTTAAACTCTCGCATTTCTCGGCAGAGGGGAAGAAGTCCACTGTCTCCCCTACGCCATCTTGACTTCAGTGGTGGGCATCAGCAGGTTCACACCAGTTCGCCAGAACCAGTAGCAGAAATTCTGGCTGGCCCCACCCATCCAAGTTTTGAAGTAAAGTACAGTAATACCTCGGATAATGCTAAGACTTGGTTCCACAAGTCTTGGTGTTATCCAATTTTTAGTGTTATCCAATCCATGTTAAAATCCTATGGGATGGATCAGATAACTTTAAAGCTCCATAGAGATACATTGTAACCGCACAGGCTTTAGCGGTTGTTATCCGATCCATCCCATAGGACCTTAATGTTATTCGATCCAATTCTCCTCCCCAGATTACTTAACGTTAGGCGATTTTAGCGTTATCCGAGGTAAACGTTATCCAATGTATTACTGTAGTCCTAATTTGGGTGCAAGGCAGGGCTTCCTCCTGGCCACACCCACCATACCATGCCCACAGTGTGGTAGTAAAATCTTTTGGAGCCCACCACTGGGCACATCCATCAACTGAGAAAATGACTTCCAGGAAAAATGTATGCTCAGATATAAGTAACAGCCACCAATTCCTGGAAATCCCATCAGGTGACATTTTTGAAATACAGATACGTAGTTTTATTTACTTTCAGGTCACGTTGGTGTGTGGACTATAAATTACTTGGTTCCTAGGGGAAATCATTTGACTCACCAATATCAGATAGTAAATGAAACAAAACAAAAATGAGACAAATGTTGTGGCAGTTTAAAGACTATCTTTTAATGTTAGCTTTTGTGGATCAAGTCCACTTCATCAGACAAAGTGATCCATGAAAGCTAACATTAAAAGATAGAAGACAGTCTTTAAGGTGCCACATTTTGTCTTTTTTGTTTTTACTCTCTGATATTCTTGGACAGACTAACACAGCTTTTTAGGTTTCCCTTGCTCAAAAGCCAGTCGTATCTGACTCTAGGGGTCAGTGCTCATCTCTGTTTCAAAGCCGAAGAGCCAGCACTGTCTGCTTCTGCAGACATTTCTGTGGTCATGTGGCAGGCATGACTAGACACCGGAGCGCACGGAACGCTGTTACCTTCCCACCAAAGTGGTTCCTATTTATCTACTTGCAATTTCTTGCTTTCAAACTGCTAGGTTGGCAGGAGCTAGGACAAAGATGGGAGCTCATTCCATCCTGCAGTACTCAGGAATCGAACTGCTGACCTTCCGCCTCCCAGTCAGCATCTTAGCCACTTGAGCTACTTTCAAAAATTGATCCACCTCAGTTCTTACAAGACTCTCTTGCACTAAAAAAAAACAAAACTCAGCATCAGTGTATGCAGCAATTAAACTATACTGGAGGCAGCTTGAACATTCTCTTCCCTTCTTCCCCAAGTTAATATTTGGTGATAGTTAAATTAGCATGCTTATACTGTATAATAGTTAATTAAATGTGTTTATAATCTTGATTACAGTAGTTAAAGGAACAAGCATATATTTCTCATGATCCTCATGTAGTAGCCCAGGAGTTTTATCATTGAAGACATGTCCATTAGCTAATAACTTTATCAGTTTGTGGGGTGTTCATCTCTAAACTGGGCCTTTACTACTGCAATTAACATGTCATAGAATAATTAATTCTAAAGATCACTTGACCCTGGTAAAGGAAGAATGCACTGTCATGTAAAACCTTTTTGCCTTACATTTAATAGCAGGCAGAGGTGTTTTGTAATCTCTTAATTCCACAGATGATTTTTAGACTTTACATTTGCTTTGGTTGGGGTCATTATACCTATAACTGCAGAATCAAGCTGTTCAGATTCATTCAACCGCAACCTGTGATTGAAATAATTTTCACTGAGGAATGAGAGGGTTGAGAGACTAGGGAAATCCCAGCCTCCAGGACTACAGCCAGCTCTTATATCATGCAGGAAAATATCTCAGATTATACCCTTTACACTCCTTCTCAACAGCCAAGGAATGAGTATAAATCTTAAACAAAAGTCAAGGTTCATGTTGGCATTGAAAAACACTAACCCTGAGAAGGCTGTTTTTGCTTGTGTTATTTCTCCAGTGAGACCTGCCTGCCACATCTCTTTCTAGACCACCTGGTCTGCTGTTCAGTTTCTTTTTCTTTTGTGAAACTTTTCATAGAAGTAAGTTTGGGCTGTCTCCGTCTAGAAATGTTCAGATGTTACTTTTTTCACCCACAGTGCATCTGTTCCAGTGGTCCCTGCTTATCTGCCCTAGGCAGAATGGCAAATCCTTCTTCTTATTCCATGTCTAGGTCAGACGTGAAACTGACAAAATGGAGACATCTTTGGGTGAGTTCATTCTGCAGTCCCTTTTGCCTGACTTAGTGTGAGATAGATTAGATGGCAACACAAGGTGGCCGATGATCAGATAAGATTAGAGTTGGAGTATAATGACATCTGCATAGCCAAAAGCTACTCAGCCTTGTTATGTGTACATATTTTCTTATCTGTCCCACTTCATAGTTCAGATGGTATGGTTAACCAAATCTTTAATGTTGCAGTTCTTTTGTATTGCTAAGATGGGCAACCATGGTTCCAAGATTTTGTTGGGTTTGAACCCCACCCCCACAATATACCTTATCACTGGATATAGAGGCTCCGGCTGATGGAAGCTGTAGTCCCAACAGTATCTGGAGGGGCACAGTTTCCCATGTGCCACTGAAATAATCAAAGTAAATTTTCTAGAGTTTAAGGAGAAAAACAATCCATTGCTGATGAGCCCAAAGCCCCCAAAACACAATTAAATCAATGTCATTGTAGATGATAAAGAAAACTTATGATCACTTCCCTACAATGCCCATCTTCACAATCTAGTGTAGGACAGGACACCGATGATTAAATTAAAGTGTTTATTATCTGTTATGGAAATAAAATCCAAACCCCTAGTAAAGATGAATGATGGCAAATAATGTTTGGTAATCAGAACTGAGCACTGTAGGTGCTTCAAAGAGTTAACTGTGACATGGTATCCAATATTATTAGGCAAGGGTCCGATCTCCTTAACTTTATTACCTGGACCATAGATTGATACTGTTATATTTTAGTTTGGCTCTTCCCTTGTAGGTCAGCACATGTGCAAACCCATCTCTGTGAAGGTTCTCACCCTCATTTGTCATGAAATACCAGTGATCCACTGATTGCCAATCCAACTTATATACAGAGCACATAATGCACAATGCAGCGATGGACACATCACAAGTTGGGATCAAAATTGCTGGGAGAAACATCAATAATTTGAGATACGCAGATGATACCACCCTAATGGCAGAAAGTGAGGGAAACCTAAAGAAGCTTCTGCTTAGGTTGAAAGAAGAGAGTGCAAAAGCTGGCTTGAGACTCAACATCAAGGAAACCAAGATAATGGCAGCAGGCCCTATGAGTCCCTGGAAAATAGATGGGGAAGAAGTAGAAGCAATGACAGATTTTACTTTCTTAGGATCAAAGATCACTGCAGATGGTGATTGCAGCCATGAAATAAAAAGGCGACTGATGCTTGGGAGGCAAGCAATGAGAAACCTGGGGAATATAGTTAAAAGTAGAAACATCACCTTGCAAACAAAAATTCGCATAGTCAAAGCAATGATATTCCCAGTGGTAATGTATGGTTGTGAGAGCTGACCATAAGGAAAACTGAATGCAGAAGAATAGATTCCTTTGAAATATGGTGTTGCAGGAGAGTTTTGAGAGTCCCCTGGACAGCAAGGAGAACAAATAGGTCAATCTTAGAAGAAATCAACCCTGACTGCTCCTTAGAAGGTCAAATAGTAAAGATGAAGCTAAAGTACTTTGGACATCAAATGAGAAGAGAGGATTCACTTGAGAAAGCCTTGATGCTGGGAAGGGTTGAGGGCAAAAAAAGAGGGCGACCAAAAATGAGATGGCTAGATGATATAGTAGACGTAGTGGGCACAGAGCTGGGCAGGTTAAGGAAGATGGTGAAGGACAGAGGTGCCTAGCAGGCAATGGTCCATGGGGTCGCAAAGGGTCGGAGTCAACTGTGCGACTGAACAACAACAAAGGAAAGCAAAAACAGCCTGTTCTGTTCTGAAGAAATTATCCAAGTTAGCTTTGCCACACCTTTTCACAGCACATCATAGTCTACTCTAACAATATTTGCATCCTAACAGCTATCAGAGATAGAGTTACAGTGGCTGCTTGAAGAACTGCCAGTGCTACATATTCTGCCTTCTGCTACTCCAGCTAAAAAACCCACCAAGGCAGTAGCCTTGCATCTTACCTGAAGCTGAATATTTTTAATAATTCAATATTTGTTCGTTTCTGTAGTTTGTTGCTGCTGGTGGTTGCTAATCCCAAATCTCAGCGAGAAAAGCAAAACAGTTGTGAGCAAAGAATGGGCACTGAGTTAGCAACCCAAGCTTGGATTATTCCTGTTCCACTAGACTGCCAGCTACCCCCCCTCACCCCCAGTTGCTTAATGAGCTGAATTCCAGCAAATGCTCTCTAAAAGGCTATGTATGAGAGAGAGCAGGGAAGACAGGGGCTCATTAAGGGATGTGGGGGAATGATAACAAAGGACAAATCAAGCATAACCAGTACAAACAGAGCCAGATCCACGAATGAGGAAGAAACAAACAAATTTGTCCTCTTCAGTTACATTTTGGGGCCTGGCACGTTTGTTCCCTCATGAGAATGTAAGAAGGACCCATTTTCTTCATTTGTTTGTTTATGCAGGGACAGTAGCCTGGACTGCCCCCTTTAGAATGAGACTGATACTGGTTTATAGGTAGATTAAACCATTAGGCAAGCCTATTAGGATTAGGTCAGGGACTGTGATGGCTCAAGTGGTTAAGATGCTGAACTCGCCAACTGGAAAGTCGGAGTTCGAATCCTGAGTGAGCTCCTGTCTCTGTCCCAGTTTCTGCCAACCTAGCAGTTTGAAAGCAAGAAATTGCAAGTAGATAAATAGGGACCACTTCGGTGGGAAGGGAAACAGCATTCTGTCCACCGAGGTGTTGAGGCATGCCTGCCACATGTCCACAGAAACACCTGAAAAGGCAGACAGCGCTGGCTCTTTGTCTATAAACAGAGATGAGCACTGAACCCCAGAGTCGGATACGATTGGCTTTCAAGCAAAGGCAACCTTTACATTTACCTTTACTATTAGGTCAGTGGTTCTCAGCCTTGGGTCCCCAGATGTTCATATATTGCAGCCCCTAGAAATCTTGGCCAGAGTAACCAAAAGTGAAGAATTCTTGGAATTTTAGTCCAAGAACATCTGGGGGCCCAAGGTTGGAAATCACTGTATATAACAGTGAGGTTGCTGCCTTAAGAGGCAAGTGCTGGAGTTTTGGACAAAGGTAGTAAAAGGCCAGAAGACACAGCTGTGTAAGCACAATGTAAGCACAAACGTCCAGCCCTGTGGTGTGATTTACAGATTCTGTGGCATTATCAGTGGTGTAGTAACATCCAGCTGCCAATCCTGCTACTAGCCATTCTGGCTGGAACATTTTGACGGTTGTGGTTAACCTCCCCCCCAACTGTTTTCCTTTCTGCTTCCTACACATGGAAAAGGGGTGGAGGACATCTTGCTTTTTGCCTCAGGAGCAAAATGTCACACTTCCAAGTAGGCAAGGAAAAACATCCAGATCTACAAGACCATCAGATTCAGACCCGCTCAGATTTTGTGTAAATGTGAGAATTACCTTGCTTAGGAAGGGGTATGAAACCAAATAGGATTTCCTTCACATCACAGTGATCAGTGAGAGGGTGTGGAAAGGGTGGTCTCTTTTTCTCTTTAGGTAATCTATGTCACATACATAACTGTATATGTGGAGATGTCATGTTGCCTTTGGCACTAACATAAGTAGTTTTAAGGTCAATGCTGTAGTAATAATAAAAAATAAAAATAGGATTTTTGTTGGGAGAAATTCCACTCAGGGGTCACCTGAATGAGGCTCCTTTCATGTTCCTAAGATCTTTCCCCACCAAAGTCATCCCTATTTATTTACTTGCAATTTCTTGCTTTCGATTTGCTAGGTTGGAAGGAGCTGGGACAGAGATAGGCACTCAAACCGTCCTGCAGTACCCAGGTCCCGAACTTCTGACATGCCTGCCCTCCAGCTAACAAGGTGAACTTTTTAACCAATGAACCACCACAGCCCCTGACACTGTAATGACAGAGGGTTTCAAGTTTTATATAAACAAGAGAAGTGTGTAAATCTCTAGGTTTGTTTGACTGTTTTACGGACTTTGGGCTGTTTGTGTAAAAGGTTATTGTGTAGTAAGAGCTAACTAGGGATCTGGAACTCAAATGTGAAAGGAAAAAATATGGGTTGGGTCAGGAGCACTGAAAGAAACCTGTTTTGTGATGGAGTGGTGCCATATTAGAACACTGAGGAATAGAGAAATTGCCCTCAAAAGAAAATTATATCAGGGCCAGCCCTACCATTTGGCAATGCAGTGGTTTCTTCAGGCCACAGATGTTGGATAGGCAGGAAAATGTCAGAGGATGTCCCACACCCTTCATCTTGTGTTCCCTAAGCTTAACCTGCAGCCCTCATGTGTAAACGACGACACTGGCCCATCTCCAGTGCTAAAGTAAGACTGAACAGCCAGTCTAGTTAATAATATATGAAGTAGGTGTCATCATGCCTCTTATTTCAGGCAGCAAAATATTTTGGAACCTCACCAACAGTCAATCTTTGTAGACTCTCATTTTGTAGTTCGTATTCTCACTTTCCTTTCTAAAATGTGCCAGCAGCACATCCTAAACCAGCATTGTTGGCTAACAAATATACAACCAGGAGACAGGAGAAACCAAACAGCTTTGCCAAAGCAAGGGTACTCTGTTATACTCTTTTCTCCCTCCCATTTCTTCTTCACAGCCAAATGGCTTTTACAAATTAAGGTCAGAGAACTGCACCGTTGCCAGGCTTCTGCACACAATTCAGTATTCTTTACATGAATAATTACTTCAAGATGCTTGCAAAAGCACTTGTTGCAATTGAACCTTTGTAACTTCCCCTCAGTTCAACAAGATTGCAACCTGTATAGGCTGACTCAGAAGTAAGCTCTCCTTGACTTCAGCAGTATTTAGTCCGGAGTTTCCAGCCTAAAACACGCAAAAACTAAGGCTGGGATGTACAGAAGACAAGCAAAGAACTGAGAAGGAAACAGTCTAATTGACAAAGAAGTGAGACTTACCTTATTTGCTAGTCACTTCAACATCTGGAGCTAGAAGTCAGGATAGGATGTTAACTCATTGTAAAGTATTCTGTGAGAGGCAATCTAGCTCAGTAGTAGAGTTCATAGTTCGTGTATGGAAAATTCCAGGCTCAAGCATGGCACCTTGAGTTAAATGAAAAGGCCCTTCCCTGCCTGGTGTTCTGGACAGTCCCAGGGGTCTACAAACATGGCTCTCCAGATGTTCTTGGACCTCAGTTGCCAGAAGCCCACATCAGCAAATTTTGTTCTCCAGATGGTCTTGGACTTCAATTACCAGAAGTTGCTGATTTGGACTTCTTGTAATAGAAGTCCAAGAACATCTAGAGCGCCAAGTTTGCAGACACCTGGGCTAGACAGACAAACTTCTGACCTGGTACCGATGCCAATATCCTTTTGGCTCTGTTCCAGGAAGAACAGCTCAAAAATGTTTCTTTGTTCTTGTGCATAGTCAGTGTAATGCGTACCCACACAACCTTGTTCCCGAGAGAGCTTCTAAAACAGTAATGGCCAACCTTGGCACTCTATGTGTTTTTGGACTTCAGTTACCAGAAGCCCACATCAGCACTCCTGCTGATCAGGGCTTCTGGGAATTGAAGTTCAAGAACACCTAGAGTGCCAATGTTGGTCATCACTGTTCTAAGATCTGAAGAGAGCAAACAGTTGAATGTTATGTTTGTGCTTGCTTGGAGGACCTTTAATAAAGCTACAGTTTGGATTACTGTATTCCATTTTGCAGAGGTAAAATAATTGCTACCCCATTTAGAAGTTCTTCTTGTCACCTCTCATCAATATAGCAACTGTTCATGCTTTATAAGTTATACAAAGAGACAGAGACTTGTGGATTTGTAAAAAAAATTCTTTAAAGATTAATTTTACAGTTTGAATCACACGAGAAGGCACTTTGATTTTTCTCACTCTCTCTTCCATTGTTAACTATCTGCTTGTGGTCAACAGAGATGTAGCGAGTTTGTACAAACGCAAGACAAGACCAACTCCTTTTCCACATGCTACTGCTTCAAGGAAGACCACACATTACTGATTATAATTTAATAACAGTGAGGATCTGAAGTGGCCCCTCCTTCTGCCATCCCAGAAAACAGGGAAGGGTAGTCTAACCACTGAATCATTTTGCACTGTCATATCTTGATTTAAAAACTTGGGTGGCTCTTTGGAACTTTCAGGTTGGCACTGAGAAGAGATCAACATTTACTTTTCTAATAAAATACTGAACTTTCCAACACCATGTTAGGAAACGCAAACTTGGTTGGTGACACTGAATTTACTTCTCATTGAGGTAAGAACTGAAAAGGGAGGAGGAGGAAAATTTGATCAGAGGAGGAGTCAAAATCTCGAGGGGGGGGAAATAGTCCCTCTAAGGCCGTGATGACGAACCTTGGCACTCCAGATGTTCTTGGACTTCAATTCCCAGAAGCCCCAGCCCCCGTGAATCCACACGAATGGGTTTAGTGCGATTCATCCGGCCCACACCACCCTCGTCACCCCCAGAAGCTTCCGTACGGGTGTGTTTTACTTTTGCTTCCAGGAGCGGCAAGGATAGCGCAGGCCAGATGAATCGCAGTAAACCCATTCGTGTGGATTCACGGGGGCTGGGGCTTCTGGGAATTGAAGTCTAAGAACATCTGGAGTGCCAAGGTGGGCCATCACAGCTATAAGGCAATGATGGCCAAACTTGGCACTCCAGATGTTCAATTACCAGAAGCCCAAGTCAGCACGCCTGCTGATCAGGGCTTCTGGGAACGGAAGTCCAAGAAAACCTGGAGTGCCAAGGTTGACCATCACTGCTCTGAGGCTAGTCCTTGCTTGCAAATAGCCTGGAAAATAGCAGAGAAGAGAAGTAGGAATAGAAACAAAAGAATGCATGCAGTCAGAAAAGAGAGTAAAGAAAGGAAGAGATGAAAACCCACTCCTCACGGAGCTGCTTTGGGCATTTTGTGTCTGATGCAGGTGAGGGGGGGAATTAAGAGATAAACGAGGGTTTCCAGAGTTTCCCTCTTTGACTCCCTTGTAATCTAAGCTAGTAACACCAAGGTTATAAAATGTCAACCTAGAAAACTTCATTCCCTTACTCCAGTTGATACCTTAGGGATGGGATCGGGGAAGCAGCAGGTGTTTGGAGAAGGGAAGCATGCCCTCCCCCAAAGAACTGGCAACTCATAAGCAAAAACATTCCCAGCACATTTCCTTTTATGAGAGGAAACAATGATAATCAACCACACAAAAATAACCACCATCTCCCAGAAACATGTTAAAAATACAGCTATAAAAATCCTGATGTTTCCCCACTTTCACTGGTTCTCCACCCCCATCCCGTTCCCTCCCTGATATATACATACAATTATACATATTTATATAACCTAAAATGTGCCCAATTAGAATTATTTCTCCAACCTGTAAAAAATATTTAAAATAATCGGAATAAGTGGGAGGGAGGTACAGGCCAGTTCCCCAAATAAAGGGTCTGTCTTGCACAACTTTAAAAATAAGCATTCCATCAATTTGAGGACTGTCAGATCAAGTGTGTCTCATGGCTTCTAGCAAATGGAATTCTTGGGACTGCTGGAATGGAGCAAATGTTGACTATTCTGACCCAGAGATCAATGGTCCCCCCCACACACACACAACGGTGCAAGAAATGAGGAAGTGGGAGCCAGTTAGAATCAGATATATTTTTGGTGGTACATACTTGGGTTCCCCCCAACCCAAGTGCCGACTGCATGCTGTGATCAATCAGTGCTTGGGTTGTGGGGATGAATGGACACGTGTGCCGGTTCCCCCAAACCTAAGCGCTGATCTATTACAGCATGTGATCTGTGCTTGGGTTGGGGGAAACCAGCGTACGCACCTGTTTGTCCCACAACCCAAGCGCCGATTGATCAGTGCGCGATCAGCGCTGGGGTTGTGGGGAGGAATGGGCGTGCGCACCAGTTCCCGCCAATCCAAACACCGATCTATTACAGCACACGATCGGTGCTTGGGTTGGGGGGAACCGGCGCATGTGCCCGTTCTTCCCCAAAACCCAAGTGCCGATATCAGTGCAGGGATGGTGTGGCTGGGGAGCTGACCAGGGTCTCCCCATTCACCTTCCAAGCCATGCAGTTCCTGCACCACACTGCCCCTTCGGACCATAATTCACCCTTGTTTCCACCCCCTTTTTTTGGGGGGGGGAGTGCATCTTATGGTCCGACAAATGCGGTAATTTCAACTTGATGATACAGATGGGATTGAAAGATACTGTGAAATGACCAGAGCCTTATGTTGGTTTTGCTTGTTTTCCCCATTATATCTACTTTACTGGCCAGAATCTTAATGGTGTTGGGGTCTCTTGCTGTAGCTCACAAATGTGGTGACAGGATTGTACAGTCAGCCACACGATTGAGCCCGTGACTACAAACTGCCCTGGTTGTGCCAAGCTGCAGAAACCTTATGAGAACATTAACAGGACCCTGGACCCTTTATGTTCACATTCACCTGTGAATTTTTTAAAAATCATTTGAAAATATGTATTTTCAATTTGCTTTCACTGTTTGAACTGCGAAGAACCACAGCACAATATTCAGGGGAAAGCAAAATCCAGTACAGAGCTACGTTCTGATCCACCTATTGTTCTGAGACATACGGATTAGCTCATTTCGTATAAGTATTTACAAGGATTGAATTCCACATGCATTCCTAGGAGTGTTTATGGATTTTTCTTATAATATGAGCAACTAAAGCCATTGATATGTGCAAGCAGCAGAAAGAAACAAAAAACAGGGGGTATTTAAAAAATATATATTTTTTCTTTCATTACTAACTTGGGAATGCTTTTGATGTGAGAATGGGAGAGATTTGAGAAGTAATTATTAGGGTGTTGTTGTCTTATTGTTCCAATGGGGAAAAATTAAAACATGACTGATGTTTCATTTTTAAGGGTAATTTTTGTCCACTATAGAAGTGATCTGCAGTTCTTGTTACTGACATGTGACTTGAACTTAGCTGGGTTTAAAAACGAGTCACTATTTCCCCCCTGCAACCTTAACTTCAAGAGCTTTCTAAATCACTTTCCTACAAAGAAAGAGACAGAATATTGGTCTAAATGGAGCTGCCTGGTTAGGCAGGAATGAGGTACTTCTGCTATTCCCAATCAATTACAATCAAAGGTTTAGCACAGTGCTGCCCAAACCTTTTGGGCTGTGGGCCGGTCACGTGTTTCAGCAGGCCGGTCATGTGGTTCCTTCCACTGGAAGTGGAAGTAAAACACACCTTGCAATCTGTTTTGCAACAAAATGAGATAGATTTTTAGGCTGCCATTTTCTCTGCTTCAACCAAGGGTGCCCAAAGTACGGCCCATAGGCCAGATCCGGCCCCTGATATCGATTCATCCAGCCCATACCACCCTTGCCACTCATGGAAGCAGAAGTAAAATGCACCCATATGTGTTTTACTTCCATTTCCAGGAGAGCCGGATCTGGCCCACGGGCCGTACTTCTTTGGGTACCCCTGCTTTAGCAAGACCTTAGCAAGACAGGAGACTATGTTATGAAGGACAAATCAGTTGCTCCTTAGCAGCAAGTTTTAAGGTGCCCTTTGCTCTCTTAATAAGTCACTCAGTGAGCCACTGTTGACAGTCAACTGACCAGACTTTCCTCCAAAAATCATACGATGAAAGCACCCCACCAGTCCCATTCCACCAGTGACCCCTACACATTCCAGCCTGACATGGGCTAAGTCTCCAAAGATGTGTGGCATCGTGTGTTTTTAGCAAGCAGCTAAGAACAGGAGTAAAAGGCACAAGGATCTCATCCGAAAACCCCCAGAGAACATATTTTAAGGCAAAAGTCAAAATACTGCTGGAGCAAAACCTAAGGCAAATCCACATCGGACAGAAGTGTCCAGGCAGAGGAGAACCAAAAAATGTTCCATTCTGGGCTTTCGGAGCTCTTACAAGGCAGGTGAAAAGAAAGTAAGTTCCTCTGAGTGAAAAGTCTTCGTTTTGGCTCACTGGGAAAAAACAGAAGTGTCCTGGACTATTGTCAAAACAGCAAAAAAGGGCCCTTCCGCCAATACCATGTGTTATGCCCATCCTCTCTCAAAAGATACTGGCATGTCCATAACTTCTAAAAAGGCACAATTTACCCATGTATTCCTTAAATCCAGGAAGATCATGGGTTTTCCACTACAGTGCATAGGCAATGCTTGCATCTCAGGCCCCATATCTAAGCCAGGCAAGTGGCTTGTGAAATCTGAAGGCACTACAGTATAATATAAAAAGCACACAGTGGCAGAGGAAGAAACCCTGCTTCCTCCAATGCAGAGAGACACACAGACTTTACTCCTCTTGTCCAGCCTATGAACGTATGATTTCTTGTCACAGTCACTGGAAGGACAGAGTTAAGGAGCTAAAGGATGAGCTTTGGAGAAGACAGAGGTTGAAGTAGGAGGAGGTCAGGACTGGAACAATATGGAGAAGCTACATGTACACCCTATGTGAGTACTGCAGGACAGTGAGACCTACCCCATGCTGAAGAAGTCATCCTTTACCTACCTCTGCTTGTCTGAGATTGAGGTTGGGGACTATGTCCCTATAGATGGTTTTAGGCTCCCATGACCTTTCACTATTGGTGATGTTGGCTAGTGCTGATGGGAATTGTAGGCCAAAAAAGAAAAAGAAAGAAAATCTGGAAGGTTAGAGATGCCAACAGTCCTCTTTAGGACAAGCCAACCAACAATACTGACTTTCCTCTCAGCCATCTTCAAGTGTGCTTCATACCACCTCAAGAACAACCCCCATCTCCATCTCAACCTCTTCCCTAAACAAGTAGCTGGTGCCATAAACTATCTTTGCCTTTCCTTCTGTAATCAACCACTGACCCATGTTGGGTCTCTGCCTCCAATCAGCAGAAGGGCAAAGACTGAGGTGTGCTTGGGATCTATGAGTCCTCCACACACCGAGTTGTCACTCCCATATCTCTGAAGGCAATAATAGGGCCCAAGCTGGGAGACCTACTTTGATTTTGCTTCTCAGGAGAAATTCCCACTCTTCCTGTGGAAACGATTTCTGCCACCTCTTATACACAGAAGACTGATTAATGCTCCCACAGCCTGGGAATCATTATAAATTTCCCCCACAAAAGGGAATATGCAAAGGAGGAAAAATAAATGTAATTTATCTATAGTGGCTGCCTGCAAGTAGGATGCTCATTTTACAAAAGAGATGGCCCTCAAACCTCACATTAAAACCCATCAGCTAAGTTCTTTCAGGAAGCAGAAACATAATCTCTTTTACAAAGGCAGCCAATTCCCTCTGTCTAGAACTTATGTCTTCTATAGCCCTAAATTTGCAGCTATCTAAGAGTTTAGGCTCTTTTCTTAGGTTTCTTCCTCCAACCTCCCTTAGATACTTTCCAGTCAGTAAGTAACCAATGCCAAAAATAAAGCAGGACACCTATAACTCCTGTCCTCAGAAATGTAGGACAACATCTGTAAGAGGCAGGAGGAGAATGGAATGCTGTTGAGATGCAGTAGGTACCTGGGTCTGGTCCTTGTGTAGCATCCCCAACCTGTTGGCATGGGAACGGGCAAGGTTATGGTTCCTCTTTTGGTTGGAAGGGAAAGGACCACTGATTTGGTCCCATTTGGTATGAGGAAGAAGGGGTGCGAATGAAGTCCTGGTCTCCACATCCCACAATATAATGGGCAAGGGCCCCGCAAACCATTAAAATACAGCATCCAGGAGATTTTCTCCCAGGGCTTCAAGGTCATACTCAAGACACTAGGTTGTCTTCTGATGCCCCATGGGAAATAAGTGCTCTCTGCTGCCCCCTGCAGGGTTTCATGTGCACTGCCCTGCTTGTTGAGATGGGCAGGAACTAGGCTTGGGAGAGCAGGCTGCCCTGCTCAAGAGAAGGGAAGCAGCGGAGATGGGCTTACACCCCTCTTTCCCCTGCCCAAAGGGTGCCCCCCCTGTAGTCACTAGCTGATAGTCCGGTGCTGCTTTAGCACTGTATACACGTTGTCCACTTTGCTGAGTCTCTCAAAGAATGGCAACAGATCAAGAAGCTCTGTGTCAGCCATGTTGTCAAACCACGAAGCCACAGGCACCTACCAGGAAAGAAAGAGAGAGGGAAGAAGTGAAGGAGTTACATGCTCTCTTTTTTTGTTAAAGCAGTTACTAAGAATAGGTGGCTGAGAAGCAAGGAAGTCCTGCAGAAACAGCTGCCTACCTAAGTATTTAGGATGTAGCTTATACGGCTGCTTGTTGGTTCACAGATCCACCGGAAGCATTTTCTTGAATAAAGTGATCTTGTGTCTCTACACTGGCTGAACAATTTTTCTACAAAACAGTGGCCCAGTACTGTCCGACTCTAGGTGGTGCTCATCTCCGTTTACAGCCAAAGAACTAGTGTTGTCTGTTTCTGCAGATGTTTCCATGGTCATGTGGCAGGCATGACTAGACGCTGGAGTGCATGGAATGCTGTTACCTTTCCCACTTGCAATTTTTTGCTTTCAAAATGCTAGATTGACAGGAGCTGGGACAGAGATGGGAGCTCACTCAATCGTGTAGCATTCGGGTCTCGAACTGCTGACCTTCCAGTCATCAAATTCAGCGTCTTAACCACCAAGGCCCCTGCATCTTAACATGGATCTGCCCAAATATTATAAAAAGGAAGGGGAGATCTCAAACTTGGTTCTCCCACTATGTGCCTCCCTGTAATCTATCTCTCACCAGGAGTGATAGATTACAGGGGGCTCTGTTGATCAGAAAAGCAAAAAATGACAACATGAAAACCAATACCTTCAAGAATAAAGAAAAAAAGCTGCCTCTACATGCATCCTTTTGAAAGTTTATCTATACCAGTGGTTCCCAACAAGGGGTACACAGCCCACTAGTGGACTTCAATTCCCAGAAGCCTAAGTCAGTACATTGGCTGATCAGTGCTTTGGGGAAATGACTTAGGCTTCTGGGAATTGAAGTCCCAAAACCAGCATTTGGGAAACACTGACTATACACATCATCAGAGCTCAAGAAAAGTATCAACAAGAAAGCGCTCTTATACCCTAATATCCACAAAGGTGTATGGCCCTTTCACAATACAAAATGTACACAAACCCCAATTGACTTATTAGCCTTTGCCAGTCAAAAGGCTGGCTCATTTGCCCTGTTTAGAGACTGTCTTTTCAGCTGAATTCAGCTGGGCTTTGTGTCCAACTTGGAGAAAGTTGGCATGCGAAATGAAAACTCTACTTAACACACCCCACCAAAACTCAGATGTTTGCCCGTTACCCAACCACTACCTACAGCATTGTCTGGGTGGAAGACATAAGAAGCGGGTGAATTGTCCACGATGATGATCCGCGTCAGGTCACGGCCCAGGCGGCTGAGATCCTTAACGTAGTTCCCACGGTGGAAGACGCAAGACTCGCGGAAGAGGCGGGCTCTGAACGCACCCCACTTATCAAGCAGGTCAGCCACAGGATCTGCATACTGGGCATGGGGAGGAAGGGAATGGCCATCAATTGAGCTGCACTCTCAGGGTGTATTTTGTGTCAAGTGTGTGCGCCTGCTGCACAATAAAGATTTGGATGGTTTGCATTTTTCTCTTCCTCTCCATACATGGCTATTTGTTTTCCATTCCACCTGTTCCTGCAGGAAAGTGGACTACTTTCCAGAATTCCTGGCTGCTACCTGTTGCTCAGGTAGGAAAACTAGGATCCAAGTTCAAGGAGGAGGAGAAAAGATTACAAGCCCTTTCTCAAGTATATGTAGGAGTGTGTTTATGTACCAGTAAGTTATTATCTGTACTTAGAATCTTCAAGCAACTCTGGCTTTGGAGTTCTGGAAGCTGTGGATCCACATGTAACTCCCCCAAAATGTGCATTTTATTAAAGCTGCTGAGACACCTGGTTTTTACAAGTGTTTTTATTATAACTAAATACCCAAAAGGCTGCCTTTCCCCAAAAACTTTGGTCAACCCTACTTTGGTGAGGAAATTCATCCTTTCTGCCGCAACATGCAGCAGAGGTACACAGACCTTGGTCGTGTTAATCTAACTTTAATCCACCAGCCTTCACAATTCTGCTTAGAATTAAAGAACAGGGTGCCTCCTCACATTGTAAGCAGGAGAACCTTTTCCCACTCCCAGGATTGAACACAGCTCCTAAGGCTTTTGTAGAAGTCATTCCTGGTTATCCTGAAAGTTCATCATTTTGGCAGCTCTAAATTAGCAGGGCAGGGGGAGTTGATTTGTTGTACGTTAAACAACTGAAAGCCCAGAGATTTATCTGTATTTCTTGATCTAACCTCTGTCACAGCATGGGAAAGCTACTCTTGGGCACTACCCTTTACAGAATTCTTCAGCCACTTTGGTCAGTGGAATTTGCTTGCACTGAGAAACAAGATCAATGTTAAACCCATTCCTTCTCCAATATGGCTTGTCTTGTCTATCTAGTGCCTCAATATACTGTACCCTCGTTTTTGTTCTTGCTGATATTTATAATTTATTCATTTTTAAAAAAAATTATATTGCAAAGGTTTTTTTAATAAGTTGTAAGCTGCCCAGAATGGGAAAATATCCTAGATGGGCAGGATATAAATAAATAAAAATACCCCATCAGAATATACCGTACTGATCACGTGTGCGTGTGTGCGCACACGTGTATGTACGCGCATGCATGTGTGTGTGTTTTGAGAGGGAAGGGAATCTCACCTTTGCCAGACTGGCAGTGAAGAGAACACACTCAAAGAGCTCCCCCATCCGCCGCAGAAACTCATCCACATGGGGCCGCTTCAGGACATACACCTGGGGGGAAGGGCAAGTGTGAGGGTAAAGTCAAGAGATGGGGAGGAAGGACACACACACATATGTGCACTACAAGGCCATAGCCAGAGGGGGCGAGGGGGAACCCTCCTGAGCTAACAGCTCACCCCCCCAACCCATCCCAGGATGCCAATGTTTTAATTTATACAGTACAGTAATGCCTCGGATAACGCTGAGACTTGGTTCCACAAGTCTTGGTGTTATCCGATTTTTAGTGTTACCCGATCCATGTTAAAATCCTATGGGATGGATCGGATAACGTTAAAGCTCCATAGAGATACATTGTAACCGCACAGGCTTTAGCGGTTGTTATCCGATCCATCCCATAGGACCTTAACGTTATTCGATCCAATTCTCCACCCCAGATTGCTTAACGTTATGCGATTTTAGTGTTATCCGAGGTAAACGTTATCCGAGGTATTACTGTATATGTGTTTGTCATTGTTGCCCCTCCTGAAATTTTTCTTGCCCTCCCAAATCTAGAATCCTGGCTACGGCCCTGGTGCGCTAACAAACCAAACCTTGGGGGACTTCACATCCTGCCTCCTTAACAGACATCTGGAGAGCACAGCATCATAGGCTATTCCTCCCTCAAACAGGCCAGTCCTGAGTATTGGAAAACCCCTCTAGGGCAATAAGAAAGTTTGGCTAGAAGAAACAAATTGCTCCAGAAACACAGGAAGCTAAAAAAAAAAACACTTTATACCAAGTCAGACTATTTGTTCATCTAGCCCAGTGATGGCTAGCCTTGGCACTACAGGTGTTCTTGGACTTCAATTCCCGGAAGCCCTGACCAGCAGGAGTGTTGACTTGGGCTTCTGGGACTTGCCGTCCAAGAACACCTGGAGTGGCAAGGTTGGCCATCACTGATCTAGCCTAAAATTGAGGACTGTCAGTCTGTGGTTACATTTCATGCTATTCACAGCATTCCCTTTCAACGTTCCTGTCTCACCAGATCCAGAAGACATCCACTGTGCATATGTGTTTGAGAGAGAATTAAAACTGAGGTTCTACAATTAAACATACATGGTTGAGTTTGGAAAGATTGTGACAGAAGGTGTGTCAACTAGTGGGAAGAGTCCAGACAGGAACTGTCTGATTTGACCGGCAATAATGTATTTATCATCATCTGTCACCTGAATCTTTGCAACCGGATGTGGCAAGGATTGAAACAGCAACTTTCCACGTGCAACATTTGTAATCTCTTTCCAACAAAACTGGACACTTGGACAAGATGGCACTGCTCAGATACAAGCTAGCAGAGCATAAGACAAATACACCTATTACTGAAACGTGTATAACATTTGCCATCCTTCTCCTTAATGCTACTGCAATGCTTTCTTGGTACTCCTTTCAAAGTATTTTTTTTAAGCATTTTAATTTTTGACATGGAGGTCCTACTGACCTTAATAAGATGTAAGCTTGTTTTCCCTTGGATCAGGGACCAATACTGATAGGAAAAAACCCACAATTTTCTATCCCACAGTTTAATTTGTTTCATAGGAAAACAAATTGATGGCATTCTGGCTCCAGGTGAAACAGACCTAGGAAGCACTGCCCAGTAAAGAGGGTGAGAGACAAGTAATCCACCACATCTAATAGAAGGAACTCTAATACAATAATAATAACAAAACCAAGTTAATTTTGGACTTCTCATAAAACAAACTAACCATCTTTTTATATGCAAGTTCTCCCTGTGTTCTATTTGGGGGGGGGGGAATTGGGGGGGCAGGATGTGATTTTAGATAGAATAGAAAAGAAGGACTGTGTGCTCATGTGCATATGGATGAAAGGATACAGTATGGGCACAATAACATAGGCTGGCAGCTTGCATAAAACAAACGGCTAAAGGACCAGCCACGTACTTTTAAATCTTTGGAGTGAGAACTTCAGGACCACTAGCTGAATTCAGCTACCCTGGCCACCTCCCCTGTTCAGCTTCATCTTAGGCAAGGATCCCCTCACAAGTCCCACTGCCTTCTGAAGAAATTCCCCCTCAAATTAGGGTTGGGAAAACAGTTCCTATCTGACCCACAGTTTCAAGAAGGCCTCCCTGGGGCTACAGCTCAGTTAAGTCTGATTTCTCCAAAGGATAAACTGAGGCAGCTACTGAGCAGGCAAGTTCTAGAAATCCCAGTGGATAAGGTCTCACCCACTTCCCATAACTGAAAATAGTAGATAAACTGCACAGCTGATATTGGCGCTCAAGCAAGCCTATGGGTCAATATGTTTTTTCTTCTCCACAGTTGTATAAATTTGCTGAAATGTGTACAGGAGAATGAACATGGCAGGGCAACATACACCAAAAAAGTCAGAAAATCTTAGTGTTATAGCAAATGTACTAAATAAATGCACTTGAAAATTAATTTGCTAATATTAATCATTTCATCAAGTATAGATTTATCAAATATCATAAAATTAAATTTACTCTGTTAATCCTTACTAGTCACTAATAAGAAGTGTAACTTTAAAATTAAACCACTAATAATGCCCCAAGGTCCCTGAATTACCTCAAAAGCAAAAAACAATGTGAAATGTTTGGTACTCAAACTGTTAAGTTTCATGGGTGTTAAAAATTACAGTAATGAATTTTAAAATCACTGTTAAGTACATTCTACAGATTATTTTAGCTAATTAATCCCAAACTTTGTGGTGGCCCTGCTTACTTTGGGCTGTGGCACCATTTTCAGCCACCATGATTATCTAGTACCAGTTCAGCCTATCGGCAGAAGAAATCTCCATGTACCTGAGGCACTGCTCACTTTTAGGAGGCTACACCTTCTTATTTGCAAACATCTCTCTAAGTGAAAGACCTAGGACTAGCTCAGGGGTCAGCAAACTTGGCTCTCTAGGTCTTCTTGGACTTGAATTCCCAGAAGCCCAAGTCAATACACCTGAAGATCAGGGCTTCTGGGAATTGAAGTCCAGGAACATCTGGAGAGCCAAGTTTGCTGACCCCTGGACTAGCTCTATATGTATCAAGAACACAAAGGGAAATACTCCCCTCCAAACTAGTCTCTAACGCCTGGTTACGATCCCACCAAATTCTCATTATTCTGTCTCTCTCTCTCTCCCTCTCCCTCCCCCTCCCTCTCTCACACACACTTTCTGTCCACAGTAGACCCATAAGCTGTGCACATGGGGTGGGGTAAATATATAGGTCCCAATTCTTTTAGAAGGCCTGGCTAGCCTTAAGAATCTAATGCTACAGACATGTATACTGCCTACTCCCCACGTTGATTCTAGATTTGAGTTGTCACGTGCTATCCGGAGTCCACTGAGTAGATAAGTACTGACTCACAGGCAATAAATCCTTTGCATAGAGAATGGGAGCTTCCTACATTTCACCGCATGGCACTCAGTGTCCAATGGGAAATAATACCACCCCAAGATTTGAAAAGACATAGTCAGGCCATCCCAGATCCATGCAGACACATGACTCTTGTGCTCAGTAATCTTCAAAGGCTGGCACACAAAACTCATCTCTCCACTCCGGCAGATGCTACTGGCTGCCTCCAAGGCCAAGTAATCGAGAACAGGCTGACTGCAGTACCCACAGCCTATCCTGGATTACTTGAACCTGGTCACAGCCTCCAGAAGTATAGGGACCAAACACAACTGGGCCAGAACAACAGAGGAGGAAGAAAGTTCAGTCCTACTTTCCATTACAGACAACCCACCCTGCCAGCCATCCCCAGCTGAACTGGATGGAATTGTTCCCATTCCCTTGGGCAACTCAAGCTCCACTCCAGAAATCTTGTATCCACCTCAAGATGGCACTGTCCCCTCACCAATGCATGACCCCCATTGTCTCCGTACCTGATGCATCACTCCATCAATCTCCACCGGGATGATGAAATCGGCATTGTTCACTGGCTGGGGAGGGATGCAAGAGAGTTGGTATGTTAGATCTCAGCAGGGTTCCTCAGCAGTCTCAGCTATTGAAACCATTCTGGCTAATCCTTACCTCAACAGGTTACTTTGACAACAGCTTCTTTGGGCTTCTTGAAGCAGGCAAAGCTTGGAAATATTTTTTCTTTGCACCCCAACTCTCAGAATCCAACAGCCTGCCTTACATAATTTGTAGTCCCTAAGGTAACGCTTTCAAGCTCTAGAACAGGGAAAGAACATGGTCCAGAATGCAAAGGCTTGGGTGGTGTTGTGGTTCAGGCATTATGCCCATGCCTTGTCACTGCTCCAGGAGCTGCACTGATTACCAGTGTGCCTCCGGGTGCAATTCAAGGTGCTGGTAATTATCTTTAAAGCCCTACATGGTAGTGGGCCAGGATACTTAAGAGACCGTGTCACTCCAAGAACATCTGCCTGTTCTACCAGAGTGGACCGGAGAGGGTCTCTCATTGTTTCATTGGCTAGAGGGGCACATCTCTCTAGCACTAGAAAGAGGGCCTTCTTAGTGTCCGCTCCGGCCCTATGGAACCTCCTGCTAATTGAGTTGCGTCTCCAGATGGAGTTGCTGCCCTTTAGGAAAGGGCTAAAGACATGGCTGGCAGGGCAGGTGTGGGGCACCAGTGGTGTGGCTTGCTGGTTAACTCATTGAAATACTCTCTTTCTCTTTTAATCTCTTAACTTTCTAATTTATTTTGTTTTGGATAATACAGTCAAACCTCGCATAAAGAACGCTTCGCTTAAAGAGTAACTCGCTTAAAGAGCAGGATTTTCTCTGAATGTTTGCTTCGCTTAACAAATAAAACCAACCAAAAACTCACTTAACAAATAAATTGGGGTCCGCAATCCCCCCCACAATTGGTTATTTACAATGGTGTTTCGCTTAAAGAGCAAACTCACTTAAAGAGCAATCCTGTGGAATGCATTATGCTCTTTAAGCGAGGTACAACTGTACTTCTAATGGGGTTTATATTGCTTTTAATTATGACTGGTTACTGTGTAATTTTACGTGAGCTTCCCTGAGTCAGGTTCCCTGATTGGGCGGCATACAAGTGCGAATAAATAAATAAATAAATTCTCAACCTGCACCCCGTGGCACCATTTCATGTGCCCTCCCACTGCCTCCACCACACCCGGAAGTGCCATGTGGTAGAGGAAGGGGAAAATGGCTGTCCAGCCCCAGAAGTTGTCTGAGGAAGCTGTGACCTGGCCTCTGGCTTAAAAAGGTCAAGAACTCCTACTTCAGACTTTGGTCCTTCCTACAAGTAAATTGTATTCTCCACTCCACACCCCTAATACTGTCCATCCGCAGCAGGTGTATAATGAGTTGTGAATCGAGGCTTTCCACCCTGCTTTAAAAGGACCAATGGAAAATCACAGTCAATGAAAAGGGAGCACAGAATCTGGCTGGCTATAACTGGACAGCCCTTAACCAGATCTCTTGGGTTTGTCAAGGAGATCTTGAGTGTTTCTCAGCAAGAAAATGGGTGGAGGCACAATTTGCCCATCCCAATTTTGGAACACAGAAGTCTCAGTGCCATAGCCACCAAAATAAAACAGTGCAACCTGAGTAAGCTGTTTTTTAAAAAGGCAGCTAGATAGCTATGTCCTTAAGATGGTACTAAATTCAGGTTGATAGGAACTGTATATTCGTTAGGTTCTGCTCAGCTCAGGAGAGAGAGAAGAACAGATTATACAGAGCTAAGTGGGAGTTAAAACTCTGGACCTCATTCTCAGGTCTGGGAAGAGCATTCTAGTCAGGAAGTAAAAATACAAGAAGAACCATGTTGGAAGATTATTTCTGAAAAATTATCTAGGATTAGGAAAGATGACCTATCTAGCCAATCAGAAGCTTACACACTGACCATGAGAAGCCTACAGGAAGTTCACAGGCAGGGCATGCAAGACAAGCATCCTCTGTGTCGCAGGCAGGATGTCCCTGAACAGCAGTTGCTGAGAAAGCAAGCAAGAGGATACCCTTGCCTTGTCAGTCCTGGCTGTGAACTTCCTGTAGGCTTCTCATGGTCAGTGTGTAAACTTCTGTATATCAATAGCTGATGCAGTAGATGGTTCAACTCCTTATTTGGTTATGAAAACATACTGGGAATGGTGAGTGGTGACGGTAAACCACTCTGTGAACCCTGAAAACCCCATCCTGTTTGTCATAAATCAGAAGTGACCCAATGGCGTGGAACAAATCTGTATCTGTGTTTAACACATACATAAACACAGGAATACTCCCATACAGATATATATGGCAGCACTTTTAGTGTTAAGGTTTTTTTTTTAGGGAAAAACACGTTTTAAATGCACATAGCAACAGTGGAGACTAAAAATGCCCTTAGTGGCTGGCAATATTGTTTTCCTGCAGTTTGTGTTCCTCAACTATTGAGGACATATTTGCTGTTTATTCTATGGCAGTGGTGGTGAACCTATGGCACATGTGCCAGAGGGAGCAATCAGCACCCTCTCTGTAGGCACGCACACCATCACCCCAGCACAGTTTGTCCAGTCCCTCTGCTCAGAAGCCCATAGGAGCACTTCCTCCCTCCCATGTGGTGTGAGGGTGCAGGTCAGATGGCAGCCTGTTGAGTCTGTGGTAAAGGTGAATTTGGCCACTTGGTCTCTAAAAGGACACAGCTCTATGGGGTTTTTTTTTTTTTGTTTCATTTTAAACAGCTCTGCCCTTCTCAACAGTTCTGCTGCTAGAAAAGCCAGAACGTGACAAAAAAATGTGTAGATATAAGCAAGGGGATTGTGCTTCAATCTGTTCCCAGCCTGGACTTCCCACACCAGGAGTCTCTCTCAGCTGCATTTCTTAATCAACCCATGATCAGGTGTTGCAGTTCATAAGAATCTTGCTTTGACATAAACAGCTTTTTGAGGAAGAAGATATTGCAGAACGGGTTGGAGCAGTAAATGCCAATCTCTTCAAAGAAAGATCGCTTCAGGTGAAGGAGCAAAAAGGACCCAAAGTGGATTGGGCTATTTTAGACACCGGGACACAAAATTCCATAAGTGCCCAGGAGTAAAAAAGAATGCAGGGCTGTTGTATTTAATTAAAGAATGATTTGCTGCTTTTTTACAACAATAACCAGAGTCATCTCCTAGAGGCAGTCACTTCATTCTGCCCAGCAATAATAGAGCCTGCCCTGGTCCTGATCTGAAGGGGGATGGGGTGGTGGCACTGAGGACCTTTAGGGGTGGGTGGACTGACCTTAAAGGAGCTATGGACCAGCGTCTCGTCCAAGTCGATAACCACACAAATTTTGCTGGCATCTTGTGGCTTGGTTTCTGGCAGCAGGTACTTGACAGTTGCCTAGAGAGAGACATAAACAAATATAAAGGGGAGGAGAAAGCCTTGTGAGGGACTGCAGGTGATGGTGACCAGGAGGTGAAGAGTCCAGCCTTTGAAAAACTATGCTGTGTAATGTGGGAGTCAGAGTAGGGACATAAACAAGAGGCTCACACATTTCTGTTCACAACCCCTTGAGGTCCTCCACTTTTCTCCTTTATTCTCTAGGAAATCGTTTTCTCTCTCCTTTTCATCTCTGATGCTGCTGAGCTACCAAACCAGTGCCTGGGGGGTACCAATGACTGGCTCCAAGAGTTCAGTCTAGAGACCAAGTAGGAAGGCACGGAGGGACCACTGAGTTGAAAGGACTGGCAGCCAAAGTGCCTTTTTCATTCCAAATCCTCACTTCATAACCTGTGATTCAGCAGGCACCAAATCTGCTTTTGGGGTGTGAGCTGAGAGGGAGTGACTGGGTTGGCCTGGTCCAGGCTCTAAAGATCGTTTACTGTCAACTCTGAACTCCACCAAAGGCACCTGCAGTTAAATAACTCAGCACCAGAGGGTGCCAGCAATAAGGATCAGGAGGATTTCCTAAAATCCGCTCAACTTTCACTGTCAGCTTAGCAAGAACTGGTAATTCAGCAGCCTTAGGCGAGGATGATTAAAGGTTCCAATAAACCCACTGATCTAGCTGGCAACCTAGGCTACACCAGAGCCTCATGGACTCGCTACCTCCTCCAAAGTCCACTGGGCTTCACAAGAAACTAAAAAACTGAAACTATTGATGACTAGAGGGAGTTTTATACACTGCCTATGGGCAGCAAGCAATAAATCTTGTGGAGTGACAGAAGATCCTAATTTAGCCCTCGCAAGCTGACCTGAAAAGTCTGGGAAATTGAGAAGTGTTAAAAAAAAAGTTAAATAGAGCTCAGGAAAAAAATTACTTTTTAATGATTTGAAATACCGGAATCCCCTACCAGCACGGCAGACGCTTGGAGCTTAATTTTGAAGGACAACTTTTCTAAGTCCTGGAAACTCCACTTCAAATTAACTTCACCACCCTTACCCCTTGGTTTTGTAACCTCTGGGACAAATAAAGGCTCGTGTTTGCTCTTCTCTGCCAAGGATCATTGCCTTCCCATGGCGAGGGGGCTTGTGTGGTTCAATGAGGCTATGGGCTACGCCATGTAGGACCACCCAAGATGGACAGGCCACAGTAGAGAAGTCAGACTCACTTGGTAACCCATTCCAGTGAACTTGCCAAGAAAGCCCCATGGCTAGTATCAAAAGACTAAATGATAATATTTTTGACAGTGGAGCCTGATGTGCTATGGTCCATGGGGTCGCAAAGTGCCGAACTCGACAATGCAACTGAGCAACAAAAACAAAGTACGCCTATAAATACAGGAGGAAAACTCAAGTCTTTTTAGCTGAACTTGTAGACCTGGCAATCTGAGTGTTGGAGGCAGGTATGTAGCTATGTACAGTAAAACCTCGGATAACGCTAAAACTTGGTTCCACAAGTCTTGGTGTTATCCGGTTTTTAGTGTTATCCGATGCATGTTAAAATCCTATGGGATGGATTGGATAACGTTAAAGCTCCATAGAAATACATTGTAACCGCACAGGCTTTAGCGGTTGTTATCCGATCCATCCCATTGGACCTTAACGTTATTCGATCCAATTCTCCACCCCAGATTACTTAACGTTATGCGATTTCAGCGTTATCCGAAGTAAATGTTATCTGAGGTATTACTGTATGTCATTTATATCCCACCTATCTGGGATATCTTCCCAGTCTGGGCGGCTTACAAGATATTTTTTAAAAATCTTTGCAATAGAAAATTTTGTTGTTGTTGTTTAGTCACACAGTCAAGTCCAACCCTAATAGAATATTGGACATAAATAATAAACAAACTAAATAAATTATAAATAACAACAAAAAACAGAAACTATAGCTCTTCTGTTGTGCATTTCTTCCGCGTTGTCATCATGTGCCACCTTCCCTACTTCTGGGCCATCTTGGCATGTGAGCAAAGATGAGCACCTGTAAAGCTCAGTGGGTACAAATTGCTGGGCTCACCTGCCATGCCCCAATCTGCAGCCTTAAAAAGAATCCTGGCATATGCAGAATTTTAAGTGACCTCCCTACAAGTACAGGAGGGCTATTACTGTGTCACAGAAGGCTAACCAGTACATATTAAACCATCGAAGGTACATTCTTTCAAAGGCTCTTAAGCTCTTGTGAGGTGCACATGGCTTTTGGGTCATGTGACAGGGCCTATTAAAATCAGAAAGCTCTCTCACGTCCAGCCTGACATCTAACAGTTTGAGCACTGAGAATAGCACTAGCAGTTAAACTTATATCCCGCCCCATAGCACTTAGTACACTCTTTGGGTGGTTTACCAGTAATTAGCATTTTGCCACCAACATTTTATCAATGGGTAAATGAGTCAATCTTGAATCCAATCAGGACTGAACTCACAATGTTTTGACTGCAGTACAGCAGTTTAACTACTGTACCACCAGGGCCCAGAATATTAGCATGAGGCCAGCAATTGGGCTTGGAATATAATGGAGGGGAAGAAACTTAACTTAATAAGGGGAAAACAGAGAGACTGTGTATAGGGGAGGGATGCTCTCTTTTGAAAGAATCTTAGCGCTTCCTTGGCTAGCCAGATCTAAACAGAGATTACCATGCTGGCTATGGGATTCTGGCAGTCGTCTTCCAAAAGTGTAGCATTCCCCATCTTTGGTTTTCAGGCACCCCAAAAGACCAGACCCAGACTGCCAGGCAAGATCCTCACTGGATCTTGTTTTCATGGGTATGAATAATAATACAAGCTCCCTGACTGGGAGCTGGGCCTACCTTGGTCAACGAGCCATTCTCTTCCACCAGTAGTGGGGCATTGTTGTTGACAGGGATAGGCTCCGAGTTGTCATGGCAAAGGCAGCAAAAGAGAGATTGGAAGATGCTGCGGTTCCTGGGCTTCTTGGAAGGCGATGGGTGTTGAGCACCTGTAAGGAACAGAGACAACACATGTAGTCGTGACACCGGAGGGCTTTTTGGTCAAATCCTCTCTCCTCCCTCATTCTCTTTCAAGCTGCAGAGAAGGATTTCTCACAATACAGAGTTCCAACTACATAGGCAAGGCATTGCATGGCTTGTGTCAGGGATTTCCTTTATTCTCCCCCTTGCAAGGGCCAGATGTGCCCCCTTTCCAAGGTTTGGAGAACCCCCTTCCCAAATAAAGTGCAGGGAGACTGCAACAAGCTGCACTCTTCCAAATGGTTCAGCATCTTAAAGAGAGTCCCTTGGCCACAAGGTAGAGCAGTTTCTCCACCACCACCCCCTTTGTGCTTGTAGAATTAAAGCAGGAATGGGCAAGATACAACCCATGGACAGCATGTAGTCCTCAGGAGCCTGGATACAGCTACCCTTGAACCCTTCAGTGACACCTCACCCCAAAACATGATTGTTTTAAAAATGGGATGGAGATCAGTGAAGCATCTGCTGAGCCTTTGAAAGTTGCCCACCTAGAGTTTAAAGTATAGATCGACTCCACTTGGTGTATACATGTGAAAGCACAATCTGTGCACACACAAAAAGGAGTACATTTTCATCTGCATGTATGGCAAGGGGAGCATTTGCTTTGGATCAGCTGTGGCCTGGGGAAGAGAGGCAAAAGGGGCACCATCGCAATGCAGACATTGACATCTACACAGTAGAGAACAGGATCTGTATCAGACCAAAGTTTATGTATCCTCGTTGGACAACTATTTGCCTAACATCATGGAGGTAACCCTAAATTGGTTTCAGCGTGTAGCTATAACTATAGAGTGTTCCTATCATGCTGTTTCTTTAATGTTGGGAAGAAGGTTCATAATGGACCATGAATAAAAACTTTGGGTGTGCGGGCGTGCATGTTTTAAATACAGTAATACCTCGGATAACGCTAAGACTTGGTTCCACAAGTCTTGGTGTTATCCGATTTTTAGTGTTATCCGATGCATGTTAAAATCCTATGGGATGGATTGGATAACTTTAAAGCTCCATAGAGAGACATTGTAACCGCACAGGCTTGTTATCCGATCCATCCCATAGGACCTTAATGTTATTCGATCCAATTCTCCTCCCCAGATTACTTAACGTTATGCGATTTTAGCGTTATCTGAGGTAAACGTTATCTGAGGTATTACTGTACAGTGGAACCTCAGTTAATGTAATTAATGCATTCTCTAGGACGTTTCTTACAGTGAAAATTACTTTAACTGAATTTCCCATAGGAATGCACTGAAAACAAAAATACTTTAACTGAAATGCAGTTTCCCATAGGAATGCACTGAAAACCAATTAATCTGTTCCAACAAAAAAATTCCATAAACCGAGCCACTATTTCCTATGGATTTCCTTTTGTTGTGCGGTTTTTATGTTAACTGAGCTGTTAGCTAACCGAGGTTCCACTGTAATATGTTTGGTACTGCAAGGGAGAAAACACAAAATAAAGGGACATTAACCAAAGGTGTTAGGGAGACATCCAAATGACTCCATTGCTCGGTAGCCACAGTTTCTGCCACCGAGGCAGGCTTATAGCTCTGTTCACTTGGAAGAGAAAGATGGGGAAAGTGGAATCTGACAAGATTGGGCAAAAACTAGACTGGGGTGAGGAAAGTGGATTGGGAAGAGGACAGACATGTCTCTCTGTGGAAGATGCCTGGCAAATTAGATCCACAGGCATGATAGGAGCTGAGACCAAGAGGAGGAGAAAGGTGGACTGCCGCTGGTAGAAGAAAAGGAGCTAGGTGGATCTCTTGGGACAGGATAGAGACACAAACTGGGCAAGGGAGGTCCCTTTGAGTATGGTGAGAAGGACAGGGGGAGACCAGGTTAAAAGCTTACAATCTGAGTTTGGAAAAAGGTCTTCCAAAGCCAAGCATTTGTTTGCATTCCAACTTCCTGGCCTTCTTCACAGCACAGCTGATTTGCTCAGAGCAGGGGCCTATTTTTCCACATTCCACAATGGAAATACAAACATTGCCACACAAACATCATTTCCTAATTCTTCGCAAATGAGAAATATAGGACCCCGTTCTTCTTCCGTCATGCACACAGCCGGGGTGTGGGGGCAACTGGCTGGCTGTTAATTAATGTTCTATCTCCAGGGCTCTGGATTAAAGTCACTTCCCCACCTAATCCTTTTGTACTGAGTGGTTCCTGCTTCCTAATCCAGCCCCAGATAATGAGATTCTCACTACTCTAAGATGCCCTGGATCACACAGGCCAGCAGAAAAGCAGCAGCTGGAGAAGCCAGTCCGGAAAAGGAAAGGTGAGCCAGAAATGCAGTAATGGACAAGAACTTAGTCCCAGCAGCTTTGCACTCCGGAATCACACACAACCCCTTCTGCAAATCCCAAATCCAAGGTGAAAACTAATGTCCACTAAGATTTCCATTCCTTCTTTCGGCTGTTCCAACTAACAGATCTTCTTGCTATCCTAGTCAAGCACTTAACAGGTAGCTCACTGCAGATGGTGATTGCAGCCATGAAATAAAAAGGCAACTGATTCTTGGGAGGCAAGCAATGAGAAACCTGGGGAGCTTAGTGAAAAGTAGAGACATTAAATTGCAAACAAAGATTCGCATAGTCAAAGCAATGGTATTCCCTGTGGCAATGTATGGTTGTGAGAGCTGGACCATTAGGAAAGCTGAGCGCAGAAGAATAGACGCCTTTGAGATGTGGTGTTGGAGAAGGGTTTTGAGAGTCCCCTGGACAGCGAGGAGAACAAATAGGTCAATCTTAGAAGAAATCAACCCTGACTGCTCCTTAGAAGGTCAAATAGTAAAGATGAAGCTAAAGTACTTTGGACATCAAATGAGAAGAGAGGATTCACTTGAGAAAGCCTTGATGCTTGGAAGGGTCGAGGGCAAAAGAAGAAGGGGACGGCCCAAGATGAGATGGCTAGATGGTATTGTAGAGACAATGGGCACATAGTTGAGTGAGTTGAGGGGGATGGTGGAGGACAGGAGTGCCTGGCGGGCAGTGGTCCATGGGGTCGCAGAGGGTCGGAATCGACTGTGCAACTGAACAACAACAACAAGATCTTGTTCCTACAAAATAACCAGACAGAACCCAGAGAACAGCCCTAATAACGATTTTTCAAAATTGGTCAGACAAGATCCCTACCTGAACCAAGAAAACTAATTTAGAAAAAGAGAGCTTTTACTCTCGTCTAGCTTCCAACTTTTACTCTCGTCTAGCTTCCAACTTTTCTCTTGTCCACTCCCTGACGCTCAAATCAAAATTGGCGTACTGTATTCTTCTTTACTTCCTCTTTTACCCCATCGGGTGTCCAGGGACAGAAATGGCACATTTCCTTTTATTGTATCTTCCCACCAGATGCATAGTTCCTTCAAAACTGTCAATCCTAGAAGAAATCAACCCTGACTGCTTCTTAGACGATCAAATAGTAAAGATGAAGCTAAAGTACTTTGGACATCAAATGAGAAGAGAGGATTCACTTGAGAAAGCCTTGATGCTGGGGAAGGCGGAGGGCAAAAGAAGAAGGGGCGGCCAAAAATGAGATGGCTAGATGGTATTGTAGAGCAAGGGGTACAGAGCTGGGTGGGCTGAGGAGGATAGCGGAAGACAGAGGTGCCTGGCGGGCAATGATCTATGGGGTTGCAAAGGGTCAGAATCGACTGTGCGACTGAGCAACAACAACAATTTTTAAAACTTTCAAATGAAGCCCAATTTGACCTTCCAAATAAACAATCATGAAATAAACGCAACCTGTGGAATGAGACAAGCCCAGGCTAAGACCAATAGCTGCCTTTTAATTTCTTAAGGGAATCCTTCTTATAATGATGTGCTAACTGTTCAACCACAACCTCTTTGGTCTCAAAGTGGGATTAGACATGCATCAAATGACAGGTCAGCCCACCTGAGTTCAGTGAGACTTAATCCTTACAGGTGTGTACAGCAGAGTGGGGCAAAATCATCACGCTGGAAGGGTGTACTATACACATACATCCTACAAAGCTTTAGAGGCTTTACATCCATAACATGTGATGAGAACTGCAGTATCTAATGGTACAGAAGAGTGCCAGTCTCTCCCTTTACCATAGAACCGGGTATCCCAACCTTGGTCCCCTGGTGTTCTTGGATTTCAATTACCAGAAGCCCAAGTCAGCACACCTGCTGATCAGGGTTTCTGGGAATTGAAACCCAAGAATATCTGGAGGCGCAAGGTTGGAAAACCCTGTAACTGTAGGGCCAGAGAAGGGGCAAACTGAGTGAAATTTTAGTGGCATGTGTTTTAGCAGTACAGTAGTTAAGCCTATATAGGAAGAGGCTCTTGGGGCAGAAATACATGAGGTCTGCAAGCCCAATGTTCTCCATACCTCTTGTAGTATTGGAGGATGGTCACATTCTCTGCCTGGCTGTTGATAAACACATGTAAAATGAACCTAGTATTTTAAATCTATTTTTAATTTTGAGGCTGTCTTTGTCCCAGCTCCTGCCAACCTAGCCGTTCAAAAGCAAGAAATTGCAAGTAGATAAATAGGGACCACTTTGGTGGGAAAGGTAAACAGTGTCCCGTGCGCTCCAGGTGTCTAGTCATGCCTGCCACATGACCACAGAAATGTCTGGAGAAGCAGACAGCGCTGGCTCTTTGGCTTTGAAACAGAGCACTGAACCCTAGAGTCGGATACAACTGGCTTTCGAGCAAGGGAAACCTTTACTTATTTTTAATCAAGCCACTGAAGCCAGCATCAATCCCATGCTATGGCAATGACTCCCATTTGTGCACTACATGCAATGACAGTGTACTGTTGTAGCTGAACTTCACATCCTCAGGTAGCTTTCCCATTCAGTTTTAGTCTCATCAACCCATCCAAGCAGACACAGAGTACTAGAGTAGCAAAGGGGTCCCATCCCAGTGGACAAGGACAGGACTGATATCTGTTACCAAGAAGTTTCAAGTAGCAGGTTTTTCTTCTACATGAAACCCCAAGGAGACCAGTCCAAAGATCAATCTTTACAGTTATCACACTGAACTGAACAGAACAAAAGAGCAGAAGGTCCTAACCACAGGTTTGTTGCTGAATCATATGCAAGATGTTAAAAACTGAGTGTGAACCTATATACAACCTGAGACTACAGGAGGGAGATTCGCATAACTGAAAGCAATCACATTCCTTAGAGCAAATTCAGAAAAATCATACACATTAGTCGCTTCTGCTTGTTGGAAAAATCCAGGGAGGTGGGGAAGCAGGGGGCAAGTAAAATATTGTGGCACCATAAAGACTAATATATTTGCTTCAGTGTGTCTGAGGAAGTGGATTTTGATCCCTAAAAGATCCTACTGAAAACAAATGTTACTCTTTAAGGTGCCATGATATTTTGCTCTTTTTAAAACTTTCCTTCTTTCCCCTTTTAATTTTGCCAACATCAATTCGAAGCATCCAATGGGGTTGCAATTCTTCCTTTTAATGCAGTTTTATAACACCTGCACGTACATTAGATCTAAGACAGATTTTTTTCCCAGAATCAGAATTGATCTTGTGGTCACGTCTGGTTTTGGAAGGAGAGGAGTGTGGCCCACTGAAGTCTAAGGTTGGAAGGATAGAGTGGGGACAGTCTCTAGACCAGTCTTTCCCAACCTTTGGTCAATTCCCCAAAGTACTGATCAGCCAAGGTACTGACTTGGGTTTCCGGAGATTGGAGTCTCCCTGTGTGACGTGCACCCCATGTTGGGAACCACTGCTCTAGACCTTCCACAACCAACCAACCAACCAACCAACCAACCGATGTCATTTACCACTTTACTGAGCACCAGAATAGATCTAAGTGATTATCACATAACTTTGCTACACAATACAGTAATACTTCGGATAACGACTGCATCGGATAACGCTAAAATCAGATAATGATGCAAAATTTCTAGAGAAATTTTGCATCGGATAACTATCTGTTAGCATTAGCCGATGCAGTCGTTTTGTAGCAGCAGGGTGGCTGGAAAGCTGAATGGGGTTTGTAAACAGTTTGTAAACAGCTAGTAGGTGCCCTAACAGCTAATGAATTGCTCTGAGTTCTGCCCACAAAGAGTCTTGGGTGCTAATAGGGTTAATGGAGATAGCAGAGTGTTGCCTGGCAGCAGGGGGGGGGGGAGTTTAAAAAGTGTCCTCTTTACCTGGACTCCTTGGTCACTTTTATCCAACACTGTTTATTATAGCCCGCTGGGTTGGCAAAAAAAGGAACAGAGAGGAGTGTTTCTGCACTGGGATTGAAGGGTGACATTTCATAAATTCAACCACTCACTCCATCTCTCATGGGAAGAGAGGAGAAATGGACCACTCCATACCACCTTGGTCAACTCAGACATAAGATCAGTACACAACTAGACCTTGTTAAGAAGGAATAAAGCATTGAAATGTTCCCCATTCAAATTCTCTTTAGCTTCTGAAATCAGTTACCCTCCCCACCCACCCCCAGCATTGTGCAATTTTCATTCAATAGGGCAGGGAGTATAAGTAATCTCTGCCCAGAGAAAAATCACATCAAAAATAATTTATCAAGCAGAAACACAGGATATTTTTTTCTCTGTTCCGCTCGTGCCAGACTTTAACCCACACCCATTTCACTGTAGAAAGAGCTGTCAGGACCCACACATGGGGCTACTGCCCTCATATCTAGTACCATCCTGTGCAAACTAGCAGCGACCAGCACAGGTCAGACATAATGCCCTACCATTGTGTAGACCAATGTATGTTAAACAATCCATGATTGAGATCTGCTAGCCTGCTTGCTTTCTCTGTGTATCTGCTCAGGGCAGCAAGTTCACGCCCATCAACATAGTACACCACCTTCCTGAGATGAAGCCCAATTGTGACCTCCTAAAGCAGGGGTGCCAAAACTACAGCCCGGGGGCCAGATCCAACCCCCAGGCCATAGTTTGGGCACCCTTGAACCATATGACTGACTTGCAGCCCAAAAGGTTTAGGCACCTTTGTCCTAAAGGGCTTCTGAATACAGAACACACAGCTAGTGCAACCAGCAGTTGGGGGGGGGGGGGGGACTCTAGTGTGATGTTTTGGTTTGCTGATCTCCCTCTAGCCCCACAGACCGTAAAACAGTGTTGGTTCAGATGTGAACACCAAGCTTTATGTTTTGGTTTTATGGTTGAATGCAATCAGTGTCTTTATGGGGAAAAGAGAGCTTAACCAGAACAGCCGTGGAGGGAAGGGGATCAGTCTATGCATGAAGTCACTGCCAACATTTTGCTCTGAATGTTCTACACACACACACACACCCCAAAATCAGGTTCTATGCTTGTCTCTGAAAGGTGTTCTTACAGGCAGCCTTTCAGGACAAATGTCAGAAGACTGAGCAGCAAACAGTTGTTCTGATGCCAGTCGATTTGCAGTCTCAGGAACTGTTTGCACGTGGAGACTGAGTCACCATCACAATATGCCAAATATTGAACTAGGTACACCATGTTCTTGGATTGGCAAGTGTTCCTTGTAAACCTGCATGTGGGAGAGAAATATCCCCCTTTGTGTCGAGTCCTCATTTCCTCCGTCCTGATGGGGAACATATTTTGCTGTTGCCACTTTCGGGTTTGCCCCCAATTGCCAAGAGTTTTTTTTTAAAAAGGGGGGGAGAGAGAAAGTAAAACAGTGGCAGCAATGACACAAACTAAGGTTTGCATACCAGAAAGGCAAGTAAAAGGAGTTCCAGCTAGAAAGCTATTCAGTCTTTTAAAAAATAAAACATGGAGACCTGGGATGTCTCGCATGAATACAAAACACCATCCAAACACTGGCTAGGGCAAAGCTTGAATACTGAACAGCTGCTGAAACCCAAATGCGGGGCAAAGCTTTGGTCACCTGCCAAATGTTACAAGGCAGCCACTAAGTGCAAGAGCACAGCTTAGAAGGAAGGAAGGAAGGAAGGAAGGAAGGAAGGAAGGAAGAGCCCCATACCAAGTCAGATCAGGATATTTTTGTCCATTGCCGACTGACATTGATTGGCAGAGGTCCTGTCCCCCCCGACTTCCGCCTAAAGTTTTAGTTCTATCTGAAAAAAGCCCAAAATAAAACCTGAGAAATGTGGTGTCTCTTTCATAGAAATCTCCAGAATCCCGTCGTGATTTATTACATATTATTACCCCCTTCTCGTCTCTAATGTGTGAACAGCTATGCAGGAAGTTCTCATACAAGGTAATGATTACATTGTAATCCAACACCACACAAGGTACAGGAGTCCTCGAGGAGGCCAAAATTATCAGTGACGACAGTAAAACAGCCAGAGGAGAGCCAATGACCATTTTTATGCAGGGCCTGAAGGACCAGTATTGGCAACTGCTGCTCAGCAATACAGACAACAACACAATCTCCAATATTTATACCAAGTCAATCAATAGGGAACCATTTCCAAAGGGGAAGATAGGTTATTCTGCTGCAACACAAACAGCAGAGTCCTGCAGCAGATGAATGAATACATTTATTATAACACAGCTTCTGGTGGACTATAGTCGACTCTATTTCATCAAATGCATGCAGTCTTATCTAGATAAGGAGTTCTCAACCTTTTTAAGCCGAGGGCTGGGTCACACTCCCTCAGACAGCTTGGGGGCCAGACTGCCATTTTGCCCTTCCTCTACCACATGACACTTCCTGGTGTGGTGGAGGCAATAGGGGACCACGTAAAATGGTGCCGTGGGCCTCATCCAGCCGATGGGCTGCAGGTTGAGAATCCCTGATATATATGTTCAAGTACATATATAGAAGAGTATTATGGCTTAGAGAAAACAATGGGAGGTCTTAGACAATGTTGTTAGAAGGACATTAAATAATGACCATGAAAAAAGTGTTATTAATACAAGTTATTTACAAACCTGTACCTTAAAACACAAACATTTTAGGATTAGAGAAATTCATAACCACTTATAAGGTAAGATACCATTTTGTTACCAATAGACTGGAATTTCCTAATAAAGTTACCCCTCAAAAGATTAATTCCAATTCATGAAGAATATTCTTTGGTGAAGCTACACCACATGCAGAAACCAAAATTTGCCATTCACTGCTTAAATATCAGCTTTTTGAAAAACATTTCTCCTCAAAACTATGGTGTCATGAGCACACACAGGGCACCAAAGTAGACCCACATATTCATAGCTGAACTGGAATAACGCTTCTGAGTTCCTGACACACCAGACTTCCTGTCTTTCCTGGGACATGCTGATGACAAAAGTTCCATCAGGACTTTTATAACGTTCATGCAACTGTCCATCTAAGCCAAGAGTAGTCCACACAACCAAATCACTTTCTGGATCCCATCATGTCAGATGATAAATGAGCATTGTTTTACATAGAAATACCAGAATCCTAATTATATAGCTCTGCCAACTTAACATCAATGACAGTGGTAAACTAATACTCATTTATGGGTTTCCTTTTCAGCTTTAAGAAGTACAGTACATGACTTTACATCCTTGCACAGAAGACACAGGTTCCCCAGAATTAAAAAAGAAAAGGAGGTGCGGCTCTTTAATTAGTAGCTATCTTATCTGCTGGTGTCAGTGACATCATCCCCACTGCTCAGAGTAGCTACACAAAAGGATACTGGCTAATACCTCCTAACCACTGCACATACTTATGTGCTTTTAGCTTCCCACAGTCTTAGCAAAGACAAAATGAGATGCAACAATGGGATACCTGTGGCTAAAACTGTGTCTGTTCAGATTCAATGAATAGGGACAAACATTTTAAGGAGCTACACTGTGGTGGAGCGGGGGTGGTGGTGGTTGGCCACACAACAATACCCACCCTGTGAAGTGTGAGGGGGGGGGGGAATACACTGACAAGGTCAGACTGATACTGGGAGATAATCTACTACAAAGGCCTAGCACGGGAAATGGCAGAACACTGCTATAATAATAATTATGCATCAGAGATTACTCTGGGTTGAAAGGATTTTTGCTAGAGAAACTCCACTCAGGGGATGCCTGAATGAGGCTCCTTTCTTGTCCCCAAGTGCAGCCCTCGGGTATCGAAATCCGACCTTCCAGTCTCCAAGCTCAGCATTTTAACCACTAAGCCACCAGAGGAGCTGCTACTTATTGCTATCTACTGTTCATGATGCTAGTTAAACATATCATCAATAAGCTACAACTGATCCAACTGATACTTTTTCACCTAGGAGGGGGGCGGCAAGCCCCTCACAAGTGATGGAATTTGGTTTAGAAACATTCTCTCCCACTCCCCCCCTTCACACCAACCTTCAGAAGATACTTGCTGGCAACAACAGCTGGTCATGATTCAAACAAACAAACAAACAAACACATCAAAAGCATGCAACCACTGAGACCTTTCATGTCCCCAAGAACTGGGACAGAGATGGGTACTCAATCCGTCATGCAGTACCCAGATCTTGAACTGCTGACTTGCCAGCTTCCAGCTAACAAGGCGAGCTTCTTAACCACTGAGCCACCATATCCCCTAAGTACCTGCTGTAGAGCAAAGACATGCCGAAAGAAGATGTGAGTAAGAGGTTGCTGAGTTAGAAGTCATTGGGAAGTTCTAGTCGACCAAGATAATCAAAATAAAAAATTTTCATCACACCAAATGGGTTACTTGTCTTCCCTAGGACCAAAGTTCTTGCATTACTAGAAACAGTTTTGAGAATGTAATTGCACCCAAATCCCCTCCGATCTGTCAGCAATCCCTCCTTTCAACCAGCTTTGCATTATTTGAAATTCTGGGAAATAACACTGCATGTTCGGAAAGAAATCCATGCAAGCTCAACCAATGATAAATTCGTTACCATCTTTATGGTGACACAGAACAGTTTGTTGTTTTAAATAAGCCAGCCTCCTCTTCACTTCAAAGTATCACACTAGTTTGGTGGCATGGAGCAATAGGAACACACACACACACAAAAATCAAACTGAAGCGGACACAAAGACAAAAAGAGCGCCAAATAACAGAAATAGAGTCCCAGCCTTGCTTCTGCTGAGAAATCTGCCATTTCTGCCTCCTCCTCCTCTTTTTCAGAATTATTCTCATTCCAAGCTCCTCATAATTAAAACAAATATACAAGTTGCATGATGTCAGGTCATTATAAAAAGCATGTAACATTAAAAATGTATACTGTTAGTTTCTTGTTTTCCCTTACTCTCCCTATCACCTTTCCTTTTTTCTTGTGTCTTTTTGGATTGTAAGTGTGAGAGAAGAGATTGTGTTCTTTTTAAAGGAAACCTCTAAATCAGGGGTTCCCAAGCTAACGCCCATGGGCTGGATCCAGCCTGCAGCGCCATTTCATGTGCTCCCACCCCGTCAAGGGCATCGGAGAAACAAAATGGCTGCCCCTTTGAAGTTGTTAGAACAAAATGGCTGCCCCCATCATGCAGGCAGGGCAAAATGGCCATCTGGCTCTCAAAGCTGACTGAGAAAGCGTGACCTGGCCCTCGGCTTGAAAAGGCTGGGAACCCCTACTCTAAATGGCTCTGCGAGACTTTTCACTAGAAACCCAAGAAATACTGTATTTGGCAATGTACAAGATGCATCGGAGTATAAGACGCACCCCATAATTACTAAAATAACACACTATAAGCCACCATATACAGTACAAGACACACTCCATTTTTTCAGTGTATTTTAAGGGGGGAAAGTGGGTCTTCTATGCCATCAAATACGGTACATGTTTCAAACAGAAAAAGAATAAACTATCTGGCTGATAGTAGCTTTTCAAATGATGCTTGACTCCTATAGCTTTCAAATACGTACTGTATTCTCCTAAAACTCAGTGTGAGAGAACTGAGAGAACTTCACCTACCTGAAGTAAACAACCTACCTGAAGTATTTTTTGATAGAACATTGGGATGGAAATGTGATGAATGATAAAATCCCAATCAACCTATTAGATCTCTCTCTCACTCATTCATTCACACACAGACACGGACACACACAGAGACACAAGCAGAGGCAACACTTGAGATTTCTCAGAACTCTTAGCCTGGCAATTTAGGCCACCACAATGAAATACACAAACCTAAGACAACCACTCGTTTAAGCCAAAATGCAAAGCAGGCAACCACAAAAATTCCTTTAGAACACAAAGGATTGTCAACTCTTAACTAGCAGGGGTGAGTACAGAAGAAAGAGAGAGAGAGAGAGAACAGAATAAACTTTGCAACTCCTACTCAACGACTAGCCTGCCCGAATTCTAGTATTGCAGGGACCGCAATACACTGAGAGCATTTTAGGGCAGGGATGGCCAACCTTGGGGCTCCAGCTGTTCTTGGACTTTAATTACCAAAAGCCCAAGCCAGGACACCTGCTTAGACTATGTGTATCCTGTTCCTGCTCCTATGCTTAGGACTGGGGAGGGGGATGAGATAAGAGGAAAGCATCCTGTAAGAATTCACTTCCTCCCTTTGCATCCATACTCCTGCTGGATTCAAAGCCCAGATAATCTACATCAGAGCAAAGGCTTATTTAGTACAGTGCCCCTATCCTCTAATGCAGGGGTGCTCAAACTTTTTGGGCCACGGGCTGGCCACGTGGTCCAGCAGGCAGGTCATGTGGTTCCTCCCACCGGAAGCAGAAGTAAAACATGCCTTGCAATCGGTTTTGCAACAGGATGAGATAGATTTTAAGCTGCCATTTTCTCTGCTTAAACCAAGGGTGCCCAAACTATGGCCCGCAGGCTGAATCCGGCCCTCGGCACCAATTTGCCCAGCTCACATCACTCTCGTCGCTCCTGGAAGCGGAAGTAAAATGTGACTGTATGGGCACGTTTTACTTCCGTTTCTGGGAGCGACAAGGGTGGCACAGGCCAGATGAATTGATGTTGGAGGCCTGATCCAGCCCATGGGCTGTAGTTTGGCCACCCTGCTCTAATGGCCAACCCTTTGTTTCTTGGAAACTTCCTCAGGGCAGCAGGAAGGCAATAGCCCTTCCCATCCTACTGTTGCTACTCCCACTCCAGAACTCCTAGTCAGTTACCCGCAGCCCATGAATATGGGCGATCCCTTTTAGCACATCTGGCCTAAGTGAATAATTCAGAGTGGCATCTGTTGTTAGATTACAGCAGGGATCTGCAACCTATGGCCCATGGACCGGATTCAGCTCACAGTGCCAAAAAATCAGGCCCCCCACCCTTGCTCCGACAGCTGCTGCCACCACCACCAGTGGACACATTTACGGCAGCTATGGAAACATTTACGGCTGCCATAAATGAGTTTACAGCAGCTGCGGATATGTTTATAACAGAGGGACCACCAGTCCAGCCCCCTTAACTGTCTGAGGGAGCGTGACCTAGCCCCCAACTTAAAAAGATTGCTGACCCCTGGATTACAATGTCCATTAGCTCTGATCACTCTACTCACCTGTCAAGCTGTCATGTCCATGGCTGTCATGTCCAGGGGACATGAAAGAGGCCTGGCCAGGCATCCTTAGAGCCGGCAGAATTTACCAACCTTCACCACATGTTGGATTGCATCCCAAGAAGCTTAGTTTTCCTGGGCTTCTGAACACTTTGCTCCCCAAAACCTCATGGGGGCGGCATCTGGATCTGCAAAAGGATCCAGATATTCCCCAACTGTAAAATTTCTGCCAATTCCAAGACTGCCCAGAAGCCTCCCTTCCAGCCCAGTGCTGAAGCCACAATATTCTGTGGCATGACAAATCCAAACTGGCCATCACAGAATAAAATCTGACATCACAACATTGAACTACTGGTTGTTGGCTGAACTCATTTTCATTTATAGTACAGTGGTACCTCGCTTAATAGCATAATGCATTCCACAGGATTGCTCTTTAAGCGAGTTTGCTCTTTAAGCAAAACACCATTGTAAGTGACCAATTGTGACTTCTGCTGTGTGTGTGTGTGTGTGTGGCGGGGATTGTGAACCTCAATTTAGTTAAGTAAGTTTTTGGTTGGTTTTAGTTGTTAAGCAAGGTGAACAGAAAAAATTCTCCTCTTTAAGCGAGTTAGTCTCTAAGCAAGGCACTCTTTATGCGAGGTTTTACTGTATGTTTTGTTTGCTTTATTACTGATAAGGTGGGGTGGGCAGAGGGATTTTATTTCACAGTATAAACTGCCCAGAATAGTAGCTATGTCCTAGATGGGTGGTAGACAACCAATCAACCAACCAGAAGGAGTCGTGTTTACAGAATCTCATCTTCCTATGCTCAAGGATAGCTCAAAGTCAAACAGGTTTTTATATTTCCACTTGTATTTATATAGGATGCATGATGTTTTACACATTCCTAATATACCTCCCTATCTACAGGATACCCCATATGATATAGTGGACACAGAGATGGACCACGACCCAGAAGACCAGCATTCAAACCCCATCTCAATCATGAATACTCACTGGGGGGACTGGGCATTGGTAAATCCATTCCTTAAATATCTCTCTTACCTTGAAAGCCCTATTGGGGTTGCTAAAAATTGGTTCTGACTTGATAGTACCTAAGAACAATAACAATATGCCTGACACGATACTTACCTAGCCATTGATTCAGCTTATGACATGAACCATCATTATTTAGACTGAGGGGCATATGTTCGCTGTTTTTCCTTCATGGAGTTCAACAGTGTTATTGTCCTCCTCCCATTTCTACCTTCTAAGTAACCCTTGAGTGGCCAAAATAATCTTTGTGTAAGTATGTAAACTGCATAACATTTGGAGACAAATTGCCCCAATCACCACAGACCTTATTGTCACAGGCTGAGTCACACAACTCAGGTTGCAAATGATAACATCTATGCTGATTTCTTTACTTGAGACAGTCTATCAAGGCAAGAGGATTTGGGCTGTGACATGCCCAAGGTCTCTAAGTGAATTTTATGACCAGTTGGGAATCGGAACTCAGGTCTTCTCCATTCTTGATCCAGCACTGAACTCTAGAGTATGAATTGCCATTCATCCTCTTTTTTTAAAAAAAAAAATGGGAGTGTAGAGGGAAAGGATCATGAAGGATCACAGACAGAAGCCTAGCGATGGATGACAAATGCCACACATTTTTGTAGGTCAGAGTGGTCAATTGCCAAGGGTCTGGGGTTAATCTTTGCCCCACAAATCTTCAACTCCTCAACAGCAAAGTTCACTCCCTACTACAAAGTTCTGGGAAGTGTGATTTGCTTTGCAAACACCATTCCCCACTCCCATTATTTAAAGCCTTAAATGGTGATTGTTCCAAACAGGAAGTGAGTGGCATTTAAAGGGGAGATCATAAGTGCAGCCCAAGGATCCTCCATCTCCCTGGTACACAAAGAAGGGGAGAAAGCATATGCCAATCCCCCCACATTATGTTTGTTTGTTTGTATGTATGTATTTATTTACACTTTTATGCCACCCACCTCAAAAAGACCAAGTTAGATCAGTGTGAGGTCTATCTGAGAGGCACGTTCTCTTCATAGGGAGCACAAGACTATTTTGAGATCATAACCTGTTGCTTCATTTCCCTGCATCTATCTCCGCTGAGGAGTGGTATGCTATACACAACACTGGGCGCAGCTAGCAAAATGATCTAACCAAGTAAAAGTAAAGGTTACCCTTGCTCGAAAGCCAGTCGTATCCGACTCTAGGGTTCAGTGCTCATCTCTGTTTAGAGCCAAAGAGCCAACGCTGTCTGCGTTTGCAGATGTTTCCGTGGACATGTGGCAGGCACAGAATGCTATTTACCTTCCCTCCTAAGTGGTTCCTATTTATCTACTTGCAATTTTTTGCTTTCGAACTGCTAGGTTGGCAGGAACTGGAATAGAGACAGGATCTCACTCTGTCATGCATTACCCGGGAATCAAACTCCGACCTTCCAGTCAGCAAGTTCAACATAATCACTTGAGCCACTGCAGTCCTTCTAACCAAGTATGTGTGTGCAAAACAGTGTGTGCATGCATACGCACACCACATATCACAGAAAAAGACACCACCACCACCATGTTCAATGTTATCAGAAATTCAAAATGGGCATCACAGAGAAGATTTATTGAGAGAAGCAGAGAAAAGTTGATACAGAGGGACAAAGAGAGTTGTTAGTATATTCTAGGTGTGCAGCCAAGGGCAAGGTGGCAGCTGGCAAAAGCTCTGTGCCCTTCTTGGTTGGTGCATTATGCACAAAGAAATGGGAGGAAGAAGCTATGGATGCTTTGTTTTCTTTCGGGGAATATAACCTGGGGGCACTGACGCAGCTTCCGTGCCCTTTCTTTTCGGGCCTGCCTTCCCCTTGACCTTGGGTATTCAGCTACACCACATACACCCCACTCCACCCCCACCAATGTTCTTTGTGGGGTGGCAGCTAGCTTTGAGACCTCACAAGATTTCCCAGGCTAGGCAAAGCATGCGGTCTCTGTTCTCATGGGAATGTTCCCAGGCTCAATGCAAAGGAGAAACGGGCTTGGCGAGCTACCACAGACCTTCCGTGGTGGGCGGGTGGGTGGAAGCAGGGAGAGAACATATCCGGCTCTCCTGCCTTTTGACCCGGCCGCCCACTGGGGCTGCTGTCCCTCTTCTGCCCTGGAATGCAGAGAATGCCTGCCCTATGGCCAGAATTCTTAGCAGGGCAGAAGGTGGTCATAGCAGTGTGTTCAGTGTGTCTCTAAGCATGAGTGCCTTTCTGTGAATTTATAAAGGTATCCTCACAGATTGTCGTTAAATGTCCCAGCCCTGACCTCTTCCTACTCTTTGCTTGCAGGTAAAAATAATGCAAGATCTTTATGCTATGCCACACATGTTTCTCTTGTGACATTTTGAAAATAAAAGGGCTGCTGAGAAATGGGACTTGCAGAAACGTGTGGGTCGCTGCATATTTCTCTCTGCCCTCCCTATATGTAATAATAGCTCTACTTGGTTTTCAGATAGTCCAAAGAGCTTCTGACAGATTTCCCCTTTGATTTTTGCGACAGCATTGTAAGGTTAGCCAGTGTTATGCTCACCGCTCTTCAGGGACAGGGACTTGTGGCTTCCTATACTAGACAAGATAACAGCTTCCATCAGCCACATTATTGGCTAATGCTACATAGGATGGTGGTAGATGGATTCCCAAAGCAGGCCAGAATCTACAGCTGGCGCTCTGGGTGCTCTGCAGGATATTGGCAAGGTTGCTTATTTCAACAACGTATTTCAGCAGTGGGGAACAGTGTTACACTTGACCCTGATAAGTGGGTTTCGGGAGTCTGGCACAAATAAAACCAGCCTCCACAAACTGTGAGTTGCCATAGCTGAGCGGGGCTTTGAACACAGGTCTCCGGAGTCCTAGTCTAACACTCTAGCCACTACACCATGCTGGCTCTTATCATCATTCTTTACACAGGAGCAATTGGTTGACATGTGACATTCATTATTATAAAGGCTCTTTCAAATACCACGTAACCTAAAATAGGCCACTTTTTGACCCCCCTCCCCCTCTGTGACTTTCCATAACCTTTGACCAATCGACTCCCTAAATCACGTGGTTTGAAGATAGAGTAAAACCTCAGATAATGCTAGAACTTGGTTCCACAAGTCTTAGTGTTATCTGATTTTTAATGTTATCCGATGCATGCATCAGATAATGTTAAAATCCTATGGGATGCATCGGATAACATTTAAACTCCATAGAGATACATTGTAACCGGCACAGGCTTTAGCAAACGTTATCCGATGCACCCCATAGGATGCAACGTTATGCGATGCAACACCTCCCCCCCGATTGCTTAGCGTTATGCGGTTTTAGCGTTATCTGATGCAAACATTATCCAAGGTATTACTGTAGATCAGTGGTTCCCAATTAGTTTTTTCTCCGTACCACTTCAAGAAAGACCTCAAACTTGTGTACCCCTTATTGCAGGAACGTTAAATAAAAAATGAAATCAGGTGTATTTTATATTTATTATCATCAAAAGACATTCTAATGACAGAGAACATATGTTTCATTAATGTGACAAATGTGCACGTTGACAATGACGAGCAAATAGGCGGAAACGGGGGCGGCCGCAATCAGATGACGCGAGACGCGGGAGGCACGGGAAAAACCGCCACCGCAGGAGAAAGTGCTTGATGCATACGATTGACTTACCTACTGATCGTTTAATTAAATTGAATAATTTTTTGGCAATTGTTATTTCATTATTGTTTTTTAAGGATTTAATATTTTAGTTAAGAGATTGCTGCGCGTACCCCTTGATGCAATCTCGCGTACCCCTGGGGGTACGCGTACCACTAATTGGGAACCACTGCTGTAGATCTATGTCCAGCTGGATGTGAAAAGCAGATGATAATTTTGGAGTCACGTGACTTCACGCCGAAACAACACCACTACCCCCGGTGACTTTCCGTAACTTTTGGTCTACCACTTCCCCCCCTAAAATGGTCACGTGGTATTTGAACAACTCCTAAGTGGAAGTGATTATTTATTTATTTATTTATTTATTGAATTTCTATACTGCCCATCTGGGTGTTATCCCACTCTGGGCAGTGAACAAACAGAAAACCAATAACAACAATACCCACAACGAATCAAAACCCACCAACAACAAATACATCACAAACTAAACTAAACTAATTGACATCGAGGGCATCAGGGCTGAACCTAACTGGCTAATTTATTTGTGACTATTGGCCTTGAGACCTTGGAAATGGGGATTGGACTGATTCATGGAGGATACAACTATGAACAGATAGCAACCATGATGACTTTACTACCTTCTTTGTCAGAGGCAATAGGATGGTTAGTACAGATTGTAAAGGAAGGAGAAGTAGTAGAAGGGGCTGATACATTCCTGTCCAGTTTTTGGGCTTCCCAGGGGAAAGTGGCTGGGCTCTTATGGTCTAGCCACATATTAAAGTGGCAATGGATTAAGACGAGAACTCAACATTTCCACCTTTACTGTAAGATGCCCTGGTGGTGCAGTGGCTAAACTGTTGTACTGCAAACAAAAGGTTGTGAGTTTGATCCTGACCAGGATACAAGGTTGACTCAACCTTGCATCCTTCTAGTACCCAGAATGTTGGGGGCAAAATGCTAATAAAACTTGTGAACTGCCAAGTGCACTAAGCGCTATATGGGGCAGTACAGAAGTGTGATTGCTTTGCTTTTGTTTTGCTTTACTCTGCTGGATAGTCTATAAGGCAGCGATCTTTGGCTGGTCTGAGAGCCACTTTTCTGCTACCAGAATCTTGCAGACCACCAAAAAGGCCCCCAAATGAAAGAGGCAACATCAGATGTGACCTTTATGCTACTTTCAATTATATATATATTTATTTATTGTTACTTTATTTTTATTTATTACATTTCTATACTGCCCATTACCAAATAATTTTGCATTTGGATGTTAAAAAATGTAGGGAAGCAGCAAGCCATTTAAAAGAGAAATCACAGATGTCCAGAAACTAACTATCTTTATTTCTGGGGTAAATGTTTTTACTCGGAGCTCCTACGATTCTAAGGGCATCTCATAAAACCACCTTGCTTCATCTGCTTCACACCTTAAAAAAACTAATTAAAATTAAATCAGGCGGGAATGGGGAAAGATATTCAATTGTACAGCATAGGATTCACTTGTCTTTGCAGTGTTCACATTGTAGGCCACACCCACTTGATCAATATTCTGGGAACCCAGCAGATCATATTTCTCAATACGTTCCCCTGGACACTGCATAACAAAGGTTTTTGTTTTTTTTTGGGGGGGGCAGTTTTCTCCCACCTTCTCCCTGGCTGCAAGAAAGGCTGGAATAGCAAACAAAAGTCTTCTTCTGACATTTCCCTGACCTGGATGGCCTCTGCTGTTGAACTGGCTTCCTTTTGCCTGCACAGATGCTGCTGTAACCCATCCTCACAGCGACAGGCAGTCTGAAACTCTAAACCTGGACAAGGTATCCCACCCAATGCATAGCACCACGCAGAACTATCCAAGATATCCTTACAATGTCTCTCAAGAGGAGCTGTGAACTAGCTCTAAGCAATGAAAGCCCAGTTTATATGGGTAGATTATGTGATCTGTGGCTAGGAGTGCAGCTGGAAGCTACAGGCAGTAATAAGCTGTAGGAGCAACCCTTCTTCGTCTTCTTTGGCTGGACAGCCATTCAGCTTCAAACCCACCCAGTTTTAGAGATGTCCACAAATTCTATTTCACGGAGCTCCATGTGACATGATTACCCAAGAGGTAGGCATCTTGTAAGTGATGTCATGTATTAAAAGAGCTGCAAAAATCAGCTAAGCTGGAGGTGAACAGAGGTTATTAAGTTATATATCCCGTCATCAGGGCTGCCTTCCCCATAGCGATGCGGTCTCCAAAAAACGATGGACCAGATTCTTCACCATAGAGAGAGATGGAATTCCCCACCCCACCCCAGCTCCCGGCAATAACAAGAGAATTAAGTAGATGCAAACAGGACTGAAACTGAAGCCATAGAGCTAGCCAATTTTTATAGCTATCCTGATTCTCTCTCTCTCTCTCTCTCTCTCTCTCTCACACACACACACACAGAACGCATGGAACAACAATGGGACATTAACACTTTTACAGAACAACAGAAATAATAGCAACGCTGTCAAAACTGCTAAAGAGACCCAAGAGACCGCATTGCCTTAAGGACATCTGTCCGTCCCACCAGAGCAGAAAGGAGAGGTGCTCTGGTTGTACCATCGGCTAGAGAGGCACACCTCTCTAGCACAAGGAGGGCCTTCTCTGTGTCTGCTCCGGCTTTATGGAACCTCTTGCCAAGTGAGCTGCGTCTCCAGACGGAGCTGCTGCCCTTTAGAAAAGAGGTCAAGACCTGGCTGGCAGAGCATGTGTGGGGTATGGGCCAGACAGATGCCCCAGTCTGTTGGCTCATTTGATACCCCTCTCTCTGTTTGTCTTGTTTTAGCTTTTTTACATTTTTAATCTTTTAATCTTGATTTTATATTATGTTTTTATTGTGTTTTAGGTGTTGAAAGTTGTGTCAGCCGCCCTGGGTCCTTTTGAAGAGGGCGGCATAAAAGTTTGCTTAAATAAATAAAATAAAATAAAGAGTCACTCCTCACTTGCAATCTTTTACACATGTACTTCAAAGCAAGTCGCACCAACTGTTGCCAGCGCAAGTTCAATGTGGCTTGAATCTGGCTAAGTCTATAGAAAATTGCAACCTAATAGAAAAGTAGACAAAATGGTGCTGTTTTATACATTTTTGAAGCTGAAGGTGTGTGTGTGGGGGGGGGGAGTGTGACAAGAAAAACACAACAAAAACAAGGAGGCTATAGCTCTATAGAGATAGCATCTTCCCTGACATAGATGACTGGCTCATTTGTTTCCCATCAGAAGTGAATGCTCAAGAGGATGTAGCTTACGCAATCAGGTTGATGGAGGATCTTGGTCTGTGAATCAATCTAAAAAAGTCTCGATTCCTCCCAAGTCAAGAGATTGACTACATATGTGCACCAATCAACTCGCTCACAAGGGCATACACACCTCTTCAACGGTTACAGGACACAGAGTGAGTGGTTCACCTTTTTTGCAACCACTCAAGGGTAAAAGCCAAGGTTGCCCAAAGATGACTGAGACTGGTGGCATCAACAACTGTGGTCATCCCTCATGCAAGATTGAAAATGAGGTTGACTGTAGTCGTGGTTCCTAAGGGAGGACTCTGGCCACCACCCTGCGAGACCTCCGGCCCTTTCCCACCTGGCCAGAGGTTGAAAAGCCCTGCAACCATGGGGGGGGGAGAGAGGACTGCGGTCACCACCTCATGAAACCTCCAGCGGCTGTGGCAGCAGCAGTGGTGCCATCTCCGTCCCAGCTGCGGCCAGATCGGTGTTGGTTGTGCAGTGGAGTGGGAGCTTCAGAATGGAGGCTTGGCCACACAGGGGCCAGTGGCAGGGGCCCAGATGTGGCAGAGTCTCGTGCCCCCCTATGCTGCTTGGCGCTGTGGACTTGGCCATGGACTAGGGCGCAAGGCCAAACATCACCACCACCACCACCACCACCCCAGCCTAGACTTTGTACTATGAGGCCTGGACTCTTGTGGTTGAATTCTTGTTTTGGGATGTTTTGACTTGGGTGACTTTTATTATTGTAAGCTAATTGTATTCTGCTAATTGTATCTTCTTCTCTAGTGTATGCTAATTGTATCTTGTTTTATTTTGTATTGGATGTGATATTGTTGTTAGCTGCCCTGAGTCGCGTTGCGAGTGAGCCACATACAAGCCCAAATTATTATTATTATTATTATTATTATTATTATTATTATTATTATTATTATTATTATTATTATTATTATTATTATTATTATTATTGATGATGATGATGATGAGGAGGAGGAGGAGGAGGAGGAGGAGGAGGGTGATGGAACATAAGCCTACACATTGAAGGTACCATGTTCAGTCCCTGGCAGGGGCTAGCAATAGCATTTTGCCTTCAGCCTTGGGGAGCTGCTGCCAGTCAGTGTAGACAATATTGAGCTAAATGGACCAATGGCTTGAGTCGATAAAATGCAGCTATCACATGCTTCGATATGTAAGATAATAATTTTGTGTCAGAAATTATTCTGGGTTGAAAGGATTTTTGCTGGAGGAACTCCACTCAGAGGACGCTCAAATGAGGCTCCTTTCATGTCCCCAATATCTTTTCCCACTGAAGTGGTCCCTATCGATCTACTTGCAATTTCTTGCTGTCGATCTGCTAGGTTGGCAGGAGCTGGGACAGAGACGGGCGCTCAAACCATCATGCAGTACTCAGGTCTTGAACTGCCAACTTCTCGGTCTTCCAGCTAACAAGGCAAGCTTCTTAGCCACTGAGTCACTGCAACCCGATATGTAAGATAATTTTGACTTATAGGTAGACCCAGAGTGGCTGCAGGGCTCCCCAACCTTTTTTGTACCAAGGACAGGTTTCATGCTAAACAATTTTTTCCACAGACTGTTAAGTGTTGTGGTGGTAGTGTGGGATTGGATGGTGCAAGCGCATGATAAAATATGATAACATGCACAGGTGGGGGGAGGAGTCTTGCTGTAGCTCAAAAATAAGGAGGAGGGGCCCAGCTGCCTGCCAGCCACACCATTCGACTTGGGCAGTGAGGCATCACACTGTACACAGGTGGGGGCGGAGCCCCACCATAGTTAAGTAACATGAAGGAGGGGCCCATCCACCTGCCTATCTGCTGTGTCTGAAGCCTCTACTCTCACTCTGTTCACTGGGCAGTCCCATAAAGCACGTTGAGGGCAGAGGGCCATTATTGGGGATTTCAGCGCCACCCACCCCCACGGTCCAGTTCAGGACAGCCCGTGGCCTGGAAGCGGTCCGTGGGCCAGTTGGGGACCCCTGGTGTTAGAAGGACATGACAGAATTCAGGAGACTGGAGTTTGAATTCTTGCTGGTCCAATGAAACTCACAGGAGAAAGAGACACTTTTTAAATATCTCATGTACTGTACCTTGAAAACCCTAGAAGTCATTTCTGATTAGAAGGAACCTAAAACACACAGAGATCCAGAGACAGTGCTGCAACCTAGGATGCCCTAAACTTGTCTAAATCTTTTTGGCTGCCAGCAAGGAGGAAAATGTAAAATAGCACTTCCCAATCTTAAGACCACAAGGTCTGTTGAAATGATACGTGGTGAAGATTGTAGACCTACAATCACCTGAAGCACCTTCAGACCTTAGCACCCGATGAACATCCAGTTGGGAAATATGGATCTAGATTGTCAAAAAACCCAGGCATATTAGTCTGTCTTAGCATGACAGTAAAATCAAAAGTTTTTTTTTTAAAGGGAGAGGGAGTAGAAAAAAGATGAAATACAGTACTATGGCATTTTAAAGACGAACAGATTTCAGTGTGAGCTTTCACAGATCAAAATCCACATGTTTGAAGAAATGGATTCTGATCCATAAATGCTTACAATTACATTTGCTAGATTATAGCATGAATTTCAGACCAAATTTAGGATGGATAGCTTTAGCAAATGCAAAATCCATCTTTGTCCTTGGAAAGCTTTGGGTGGGATGCAGAGGCCACTCCGAATGCCAAACCACCACCATGAATTAAACTGAAGGTAGCCAGACGTCCACATTTGATTTTGAAAAACTAATATTTTTTGGTTTAAAATGATGGAGAAGGATTGTTAACTAGTTAAAAGATAAAACACAACTGCTCCAAATATGCAACATATGTCAATCTTAAGTAACTGACACAGGAGGAGTGAGGCTAGAAAAAATATTTTGGATTTCACAGCCCAGGAGCACCATCTGATATGAAAGTACAGGACTTGTTGTCCAGTTCCTCTACAGAAGGGGTGCCCAAACTTTTTGGGCCATGGGCCGATCATGTGGTTCAGGGATCCAGTCACTAAGGACCGCGGTGGGGGCGGCCCCCGATGCCAATTCACCTGGCTCGCAAAGCCTTCGCCACTCCTGGAAGCGGAAGTAAAACACACATGTACGGGCGCGTTCTACTTCTGCTTCCAAGAGCGATGAGGGCTTTGCATGCAGGGTGAATTGGCATCGGGGGCCGCACCCGGCTCCTGGGCCTTAGTTTGGACACCACTGCTCTAAAGAGACCACAGCACCAGTGGTGTAGCGTGGGAGTGGGGCAGGGGGTAGCCGGCCCATCCCGAGTGGCACTTTTTGGGGGTGGCAAAATTTCACAATAAATGGGACTTCACTCCTGCCCCTGGTGTCCTGCATTGCGCCTGGGCACCACTCCCTCGGTCCAGGCAGGTTGGTTTGCTTGCCTTCACCTGGCGTTGCCTTGCGCGGGTGGACAGGCGGGTGGGTGGAACAGCCCAGACTCTGGAGATGGGGTATAGGTCAGGATAAAGTCAAGACCTAGCACCTTCGCTCCTCAGGCGCTTCCCTCCCGGGCATCGGCTGCAGACACTGGGCCAGTCCAGAGAGCGCCCAGGCTTCGGCTCGCCAGCCAGCCAGCCAGTTGCATGTGGGGCGGGGAAGGCGGGACTTGGCTCCCTGCAGCAGAACTGTGGGAAGGGTGGGGCGCACCGCGAGAGAAAGCGGGGAGGGAGAGTGAGGGCATACCAGACGGAATAGGAACAGGTGCAAGAGGGGGAGCCTAGATGGGGGGAGCGGTGAGTTTTGCCTGCGCCCTAGGCAGCTGAAGCCCATGCTACACCACTGCACAGCACCATACACATTTGGCCTGAATAAGAAGTTTAACACAAAGATAATACTGTACTTGAATTTCCCCAGTCACAGCTCAGGCCAAATTGCTACAGAGGCATTGCTCAGCCTCTCTAAGAGGCAGATCAGCTCTACAATTTGGTAGTGGACAGAGAAGGCTAGAAAAAAAATAATTTTAGGAGCTTGAAAGTTAGCTGAGCAAGTGAGATGTTGTAGCATGATTTTGTTCAGCTTAACTGAAGAGTGGGTTAAGGGGTAAGTGATGAAGGACTTTCTAAAACAGGGGTCGCCAACCTTTTTGCACTGCGGGCCTGACCACGCACCCCAGAACAGCTGAGTGTGCAGGAACACACACACCAGAAGCGGGCACATTTATGGCTGACATAAACACGCCCGCTTCCACTTCCGGGTACAGGGGAGACGGAGATGGGCTGGTTGGAATGACACTGTGGACCGGGGCTGGCCCATAGGCTGGGAACCTCTTTTCTAAAATGGGGAAGAGAAAGAAAATTGGCCATTGATCATTTTTTCTTTTTGAAGACCATTGACAGTCAAACAAGAGAAAAGAGAACTGGAATTGAGTGGGCATTTTCAACACGGACACTTCTCCCTTCATTTCCCATAATGTTATTTTTTTTAAAAAGAGACTGCAGTGGCTTAATGGCTAAGAACCTGAAGTTGAAGACCGTAAGGTCAGCAGTTTGAAAGTGCTGTGCAACCGAGTGCAATGGAGTGAGGGCCCATCATCTGTCCCAGCTCCTGCCAACCTAGCAGTTTGAAAGCAAGAAATTGCAAGTAGATAAATAGGTACTGCTTCAGCAGGAAAGGTAACAGCATTCTATGCACTCTGGCATCTAGTCATGCCTGCCACATGACCATGGAAACATATGCAGATGCAGACAGCTCTGGCTCTTTGGCTGTAAACGGAGATGAGCATCACATCTCTGGTCTCATTCGGACAGACGGTGAGCACTGTGGTTCTTTCAGCAACCAGAGCAGCTCCGGCAAATTCAAACTCAAAGGTGAGAGGAAGTAATAAGGGATGCTTGTTACTTTCTGTTGCTGTTTGATGAAGTTCAGAACCTATTTATCTACTTGCAATTTCTTGCTTTCAAACTGCTAGGTTGGCAGGAGCTGGGACAGAGACGGGAGCTCATTCCATCACTCAGGTTTTGAACTGCTGAACTTCCGCCTCCCAGTCAGCGTCTTAACCACTTGAGCCACTCTTTCAGAGACATTCCCCAAAGAGGTTTGGGTTGTCTTCTCTTTTTTTTAACCCGTTCTTTAGAGTCTCCTCTAAAGGAATGTTGAAGCCCAATTTCAGGCAGACCGGGCTCGTTGTCCGCAGAGCCCAATGCCATTTGTTCTGATTCCAGGAAGAGACCTCCAGAGGGGTTGCAAACAGAACTGAGTCTTTGCCCACCATCTGCTACCCAGCATCCTTTTCTCAGGAGACGCCGAGAAGTCAAAGCAGATGCTCCCCCCCCCATCTCCTTCCTTCCTTCCTTGTTTTTGTTCCTCATCTGAAACTAGGGCATTGCCCTTCAAGAAAGATCCACAGCCCAGTGGTAGATTTCAGAGTCTGAAAACATTTCACTTTGTGGAATTGTGGTATTCTTCAGGGGGACCCACACACACTGCCTTTTCTAGAAAAGAAACTAAGGGCTCCCTTGTGAACTGTAGGTCAGCCCAGGAAAGACTCCAGTGGGAAAATCCCAAGGAAGTGCCACCGGTTAATCCAACTGACGACACCGAGCTAGCTAAGGCAATGCTCAGATTGGAAAGAGGCAACTTCTCATGAAGGACTGTGGTGGTTTAATGGTTAAGACACTGAACTTGACTACTGGAAGGTTGGTATGAAAGCAGCTCAAGACCCGAGTGCTGCAGGACAGAATGAGCGCCCATCATCTGTCCTAGCTCCTGCCAACCTAACAGTTTGAAAGCAAGAAATTGCAAATAGACAAATAAGTACCGCTTTGTAGGGAAAGGTAACAGTGTTCCATGCGCTCTGGTGTCTCATCATGCATGCCACATGACCATGGAAAGGTCTGCAGACACAGACAATGTTGGTTCTTTGATATTGGATGACTGGCTTTCGAACAAGGGCGGCCTTTACGTAGCACCACATAACCCTTAAATTCTTAGATCCTCTTGTGTGATCCCTTATAATCTGTGGGTCCTACAAAAGGCTATGATGACTCTGAAAGCCTCCCTGCTCACACCAGTCATTTGGGATCCTGGAGAAGCCACTGTGGTTCACTGAGCTTAAAAGGTCCTGAGTGGTGTCAAGGCTGTTCAGGCATGATGACCATTAGGAAGTTTAGAAGAGTTAACATTGTGGACTGTAACCCCCCAGAATTCCTCAGGGCTTTTTAAAATTAAAAAGAAGAAGAGGGGAACCCTGTCTGTGCCCTGGCTACGACCTGCTGCTCCAGGCTGGTTTGTCTGAAACCCCCGCATGACCTCTCTCTAGGATTCACAGCACAGTTCAAAACAAGCTTTTTCCCAGCCACTATGGAAGATACCTCCAAACTGATCACAACTTCAAAATTGTCTGAACAACCCGTTTCCGACCCACCTGGCCAGACAGCCCAGCATCAGCCATGATTTGTTGTGATCTGTTGAGTACACAACAGCAAACCTTGCCCTTATTTTGAGAGATGTGCCAACAATGTAGCCTCCCAAAGAAAACAGACACAAGAGGCCGAGGGGTACTGTGGCTGGATTTGTCCTTCTAGGACAGGAATTCTCAACCTGTGGCCCGTGGGCCGAATGTGGACTGTGGTGCCATTTCATATGGCCCACCACCACCTCCAGCACACCCAGAAGTGCCACATGGTGGAGGAAGGGGGAAATGGCCATCCAGCCCCCAAAGCTCTCTGAGGGAGCGTGACCTGGTCTCTGGCTTTAAAAGGTTGAGAGTGCCTGTCCTAGGACTTAGGGTGGCCTCTTTCAGCATGACCCCAAAAGGTAGCAACAGGCTGAGTTCACTGGAGTAAAGATCAGGATATCAGCATCACTAAACAAGACCCTTACTGAAGCTACCAGAGATAACTGGTAGGGCTGCATTTGACCCAGGGAGCGACAAATTCTTGCAGACTTTGCTTAGGGCATCTTTCAAATCTAGACGCTTCAGTGTCAATCTTTGCCCATACCAGACATCAGAATCTGCTTCATGCCAGAGCAGGGACATGGACCTGGTTAGCCCCAAGGGGCAGCTGGATGGTAATAGAAAATGGCATCCTGGGTCCTCCATGCCATGGGCCAAAAGAAAAGCAATTTGATGGCCCTATAGTAACCTCCTTAAAGGCCTGAGATTTGTAAACAAACTGGATATTAACATGAGGGAAAGGGTGCAGTCTGAATTCATGCACACGGTTCCATTAGCAAAAGGAGTGGGGCTTTGTTGTGTTTTTGTTTTGGCCGCAGACGCATGGGGCAAGAAATGTCCTAATTTCTGAGGTAAAGGCCTCCATTTTCCTAACACTGTTATTCAACTTCCCTCCCTGTTAAGCCAACATCATCCAGTGCCAAGCAGCTTCACCACAGGCACACTAGTGGACATGCACACCCTCCTCACCCGTGAAAGGAAAGGGCATTGTTTTCCTTCCCAAGTCAGGAAGGTTCCGAGGTCAGTCTGGTCCACCTTTCACAAGTAAACACTCCCAACATATCTGGCTCCTTGGATCAAGAAATCTTTTCCCAATGGCGCCAACCTGGCCTGAGAACAGCCATCTTGTATAGTGTCAAGAGTCACTCTCAACCCCTCCACCTTGCCTCTAAGTTATTTGTATATGCTAATCCCTATTGACCTCTGGTTTCAGAAGATGGCCCTTGATGGTCTAGCAGCCCTGAGATGACCCTGCAAGGAGAGCACATGAGAAGGAGATAACAAAGGAATGTGTATTTTCTAAGTACCCTCTCTGCCACTTTTATCTATAACACTGCTTCTACTTCTGAATGGCTTGTCCTCTTCTCTCTTGCCTTCCTCTTGGAAGAAGGGCAGAGAGAAGAAGCCCTTTTGCAAAAGATCCTTCACTTCCAATAAAGCTTTTCTCTCCCTCTACAACTTGGGAGTGTTATTTTTCCTTTCTGTCCTCTCACCCACCAGAGCTGGACTCTTTGGGAACACTCACACTGACCAATCTACCTGGCATAAGTGTGGGTAGTGCCCAGTGATGGAATGTAACAGGTTCTCACCAGAACTGGTAGTAACGTTTCTCAGTGTCCCGGAGAACCAGTAGCAGCTTTTGGGGGGAACCACCTTCAGGGCTTACCTTTTCACTGGTTCCCCCAATGCACATGCGTGCCAAGCACTTGGTGTGCATGCATGCCTACAGTGCTTGGCACGTATGCACGGCCTCCTTGCTGTCCTCTTGCTGTCCTTGTGTTGTCCAGGGTGTGTGTGTGTGCTTATTTTTATTTTATTATTATTTATTATTTATTTTATTTTATTTGTTTTCTTTGGCTCCGCCCATAGTGTCATGACATCATGATGATAGCTCCACCCACACTGTGATGACATCACGGTGGGGTAGTAAAATTTTTGACATCCCACCACTGGTAGTGCCCCTCAGTTATCCTACAACACATTCCCCCGATCCAGTTAACAAACCCAAGTCATCCATGGCAGCATACGACAAAACTCCAGGTGCTAAATACATTTTGACCTGCTCAGTATTTATTTATTTATTTGTTCCAATTTGTTACCCCGCCCCAATCAGGTAGACCCAACTCTGGGCGGCTTACAACATAAACTGGAAAAATACATATGTAACTATGTAAAAAACTAACTATGGATCCAGATGAAAATGCCTATAGGACTGGGAGAGAAGTACCTGTACCTAAGAGAAGACACACACACACCCCATCACTTCCCAGACTGGACCTGTTACTGAATTAGAACTCTCTCTCCTTCTCCCAGAGCATCCTGGCGGCCCAGTAGTCAAACTGCTGCACAGCAGCCAAAGCTGCAAACGTTGTGAGTGCGATCTTCGCTTCAGGTTGACTCAGCCTTCCATCCTTCCAAGGTCGGTAAAATGAGGACCCAGCGTGTTGGGGGCAAAAATACTAATTTACTTGTGACCCACCCAGAGAAAGCACAAAGCGCTACGAGGCAATATAGTATATTGCTATCTCACACACTAGAGATCGGGGAAGAAGAAGCAAAGGGGCTTCCACATCCCAGCTATGCACAAATAGAGACCCAAGCAGCAGGGAGTCTACCCCGCCCAGCCAAGAGAATCTCTGCCATCAAACGGCCAGAAGTCAAGCCTGGAGCGAGTTTCCTGGGCGCCAAAGGCCCCCCGCCCTGGGTCGCTTCCAACCATGGGGTGGGGCTGTGAGTGGAGAGCCTGTGCTGCTTTGGCACCAGTACACGTGAGACGACACGCTCGCACGTGCGCCTGCCTAACCGTGCGAGAAGCGGGATTTGTGGAGCAAAAAAATAATGCGATTTTCTTTCTCCTTTTTTTGTGGGAAGAAACGGATCCGACCCCCTTTCCTCTCCAACCCCCCCCCCCCCACACACACACACACACTGGGTGATCAGTGGATCTGACTGCGATCCCCGCAGGGGACCCTGATAGGACTGGCAGAGACAGGGCCCTACACCCACCACTCGACCTCTCCGCCCCGCAGGTGGGTGGGTGGGATCGAGGGAGAGGGTGGCTTCCCTTCCCCCCACCCACGACCCCCCCCTCGCCTACTCGCCAGCGCGGATCGTTACCTTTCTCCTGCAGAGGGGTATTCACCTCTTCCTTGCTAACTTGGGTGATCACGGACCCGCTGTCCATTAGATCCGGAGGACAGGACCGCGCCGGTTCGCTCCCCCGCCTTTACGCCGCTTCGGGGAATTTTCCAGGAGTTTTTTTTTTTTAATTATTATTGGTCTCCGCGTTTCCAAAAAGGGGGGTGGGGAGAGGAAAAAAAAAAGGAAAAAGGGAGGGAAAGGGAGAGATCAAAAGGATGGGGGAGGGACGGGGGGATATGGGGGGAGAAAAACAAAACAAAAAAAGGGGGGAAAGAAAAAGGCAGCGGCGGAGGAAACTTTGTTACAACATGGAGTTCCCTCTTCACGATTTCTGATACAAACATGGAGCCCAGGCGCGGTTTCAAGCTGCCCCTTAAAAGGGCAATGGCTCCGGGAGCGGCAGATGAGCCCGTCTGCGTTCCCTCCCCCCCCTTGACCCAACATCCTCGAGGAAGGGGCCCAGTCTCGATAAAGGCGGGGGGGGGGTCTCGAAACAGTCTGCCTCTCCCAGCGGACCCCGCCGCGCAAAGTCCCAGGACATCCCGGCGAGTCCCATGATGGAGGGAGCGAGCCTGGTTTCTCTCCGGGAGACCCTTCGAGCCGGGTCGGAGACAAAGAGCCGCCGTCGGATCCGCGGGCTCAGCCTGGGAGGATGGATCCCCTGGTTCCGCGAGAGCCGTCGGGGAGAGGCGGTGGCGCGACCCTCCTCTGCAGATCCTGACCCGCCTCTTGCAGCAGGTCCCGGACCAGGTCACGTCGGAGAGGCTCTAGACTGACTGCCCTCGGAGGAGCGGGTCGCCCCCTTGCCCTGGACGGCCTCCTCGGCAGGGGGGGGGGGGAAGTCCCGTCTGTAACGACGCGGGGGGGGGGGGACACTGAGCCATCGCCTTTAAAGGGACGTTCGTGGTCTGAACAGCTGGAGACGGGAAGAGTAGCCAGGATGACAGAAGGGCCATCAACTGCATCCCGCAAGCTTGGCCAAAAGTGTTGCAACTTGCGACGACACTTCGATACCGCCCCATAGCGCTTAGTGGGCTGATCACAAGGGAATTGGCATTTTGCCCCCCCACCACAACGGGTCCTCATTTGGCCGCCCTCGGAAGGATGGAAGACTGAGCCAACCTTGAGGCCCCGGTCAGGATCGAGCTCGCTACGTTTTTGGCTGCAGTGGCTCAAGTCACTAAGACGCTGACTGGGAGGTGGAAGGTCGGCAGTTCGATTCCCGAGTGCTGCAGGACGGAATGAGCTCCCGTCTCTGTCCCAGCTCCCGCCAACCTAGCCGTTCGAAAGCAAGACATTGCAAGTAGATAAATAGGGACCACTTCGGTGGGAAGGGAACAGCGTTCCATGCGCTCCGGTGTCTAGTCATGCCTGCCACATGACCATGGAAACGTCTGCAGAAGCAGACAGCGCTGGCTCTTTGGCTTAGAAACAGAGATGAGCACTGACCCCTAGAGTCGGATACGACTGGCTTTCGAGCAAGGGAAACCTTTACCTTACACCACTTTAACCACTGCGCTACCAGGGCTCTTCTTGTAACGCTGGGCCTTGATGGATTCTCAACCTCTCCCTCCCCACGAGAAAGCCCCTTTTTCTGGCCACCCACTGGGAACATCTCGATTCTGTTGTGTGAATGAAGGTTTGGCCCTTCAAGGCAAATAAGGAGGCAGGAGTCCCTGTCTTCTCTGATGTGCAAAAAGAACCACAGGGCAGGGTTAGGGGCTCACTGCAGGTGTGTGTGTCTTCTGCCACATTGCAACATCGAGCAGTGCAAACAACGATGCTGGAGGGGAAACTGCTGGGTCCAGAGGCGACTTGGATAGCTCAAGTGTTGGCACATTTCCTCCAGAACATCACCTCGGAGCTCATTTCTTAGGACTTAGGAAAACCTTCTTTGCTGTAATCCCATGCAACAGCTTTCTTGGCTGTGACACTTGTATTTGTATTTGTTACAGCAAAGTTTGTACTATTGTCTTGCACACTCATTAGGGAGCACATTTGTAATAATGTATAATTTGGCCACCTGTAGCCCTTTCTCTATACAGTTCTCTTTGCCACTTTATCCTTAAACAAAATGAAATAGTTAGCAATGGCTGGCAGTGGAGTTCAATCCAAGACTTTAATCCTACACTCCAATCAGCACACCTTACTAATTTTCAAGGAACAAGGTCTTGGCTATTTAATCTTCCTGTTTAAAACTGTGTGTAATTATTTCCTGCCTCTCCCCTCAAAAAATATACTCATTGCTTAGGGCTGTGATGGTGAACTTTGGCACTCCAGCTGTTTTTGGACTTCAATTTGTGCGGATTCACAGACTTGGTTTTCTGGGAATTGAAGTCCAAGAACACATGCAGTAAACCCATTCGTGTGGATTCCCAGAGACTTGGGCTTCTGGGAACTGAAGTTCAAGAACAGCTGGAGTGCCAAGGTTCACCATCACTGGCTTAGGGGAATTGCTTTATGTTGCATCCTGTGTTCCACTTCTCTGCAGGAAAGGAGCTGTGAAGCTGTTCCCACCTGCCTGATCACAGAAGCCCATCTCTGGTGTCAGGCACAGCTTGTGCTTGTGGGGTGCAAAACTAAGAGAGAGAGAGAGAAAGGCATAGGGCTGATCCTACTGTCAGGCACATGGAGGAGGCAGCATATGTTGAGGGATGAGGAGATGATGCCAAACAAGCCACCCACTTGCCTGGGCAGTGGGGGGTGCCCAACCCTCAAGATCGTTGAAATGCCAATCTAATTAATTGTACCCACAATTAATTGGGTGAAGCTCCATCCCGGCCTTCCTCTTGGGAGACAAAAACAAAAAACCTGAGACATGTTTCTCTTCCAAGAGAAGGGATTTACTTTCTACCATTCCACACAACTCCATTGTTTAATCCATCCAGACTAGTCATAAAGCAAATCCAATCTGATTCATTACAAGCTAAACTGAGGTCTGGAATGAGCTTAATTTCTTAAGGGAAACTCCCCTTCTAATGGCATCAGTAGGTATGATTCTTGTCCTATCCTCTAACTTACTCTGAAAGGGTAGCTGGGAGTGAAAACCTGCTGTTGAATTATGTCTGTCCATCATTTAACTCTGAGTCTAAAAATGCCACATCTACAATAGTTTTTAGTGCTGTCTTTTCCAGTGTGTGGCATCCCTATGAATTAATGACCTCTAAAATGTCTCATCATCAACAGTCCTCAAACTGGCTAGGATTGACAGAAAAAGTTGTAATCCAACAATGTATTCCTCCACCCAACCTCAATAATCAAAATGCAAATAATGTACAGTACTTTAAAAAGATGTGGCACTTGCTCTGGAGGACAGCCTTATACTTTATGAGAAAGGGGGGGGGGAAGACCTTTTTACTTTTCCTGTCTTGTTTCTCAAAAGCCTGTCAGAGAGTAAATAAGACAAGACAAAAACGTGGCACCTTAAAAACTAACTCTTGTATTTTAATCTGAGTTTTTCAAGTCCACTTTGTCAGACATGAAACTTCATGACATCCATTTATACATATCAGGCACAGATTAGCACAGGGATTCTCAACCTGTGGCCTGCAGGCCGGATGTGGCACATGATGCCATTTCATGTGGCTCCCCACTGCCTCCACCACACCAGGAAGTGCCATGTGGTGGAGGAAGGGCAAAATGGCCTTCTGGCCCCCAAAGCTATGAGGAAGCGTGATCCGGCCCCTGGCTTTAAAAGGTTGAGAACTCCTGGATTTGCATAACATACATTTACACATCAATGTGATTTAAGTAGGAAAAAACCACAATTAGCAAACTTATCTGTTACACTAAGCAACCATTGTGTGCCTCTGCACCTGATATGTATAAATTAATGCCATGAAGACTCTTATGTCTGACGAAGTGGGCTTGATCCACCAGTAAAAGGTAAAGGTTTCCCTTGCTCGAAAGCCAGTCGTATCCGACTCTAGGGGGTCAGTGCTCATCTCTGTTTCTAAGCCGAAGAGCAGCAGACGTTTCTGTGGTCATGTGGCTGGCATGACTAGACACCGGAGCACACGGAACGCTGTTACCTTCCCACCGAAGTCGTCCCTATTTATCTACTTGCAATTTCTTGCTTTCGAACCGCTAGGTTGGCAGGAGCTGGGACAGAGACGGGGAGCTCATTCCGCCCTGCAGTACTCGGGAATCGAACCGCTGACCTTCCAGCCTCCCAGTCAGCGTCTTAGTGACTTGAGCCACTGCAGTCCTTGATCCACCAAAGCTCACATTAAAACACAGCAGTTAAGTCTTTACGGTGCCACGCTGTTTTTTTGTCCTTTTTATTTTGTTTACTCTCATCTTTGCAGAGATTAACACGTCGACCACTTCAATCATTTCAAAAGCCTGGGCTCCTTGTTGTTGTTTTTGGGGGGGCCCGCACAATTTCGGCAGGCTCAAGCTCGCCTCCGCCAGGTCCCCCCCCTCTCGCCATCGCCCTTTTAAGGGAGGAGAAATTCTTCGCATAAACAAGCTTTTTGGGCCTGGAAGCGGGCCGCCCCGCGTACTCTTGGGGGGATTCCAGGGGGCCTGGGGGAGGGAAGCGGCGGGGCGCATTGGGGAACACTGCCGCCGCGTCCCCTTTCGCCCGCGGCGCTTGCGAAGGAAGCCCGGGGCGCAACGCGCGGGGAAAGCAGGAAGGAGGGGAAGGGAAGAGGGGGAATTGGGGGGGAGAGAGAAGGGGGAGACTTGAAACGGGTAAGGGAGCGTCTGCCAAAAGTCGGCCCCGACCAAGGGCGAAAGGAAGGGGCAGGCAGCCACCCACCCACCCAGCCCGCCCATGGAGGTCGGGAGACCCTATTGGGCGCCCAGGAGGAGGGCTCAGCAGGACGGCTCCCAGCAGCGGGGAAAAGCCTCGCCGGTGCCAGCTCGTTCCTTCCTTCCCAAGCTTCGCGGGGTGGTCCCCACAGGGGGCGCCCTGTTTGCGACGCCCGTCCCAGCTCTTCTGTGGCTTCGCTTGGAGGCGCCAGAGTTGGGGAGAGGACGGGCGGTCGTGCACGGCTGAGGGCGGGCGATGGAGGCGACGGTCCTTTTTAAGAAGGGAAAATGGAGACACCCCACACACCAGTGGTGGGATGTCAAAAATTTTACTACCCCACCGTGACGTCATCACAGTGTGGGCGGAGCTAACATCATGACGTCATGGGCAGAGCCAAAATCATGACATCATGATGTTGTGGGTGGGGCCAAAGAAAAATAAAAATAAGCACACATACGCACACACCCCTCAACCCACCCAGCCACCCACAACACAAAGCCGTAAATAAATTAAATAAAAAATACATTAAAATACACCCAAACACCCCCCCCCCACAACACAAATCAACCAGAGCTTTTAAACCAGAGTTTAAAGCTTATTCTGGCTAATCTTTCTCGCACTAGGTCAGATGGAAGGAACTACAGAATGAACTCACCACAAGATGGCTTCATTTTGACACTTTTCAACAGTTAAAGAAATTAGGTACTAAGTCTTTGCCTAACCAGTTCTCTAGGATATCTAAGGGAGCAGGCTAGCAGCTTCTCTTCCTCCTCCCCGCTTGGGAGGACAGCAAGGAGGCCGTGCATATGCGCCAAGCACTGTAGGCATGCATGCACACCAAGTGCATGGTGCGCATGCGCAGTGGGGGAACCAGTGAAAAATTAAGCCCCGAAGGTGGCTCCCCCCCAAAAGCTGCAACCAGTTCTCCAGGACACTGGGAAAAGTTACTACCGGTTCTGGAGAACTGGCAAGAACCTGTTACATTCCATCACTGCCCCACACAAACACAAGTCGGCCACGACTTGATGAAGTTTTCCGCGCTGCCCTAATAGCGCCCCCAGTGGTCAGGGAAGGGATGACAGGACAGGGGTCTGTCCAGGGCAGGGCTGCCCAAGCTACATGGGCCAGATCCGAAACCCTGCACAAATTAATCCGGCCTGCGCAGCCCTCGTTGCTTGTGAAAGCAGGCTGGATGAATTGGTGCCGGGGGTTGGAGCTGGGCTGTGGGCCATAGTTTGGGCACCTTGGTTTAAGCAGAGAAAATGGCAGCTTAAAATCTCTCTCATCTTGTTGCAAAACAGATTGCAAGACACGTTTTACTTCTGCTTCCGGGGGAGGAATCACGTGACCAGCCTGCTGGACCACCTGACTGTCCTGCCAGACCATATGACCGGACCTCAGCTAAAAAAGTTTGGACACCCCTGGTCCAGGGATCCAGGCTCAAATTATTATTATTTTTTGCATGTTCAGGAGGATGGTGGGTTCAACCTCCTCGGCTTCTGCTTATGTCCATGTCAGAGTTGTTTCCATGGTAAGGGACAAAAGGAAAATTCAGTCCCACCCTTGCAAGCATATAGTCCCTGTTTATCAGAGGAAATGACTAGTAATAGCCATTACATTTTATATAGCTAGGCTTAGTGCATTCTCTGGGCAGGTTATAAATTAATTACTATTTTGCACTCGATGTGCTGGGTACTCATTTTACCCAACATGGAAGGCTGAGCCAACCTTAAGCCAGAATCAAACTCACGATGTTTGCAGTTTTGGCTCAATATGGCTGTTTGTTCACTGTGCTGTGAGGGCTCCTTAAACACTTTCCTGCAAACTTCTTGGGATCCAAAGCAGAGGAACCAAGCCCTTGTGTGTGTGTGTACCCAGGAGTTTTGCCTCTTTAATTGCGCTTGACTTTAATTTCAGCGCTACTTTTCTGTAACTGTTTGTGTAATTTCCTCTTGCGTCAGGTGGTTCTGCGGGTGTAACTGTACCTGCGTTTTCAAATAACTGTTGCTTTTTTTTAAAGAGCTGGCCTGCTTATTAAAATTCCACATAATAGAATCATGGGAAGAAGCTGGGGAAATCAGAGCTGGATCAGCAGAGGTGATTTCCATGCTGTAAAAGCAGCCTCCTGTTACCTCACTTTTCAGAGCACATTCCTCTACTATTATTCCTTATTGCTTACATAGGACAATCCAGGTACTGTACTGGAGACTGTTCTATAGATAACAAGCATGACAGGCTGCTGCTAGAAGGGAACTCAAGTATCAATATAGAAACAACCGACAGAAGGGCAGGAGGAAAGTGGAAATGGGGAAAATGGAAAAATATTTGAGGTGCATTTATTTGGATTATTTAGAGCAGGAGCTTGCAACCTATGGGGTACACCTGGCCCACAGCATGAAATAATCCAGCCCCTGACCTTGCTCCAGCCACCGTTGGAATGGCTGTGGACTAATTTACAGCTGCATAAACTCATTTACTACAGCTGTAAATGAGCCCACAGCCATCGTAAACACATTTACAACGGTCACCGATGCATTTTACAGCACCAGTCCGGCCCACCTAGCTGTCTGAGGGGGCATGGTCCAGCCCATGGCTGAAAAACTTTGAGAACCCCTGACTCAGAGCTTTGGGATTAATAGATTCACCATAAAATGGAAGTGTCTTATCTGGCCAGGTTATCCTGCTATGGTAATAGAGAAGACCAGTGTTTCCCAAATGCTGGTGTTTGGACTTCAGTTCCCAGAAGCTTAAGTCAATTCCCCAAAGCACTGATCAGTCAATATACTGGCTTAGACTTCTGGGAACTGAAGTCCAAACACAGCATTTGGGAAACACTGGAGTAGACCATACTGCCAGCAACTCAATGCACTGTGTCAGGCAGTGGTTAATTAACCTGACAAAAGTGAGGTCTACGGCCTTGTGTGCCAAAGTCCACAGGGACGGGTAATGGTCCCTAAGTGGATTGAATTCCACTTGAATCCATTTTGGTGGAGGGCAGCAGCTTCATTTAATTATGACCTGGAGCTGATGAGGACTTTGTGTGCAAAAAGGGCTCAGGATCAGAAAGTGACTCACAGAACTGGATCAGTGGAATGAGTGTCACGCTGCAACGCGGAAGGCAGATGAAAGTCCAATGCATTATATTCTCAGGACAGTCTTCATGGCTGATTGCCAATACAGTATTGTATTCAGATATAGACATGGCTGATTGTCTGAATTCGGATATAATGGGCCATAGTTTAGCCACCCGGGCATAAAGTGTAGCTTTAATTAGTCAGATTCATTGATACAAAATCCCATAACTTTAAACAAGAACTTGATGCCACTTAGTCCGTGTGCAACCCTTAATCTGTTAGGTATCCCTTTCTTTAGCTCAAAACTGATAACATATAGTTTTAAATTCATCTGTATGCTTTCACTGCAAAATAGCAAAAACTAATTGCTCCATCTGTGAGGATGTTTTCCGTGACAGAATACAATTTGTGAGATTTCTCTCTCTTTTCTGTCCCTCCTGGCTGATGCAATTCACAGACAGACAGTCAAAGGTCTGTTCAGAGGACATTGTAACATAGCCTGGTACTTTGGACTGTTAAATTCCATTCCTGTTCTACAAGCCTTGTTGTTCTGGAGGTCAGCTGGATCATCCCGCATAACTTCCTGATTCTTGCATACATAGGAACAGTGCCATTCAACTTGCTGAAATCAGCAAATTTCATCCGCCATCTCTTTCTTCAGCCTCCGGGGTGAAAATACGGAATATTTTGCTCCCTGGGTCTTAGCATTTCCTATCCTCTTCCCCCATTACTCATCTTTTTGCATCTCACAATACCTTTATTGATAGTTGTCCCTTTCAGCTGAAGCAATAGTGCTGCATTGATGGGGAATGCTTTTCAGAGGTCTGAATACATTAGATTGGGGTAGGCAAAGGGCAGCAACCCTGCAGATGTTGCTAGGATGCCACTCATCAGATGCCAGCAAAGCCAGTGGTGAGGGATGATGGGTGCTCCAATCAGACAATATCTATAGGGCCACCTGTCCCCCATCCTGGCACTGGATCATCTAGAGAAGTTTCTAATATCTGGAGGGCTGGAGTATAATTTTGTAATAAGTGTATTGAGAACTCTCAGATTCTGATCTAAGAATGCACTGTGAAAACTGAGTGCATGTGTAATTCTAACTACAGTTCGCACCCCACCACCTTATCAACAGGGAATATGTCTCCTGATCTACTATGGATACCTAAAACAGCAGATAACAGCAAACTATACAGGCATTTACAATGCAGATGGTAACCTCTAGTGGCAAGCTCTGGTAATACACTATATTTTATATAATATGGTGTATTACCAGAGCTGGCTACTAGAGGTCACTATCTGCATTGTAAATATAGAGTTTGCTGTTATCTATATACAGTAGAACCCCGCATAATTCTCCTTATGAGAATTTTTTCGTTATGCCAAGCACTATTGGCAGTACCTCACATAACCAAAAAAAAGTTTGTTAACCGGGGTTCCCATTGAGCGGGTATACCCCATTTACCGAAAACCCCACATAACCAAAAAAAAAATGTTATGGAGGGTATCACCCTTGCCTAACAAATGCTTCATTATGCGAATTTTTAGTTATAAGAAGCATTCATTATGCGGGGTTCCACTGTATATTTTCAGGAATTTATTATTGAGTATATTTACACTCAGGACTGCGGTGGCTGAAGTGGTTAATACACTGAACTCGCTGACTGGAAGGTCAGAATTTGATTCCTGGGTACTGCATGATGGAATGAGCTCCTGTCTCTGTCCCAGCTCCTGCCAATCAAGCAGTTCGAAAGCAAGAAATTGCAAGTAGATAAATAGGGATCACTTCAGTGGGAAGGTAAACAGCGTGTTGAGGCATGCCTGTCACATGTCCACAGAAACATCTGCAGATGTAGATAGCACTGGCTCTTGGGCTACAAACAAAGATGAGCACTGAGCTCTAGAGTTGGATATGACTGGCTTTTGAGCAAGGGTGACCTTTACCTATATTTACACCCATGGATAACTGAAACAGAATACCTATACAGGTATCTGAAACTGTGGATACCAAACCCTCAGATGGAGGGAGAAGGCCTGCATATACTTCTAGACCTCCACCCCTGAGTTTGGAAATATTTATACAGTATTTGGCCAATGATATATCTCTCTGCATTTAATTTGGAAGGAAGCACCACATTTCTCTACCTGAGAACTTACAGTGAACTTTTCTGACCATCATTTTCCTCTCTTCGTGTTTCATAGCTGTCTCTCCTGAAAAACTGCCGACATTACAAAGTAGGACACGAGATGGCATTCTCAACAGTATCTCTGCTCTTAAGGAAGTTAGTTAGCCAAAATCACCTGCATTTGAATGTACTTAAATTATCAATCCACAGAGGCCCCCTTGTTTCAGTGAATATGCATTACAGCCAGTGTGGTGAATTGGCTATTGTGTTGGAGAGGGACTGGGGATAACTGTGGTCTAGTCACTATTGAGCATTGGGTGATTATGGTACAATTGCTGTCTCTGTCTGAGCTATTTTGTAGGATTGTTGTAGGGACAAATTAAGAAAGAGGAGATCAATCTGTCATCCTCACTGAGCTCAATGTAGGTAAAATGGAATATGAGTGTCAATGCTCATACGTGGTTTTCTCCAGCAAATGTGACCATATCTCCAAGTTGTGCAGCAGACGACGACTCTTTCCAGTGAGCATTCTGAGATCAGCCTTGTAACACACACTGATTATCCTCTAATTCAGGGGTTCTCAAATTTTTCACGCTGTGGGCCAGTCACATGGTTCCTCCAACTGGAAGTGGAAGGAAAATGCACCCACACATGCACAGAACACTGCCATAAATGCATTTATGACAGCCATGGGTGCATTTATGGCAGCGTTTTGCACATGCATGGGCACATTTTATTTCTACTTCCAGGAGCGGTGAGGGTGGCACAGGCTGGAGTATTTGGTGCTGTGGGCTGGTTCCAGCCCACAGACCAAAGTTTGGCCACCCCTGCTCTAGTTCAAGTCCGTACTCTATGCAGAGTGTAGTTCTGTCTTAACTGTCATTACATTTCTCATGCACTCTGACACTGATACATACACACTGAGATTTCAATGGACAAATAAAAACAAACTTTTTTAAAAAAGAAAAAGTACTAAGTGACTGTTGTTCTAAGACAGAAGTGGAAGGGCATAGATGCAAAAACTAGGTGCTCATCTAGCATCATTTACGGTAAGTGTGAGCAACCTTCAGCCTTCAAGATGCTGTTGGGTTAAAACTATGAACCTCCAAGGTTTTTGGATTCTACCTCCCATAGATTCTTGCCCGGTGGTGTGAACCTTGGCAGTCCAGCTGTTCTTGGACTTCAATTACTAGAAGCCTACATCAGCACTTCTGCTGATTAGGGCTTCTGGGAATTGAAGTCCAAGAACACCTGGAGTGCCAAAGTTCGCCACCGCTGGGCAAGAATCTAGGGAGGTAGAATCCAAAAACCTTTGGAGGTTCATAGTTCATAGGTCTCCCACTCAAGCTTGAGACTCTCACATTGAAGGGAACTTTGTGTGGAAAGGGAAAACTGCTATTATGAACAATTACTATGCTTACCTTTCTTTTGCTGAACACATGAATTTACTTGAATTTTTCTAAAAGATCCCATGGAATAAAATGCAGTAACAGATTCAGATCAACAAAATGGCATGGGGGAAGGGAGGTCAACTCTCCCCACCAATGGCTGATGCCACAGTCCCAATCTGAATAAAGGGTACCAACTGTGCCTGCATTTATTCTTTAACGAAACGTGGGTAGACTGAAACCACAGATCTTTCCCCAGCTGTGTCTTTGGGCATATAATATTGGGGATCCTCCCTCACCCCTGGCTATTCACCCCAGTTAGCAAAGTATGAAGCAGAAAACAACAGCACAAAGAAATGTGGAGAGATCAGCACAATCTCATCAGTCCCACCTCCCCTTTGGTTTTTTTGTGTGTTTTATTTTTGCATAAAAACCTAGTACATTGTGTGATAAAAAATCATTCTAGAAAAATTTAAAGTAGAAAAAGGTATCTTTACTTACTGTTTTCATCTGTAGTTACATTATATCAGGGAGTGGGAAGAACCTCCATGTTTGTTGTTTGGTCAGTGAGAGAGAAAAAGAAAAGAACTAACAAAACAATGGAAGCAAGAATGCAGGAAAAGGGAGACGGGGTTTGCCTCAAATCCCAGAGGTGGAAAGGAACTTTACTAATCAAGTTAGTGGCAAAGGACAATCCCATTAGACTGCAAAGCCACCTTCAACAGATCCCCTGTGTACATGCATGCAAGATTGCTATTATCCCAGTGGTCCTTAAGGCTCCATGCAGGAACCGTCAAGGTCCATCTTGCTTTGAAGTTTTCAAAGTGATCTCTTGATAGAGGCTTTGTCAGTATATCTGCTAGCATCTCTGCAGTGGAACAGTAGAGCATCTGGGTGGTCATTTGCTTGGTCAGGTCAAGCACCAAGGGATACCTCTTGCCAACTTGTTTGGTGTATGCCTTCCAAGAACTCCTGGAGTGCCAAGGTTCGCCATCACTGGCGTAGAGCCTTGCCTCTCTTTTGACTGTTACAGGAACATGATATTTAATCTTTCTGTGACATTGCTTGGTTCCGAAAGCCTGAGTTTGTCTCTTAAGTGTTGGTGATCTCAGCACATCAGGAGAGACCATCTGCTTCCAGGTCTGAGGAGAAGGAAGGGGAAGATGGCTCATTAGTCTCTGATTGATACATGGTGTGTTTGCTGTCATTGTATTCCATAGCCAAAACGAGTATGGGGCCCACGGGCCAGGTGAGCAGCTCCATGTGAGATAAGGCATGTCCAAATCTAGAATGGAAACAAAAGAAGACATGAACAAGGAACAAATGAGGTGTGTGTGTTTGACTATCCTGCTATAAGAACTCTATACTTTAATCATTATTTCACTCTCTTTCCTTTTAACTAATAATCTATGGCATCCTTTCCCATCCTGGTAGCACCTTCCCATGTTAACCTTGGGTGTTGGAAGTTATATTCCAAGCCCTCTTAAGGGTATTAAGTGCCTCTATGAAGGGAGGGGGTGGTTCCCAGTGAACTGCTCAGTATTATAAGTGGCATCTCTGTCCTTCCACTGATCCACCTTTGCTTATACTCAAGGAAAAAGGGGAGCAGGAGATGATCCACCGGGCGTGGTGTGGTCATTTTTGTCAAAAACCTGTTCAGTGATCCCAGGGATAGACTTGGGAAGCTGTCATTATCTCTTCTGGAGATATTATTCCATTGTTTGGATTTAGCTTTGGTTTTAAACAAAACCAAAGAATCAGAAAGAACGGCTATAGAATGATCGAAACAAACATGGGGGGGGGGGATCGCCAACCCTGATTGTGGGTAGCTTTTAGTCCAGTACTACAGATGGAGTTCATTGATCTGAGATTTCCCTACCAAGTAGAGGATGAAAGCCACATAAGCAGCTAACACGACTGCTATTACGACGTAGTACACTATATGTCCCAGACTCATGACTGTTGTCACCACGAAGTAGAGGTTGATTGCGCAGACCAGTCCGGTGATCAGGATCATTATAATTTTTCCAATGCTAAGGAAGAACACAGGGATATGTGTGTTAAAGCATAGCAGTCATGGTAATATGTATTAAATTAAAAGAGAGGAATCCTGGCTCATCACTGTGCCTGAACATAGTTCATAAAAAGAAAGCTCCTAGCTTTAATTGGCATGCAAACAGCAGGAAGGGATGAGCAAAGAATATATTGAGAAGGGGGCAGAGATTTCTTCGGTTAGAGAGCTTCCTCCTCTCTCTCTCCCCTCCCTTCTCCTAGATATATGTAAGTTCTGGATCATGTTCCTCTCCATCCTTGCACTCCAAGAGAAGGGAAGGAAGGGAAAGGAAGTCCAGACCTATAAAGTCCCCTTTCCTGAAAATACTGAGATCAGAAATATTTTGTTTTGGTAGAATTAAGACATTTCCTGGGTGCCTCTAGTTGTAGGGAAGTTCCAAGAGGAAAGTGTCTAGAGGGAACGGAAGGGAAGCATCATTGAACTCTGATGGAAAAGAGGGCTTAGAACAGAGGGTTCAATTGCATTACAATAAAGGCTGTGAAGTTCAAAGACAGTAAACCTCTGTATTGGAGCAAATAGGTTAACATTCATGATAATTCAAGAAGTAATTTGTCAGTATTAAGATTGTTTTAATGGAAATTATGATTTCAATATGCTAACAGTTAGTGATAAATTGGTGACATGTTACTTTTAAAGTAAAAATAAATAAATTTAAATGATTAAAAATATTCACACACCCATTATCACCCCAAAAAGTGAATTAAAGTACTGTAGTATGAAATGTTAATCATTTTTAAGCCAGTAACATAACTATTCTTCTTCTTCACTTCCTTGTTTACTCCTTCGAGTGTCAAGAGAAACATAACCATTACATGATTAAAAGAGCAATTTAAAAATTGCTATAAAAAGTCTAACTCGTTACGTACAACACACTAATGGCTGAAATCCTGTTGAGCAGTTGTGCAAAAGATGCAACTTTTGGAAGTGAATTGTAGTAAGTGAAGAAATCTCTATAGACATTATATTTTGCACACCAAGTCGGGTGACTCAGCATTCAACAGATAAGGTCTATGGAAACTTTCCAATTTATGATAATTCATCTCTAAAGTTGTCCTGCTTGCAAAACTGCACCAGGTTTTCAGCCACTATTTAAGAAATCAATTCCAAATTCTAATAGAGTGTGTTACCTGTATATGGAAAAAAACACCCACTTCCCAATCATCCCTTATTGTGGAAACTTCCATTCATTCTAAACCCATTCTCCACAGAGTCTCTTTCCGTGTGGCTGGAGCTACTTACATCCCATTGACGAAGTCCTTCATAAGAGGCTGCATGCTGGTGAAGGTGAGAACAGGTATGACAGCAAATGGCAGCTAGAGATACCAGAGAAAAGTGTGCTGAGTACATTTTTTGAATGAACAACATTGGGATCACAGCAGTCTTCTGTTTGTCTTCTGCCACTTCTACAGTTACAGGTGATTCTCTGTAGTGCCTTTAGGTAGAGGTAAGGGGACTTTCAAATACCACGTGACCATTGGGGGGGGGGGATGGGGTCGACCAAAAGTCACAGAAAGTCACCGCCCCCCTCGGTGTGAAGTCATGTGATTCCAAAATTTTACCACCACCACCCCGGCCAGGTGGAAGTCTGGGGGTGGGGCGGCAGGTGTCCTCAGGCTCTGGGGCAGCCATGCTTCTGCCATTTCTCTTCAAATCAGGGAAATGGAGAAACCAGGGTTGGGGGTCGGTGAAAGGTCACGGAAAATCGTATAACGCCCATTTCCTTGAAAATGAAAGTTTATGTGCCCAAGACTAAGGTACAAGGTAGGCTGTGAACCCTGGAACACTAAATTACTCCTCCAGAATCAGAATTTTCTGTTCAAATGAACCACCCACTTCACAAAAAGGCAGTCTAGTTTCCCCAAGCAAGTTTATTTCATCAAATAATTTTCCACCGAAAAGAAGATCCCAAATCACACAGAGGAACCACACAACATTCCATACTACAAACACCCAAGAACCACAGACATTCTCTCAGATTTAATCCTAAATCAGAGATATTTCCTCTCCACCCTGGCTCACTACAAAACTCTTGATTTCTCTTTCTTGTTCCCACTTATATGCCACCCCTACCCATGGCTACATAACCATAAACCCCATTCATTCCTAATGTAGGTGTACATATATATATTTCATTCTCCCTCACCACTTTGCCAGGCTATTGGTTCACTACTTAAATTGTTGTGAAAATAACAGTTGTCTAGCACTTTAAAGGTGAAAGCATATGCTGTAAAAATACTTTCCCCCACTCCTCACCTGGAGTTCATGAATAAAATTAAAAGGCAGATTTGGGCAATGTTTTATTGGACCACAAATATGTATAAAGGAAAAGAACAAGAAAAATGGGGTAGGGCAGCATGAGGAAGCATTCTGGACTTGAAATTTCGCTTCCTTCATATTTTGATGGCTCATTAATTTGGTGGCCAACAAATTACAGTATAAACAAACACTGCTTCATAACAAATCTGTTAATGTAAAAGCCGACACACAACTGTTATTTTGCTGCAACAGACTGACATGGCTACACTGCATAAATGGCTATTATTTTATTTTTACTGCTAAAGATGAGAACAAATGCTTGAAGGATTTTGGCCTCTGTGCCAACACAATTCTCTGGCATTAGATATGAGGCATCTTTATCTGACCAAGATGGACATAGTTTGTGCCTTTTCTTCAGATAGAAAAGGTTGTGATCGGTCCTCCCTCAATAAGTCATCTTTCCTAGATGGAAGCACACCGTACACAAACTGAGGAGCCTCTCTGAGGGAAGGAACCTCACCAAGATACTCTGCAGCACGTTGAGTAGGTCATTGAGGCCGGTCAGATCTCCCACATTTCTGAAAGCTGCAATGAAGACAGTAGGAAGGATTGCAAAGGAACGAGTGAAGACCACCCGGGCAAACCGGGACCAACGCAGCTTCAAGAAGCCCTGAGGGGGAAAAAAGGGAGGGGATAGAGAGCAGACACTCACTTTACCAAAAACACGCCGCCGCCACTTGGCTTAAACAAAAGCTGCCATATTTACCACAGTACCCCAGCCTCCCTCTTCCATCCTTCTTGTTACTTTTTCCACACTCATGTAACATTAAAAGGGTTGCAGAAGGGGGATGAACAAGAAGACACAATCCATCAATGGTCTCAAAGAGGCTGTTGTCTAGTGATATGCAAGTCAGTGTAAAGAAACAAAGAGAAGAGTTACCTGGGGAAAGAACAAAGGGATTGCCTCTTAGAAGACCAGGAAAAAGCCATTGTCAAAAGGAAAACCAGGAAATGACTTACCCACATATGCCATAATAAATTAATTCTTTAAGGGGCTGTAAGGTGCCCAATGTGGTAGGAAGACTCTAGAGACCAGGGCTTGAATCCCCACTTGGGTTGGAAACTCACCAGGGGAGTGGAATTTCTAAAACTGCTCCTTAAATATCTCACCATGAAAGTCCTGTTAAAGTTGCTATAATTTGGTTCCAGCTTCCAGGCACATAACTAACCAGTCAAAGACTGTTTTGCCTCCCATTCATCAGAGAAACATTCTGCCAGCTGTTGGTTCATAAAAGAATGCCCACCAGCCTTTCCAGAGGCAAACTTATATTTAACATCAGCTTCTGCTGCATTTTCACCATGAGGGGGTGATGTTGCTCTTAGGACAACCTTTTTGAAGGCTGCAACTCAATAACTCAATCTCCCCCAACTTGGTGTTCTTCAGATGTGTTAGATTACCATTCCCATGGGATGTCAGAAGGGGATAATATGGACTAAAATCTTTTTTATGTTATTCCTGCTATGTGATATTTGTAATTTACTATGTGATATCTGTAATTGTTTTTATCCTATGGAATGTGCTATGTAATTGTAACTGTTTCTTCTGTAAGCCGCCCAGAGTCGCTGTGCGAGTGGGGCGGCATATAAGTCGAAAATACAAATACAAAATACAAATACAATACATCTGGAGGTGCTAGACTGGAGAGGACACCAGGGCCAAGTCTTGAGTCATCAGCTAAAGATCATTGATTTTAAATGTTGATGTCAATGCTGATGGTTTACCAACAGCATGCATGGAGGGACCACCAAGTCCACCTATCATCTCCATCCCCAGTTGGGAAGATTCATTCCAGCTGACCCTGTATAAAGAGACATGTAGCAGGACAGAATCTCACATGGCACCATAACATGTGCCCCCTACCCCCTAAGGGCATTTGAGAAACAAAATGGTCACTCCTTTGAAGCTGTTGGGACAAAATGGCCACCCCCAGTGTGCAGGCAGGGCAAGATGGCAATCCATCCCTCGAAACTGACTGAGAGAGTGTGACCTGGCCCCGGGCTTGAAAATATTGGGAACCCTTGCTTTAAAAGAAAGGGAATTAGGTAGCCACTAGTGTTACCTCTTTAGTGTTAGTGAAATTTTGGGAGTCTGTTTCTTAACTAGGGATGCCTAGTGCTTGGAAAAAATAGCTTGTTAGGCTACAACTCCCAGAATCTCCCAGGGGAGTCTAGGATTGTATGGAGTTGAAAAAATAACTTGTCCATCCTCTCATTATGGTTGTAGTATTGCTTATCTTGCAGGCCAGCATGTGGAAGACTTTTTGGATGGTAGATCAAACAATCACTTGGAACAGGAATAACAGTGATTCAGGAAGAAGACTTTTTGTAAAGGTTTCGTTTCACCCACAAAGGAAGTACAGTATGTACAAAGGAAGTATGTATGCCACTCGGTCTTGTTGCTGGGGAACAACGTGACAACACTGCTGTTGTCCTCCATGCCTTGATTATGGGTTGCTTGTATGCATCTAATTGATCGCTGCAGAAGTTCATATTTTTTTAAAAATTATCTTTTCCTAGACCAGCGATGGCCAACCTTGGCACTCCAGGTGTTCTAGAACTTCAATTTCCAGAAGCCCTGATCAGCAGGGGTGCTGACTTGGGCTTCTGGTAACTGAAGTCCAAGAACACCTGGAGTGCCAAGGTTTGCCATCACTGTCCTAGACCAGTGGTTCCCAATTAGTGGTACGCGTACCCCCAGGGGTATGCGAGATTGCATCAAGGGGTACGCACAGCAATCTCTTTAACTAAAATATTGAATCCTTAAAAAACAATAATGCAATAACAATTGCCAAAAAATTATTCAATTTAATTAAACGATCAGTAGGTAAGTCAATCGTATGCATCAAGCGCTTTCTCCCATGGCGGCAGTTTTTCCCGTGTCTTGCGTCACCTGATTGCGGCCGCCCCCGTTCCCGCCTATTTGCTCGTCATTGTCAACGTGCACATTTGTCACATTAATGAAACATGTGTTCTCTGTCATTAGAATGTCTTTTGATGATAATAAATATAAAATACACCTGATTTCATTCTTTATTTAATGTTCCTGCAATAAGGGGTACGCGATATTTAACGTTCCTGCAATAAGGGGTACGCAAGTTTGAGGTCTTTCTTGAAGTGGTACGTAGAAAAAACTAATTGGGAACCACTGTCCTACCTAGACTAGCTGTGGAGCCCTGGACTAGATGGATCTATGGAGATGGTGGGGCCTGTAGTTATATCGATTTGCTACTAGGTGGCAGCATTACAATAACAGAAGGCTTCTTATATAAGAGACCTACATACAACGCGTAGACCAAATTGAGGGTGAAAAAGGCAAGAAAGCCGCCAGGATCCATAGGCTGAACTGACATTATTCCACAGGCTAACAAATTAACAGTCTACACAGCACTCCTGCTGTGCCTTGTCAAAAAGACACATGGGCACAGTGTAGTTTTCTACATGTTATAGAACTGCAGCTCCTCTTGTTCCTAGCTACCGGTAGCACAGCCAGTGGTAGGAATAACAATAACACACACATACTGTATATTGCCCCATAGTGTTTAATGCACTCTCTGAGCTGTTCAAAAGGCAATTGGCATTTTTACCCCCACTATGCTGGGTACTCATTTTACTGACCTCAGAAGGATGGACGGATGAGTCAACCTGGATCCTCATCAGGATCAAACTCATAACCTCAGCAGTTGTGGCTACAGTACAGCAGTTTAGCCACTGCGCTACCAGGGCTCAGTTACTGCCTGGCAGCATCTGGAAGACCACCCATCCTCATCCATACCTGAGAGGTTTTAGAACGATGGCTTGTTAGTGGCAATTGGGGCCTTACGAGCGAAGGGCAATGTTTGCAATTCTTCTGTCCTAACACATTTTTAAACCAAAACAACCACTTCAGCTGTCACTGCATGTTGAAAAAGGGGAACTGAACCCACAGGATGTAGCTGTATGACAGCGACGAAGGTCTCTGTGGGAACCATGGGTCTACAACTGGTTGAGCAATGAGAGCACCTCTTAAATGGCTCAGCTTCCTTCTGGAGAGACAACTGTATTATGAGTGCCACAAGACTCTGTGTTTAGAGGACATCTGGCACTTAACATTTTTAATTAAATGACCTGATTGCGGATAGTGAGAGGTTGTTAGTCAAAGCACAACTAACACATCCAGGGATGAGATCACAAGGCATTTCTGTCTCATCCAGAGGTCATAAACTGCCTGAACAATGTATCAGCTCTTTCATCACCTAAGGAGGCCTTGTGTATGTTTTATAGAATGTGCTTCTGTAATCCAAGCCACTGATGTTCTGGCATGGAAGGAGCCTATTTCCTGTACCTGACATATGAGGATACCACTAAAAGTTGCAAATGTGAGCTCTCGTTGTTATGGGTTGTCAAATCAGCAACAACTTAGAGTGATCTTAACAGGGCTTTCATGATGAGGTATTTAAGGAGTAGCCTATCATTGCCAACCTCAAGTGAGTTTCCACGTCTGAAAGGGAATTTGAACCCAAGACTCCTTAACCCAGGGGTCAGCAAACTTGGCTCTCCAGGTGTTCTTGGACTTCAATTCCCAGCCCCAAGGCAGCACTCCTGCTGATCAGGACTTCTGGGAGTTGAAGTCCAAGAACATCTGGAGAGCCATGTTTGAGGAACCCTGCCTTAACCCAACGCACCACATTGTTTCTCAAAATGTATTGTAAGAAGCTTCAAATATCATACTATAGGTGGCTTCACACTTTGGTTTATGTATCTCAGGGACAGGCATTCTGTGAGTCCTCTGGATGTTTTGATCCACAACTCCCATCAGTCTTGACCAATGTGGTCATTAATTGCAGGGACTGTAGCCCCAAACTTCTGGAGGGCTCTCAGTTGTCTAGCAATGATCGGAACCCTAAGAGAATCTCACCTCCATCACAAATTGCCCTGCATATGTTCCTGTCATAGTTGAACTCTGGCCTGCTGCAAGGATTCCGACAGCCCAAATGTATAGGGCAATGGGTCCAAAGTAACATCCCAGGATGATTCCCTGAATAGGAAGAGATAGAAACAAAGGCTTATAGGCAGTTAAACACGGATGCTACTCACACAAACTGCCACTGGCTCAAGTAACTTTCTCCTCCTTGGCCTTTTGTATACTTGCAAGGAAATAAGATAAACGTAAGTGTAATCTATGTATATAACAGTAACCCTTCATAGGGCCCACAAATCACCTAATAGTCTGGAACCATTATAATCAAATGCAACAAGAAAGGAAGCTATAAGACAGAGTCAACTAAATAAGTATTCACAGCACAACCAGGAAAGAGAGGAACTTGTATCTGGAGCTGGGATAAAAAGAAATCTCTCTCAGAAAACCAAGAGGCCAGTGAGGAAAAGGGCAACTAGCAGTGGTGGGATGTCAAAAAATTTACTACCCCACCGTGACATCATCAGTGTGGGCGGAGCTAACATCATGATGTCATGATGTTGTGAGTGGGGCCAAAGAAAAAAATTTAAAAAATACAAAATAATAATAAAATAAAATAAAAATAACCACACACACATATATATATACACACACCCCTCAACCCAACCCCATAACACAAACCCATAAAATAAATAAATAAATAAATAAATAAATAAATAAATTAAAATACACCCACCCAGTGGGGGAACCAGTGAAAAGGTAAGCCCCGAAGGTGGTTCCCCACAAAAGCTGCTACCGGTTCTCCGGGACACTGGGAAAAGTTACTACCGGTTCTGGAGAACTGGTGAGAACCTGTTACATCCCATCACTGGCAACTAGGCATTTGGAGGCAGAATGTTCCACAGTGTGAGGTTATATCACACTCTCCATCTGCCACATGGAGGCCTGTCACTTCAGGTTAGGTGCCTTCAGGTTAGAACTAAATAACTTTTCAAAATGCACGTGGGGGCTCTCAGCTGACTCTGAACAGGACCTCTTCTGAAATGCACAAACAAGCAGTGGTTTGCACGTGTGTTTAAGATTGTGATCTTAACAAATATTTATTTATAAATTTCCTCCATGCATTTCCTTGTCCACCAATCAAAATGAAAGACTATGATGAAGATGGCTGAATGTCATCCAGTGTGTGAAGCCCACCACATGTCAGAGTGGATTGGAGGAGGCAAGATGCACAGATTCCACACTATTATATAAAGGCAAGAGACATTTACATACCATATATACTTGAGTATAAGCCGACCCGAATATAAGCCGAGCTACCTAATTTTGACCTGAGAAACCAGGAAAATAGATTGACCCGAATATAAGCCGAGGGTGGCAAATGCAGCAGCTGCTAGTGAGTTTCAATAATCAAAATACTGTACATGAAAATCAGATGCATCAGAAAGGAGTTTTCTCCATGCCAATTGAGATGCGCCAATGACAGGACAGGAGAAGTGAGTGGTGAAAGCTATTAGCTGCCATCGCCTTTTCCCATCACACCCAGTGACCTGAGTATATGCTGAGTCCACTTTTTAACCTCATTTTTGGACTGAAAAACTAGGCTTATACTCAAGTATATACAGCACTTTGTTTGAAAAAAAGATGGGTTAGAACCACAAAGGCAGCCTTGGCCTACAAAGGTCCCGCGACCAGCCTGAACTGCCTGTTAATATGTTTTCTTCTGTGACAGCATAAGACAATTCTTTACTTCAGTAGGCCAAGAGAGACAGAGAGAAACACCACACTTGCTAAGGGATTCTACACAACTAGACAGGTGTGAAGCATGGGAAACAGTGAAGCAGTGAAAGGAAGGGAATGGAGATGATTCTGGTACAAACTTACCCCTTGGTAAATGTCTACAGAGACTGTATGATTGTTGTCAGGAAAAATGGTTTGGTTGGAAAAAGTGCTTTGGTTGGCACAGACTTCATACTGGAAGACAGGAGCAAATAAACAACATAATATATATATAGCAGAGCTTCTGAAATGTTGCAGGGCAGAGTTTTCACTCACTAGAATTCTAGGGCAAAAGACTCCCACATTTCTTTCTTGCTGCCTCAGAGAGACAGGACTGGACCAGATATGAGGTCTCAGAGTGCCTTAGGATGCCCCTCACACAGTCAATTGTGTCAAGTCTCTTCCCTGTCATCCACAATTGTCTGGAATAAGGCCAGCTCCAGAGCAGGTTGCAAAAGGCTCACATATGTTTGAGTCCTAGCTCTCCCACCTGCCAATCCTTTAGCAAAATGCCACTTGGTCCATGGCTGAGATTGCCAAATTACACGTTGAATGTAGAGAGCATAGTGAAACTACATGCACCAACATGTTTAGGTTTTTAAAAGACAGTGGCCTCCTTTAGGCATGGTATGTATTTTGCCTTGTTTCACCCAAAGACACCCATTAGTGAGGCTAGCCAGACACCAGGCCATTCTATGCTCATGTGGGAATCTTCTTTCTCTTTTCAGTGGGGTTCAGGTCTCTTTGGCCTTTAATAAATAAACAGAAGAAGGCATTTCACCTTTGTTTGGGGTCAGCCCTGAGGCTTTTGAAGACTGGGATAAAAGGTAAGATGGTGTGCATCCTACTTCCACCTGCAGTACACAATGGAGGAGGATGAGCAAGAAAGGGGTTTGCCCATCCCTGCCTGACTATAGAAGAAGTTCTCTCTTTCCTCCAAACTATTTTTCATTCCCTCACTTGAATGGAATGGGAATGTGAAGGGCAGAAGAAGATCTACACGTGTTGTCCTGCAGAAGGAAACACTGGCCCTTACGTCCCAGCTGGTCTCATGTGAGTAGACTGTGGGGAAATGGGATCGCACTCACCACATCTGAGTTCGTTTTGTGGTAAAAGGCTTCTCCAAACACAGACATGACAAAGAGATTGATGAGGAAGGAGATAAAAAGTGCAATGGTGGACTCAATCAGGAAGTACATGTTGGCCTCTTTCACTGCTTTCTTGTTGCCACGGTCCACCTCTCGAGTCTGTGGTGAAAAGACAGGACATTTCATCAGTCTCTGTGTTACTTGCAAAACCTCCTACCTTCCCAAAGGTACCAGAGTCACTGACTATTAACCATGGATGTTGGTGGTGTGATCCAATGGGGAGCTTTGAAGCCACTTTTGTGGTAATTTAGACCAGAAGTTTAGTTTTAAAAGGAAAGGTGGGGAACCTTCCCTTCAAAGTGAAATTGCCAGCACATCTAGTTTATCTAGAATAGCACTGCATCAATAGGGACTTTTAAAATGGTGGAATAGATGAAAAAAGAGTGGTGTGTGTGTGTGTGTGTGTGTGTGTGTGTGTGTGTGTGTGTGTGTGTGTGTGTGTGCGTGTGTGCGTGTGCGCTTCTCAGTCATCCCTTTCAGTGCCACAACCTACCAAATTCATGGCCTAGAAGAATTGTGTAAAAAAAAGCCCTGTAAAAATAGTATTGTGCAAAAAAAAAAAAGGAACAGGACAGTTCTAAAAAGGGGCAGAATGGATGGCTCTTAGAAGGCAAAACACACATAGATGCTGTAAATTGGTTTTAACCAAACAGCAACAAAAATTATCCAAATAGTGAGCTCTGTGTTCATCTACGACAGTGGTGCCCAAACTAAGGCCCGGGGGCTGGGTCCGGCCCCCGATGCCAATTTATCCAGCCTGTGAAGCCCTCGTCACTCCTGAAAGCGGAAGTAAAACATGCCCGTACGGGCGCGTTTTACTTCTGCTTTCAGGAGTAACGAGGGCTTCGTGGGCCAGATGAATTGGCATTGGGGGCCGCACCCGGCCCACGGGCCTTAGTGACCGGCTCCGTGAACCACAGGATCAGCCGACGGCCCAAAAAGTTTGGGCACCCCGATCTATGACCTGCCCTCTGTCCACTTACATTTTCCTTGATGTGGAAATTGGGATGTTTCCAAAGAGGTAGTCATGTTAGTCTGTGTCAGCATGTTTGGAAAATTACAAGAGAAGAGAAGGTGGGGGAAGAAGAGGAAATGCGAAATGGAAATATAAAAACCTGAAATACACACACACACAAACCCACAACCAAAGTGACACAGTATTTTGACCTTTGGAGGGTGGTTTTTTTTGTTTTGCTTTGTTTCCCTTTTCCCCTTTAATTTCTCTGTACAGTAATACCTCGGAAACCGTTTACCTCGGACAACGTTAAAATCGCATAACGTTAAGTAATCTGGGGAGAAGAATTGGATCGAATAACGTTAAGGTCCTATGGGATGGATCGGATAACAACCGCTAAAGCCTATGCGGTTACAATGTATCTCTATAGAGCTTTAACGTTATCCGATCCATCCCATAGGATTTTAACATGCATCAGATAACACTAAAAATCAGATAACACCAAGACTTGTGGAACCAAGTCTTCGCGTTATCCGAGGTATTACTGTACTTAGTTGTTAACATTAGGCCATAATGGCATGTGTCTTTTGTGTTACTTTCATTGTTTTCTGTTTCCCCGAAGATGATCTCTCTCTGAAACTGTCTTGCAACTTGAGCTGTCTGAAAGAAATACTGTATGTCTATGGCCAGCTTTAGGCTTGACAAACCAGAGCTGCATTCTCCTCTGCCACTGGAGAATGTGAGTCTGACCGTGGTCCAGATAAATTCCACTTCAAGTTTTCTTTGGACTGCATTATCATACCCTTGTGTAGTCTGTGATGTGTAGGGTAATGCTCTCCTGAAGGCTATTATAGTCAGACAATTGGTGATGATTCACTCCTTTCTCTTTTGCCTTGTTCTTTCCCTTCTATGGTGTCCTTTTTATATCCCCTCTGTAGAATCTGAGAGACAGTGTGGTGTAGTTTTTTGTTTTGGATGAAGACGTGGGATGTCAACTGCTAATCCCCTCTCACTGATGAAACTCAGTAGGTGACCTTCCACCTGACCTGCCTTATGAAGTTGTTATGAAGACAAAGAGGAGGGAAGAACCACATATATTCTCACATGCTGTTTATAACTTACTTGGTTGATTTGTACTTCACATGTCTAAGTCTGACGTGACGGATCAAAGCATCGCCTCTCATGAGATTTTAGTGGGCTCTCATCATCGAGAAGTCCTGCCACTACCATAACAGGGACCCATAACACGGAGACCCATGTTTTCGATGCTCCTTTAGCCATTTTAAATACAACGACACAGGTGGCTAGGCTCATGTCGAAGTTGGCCATGTTAGAGCAATGCACTGGCCAGGTGCATTGTCCGAGTACCCAACCCCACTTAGCTGACCTGCAGTTCCACAATGAAGGACCATTCTGGACTGCTAGCAGATACCTTTGTGGCATGGTTGTACCAGCTAGGGGACTACACCCTGCCACAATAGCTGTCAGACGATCAGGGTCACTGCTGCGCCACATTAAGGCAAGCGATGGGATTTACAACAGTGTTATAACTAATAAATAATATTGATATGAGTCACTGCCATCACCATGAACTACTTTGAAGACAGATCTGAAGACACAGATGGTGTTCTTTTACTCATGTCTAAGAAAAGGTGGAGAGAAAGAGTGCTACAGAGTGGCATTTCTCCATGTTGGATACTGACCTTGACAAGGGAGGAGTGTAAATAGATGTTATGGGGCATGATGATGGCTCCTACAATACCCACAGCTTGAAGAAGTTCTTCATGTCCACAGCCTTTGCAATAAGGGAGAAATATCCCCTTCACCACCTCTTTCTGGTCAGGATGAACTACAACGTACTGCAGATGCAAAAAAGATTAAAGTTAAGGCAAAGAAAAGTGAGAACACATAGCCTTTCTGTCTGTAATATGTATATTTAGAGGGGGTCCCCTTCACTCTTTCATAATATTTGTGTCATCAAAATGGCCATCATTGAGGAAACAGGGGCGGGGGCGCTACCATGGAAGGGATCCTGGGATTCTACATAGGGGAATACATAATAAAGGAGGAAAGAAGACCAGCAGGAGACAAAGCAATCGAAAGAGACAGATAAGATGGGACAGAGTACACAGGATTTGAAGACGGGGGAGTACCTGTGACAAAAAGCTTGGGAAGAGGGAAAGGGAATCTGTGAGAGAAAAATGCAATTGTATAGCCTAGCGGTGCCAGCAGGGGAGATCAAAATGGCAACATGGCTGTTCTGAATAAGCCATAGTATAGTATAGTATAGTATAGTATAGTATAGTATAGTAGAGTAGAGTAGAGTAGAGTAGAGTAGAGTAGAGTAGAGTAGAGTAGAGTAGAGTAGAGTAGAGTAGAGTAGAGTAGAGTAGAGTAGAGTAGAGTAGCATGACACGGCATCCCAGTCAGGTGGCAAATCTACACCTCAAGTGAGAGATTCCCCTGGATTAGGGGAACATAGTTATTCATCAGGCAAATATGTTTGATCTTAAACTTGTGAGTGCGCTTCAAGAGTCACATTCTCTCTGACTGAAGGTTCACTGGTCCAACATTCAGTTCACACAGTGGACAACTTCAGGCCTAGGTCATGAGCGTGACAAGAGTACCACGGCACCCTCCTCTCCATGCACGGGGACACCCTGCCCCTCGTATTGAATAAGGCACACAGCTGTTAGGGGGCCAGCTGTAGAAATTCATCTAATCCTTCTTCAAAGCCATTCAAATTGGTGGCCATCACTACTTTACCTTGGTTTTTCATGTTATACCACTCCTCATTGTGTGAACCATTTTTTGATACCACTGGCAATTGTAGTGCTGTTGTCATGCCAATAAAGCTTTATGTATGTATGTATGTATGTATGTATGTATGTATGTATGTATGTATGTATGTATGTATGTATGTATGTATGTATGTATGTATGTATGTACATACTGGCAGGGCAAGTGTGGGGACCAAGGAACATGGGGTCCCATGTAGGGTGGCTGATTTAAGGAGCAGCCGCCCTTTTGGCTTTGTTTTATCTTTAGCGGTGTTTTAATTGTTATGAACTTTTAAAGTTTTAAATTTTAGCATTATCATAGGCCTAACCTATGATTTTAAGCTATCTTTGTAAGCCGCCCAGAGTCGGGTCTACCCGATTGGGGCGGGATAGTAAATACGAGTAAATAAATAAATAAATAAAATGTATGTATGTATGTATGTATGTATGTATGTATGTATGTATGTATGTATGTATGTATGTATGTATGTACTTTCCTGTGAAATTTTGCTGTTTGGTTGCCCTCATTTCTTAAAGATGTAAACTGCCCAGGATAGGATAATATCCTAGATGGGTGGTATAGAAATTAATTAATTAAATACTTAATGTGGAAGCAAATCTCACAATTCATTGGGTGAATGAGAACTCTCTATTATTGATCCTATATCTGCCATTACTCCGCCTTCAGTGGGTAAACTCGGGTTTTGAGAAGATGACAGAGGGAGAAAACACCAGGCTGCGCACAAAGAGCTTTTATGAGTGCTTTTCATCTGGGTGAGCAATTATCTTATGGATTTCACTTTTGCCACATGCAGAGATAGCTATAGATGGATCTCCTGAATACTGGAGACATCCATTAAGCTTTGGTATATCATTGATTTTTTTATTTTTTTGCTTTTGTATGTGTAAACTGAACTGATACTGGAAGTTTTTGATTGTTGTTTGATATTGTTGTTTAGTGAATTTTGATGCTGTAATGATTTATATTACAGTATCTTTGATTATTTCCTAAGATGTTTTAATCTAATGTTTTGTAATTGCAACTGTTATTGGAAATATATATACTGTATATGCAATATTTGTAATTTACTATGTGATATCTGTAATTGCTATGTAATTGTAACTGTTTCTTCTGTAAGCTGCCCAGAGTCTCTCTGTGAGTGGGGCGGCATATAAGTCGAAAATACAATACAATACAATTGGTTATCAGGGCAGATAACAAGTGGCAACCTCTTTTTCAGAAGCAGTACCAAAGAAGATACTGTATCTGCATATTAGATGCTTACTGTGCTCATGAGCTTCGGTCAATACAGGATGCTGAAAACAGGCCCTTGAATGAACTGTCAAGGCTCTTCTTATGTTCCCTTGCTTGTGCCCAAAGGATGAGACTCAAAATAACACGGGAAAGGGTGAGCAATGGGTTTGGGTTTGATGGGAGTGTATGCATGCTTACCTCATAACCAAATGTCACTGCCATGATGGTAATGAGGAGGGCAAAAAAGGCCTCCAGCTTCCTGAGACCTAGAAAGGAAGGACCAAAGAAAGAAAAACTCTGTCACTCCAGGGGGAGACTGGGATTCAAGACTGCTTCAAAGTATGCAGGGAACACGGGAAACCAGCCATGGCATAGGTATGGCTTTGAAATCATAGGTGTTCATCATAGCCACCCCCACAGCTACATATGCTATGCGGAGAGTCCAAAAAGATAAGCAGCCTGATCAGTCCATGTCAACAAATGAAGAGTAGGTCTTTCGTAAAGTTAGTGGTTCCAAATTGCCCATTCAAAATCCAAGCAACCATGATGTTTTGCATTACAAGAGGGTCAACTTGCAGCAATATGTTCCCAAGAAAATCCAATTTTCTCTCAGCTACTGATAAAGTTAAAAAGATAAAGGCCATCCTTGCTTGAAAGCCAGTCATATCTGACTCTAGAGTTTGGTGCTCATCTCAGTTTACAGCTAAAGAAACAGCGCTGTCTGCATCTGCAGATATTTCTGTGGTCATGTGGCAGGCATGCACAGAACACTGTTTACTTTCCCACCAATGTGGTACCTATTTATCTACTTGCAATTTCTTGCTTTCAGACTGCTAGGTTGGCAGGAGGAAGGACAGAAATGGGAGCTCATTCTGTCATGCAGCGCTTAAGTCTTGAACAGTTGATCTGCTGACCTTCTAGTCATTAAGTTCAGCATCTTAACTACAGATGTACTAAGAGGAAACAAAGAAATCTGGGGGAGGAGTTGCCAGTTGTTGATACAGTACACATCCAGGGGCTTTGATCTTGTACATCCTGGCTTCACTACAGCACAAGGCCTTATCACCCCCCACCCCTATTGCCACCACAACTGTTAAATGCTTCCTTGGTTGAACTCTGCCATATACCTCTCTAGGTTGCCCAAAGACTAGATAGGAAGAGGGAACTTTTTAGAATTGGGAGTGAGGTCAACTCTCCTTCAGGTCACAAGCTGATCCCCCCCATACTGGTGGTTTACTGTATACATACCGTATTTGTCTAAGAAGAGAAAGAAAAAGGTGTCCACAATTGTGATCAAGACTCCACCCCACAAAGGGATACTGCCGACAAAAGATGCAGAAGTTACAGCCCAATCTTCATCCTCTTCAAAACTCTCCTCCAACACCACATCTCAAAGGCATCTATTCTTCTGCGCTCAACTTTCCTAATGGTCCAGCTCTCACAATCATACCTTGCCACAGGGAATACCATTGCTTTGACTATACGAATTTTTGTTTGCAATGTGATGTCTCTACTTTTCACTATGCTCCCCAGGTTCAGCTACCCCAAACAAATGTCTGATTCTGGATGGAAGGGGTTTGTGCATCTGAAAGTCCAGGAAACTCCTGCTGTGCTATCTCCTCTGAGCCTCTGTAACGACTGATAACGGCATGGCAAGTCTAAACATAATCAGTGCATAACTATTTAAAAAATGAAGTCTTGACAGAAATGGAAAATAGAGACCTACAAGACTGGAGGAAACCATGCTATCATATCTTTAATGCAACAAATTAGTAGGAGATAAACTATTCTGAGCCAGCCCATAGGTCTATCTAGCAACTCAATACTGTCCATACTGATTGTCATGACTTTCCATAGTCTACAACTGTAGTCTTTGTTAGCCTCTCTGAAGATGCCCAGGTTAAAATCTGGGACCTTTTGCATGCATTGTGTAAGGGGTCCAGTGGTGGGCATCAGCAGGTTTACACCAGTTCGCCAGAACTGGTAGCAGAAATTCTGGTTGGCCCTGCCTATCTAAGTTTTGAAATAAAGTAGTCCTAATTCGGGTGCAATGCAGGGCTTTCCCCCTGGCCATGCCCACCATACCACGCCCACAGTGTGGTACTAAAAGTTTTTGGAGCCCAAAACTGGAGGGGTCATTCCCTCATCCTGGGTCAGTACAGCTTTTCACTGTCTTTTGCCTGGATATTTTTTTTAAACTAATACCCGAGATAAATAACTATGCAGAATATAATGAACTCAAGAAAAACATACAAAATACTCCTCTGCTATATTCATTTCTTATCCAGATCAGTGAGCAAGGAAGATACTTACTATGAAGGCTATAGAAACTATACATGGCTCTCCTGTGTCCCAAAAAAGAAATAAATGGTAAGAATGATAACTTCCAGTGTTACTCCAATCTCTGCTAACATCTTCCAATTAGAGTGTGTTTTCCAATGTTGGGCCCATGTCCCACAGGGGGGCAATTTGATTTTTATGGGGGGCAATTCAAGGATGAGTTATTAACAGTGAATGGCCTTTTACGTTTCCTCTATGTGAATAGTTCACTTTTTTAATAATAAAAATTATATGTCACTGGTGGTGGTGGTGGTGGGTGGCATCAGGATTTTAGAGATGCTTAAGTGAGGCATGGCCAAAAAAAAAAAAAAAAAGGTTGAGAAGCATTGAATTAGAAAAATGTAAGTGGATCTAGTTGTTTGTTGCAATGTAAGGTAGGTCTTTAAGTCACCAGTGTCTCTGAGACAGTGTCTCTGTGGCTAGGAAACAATGAGCATCTTACTATCCAGCTGATAGAAGATTGAAGGCAATTGCTGTCCCAATCACTTCCTGCATATCGGAGCCAATGATGGCAATTTCTATCATGATCCAGAGCAGCACACGTGGGACCTGCAGCCAACAGAGCAGAGAAAACTGTTTTGTAGTAATCAGATCAGGCAGAGATGGAAGGCGACCTGATTCATTTTTCATGCTAGCTCACATCTGAGCCTCTGGACAAAAGCAGAGATCAGATGCAGAGAAGGAAACCCTTTCTATTTACATTCTCTCCTCCGAAGTAATGACAACTTCAGTAATTAAGAGTGACAAGTTAACCACTCAATATCTCACCACCTGATTGAACGTGTAAACTGGCTTTCCTGATGGACCTTGTAGCTGAGATAGTATCAGCTAACCTCTGCTTGTGGTATTTTATTCAAATTATTTACCTGGTCCAACAGATGTAATAGAGATTAGCTTTCTGAAATGAAATAGCCCACCCCAAAGAGTGTTCCTACTCTTACCATCTTACTCATAATTCAGCCAAGGGCTTCTGCTTTCTTGGTGTGGGCAGAGTCTTCCTCTTTTTATCTGTTCCCAGTGAGTGTAACTGAACCAAAAGCCTTTCTTTTTTGATTTGCCAATACAGTGGTACCTCATACAACAATTTTAATCCGTTCCATGGGGTTCTTTGTTGTACGAAACAATAACATCCCTATGGGATGCAGCGTACATATATTAAAATCTCTAATTTTAAAGGGCCATCATGGCAGAACACCCCCAGCCCCAGCCCCCAGACAGGGACCTAGATTAAAAAGATGCAGATAGAAACACTCTTGGTATAGGCTGGTTCTCTCTAGCAATTACGTTGTCCAATTGTTGGCAAAAGGAGCAAACCAGGCCCTCTCTGCCATGAACCAAACAGGCAGACAAATACTTGACTGATTGTACCCTGAGACAATCAGGCACCAGATGTTTTGAAGCAACAGAAGCAGCTTCCTGGTGGTTTCTCCTGAATTTCCCAGCTGTTTTCTATTAAAAGACAGAGATGTGCACATCTGTCCTGGACATACATACAGTATAAAAGAGTTTGCTGTCTCAGATATGACAGACTGAGGGAAGTATGTATCTTGCTGAAAATGTTGATCTTTCAATTGCCAGTTTAGTTAGACTCTATTTAGGAGACTCGGGCCAGTAAAATGTCCCTTGGTCCAGGGTATGTTTAGTCATATCTGTAAGTAGGCATTGGCCAAAATCCAGTAGTGAGTCTCAACTAGGGCAGGCCCATTAAATAAGTGGGGATTTGGTGAGTCAGCTCCTCCACAACATCCATTGATACAATAGGCGCAGTGTAGTTGTGACTTACTATTGGAGTCCAACCATTCAATGTTTGAGTTTTCCCTAATCCTAAAAAAGCATGAGCCCAAGCTGGTTATTGACTGCCTAATCATATGGTTCCCCCAAAGTCACATAGACTGTATGTACTCACCTTGGGATAATAGTAATGACATATCTCTCCCAAGTCTTTGCCTGTAACAACCCCAAGCCGAATGGCCAGTCTCTGGCACAGCAAACCCAGGATTGTGGCCCACAGCAGGACCCAGAGTAGCTGTGTGGAGAGCAAAGGCACATGGTCATAGGGTATTTGGGGTTTCTCTCTGTAGCAATACAACAACAATGTCTGAGCTACAAACTTCTCCACAGCTTTTGTTTAGCCTTGATAAACAGTAAGGGGGAAGTGGGCTACCATATATGGCACTGTGAGATCTGGGTGACTGATGTCCTAACATCTTCCTGACCTGACAGCATGGTTAACTGTCTAACCACAGGAGGGGGGGAAAGAAGGGGGATGAACTTCTCTGAACCAAGAGGAGGAAAAGGAACAGTGCAGGCAGCAGCAAAAAAAGGAATCTCCAGTGATGGGATGTAACAGGTTCTCACCAGTTCGCCAGAACCGGTATTAACTTTTCCCAGTGTCCCGGAGAACCCAAAGGTGGGGGGAACCACCTTTGGGGTTTACCTTTTCATAGGTTCCCCCACTGCGCATGCGCGCCAAGCACTTGGTGTGCATGCACACCTACAGTGCTTGGTGCGTATGCATGGCCTCCTTGCTGTCCTCCCAAATGGGGAGGAGAAAGAGAAGCTGCTAGCCTGAAGCTCCCTATAGCCTGCTCCCCAGAGTAAGTGACTCCCCTTTGGATGTGATGTGTCTGTGTGTATTTTAATGTGTATTTAATACTTTTACCTATATTGACGTACTACCACAGTTCCTAAAAAGGCCTGGCGGCCTTGCTTGGGGTTTTTAAGCAAAGTCTTGGAGTTACCTCAACAAAAAACTACACCTGTGCTGTTCCAAGTGCTGTTCCAATTGGAGAACCCTTAAGGAGGTACAGCTGTTTTACATTTACATTAAGGCATATTATCCTAGAGAACTGGTTAGTTAGGCAAAGACTTAGTTCCTAACTTCTTTAAATGTTGAAAAGTGCCAAAATGAAGCCATCTTATGGTGAGTTCATTCTGTAGTTCCTTCCATCTGACCTAGTGTGAGAAAGATTAGCCAGAATAAGCTTTAAGCTCTGTTTTAAAAGCTCTGGTTGATTTGTGTTTTGGGTGGGTGGGTGGGTGTATTTTAATGTAATTTATTTATTTATGTAATTTATTTACGGGTTTGTGTTGTGGGTGGGTGGGTTGAGGTGTGTGTGCCCTTATTTTTATTTTTTATTTGGTCCCGCCCACAATGTCATGATGTTGGCTCTGCCCACGACATCATGACATCATGACGTTAGCTCCGCCCACACTGTGATGACATCACGGTGGGGTAGTAAAATTTTTGACATCCCACCACTGGGAATCTCCCACCTCCTCACTGGCTTGTTTTAGGGTCAGCTGATTCTTTGATTTTGCCACAAAACAAGGGCAAGCCATAACATGAGGCAGTGTGAATCACTTCTCTCAGGCAGTACAAGCTGAGGAGAAAAAAGCAGACAGAAATGTGTGTGACTCAGCTGTTTGCTCTAGGATGGGAATGCTCTCTGACTGTCCTCTTCTATCATGGTCTGTGTCTGAATATGGGTGCACAGTTTGGTACCATCCTCTGGCCTACTGGTGCTACTCTAGCCCAATCCTTGTCTGAGTGGTAATTGTGAACTTCTAGGTCTCTTGAAAGCCCCGTTTCCTCAAATGGGGAAATGAAAATAGCTGTGATTTGAGGGTGAGTGGGTGGACCTGCACAATGACATCCGTTTCAGAAAAGCAGAAGCCTTTAAATGTCAAGTGGGAAACATGTAGGCAGGGTTACCATATCTCAGGATTTGTCCTGAAAATATTTTAGTTCTGCACACAGGGACTGTTCTAACGAAAGTACAAACCAGACAATGATATAGGCAACACCACACCGACAAGTAAAAAGAAGAAGAAAAGCAGGGAGCAGAAGGGAAAGTCAGACCCTAAGGTACTGATTCTGGCCGTGGCACTCAAAGCGCATGGAAGAAGAATGCTTGTTAACATACATATGTTCACTCTTAGTAGTATAACTACTAAGTAAACTAACCTGGATAATAAAGGGAAGGGAAGGAAGGAAGATTCTAGAACATAAATCCTCGCTAGTAATGAGAATGCAAGTCTTTCATTTTGCCCTGCAAAATGGGCCACTACTACAAGGGGTCTGGTGACCTCAATCTCTGCCATCCCAAGTGCCATCCAAGTGGTTAGAGATGTGATGGCGAACCTCAGCACTCCAGATGTTCTTGGACTTCAATTCCCAGTAGCTCAAGCCCCCGTGAATCCACACGAATGGGTTTACTGTGATTCATCTGGCCGGCACTGCTCTAGTTTCTTCTAGGAGCGGAAGTAAAATGTGCCCATATGGGATGCATTTTACTTCCGCTTCTGGGAGCGACAAGGGCAGCATGGGCCGGATGAATCACAGTAAACCCATTCGTGTGGATTCATGGGGGCTTGGGCTACTGGGAATTGAAGTCCAAGAATATCTGGAGTGCCAAGGTTCACCATCACGGGGTTAGAGTGTTCAGGAGCTCTCTTGCGGTTTTTAAGGGGAGGGTTCAATTACCACTCTCCTTTATCTAGGGCACCAGCTGAGTCCTCCTGGATACTCAGAATATTACTGTACTTTCCATTTCCCCTTTCTCTTTTGGAATTATGGCCGGTCTTAACCCTAAAAATAACCAGATGGAACATGAAGGAACCATGGGAGATCCAACTTATGGGTGGATTGATGGCTATTTGTTCCATCAGATGATTGCCCCCAAATTGCACAAATACCCCTGATTTGGACTGCTGACATTCCTTTGTTAGAAGACAGGCAAGTTATGCCTGCTTCAGAAATACTAAAAAGTTCTCTAACACAATCAAAGTTAGACAACACTGCTATTGTTTGCAGAATGAGTAAGGCACCTTCATGTCCTTTGCCTCAGGTACTAAAGTGCTGGCTCTGTGTTAGGTGTCCAGAAATACTTCTGAGCCCCAAAAAGAGAGAGAAGGGTGGTGGTAGAAATTAGCCTATCGACCTTTCATATGTTGTGCAGGGCTGCCCTATGGACAAAGCTTGCTCTCCCTCCTGTTCTTTCACTTACCTGGAAGCCAGCAACTGCTCCACACTGTAGGTCTGACTCAATGTTTCCTGGATCCAAGTAGGCAATGCTCATGAGGAAGCCAGGACCAGTGAAAGCCCAGAGCTTCCTAAAACTGAAACCATACTGGAAGAAGTAAAATTGCACACTTAGAAGTCGGCTCATAAAATCATTGTTCTTCTGTCTTCCTTTGTACTACACAGAAAATACATGGCAGTTTTACATTCCAGTGGGCTCTAAATACTTCTTTGCACAAACACTTTGTTATAGTGAAAAAGGAAAGGTCTCTCCAAATCACAATCCACCACCTCTTCCCCTTTAGAGCAGGCATTCGCAACTTATGGCCCGTGGGCTGGACCCGGGCCTCAACGCCAATTCATTCAACCAGTGCCACCCTCGCCACTCCCGGAAGCAGAAGTAAAACATGCCCCACACATGCTCAAAATGCTGCCGTAAATTTGTTCTGCACACACATGGGCACATTTTACTTCTGCTTCCAGGTGAGAGGAACCACACGACCTGCGTGATCAGTTGGGGGGGGGGCATGGTCAGGCCCTCACCCTGAAAACAATGAGAACCCCTGCTTTAGAGTGCTTTAGCAATATAACACCCTACTGGTACTGCTCATTAATTTCTAGTAACATTTTTTCTTCATTTGCACATAATAGAAGGAAGAGGAGCCTTGCTGTAGGCAGACATAATTATCAATCTATACAGATGTTGCAATTCTCAGGAGAAGACTTCTTAAGAACTCCAACAGTTGTTTAGGCTGCCTAAAAGGTATTATTATTATTATTATTATTATTATTATTATTATTATTATTATTATTATTATTATTATTATTATTATTATTATTATTATTATTGGGGGGAGAGGTTGCTTTCTCCTGTGCCACTCCCAAAGAGAATACATTTCATTCAAAGTTATGATCCATTTCCACTATGACTGCTTCATTGAAGAGTGTCTAAACACATCTGTTTAAACATGCTTATGGGATTTGATCTGCTGTGTTGTAGCTTAAACTGCAATTGTATTTTATTTTAATGACTGTATGGATAAATTTGATTTTAATTGTTTTTCTTCTTTTATGAAGATGATAGGATGTTTTGATGGATACTTTGCAGTGGAAAGTTAGCATATAAAACCTGTTCAGAATGTTATTGCCATAGCAACAAATTAACCAGTCAGTATTTTAGGATTCTCTGTGCCCATAGATACCAGTTATTTTATTTTAGGATGTATTTATTTGGTTGGCTTATTTTTAATTTGTTGTGTGTTTTATTGTGTTATTTGATAGTTATATGTACACTGCCCAGAGTGGGAAATTTCCGAAATGGGCAGTATAAAAATTAAAGGAAGGAAGGAAGGAAGGAAGGAAGGAAGGAAGGAAGGAAGGAAGGAAGGAAGGAAGGAAGGAAGGAAGAAAGAAAGAAAGAAAGAAAGAAAGAAAGAAAGAAAGAAAGAAAGAAAGAAAGAAAGAAAGAAAGAAAGAAAGAAAGAAAGAAAGAAAGAAAGCACTAATACATGCATTAAAATGGTTTGATTTTTCAAGAAGCTTTGTATAAGAAAAGATGCATGACTCCAGAGAAAGTCACAAAGGAAGCTACAGCTTCAAAAGAAGGCCATCTGTGGGATGAATCACGAAAGCTCATGCAATGTTTGATTTTTGTTTGATTGATCCAATAAAGGTGTCACCTCCCTCCTGAATTTATTTCCAGAGAGTAAATTAATGCTTACAGAGGAACATATAACATAAAATTAAAATTCAAGTAACAAAATCTTTCCACTCTTTAACAAAGATTCCTGTGAGGTTATCTGGGCTAAGGCCATGAAACTCCAAAAAGGAATACCGGAACAGAAATAACTGTATTTTCATCTGAATGTATGTATTTTATTTTATTATTATTTATAACTTATGTTTACATTTTGCCATTGCTCCAATGAAGTCGAGCTTCATTTCTTCCCACTTTGTTCCCACAACCCTGTCAGGTAGGTCACTTAGAGAAAGTGACTGTGCAAGGTTATCCAATAAATTTCATGGCTCTCTGAAGTTTGAAAGCTGATGGTGTGACTAGATGGGGGGGATTTGGTGCAATTGGGATCAAATTTAAGAGTCTCTTATTTTTGGTGCCATCCATTTTACTTCACAATTGAGCGATTCTCCCATGAGAAGGATCCAGACAGCATTTCACATCACTTCTATTTCTTGCCTTTTTGATTAGTGATGCCCCCTTCTCCACTTCCTTCTCCACCCCTTTCCCCACATTTCACTGCAGCTGTCATTCTGTGGGCCATGGAGACTTCTATCGGGTGGGTGGGTGGGGGCCGGTGGTTAAATTTAATAAATGACATAGAGCTGGAGCAATACATCAATCTAGCATGAATGCTCCCTTGTGTTAGTAATAATTCTACATCATTTAGAACAGCAGATGGAGGTTGCAGAAGAAAGTACTGCCCTAAGGAAGTGTATTGTCCCCAACACAGTATAATATATATATACAAACGGTCAACCAGTTCCTGACAATGCAAAATTGTTTATCTATGTCAGGCATTCCAAACCTATAGCCCATGGGCCAGACCTGGCTCCTGAAGGCATTTCATCAGGCCCATGACGCCCTCACCAAACCAGGAAGTGGGGAAAACTGCACACCGCACATGCACAGAATGCTGCTATATGCATTTTGTGGATGTACAGCATATGTTTTACTTCCACTTCTGGGTGGGAGGAATCACGTGACCGGCCTGATCCAGCTGCCCAGGAGGTGTGGTCAGGCCCATGGCTTGAAAAGATTGAGAATCGCTGATCTATGTGGCTGTTCAAAGATCAAGCTTTGATGAGGTAGCTGTAAAACTTACTAGAGCACTTGAAGAGTTAAGACAGCATTACAACATCAACCATTGGAAGCCTAATTCAAGCAAGACTAAAGTGTGTGCTTTCTGCCTTCAAAACTGAGAGGCAAGGGTTGAGTTGGATGTTACATGGCAAGGAAACTGATTACAGCATTGTCCAGCACCAAAATACCTCAGTGTGACACTTGACAGGACACTCTATTTTAAGCAGCACTGCCTGAATACCAAAACCAATGTTAGTATAAGGAACAATGTGATCAGGAAACTTACAAATTACAAATGGGGAACTTAACCATCCACACAGCATACATCAGCTTTGGCCCTAAGCATCTCTGCAGCAGAGTATGCTGTTCCAGTATCCACACACGCAAAATAAGTTGACATTGCTGCTAATGAAGCCATGTGTATAGTGACAGGATGCCTCAAACCTACAACAGTTGAGAAAATACACTCTCTTGTTGTTATCACTTCACCTAAGATCAGGAGAGAAGTAGCAGTGGACACTGAGAGAACTAAGTAAGAGAGTGACCCTCAACATCTTAAGGATGGATATGAGCATCAAGTCCGCTGGCTCAGCTCCAAGAAGAGGTTTATAGCAAGAATAAACATTCTTGAGGGCACACAAAAGCAAAGCCAAATTAAAAGAGAGAGGAAGGAGTTTACGGGGCAAAGAACATCATTAAAGGAGGATATAGCTGAGGAACTCAACCTCCCCTACATCACTTGGAGGAGGCTGAATAGGCTGAGGGTCGGAGTCCCTAAATGCAATACTAACACTCTCCTTTACGGACAACAACATGCCATTTGACTGAGGAGAGATACAGAATCCAGCCCATTTACTAGTATGCTGATTACTGCCAGAAACATGCACCGATGAGGACTTAAGTTTGGCCAATGACAAAACCAAGAAAGTGGCTTTATTTCGGCAGTCCAGCGTTTGATTAGAACACGAAAGAAGGAGAAGATTTAGGAGAATGTTTTTAACAAATTGTGAGAAGAGGAACATAGAGAGGGTTTTTCCACTGCCCTTTCTACTGTCACAATCAACTGCATGCACCACAAAGTTGTCATGGAAAAGAACACCACCTACAGTTCTCTTTTAGGAGTTAATTAAGCAACCACACAAGCTGCAGAATGATTCAAATCATTTCAGTAGACCTAATGCTGTCCCAGAAATGAGTGAAATTTGCAAAAGGGATGGGATAGATCTCTTACTGAAAACACATATGGTCGCTGAAAAATAGAGCAAACCAAGCTGAAAGCAAACCAAATAGCAAGCTATACATTTGTCTGATTGACTCATGAAACTTCAAAATTCCTGTCCAAGGCTCCAATTATGACATCAATTCTTTTAATACCAGGCAGCATGACAGGAATATTGTAAACTGTGGTCCAAAACATCCCTCACTTGGAAAATATAGATTTACCCAGGCCTGCAATAGTTCTCCAGAGCTTTTCAGCTGAAGTTGTTCCCCAGGCCTCTTTGAACATGCCTGAACTTTCAAAAGAAGAAACTTATTGGTGCAGAATTAAATGGCCTCTTTCCCATCATGATAATACTACAATAATAAAAATGAGTTCTGAAAGAACTTCTCCTCTATGGAATTTCTGAAATTATTAGAATATTTTCAAGGTATAATAATCTGGAAAGGCCCACTGCTTTACTAAGTTTTAGCCATTTTCAGCAACTTCCCTTTCCTTAAACTTATAAACAAAACCTGGTTTGTAGTTCGAAAGCAAAAAATTGCAAGTAGATAAATAGGGATCACTTCAGTGGGAAGCTAAAAAGTGTTCCGTGCACTCTGGTATCTAGTCATGCCTGCCACACGACCACAGAAACATCTGCAGAAACCGACAGCGCTGGCTCTTCGGCTTTGAAACAGAGATGAACACTGAACCTTAGAGTCGGATACAACTGGCTTTTGAGCAAGGGAAACCTTTATCTTTACTGTATTGAGATACTTACAGTAAGTGCTTTCACACTACACAGCTGTTAATCAAAGGGGCCTATTGACTGGCATAGTCTCTAGCTCCATAATGGGCTTCCCTCTTCATCTCACTTCCTGGTCAAGAGTCCAATTTAGGGGAAGAAAGATCATGCATGAACCTCCCAGTGAAAGAACTTACTCCGGTAACCTCTGGAATGGCGATCTTCTCATCCAGGTAGGTTTGATCTTTGGTCTCTTCATTATGATTTGTTTCCGGTGAATCAATGGCACCATATTTAGGGTTTCTCCTGATTTTGCTGCCTATATAAAGAAAAATGAAAGGAGAGACACTTAGTATTGTGCATGAGAGGAACATGCAATAGTTAAGGCTGAAATTCTCAACCTGCGGCCCGTGGGCCGGATGTGGCCCACGGTACCATTTCATGTGGCTCATCACCACCTCCACCACACATGGAAGAGCCATGTGGTGGAGGAAGGGCAAAATGGCCATCCGGCCAGTGGTGGGATGTCAAAAATTTTACTACCACACTGTGGGTGGAGCTGATGTCATGGACGGAGCTGATGTCATGACATCATGATATTGTGGGCGGAGCCAACATAATGACATTGTGGGCAGAGCCAAAGTAAAAAAAATAAAAAATTAAAATAAAAATATACATTAAAATACAAATTAAAATAAATACATATAAATTATTATTATTATTATTATTATTTAGATTTATATGCCGCCCTACTTGGCAAAAACCAACTCAGGGCGGCTTACAACATAAAATCGAATACAATACAATATAACAGATCAACAGTACAAAATCACAGCATCCCAAAATACAGCGCAACAAAAATAAATATAAACATAATATAATCAAAATACAGTCCGTAACAATATTCAGTACAAATAGACAGTAAACAATATATTCACAATACGGTTCATACCCAATATGAAAAATATAACAATATCATAACAAAATAATAATAGTAATGTAATAGCAATTAAATATCATAAAAATACAATAATATAATGCAATAAACAACAGAATAACTACACATAAATCAACATTGTCAATACGGAATGACGGGGCTCGGAAGGCGGGCGGGAGCTTCGCCTCACCTCCCACAGGTGCAGGCATTCTTCTCCTCCCCCGGGCGTGATGGCAGGGGCCCGTGGGGAAGGCAGGAGCATCCTCAACCTGCCGTGGCTGAAAGGTCTTTTATCAGCCCCTGTGCCGGAATGACGGGGCTCAGAAGGCGGGCGGGCGCTTCGCCTCACCTCCCACAGGTGCAGGCATTCTTCTCCTCCCCCGGGCGTGATGGCAGGGGCCCGTGGGGAAGGCAGGAGCGTCCTCAACCTGCCGTGGCTGAAAGGTCTTTTATCAGCCCCTGTGCCGGAATGACGGGGCTCAGAAGGCGGGCGGGCGCTTCGCCTCACCTCCCACAGGTGCAGGCATTCTTCTCCTCCCCCGGGCGTGATGGCAGGGGCCCGTGGGGAAGGCAGGAGTGTCCTCAACCTGCCGTGGCTGAAAGGTCTTTTATCAGCCCCTGTGCCGGAATGACGGGGCTCAGAAGGCGGGCGGGCGCTTCGCCTCACCTCCCACAGGTGCAGGCATTCGTCTCCTCTCCCGGGCGTGATGGCAGGGGCCCGTGGGGAAGGCAGGAGTGTCCTCAACCTGCCGTGGCTGAAAGGTCTTTTATCAGCCCCTGTGCCGGAATGACGGGGCTCAGAAGGCGGGCGGGCGCTTCGCCTCACCTCCCACAGGTGCAGGCATTCTTCTCCTCCCCCGGGCGTTTATTTTAAATTAAAATAAATACATATACAGTAATACTCCGGATAATGATTGTACCATATAGCGCTAAAACCGCATAACGTTACAAGATTTTTGGAAAAATCTTGTATCAAATAACGCAATTTTTAGCGTTATCCGGAACAATCGTGTGTGTGGGGGAGGGGTTGGATTGGGTAGAACATCTACCCAATCCAAACCCCCCCCCCGGGCCCACCCGCACGATGTTTGGAAAGGGTATGGTCCCCCATACCCTTTCGAAACATCGTGCAAGCGCGCGCCTGTCAAATGCGGCTTGGGGAGGATACGGAGGTTTTCTCTGTATCCTCCCCAAACCGCGTTTGGCGCACGCGCGCCAACGCGCCCGATGTTTTTTAGCATTGTTCGGTGTATACCCCGGACAACGCTAAAAACCAGATAACAACATGACTTGTGGAACCAAGTCATAACGTTATCCGGGGTACTAGTGTACACATAATACACATAATACAAAAAAATCACATAAAAACAAACTACACCTCAGCTTTTCTGTCGTTCTCTCATTAACAGATTTTCAGTGGTGTACACAAAATCCCACATACACACAGAGGGGATGGGAGAATAAGAGAGGGCGACAACATAACATTTGACCCACTCTGTCAGATACCATGAACAAAGCAGGACAATAGTACAATAAAAGCATCCCTTGGAAGTACCCAGATAATTGCTTTAAGCCAGGGATTCTCAACCAGAAGCCCATGGGCCTGATGAGGCCTGTGGCACCATTTCATGTGGCCTCCCACTGCCTCCACCACACCAGGAAGTGCCATGTAGTGGAGGGAAGGGCAAAATGGCTGTCTGCCCCCCGAAGCTATCTGAATGAGCGTGACCCAGCCCCTGGCTTTAGAAGGTTGAGAACTCCTGGTTTTAAGCAGACTGGGAAATATTTCACTAAAATATAACTGATAAAATCAGAGAAACACTTTGCAGACTCAAAGAGAACAGTGGATTTTTAAAGTTCAATTCCGTAGTTTAGAAACTCTTTACAAAATACCATCATCTTGCCACAATCTTACCCATGCTTTGTCCCTTTTCTGCTTAAGTTCTTCTCATCAAACACTAGCCTAGCCCAAACACTGGGACTATGTTAATTACACAAAGCTGGTTTTATATGCAGACATCATCTTTTGCAATGTGATGCACAGTCTGGAAAATCCAGTCTGGTGACTCTAGCTTTTATTGTGAGGCAACTTTTTATTATTTATTTATTATTCGTTTGTTTGTTTAAACTTGTATATGTACAAGTTCCACAAAGGAAGCTATTACTTCCACAATGGGATTTGCAACCATCCTGTAAAGGTGATCCCTGCTCACAATTGAATAAGTGACTAAGTGAAAGGGCTTGTCCACATAAAATGCTACCATGGGCCAAGTCTGGCCCGTGGGCCATAGGTTGCAAACCCATGCTTTAAAGCTTAGGAACAGTGATGGAAATTGCCAACCAATAATAATATCACTTAGCCCACAACCTTCTTGAACACTGGCAAAGACACTTGCTCCCACTGGAAAGGAAGCTGACACTACTATTTAAGAATCCAGTTGGATGGCCATGGTTACCTAAAACACAGAGGCACTTCCCACACAACAGCTTCTTGCATGCTGCTATGAACATGGCTACGTTAACAACCCTCTGAAACAAGATGGAGTCTGCTTTGTTTGAGTATGTGCATGTATGTTCTGCTGAAAGAATGGGACCAGGTATTAATGGGACACCTCAGGGTTGCCGGAAAGCTAGAATACTTTCAAATGGACTCCATAGTCTCAACTCCATGGGTGAGTCTTCTAGTTAAGATGAGGTGGACAATCCCCCACCTACCCACAACATGACGTGCAGAAGGCATCGCTGGGTCTTCAGCACTGGCCCCTTGGGACCTGGGTGGCTGCTTCCTTTTTGAGCCCACAAGTGTACTATAAATTAAAAAAACTAACTGAATGTGCAAGTAAATCGTCCTGAGGAGAAAAATAATTTCCTCAAGAGTACTGATCTGTGTGAGGGAAAGGTCTTTCTCTTAGGAAAATCCACAGTCCAAATCCTCCAGCTGGGTTCCTCTGCTAGCTGCCCAAATGAATGGTGCTGAATTTCAGGGAGATTCTAGAAACGCAGCTATATAAAAGTTACTTTAGGCTGGAACTGGGAGTTTCCTTGTGGCAGTGTCTGTGCCTGCTTTAAATCTTGTTAGCTTTGTACAGTATCTTGCTGCTTGCTGCTAATTTCTTGGCTGTCCATGACTTTACCATTGCTTTTGAACTGCTTAGATTCAGTTCTTGGACTCTCCCTCTTTATTTTATGTTATGACAGAATTCATTTGACTCTGCATTGCTCTTGGACTTTGTGTTCACATTTCCTAAATTCAGTTTCCTGAACTGTCCAGTAAGACTCTGTTGCTAGGCTCTGATTGACATTGATTCTAGACTCCCTTCTCTGGCCCTGCCTAATCTATCCATGCTTCATCCAACCATGACCAGTTCACCTGAAAACAGGATACACACAGGCAGGGAAATGAGGCCTTAGTACAGATAAATGTAAATACCACCCTTGCTCAAAAGCCAGTCATATCCAATTCTAGGGGGTGGTGCTCATCTCCATTTATAGCCAAAGAACCACTGCTGTCTGTATCTGCAGTCATTTCCATGATCATGTGACAGACACCGGAGAGCACAGAATGCTGTTACCTTTCCTGCCAAAGTGATACCTGTTTATCTACTTGTAATTTCTTGCTTTCAAACTGCTAGATTGGCAGGAGCTGGGGCATATGACGGGAGCTCACTTCATTGTACAACAATCAGTTTTCAAACTGCTAAACCTACCAACCTTTCAGTTGTCAAGTACAGTGCCTTAACCACTAAGCTACCGCAGTCCTGAGAGGTCTTGATAGACCTGCACAAAGAACTCTGTGACAGCTTTAGCCTGTCTGCATCACTGGCTGTTTGTAACATGGGGCTTGTCTACACTGGGAAAGACGCAGCTGCCTGTTTCGTGCAGAAAAGCTTCTTATCTGTAGTGAGATACATTTTATTTCCCACTTTAGCAATCCACAATGGAAATGTTTATTATCCCGCAACAAGTGTTCACACTTGTCTTTGGATTACTTCAATTTGTCTCACCCACCCACCCATCCTTTTGATAACTGACTCTCCCCTTCCCACTCTCTTCCCCTGCTTTTTAAAAGAAAGTAAACATTCTCCAGGCTGTGACAACTTTCCTTTTATGTTACTGTGTTCAATAAAGTAAGTGACATAGTGAAAAGGCAATGCATCATTTCAGCGCAACGTCTGAAACAATGTGCCAAAAGAGACCTTCAACATATCTCCAGTGCAGCCATGAAATAAAAAGGTGACTGATTTTTGGGAGGCAAGCGATGAGAAACCTGGGGAACATAGTGAAAAGTAGAGACATCACATTGAAAACAAAAATTCGCATAGTCAAAGCAATGGTATTCCCTGTGGCAATGTATGGTTGTGAGAGCTGGACCATTAGGAAAGCTGAGCGCAGAAGAATAGACGCCTTTGAGATGTGGTGTTGGAGGAGAGTTTCGAGAGTCCCCTGGACAGCGAGGAGAACAAATAGGTCAATCTTAGAAGAAATCACCTCTGACTGCTCCTTAGAATGTCAAATAATAAAGATGAAGCTAAAGTACTTTGGACATCAAATGAGAAGAGAGGATTCACTTGAGAAAGCCTTGATGCTTGGAAGGGTCGAGGGCAAAAGAAGAAGGGAACGGCCCAAGATGAGATGGCTAGATGGTGTTGTGGAGGCAATGGGCGCAGGGCTGAGCGAGTTGAGGGGGATGGTGGAGGACAGGAGTGCCTGGAGGACAGTGGTCCATGGGGTTGCAGAGGGTCGGAAGCAACTGTGCGACTGAACAACAACAAAATCTGGAATTCTGCTGCATCACTAGTAACTAAACACAAAAATCTATAGGGAGGGATTTAGCCTTCATCCATTTTAATGTCACAACCTGCTGAATACATCACAGGGTTGTCACCTCACAAAGCTCTATTTGAATGTGAACTAACACAATCTACCAGAAGTGTAGCATGCCTTAACGGGGCCCCGTATAAAAATTTGTTTGGGGGGCCCTTGTGAAATAAAAAAAATTAGGAAGTTTTTATTAATTTTTGCTGTAGGGGGCCCCCGTGGCCCGGGGCCCCCGTATAATTGATACGGCAGATACGGCGGTAGCTACGCCCCTGCAATCTACACAATGGGATCATTAGCACAGGTCTGTGTGTGATAAAACAATTGTTGCTCAAGCGCTTTGAGAAAAAGCAGCAAGACAGTTATAAAACACTTGTGAACATCATCATTTTTGTCAAGCCAAACCACAGCAAAAATGATCCAAATAGTGAACTATGTGTCAGCGTAGATAGGCGCTCATAATATCCAAAACATGAATTTGTTGCAGGTCTGCTTATAAATAGCTAGGGGGGAAATAGTGACTTAATGTTATACTACCATGAGCAGAAATATATAACCTTTGCTTAAATACCAGTCAATTAGTGAGAAAGTTATTTTGGAGTAACATTTGATTAGTAATTAAGCAGGTACTAACAGGACTAGAAGATTTATAATTAGATTACCATAATGAGACATAAGCTCTATCTCTGACTTTATGCTGTTGCTGTCATTACTTGCTGTAAGTTACCTCTGTCCCTGCAAGTATCTGCCAGTAAGAGGTAGAACTGGATCCTGACGTAAAATGTTGTAATATGAAATGCTCTTGTTCAAGATTCCATGTCCCCTTTTGTACTTCTGCAAACCTTGGGGTTCCTCTGGCATCATGCCTTTTAGAATAAAAGACTTAGCGACAAGCCATGCTCAGTTTCCTACAAGTTGCCCTTTGCTTCTTCTCTCCCCACTTTGAACATAGAAACTGGGAGAGCCATTTTCTGGTTGTCCACTCAGCCATGAAGCTGCATTAGCTCAAGTCATCACATTGCCTGAACCAAAGCAAATGCATGTGACTTGGGGGGGGGGGGTTAGAATCCCCAGCAATGGCGGAGGGGGAGGTTTGAATGGGTAGTTAGGGGGAATTCTGAGCTGATTCACATTGACCTGCATATCATGTACTCATCAGAAAATAATACAGAATTGACCATCCCAAACTCGGAACATTTCATATACTAATTGTGTAGTCACCCCCTTAGTTCATTCTGAATCTGGCATGGCAAAGTTTTATGGCATTATGGATTAAACATCACCCTTTATTGTAACATTCATGTTTTCTGCAAGGAAATGTTTACTTTGAGTGTTGTATCTGTTTCCAAATATTGGCTATCATCATGGAATTGTCCTAGGAACAATATAATGTAGTGGATTTCCACTTGCCTTTTGCATCACAGTGTGACATCCGTACCTTTGAACCAGTTCTGTGAGTCACTTTCTGGTATTCCCCAGGCCCTCTAAAACATATGTACCTTTTGAAATCTTTCCCTGTCTGAATGAGAAGGGGATGTGGCCCCAAAGGATGAATCACTCCAGATCCACACTTTCAGATGGTGTTAATGTGTATATCTGGGCGTCTTACTTTACTGGGACATACCTGCATTTCAAGAATCTCAAAAGAACACTAGTTTCAATCATGCGTTCATCATAGGTGCAAGGAAAGTTGAACAAATCCTCAGTATGGACTTGCTCCTGCTCAAAAACATGGCATTTCACCATGCTTTCTTGTAACAAAGATACTCTTTTAAAATTAATAAGTGTCTCCTCCCCACATATAGTAATTATCCAGAAATGTTACTTTAAAGTTAGTTCTTACTGCTGCAGTCCTTCCTGCTCCTCCAGCCAAGCTTCTGTGAGTAGTTGAGTAAGAGCAAGAAATAAGAAGCTAGGGATTTTTTATTCCTGGAAATGCAGGGGTTAGATGCTGTACTGAACAGCGTAATGTTTGCTCAGAAGCACAGAATGGAAAATTACTGAATCACTAGGACTAGTATCAAGTTAGAGATGGGTTCAGCAATATGCATTTCCCCCCGAAAAGTAACTTTATAAGGTTTGTAAAAGAAAAAAAAATATTGTGGCATCCTTAAGACCAGGGGTTCTCAACCTTTCTATGCCACGGGTTGGATAATTCCCCTTTAGATCGCGCTGAGGGCTGACCGCAATGGCAGCGGGTGCACTTGCACGTGCATGGGTGCAGGCGTGTTTGTTTCTGGGGTCATCGCTATGAGCCAGATGGAACAGTGTCGGGGTCCGGGTCCGGGTCCAGCCTCTGGGCCATAGGTTGTGAACCCCTGTTTAGGACTAACTGATTTGTTTTTAGTGTAGATTTCAGTGGTGGGATGTCAAAAATTTTACTACCTCACCGTGATGTCATCACAGTGTGGGCGGAGCAACATCATGATGTCATGTCATGGGCAGGGCGGGCCAAAGAAAAAAATACAAAATAATAAAAATAGGGAGCTTCAGGCTATAGGGAGCTTCAGGCTAGCAGCTTCTCTTCCTCCTCCCCATTTGGGAGGACAGCAAGGAGGCTGTGCATATGCGCCAAGCACTAGGCGTGCATGCACACCAAGTGCTTGACACGCATGTGCAGTGGGGGAACCAGTGAAAAGGTAAGCCCCTAAGGTGGTTCCCCCCAAAAGCTGCTACAGGTTCTCTGGGATACAGGGTAAAGTCACTACCGGTTCTGGAGAACTGGTGAGAACCTGTTACATCCCATCACTGATTGTAATGCATGGAAGCCTTCGCTAAAACAAATTTGGTAGTCTTAAGGATGCTATAATTCACTTGTTTCGTTGTTGTTGTTGCTTTTGAAAAAAATGACATAGCCGCCTCTCTGAAAACTCTGTAGACTTAGTTGAGGTTTACTCCCAGGTAGCTGGTCCACATTGCCAAGTGAGGGGACAGCGAGAGCTCAGGTTTCAAAGGATGCTCAGTTACCTGCTGCTCATAAAACACTCACTATCATGGGAATCACTCTTGGAAATATTGGGCAAGGGAAGCAGAAAAGGCACTGTCATTCTGACAATGAACCCCGAACCAGGACACCCCTGCCCAGTGCCAAAGATTACTTCTGCCCATAACCTGACGAGACCATACCAAAGCTAGGGACATGCATATAATGTGTCTGTTTGCTTGGTGCAGTGATCCATATCCATCTTGGACCTCCCTATCCTGTAGCCTTGGATGCTGTCAGTTTGGGATTAGGGCCATGATTTAGTGGCTGCCAGTAATACCACTTCAGGGACTGGATCACTGTTTGACAGAAAAGGGAAGGGAAAACCACCCCAAGAATTTGAGGGAATCTGGCACTGGAGACTGAGAGGGCTGAGTAAAGTGGGGGAAGTTGTTATTAGAGCAAGAGTGAGTTTTGAGAGAACAGGACCTATCTAATGGTGTTTCATTCTTTATTGGCATAAAAATCTGTGATCCAATCTAGAAGAATTACTAAAGAAAACAACCTTCCCCAATGTTTTCCCCTCTGCTTGTTTTTGGTAACAACTCCAATCCCAAAACAACCTGTCTCAGTCCAGAATTTTCATGCTTTACAGCTTTCAGAAACAAAACTCCAGAGCCTTCTCTTTTCATTCATTTACTTCCTTGTAATGTAATGAATTAAACAGGAGATTTGTGGCATCTTTGAGAAAGCTAAGAAATTAATCTCATTTTCAGTCTCCTTTTTGTCCCACTTCCTGGGCCACTACTTTTCTCGGGGGTGTGTGTGACAATTTTTTGTTTGTTTAGTGCAGGGGTGCCCAAACTAGACCAATGGGCCAGATCCGGCCCCCGATGCCAATTCATCTGGCCCACAGCACCCTCATTGCTCCCGGAAGCAGAAGTAAAACATGCCCATAGTTGGGGCAACTTAAATCTATCTCATCCTGTTGCTAAACAGATTGTAAGGTGCGTTTTACTTCCACTTCCAGTGGGAGGAATCACGTGACCAGCCTGAGGCCTGAAAAGTATGGGCACCCCTGGTTTAGTGTCTTATCTTGTTGGACTTCAGTACCCATCATTTAAATAGTTATGCTGCCTGAGGATGATGGTAGATGTTTCCCAGGATATCAATCAGACAGGAGGCAGGGGAAGCCTGATCTAAGCAATATCATGGACAAATGATCTGATTTAGGGTGCTGGCCTTTGGGGGATGTCTCATAGTAAGGGAGTCCAATATGTCTGGAGGATGCCAGATTAGGATATTACAGCAATTCATATAGATTTCAAACATGTCTTTTTATGATGTTGAAGGCACACATGAGGGGGGGGGGGAGCGACTAAGAATCAGAAAAGTAACACAAAGCACAGTTTCAAACTAGAGAGATCTTTGCATTTCAATCAAAGAAGATGGGTTTAAGTGAAAAGAAGCATACCTGCATCCTGTGATCCCATTTTGATGTTCCTTATATCAAAGACTATCTTCAGCTCAGATGTGAAAATGGATAGCCACACAGATTGCGAAGAGCTGGAGCAAAGCCACTGCTATGCATTGCCTGAGGGACAGAATAACAGAACAATCAAGGAAGGGGAAATCTCAAAAGTGAGCTCAGCAAACCCTGTCCTGGATTTCTTAAGGTACCAAAAGAAGGAAGTTGCTCATAACAAATTACACCATGACTCTCTTTTGACCGTCCTGCACAAACCGGTATGTGTATCTACTTTGTCAAAGAAGAGGCAGAGTTTTTATCTTCACTTTCACTTTTAGTGCAACTAGTCAACATTATTGAAGATTTCGCTACAGAACAGCAATTGCTCCACAGAGATTTATTGCATTTGGATCCTAATGCCATACAAAGGGCACTGACTCATGATTTATGTACAGTTAACATAAAAATAAATCCCTTAAATTAAAACACATAGGTATTTGTAATACAGTTATAAAAACAGATAGGAGAAAAAGGCAGGAGCGTCTTTAAAATGAACCAAGAACATTCAGAAGGGATACAGTTAATGCAGAATTTGACTACTAGAATTTTGTTAGCTTTTTGATCTCATCATACATTAGTTCTGAAAGAATTTCTTTGGTACTCTATGTTCTTTCATGTATGGGAAGTATTTGGAGGGGAAGACACATTGCAAACCTAAGGTGAGTTAGGAGGTAAGAATCGCTCCTGCTGTGACAATCACACAAACAAGACTTGAGGAATCCCTTCTTCTAGTGACAGATTGCCTATATAAAGTATAGTAGTCCACCCCTCAGACATCCATCCCTGTCTACTGTGGGTCACTCAAGGACTGACCTTCTCCCTCACCTCTGCTCTAAGGGAAAGAGTGTCTAGACCTTATGCCTGGAAGTTCTACTTGAACCCCAAGTTCTGTCATCAAGAGCCAAGAGCAAAGTGGCTCAGGAAGGCAAACACAGAATTGAGGAACAAGGCTTTAAAAAAAATGTGACGACACTGGGGCGCTGAATCACAGAGAGGCTGTGAACTGTTTTAGGAATTCAGTTGTTCACTCACTGAAATGTTGCAATTGGTATTCTAGCCTACAACCCCACTTCTTTCCTCCCTTTCTCTAGTCCTGCCTCTGCCATTCCTTTTATGGAATTGCCATTCACCTACCTCTTCCTCCTTCTTCTTTAGTAAGGTTTCACAAGTAGCTCCCTGCAGCATCAGCTTTGTCACCCTAGCAATAGCAACAGCTGTCAGAGGAGGGTTTATTTTTTGCTCTCCCAGGTCACTCCCCATTATCACCAAGCAAACCAACTCATCATTTCCTTCTCAGTTGCTGCTGCTTTTGTTTCTGTGTGGTGAGTGAGTGAGAAAGAGAAAGAGTAAAGAAAGAGAGAGGCAATTGACATACCTGGTGGCTGAGGGATGGGAGCTGGATATGGTCCGGACATCAAGGAACTCAACTTCTCTCCTCTTTCTCTTCTTGTCCCTGCCAGATCTTTCTTTTCCTATGCTGTTCCCTCCCTATCCTCATGGTTAAAAGCTGAAAGCTATAAAGAGACAGACACGTTCTCTCAGGCGATCACTGGCACATTGTATTAATATCACAGAAAAGCGTAGCCAATTCTGCAAGAACTGAGTGAAAAGAAGGGACAGAAGACCAGACTTATTTAAACATGCCTGCCCTTCTGTTCTTTTCCTTCCATTACCCTCAGTTTTTGCAGAACCAGTTAGCACTATTCTGATATATTAATACAATGTATCAATTCTTCTTCTTCTTCTTCTTCTTCTTCTTCTTCTTCTTCTTCTTCTTCTTCTTCTTCTTCTTCTTCTTCTTCTTCTTCTTCTTCTTCTTCTTCTTCTTCTTCTTCTTCTTCTTCTTCTTCTTCATGTGCCATATCCATTTCAAATATTGGCTATCATCATGGAAAATGTCTTCCTGTTCTTAACTCCTCAGAACTCTCTAAGGTTCTTTAGCCACGAGGTCCATCTACATCCAGGATATCAATGATAGCCTTGTTTATTCCAAGAAAAAAAAAAGTAAAGCCCTCAGGGACACTCAGTGGAGAATTGGGGAGAAGGGTGTCTCTGAAGTCCTTTAACATAATTGCCAATTGCCCACTTCATCACACCAGCACCCATAGATACATTTCCCCCATCCTTTTACACATTGAAGCAACTGCTTGCACAACAAAAAGTCTAATCAAATAATTTCCGCTTGAAAAAAGTAGAAGCCTGCAAGACTACGGAGGGGGGAGGGCTGCTTTAGGAGGGGAAAAGTCCATGAGTGACTTTGATTCAGTCTTTGCTTCATGCAGGCAGCCAATCAATCAATCAATCAATCAATAAATAAATAAATAAATAAATAAATAAATAGATCAGGTCTGTCATACTCTCATAACATACAAGACTAACTCATTTATTTACAGGCCTTTATTGAAAGCATATGTTGTAGTAAAACTATTTTTCTGCCATCACTTTTCTTTACTTCTTTCCTAGTGGCCACCCTTAGCAGGCAAGCTTGAGAGGATCTTGTGCTCTGAGTAGGATTTCAATGGAAGAGTTGCTCCACCAGGTAGTAAGGTCCTAAACCACACAATGTTTGTTCATAAGTACAACATTGAACCTGGGACAGAATGCAATGAGCAACCAATGCAGATGGCCCAGAACTGGAGAAACATGATTATACTTTTGAGTTCCAGTAATAAATTGGCCACTGCATTTTGGACCTGTCGCAGTTTCTCTAATAAGTCTGGCTACTGTGTTTTTGACCTATTGAAGATGGCTGAAACAGCTCCTCTTGTGGAAACCGCCCTATCTGTGGCAAATGGTATTGCAAATGGCTACATGTTGTTGGGACAGATTTTATAGATGAATATAGTCTGTAATCTACAGGTTAATCTGGAATAATGCAGAGAAGCACACCTCTCCAATTTACATGAGCTGATGGACTTTGCCATTACAAGGGCTGTTAACAAGTGATGTTATGAGGAATTGATTAGGGATGAGGTGGTGGATTGCTCAGACAACTTTCCCTCTGAACCACCTGAACCCCCCAGAAAACTGGCGGTATCTCTAGAAGATGGCTCTGTTGACTGGGTATAGGCATTGCAGTTCTTTCCTCCCCTACTGATGAGGTTCACTGACTAGCAAGACACTCAGCCCAGCCTTCTTATTGAAGAGAACAAGACAGGTGCAAGAGATAGCAGTGGCAGGAATGGACCAAAGTGGGACAGAAAGGCGTTTCTAAAGGGGAAATGGTCAGGGAGACCACCCTCATAGGAGCTGGCTAGATTGAGCTACCTCAAGCCACCTAGCCAAGTGACAGAGGAGTGCTCCTACCATCATTGCCTTTGTCTTGGTTGGACTGGAGGGCTGCCACTCCTCAGTGAAACTATCCTGAAAAGACATGAATTGGGTGCACTACTGTCACAAGAGGGGAGTGAAGTGAACTCCCCCATTCCCTGGTTTGTGTTGGTTGTTTGCCTGCCTACTCTGAGTTGTAGTTAATAAACCATTGACTGGCCAGATCCTGTTGTCTGCCCGATTCCATGATGGAAGAGGGACTCTCATACCCTGACTGAGGTGAGCATCCACAGATGTGCAGAACTCAAGTTCCTAGAGATCCAGAACTGCATGTGTCTCTTTATGACTGTTAATAAAAAGGTGAAGTATGCAACCTGCTAAACTTGGTTATTAAGAGCAATATATATTGTTCCAGCCATTATGGAATTATGAACAAAACAGCAGAAAACACACTATCCAAAAATTATTAAAACTACTATTTGGATAATCCTGTATAGAAATGCAATCAGTTTACTTCCTCTAATGTATATGTATACAAAGTGAATTGTGTATATTATAAAACTTCTTTTAAACTCATCGGATTAATTTTATCATACTTTGTCACAGTATATCTGCCTTTGTACAGCTTCCAAACCCCTGAAACAAACAAAGCTTCATAAAGCTAGAAATAAAAATTGCAGTACTTTACACTTCTTCTATCAGAATGTACCCACTCATTCAGGAACCAGTGCTTTAGATTATAGAGACTAGTGTATTGTTTTCTACTGTCAGGTCACCACCTGAGTGGACATCTTGTTCCACTGGTGTTTTATGATGACATTCAATAGCATGGAAAGTCCTGGTTGTAACATCTAGGACTGGGAGTTTGAATCCCCACTGTTCCTTCTGGGAGAGGGATCTAAAAGGTCAAAATCACTGGGGACACATGTGATTGGTGGGGTAAATTTCCCTGCCACATATGTAACCTGGGCATGCTACATGTTTCCAGAATGCTACCAGAAGGAGTGACTGATAAGCCAATTACTGTTTATACTAGAAGGAAAGATTGGCATAAGTCACAATCGAGTTGACAGAACATTCTTATTATTTCTCTATTATTCATTCTTTACTTTTTTTTAGTGGTAGATAAGGCTATTTTCAGACTCTCTGTGACTCTCAGAGAGGCCTGGGAACATGGGATACAACTCTGAACCTTTCACCACCTTAGCTCATACTGTCCTGCCCACCTCTCTACTAAATGTTGTGAGGTCATCTTTTGAAATCTTAACATCAAAATACCTTTAAAATCTTTTAAGAAAAGCAAAGTCATGGAGTATTCTTGTAAGTCACAACAAAGAAAGAGAACGAACTTTTGAATTATTTCAAGATCTCACGGAGAGCATAATAACCTTATACAGTGGTGGGATTCAGCAGAAATTCCAGCTGGCTCAGCCCATCCGGCTTTTGAAATAAAATAGCCCTAATTCAGGTGCAACACAGGGCTTTCCCCCTGGCTACGCCCACCATACCAAGCCCACAGAGTAGGTAGTAAAAAAAATGCATCCCACCACTGGCCTTATACTGTATATGAATGAATAAGTCTGATGAAGAATATGCCTTTTAAGATCATTGGCCATTCTGGTTGGGGGACTCTGGAATTTGTAGTCCAAAAATCTGAGTTTTCCAAGGTTTCAAGCAATGTAATAGCAAATGAAGTCTCTTAACAAATGAATGAACAATTCTTTATATATATATTAAAAATCCAATCCAGAGCAGAGCAGAGTGGAATGAAATAAGCCCTTTGCTGGCTTTGCCTTTCAGGATACTGGAAACGATCCTTGAGACATTAATACAGCTTTATACAAAGTCATCATTGTACAAAAGTCAGAGGACCAATTTCTGAAGCACAAGGAAGCCAAAGGCTAAATACGTTTCCTTTAATGAAATGTATCTTGTGATACTGCACATCAGCACAGCATGTAGGACTAATTTCTTTCTGCTTGGTTTCATTTTCAAACCAAATTTGCATGGTTAATAATATCTTGAATCATTTCTCCACAAGGCTGGTTTTGAATGGAAATTTTTTTAACGGTTTTGTGCAACATGACTGGAAAAGATCTGGGTGGTTTTTTGTTTTGTTTAGAACAGTGATGTTTCTTCATAATTTAGAACTGTCTCAATATGTCTCAAAAATGGAATTAGTGTACATTGTTTTTGTTCAACTCCAGGATCTCATTTAGACCAAACCTAAAGCTGATCTACATTTGTTTCATTCCCATTGTTTCCAATGGTTTTTTTTTTTAAATCCAAATCTGATTTTGGCTATGTTGGAGACAGAGCTTGGATACGTTACTTTTTATCTATCTATCTATCTATCTATCTATCTATCTATCTATCTATCTATCTATCTATCTGTCTGTCTGTCTGTCTGTCTGTCTGTCTGTCTGTCTGTCTGTCTGTCTATCTATCTATCTATCTATCTATCTATCTATCTATCTATCTATCTATCTATCTATCTATCTATCTATCCTTCAAATTTCTATTGCCACCCAACTCAGCAACAACTTGGGGTGGCTAACAACAATTAAAAGCAATATCAAAACTAACTAAACACCCTTTAAAACCCCTATTAAAAATTCAAAATAATCTACCCACACACCCCATCCATTAAAAGAGAGAGAAAAATCTTAATTATATAAGCCAGCAGGTGGGGGTCACCCCTCCATCGGTGCCCCACACCTGCCCTGTCAGCCAGATTTTCAGTTTTTTCCTAAAGGGCAGTAATTCCATCTGCAGCCATAACTCTGTTGGCAGGAGGTTCCATAGGGCCAGTGCGAACACAGAGAAGGCCCTCCTTCTTGTGCTAGAGAAACAAGCCCCTCTAGTAGATAGTACAGTTAGAGAGCCCCTCCAGTCTGCTCTGGTTGAACAGACAGATGTCCTTGGGGTGACGCGGTCTCTTAGATATCCTGGTCCATTACCATGTAGGGCTTTTGGAGTAATGAGGTGAAATGGAGCTAGTTTTGGGATCACAGTCATGCGTGTAGTTCACTACTCTTTTATTGTAATGAATACAGTATACAGTATCTATTTATGTTACTATTACTTTTTTGAGCTCTACAAGAGAGCAGGCACTGTCATTTGGGTGGTTTAATTGCCGTGTCTCACTGCCTCTCTTGTGGAGTAAGAAAAAGAGAAAGAACATTGTAAAGTGAACAGACCTTTCTTTCTGTTCGGCAATCACCCCAGCCTGCCACCCCTCACAAAATTAGTAGACCTACAGCCTGACCAAAAAAATCCAAACTGGATATGAGATGCGGTTCTGGCTGCATCACATTTCCTCTATGTTGTGAGATCACCAGGAAATAAATTCCACTGAATTGCTTGATGCATGGTCCAAAATGTAATCTTCCCCATGTGATCCCACCCTGATTTTCCTTGTTCTGTTGTAAGGACAGTCATCCCATAGATCAAATGTGGGGTCTCAACCCAGAGCTAGAGGTACATAAGATGTTCCAGTGCTCTGTGAGCTGTCTAGGTGACTTATCTGCACATAGCTCTCCTGGTGGCATAGTGGTTAAGGCACTAGGCTTGGAGACAGGAAAGACGGGTTTGATTTCCATCTTGATTGCTCATCAAGATTTAGCTGGCAAATGTACTGACTGAGATTTTTAGGCATAATAATAACAGCTTGTAATTTGGAGTTATAAATGCTGAGATAAACAGGAAGAAATGCAGTAATACAACTAAGACACTTTGAGACAGTCTGCTCCTATCTTTTGCAATTAAAAGCCATTGTACCACCGTTATATTGCTTTTTGTTGATGTTTCTTCTCTACTGCAGAAACCCCACCAGTCTGGCCAGGTTATCCTGCTATGGTAATGGAGTAGACCATACTGCCAGTGACTCAAAGCTAATCGTCAGGCAGTGGTTAACTAAATTGACAACCTTGAGGATTAATGGCCTTGGGTGGCAAAGTACACAGCGAAGGGTGATGGCCAATGATGGGATGTAAAAGGTTCGCACCAGTTTGCCAGAACTGGTAGTAACTTTTCCCAGTGTCCCAGAGAACCAGTAGCAGCTTTTTTGGGGGGAACCACCTTCGGGGTTTACCTTTTCACTGGCTCCCCCACTGCGCATGTGCGCCAAGCACTTGGTGTGCATGTACACCTACAGATGGGAATGCACATCTTCACTTACTCAGAAGTAAAATAGATCTTTACACATGCCCTATTGACCTTCTCAGAAGTTTCCTTTTGTGATTGATTGTCCTGATAAGATAAAGCTTTTATGTCCAGGAGCAGAAGCAGTACCTTCAGCTGATCTTCAGTTGGAGGAAATAAAATGTCCAAAGATCTCACTGAGTTCTGGATGCAATGGAGACACAGGGGGCTGGGCTTTGCTGTCATCTCCACCATTCATTTGGCTCCATGCTGCAGTAACATCTGAATAGAGCTTCTATGTTTGCTCCAGTGAGTAGTTTTGTCAAGCTCTTTCCCATCAATACAAAACACTTTCCAACTTTATAGGGGCTCATTTGTACACTTTTAGAAGTAGCTTGATCTGCAGATGATGGCAACCAATGACACTTGCCTCTGTGATATAACTTCATTTCCCCTCCCTCTGCGCCCACACCAACGGGCCAGGGAAGAAGAAGCCAGGGCAGGTTGAGGACTTCGCCGCCCCTCCCCCTGACCCCCATCAACATATTGTAATGTAATGTATTGTTTGTAAGCCACCCTGAGTCGCTACAGCAAGTGGGCGGCAATATAAATTTGAACTAATAAATAAATAAATAAATAAATAAATGTTTGTAATGCTACAATGTTACTATTTAAAAGAACAAATACCATCATCTGCTTATTTCTACTCATTAAGCTGTTCTGAAAGGCATGAAGAGTAGCAGACTAGGCTGGGTTCTGACAGTTGAGCAGGTTAGTGGTTAACCTTGGAGGAAACAAAATTTTCTTTTACAATGCAAGCGTGTGGAATTTTACAGAACTGGGAATCCTCCAGATTTCCCCATACTGTACTTTGAGATGTGCAGACTTCATTAGTCACTCTAGACAAAAGTTCAAATATGTAGACCTGCTTCCTTGTTTGAAAGCAAACTGATTTTTTTGTTTTTGCAAGTACAGTACAGTATTAGACCAGCTCTCTCAAGCCTGATGCCCTGCAGATGTGTTGGCAGGAAGGATGGGAATTGTAATACATCATGTCTGGAGATGACTAGTTTGGGAAGTGCTGCACTAGGCCAAATTAAAATTGCCTTGTTCTTGCTTATTTTCCTCTGTAACACATGTTGTATGACTTAAAGGTTTGACAGTAGATGTTTCTTGAGAACTGCTTGCAATTGATATTAGGACTAGTATACTGGTGGATGTTTCCTATCTTTTGATTTGTTTATGTCTTTTTGTTTTGCTATTTGGAGTTGTATTGTAATGCTAATTACTTTGACATTTAGAGAGAGTTGGAGATGTAGTAGTCCCCTAGATCTGAATATGTTTCATTATATTTGAATTAAGGCCAGTAGGTGTTCTTTCACAATACATCAATTTTCATTAATTAAATTCCATTTTCAAATGCTGGAAAACTGGAATTGCATTTTGTGACACTAGTTGTCTGTTAATTTCTCAGCAACTACATCCTCCATCATCATCATTGTCACTTCTATCATGGCTAGATATTAGGTGCTAAAACCAAAGTTAGAAATTGTGCTATTTCCCCCCCTCTGACAGTTTGCTTTTTGACCCTCTTCCTCAAACCTTTTTTTTTTGTCACAGAATTCCTGCCATTTACTCACTTGTGTTCTCAACACACCAGTTCTGTTTCTTCATGGAGCTGTGAGCAGTTTCAACTCACAGCATCGTCTGAGGGACTGTAAGGACAAAACCGGTCTCTGCCACCCAAGAGGCAAGAGTTGTCACCACACCTGCTGGACCAGCAGGAGCCTCCCAGCAGAAACAGTTCCCAGACATTTCAGAGATATTTATTTCACCAGGGTTTTATTATTTCACTGATATCATTTAGACATGCTTACGAAAAGGGCTGGGCTTGTGAGAGAACTGAAATGACCTGCATGGCGGGTTCTGGGCTGAAAAGGTGGCAAAGAATTCAGCAGCAAAGGTGACCACATCATCAGGCTTGCGAAGCAGTAATAGTTGTAAGAAGTCTGCCAGCAGGGCACTTAGCTCTGGGTGGCATCGCACATAGGTGGCATGGCTGGCTTGCAGCTCCTCCTGACAGAAGAAGACCCACAACAACATCAGAAAAATGACCTTTCCCTTCAGCATTGACTCTTCATGCTTTATCCATAAAAGGCTTCATGCCCTAGAAAATCACTGCCCTAGAATCGGGGGGGGGGGGGGGGGCGCGGCGGCGGCAAGATTCCAAGTGTCAGCTTATCCTTTATCTTCACATAACTCACCTTTCTGTCTATGAACCTGGAATACAGCTCCACATCCTCTTCCCAGTCTAGGGGGATTTTTTCAAAGACTGGGCGGGGGTCGGGTTCATCTGTGAATGAATGGAAATTGAGTAATGTGTTGAGTAAGAGTGTTAGGAATATAGGACTTAAAAGCACAACTTGGAAAGCTTACCTTGTTAGACTACACATCCCAGAACCACTCAGCCATCAAAGCCATCGATCAACAGCCTTGCTGTCTGAGAGTTTCTGGGAGATGAAGAACAAAAAAAAAGTAATTTTTCTAAACTTTGGTTGCAGAATAAAATATACTAGAAAACTGTAGTCCTTTGAAAAAAGTGCCATTCATATGCTATCAATGCCCAAATGAAATGTAAGATGTTCCTGCTATTTTTCCTCAGTCAACCAATCTTCTCCCACCTGCTGCCCATGGAAAAGCCAAGAGAGGTCCTCTCAGCCTTCTGCTACTGAGAGTCTACTTGCTGCTAATGTCTGTTCCCAACCGCCTGGAGATGAGATGAGGAGAACACAGCTAGAATGGTCTGCAGAAAACTCCTTACCTGTTTCAATCAGAATGGGCATCTGCAGGATCACCATGGTGGCCGGGGATCCAACCTGGACACGGCGAGATAAATGCCTGGGTGGATGAGGCAAGAAAATGAATTAGGCAGGCTGAGCTATTCTGCATTTGTCTGTGGAATTTAAAGGACTACGATGTCTTGAGACACACATCACCCCAAATCCAGTTGCCTAATTAGTATAAAACAAATGGCATAACTTTTGGCAGCCAATTACCACAACTTAAGAAATCACCTTAGACATTATCAGTTGTATACAGAATTGTATGACTAACAATGCAGCTGATAACTGCCCTCTGTATACTTATATTATATTATATTATATTATATTATATTATATTATATTATATTATATTATATTATATTATATTATATTATATTATATTATATTATATTATATTATATTATATTATATTATATTATGCCCTTTGTATACTTATACAAAAGGATTTTGCCCAGTGAGTACATTGACTGAAATCCTTTTGCTTAGCATTGTAAATAGCACAAGAGAAGACCCAATGAATCACTGGAGATTTGGTGACTCAACTCCTTCTCAAGTTCCATTGATTTAAATCAGGGGTTCTCAACCTACGGCCCGTGGGCTGGACCCGGCCCACAGTATCATTTCACATGGTCCACGTCCCTGCCACCAGCCATAAATGCGCCTGCAGCTGTCATAAATGCATTTACAACAGCCGTAAATGCACCTGTGGACACATTTTACAGCAGGGTTTACAGTGGGGGAATGATAGTCCGGCCCGCTCAGCTGTCTGAACGGTTGTGGTCCAGCCCATGCCTTTAAAATATTGAGAACCCCTGATTTAAATGGACCTATTCTAGTTTTCTTTGGTGTAGTAAATTACAACTAGGTAAAGGAAAAGGTAAAGGCCTCTCTCAGTCAAAAGCCAGCCGTGCCTGACTCTAGGGGGTTGTTCCCATCTCTGTTTGCAGCCAAAGAGCCAGTGCTGTCTGCAACTGCAAACTTTTATGTGGTCATGTGGCAGGCATGACTAGATGCTGGAGTTCATGGGACACTGTTACCTTTCCCACAGAAGTGGTACCTATTTATCTACTTGCAACTTCTTGCTTTTGACCTGCTAGGGTGTCAGGAGTTGGGACAGATGACAGGAGTACATAGAACAGCACTTGGGTCTCAAACTGCTGACCTTCCGGTTGCCAAGCTTACTGTTTTAGCCACTAAGTCACCACAGGCCCATTTAAATCAATGGAACTCATGGGGGAGTTGACTCACTAAATCCCCACTGATTCCATCAGCCTATTTTGGGTGCAACTTACTACGCCAAACAACAGGATTTGTAATGGGGCACTCCACAATTATGAGTAGGCATATGCAATTACAATCTGGCTGGTGGTTACCAAATGCTGCTGGTTACCAAATGTGTAAAATAATATTCTTCACCTCCTCCTTGCTTTTCCTGGGGTGTGGGTGTGGGTGAGGTGATGCTACTACTGTGGTAGAAATCAGAGGTTGGAAAAAAGTTCCCTTTTTGGACAGCATCTCTCCGAAAGAGACCCGTCTGAGTTCTAGCAGCAAACCTAAGCTTCCTTTTCATTGGTGTAAACATATTCCATCTCATTCTGGGCTGCCAGCTTCTCAGTTAGTAGCAGAAGTCTCCAATTCTAGCGTCATCCAAGTATGTTAGATTGCTACTCCCAAAATCCATAGCCAGCATGGCCGGTATAATATGGAAAGTAGCAGAGTGCTAGCCCATATCTTCACTGGGCCACTGAGAAGGAGGCAGCAGCTATGGGGTTTGCCAGGTTCCAACACCAGAATGCATGACTATATAAAAGCAGAAGGAGAAATTCACACAGGAAGGGCTGAGCAAAAGAGATCTTCCATGCGGTTTTCCTTACCCATCTGACAGGAAGTAGAACTGCCAAGACAGCGGGATGTCGTCTGTGGAGTGCACAGATCTCTCGATAACAAACACATCTACCTCCTCTTTGCCCACTTGTTGCTTCTGGATACCCAAGGCATTCTGAGAAGTGATGAGAGAGAAGGAAGAGGAGGATTATTATTAATTTTTGATTTCTGCAATAAACATATCTTGACTTCTGCAATAAACATAGAGTTACCTTTAATGTCAGTGGGACTGCATTTTTTGGTCCAGTCTGGACAAGGATGGTTGTGTAAGGCAAGGAGTCAGTCCACCCACCCCATGTGAGAAAGTTTCCCTCTTTCCCTCTGTCTTTATGAGACTCAGGTTCCAGGAAGGTGGGAACAATCACGATAAGAGAAAGATGGGGCTGGCTGGTCCTGAGTTATCTGTAGGAGACATTCCAAAGGAGGGGGTTGGTCATAGGCCTGGTGATTAGGTAACATCTGGTGGGGAAGTGGAGAATGGGAATTGGAGTGATGTGACTATATAAGACTGCATGTACTGCTTTGTGAGCTGAGCCGTGCTGATCCTAAGCTTTCTATTTTTCACATGCTGGGGGTATACACACGCCCCTCACCCGGGGGGGGGGGTGCATCCTGGGGGAAGTAGGGTGAAAGCCCTGGCTAGCTTCTAGCTAGGTTTTATTGTTTTTGCACTCTTTGCCTATGTATGCTCTGTGAACCTTTGCCTTGTCAATAAACATCCAGACTACTGAAGACGGGTTTTGGCTGTTTGTAAGGGAACAAAAGGCTGGGAAGGGGGCCATCACCCCGGGCAATACTACTGAAGGGATTTTCCCAGTCTTACAGGTTGATCAACTCTTATCTGGATATTTGGGGTATCAAGAGCTAGCTCTAGAACAGGGGTTCTCAACCTGCAGCCTACAGGCCAGATGCGGCCCATGGCACCATTTCATGTGCCCACCACCACCACCTCCACCACACCAGGAAGTGTCATGTGGTGGAGGGAGGGCAAAATGGCTGTCTGGCCCCTGAAGCTGTTTGAGGGAGCATGACCCGGCCCCCGGCTTAAAAAGATTCAGAACTCCTGCTCTAGATGAAGGGGGACTCTAGGTGGGATATATGTATTGTTATATTTATACTGTATGACCTTTGATTATGTTATATTACTTTTGATTGTCTCCTGTAAACCGCCCTGAGTCGGTTGCACCGAGTAGGGCGGTATATAAATCGAATAAATGAATGAAATGAATGAATGGTCTCTTTGCTAATCGATAATTTTTCCCTACGTTCCTATTCTGTAGCTCAGAGGTGTCTGGAGCCCCCAGTCTCTAATGTTCCCCACCCTTATCAGAAAGGGGCTGCTGGTGAAGCAGGTGAATTGTTGCTGCTGCAACCCAGGTCCACCTCTACCACCTGGCTCCCAGGACCCTGCCCCTGCCCCTGCCCAGGGCTTGAAAAGGCTGCCATGATGGCAGGACTTTGCTGCCGCCGCCACCACACAAGGACCACCTACAGCTGGGGCGGGAGGCCACCACAAGCAAGTATTCCTGTTGAAAGATTGGATCCGAAAATGTAAAAATAAGGATGAAAAATTGGAAATATAAAGACAAATGAAATTGAATTGGTTTCAAATTATAAGGTTGAATAAATGGAATAATAGATATTTGATGGAAAATATTTTGATGAGAAATAAGACGGCGTTTGAAGAATTGATAATAAAAATAAGAAGAGAGGAAATTGGAATTAAGGGTTTAGTTAGTAAAAGATACAAGATATTAAATCATGATGTTGGATCGCAAAAAGTATTAAAGATAATTTGGGAACAAGACCAAATTTTTCAATTCCTGATGTGATATAGAAGAATAAATGGAAGAGAAGGATTATGAAAACACTGTCAGTGAGGGTTAAAGAACATAATTATAAAATGTTATGGAGGTGGTACCTGACTCCAATTCGGCTTAATCAGATAGATACAGTAGTTCAAAAACAAAAATGTGTTGGAGATGTAAAACGGAAATGGGAACATATGAACATATGTGGTGGCGATGTAAAGGGCTCAGAGTTTTTTGGGTGAAAATAGAAAAAGAGATATCAGAAATAATGGGAATGAGCTTTGTACTGGAGTCGGGTACCGCCTTGTTGATAAGAACTGATAATGTAAAATTGGATAAATATAAAATGGAATTGTTGTCTATAATACTGATTGCAGCAAGACAATGTATTGGAAGAAATTGGAAAAATGATTCATTGGTAAAGATAGAAGATTGGTATAAAGAAATGTGGCAGTTAGCATTAAACGATAAGTTAACATGGGAATTGAATTATAAAAAGGTCTAGTTAAGGAGAACAATTTTGGAAAAAATTGGAGATGTTTTATAAATTATACATTGAATGGGGGTAAAGGCGATATGCCAGCACCAGATCAAATGAGTTTTTGGGAATAATATGAGAAAAGAAAAATGAACCGTGATCACCAAGGCAATGTAAATAGCACTAGGGTGTTATTATTCGTTTATATATTTTTTCTTTCTTATTCTGTTGTCGTTGCTTGTTTGTTACAATTAGTATGATGTAATACTTAGATGTAATTTTATTACTACCAAGTGTATTGTAACAAACTCGCTTATTATGTATTATGTATTTTGAATGTTTTCTTTTTTACTTTTCTTAAAACAATAAAAATTATTTAAAATAAAAATAAAAAGCATAATGTGTTCCACAGGATTGCTCTTTAAGTGAGTTTGCTCTTTAAGCAAGCGAAACACCACTGTAAGTGACCAATTGTGACTTCTGGTGGTGGTGGTAGGATTGTAAACCCTGATTTATTTGTTAAGTGAGTTTTTGGTTGGTTTTATTTGTTAAGCGAAGCAACCATTCAGAGAAAATTCTGCTCTTTAAGCAAGTTACTCTTTAAGCGAGGCACTCTTTATGCAAGGGTGACCTTTGACTGTACTGTATGACTGTGAGGCGCCCTGAGTCGGGTTTCCTCTGATTGGGCAGGATATAAATGGAAAAATTAAATTAAATTAAATTAAACCCTTCCACTATGGTGATTTGCTTTTTGCAGGAGATACTAACTCCATTAAACAGAAAAAACTATCATCCATTTTTGAAAAGAAGAAGCTAATTTCTGCTCAAGTCTAATTTTGTTTTTCATCCCTCTCCCTCCCCATGATGGTCTTGGTGGTTCCTGGATCCACCAGAGGAAGTCACCTTTAGGATACACCAAAAGTTGTCCACGCCTTTTGTAGTCCAACATACTGCTTCCTATTTACTTCATATTCTACTTTCGTGTCTAGGCCAAATGTGAAACTGCCAAAATGAAGCCCCCTTTTGATGAGTTCATTAATGTAGTTCCTTTTGTCTGACCTTCTGTGAGAAAGATTAGCTGGCAACACAAGATTTGGTCACAGACTCACACCCATGATCCATCTAGTACAGTAATGGACACACTGACTGGCAGGGACTCACAGATGTTTCATACCCAAGTTTTTCTTAATTCACCTCAATATACCACGGATTAGACCTGGGACTTTCTGCTTGTATCAGAACACAAAAGAAGCTCTGCTAGATCCAAACAAGGGCTTATGCCAGGGGTCAGAAACCTGCGGCCCACGGGACCAAATAATCCGGCCCTCGCTCCAACCGCTGCTGGAAGCAGCCGCAGACGTTTTTACGGCAACGTTTACAACAGGGGACCACCAGTCCGGCCCCCTCAACTGCCTGAGGGAGTATGACCCGGCCCCCAACTTAAAAAGGTTGCTGACCCCTGGGGTATACAGTCAGGCATTCTATTTCTTATAGCAGCCAACTAATTCTCACAGTGAGAGGCCTGCAAGCAAGGTAGGAGGACAACAGTGTCCTCTAACTTGTGATTCCCAGCAAGCGATACACAAAGGCACACTGCCTCTAGTACAGGAGGTAATGCATATCTGGCAGACTGCTAGTCAGCAATAGCTCCACCTTTCATGATGGAAGCAATCCATTACTGTGTTCCACTTCTGCCTCCAGACAAACTGCTCCCCTACTTTTCTAAGATATTCAAGTTGCCAGTATTGACAGAATAATATGCAATCTTTGCACTAGTCCAGCCAGACTTACATAGGAGGAGGTACAGATGTGCTGGTTAGTGTCAAATGAAAGGAAAACAGCCTCCTTTGGCACAGCTTCCCTCCTGGCCATCACCCGCAGCACCAGGAAGTTGGCAGACTCTGAAATGAGTCCTTGGAGCTGTGCACATTTGTAAGAAAAGGTGTCAACTAGGATCTCTTCCTGTAAGAGAGAAGAAAGGGAAGACATCATTCACTAAGCACCAGCTATTTAAAGTGGAGAAAAATGTTAAGGCTTTCCAATGGCACATTCGGACCACCAGACAAATTTAACCATTTCTTAACAGTAGGAAGAAAAGGGAAGGATGGCCATTAGTTGGTGCAGAAAAGTAGTGTGGTTAAGACTACGAGACAGGGATTAAGTAAGCAAGTGATGTCAACCAGGCACCATTGATTCTTTTATTTTCCACTTTCTCCCCACCATCCAGATTTGTATGATGGGAATAAAAAACAAAACTTACTTTACAGGGCAATTCCAACAATTACTGACATAACTTCTTGCAAAGCAAAGAGCTCTACTTTTGCACTTAATTTACTTAAGCCAATATCCTGCCTTTCTCGTTTGCATTATAGTGCTCAACATGAAATAGCTAAAAGCATAATATTATAGCAATCTTCTTCTTCTATGTCTATGCCAGATGTGGAACTGCCAAAATGAAGGCACCTTAGGGTGAGTTCATTCTGCAGTTCCTTTCGCCTGACCTACTGTGAGAAAGATTAACCGGCAACACAAGGTTGCTGTTACCAGGGTACACCCAATTGTGGTTCAAAAATACCACAATCTTCGAGGAGGCTCTTTCTGTGTACCTCATGTTATAGCAGTAAAACACAATAAAATGCTTTGAGATGTGGTGCTGGAGGACGGTTTTGAGAGTCCCCTGGACAGCAAGGAGAACAAATAGGTCAATCTTAGAAGAAATCAACCCTGACTGCTCCTTAGAAGGTCAAATAGTAAAGATGAAGCTAAAGTACTTTGGACATCAAATGAGAAGAGAGGATTCGCTTGAGAAGGCCTTGATGCTGGGAAAGGTGGAGGGCAAAAGAAAAAGGGGGCGGTCAAAAATGAGATGGCTAGATGGTATTGTAGAGACAATGGGCACAGAACTGAGCGAGTTGAGGAGGATGGTGGAGGACAGAAGTGCCTGGCGGACTGTGGTCCATAGGGTCGCAAGGGTTCGGAATCAACTGTGCGACTGAACAACAACAAAAGCAAACAAAACTATTTTAAAGCACTTAGAGTTACAACAAAAAGGTTGTTACATTAATGCTACAATTAATGCTATAATTTCTTAAGGCATGGTTTCAATACAATATGTGCTTGAGGGAGTTTGGGGGCAATTTAAAAAAAAGTTAATTTGGTTAAAAGTTACCTTGAGTTGTATTTTGGTGGGAAAGGTTAGACAGAAAGAAAGAAAACCCCAGGGTATGCTCTGAATGTGTACGTTCCACCAGTTTAGTAGTCCTTTGCCTAAAGGAGGTGACAAAGAATATCCTTATCAAAGTTGGCCTCCTCTCCTTGAGTAATCAGAACTCTGAATTCTGATGATGAGTTTCTGTTATTTGCACACCATTCATATACCATAAGCCCTGATCAGCAGGTGTGCTGACTTTGGCTTCTGGTAACTGAAATTCAAGAACACCTGGAGTGCCAAGGTTTGCCATCACAGGCCTAGGGCAATGTGTACTTTGGAACTCACTGCTTGAATATTCTGATGTAATTCTAGGCTTGAAAGTCTCATTAAAATGCACTTTAAAGTGTGTTTTCTGAGATAAAAATCTATTTTTAAATACATTTTTAAATATTCTGTCTATTAATTGATCGATCAATTGATCAGCATATATCTATATCGAAATAGAGGAGATGGAGATATTTTTTTAAAAAGAGTATAAATCAACATAGGAATAGGACAGATTAGACTTCTTGGAGAATACAATATAAATCTGACTAAATAAATAAATAAATGTAAGAGTGATGAAAACTGGAAAGACTAAGCTGTCAACCTAAATAGGAAATACAGAACCTGGTTATGTATGATTAAGTGCTGTGAATCATTAGTGGGATTTTATCCAATCTGGAGAAGAAGGAAAGTGATTATCTGGACCTTTCAGAAGTAGCTTCCTCTACTTACATCTCTTTCCACGATGGCTTTCCGCACAAATAGCTGATCTTCACGTTTTACCACATGTGTCCTAGTTTCCATGGGATGTTCTCTAAACTGTGGAAAAGAGGAAGCACAACACAGTGACGTATCTATTCCAGACTTGTATTTGATATCCAAGCTGCACATGTGGGTAGGAATCCTGCCTTTTTAAAATGACAGAACAGACCTTGGGGACTTCTTTTGGACTATAGTGCTCAGAATCATCTGATCCTGTTGGCTTCTTGAAACTCTGCATGTTTTCATATCATCACTTGTACAAGAAATGAGTTCAGGGAACAAGACACAAAACACAATTTTTTTCCTATGAGTCAAACCACCAGCCCTTTTAAATGAGAGAGATTAAGAGTAAAATTCTGTGGAAAATCCAAAACAATAGCAGGATTTTTTGGCAGGAAATTTAAGGAGATCCTAATGTTTTACCAGCTGACAAAATGAGCTCTGTTACAACAAAGATACTGGATGTGAATACAAGGTAGTACCTCTGGTACCAAAGTGTCTTACATAAATTAGACACACATCTACCACTTACTTCCAGGTGTTTTTGTGTCTCTCTCATTAGTATGTGTGTATACCAAAGACAGAAATGGATCATTAAGTGCCCTTCTATCACCATTTTAACTTAGCTGACAGCCAAATGGGAAGGTGGATTTATCTCTGATTTCAACTTCTTGCTTTTTTTGTGACAGAGGCATTCTAGTTGAAGCACATTTAGTCTTTCACCCACCAAATACTAATTTGTCCATGTTTAGGAATTGGCTCTTTGTGGGAGAGGGAGGGGAGGGGACGACGACAACTACATTGTCAGTTGCAACTCATATCTGAGATTTTTTTTTCTCCCTGAAGCAGGAAAAATGCCATTGGCATGAATTTGTTTAAGGTGGATCCCAGCTTGCCATGAAGTGAGCCACACACTATGATAACGGAGCCATTTCCTGCGGCACATATGAAATGAGACATGCAGGATTAACACCGGGACTGCAATGGACTGCCACAGCCTTGAGGATATGGACAAGGTGTGCCTTCACAACCAGTCCACCTGGCATGGCCTCTTCCACCTCCATGACTGTTGGGAATCAGAGTTCCTCCTCCGCTCATTTTGCTGTTGGGCCCAAAATACAACAATAAAGGTTAACGTGTTTTGGTTTTTTGTGTGTGCATTTTTTGCATCCTCCCCACATAGGACAGTCTGATGTTAAAATCTTGTTAGTTTCCTATTTGCAGATTTCCAGCAACATTTCCTTTGTTTTCCTCTCCTGACTAGTTGACAGTTTTTGGGATTTTGTTTTGTCAATTGCACCAATAACAATTTCTCCACTCTGCTAATTCACCCATTCAGTCAGTTTCCTTCACTGTGTGTACAAAGGGAACTCTTTCCTGTTCTCTGATGAAGCAGACTTCCCCTTCAAACATTGTCAGATTACTTAGAGAACAGTGCTAAGAGAAACTGGGTAATCATATGCACACACACACATGCACACATGCACACACACACACAAATACTGTACAGAGAAACAAGCAGTAAACCTTTGCCTCTCAGCTAGCTGGAGATAATCTGAGGTGAGTAAATACCCCCATTTACTATAATGGATGAGACACTAGTGAGTAACTATAGTATCATAGCCAAGGCTAGTTTCTCTGGAGAGAAAAATACATTTGAGTTGTGGATGTTCAAGGGCAGCGAGACACCCTCCTGATGAGTAGGACAATAAAATACTCACCCTCAGACTTTCCTTTGTGTGCTGTTCCACAGTCTCCAGTCTCTTTGTTATATATCCTGATTCAGAAAGAGATAAAAACAACAAAATGAGAGACAGAGAAAAGGTAAACTATTTTTATCTCCTGCAAACATCACGTTAATCTTGTTTCTAAACTCAAGTTACTCCCCTGTTCCTTATTTTTTTCCATTGGAAATACAGGAATTTTCACCTAGTGACCAATTTAGCTATTAAATTAGCTAAATTAGCTATTCTTGAAGCAATGTGAGAAAAATATTTGATTTAAGGGGAAACTTAATTTGAACACTCTTATGGTTTTAAGTTTTTTTTATGCCATCTGGCATAATGTTTATATACATCGTATGCCGCCCAGAGTGATGCTTGCACCAGAAGAGTGGGTTATAAATGCAAATTAATAAATGAAATCAAAACTACACTCCACATTATCTTGCAGTTTGTACTAGAGTTGGCACAGTTAAATTCAATGTCTTTTCTGTTGATTATGTATATGTAACTGTAAGTTCTTTTTTAATGGGCATTTGTTGCTTTTGGTTTGGTTTGGCAAGAGCTAGTGGTTTTTGTAACAATTTCCCCTCACATAGCTTTTTTCGGTTTCTGGCATGTGTAATCTATATTGGTCGAAAGAGGCAATACAGTACATTTGCACCCTAGGGTAACACTGACAGTGAGGGTTTTTAAAAAGCTTTTTTTTTTTTGCAAGAGACAATGCTGAATTGATAAACCGTCCTCTGTCATTAACACTATCCTCTCCTTCACCTCATATTTTTCTTAACTTTTTTGTAAGTGACACAGCACTGAAGTGACATAATAGCTGTGAAACTGTAGTGCTGATCTAACATAGCATAATTTAAAAAATGATCAGAATTGCTCACTGGAGGGGAATGCTCTCACTTACTGGCATATTTTCCCCACTGAAGCATATGCCAGAAGAGCTGTTTGTCAAATGTAAAGGTAAAGGTCACCCTTGCACAAAAGCCAGTCATATTCGATTCTAGGGTTCAGAATTCATCTCTGTTTATAGCCTTAGAGCCAGCGTTATCTGTCCCTGCAGATGTTTCCGTGAAAATGTGGCAAGCATGCCTAGACACTGGAGTGCATGGAATGCTGTTTACCTTCCCACCAAAGTGGTCCCTATTTATCTACTTGCAATTTCTTGCTTTCGAGCTGCTAGGTTGGCAGGAGCTGGGACAGAGATGGAAGCTCATTCCGTCATGCAGTACTCGGGTATTGAACTGCTGACTTGCTGCTTCCCAATCAGCATCTTAATCATTTGAGCCGCTGCAGTCCCTAATACATGAATAAACTAATACATGAATAAATATAACCTGAGGAAAAATCTAGCAAATGTAGCACTATGTCAAATAAATACTGTAGCTTCACAAACTGTTATAACAGTTCAGTGCTATGTGACTTGCCAATAATTAAAGACAAATAAAGATGGCGAGGAAGAGGTAACAATGCTGCCACGTTCCCTCATTTATCTGTCAAAAGTGAACAGGGCCCCAAAGTTATCAAAAGAACTCAGTTGTGAGGCTGGTCCTCTCTCCTGGATCTGGGGAGGACAATATATACCGTAAATGGGAAAAGCCAAGCATGATAGCTTAAGGCTTGCTTCCCCTTCCCTTAACTGGAGAATTCTCTGGTATATGAACCAAACAGAAGACATTACAGGCCGGATTATTTATAAGAAGGAACGAAATTTTATTATATCTGAAAAGAACAGAGAGTAACACATTCACAAGATAATGCAAGGCAGAAAAATTGCAGACACAACTTAAAAATTACAAAATAGTATAAGAACAAAAATGCATTTGTGGAATCTTCGCACAGCCCAATGGGTTTGTAATCCCTACTGAAACCAGTTTACTCCAGCCCTGACTCTACTGACAGCTTCTCATCTCTCACCTCCTATTGTCTTAGGATCACCTCTTCCTCACTTGGCAAGAAAGTATCCAAGAAAGAGGAAAAAGGAAGCTCTTCCTGGATATTTAAAAATTCCCCCATTGCCTGATCTCTTATCAGAAGCATTATCACTTATATGCCAGCCACCTCTCCCTGGATGCTAATCCCTCTCAACCTTTCCAGGTTTGAATGTTGTAAGCCTGTAACATACACTTTAAGCCTCTCTCTTGACATGTTCCTGCTTCATGACACAGGTGAGTCCACTGCTGCGACAGCATAGGGCATGATGACAAACCTTTAGAAACTGAGTGCCCAAACTGCAACCCAAAACCCACTTATTTGTCGCAAAGTGCCAACGCGGTGGGTAATGTGAGAAATGTTCTCAGGCGTGCATGAAGAGGGGGAGGGGAGCAGTCCACCCCAGTGTCCCTCTGGTGTTCTAGTAATGAACCCTGTGCTGGGTTGACAGCGTGCGTGACCACAGAGAGGGCTCAAGCCATAAGTTTGCCACCACAGGCATAGGGCAAAGCAGGTAAATGAAAGCCTAGGAAACCTGAGTAGGCTCAACCCTCTTTATCAACTCCTTTCCCTGCAGAGAATCTCCATCTTCTTCAATGTAACTTTATTTGCATTCAGTCACCTCCAACAAAAAATAATGAGAAACAGCACAGAAATTTAAAACAATTAACGCATTAAGTTACTTGAACACTTTATCCATTGTTTTCAACATTCTGTGTCTTCAGGTTTAAAATCTGAAGCATGGAGATCTTATGTTGGAGGGTAAGAATTTGCCGTGTCTTTCCTGCCTCCATACCATTCTTAGACTTTCATGCTACCATTGAAATGTTACCTGTAATGGTCGTTGTGCAAGGTATGCCATCAATGGTTCCCTTGCTGTTTGCACGGACCAAGTAGCAGTCTTCATCCTGCCACTCATTGAGCGAATAGCAGGACAACTCCACTGAGACAGAGAAGCTTCCTATTGCCTGTCCACTCTCTGAAATGGCTACCATCGATTCTTTAAAGAGGCAGGGCTTGATCTCCTTTTCTTCTGAGAAAAGAGACACGTGCAACTTTGTCATTCAGAGAAGGTAACAAGAATACTATCTGCTCCCACTCAGGGAAATGTCACTTAACCATAAATAAAGGTAAAGGTAAAAGTCGCCCTTGCTCGAAAGCCAGTTGTAGCCAACACTAGGGTTCAATGCTTATCTCCATTAAGAGCCAAAGAGCCAGCACTGTCTGCATTTGCAGACACTTCTGTGGACATGTGGCAGGTATGAGTAGACACTGGAGTGCACAGAATGCTGTTTACCTTTAGTGGTTCCTATTTATCTACTTGCAATTTCTTGCTTTCGAACTGCTAGGTTGGCAGGAGGTGGGACAGAGACAGGAGCCTACTCCAACATGCAGCACTCGGGTCTCAAACTGCTGACCTGCCAACCTTCCAGTCATCAAGTTCAGCGTCTTAACCACTAAGCCACTGCAGCCCCTTTTAACCATGAATACATAGTTACTTACAGGTAAACAGTATGGGATTTAAGCAATTTAAAGCCCTGGAGTAGAGATACACACTTTGGATATAATTGGTGTTGTTAAATCAGTTGTAATAAGGAGAAAAATGCAACCAGGAGTCTGAAGTCACCTAGCCTACACTGCTGATTTAATTTTTCTCTTTATTTTCTTCATGGCATTCTAAATGAAAAAGCCTGTATGGAAGGCATTTGTGTTGATAGTGTGGAGAGAGGAGTCAACAGAGAGAAAGATTTGCCTTTATGTTTATCGTCATTATCCCAATGAGTATTCCTCCCCTGTATACTTTTGACCTGAGAGAAGAATAAGTTCCATTGGTGCCAGCATGAAGCCAGTATATTATAAGGATTTTAGAGCTGAACTGGGACACAGGAAATGTAGGTTCAAATCCTTGCTGGACCATGAAATTCACTGGATAACCATGGGCCAGTCACATCCTTTCAACCTAAATTAGCAATAGTAATTACAGTTATATACCACCCTATAGCAGTTAGCGCACTCTCTGGGCAGTTCACATTTGCCTATTGGAATCAAATGTAGATCATGAGCAAAGTTTTGGTTCAAGAACTCCAGCTTAACCAATGCACTATGGGGCCTCTATCTGACAGTGTTGTTGTGGAGATAAAGTGAGGAGAGCCGTGAAAACTATTCCTAAGGTCACAGTGGGATGCAAATATCAAGAATGGGAGCTTCTTTTCCTGGGGAGATAGAACTCTGCATGGTGGGAAAGGTGTCACATCAGAACTGGATGGAAGGTTAATTATCTCTTCCGTACATGCTTTGGCCTCAATTTAAATTTGCCACCTTCTATTATGAATTTTTTTTAAAATGCCAGACCATGTCTACATGCTTCTTCTTGGCACTTCAAACATTGTTCCTGGTGTTACCATTAGACTCTTATGTTTTGAAGACATTTAAAAAATCCACACTATACAGCTGAACACAGGAAATGTGGGTTCAAACCCTTGCTGGACCAAGAAACTCACTGAACAACCTTGGGCCAGTCACGTCCTCTCCACCTAAATTAGCAAGAGCAATTACACTTATGTACCACCCCATCATGCTTAGAGCACTATGGGGTCTCCCCCCCCCCCCAATATTGCAAAGGGTACACTAATAGAGGGGTATAATTTACTGGATGAAAGGCACATTACAGGCAGTGATGGGATGTAACAGGTTCGCACCAGTTCTCCAGAACCGGTAATAAATTTTCCCACTGTCCTGGAGAACCAGTAGCAGCTTTTGGGGGGAACCACCTTTTCACTTACCTTTTCACTGGTTCTCCCACTGTGCATGTGCACCAAGCACTTGGTGTGCATGCATGCCTACAGTGCTTGGCGCTTATGCACGGCCTCCTTGCTGTCCTCCCAAGCGGGGAGGAGGAAGAGAAGCTGCCTGGCTTGGGGTTTTTAAGCAAAGTCTTGGAGTTACCTCATCAATAAGCTATATACCTGTGCTGTTCCAATTGCTGTTCCAATTGGAGAACCCTTAAGGAGGTACAGCTGTTTTACATTTACATTAAAGCATATTATCCTAGAGAACTGGTTAGGCAAAGATTTAGTACCTAACTTCTTTAACTGTTGAAAAGTTGAAAAGTGCCAAAATGAAGCCATCTTGTGGTGAGTTCATTCTGTAGTTCCTTCCATCTGACCTAGTGTGAGAAAGATTAGCCAGAATAAGCTTTAAGCTCTGGTTTAAAAGCTCTGGTTGATTTGTGTTTGGGGCGGGTGGGTGTATTTTAATGTATTTTAAAAAATTATTTATTTAATTTATTTATTTACAGGTTTGTGTTGTGGGTGGGTGGGTGGGTTGAGGGGTGTGGGTGTTGTGTGCTTATTTTTATTTTATTTATTATTATTATTTTCTTTGGCCCCACTCAAAACATCATAGCTCCGCCCACACTGTGATGACATCACGGTGGGATAGTAAAAATTTTGACATCCTACCACTGATTACAGGTCATATGTAGTTAATGGACACTCACCAATAAGAGAGAGGAACTCCACTGCCCCCTTGCTGGCAAGTGGGATTTTCTGCACTGGCACCTCTTCTGTTGTTTCTTCTGAGCTCTTTTTTTGCATTGTGGAAGAGGAGGAGAAGGACTTCAGGCCATGCAACAGATGTCTGTGGAAGGATGCATTTTTCAATGATATGTGATGAAGAGTTCTGGAAAGAGGATAGGAGCTACTACCATCCACCCTCAACATGTATAGTAGTCAGCTGTGAGTATAGCCCAGTGAACATGTTACCTTAAATCTGGAAACTGCCACCCTTTATTTTCGTTTATATTTTATTTTCAATAAAAATTACTTTTTCCATTTTCCTCCAACTATGCCCAATAGGCTTACATGTCCACAAGCACCACACCGTACTATGATTTTTAATAAATTTATAACGATCTCAAATCACTATTTTAAAAGACCATGTTGTAAAGGGGGGAGGGCCTCCCTTCTCTCCTTCTGGCTGGAGCCAAGCCTCAGTAGTAGTGAAAGTGATTGCAGCTTGATTTAAAATGCATTCTTTCCTTTCTGCCAAATAGACACAGCAGACTTAACCCTTTCACTCCTGACTGATTTTATTCCATTGGTGGTTATGCTGGGGATGTCCTAAAAATTAATAAAGATGTTTTCTTGTATATTAAACTGTTTTATTCTTGTCTAATCAAGCAGGAATCTCTTAACTTCCTTTTCATATGCTCAGACCATATTTGGGCAAGCAATATTTATTTATTTATTTATTTTTCCAATTTTTATACCGCCCTACTCAGTTGCGCCAACTCAGAGCGGTTTACATACAAAGAAAAACAGCGAGTTCATAAATACAACATATAAATATCAAAAGTAATCAATGTAAATACCAAAAAACATCTCAACATCATTACAGCATCACTACAGCATCAAAAAATTCAGTAAACATCAGTTTTAAACAACAATCCAATTTACAAAGTTATCAAATTCAGAGAAAAATTACAACAGTACCAAAAGACCTGACGCCACTGCGGCTTTTTAAGCCCCGGCCGGGTGGAGCCTCTGGGAGCAGGTGGAAGCGTCCCGGGCTGGATGGGGGGATGGCCTCCTCCCTGACCCGCAGGTGTTGCTGGCGGCGGCTCCGAAGTCCTGCCACCGCTCCGGCCTCCAAGCCCCCGCCGGGCGGAGCCTCCGGGAGCAGGTGGAAGCGTCCCGGGCTAGATGGGGGGGCGGCCTCCTCCCCGACCCGCAGGTGTTGCTGGCGGCGGCTCCGAAGTCCTGCCGCCGCTCCAACTTTTAAGCCCCGGCCAGGCGGAGCCTCTGGGAGCAGGTGGAAGCATCCCAGGCTGGATGCGGGGGTGGCCTCCTCCCCGACCCGCAGGTGTTGCTGGCGGAGGCTCCGAAGTCCTGCCGCCGCTCCGGCTTTTAAGCCCCAGCCGGGCGGAGCCTCTGGGAGCAGGTGGAAGCGTCCCGGGCTGGATGCGGGGGTGGCCTCCTCCCCGACCCGCAGGTGTTGCTGGCGGAGGCTCCGAAGTCCTGCCGCCGCTCCGGCTTTTAAGCCCCTGCCGGGCGGAGCCTCTGGGAGCAGGTGGAAGCGTCCCGGGCTGGATGGGGGGGGCGGCCTCCTCCCCGACCCGCAGGTGTTGCTGGCGGCGGCTCCGAAGTCCTGCCGCCGCTCCGGCTTTTAAGCTCACTCAAGGAAGCTTTACTCATCACTAAAGCTTCTCAATATCCTCCTGATGTTCTGTTTGCCTTAAAGCCTAATTCTGTTGTTTCTGGGGAAGTAGATATTAGGGTTTTCATACTTGGGGGCTATTGAATAACATGGGGAGCTCCACATTAGGTAATATTATTTTGGTAAACATTGGTTCTTCCTTATAAACTGCTATATACGAAGATAAAAACTATCATTTTAAATTTGCTTCATGCTGCTGGTGGGCAGCAACAGGTTCGCACACACACACCCGGGGTGTGTGTGTAGCAAAATTAAATGACCTCTGGGCTGGGGCGTGGCAAATTTGGGTGGCCTTTGGGCAGGGGGATAGCCAAATAGGGTGGCCACGCCCACCTCCCTGCCCTGCCCCATCATGTTTTGTCTCTGAAAGTGGTTCAAGGTCTCCCTTGCTCAAAAGCCAGTCATATCCGACTCTAGGGTGCAGTGCCCATCTCCATTTACAGCCAAAAAGCCAGTGTTGCCTGTGTTTGCAGATGTATATATGGCGTAATGGCAGGCATGACTAGATTGCCCATGACGTAGGCTCCTCCCATGACATAGGCTCCGCCCACAGTATGGTAGTGAAATTTTTTGCTGCCCACCACTGGACAAATTAGGATCAAAAGCCAGAGATGTTGTTGTAATCTGGCTGATTGGAGAAGCCAGAGAGAACAATAAGTGCCATTTAAAGCCCATCAGAAAGGAGGAAAAACTCTTTGTTAAGGAAATTTGCTCTCTGCAGCTGGCTGCAAAGGAACCACCAAGGAACTTTGGGTTGGGCTTCTGGAAGATCTCCTCTAATGAATAGTGTGTTTTGGGGAAATACCATATATGGACTTTTTGCAATAGACCTCAACTCCTCCCATAGCAGCCTCCATGCTGGCCACATGGTGAAACTCCTCCCACCTCTCTATGTGACATACTGGACCAACCAAGTTTGGGGGTGGACATCTCCTCTTCCATGTGGACACTCCTGAGCAAATCAAATATGGGGCAGACCCATTCCCCTCCCATGTGATGCCTTGGTGACCAAGTGTTTGTGCAAACCCCTTTCTGCTCCATTTGAATGCACATATAAACCAGTTTCCCCCATTGTCTGGTGCAGAACCTCCTTCCTTTCTGGTTCTGCCATGTGGTAGCAATATCTCATGGGGTGATTTATTTGCCTCACTGTTCTTGTTTTTCTTTTTCTATCCAATATTTATTTTCTTATTTGTTTTCTAAGTAAACTTCTCTAATTTGTATCAAACAACTTGTCTGTGGCTCATTTCTTAGTTTGAGGCTCATTATGTGGGTAGACTTTATTTTGATTGAAATAAACTTTATTTGAACCCACAATCTAATGTTTTTGGTTCCTGATTCAACCCAGCCTGTGGAACGTTCCCCTAAATTAAAAAGGTAACAATTTTTCAGGTAAAAAACACAACAGGATTTTCTTCAGAAAAAAATTGCATCAGTGATAACACATTGAAAGTTACCTTAAAGAAAAATGAATATAATGATATGGTGAATCTATCCATGATAGGAAAATGTTGTGTAGTACTTTAAAGACTAACTGTTATATTTCAATGTGATCTTTCGTGGATCAAGTCCACTTCATCAGACAGCTTATTCCTCTCTCAGGTCAAAGGTATATGAGGGAGGAATACTCATTAGGATCATTCTATCACATGACATCCCCCTAAAAAAAAAGGAGGGTGGGGGAAATAATAATACTTGAAGGCTATTTAATTTCATAGTAGGTTTTGTGGTTGAAGTCCAGGTCCTCATATACTGGATAACAAATATATATCCTGTATATTGTCTCTTTAACCAGGTGAGCGCCTCAAAATATCAACATTGTGTAGTACAGTGATGGTGAACCTTGGCACGCCAGCTTTTTTTGAACTTCAATTCCCAGAAGTCCCTGTGAATCCACACGAATGGTTTTACTGCACATATGCTTCTGGGAATTGAAGTCCAGGAACAGCTGGAGTGCCAAAGTTTGCCATCACAGGTACAGTGCAATGCATAGAAATAAATCCAGTTGTTTCCAGATAAAGAATTTACCCCACAAAAGCAACAAGCAGGGACATTAGGATGTGACCCCCCCTCCTATCAAGCCCCCCCAACCTGCCGCAAAAGGTGCAGAGGGAAATAGTAAAGCCTGAATGATGTTTACGGTTCACCATCCTAAATAACAAAGACACAGGCAAAAAGCATATGACAGAATGAACAATACCCCATCAGGAGAGGATTCTAGCATAACTGGGGGATGGATGAGCCAGAATACATATACAGTAAAACCTTGGATAACGTTAAAACCTGGTTCCACAAGTCTTGGTGTTATCCGATTTTTAGTGTTATCCGATGCATGTTAAAATCCTATGGGATCCATAGAGATACATTGTAACCACACAGGCTTTAGCGGTTGTTATCCAATGCATCCCATAGGATCTTAATGTTATCCGATGCAATTCTCCCCCCCCCCCCAGATTGCTTAATGTTATGCGATTTTAGTGTTATTCGATACTAATGTTATATGAGGTATTACTTGTATAATACTGTATAGGAATTACTCTGCTCAGATATCAGACAATAAACAAACAAACAAACAAACAAACAAAGATTGTGGCATCTTAAAGACCAACTACTGTATTTTAATGTTAGCTTTCTTGCACAGATATTTTCCCCTTGTACTGGATGCTGGATGTTTGGCCATTCTTGTTTATTTTGATAACATCTGGCTTCCATCTTGGCAATCTAATTAATCAATGAAACTTGGTTTTTCATTTAGAAGTACAGAGACAAAAACTTGCTTTCCTATTTCCTGGTAATCACATTTCCACCCACACTGATAGGGCAATATATCATCACCACCCTCCTTCTCCCCATAATGCTTCAAGTATTTCCCACAACAATGCCCAACCCGCAGCCTACTCTTGAACAGATCTCCCCAGAGGGGATGGATGGTCTTTGAAAATGTGGGGGAGGAAGAGTCACCCCACCACCACTTCTATTCTTAAAGTCTCCAAATCTATACTCACCTCCTTTGCTTTTCCACCAAGGGCAAAATGTATCCACTGGTTTCCACAGCAACAGCCCGCCTCTTAAAGAGACAGTGCTTTTGCTAGACTAGAGTCAACCTTGTGAGCTTTTGACATGGTTCCAAATCAGAAGAAAGAAAAAGTTGTTAGGGATATTGTGGCATCAGATTTTGCTCAAATACAAAAGATGTACTAATGGTGAGAGTCCCCTGGACAGCGAGGAGAACAAATAGGTCAATCTTAGAAGAAATCAACCCTGACTGCTCCTTAGAAGGTCAAATAATAAAGATGAAGCTAAAGTACTTTGGACATCAAATGAGAAGAGAGGATTCACTTGAGAAAGCGTTGATGCTTGGAAGGGTCGAGGGCAAAAGAAGAAGGGGACGACTCAAGATGCGATAGGTAGATGGTATGGTAGAGACAATGGGCACAGAGCTGAGCGAGTTGAGGGGGATGGTGGAGGACAGGAGTGCCTGGCGGACAGTGGTCCATGGGGTCGCAGAGGGTTGGAATCGACTGTGCGACTGAACAACAACAAAAAATAAAAGCAAACACCTGCACAAGGAATGTTTTGCACAATTGTTGTGTGTTTCCTGCTCTTGTGAGACTATAATAAACACATTTCACAGAGAGGAAGGAACACTAGGCTGGCAGTAGGGAATAGGACTGAATTACACACTAAACAGAGCGATCTGATAGCTTCAAATGAAGTTACAGAAAAACAGAACAAAATAATTAAAATATGTACGTAGGGCTAGGAGCGACTCAGGGCTCAAGTATTGGGACTGAACAATGAATTATTTCAAAGCCAACTAACCAAATAGACCCCATCTTTGCCCTCCCAATAACCTACAAAGTGGTGTGATCATGACTCAGTTAAAACTTGCCTGCCTGTTGTTCAGGCTGAGGCAATAAACTCTTTCCTCATTAGAATAGAGGTTTTATAAGTGTACCCATGGTAGAGGATAGATAAGTGTGAAGTTTTGGCCACTAGCCAATGTTAGTGTGTAGTTTGAATTCCTTTGTCCCTGGGCGGGGACCAATACCAAGGTGTCAAGATTGTAAGACCACCGCATGGTCGAGGTGCCATGCATTTCCTGTTTACTACTGGGTATATAAACTCTTGTTTTTGAATCCTCGGGGTTCTCAGATTTTGAGTGCTATACTATCTGTGAACCATTGCGCAAATAAAAGACCTTTGAATCTGTATGACCAGGAATTGCTGTCCCGTCTCATCTTTGATACAACAATTCTACAACAAGGGCATTTCCTACTTTTAATTATTTTTTTAATCCCCAAACAGTTTGCATATTACAACATTACAAGCTAGGAAAATACAGTGACATCAACTCATAAAACCAGAAAATGGGGATCTAAACAATAAAATAACAGTAAGAGAATTCAATCTTGCATTCAAATTCCTGGAAGGAACAGATAAGGTCAGCTGATTGAGAAAATGCCTCAGTAAGCAAATGCATCCTCAGCCATAGGGAGAAACCCAGTACTGTACAAGAGTTCTCTTCATCTTGAGAAACCATCTGACCTGGTGGGCATTTACGGTAAGGGAAGCAGCCTGAGAAACTTCACTGACTCAGGACATTGTTAGCAGGGGCTCCTCCCCTAAGCCTAGAGAATGCATTGCTCTTATTTGGGTGGTAAATCTTTCACACTCTAGATTTCTGGACTCCAGCTTCCACGGTCTTTTTATCATTGGCAAGATGCCTTTGAGATGTGGTACTGGAGGAGAATTTTGAGAGTGCCCTGGACAGCAAAGAGAACAAATTTGTTGTTCAGTCGCACAGTTGATTCCAACCTTTTGTGACCCCATGGTCCATTGCCCTCCAGGCACCTCTGTCCTCCACCATCCTCCTCAACCCGCTCAGCTCTGCGCCCACAATGCCCTCTAGCCATCTCATTTTTGGCTGCCCCCTTCTTCTTTTGCCCTCCACCTTTCCCAGCATCAAGGCTTTCTCAAGTGAATCCTCTCTTCTCATTTGATGTCCAAAGTACTTTAGCTTCATCTTTACTATTTGACCTTCCAAAGAGCAGTCAGGGTTGATTTCTTCTAAGATTGACCTATTTGTTCTCCTCACTGTCCAGGGGACTCTCAAAACTCTCCTCCAACACCACATTTCAAAGGTGCCTATTTTCTGCACTCAGCTTTCCTAATGGTCCAACTCTCATAACCATACATTACCACCCGGAATACCATTGCTTTGATTATGCAAATTTTTGTTTTCAAGGTGTTTTGTTTAACTATGTTCCCCAAGTTTCTCATAGCTTGTCTTCCAAGAATCAGTCACTTTTTTATTTCATGGCTGCAATCTCCATCTGCAGTGATCTTGAATCCTAAGAAAGTGAAATCTGTCACTGCTTCTACTTCTTCCCCATCTATTTTCCAGGGACTGATAGGGCCTGATGCCATTATCTTGGTTTCCTTGATGTTGAGTCTCAAGCCAGCTTTTGCAATCTCTTCTTTCAACCTAAGCAGCAGCTTCTTTAGGTCTTCCTCACTTTCTGCCATTAGGGTGGTATCATCTGCATGTCAATCTTAAAAGAAATCAACCCTGATTGCTCCTTGGAAGGTCAAATATTGAAGAGGAAGTTAAAGTACTTTGGACATCAAGGGAGAAGAGAGGATTCACTTGAGAAAGCCTTGATTATGGGAAAGGTCGAGGGAAAAAGAAGGAGGTGGTGTTGTGTTCCAATTTTTAAGTATTTTTCAAACCCTTATCCCCAAACGAGTTTGAATGCAGAAGCTTTAGGCTCTAGATCCTTATACCCAATCATGCCTAGATAAAAGTTTCAGTTTCTAAGAATTTATGCCAATATCCTTAGAAAAGAGTTTTTGGATCTTTGGCAAGTTCCATTTAACTTACCTCCGCCACCCTTACCTTGTGGCAGACTTTCTCTGTTTCTTCAAACCCTCATGATCCAATTGAGTTAGAAAGCAATCAAGGAGAAAATTTATTTCAAATCTTAGTTGCTTTTGATGTTAGATTGATATTAAAGAAGCTCTTGGCGCACACTCTACAAACTGGGGTGTTTGTCAGAATGGCATGCCATACAAAGAAAAGTTACAGGTTTTATACATTTTCCTTTCCTTTCCCCCCTCCCAAACTCAAAGAGTGTCCAGCTAATAAGCAATTAATGTTTATTTTGTCCTAAAAAGTTACAAGAATTCTGATAACTATTCTCCTTCCTGATTGGTCCCTTTGAATCTCTCAGATGTCACTGAATTGAAAGTAGAGGTGTATGATTTAAGAGTTCTTGGGTCCTCCCATATGATGGGAGATATAGTCCCAGTCTTGGACAAATTCCAAGACCATGTCTGGAGTTACTCCTTCCTTCTTCCTGCCATAAATCTGTAACAAAGACTGATGGATAACTGTGGTTCTGGTGAGAAATAGGGTAATACTTTTAGAAAAACATTCCAAGAGCCAACCTTATCTCTTAGTGTCTGAACTTCAAGGCTATATAGCATGAAAGAGAGCAGCACACAAGAGGGCTAATGATTTCTTCCTCTTTCTATTAAATGTTACATTTCACTACATTACTAATTTAGTTTACAATACTAACATAAGGATATTCAATCAATAAATGAATAAATGAACACAGTAAACATTATGTGAGTATGCCAAGCAGAGCATAAGAATAAAGAAATAAAGGCTAATTTTAATGAGATTACACATAAGAAGAATATGACTTCTATATGTTTAAGTGTATATACTAGCATATGTAATTTAACATGTACACAAACTTGCTATTATATGAGGCCATTGTTATATTGTATAGTATACCTAAGAATATTGTAAGCTATGCTGCTAAGGATATATATTGGTATAGTTTTTCTAAAAGAGTAGATACAATAAGGATAAATGCAACCTGTGTGTTAGATGTAGTATATATGTACCTGTATATATATTTAATTGTATCTTATTTGTGCCTATGTATCAATTGTCAGGCTCTGCAAATGCTGTTTGTAACTGTGTGACAGAAATAGTTAAAGCAGGATGTAAACTAGCGATAATGGGATATGTCCAGACCAGAAGAGTAGCGTGCCTTGGCGGGGCCCCGTATAAAAATTTGTTTGGGGGCCCTTAGGAAGGGTAAAGATTTGTTTTGCTTACGTACGTTGGGGGCCCCCGTGGCCCGTGGCCCCCGTATAATTGATACGGCAGATACGGCGGTAGCTACGCCTATGGTCCAGACCACAAGAGCAATCAGCTATGTACAATATGATAAGCATTCTAGCTGAATTTCTAACTAATGAACAATTCGAAGCTTGCAAGATATATTCCAAGGCAGAAACGCTGTTAAACAAATGTGTTTTGTAATGATTAGATGGGTGTGTCCCACCCTTCCAATGTTAACCACTCCCATTCTTCTCATGTAACCCCCCCCCCCTCTTTTTTGGTGGCTCAGTAAGAATACATGCCCTGCTTGATGGCAGGCAGAGAAATTCAGAGAGAGAGTCAGACTGATTTTTAAGCACCAGATCCAAGACTGCAGTCTTAATTCTTTTGCGCCAATTGTCAGGGCCAGACTCTGACACCTGGTATGTGCTGGTCCATGGGATGACAAAGGGTCAGAATCAACTGTGCAACAACAACAATCTAAACAGTATAATTTGCAGTGCAAAAGGCTTGCTATCACTGGTCTATAGAGCAGAGAATGTTTCATAGGATAACCACTGGTGGGCATCAGCCGGTTTGCACCAGTTCGCCAGAACTGGTAGGAGAAATTCTGGCTGGCTCCACCCATCCAAGTTTTGAAATAAAGTAGTCCTAATTCGGGAGCAACACAGGGCTTTCCCCCTGGCCACGCCCACCATACCATGCCCACAGTGTGGTAGTAATTTTTTTTGGAGCCCACAGCTGAGGATAACCTAGGGGGCTGTAGTGGTTCAGTGGTTAAGAATTTCACTTTGTTAGTCAGAAAGGCCAGCAAGTTGGCAGTTCGGATTGAGCTCCTGTCTCTATCCTAGCTCATGGGGACATGAAAGGAGCCTCATTCGAGCATCTCGTGAGCAGTTTCTCCAGCAAAAATCTTTTCAAACCAGAATAATTTCTGTCACAAAATTATTATCATTACCTGATTCTGAACTGCTTAGGGTTTTTTAAAACAAGAACAGTACCTTGAACCTGTCTTGATGGCTAACACTGGAGGAGCAAGTACCACCTTCCCCATCTCCCTGGAAAGATGAGACTTTGTGATTATAGTTAGAGAGCAAGTTGCCAGTTGGGTCTCGGCTGAGATTATAGAAGTAAAAAAAGAGAGGCCAAGATGGCAGGATGGAAGAATTTGCCTGGAGCACATCTAGATAAAAGAATAAGTGAAAGGGCAGGAACCAAGTAGAGAATGCACTCAACCTTCCTGTTTGGTCATTCACACATGCCCAGTAAACTGTATAATCCTATTCAAGACATTGTTCCACTGCAGTGTTTGAAGGCTAATCTTTTAATTTCTCCTACAAGAAATTCTTAATTATCCCATACTACCCCATCTGGTATGACGAAAACAGAATGGTTGGAAAACAAAAGTGTCAGCCAAAGATATATTTTATCTCTTTATCTGTTCAATCTATCATATCATATGAAAAACTGGAGCAGATTCAGGTTAAAGAGGAGTTAGAGCTTGGAAATTATTTCATAAAAGTACAGTAATACCCCGTATAACGCGAGTACCGTATATCGTTAAAACCGCATAACGTTACAAGATTTTCGGAAACATCTTGTATCGAGTAACGCGATTTTAACGTTACACGATACAGTCGTTCTTAGCAGCAGGGTGGGTGGAAAGCTGAACGGAGTTCTCCGTTCAGCTTCCCAGCCACCCTGCAGCTACGGAGGCAGGGGTGGGGAGGCTGGAAAGCTGACGGGGGGCTCCCCCATCGGCTTACCCAGCCACCCCACAGCTGCGGAGGCATGGGCGGGTGGCTAGGGAAGCCGACAGGGAGTCCCCGTCAGCTTCCCCAGCCACCCTGCAGCTGTAGATCGGGTCCTCTGATCTCTCTGGAGGTGTTTCTGGGCTTCCCCGACGTCCAGAGCCGGTGCAGCAAGCCAGAATGTCAGAGTTCGAATCCCGACGTTCTGGCTTCCTGCACTGGCTCAGGACGTCGGGGAAGCCCAGAAACACCTTGGATCGGGTCCCCACACCTCCCTGGACCCGGCGGGGGGGTCAGACCCCCCAAAATTGGTAAAAAAAAGGACTTTTTTTTACCAATTTGGGGGTTTCTGACCCCCCCGCTGGGTCCAGGGAGGTGGGCAGACACGATCCAAGCTTTTTCTGAGCTTCCCCGACGTCCTGAGCCAGTGTAGCAAGCCAGGATGTCAGAGTTCGAATCCCGACGTTCTGGGTTGCTGCACTGGCTCAGGACGTCGGGGAAGCCCAGAAACACCTTGGATCAGGTCCCCACACCTCCCAGGACCCAGCGGGGGGGTCAGAAACCCCAAAATTGGTAAAAAAAATGGACGTTTTTTTTTTACCAATTTTGGGGTCTCTGACCCCCCGCCGGGTCCAGGGAGGTGGGCAGACACGATCCAAGCTTTTTCTGGGCTTCCCCGATGTCCTGAGCCAGTGCAGCGACCCAGAATGTCAGGATTCGAATCCCGACGTTCTGGGTTGCTGCACTGGCTCAGGACGTCGGGGAAGCCCAGAAACACCTTGGATTGGGTCCCCACACCTCCCAGGACCCAGCGGGGGGGGGGGGGTCAGAAACCCCAAAATTGGTAAAAAAAAACGTCCATTTTTTTTACCAATTTTGGGGTCTCTGACCCCCCCCCCCCGCCGGGTCCTGGGAGGTGGGCAGACACGATCCAAGCTTTTTCTGGGCTTCCCCGATGTCCTGAGCCAGTGCAGCGACCCAGAATGTCAGGATTCGAATCCCGACATTCTGGCTTCCTGCAGCATAAAAGAGGGTGGGGGAAGTTCAAAATTAGCGCGCATCGGGTCTCCCGACCTCCCTAGAGCTGATGTGCGCTAATTTTGAACTTCCCCCACCCTCTTTTATGCTGCAGGAAGCGAGAACGTCGGGATTCGAATCCTGACATTCTGGCTAGCTGCACTGGCTCAGGACGTCGGGGAAGCCCAGAAACACCTTGGATCGGGTCCCCACACCTCCCTGGACCCGGCGGGGGGGTCAGAGCCCCCAAAATTGGTAAAAAAAAAGTCCGTTTTTTTTACCAATTTTGGGGTTTCTGACCCCCCCGCCGGGTCCAGGGAGGTGTGGGGACCCGATCCAAGGTGTTTCTGGGCTTCCCCGACGTCCTGAGCCAGTGCAGCAAGCCAGAATGTCAGAGTTCGAATCCCGATGTTCTGGCTTCCTGCACTGGCTCAGGACGTTGGAGAAGCCCAGAAACACCTTGGATCAGGTCCCCACACCTCCCTGGACCCGGCGGGGGGGGGGGGTCAGAGCCCCCAAAATTGGTAAAAAAAACGTCCATTTTTTTTACCAATTTTGGGGTTTCTGACCCCCCCGCTGGGTCCAGGGAGGTGTGGGGACCCGATCCAAGGTGTTTCTGGGCTTCCCCGACGTCCTGAGCCAGTGCAGGAAGCCAGAACATCGGGATTCGAACTCTGACATTCTGGCTTGCTGCACTGGCTCAGGACGTCGGGGAAGCCCAGAAACACCTTGGATCGGGTCTGCCCACCTCCCTGGACCCGGCCGGGGGGGGGGGGGGTCAGAAACCCCAAAATTGGTAAAAAAAAAAACGGACGTTTTTTTTTACCAATTTTGGGGTCTCTGACCCCCCCCCCCGGCCGGGTCCAGGGAGGTGGGGAAACCCGCTCCAAGCTGTTTCCAAAGTTCTCCCACCTCCCTGGAGGCAGCAGCAAGCCAAAATGTCAGGATTCAAATCCCGATGTTCTCGCTTCCTGCAGCCTCCAGGGAAACAGGGCTTTTTTAACATTGTGTGTTCAATGTATCACACAACGTTAAAAACCGAATAACGACGGGACTTGTGGAACCAAGTCATAACGTTATTCGGGGTACTAGTGTAATTTGTTCTGTTATGTACTGCTTGGGTCAGGATGTCATCAATATAATTAAATGTCACTTTATCTGAAAGTCACATGTTCCAGTTCCTTGTTACTAACGCATTATGCTTCCTCCTCACTAGGGCAGCCCTTGGGGAATACTGTACAACGAAAAGCTCATTGCTTCCCTCATGTGGCCAATTCTGTTTATTGCACAAAATACAAGAAAATGCACCTTAAAATGCAAAGGTTTTCTTGTCACTTCCCTCCAAGATGCCTTAATTTACAGTGTCGTCGTCCCCCCACCCCCTAATCTGATGGGATGAGGTCTAAGTTTAGTCCAATACATTAAATACCAGGTTGGAAGAAATTTAATACACAGATATTCTTAGCATCCATTAATTTAGTCATAGAATTCTATCCACCATCTGGTACTCTCCTGATATTCAACAGAATAAACATCAAGAATTGAAAATAATATTCATGTTAGATTGGGTACCAGGTTGGCTAGAAGACACAAAATCATTGTAAATACACTTCCATAAAAAGAGGCAGTGTGTCTCCGAATAACAGATAGTCTGAGCAACCAATATGGGAGGGCTTGCATATAGATTTTCCTAATGTACTGTATTACTAAGGCACTTTCTGAATGTCATAGCTTCTAGAGACTGACACTGAATATATTCTTATAGGTTTTGCTGACTCCATGTATCCTAACATTGACATCTAAAATTCAACCAAGGCAACTGCCTCCATCTCAGCCTTTTATGTGACGAACTAATATTGGATATAACAGATGGCTCTAGCTTTTTGGCAGATCACTGAAATCAGGTCACCTTGTCTGTACAGTAATTTGCAGTCCAGTGTAGTGTCTGCCTAAGCCACAAATCCTAAGCATGCTAATATAGCCTCTCCATTCAATGGGACCACTTTTCAATGAATAAATGAACACAGTAAACATTATGTGAGTATGGTAAGCAGAGCATAAGAATAAAGAAATAAACGTTAATTTTAATGAGATTACACATAAGAAGAATATGACTTCTATATGTTTAAGTGTATATACTAGCATATGTAATTTAACATGTACACAAACTTGCTATTATATGAGGTCTTTGTTATATTGTATAGTATACCTAAGAATATTGTAAGCTATGCTGCTAAGGATATATATTGGTATAGTTTTTCTAAAAGGGTATGACATTAGGTGCATGAAATACAATATGGGTATGTTTTACTGAGTGCCCACCAATGAATGGTAATAAAATGTCCTTTGAGAGACATCCTCTCTGCTACTATTCAAGAAACTACCAAGTAACAGAGACAAACACTTTTTGAAGTGGTAGCTGTGTTAGTCTGTGTAAGCCTATCAGAAAGCAAACAAGACAAAAAATGACAAAAACTGCTTTGGCACCTTAAAGACTAACTCCTGTATTTAATGGGAGCTTTCATGGATCAAGTACTGTCTGATGAAGTGTAATTGATCCATGAAAGCTAATATTAAAATACAGGAGTTAATATTCAAGGTGTCACAGTGTTTTTTGTCTTTTTTAAAAAAAATTGCTCAGAGACAGACACTTTCTCAGCACGCTGCAAAAGTAGTGAATTATGGCAATAGTCTTTTCAGGGGCTTAAGTAAGTTGCTTCCACTTGCTGATTAAAAGAGAGAGAGAGAGAGAGAGATGTGTTACCAAATTAACAGGTTACAACGAGCAAACTGGTTCACTGCTTTATAGAAAGGAAACTGCACAATAAAACCAAGCCAATGGCCTAAGAATAATTTATTAAAAGAGTGTATATTTTCCTCACCCCCTATGTATTGCCAAGCAAGCTAGCCAGGTCTGCTAGGTTCAGGTTTCTTAGGATCTGGAGGCAAGAAACACTCAATGGGTGGCAAGAAACAAAGCTTTATTAGACAGATCTGCCTGAAAACATACAAGCATCATAGAACGAGAAGCATGCCCAATGACACATACTAAGCAAGTTTCTCCCTTCAGCTACCTGGGAGCTTGGAAGGTAGTGGAGAAGCCCTGTGGCTGTCAGCAGAGCACCCGGCACCAGGTCTGCGGAGCGCTCAGGTTGAACCTGTTCTCTTTTTATGCCCTGTGCAAAGATGCTGTTTCAGCATCCTTGGCTCTACGTTCCTCACAGTGAGGTGTGTATATGTTTCCAGATTTAATTAATGACACCTGGGGTGGACAGGTTGGCATAGACATTTGGCAGGTGAAGATGGTACCTTGTTCTCTTATTACATTCACTGATTCTGGGAATGGCACCAAGATCCATGCTGTGTATCTTCTACTGTCAAGGACATTCTTTGTACATTCCTGCACCCGCATATAATCTAAACATTCCCAAATGCTGGTTTTTGGGCTTCAATTCCCAGAAGCCTAAGTCATTTCCCTAAAGCACTGATCAGCCAATGTACTGACTTAGGCTTCTGGGAATTGAAGTCCACTAGTGGGCTGTGTACCCCTTGTTGGGAACCACTGAACTAAATGATAAAAGAAGCCCTGTTTGCACAGTGGTTAAACTGCTGTTCTGCAGCCAAATCTACTGACACAGTGAGTTTGATCCTAATGGGGATTACGGTTGACATAGCTTTCCATCCTTCCAATGTCAGTAAAATGAGTATCTAGCATGTTTAGGGCAAAATGCTAATTATCATGTGAACCATAAGGAGAATTCACTAAGCGCTATGGGGCAATAAATAAGGTAATTGCTATTGCTATAAATTAGGGAACATTCTTTCCCCTATCAAGGAAGCTAGCTCAGCTTATTATGAGCACGAATAATGTTTAACTATTTCAAGAGCTTGTTGGAGGAAATAGACATGCCACTAAGAGTCCTCGAAATACAATGGCCTTCTGCAACTGTCATTATTCCCTTGGCACTACAACCTGGAACAAAAAGTAATGTAGTGCCACATGTATTTCCACACCTTTCAGCAATGAATTTCCCCCCAATGGGGGGGGGGGAGTACCTATCTGTAGATAATGAAACAGAGGAGGCTCAAAGTTGTTCAAGGCTCAACCGATCATTAGTCAGTCTGTGCTTTAAATTGCACCCTAGCCTGTGTTTAAAAAGATCCATATACAGTACAGTCTTTTACCATTCTCCATGCTGAATGGGCGGGGCACTATGGGAACTATACTCTAAAACGTCTAGTGGGCCAAAGGATTTCCATAAGACATGGAAGTAAGGTATCCTCAAGTTACTCCCAAAGACAGTGGCCAGAATCCTCATTTGATTTTTTTTTTACCTCTGGAGCACAGCACTGAAACATTATTAATTAGCTGCAATTTGCCACCACAACGTACAGTTTACAATTTCACTTACTTTGGGGTAAAATCTCAATAGGATTCTGGCCAATGAGTAAATCGCTCAGAAAATTGGAAAAATATGAATTGGGAGGTTAACAGGTAACGAGAAAGGAAGATCTGAAGAAGATACAACTGCATGTAACCAGCCTAGCTATTGCTATAGTTAATTTAATAATAATAATAATAATAATAATAATAATAATAATAATAATAATAATAATAATAATAATAATAATAATAATAATAATAATAATAATAATAATAAATAAGCCACCATTGTAAGGGCAAAAGTCATAAAAGCAATACATCTGGAATAATGTTTTACTAGACTGCTAGGTGACATATAAAGGAAGGAAAGTCCACCAGTTGTAACTGGTCCAGTAATGGGAAGCTTGCTGGAGTGCAGGAGATGCTTACACAATTTCCCTTCTACTCCGCCTTCTGGCAATGGGACATGAGCCATATTGGGCTGAAGCAGAATCCTATCTTCTCCCAGGTAGACTGGTGGAAGAGGGAGGGATTCAGCCAGCCCTGGAGGAGGGTAAGCCTCTTCTCTTGTGACCAGCAGAGAAACCAAGGAGGCTGCTTCAACAGTGATCGGGAACTGATCTGTCTGAGTTGGCCTCGTCCCTTATTGCTTGTTGCATACAATAACCCTGGGATACCTCAGAGACAGCATTGTCCTTAAGACATTGACCCATCTCACAAGAGCAAATCGAGAGGGCACCCTTCAGGCAGCATCTGTTGGGGAGGCTTGCCTCTCCAGCACAAGGAAAAGGGCCTTCTCGGTCGTAGCCCCTACGCTATGGAACCTCCTCCTGGTAGAACTACACCACCAGGCCCAGTTGCTACCATTTAGGAAAGAATTGAAGATGTGGTTGGCAAAATGGGTCTGGGAGCCGGGATTGTCAACAAGCTCTCCTTTTTGGCTTGTCTGAGGCCCCCCTCCTGTAATTAATTTTTTAATGTTAAGGTTGTATAACTTTTATATTTGTTTTTAGATAGTAAATGGCACAGCGGGAGGGTAATATTTCTATGTTTTTAAGGGTTTTTAAATTGTTTTACATTATATTGGTTTTAACTTGTGTACACTGCCCAAAGTCCATTGGATAGGGCGGTATATAAATTAAATTAAATTAAATTAAATTAATCATCAGTGATGAAAGAATATAACCCTGGTAATGGCTGGATCTGATGTAACAATAAGAAAACTAAGACAACACAAAACTATGCATACCAAGATTGCACAAAGAGTAAGATCAGGGCCATTGTAAGAAACATTGCAGTCTCCCTATACTTGTGACTTTTTTTTAACTTTGTAAAAGTTTCATGGAAAAACCAATTTAAACCCTTTAAATCAGAGGTGGGGAACCTTTGGGTCTCCAAATTTGGTCAGACTCCAGTGCCCATCAGCCCTAGCCAGTGTTGTCAAAGTAGTTTGGCTGAGAATTCCCTATCTAGGTGAGCATTCTGCAGTTCCCAATTTCCTTGGGCCCCCAGCACCTCATCGCTATGTATTTACTGTATAGTTATTTTATTTTTATTTATTAATCAAATTTATATTCCGCCCTACTCGCACAGGTGACTCAGGGCGGACGGAGCACAACCGGCATGTAGTACAACCGGTGTCTAGTCATGCCTGCCACATGACCACGGAAATGTCTGCAGAAGCAGACAGTGCTGGCTCTTCGGCTTTGAAAGAGATGAGCACTGAACCCTAGAGTCGGATACGACTGGCTTTCGAGCAAGGGAAACCTTTACCTTTACTAAAGGATGTGAAAATACAATCGCTCTACAACAGAAACACAATGTTGGAGAATCTTGCATGGCTTTGGACACAAGGATAAGCCTGTCATTATTTTGAAAGGCCTTTAGAGACAGGTCAGCAGGTGTCCCTGTGCACTATGGGTGTTTGTTTTTTGGGTGGTTGTGGTGATTATAACCTCTGAACCTGCCTGTAGTTGAAGTGACTGGGAGATAAATTTCTGAGTGTGCGTGTGTGAATATCTATCCAGCCCTAACCAATTGTCCCTTCCTATCTCTGAACTGAAGAGAGCCCTGCTGCTCTGTTCTTTCCCTCTCTTTTGTCATTTAGTTTCACTTGTTTTGTTGCTGTTGATCTGTTCAGTTGCTTGATAACATTTGTGCTAAAGAAAGCAGCATACACACATCTGTAATTCCAAGAAATTGTATTCCCCCCCCCCATTGTTTCTGAGTGAGTTATTGAAATTTTGAGCACCAGTTAATGAGAAAGGGGTGGTTTCTGGAAGACTTGAAGCTATTCTCCTCAGTGAGTCCCTGCACTTCTACTGCTCAGCTAAATGGAATTTTACCAGAAATTCAAAATTATGCATAATTTTTACTGCCACTAATTTGATAACACAGCTGTTTTCATGCCCCTGCTTGTCTTCTGTGGACTCCTAGCATGTGTCTCTGAAAAGAAGTACAGTAATGGATAATCAATCACAATTGGAGCCTATTTTATAGCTTTGGAGCAATGGAATGTGGCCACGTTTATTGCACAGTGGGGTTGTAAACCAAAGGGCTGAACTGTAAAAGATGCGTTTTCTGATGTTTTTCCTGCCTGTTAGTATGCTGCCTGGGGTACACAGAAAGAGCCTCCTTGAAGATTGCGATATTTTTTTAGCCACAATTGGGCATACCCTGGTAACAGCCACCTTTTGTTGCTGGCTAATCTTTCTCACACTAGGTCAGGTGGAAAGAACTACAGAATGAACTCACCAAAAGGTGCCTTCCTTTTGACAGTGTCATGTCTGGCCTAGACACAGAAGAAGGATTAAGCTGTCTGGCCAGGTTCTCCTGCTATGGTAAAAGACCATACAGCCAGTGACTCAATGCCAATTGTTAGGCTGTGTTTAACTAACCTGAACACCCTGAAGACTAAAGGCCTTGAGCAGTGGTGGGATGTCAAAAATTTTACTACCCCGCCATGACATCATCACAGTGTGGGCGGAGCTAACATCATGGGAGGAGCCACTGTCATGACATCATGATGGTGTGGGAGGGGCCAAAGAAAACAAATTAAAAAGTAATAAAAAATAAAATAAAAATAAGCACACACACACACACACACACACCTCAACCCACCTATCCACCCACCCACAACACAAACCTGTAAATAAATTAAATAAATTAATAAAAAATACATTAAAATACACCCACCCACAACACAAATCAACCAGAGGTTTTAAACCAGAGCTTAAAGCTTAGTCTGGCTAATCTTTCTCACACTAGGTCAGATGGAAGAAACTACAGAATGAACTCACCACAAAATGGCTTCATTTTGGCACTTTTCAACAGTTAAAGAAGTTAGGTACTAAGTCTTTGCCTAACCAGTTCTCTAGGATATCTAGGGGAGCAGGCTATAGGGAGCTTCAGGTTAGCAGCTTCTCTTCCTCCTCCCCTCTTGGGAGGACAGCAAGGAGGCTGTGCATACGCGCCAAACACTGTAGGCGTGCATGCACACCAAGTGCTTGGCGCGCATGTGCAGTGGAGGAACCAGTGAAAAGGTAAGCCCTGAAGGTGGTTCCCCCCCAAAGCTGCAACCGGTTCTCCAGGACACTGGGAAAAGTTACTACCGGTTCTGGAGAACTGGTGAGAACCTGTTACATCCCATCTCTGGCCTTGAGTTTCCATGGGGAAGGGTGATGGTCCCCAAGATTAAATCCCACTTGAATCTATCTTGATGGAGGGCAGCAGCTTCATCAATCAATACTGACCTGGGGCTGATTAGGACTTTGTGTGTCAAAAGGGCTCAGAACCAGAAAGTGACTAGTGGAAATGGATCAGTGGTAAGGGTGTCATGCAGCGATGCAGAAGGCAAATGGAAGGCCAATGCATTATATTGTTGCTAAGCCAATCTTGGGGTACACAGAAAGAGCCTCCTCAAAGATTGTGGCATTTTTGAACCACAATTGGGTGTACCCTGGTAATGGCAACCTCGTGTTGTCAGCTAATCTTTCTACACTAGGTCAGGCGAAAGGAACTGCAGAATGAACTCACCAAAAGGTGGCTTCATTTTGGCAGTTTCATGTCTGGTGTTGACATGGAAGGACAATCTTCATGGCTGATTGCCATGATGCCAGCCAATATTTGGAATCTGATAAGGGACTTGAAGAAGAATTCCTGCCTACTTATGAGGGCACTGCCATGGCAGCAGGCCTTTTTCAAGGAAATCTCAACATTATCAACCAAGAAGCTTCACCGTTGCTTTCTTAGGGGATACAGACAAAACTCTATGAGCCAGGATTTCTAAGGAGGGGGAAGGTAAAGGTCTCCCTTGCTGGAAAGGCAGTTGTATCCAGTTGATCGGTGCTCATCTCTGTTTATACCCAAAGAGCCAGATGTTTCCGTGGACATGTGGCAGGCATGACTATACATCAGAGCGCACGGAACACTGATACCTTTCCTCTCGAAGCAGTACCTATTTATCTACTTGCAATTTCTTGCTTTCGAACTGCTAGGTTGGCAGGAGCTGGGACAGGAAGCGCATGCTCGCTCCGTCGTGTAGCAATCAGGCCTCGAACTGCTGACCTGCCGACCTTCCAGTCATCAAGGCCAGCGTCTTAACCGCTAAACCACTGATGGGATGTAACAGGTTCTCACCAGCTCGCCAGAACCGGTAGTAACTTTCCCTAGTGTTCCGGAGAACCGGTAGCAGCTTTTTTTTGGGGGGGGACCACCTTCGGGGCTTACCTTTTCACTGGTTCATGCTTGGCGCATATGCACGGCTTCCTTGCTGTCCTCCCAAGCGGGGAGGAGGAAGAGAAGCTGCTAGCCTGAAGCTCCCTATAGCCTGAAGCTCCCCAGCAGTGATGGGATGTAACAGGTTCTCACCAGTTCTCCAGAACTGGTAGTAACTTTCCCCAGTGTCTCGGAGAACCGGTAGCAGCTTTTTTTGGGGGAGGGGGGGAAACCACCTTCGGGGCTTCCCCCACTGCGCAAGTGCGCCAAGCACTTGGCTGTGCATGCACACCTATTATCCTAGAGAACTGGTACGATGACCATATCCATCTTGCAACATGGTGCTGCCCAGGCACTTATACTAACAGGTAAGTGAAGGTTTTGTGTTTGGTGTGTGTGTGGGTTGATTTATGTTTGGGGTGAGTGGGTGGGGGCATTTTAATGTAATTTTTATTTTATTTTATTAATTTACAGGTTTGTGTTGTGGGTGGGTGGGTGGGTTGAGGGGTGTGTTTGTGTGCGTATGCTTATTTTTATTTTATAATTATTTTTATTTATTCTTTGGCCCTGCCCACATCATGACATTAGCTCCCCCCCCCCTCTGTGATGACATCATGGTGGGGTAGTAAATTTTTTGACATCCCAGCACTGCTCCCCAGAGTAAGTGACTCACCTTTGGATGTGGTGTGTGTCTGTGTGTATTTTAATGTGTATTTAATACCTTTACCTATATTGACATACTACTACCTGTGTGAGGGTGTGCTTATTTTTATTTTATTTTGTATTTTTTTTCCTTTTGGGCCCCACTTACAACATCATGATGTCAGCTCCGCCCATAGTGTGATAACATCATGGTGGGGGTAGTAAAAATTTTTGACATCCCACCACTGCGCTAAAAAACCCACCGCAACCACAGGGGGGGAGGGGGCTGCACAGAAGCCGCGCAGCCGGGAGGGGGCGTGGCTTGGGCCGCCGGTGGGCGGGGCGCGCCCAAGAGCGGGGCGGGCCCGTCGTTGGCCGCGCTGCTGCTGCCTCCGCAGAGCATGGCTGGCGGGCTTTGGCGCTTCTTGCTGCAGTGGCTCCGAGCCCTGGTCGCCGCGCTCGCCGCTGGGTGCCGCCGGGCCGTGAAGAAGGGCGCCTCTGGCCAGTGCTGGCCTGCGCGCCGTTTCCACCAGATGCCCATGGCTTTGGCCGGGCCCCTGCTTTTCCGCATCGGGTGAGCTGAAGAAGCGGGGAGGGTCGCGTTAGGGTGGGGTGAGTCCATTGCCCCCCATTGACCGGTGGGGCAGAAGGGGGTGGTGTTTGCTCTGATCTATCTTGTGATGGCTTGCCCCGGGATCAAGGTCTTGCTCCGGATCAAAAGTAGTAAAGGTCAAGGTCTCCCTTGCTCGAAAGCCAGTCGTATCCGACTCTAGGGGGTCAGTGCTCATCTCTGTTTCTAAGCCGAAGAGCCAGCGCTGTCTGCTTCTGCGGACGTTTCCATGATGGTCATGTGGCAGGCATGACTAGACACATGGAACACTGTTACCTTCCCACCGAAGTGGTCCCTATTTTATCTATTTTGAATTTTTGGTTGTGGCTTTTTTTATTGTCGCTTATTGAATTCTGAAGCAAGACATTGCAAGTAGATAAATAGGGACCACTTCGGTGGGAAGGTAAACAGCGTTCCATGCGCTCCGGTGTCTAGTGATCCCTGCCACGTGACCATGGAAACGTCTGCAGGAGCAGACAGTGCTGGCTCTTCGGCTTAGGAACAGAGATGAGCACTGACCCCCTAGAGTCGGATACGACTGGCTTTCGAGCAAGGGAAACCTTTACCTTTTTAATTATTTATATTAAAGTATTTTTGCTTTATTCCTTAGGATGTCTTGGTGTTTTGTAATTGCAATTGCTATTGTAGATATATATGTGATATTTGTAACTTCTCTGTAATTATTTTTATGCTATGGAATATGGTATGTAATTGTAATTGTTTCTTCTGTAAGCCGCCCAGAGTCGCTCTGCGAGTGGGGCGGCATATAAGTTGAAAATACAAATACAAAATACAAAATTTCTTGCTTTCGAACTGCTAGGTTGGCAGGAGCTGGGACAGAGACGGGGAGCTCATTCCGTCCCACAGTACTCAGGAATCGAACTGCTGACCTTCAGCCTCCCAGTCAGCGTCTTAGTGATTTGAGCCATTGCAGTAGGGTGCAATATATTTTTGAGTGAGTATATCTGGGTGACCCACCAAAGCTAACATTAAAATACAGGAGTTGGTGTGTAAGGTGCCACAATGGTGGGTTGTTTTATTTATGTTTTTGTTTTGTTTACTCTGATATACAGTAAAACCTCGGATAACGTTAAAACCTGGTTCCACAAGTCTTGGTGTTATACGATTTTTAGTGTTATCCGATGCATGTTAAAATCTTATGGGATCCATAGAGATACATTGTAACCACACAGGCTTTAGCGGTTATTATCTGATGCATCCCATAGGATCTTAATGTTATCCGATGCAATTCTTCCCCCCAGATTGCTTAATGTTATGCGATTTTAGTGCTATTCGATACTAATGTTATCTGAGGTATTACTGTATTTGGGCGTGTGGTCCATAGGGTGGCGAAGGGTCGGACTCGACTGTGCGACTGTTTGTTTGCTTTTTAAGGGAATGAATGAGCGGAAAGAGTTCCGTTTCATTTTCGAGATCTCATGGCAGGGATCTTGTGGAAGAAAGAGATGCGTGAAAAGCAAAATGGTTCTGGGAGAGCTCTAGTAGTCTCTTGGTGGGCGTGGAGGGGGGTGGGGGGTGATCTGGATTCGTGTGACACGGTGCTGGGATGTCAAAAAATTTACTACCCCACCATGATGTCATCACAGAGTGGGGGGGAGCTAATGTCATGATGTGGGCAGGGCCAAAGAATAAATAAAAATAATTATAAAATAAAAATAAGCATACACACACAAACACACCCCTCAACCCACCCACCCACAACACAAACCTGTAAATTAATAAAATAAAATAAAATAAAATAAAAATTACATTAAAATACCCCCACCCACCCACCCCAAACATAAATCAACCCACACACACACCAAACACAAAACCTTCACTTACCTGTTAGTATAAGTGCCCTGGGCAGCACCATGTTGCAAGATGGATATGGTCATCGTACCAGTTCTCTAGGATAATAGGTGTGCATGCACACCCAAGTGCTTGGCGCACTTGCGCAGTGGGGGAAGCCCCGAAGATGGTTTCCCCCCCTCCCCCAAAAAAGCTGCTACCGGTTCTCCGAGACACTGGGGAAAGTTACTACCAGTTCTGGAGAACTGGTGAGAACCTGTTACATCCCATCACTGGTGTGACAGCTTAAAATTGACTTTTATCCTTATGGTGGCGGTGCCTGTGCAATTGCGCGGTGGGCGCGCTTGGGTGTGTGCATGTGTGATGATCCAGGTATGCCCCCCTCCCCCCCGAATTCAAAAGACACTAAAACGACGTTCCTTTGGCGATTGCAGAAATTGGTTGCTTTGGTGCAAGGAGACACCCCCCCCCCCCAATGAGGGTCTGCAAGTCTCTGGGATCCAGGGGCTATCAGACTCTGGGAAGCAGTTGCATGCGATGATCTGGTTAGAGATGGAGAGAGCCTTCGCCAGGCAGGCTTGTGAGTGGGGTGGGCGAGCGCTTTCTGAGAGCCACGTATATGATGGGCCTGATTTCTGGGAGCTTGGTGCATTGTTTAAGGCGGCCAGGAAGCCTGCTTTGTGCGAAATCCAGAGGAAGAAGTGGAGGTGGTGGTGAGGAACTTCTTAACGGTTGGAGCAGTACGATAGTGGAACCGTTTGCCTCCAGAGGTGGTGAGTGCTCCAAGACTGGAAGCGTTCCAGGGAGAATTTGACACCCATCTGACAGATCTACTTTGACTTGGATTCCTGCATTGAGCAGGGGGTTCGACCCAATGGCCTTCTTTCATCCCTAGGTCAGACTTTCAGACTTTAAACTGCCAAAATGAAACCAGTTTGGTGAATAGATTCCGCAGTTCCTTTCGCCTGACCTAGTGTGAGAAAGATTAGCCAGTAAAACAAAGTGGCCATTGCCCTGGTACTCCCAATTATGGCTAAGACGCTTGACTGGAAGGTGGCAGGTCAACAGTTCAATACCTGAATACTGCAGGACGGAATCAGCTCCTGTCTTTGTCCCAGCTCCTGCCAACCTAGCAGTTTCAAAGGAAGAAATTGGAAGTACTGTAGATAAATAGGGACCATTTTGGTGGGAAGGTAAACAACGTTCCATGCATTCCGGTGTCTAGTCATGCCTGCCACATGACCACTGAAATGTCTGCAGAAGCAGCAGACAGCACTGGCTCTTCGGCTTTGAAACAGAGACGAGCACTGAACCCTAGAGTCAGATACGACTGGCTTTTGAGCAAGGGATTAGATACCTTTACCTAATACAGTACCACAATCTTTGAGGAGGCTCCTTCTGTGCCCCCCACTTGATAGCCTAAAAGGCCCCTTTCAACTTAGTGATTCTATGAGGGCTGCATGCCTGACTTGAAGTGCCATTGTGCATGATTAGTAAAGGGTGTTGGTTGTAGGACGATCTTTTAAGGTATGTAGTGGAGCTTTCCACTTCTTCTTTTGTGTCTGGATCTAACTTTGGGCTGCTAAGATGAAGTACTTGATGGCCTTGTTGTTGCCCAAACTTAAGTCTTCATCAATATAAGTTTCTGCCATGTTGGTCTTGCATTTAGGGACTCCGACCCTTTCCCTTTTTTCCCCTTTTTACTTCCACTGCCTATATATAGTTGGGTTTTGTTGGATTTCCTATGTTGATCAGCTGCTAGCAGCATTTGACACACATGTGCATCTTCCTTGGAAAGCTCACTGTTATTCTGGAGAAACATCCAAAGACGAGAACAGGAATGGTTTTCCAGTCAGTCCCATATAAAAATAAACATAAACTCAGTTTATGAAGATCTCCATTGAGAACCAGAGAATAGCTATAGTAGTTTAGTGGTAGCAATAACAAAGCAATTACATTTATATACCACCCCATATTACTTAGTGGACTCTCTGGGCAGTTTACAGGTAGTTTGCATTTTGCCTCCAATATCCTGGGCACTCATTTTAATGACCTTGGAAGGCTGGGTCAACTTTGAGCCCTGTCAGGATCGAACTCACAGTGTTTTGGCTGCAGTACAGCATTTTAACCACTGTACCACCAGACTTTGTATGTTCAGGTGTGGTTTTCCAACCTGTGGACCACACCTGACCCCCACTCACCCCAGCCCTTCTGCACATACATGCACACAGTGTCTCCAAGAATGGGTGCAAAATACCTTTGCCTAAAGGTCATAGGACCCAGTACTATGGTTCACTGCACTGAAAAGTGGACAAAAGGTGACATTTTATAGAAGACAGCTAATGATTGTTCATTGTATGTATTGTTTTACATATTTATTTATTTATTTATATTTGTTTATCGCCCTCCTCCCCGAAGGGACCCAGGGCGATTTCCAACAATTTTAAAACACTTTAAAAATTAAAAACTTTAAAAAAGCTTAAAACCTTAATTAATAAAGAGTGAACAAGAGTTGCATCCATTTTTCTTTGCTGAATTTGGGCTCAATGCAGAATGGGACATAACTAGCGTGATATGTAAAGTAAGGGAGATGGTGAGATAGACTGTTAAACCAGAAAAGCAAGAATCATGCTAAAATTGAAAGAACAAAGGCAAAAGGAAAGACCCAGGCTAGGTTGCAGGGTGGGGGGGAGGCTGTGCAGTGAAAAGCAAGAAGAAATTGCAGAATAAGCCATGGAAGATTGAAGTGATGGAGAAAAAAAGGTTTCCTTCTTTTACTTCTGATGTTAGGTGATCAAGTCCTGCTGTACTTGCCACTATTAACTGGCTTGCAAAAAGGCTCTTGTTGAGAAGATATTGGTTAGAACTACACTGGTAGCAATTGTCAACCGTTAACATAACTCTTCTTTAACATAACACTTCCCAGCCAGTTGAGCCATCACACAAACACACCCCACAAAGTATATCAGAATTTTATTCTGGTTGCACAAAATTTGAAAAAAGGAAAAATGCAATGTTATAGTTCTTTTTTAATTTCGGAACGGGAGTAAAAACATGCCTAATGTTTTCTTAGTATGCAGGTTGTTATATCATACTGAGGTGCGTCATAGCTGGCTGGATAGCTCAGTGAACTGGAACAGGAGCCAGAAGTTGGGAGTTCAATTTCCTACTGTGTCTCCCAGGAGAAGAGTCAGCCTGTGTAGTGTTGGGCAAGCTGCATAATCCTAGTAGAAAAAGTGTTTGGTTGGTTAATCATTCAGAGTATGCTGTACCTAAAAACCTCTGGAAGAAGTTACCATAAATTGGAATCAAATGGATGGCACATAATTAATTAATTAATTAATTAATTAATTAATTAATTATTATTATTATTATTATTATTATTATTATTATTATTATTATTATTATTATTATTATTATTATTATCGTCATCATCGTCATCGCCATCGCCATCGTCATCGTCATCGTCATCATCATGCAATACAGTGCTAAATAAATGAAAATATAGTTTTCTGTGTTGTCATGGTTTATATGTAAAATGAAATTATAAGGATTTGAAGGAAAGTGTAAGACACTATGTTTATCAAAAAAGGCATGAGTTAAAGACATTGGGAAATTTTGTTGTCTAGCTTGGCTAGAACTGATGTGACTAACAAGACTATCAGAATGGGAGGGTCACAAATAATCCACCTCTGTTTTAACTGATAAGGGAAATGGTTGCCCTTGTGGACTATCTAGAACTCCTGCCCCCCAGCAATTTCCTACCCAATCAGGAAATATCTTTGTATTGCAGGCTGTGTTTAACAAGAGAGGGAGCTAGATATGTCAGCAACTGGGGACAAAGATTTAAAAATGACATTATGTGAGAACTGTATTCAAGAAAGTGGAGGTGTGAGTTGTATGGGAATGTCAGGGAAATAAGTTATTTGTTTATTTGTCTATTACATTTATACCTCATCTTTCTTCCATGTATATAGGCTCCTTCCTCATTTGTACCCTCACAATCCTCCTGTGAAGTAGGTCAAGATGAGAAATCTTGAATGGCACAGATTCTTCCAATAACGTTCATTGTTATATGAAGTTTGAACCTGAGTCTTTCCAGTCCTAACCCAGCAATCATAACTATCAGACAAAGAATGGGCAATCTCTCATGGTCTGGGGACCATACGTGCCCATCCTTGGACCTTGGAGGGCTGTACTGCATCCTCCAACATCTATTTTTTCTTACATAATAGAAGCCCTCTTGTGTCCAATCTTGTTTAAATTTGGTTGTATGTTGATGATCAGGGTGTGGGTTGTAAGATTCCCTCAAAGCATAGCAAAATTGAGCCCAAGCTCTATAGGGGGCACAAAGGAACATTTTAACAAAATATATTTTTCAGCTTTAAAATTTTTTAGGGTGCATGTGAACTTTCCTTTCGCCTCTGGGCATATCAGTTGCTAGATGTCCCTAGACATCCTTTTGGCTTTAATCTAATTGCGTCATTAATGCCACCACAGTTTGCATTTGTCTTTTGTTCTTCCCCAGTAGCTAATTGAGTGCTTTCCAACTTGGGAGTCTCATCTTCCAGCATTATAGCTTGTTTCATTTTGTGCTATCTCATTATGGACTGTCTCGTTAAGTAGATAAATAGGTACCGCTTTGGTGGGAAAGGTAACAGTGTTCCATGTGCTCTGCCTGCCTCATGACCACAGAATGTCTGCAGATGCAGAGAGCGCTGGTTCTTTGGCTATACACGGAGATGAGTGCCTCACCCTAGAGTCAGACACGACTGGCTTTTGAGCAAGGGAGACTTTTGCCTTTAACCTTTATTAGCAACCCTACTAACTGTGACACCTGCATAAGGTGCAAGCTATTGGTGAATGTGAAAATTCAGTTTAAAAAATGAAAAAAGATTTGAAAACATGACTATTTCATTAGATTTCATCCAGGTTTTATTTAATGTTCGCTTCCTTTTCACCTGACTTGTTTTCATGCAATTTTACACAGTTAAGGAAATTTCCACATGCTGCCCTTCCATTTTCAGCTGCTTCTCAGATGTCCAGAATTCTAGTCTTTCACTTCTGAATTCATTGACATGCTCCAGCAGAATATGTATGTCAAAGCACAACATTCTGGTCAGCAGAGAAGAAAACGCTGAAGTGTCAAGATTTTTTTTTTTTTAGAAATAAATGTCTACTTTATCCTTTCTGGGGCACATAACATCAACATCAGGTCATATGAGTTTGCTTTTTCAATTAGAAAATGACATATTGGCTACATCTGCTAAGATGGTCAGGGTATTTCCTGCCTTGGTTCCTGTTCAGAGATGCCAGTTACACAATCCAGGCATTATGACTTAATAAAAGGAGAGAATAGGAGTTCTCTGTAATGGCAGGGCATGGGTTTTTGCTCCTGAATGAGGATACACTAGTACCTCGGATAACGATGAGACTCGGTTCCACAAGTCTTGTCATTATCCGGTTTTTAACGTTGTGCGGTGCATTGATCGTACAACGTTAAAAAAAGCCCTGTTTCCCTGGAGGCTGCAGCAAGCCAGAACGTCAGGATTTGAATCCTGACGTTTTGGCTTGTTACAGCCTCCAAGGAGGTGGGGGAAGTCCAGAAACAGCTTGGATCGGGTCTTCCGACCTCCCTGGAGCAGGCAGGGGGGCAGGGAGCCCAAAATGGGTAAAAAAAGTCCTTTTTTTTTACTCATTTTGGGCTCTCTGGCCCCCCTGCCTGCTCTAGGGAGATCAGATGACCCAATCCAAGCTGTTTCTGGGCTTTTCCCACCTCCCCGGCCAGTGCAACAAGCCAAAATGTCAGGGTTTGAACCCTGACGTTTTGGCTTGCTTCACTGGCCAGGGACGTCGGGGAAGCCCAGAAACAGCTTGGATCAGGTCCTCTGACCTCCCTGGAGCAGGCAGGGGGGGGTCAGAGAGCCCGAAATGGGTAAAAAAATGGACTTTAAAAAACCCATTTCGGGCTCTCTGATCCCCCCGCCTGCTCCAGGGAGATCAGAGAACCTGGTCTACAGCTGCAGGGTGGCTGGGGAAGCTGACGGGGACTCCCCGTCGGCTTCCCTAGCCACCTGCCCATGCCTCCGCAGCTGTGGGGTGGCTGGGGAAGCTGACGGGGGAGCCCCCCATCAGCTTTCCAGCTACCCCACCCCTGCCTCCACAGCTGCAGGGTGGCTGGGAAGTTGAACTGAGAACCCCGTTCAGCTTTCCAGCCACCCTGCTGCTACAAAACGACTGCATCGGATAACGCTGACAGATTGTTATCTGATGCAAAATTTCTTTAGAAATTTTGCATCGTTATCCGATTTTATCGTTATCCGAGGTATTACTGTACCTGCATTTTTTTATCCTAGAGAGATGACTTGTATGAAAAAGATTGTGAGTCAGTCATGCCAACTGCCACTGCATGTGGCAAATACACAAGAAGAGCTCTAAATTCATATTGGGCCAGTCAGAGCCCTGCTTTCCATGTATTGTACAGTAAAACCCTGTATAACGACTTTAATTCATTCAGCGGGGCTAGTCGTTGTATGATTTAATCGCTATACAATGCATGCATTGTATAGTGATTATTCCTATGGGATGCATTGTACAACGATTATCTCTATGGGGAAAATCGTACAACGACAATAAAATCATTGCATGATTTTTCCCATAGAGATACATTGCATTTTTTCCACATCCTCGTCGTACTATTTAATTGCTGTAAGAGGCATTTGTTATACAGGGTTCTACTGTATCTTGAATACTAGTCCATATGAGCCTATAGGCCTCCTCCTTTAAGACTGGAAAATAACAAGCATCTCTCATGCCAATATAACAGGTCGCCATCCAGCTGTTTTGGACTACAACTTTCATAAGCTCCTATTAGTGGCTGTGCTAGCTGGGACTTCTAGAAGTTGAGGTCTGGAACATCTGGACAACCATGGATTCCCTTCATTTGTAGTATGATATATCATTGTTCATGAGCAAGACAGTATGTTATACGCTGAGTGTTTTTATTAACTGACCTGGCCCAATCACTACTGGTCTTTCTCCAAGTGCACCTTCTTAAGAGATTACCAGAGAGAAAACTTTTATATCATTGCCTTCCTATAGGGATCAGCCTTTGATGTGGTCCTTTAGGAACCAAGAATGGTCTATTTTACTTTTCTGAGCTTTTTATGAGTATTCAACCCCACAAGTGCGTGTAGACTTTTAGATTTGAAACAGAATTGGTCAGGTTGCTACTTTGATTATTCATGTATACTAGTACGCTTTCTATTTTTATCTACTCGTTGACATTTTTATTCTATGGAGGTTTTTTTATGCGGCTTGGGCTCATTTTTTCTGAAAGCCACTTGGGCTGAAAAGATGTTGTGCTGCTTTCTACCTGCAATCCATTAATCATCAGTCAGTGAAGCTGAAATGGCTATTTGACTATGTCAGGACTTAGGTGTAGTCATACAATAGGTAATAATTTACCTCAGTTGTATTTAATTTAAATGAGAATGTACAGACATCCATTATGATTTTTAAGGAGTCTCAGAGTATATTCTCTGGTTGGTTCACAAGTTAATTAGCAGTTTGCCCCAAACATGCTGTGTACTCATTTTACCAACCTCGAAATGATAGAAGGCTGAGTCAACCGTGAGCCCTGGTTGTATGTACTTTCTACTTGGAACAAGGAGCAGTCCACAAAAGCAACACGCCTGCATCGGTGAAGTTTCCTAAGCATCTTTATTAAGTATTCAATTTCCCCCCATAAAACTTTAGCTTTAAATGTATTGGTTTAATTATTGAGCTAATTTCCATGGCCAACGGAAGATTCAAACCCTGGTCTCTAGAGTCCTAGTCCATCCTCCACTATACTACACTGGGCAACGAGTGCATTGGTAAATGATACTATTTGTGCAGCTATTCTTGTTATTCCTAGAAAAATGGATTTCCTTCAGTCTTCTTCCCTATTTTAAATGTCATAAACATGATAAATCTTCATATTCCACAGAAAGAATCTTCAAGTGTAGAGGTTACGAAATTAGAGAGAGCTGGGGAAGAGGCAAATGATAAAAATAAAATCTGGTGGGATGTAGTGGCCATTGTTTCTTTAAGTAGGCTGATACACAAATCAGAAATTGAAGATTCAATGAAGTATAAACAAATTAGCTCCAGGTTCTCTCCTATTTATATTGGGCAAAATTGTTAGATTATTGTTATTTGCTTCTCGGCCTGTCTTCCACATTTGTACCATCTAAATCTGAAGAGTTTTACTAAATTTGAAACCTCACCATGTGTGTGATATTTTAGTGTTCCAAGATAGATCAATTCTGAATTTTATTTCTGCTCTGTTACATATACAGTAATACCTCGGATAATGTTTACCTCGGATAACGCTAAAATCACATAACGTTAAGTAATCTGGGGAGGAGAACTGGATCAAATAACGTTAAGGTCCTATGGGATGTATCGGATAACAACCGCTAAAGCCTGTGCGGTTACAATGAATCTCTATGGAGCTTTAACGTTATCCGATACATCCCATAGGATTTTAACATGCATCAGATAACACTAAAAATCGGATAACACCAAAACTTGTGGAACCAAGTCTTAGCGTTATCCGAGGTATTACTGTATTTGAAAACAGAACACAGTAAAGGTACCCCCCCCCCCCCCCACACACACACAGTTCTGAGTTGAGGGTGGAAGAATTTAAAACTGGAGAACTGGCACTGGTAAGAGGAGAATTTAATCCCATACATCCTGACTACATACACTATTCAAAATTAAATTTGGGATAGTCTGTGGCTGATTATAGATTATAATTAAAATGTCTGTAGCTCCAATCATGAGGCTTTTATGCCCCATTTTATTTTGTTCCTGATTTAATAAGATTATGTCTTTTGGCATAAAATAATGTACTGTATGCTTTTGTTAAAGCAAACACTAACGTTCCAGGACTGAAACATCCTAATGTTTGTCACTGGCATGTACTGATGACCTGCCTGAATGTCGCAAGAGCAGTCTAGAAAGTCTCAAAACGATCATAATTTCTCCAGAAGGTTTCAGTTTGGAAGAATGGCAGGTCTCCAAACTGTCCTTTGCTCTACAAGGCTTGCAATGTTCTTCTTTCTTTTTTTCCTCTTTTTAACAGAGGAAGTAATTTTTAAGCAGACTGTGTTCTTGCATGCATCTCAGATCTTAAACCTCTTTATTTGGAAACAAGGGTGCAGCCCGCTTGGTAAAAAAATAATAATAGGGAAAATGCACTGCGATTGGGACAGGCTGATTCACATTTTTCCCCTGTTGACCACATGATAACAAAATGAAAGGCAGAGTCCCTTCCTATCTGTCGCTTTTGCCTCTGCCACTGTCTCTTTTTTAAAAAAGTATGATCTATTTGTGCCAGTTCGAGTGATGTGATTAGTTGAACCGATGAAGAAAAGCCACCACACTGTCACAAAGCAAAACAACCCTTGTTTACCACTTATTAAGAGTTTCTCTGATAAATATACAGTACCTCCTAGAGAGCTACAGCAGAGCAGAAAGCAAGCTGCAGACAAGGCTTTCTTCTCTTCCAGTGTGGCCAATTAATGTGAAGAGGCTAAGAGAAATTTGAGTTCCCTGATGTGACTCCACAGTGAGTGAATGTGAGTGAATTTGCCTTTCCCTTCTATGTGTAGTTGCAGCCTAAGTCTTGCAATTAGTCATGAAGATTGCCCTGGGAGCAATATTATGCATTGGCCTCCCGTTTGCCTTCTGTGTCGCAGCATGACACCCATGCCTTCTGTGTCGTAGCATGACACTGATTCAGTTCCGCAAGTCACTTTCTGGTCCTGAGCCCTTTTGGCACACAAAGTCCTCATCAGCACCAGGCCAGTATTGAATGAAGCTGCTGTCCTCCATCAGGATGGATGGGATTTAATTAATCCACTTGGGGACCATCACCCTTCCCTGTGGATTTCATCACCCAAGGCCATTAGCCATCAGGGTTGTTAGGTTAGTTAACCGCTGCCTGATGATCGGTGTTGAGTCACAGGCAGTATGGTCCACTCTGTAACCATAGCAGGGTAACCTAGCCAGACAGGCTGGGTTTCTGGTAGTTACATTCCAAAAAGGTAACCTTTATAGACTGTGACAAAAAATCCTTTATATTTACTTCTCCTATTGCTGGGTCTTCATTTGAAGCTATTTAGAAAGATATACAGTAAAACCCCGGGTTATGACGGAGGTCCGTTCCAACAGCCTCCGTTGTAACCCGGAAAAATTGTAAACTGAAACATCCGTAGGGATGCATTGAAAAATTAAAAAATGGTCCTGAATTGATTGTTGTAAACTGGAAAAAAAACCCATTAAAATTTGTAAACCAGGACAGCATTTCCATAGGATTTGCTATTGTAAACCACAGCAAACTTAAACCGAGGCCATTGTAACCTGGGGTTTTACTGTAACAGCTTACCACTGAGGGACTTTGACCGGTTCATATTCCTTTTGCTTTAAGTCAGTAAGGAAATGGGTGAATGTTTGATCCTCTTCCAAATATTTAGTCTTTTAGTGGTGCATTGTGAATACCCAGTCAGTGAGGAAAAGACAATTGTCTATGAATGTGTAAACAGGGCATCACAGGAGGCATGACAAATTTTCTTACTTTATCTCTTCTAGCAATTGAGTGGATCAAGTACCTGGGTGTGTCTACATGTATATTTTATCATATTTTAATTTTGTACCTATACTTGACGCATAATTGTGATAAATGTTATAGTATGGTCTATCAGGTGTTTATAAAGCCATACAATAAATAAAGAAATAGATATTTTGATTGATTGGTCGCTAGATAACTTTCCCTACCTTTGGTACAAGGAAACATTTCAGCCAAACTGAGACACTTATTATTGGTGGGAAACATTGCCCAATAGTTGAGTACTATTTTTGCAGTAATATCAGCCTGAAGAAGGTTATTTTAGGTTTTCTGTTGCACAGGCATTGTGGAACAAGATTTTCTTCCTCCTCCACTTCCTCCCAAAAATTCTATTTGAAGCTGGTACAGTGGGCAAAAGATGGTGATTTGCCTATTGTTAAAATGTTGGTTGAAGTTAGGCTATTCAAAGCCAGCTTCCAGACCAAGGACTCTCAACCTGCAGCCCATGGACCAGATGTGGTGGAGGAAGGGCAAAATGGCCTTTCGGCCCTTGACGCTGTCTGAGGGAGTGTGACTCGGCCCCTGTCTTTAAAAGGTTGAGAACTCCTGCTCTAGGCCAGTGTTTTCCAACCTGTGCTTTTGGGAGTTCAATTCCCAGAAGCCTAAGTCAATTCCCTAAAGCACTTCTCAGCCAATGTACTGACTTAGGCTGGCAATTGAATTCTCCCTGTGGGATGTGGGCTCCCCATTGGGAAACACTTTTCTAGGCACCTCTTCCTTCTCTTTTGAGGAGAGATTTCTGCTCTAATAGATGGAACTCAACTGAGCAAGGGTACTGTGTACCTGTCTTAACAATTATTGTTTCTACCCTCTTGCTGATGTCTTCAGGCTGCAGGAAGTTTAGAGTCTGTTTTATATTAACTCATTGGTTGCATTGCTACATTGTGCTGCGAGATATAAATGAGGAGTAAGTGTGTCTGGTTGTCATCAAGGACATAAACAAAGCACTAAAGTGGCAATTCAGTAAGAGTTTTGTATCCCAATGTGAAGGTTCACTAGGGCTTGATGTTCATTTGTTGTTATGTCCTCTATTTTAATCTGGCCCTAATTTCTACCATGTGCTCATTGTCCCAGGGCTATTTTTGGCATAGGCAAGAGCCTCCGTGTTATAAATATGCCTAAATCCAATTTGTCTAGTCAGCCCTTTGCTTAATTACCACCACACTTTAAGCTGCTCATTCCAACCTTGCTCTGTCACATCTTTCTGTTTTCTGTGTAATAGGAAAGGACTTGGTTAATAACTTAGGGAGAATTCACTGGGGCAGGTATCCTTTAACTCCCAACCTAGACAGATAATTGCTTTTATCAGTAGTATTGAAAGTTGCTTGAAAAAGAATGAGGTACAGTAATACCTCGGATAACGTTTACCTTGGATAACGCTAAAATCGCATAACGTTAAGTAATCTGGGGAGGAGAATTGGATCAAATAACATTAAGGTCCCATGGGATGGATCGGATAACAACCGCTAAAGCCTGTGCGGTTACAGTGTATCTCTATGGAGCTTTAACGTTATCCGATCCATCCCATAGGATTTTAACATGCATCGGATAACACTAAAAATCGGATAACACCAAGACTTGTGGAACCAAGTCTTAGTGTTATCCGAGGTATTATTGTATAGCCTTTCATGTCCTTCCATTATGGAGGGTTATCAGTCAAAGCAACTAGGGCAGGTTCTAGGTCAGTAATGGCGAACCTTGGCTCTTCAGTTGTTCTGGAACCTCAATTCCCAGAAGCCCTGATCAGCAGGAGTACTGACTTGGGCTTCTGGGAATTGCAGTCTAAGAATACCTGGAGTGCCAAGGTTGGTCATCACTGTTCTAGGTTATACTGGCACTGAAAAATGGACTGAACTGGGCCCAAGTAATCAGGGGTGTTCAAACTGTTTTCTCATAGGAAAGAAAGGAAGGCTTTAGCAGTAGCAGAGAGATATTTTCTTCTGCAGTGGCCTAAGCGGTGCCTACCCCAAAGGTGTATTTGTCTGTGTCCTCTTTCACAGAGGCACTTAATGCTTCTCGAATGGGTGATTTCCCTTTGATGATGTGGTCCCCAGATCTATGTGAGCAACCTATGGGCTATAGGCAGTCTTAAGCCAGACTTCCTCCTGCTTGCCAAGCCCAAGAATACCCAACCCACTGTTCCCTACTGCCAGCTAACTGAAAAGGTAATGCTCCTGCACACCTGAGCAGTAGAGGGTCAGCAATTTTAGCTGCATCAGGTTTGCTGCAGAGTGGAGGCTTCACTCTTCCCACCATCCTGGAGAAGAGCACAGGTTGTTGTTCATGTAGTACTAATGTTCTCCTCTTTAAATAATGAAGGGCATGCCTACATTAGTAAAAAAAACCCAGGTGGTGCAGTGGTTAAACTGCTGTACTGCAGCCTAAAGGTTGTGAGTTCAATCCTGACAGGAATCGAGTTTGACTCAGTCTTCCATCCTTCTGAGGTCGGTAAAATGAGTACCTAGCATGTTGGGGGCAAAATGCAAATTACTCTGTGAACTATCCAGAGAGTGCACTAAGTGCTATGGGGTGGTATATAAGTGTAACTGCTATTGCATATATATCAGTTTTGCCCAGTTCAAAATTGATTAAAAGATTAAAGAATACACAGTGCATGGCTGAACTGCACATTATCTTGCTGAAATGTGAGTTTTTAAAAATCACCTGCTGTATTCTTTTCCGGTTAAGGGTGTGTGAACAGATGTGTTGGTGTATATTGTGCCACTTGATTTCACCTATAAAATAAATTACCTTTAAAAAAAATCTGTTAGAATTATAGTGGCATGATGCTTTCCATACAAAATACTGAAATGCAGCACACAAAAAAACAATTGTCATCTTGGTGTAACAAGAAGCGGATAAGAAACTGGTGTAATCCAATGTTATCATATACAGTACTACAGAGAAAGAAAAATTACTGGCCAAAGTTTCACAATTAATGCGCACACTGACTCACACACCACATGATCTTACCTCAATTTCACAAAAACCTGATTAGAAATTCAGTTGATTCTATAGTTAAGACGTACCCACAATGAGAAGTTACAAAGAAGTAGCAGCAGCAGCAAGTTATTATTACATGTCAGAAATAACTTTCCAAATTCCAGATATAACTTTCCGCCCCTAGCTCTCACAGACACAAACCATATCCCCCTCACTTTCCCTCTCACATAAATATTTGCTGCCACTGCTGCAGTGCTGATTGGACAGGGACGTCCAGTGGCAGCAGCTGTATCAGCATCACTGTGACATGCTGGCTTTAACCCTGTCAGTCCCCCTGTTCCCAGAGATGTGAGAAGTGAAACTCAGCCATGCACTACCAGCAAATGGGAGCTATTGTAATGCCTAGACATGGTTCTGTAGATGGCATCTAGATCAGCACGAATGCAATTGTTTCCATCCCTAATGTGCCAAATAAATCTGTCACAGGGAGCTGTCAAGAGATCAAGATGGCCACCCCTGTTATCAGGATTAAGATCGTCCATCGTTCAGAAGTGCTCTCCTGGACAGCTTTTTGTCTCTTTGCAGACTCAGTGGTGGGAGGAGAGTAACTTGTCACTGTTGCATATTTTTCAAGGAGCTCTACTGGGGTGACCAAAAAGTATGTTGAGATCCATTAATAGATCTATGGGTGATTTTCAGTAGGTCAGCATGGATGTCTGGCTGTCATCTCCCTAACCACCATACTCCTCCTACTCCTCTCCCCACTTGTGAATATGACTACTGAAGTGGAAGAACCTCTTTCCAGAAGAGAGACAACCAAGTTCTGTGACTAGAGTCTAGATGCATTTCTCTTACTTAACAATTTCAGACTGAGCTTCATTTGCTCAGAGATACTTTGCTCCACAGTTGTATGCCCCCCAATACTATTATTGCATTTAAGTGTACAGTTGTACCTCGCTTAAAGAGCATAATGTGTTCCACAGGATTGCTCTTTAAGCAAGTTTGCTCTTTAAGCGAAACACCATTGTAAATGACCAATTGTGTGTGTGTGTGTGGGGATTGCGAACCCCGATTTATTTGTTAAGCGAGTTTTTGGTTGGTTTTATTTGTTAAGCAAAGTGAACATTCAGAGAAAATTCTGCTCTTTAAGCAAGTTGCTCTTTAAGCGAAGCGCTCTTTATGCGAGGTTTGACTGTAATTGATGGACTGGGGTTGGTATTTTTGAATGTCTGGAGTGCTGAATCCTTTAGCTGGTTCTTTGTATATTAATGATTTTTTTTAAAAAAAATCTAGGTCTTTTATTTTGGAGCATGAATGTATTGCATATTTTTACCAGCGTGATAGTAAGGCTTAAATGAGAAAGGTCAACTTTGGAAACACAATGATTTTGACAGCAGCCACTTGGCCTAGACATAACAGAAAGAATTTAGTCCAGTGTTCCTGTAAACTTGATCCCATATAGAATATTAATTGTTTTTGTGCCTATATATTTAAAATGTTTTGGTGATGTATAGAATCCTATAGTTGACCTTATTAATAGTTTATTTTTTCTAAGAGCTTGCTATTGGATATAAGTAATTTGAAGGCCAGTGATCTTGCTACATCAATTAAGTTTCTTTATCACTTCTTTTGCTCTAGTTTGGGTCAGAAATAGCTAAAGAGATTTCCTCAGCAAAACATTGGTCTCGTATTGCTGGTCCCCATCTCTGCTCCTTGTCATTGCTTCAGATCTGACCTTTCCTGCTGAAGTCTCCAAGATATTGCAGAGAAGAATTGGGGAGAAGGTGTCTGTATGAACTAACTGGATTTTAATAAGGGATTTGGAATTTGAATTGCCATACAAGTGTTTGATCAGTTGGGTAGATTATGTGCTCTGATGTTCACCGTATGTTAATTTGGGAGAGAAAGCTCCATTCGAGGTGCTTGAAAGCCTTAACTGTGCTCAGAATCACAATTGGTTTTTCTATTTTACTTGCTATGATGAAGGACATTAAAGATTCAACAGGTTGAGTCTTAATACTGTCTATCTAGTTCTTCTTCTGTGTCCAACCCAGACATAAAACTACCAAACCAAAGGCACCTTTGGTTAGTTCATTCTGCAGTTCCTTTAAAGCAGTGTTTCCCAACTTTTGGTGTTTGGACTTCAATTTTTAGAAGTCTAAGTCAAGTCCCCAAAGCACAATATATCAGCCAATATATTGACATATTTCTGGGAATTGAAGTCCCCCTGTGAGGCTTGGGCCGCTATGTTAGGAAACACTTCTGTTATACTCAGAAGGAATGTCTTGTTGCTCAGCTCATGTATACACAACTCTTAGAGTTCTTTCTAGAAAATAAGACAAATTGGCAGATTAACAACAGCAATAACTGTAGCAAAGTGAATAGAAATTAAGTAGGGTGATAGAGAGAAGTCAGCTTTGCACTGGTTTTCTGCATAACTGATTAACTCTCCTGCTTCAGCATGTATTCCTTCCTGTAAGCCAGGGGTGCCCAAACTTTTCAGGCCATGGGCTGGTCATATGCTTCAGTGGGCCAGTCATGTGCTTCAGTGGGCCAGTCACATGGTTCCTTCAAGTGGAAACAGAAGTAAAATGCACCTTGCAATCTGTTTTGCAGCAGAATGAGATAGATTTTAAGCTGCCATTTTCTCTGCTTAAGCCAGGGGAGCCCAAACTACAGCCCATGGGCCAGATCCAGTCCCCGATGCCAATTCATCTGGCCCACACTGCCCTTGTTGCTCCCAGAAGCGGAAGTAAAATGTACCCGTACAAGGGCGGCATGGGCCTAATGAATTGGCATCGGGGGCCAGATCTAGCCCATGGGCCATAATTTGAGCACCCCTGCTATAAACAGTCACATTACTTAAAAAGGGAAAAAAACTCTGTAAGTCAGGAAATTCTGTGGGAAAGAAGAGAATTGCTGTTATTTTAAGACAGACCCTGCTTTTTCCAAGATATAGGACTTGTAAGTAAAGTTATATCTGGTTTGCCGGAAAGGTGGGACCCGCAGTCTTCATTTGTCATATGAAATTATTTTGCTGGAAAGGAAATACACAATAGCTACTTTGAATGGCATTGTGCGTTTGGGACACACTCCTTCAGACTGTCACACCTGGCATAAGAAAGAAACTGAGTTGTGTTGTAAACCCTCTACTCCAGATGTGCTAGGTCAGTAATCGCCAACCTTGGCACTCCAGGTGTCCTTAAACTTCAGTTCCCAGAAGCCCTGATCAGAAGGTGTATTGACTTGAGCTTCTGGGAATTGAAGTCCAAGAACATCTGGAGTGCCAAGGTTGGCCATCACTGCGCTAGGTAGTTCTAGGCACACTGCTGCATCTCATTCTTGCTCTTCCGCATCTACAAACTGGGAATATTACCCTGATGTGCCATACAAAATTGCTATAAAGATTATTTAAATAATGTATGTGACGACCAGTGAAGTGTTGGGGGAAAGGTACTTAATATAATAGAGAACTTAAATGATTTTAAAAAGAAGCTCAAAATAGATAGGCCAACAGGGCACTCAGAAGCCTATAGGCCAGTGGTGGTGAACCTATGATACGCATGCCAGAGGAGGCACTCCAAGTACTCTCTTTGGGCACGCGCACCATCGCCCCAGCACAGAGTTTGCTCTGCCCAGCATCCCAATGGGAGCACTTCCTCCCTCTCCCCAGCACAGAGTTTGCCCTGCCCCTCTGCGACGCAGATAGCAGCCTGTTGAGTTAGGGCACTCGGCCTCTAAAAGGTTCACCATCACTGTTATAGGCAGTACAATTCAATTTTGCTGAGGATGAAGAGGGAGGGGCAGTCTTCCTCTTATTCTGTATTTTTCCCAGAGGCATCCACCCAGCCACTGCAAGAACCAGGAGGCATGTCTAGATGAGACTCTGTAATAGCAGGGCAAAAGTCTTCATTTCTTATCAAAGCACAAAGAATTTATAAAAATTCTCAGATTGCCTGAGCTACAAGGAAGGATTTAGATTCTAGTGAAGAATTCATTGTTTTCCATATCTTGTCAGATTAGCAAATCCATAATTCTTGATCATTGCCTATCTTTGGTGGGACGGAGGAGAGGCCGACAATATCTGGAAGCCTGCCAGTTTTTACAGTTCAGATTCTGAAAAACTAAAGCGTTGTTATATTCGCCAAGTAAAAGCGATGTCTCATATCTGTCTCCCAAGGGTCTCTTCATATGTTTGTGGTTAATTGTTTGTTTCTGATTTCTTAGGAGCCTGTCACTGGTAAATGAAGCTGGAAAATGTCTTCTAGGGGTTGACAGCCTTTCCCCCCCTATTGAGAACTGCGTTACCCCCCCACCCGCCATATAATTTGCTGGTGGAGGTGGAATGTATATTGTTGATCGAATGATCCAGAGCCCCCTTTTCTTCTTTCTCTTTCAGCTTTTCCTTTATCTTCCTCTCCCCCCCCCCCTTCATTTTCTGCCTTCACTTTCTCCCTCTCTCTTCCTACTCAGTGGGCTGTTGAGGGAAATTATTGTTGTCAGACTCTTGAATTAATCACATTTCTGATGCTGACTTGCTGGAGAGCATCATTGTGGATTCAGGTTGGAGGCTGGTCTGTCTTCCAGGAAACAGCCCTTGTGGACGTTAGCATGACTGACTCCAGCCTCTTCAAGGCCTGATGTTCTGAGCTAAGTGCTCAGATTTCTGTGCAGAATGCGTGACAACAATTTTCACTGACTGGCCTCCGTGGGTGCACTGAGCTGGCATGCCAGAACATGCAAACATAATAGGCTTTGGTGCTTGTTTTCTCTCTACCAGAAATAAGAGGCTGCTTTGTTAATGCGGAGGCAGATTCCGGTCACAGAATCTGACTAAGACTCTGATTCCCCTTTGCCCCAGTGAATTACAATTTATGTTAACATGAAATTTCAAAGTGGTGCTGCTCCTGCCACGTTAATAAGATAATCGCTCTCTCTTTAATGTTATTATCACACCATGCTTCTCTGATCTCGCGTCTCTTTTCAGCTGAGCTCACTCACCACAATCACAATCTCTTACAGCAGGGATTCTCAACTTGCGGCCTGATTTGGCCCACGGCACCATTTCATGTGACACACACACACCCCGTCTCCTCCACACTAAGAAATGCTATGTGGTGGAGGAAGGGCAAAATGGCTGTCCAGCCCCTGAAGCTGTCTGAGGGAGCGTGACCTGGCCTCTGGCTTAAAAAGGTTGAGTACTCCTATCTTACAGTATCCACAGCATGCAATTAGCAATAGCAATTATTCTTCTCTACTACCCAATAGCACTTAGTGGACTCTCTGGGTAGCTCACAAGTTAATTAGCATTTTGCCCCCAACATGCTGGGTCCCCATTGTACCGACCTGAGAAGAATGGAAGGCTGAGTCAACCTTGACCCCTGTCAGGATCAAACTCACAAACATTTGACTGCATTACAGCAGTTTAAATGCTGTGTTACCAGAGAAAACACTGACACAACTGTGGTTTCAGACTTTTCTCTGGCAACGGATGGGTTGATAGAAGACCTCATTGAGCTGTGAGATACTTACAGATGAATTGCCAGGAACTGAAGGTCTCAAGACTGTGTCAAGAGGTCTCTTACAGAAGGAGACCCTGCATTGTTGAAACCCTTCAGCTGAATGATCTGTAAGCCACTCAACAAGTACAGTACTCACAAGAACTTAATGTGAGCCCTGGTAGTCATACAGTCTCACTGCAGGGTGAGGTTGTTGTTGCTGAAATGTATTAGATTCCTCTTCTCCAAAACAGAACAAGATCTGGTGTATTTTACAACAATTACAATGGCCACAAGAGCAACAACAAAAAAGCAACAGACAGTCTGCTGTGCCAATACAAATTACAGGGAGAATGAATAAAATGGGATTAATTTGATAGGAACGCTTTCCTTTTATCTTGCCTTGTGCTAATTGGATGCAGTGTTTTAAGAATCCTACAACAGGGAAAAGTACAATAAAGTACACTCATGTCCTACTTGTAAGCTGTCAACCAGGTCGTATTACTGACCACTGTTGGAACAGAAATTTGGACTACTTGGAACTTACCTTGAGTTTCTGGCTGATGGTTCTAACCTGAGAATGGTTAGCTCCGTGATGGCAAACCTTGGCACTCCAGATGTTCTTGGACTTCAATTCCCAGAAGCCCAAGCTCCTGTGAATCCACACGAATGGGTTTGCTGCGATTCATCCAGCCCACGCCTCCCTCGTCGCTCCCGGAAGCAGAAGTAAAACGTGCCTTGTTGGTTTAGATATCTGGCTGCAGAGTCAGAGCTTGGATGTCTGGTTCCCCATCGTGGGATAGATAGTTACATGACAAATCCCATGTCCAGCAAAGAATGGTTTAATCTGCAACTGATATCCACAGCAATGTGTTGAAGTTTCAGGTGCTTTCATTTTGAAAGCCAGCCCTTCACGTCGTCTTCTGAGAGACCCAGCCCCCCAGTACATCCCCTCTCTAGTTACTATTCTCTTTCTTGTCAATCAGTCAGCATTCTTCAGACTTGGAGTTCCTCTGAACCTGGTCCTTTCTCTTCTTGTCTGGGGGTGGCACACTTATAGCTGTATAAGGATCACTCCTCATCCTTGAACTTTGCCATTAGAGGGAACGTTCAAATACATGCCATTTGATGGTTTGTAAAAATTTCATCTTAAAATTTGGAGAGGTGACATATGGCCAACAGGAGCCATTAATTTGAAATTACAGTAATACCTCGGATAATGCTAAGACTTGGTTCCACAAGTCTTGGTGTTATCCGATTTTTAGTGTTATCCGATGCATGTTAAAATCTTATGGGACGGATCGGATAACGTTAAAGCTCCATAGAGATACATTGTAACCGCACAGGCTTTAGCGGTTGTTATCCGATCCATCTCATAGGACCTTAACGTTATTCGATCCAGTTCTCCTACCCAGATTACTTAATGTTATGCGATTTTAGCATTATCCGAGGTAAACGTTATCCAAGGTAAATACTGTATGTTGAGAGGATGTTAGGACAGTCAAACACTGTAGTGGGTCTGGAGTATATGAGAAGTCACATGCTGTATATCTTTGTCATATAGATGGTTACAGATGTATCCTGGGTTTTGTTACAGAATTCTGGCAACAACAGGTTATGAGTCTCTGTTGAGGTGATATCTTGATGAAAGGAAATGCTGGTGCACAGAAACCCTTGCTCATGAACATGTTCTAACCTGCCCCCTTATTGGTCTTTCTTGTTCCTCAGGTATAATCTGTATGCCCACACCAGGTTGGGTTACCTGTTCTACAAGCGGCAGGTGAGGAAAGCACGGGAGCGTTATCCTCACGGGCATTCTCTTCCCCAGCCTGTTGTGTTCAGTGGTGAGTGATTGTGTTCTTCTTTGTATCACTGGCAAATATTGTTTGTCACATTGTACAGAGGTGACCCTTTTGGCAATATATTTTAAATGAATCCTCAGGGGATTCAAACAGTCAAAGGCTGGCAGTGATGAGGGAACCTGTGTCCTTAGATGTTCCGAAGAATGACGTACATTTTTAAAAATCAAAACATTAGAAACTCCATCCCTATCCAGACTTGGCACATGGAGGCCTTTTCTGCCTTCTGTTCAAATTTCTTTCAAAGTCATGTAAGGTTCTTGAGTTTCCAGGGCCTGAGTTTAAACAACTTTTGTTGTGGGGTAGGTTGTAATGTATTAATTCAGTTTTTCCTCTTCTTTTTTGTTGCTGCACACCAGCAAAACATTTCAGTTAAATGCTTCAACAAGCTTATTTATTAATACACACCTGTACCCTAAAGCATTTAAACTGCATACTACCATAAATTATATTCTTGCCTGGCTTGTTTAAACATTAGTTTGTGCTTGTACCTTCCTCTTTTTTTACATTGAGGCTTCACATGGGAAAATTCCTTAGCTTACGACCTTGTAGCAGAGATGAGAAAAGTTATTGTGTTGGACTGTAGTTCCTAAAATACTATCATATTCGGTGGTGTTTGGAGTATTTGTGGAACTGTGGAGTCCGGACTATGGAATACTTGGCATCTTGTCCCGAGCGCACTTCTTGCCCAGATGCCAGGGCTAGAAAATGGATTGTGTCTTTTTCCGTCCCAGCCATAATTTCATTCATTCTTGAAACTCATATTTTTCTGATGTTTCTTCTGCAGTCAGGATCCTGGTGGTCAAAAACTGGTGGGGGAAAATCATAAATGACATTCTTAGGACAAGTGGGAAAATACTCACTGTTAATGAATGCAATCTCTTTGTGCAAGAAGTCTCGAGGAGTCACGGCACCTAAAACAAATTCACTAAGTAATCACTGTAACGTGTAAGTGTAAAAAAGTGTTGGTAAACAAATTGAAAAAATTAAATTAAATTCGGTATGCGAGGTATGACTATTACAATATAAATCATAAATATAAAATCGTAACACAATGCAGTTAATACAATTTATTTATTTATTTATTTTATCACATTTATACCCCGCCCTCATCCAAAGACTCAGGGCAGCTTACAAAAATTAAAAACACAGTTAAAAACATATTGATTACATTTAAAAGTTAAAAGGGTTAAAAAGTTAAAAATATCAGGGAGAGAGGTGGGGATTATTCAAAAGAGCCAGCCAGCAGAACTGACTGTCCGGCCCGCACCTCACACATGCCCTGCCAGCCAGGTCTTTACCCCCTTTCTGAAGGACAGCAGCTCTGTCTGGAGGTGCAATCAATATACAATCAATATATCTAAACATAGGGGGGGGGAGAAAGAAAAAATGCAATGCAATGCAATAAAGTGGTTCTCTGTCCCTTCCTCAACCAAGGGAAGGTGAGGCCTCAGGCAGTTGTGGTGGTGACAACAACGGTCCTTGGCCCACCATGAAGCCTGAGAGCTCTTTTATCCCCTCCCAGTCAGGGAAGGGGATACAAGAAATAAGAGCACCCCAGTAGCCAGGAGAGCGACGACAGCATCCGCAGTTGCTTCCCATCCCTGCCATATGGTGTGGGCAACGGGGGTGGGAAAGCGGCAATGTTCTTAGCCAGCAAAAGTGCCGTCCTTTTAACCCTCCAGTCTGATGGGGCCGGAGGATGGTGACGGCCTCCACAGCTGCCTCCCATCCCCGGCCGATGAAATGGGCAGTAGGAAGAGGCGACGAGGGCATCAGCTGGTGAAAGTGCCGTCCTTTTAACCCTCCGGTCTGGTGGGGCCGGAGGGCGGCGACGGCGTCCACAGCTGCCTCCCATCCCAGGATGATGGAATGGGCAGCAGGGAGAGGTGGCGAGGTTAGAAAGGAACAGGGAGGAAAGCAGTTTTATGTTATTTTTATTGTGCTGATGTATATTGTGTTGATTCAATGCTTTTATATTGTGTGGAGGATATGTTTGTAAGCTGCCCAGAGTTGCACCTTGCGAGTGGGGCAGCGTATAAATTGAACATAATAATAATAATCTGGCTGGGGTTTGTTATGCTGATTGTCTTCCTTCCTTACTCTGTGTCTGGCTCTGTCCTCCTAGGAGTGAAGATCCTGCCCATCCCTGTCCTGTCCAATAACTACAGCTACCTTGTTATTGACACTGGCTCCAACTGCGCTGTAGCTGTGGACCCCTCTGACCCCTTGGCCGTGCAGGTGAGAGAAGCCAGATGTGACCTGAACCCTCCCACGCCCTCTCCTCTCCCTCTCCAGCAAACCTTACATTTCTTTCCTTTCTTCTTTCCTTCTGCAATTATAACTCACATCTACAAGGGACTTGTGGTGGCTTAGTGGTTAAGATGCTGAATTTGACAACTGGTAGATCGGCAGGTCAGCAGTTCAAGACCCAGGTGCTACACAATGGAGTGAGTTCTCATCATCTGTCCCAGCTCCTGCCAACCTAGCAGTTTGAAAGCAAGAAATTACAAGTAGATAAATAAGTACTGCTTCAGAGGGAAAGGCAACAATGTTCGGTGCGCTCTGGTTGTAACTGAGGATGAGCACCACCCCATAGAGTTGGACACAATGGCCTGTTTTGTAGCTCTAAGGCAGATAGCCCCACTCCCTGCAGCAGTGAAGGGGAAAAGGGATTTTGTTCAAAAGAAGAAGAATTGTACCCCAGAATTCTTGTTTCAAATAAAATCCTTCCCCCCCTCAAACATCCTGATTCTTATTCAAAGTTGCTGTATGTGTGACGTTGGATTTGTGAACGTGTTCCGGGGTAGTGCTTTTAAAATGACAAGCAGAATTCTGGCCATTTCTGATTTAAAACAAAGAAAGAAGGAAACCTGAAATGTTCCACGTTGTCAGCACAGGTCCTGGAGCAGGATCGGCCTCTGGATCTGATGAAGTTGCTCGCCCTGTATTAGCATATCCAAAAGTAGAACTCAGAAGCCATGATTCACCATCTTTGTCTACTCAAGAATCTTTAGACTAATTGTCAGTCCCAACTAGTAGTAGACCCATTGAAACAATTGCCAAATTATAAATCAGCACTTATTGACATCCTGCTGAGTCAATGGGTTTACTACCAGTTGGGAAAGGATTTTATTCAAAACATTTTGAGAACTTTGGACTCCTTGACCCCACTCTCAGCCAGCATTCAGACCACACAGACAAAATGTTCTCCCAGGAAGAAGTTTTCCTGAGCCAGCTTTACTTCAACAAGAAGCTTTTCTGTCCTGTGAGGAAACATTATTCATGGGTAACTCCACCAGGCATAGAAACAGTCCTACTCTTAGACTAGGGGTTCCCAACCTACAGGCTGTGGGCCGGGGCCGGCCTGCGATGCCATTCCATCCAGCCCATCACCACCTCCACTGCACCCAGAAGTGGAAGCAGACATGTTTACAACATCTGTAAATGCTCCCACTTCTGGGGAGCATTGTCTGGCCTGCTCAGCTGTCCAGGGGTGTGGTCAGGCTCACGGCATAAAAAGGTTGGCCACCCCTGCCTTAGGCAGAATGAAGCAGCTGTACCAACAGGGTGTTTTTTTTTTTAATTAAAAAAGCTGATTTAATAGGCATTTGTTTTTTTCACAGGAACTCTAATTTAGGGGGGAGGAGGAAGTGGTAGAGATCAGAGAATTCACAGTGTCTTTCTCAAACTCTGGTTTTAGAGATTTTCTCATAGAAAGCTGTACCAGTTAATCTGAGTGCTGGTACAGGAGAGTGATTAGGAGGTATCTGAAGGTTCCTGCTTTCAAATACATACTGCTGCTTTGGACTGACAAAGATGGCCTTAGGGAAGTCTCCCACTTCCCATCCACAATTTGGGGGTAATAGGATAACTGACCTTGGTTGTTATAAGGATTAAACACATAGAATTATTTGCAACCATACAATTGTGCAGTAGGAGCCACTGTTGAGATGGGTATGTATTTATTGATTAAATAAATATAAATTCAATATATTGTGGATATACTCTACAATTACAGTAAAACCTCGAATAAAGAGTGCCTCGCTTAGAGACTAACTCACTTACAGAGCAGAATTTTCTCTGAATGCTCGCTTCGCTTAACAACTAACACCAACCAAAAACTCATTTAACAAATAAATCGGGGTTCGCAATCCCCCCCCCCCACCAGAAGTCACAATGGTCACTTACAATGGTGTTTCTCTTAGAGAGCAAACTTGCTTAAAGAGCAATCCCATGGAACACATTATGCTCTTTAAGCGAGGTACCACTGTATAACCCTTCTTGGGCTAGTCCTTACTGCCAACTGTAAACCTGTGTCTTAGAGGAGGTGCAATGTGTATAAATACACAGTTGGTCGAGTAGATGAAATCCAGACTGTTTTCATTTGAGCCTGTCATCTTGCCCAAGGACCCATTTGATCTGGTACTGGCTTCAGAGATTCCCATAAGGAAAGTTATATCTCTGATTGACATCTTGTCTTCCCCTCTATCCTGCCTGCCTCATACATTCACTTCCCATTAAAAGAACCTCCACTCAGACAGAGTCTGCCTCTCTTCCTGAGGCTTCTTGCTGATGGACTGGAAAATGATCAGCTTAACTAGGTCCTGGGCACAGTCAAAGTCATTCCAAGGTTAGAGCAAAAAGCCTCGTCTAATGAGCATCATTCACTTCTATTTGGAACTTGGGTTTTTTATTTCCTCCTCAAAGGCTCCCTCTCTCCATCCTGTTAAACTCCGTCAGTAGCAGCTGCATTGTTTTATTTGGCTGCTCCTAACAGAGCCCTTGGGAATAAGACAGTTAGCTGGAACAATAGTTCAAAGGGCAGAAGAGGGGTCAGGTATCCAACATCAGAATGGGAAGAAGAAGGTCTTCTATAAACAGCCCTCACACCCTTTGAACATTTGCAAAGCTTTGTCTCCATGCTTTAGACCTGCACCACAGGAATCCTGATACAATGATCAGTGTTGTAGGAGTGGCTTTTCCTTTTCCGTTTTGGAATGTGCTTATGTTGGAGATTATGCTATAAAAACAAGTTCATGATTTCTGAGACTTTCAGCTCCCAGAATACTTCCACTTGGCCTTAAGGGGTCAAGTGCAGTTGACTGTTCTCCTGGGGTGGATGGAGTAAATCTCCGTTTGAATTTGAGTTTATGTTGACACTACCATCAATTTCCATCAAATGAACCCTGCCATGATTCTCATCCTTAAACCCTACCGTTCTGTTTTCACAGATAAGGGGTGTCTTACTTGGTGGGAATGGAACATTTTGCTCCTTCCTTTTCTACACAAGTGTATGGAGCCTAGGCGGGAAAAGAACTGTTTTTTGGCATTCCTAAGCATTTGCATTTCAGATTTGCTTGTGATAATCACCTTAAGAACATAAGAAGAGTCATGCTGGGTTACATTAAATGCCTAGTGTTTTCCTTTTATATTGGCCAGTCAAGTCCTTATGGGGAAACCACAGGCAAATATGAGGGAAATCACATCCTCTCAGTTGTGTTCCCCAGCAGCTGATGGCTGGGAAGGTTAATTGAAGGAGGTTTTAAAAATCAAATTGAAGGCTGCTCTATTAGTCCTCGGGAACAGAGCCAACTGCATTTGACGTCAAGGCTAGCTCCAAGAATTCTGGGAATTGGAAGTCCAAGATGTCTGGTGAGCCAGGGGTTGAGAATCGTGTCTAAGAATGGCCAGAAGCCATTCATGGTCTTCTCCTCCATGAACTTGTCTAACTCCTTCTTAATAATGTCCACATCATTCCTGCCTTATCACTGATTTCCATAGTTTAACCTTGTGGAGCAGTGTTTTCTACCATCTCTCCAGAACCTCCTGGCATTCTGTTTCAGGGGATGCTCCTGGGCTGCAATATTGTGAGAGAGGCAGAAAAATGTCTACTTATTTGTTTTCTTCATACCATGCATCATTTTATAAAAGTCTGTGCTTATATCTGTCCCTTCCTGGCATAACTGAGTGGACATCTGCTAGAGTGGTTTAGCCTCTGAAGTAGACTCATCTGGTGAACCTTTCTCAATCAATTCAACTGTGCTGGATATCTCTGGTTCCTGCGTGCTCCGGGGCCCTCTCTGTTTCCTACCCACTTAGTACTTGTCCTTCCTAAGATTGTAAAAAGAGACCTGATGCTGTCTTGTACTAAAGCTCCATCTAGTCCAAAGGAAAGGAAGAATTAGAAATCGGCTGAGCAGGGAAATCTTTTTATTTCAAGTTAGAGGGTTTTTTTTTTAAAAAAAATGCTTTTCTTTGGACGAAAGCCACTTTTGATGCATTCTTTCTTTTTCTGCAGTCAGTGATTGAGGAAGAGAAGGTGACACTGGAGGCCATCTTGTGCACTCACAAACATTGGTAAGAGGACCCTTCCTTACTTTTCTTTCCTGTGCCAGGCTGCAGGTAAGGGGGTGGAAGACTCCCAGGTCTCAAGTATGCTAAGCAAGCCTTCTGCAGTTACCTTAGCACATAGAAGTGGAATGTGGATATGTTATTTTTGACATTGCAGTGTGTGCAGTTAGAGGCAACGGTGGGGGTGGGGGTGCTTAGGTCTTCATTCCTGTCAACCAGGAAGAAAATGGCCTCTCCTGATGCTTCGTCTGAATTGGAAAGAAGTCTCTGGTTTGGAATGGTGGGATCAGGAGGACGAATAAGAAAGGCGAAATTTTGGTAGCTTCATGGCTAACGTCCTTCCTCTCACAGGGATCACAGTGGGGGTAATGCGGCGTTGCGACGGAGGCACAGCTCTTGCAGAGTCTATGGCAGCAGCTATGATGACATCCCTGAACTGACAGAGTGAGTGGCCTTTAGATTCTGCTCCCCCATTGCTGAAAGGTGGTTGAAATGCTCTGCTAAGATTGAAATGTAAAAACAAACTACTGTGCTAGTTTGCATGTTTCCCTGGCACAGAAATTAGATACACCCCCCTCCTCCTGTATTGAACAGGGCTACTGTCCCAGTAGTCATGTATTTTTATGAGAGGTGGACCATAAGGAAGGCCAAGTGCAGAAGAATAGACGCCTTTGAAATGTGGTACTGGAGGAGAATTTTGAGAGTCCCCTGGACAGCAAAGAGATCAAATAAGTCAATCCTGAAGGAAATCAACCCTGACTGCTCCTCGGAAAGACAAATGTTGAAGATGAAGCTAAAGTACTTTGGACACCAAATGAGAAGAGAGGACTCACTCAAGAAGGCCTTGATGTTGGGAAAGACTGAAGGCAAAAGGAAAAGGGGCAGCAGAGGATGAGATGGCTAGATGGTATTGTTGACGCAATGGGCATAGAGCTGAGCAGGCTGTGGAGGATGGTGGAGGATAGGGGTGCCTGGTGTGCAGTATTCCATGAAGTAACAAAGAGTTGGACTCAACTATGCGACTGAACAACAACAACAACAACAAAACTGTTTCAGAGACTGCAGTGACTTAGTGATTAAGATGCTCAACTTGACTGGAAATTCAGCAGGTCAACAGTTCAAGACCCAACTGCTGCACGACTGAGCGCCTGTCACCTGTCCCAGCTCCTGCCAGCCTAGTAGTTCAGAAGCAAGAAATTGCAAGGAGATAAATAGATACTACTTCAGTAGGAAAGGTAACAGCATTCTGTGCACTCTGGCGTCTAGTCATGCATGCCACATGACAACAGAAATGTCTGTAGATGTTTGGCTGTAAATGGAGATGAGCACCACACCCTAGAGTCAACTGAGTTACGTCTACAGACAGAGCTCCTCCCCTTTCGGAAGGGCCTAAAAACCTGGCTGGCAGGGCAGGTGTGGGGCTCCAGGAATGTGGGGTCCCATGTTGGATGGCTGATCTGATGGGACAGCCACCCCTCTCGGTGTTTTAAACTTTTTTAATTTTTAAATCTTTTTAGTATTTTGTAAATTACAGTTTAATTTTTTAAAATTAATTTTAAACCATATTGCTGAATTTGTAGGGGTATAGTGGGATTGTTTAGTTTGTTTTGCACTCATGTGGGATTTTGCATTGTTTAGTTGTTTTGCACTCATGTTGCAAGCCGCCTAGAGTCGGGTTCGCCTGATTGGGGCGGGATAATAAATATAAATAAATAAATAAATAAATAAATATGACTAGCTTTTGAGCAAGGGAGACCTTTACCTTTTACTGTTTCTAGTGTATGCTAAAAGGTGGTTAGGCATGGGCAGAAACATACAGTACCTTGGTCAGAGAGAGCAAGAGAGCACTCGTGTGATGCGGTGGTTAATGTGCTGGAACTTGGATTTGAACGTTCCAGGTTCAAATGGCAGCGAAATCATGAAACTCACTAGGTAACCGTGGTCCAGTAAGTCTTTCTCAGCCTGGCTACCCTTTTAGGATTATTATGAGGATAAAATGGGGAGGAGAAGAGCCATAGATACCATCTTGCGCTCCTAATGGGAAAGGTGGTATACAAATATAATACCGTAGGTCAATACATAAATAGATAAATAAATAGATTGTTGCTGTAGTTCCTGACTCTCTAAGGCAGGGGTTCCCAACCTAAGACCCGCAGGACGAATCCAGCCTGTGGCACCATTATATGTGCCCCCCTCCCCTCCAAGGGCATTCAAGAAACAAAATGGCCTCTCCCATCATGCAGGCATGGCAAAATGGTGGTCCGACCCTCAAAGCTGACTGAGCGAGCATGACCCAGCCCCTGGCTTGAAAAGGTTGGGAACCCATGCTCCAAGGCACATTGTTGTATCATTTGTCTGCTGGAAGATTTTGAACATTTAGAGGGCTCAAACGCCTTCCAGACTTGGCTGTATGTTACTCTTCTTTCCACCCCTTTATTAAAGCCCCATCTTTGTGTTCTAGTCCTCTGTCAGACAAGGAGACCATTACGATTGGGCGTTTGAACTTCAAGGCTCTCTTCACTCCTGGACATACTGTGGGGCATATGGTCTATGTGCTGGACGGGAAGCCTTTCGAAGGGCCAGCCTCCCTCTTCTCTGGAGACCTCCTCTTCCTCTCTGGCTGTGGTAGGTCAGCAGTTGAGTGAGTGTGTGTGTGAGAGAGAGAGGGAGAAATCTCTTTTACATCCAGGGCAAGTTTTATGTCCGGCACTGAATGGGCCTCTTCTAGTTCCTGGCTTGTTTTCAGTGTCCTCAATTCAACTCTAGGAGCTCATGCCTTCCAGATGTGAAGAGGAGAAAGAGGACTTTGGCCTGTTGCCCGGGAGATAAGGCACAGGCTCATTGGGGGGGGGGGGGATTTAAGGGTTGTAAAGGCATCAGTGACTATGGGAGGAAGAAATTTATTTTGGTGTTGAGCCAGGGTCAAAGATTACCTCTTATTCATCTTTTCTTCCTTGTTGAATTAACTCCTTGCTCTTGCTGTTTAGGCCGGATATTTGAAGGGACTCCTGAGACAATGCTGGCATCACTAGATACAGCAGCTGACCTGGCTGAAGATACGCTGCTTTGGCCAGGTGAAAACGATACGTGCCTGTTTCCCCCACAGCTTTACCTCTCTGTTTTGCCCTGGCACATCAGGAGTTAGAATTTTTTTTGCCTAGTCCTAGAAATAAGGTAGAAGAAAACAGTGTGCCCCTAAGTGAATCAGCCAGTGCACATGGGGAATATGTGGCAGTGCATTCCAGGACCCCAGATGTTGAAGATCACATATCCCATCATCCTCAAATAGCAAATGGAGTTGGTGAATGATAGGTGAATGATAGGAGTTGTAGGCCAACATTGTCGTTAAACATGTTTGGGAACTCCTATGTATTAATTTTTATGACTTAGAGCAGGGATCCTCAACCTATGGCCCATGGGCAGGATCCGGCCCTCAGCACCATTCTGTCTAGCCCACACCCTCACTCTAGCTGCCACTTCTGCCACTGCCTCCATAGCAGGGCGGATGTTGTAAGAAGGCTTACAACATTACAACATCTGCCTCCTATGGAGTGCCATTAGGGTCATGCCAAGTCAAGCAGAAGGGACAAGGATTGAAGCGGTGGTGGAAACGGAAGTGGCGGCCACCCGTGTCTTTCCCAGGGGCCGCTCTAGCCAAACACAGGCAAGAAGGACAGCTCCTCCAGGCTGGTAAGCAGGGAAGTGGTGTGTGTGGGAGTGTTGTGCGCTCGCAGTGGTCCCACTGATGGCAGCGGGGGGAGTGTTGGGGGGCTTGGGGTGTTCCTGCTGCTGGTGTTGGAGGGAGTGGGGGGGGCTTGGGGTGGTCCCACCAACAGGACCACCCTGAGCCCCACCACTCTCCCCCCCCCCAGCATTGGTGGCAGGACCACCAGTCTGGTCCACCAATTGTCTGATGGGGCATGAACTGGCCCCTGACTTTAAAAGGTTGAGAACCCTTGACTTAGAAGTATAGGTGCAGTCTAGACTCTTGTGTAACAGAGCACATCTAGATGTTAATACCACCTCTACCCCAGGCATCAAGATGGGAACATTTGATTGGGGTTGTAATGCAGTGGCTGCCTTCTATCATCATTGGCTTATATGGTGTAGAGTTAACAAGGGTTGCAGTCCTATAACATCTGGAGGGGCAAACTTTCTCCATCCCTCCTCCAATGGAGATATGTTTCAACAGTGTGTCTGATCGTCCAACAGCATCACAGTCTCCAAGAACCATGGAAACTATGCCACAGCTTATTATAGCAGCATTTATAGATTGTGGAGAAGGAAGCATGCAAATTCCCTTCTACGTAGGATGCATAGTGGGTCAGGTGTGTCTTGAGCATGAGAAGAAGGTGCACTTCCAGAGGGGGCAGCAGGGAGATTGACTACCTTAAGGACATTCTCCCCTGCTTTGTTGACTATCCAATGTTCTTTTTCTAGGGCATGAATATGCACTGGAGTGCCTGATGTTTGCAAATCTTCTGGAACTGGAGAACCCATTCCTGGTGCAGAAGCTGCAGTGGGTGAATCAGCAGCGTGTTGAAAAGAGAAGTACGGTGAGGAGTGTGTGTGTGCAAGTGTGTGTATACACAAACACTTGAAGGCAGTGTTTCTTTGTCTAACAGAGAACAAGATAGATCACAGTAAATTGATAAGGCTTTAATTATTATTTTTTAATGGGATGAACAATTTAGGCAGCTGTGCCGATTTCCTTCCCCTCCCCTTTAGTTGCTGCAGAGGAGCCTGTATGTATCTGACCTTTTTAGTCCCCAAAGGCCTCCTTTGCCCGAAAGCCTCTGTCCTGGGCAAATACTCTGTCCTTGGCTTTTTCCTCCTATCTGAAAAATACCTCTTTGTGAAGGTCTGCTTGTGTCTTGTTCCAGCCCTCTGTTCTTGGTTAAGGTTTAGAACAGACCCACTGGCTTTTTGAAAACGTGACAGGCAAGTGGTGATGTTTGATGGTACAGAGGAGGCTGGGGCTGTTTTGGGGGCCAGGGGAATGTGACATTATTGCCCCTGTGGGATCTGCATGTATGGGAGACTTGGTCATCTTGGGTGCTTGCTAGAGTATAACACCAGCATCCATGTGCTATTGAGCATGTTACTGTGGGAGGGGGGAAACATTCTAAGGTGAACATAGTCTTGGAGAAAACCTGGGAAAGTTCCTTTTGTTGTACTACAACTCCCAAGATCCCCCAGCATGACCACTAGTGTCACCCGCCCCCCAAGGGACCGTTTGCACATTCTGCTCCTAATCTTTTGTAATGGTTCCCCTGGATCAACTCAAGATACTTTTCAACCTGAAAAGGTCAGCATGGTGGTCCCCATATTCCATTTGTAGAAACTGATTAGACTGGTGGTCAAATCTCACTTGAAAGCTGTCTGTCTCTTTGTTATCTGAAGGCACAGGACTTGATGGTGTGGCACACAGACAGCTCAGTGCTAAAAATGTTATTCCTCACCTGTCTCACATTTGCATGTTTGGGTTAGCCATATTCTGGTTGCCACGGTTTCTTGTTGTGATACAAAAGCATGCAAAGATGAGGAACCACAGAATTGTTTGTTTTGCCCAATTCCACCCTTAAGGAGAAAAGATGTTCGAGCAAATTAAGCAAAATTGATCCAAATAACGATTTATTGCAAACAATGCCATTACATGCAATAATGATGGTTATTTCTTTGCTGTATAGTCTTTGAAGGATTAGAAGTGTCAGAAGGTGTGTTTTTTAGTACAGTGGTACCTTGAGATACGAAATTAATTTGTTACTTGGGGTTTTTCGTATCCCAAAAAATTCATATCTCAAAGTGCGGTTTCTCATAGGAAGGCATTGAAAACTAAATAATGCATTACGGAGGTCAGAAAAAAGCCCCCCAAAAATGTATTTTAGCTGTTCAAAACTCTTTCTAAAGTAGCAAAAACACAGCGGAAAATTACAAAGTGCACTTTAGAAAGAGTTTTGATCAGATAAAAGACTTTCTCCCCACTTTTTTCTGACCTCCAGAATGGTTTTCAATGCATATTTGGCACATTTCTGACAGCGGCCTCTGGTGGCCAGCTCTGGTAATTGCCAGCCCACTCCCCGACAATTAGCTGTTCAGGGGAAGGGGGAATTTTCAGCACTTCCTGGTGGCGGGGGGGGGGGGGAGCTTCTAGCGGTGCCAAAACGTGACAAAAAATTCCAAAATCAGAGTGGAAATGCTCCAAACATCCTCCCGCCACCATAGGAAGCATCAGAAGATCCCAAAAAACTTTTCATATCTCATTTTAAAAAATCGTATCTCAAACATTTTTCTGGGATTTCCTTTCGTATCACAATTTTTTTGTTAGTCGAGGTGTTTGTAACTCGAGGTTTTACTGTATTTCGAAGCAAACAGTCAGTTGTTCTGTGCTTGCTATCTGTATATACTTAGCTGTTCCAAAGGAAATGGCACTAGTTTTGTGTAGAGCTGGTTTGCACAAACTACTGAGATCTCAGCTGTTTAAAATGATGTTGTTCCATGTCTTTCTCCCCTGAAGTGTCCTTCCACCATTGGTGAGGAGAAACAGTACAATCCTTTCCTGCGGACCCACTGCCAGGCAGTGCAAGATGCCATGGGCCTGCAACGCCAAGGGGATGAAGACTGGGACATTTTCCGAGCCCGGGTACTGAAGGAAGTGCGGCTACGGAAGGATGTCTACAAAGCCAACCAGTGACTGGGGTGGTACCAGGCTGAAGCAAGAATCTACTGAATGCCAAGGTCTGCAAGGATGCGTCTAGTCGCACGATGGTCCCTGCCTGCCTGAAGAAGGACCTCCTTGGATGTGAAGCTGATGGCCAAAGTGAGGGTCACACTTGTTTATTGAGCTCCTCTCTTCCTCAGAAGGTCTGCTGGCCAGAGCTATATACCCATGTCATCTGAAGAGTTGGTGCTGCTGCCTTTCCCCCCAAGGTGTTTCTATCTAATGGAGGATTTAGTGGAATTTTACAAGACCCAGTTTGTATTTGGTGGCTCCTGTCAGCCCTGTTGCTTTGGAACTCCCCTGCTCTTGGGAGCAACGTGGGAAGCAATGAGGATTGAGTGGCAAAGGGCAAAACACGAAAGAGATGCTTAAATCTGTGCATTTATTTCCAAAGGTGTCCATTTATGTTTGATCTCCTGGATCATAATAGTACAGCAGCAGTCCAGTTGTCTAGAGATATTGGTCCATACGCGTGAAGTATAAACACTGTTTCATCTTCCAAATCTTGTTTCCCTTGCCCGTCGTCCTGAGCAGTTAAATTCTTTGCAGCCAAGGAGAGAAGGACATGCCCTGTTGTTCTTCCTCTTCAGTTCATTCCTTCTGTTCTGACTCCTGTTAAGCTGTCCATTTTTTACAGTGTTCTTGCAACCAAGGAGACTGGCAAACCCCTTGCCATTAGAATGCATGTGGATTTATCCTCTATTATTCTGGAATCAAGCAGTTTTGCAACTGCCTCTTAGAAGCACAAGCTCTTGTTGCAGTTCAGGCCTGCAGTAACTCTACTTCCTCTAGGAGCATCCAGGAAATGGAGCCAAGGAATACTTCGGACAATAAGTTGCCATTCCTCAGAGGGTGGATCTCAAATTGATATCCCAGTGCCCTTCCATTGTCATCATGTGACAGTATCTTGCTGGAGATATTGCACATTAATATTATAGGGATGTTTCACTGATGCTCAGTATCTGGCCAGTGCTAGTGTGCAAAAGACATGCAGGTTTGGATAGGATTAACACACACACAGCTATTCTGCCAGATGTGTGGTTATTTTAAGGAACAGAAATGGGGAAATTGACTTTTTTGGACTACACTTCCCAGAATATCCCAGCCAGCATGATCACTAAGGTATTCTGGGAGCTTTAGTTTAAAGATTAATTTTTCTCATCTCTGCTGAAGCCACACTGACAAAGTTAACTTTTTTTGTGGAACAGCTTTCTTCAGCCCAGTGCTCTCCATCTATATGCTCAGATTCCAACTCCCATTATCCTCAGCCAGCATGTTTGGTGGACAGCATGAGGCTGAGGAAAACCTGATCCAGGAAACAGCACCATCCAGTTTATTCTGCAATGTTTTAGGTTTGGGTTCTCGTTACTCTTTATGATCTTAGCATATCTTCCTGGATGCAACCACTATTTCTACAAGGACGCTTTTTAAAAAAATAGCAACATTATTGCTGTGAAATGTTAATAGGGCTGCGGTTTCAGTTTGCACCTTCAGTTTTGTTAAAACACTGGGGTTTTGTGGTGTCAAGGGGAAAAAAACTTAAGAATGAGAGTTCATTTCACACATTGTTTTGTTTTAGCCTCAAGTAAGCAAGAAATCTGTTAACCTTTTGAGAACCTCTTGAAAATTATCCTCCCCCCCCCCCTCAAACACCTAGTCCTCTTTATACTGTGAAATAGGCAGTGGCATAGGATTCTGAAGAAAAAATGAAGTGTTAGTAGTAGAAAACTGGGACATCGAGTATATCGCATAACGCATGCTAATGTCAACACACTTATAAGGGAGTAAGCTCCACTGAACACAGAGGGACTCATTTCTGATTCAGTGTGGAGAGACTTGCCTTGAATTAAAAACCTCCAAAGCTGATTGTTGATAGGAGAAAGTACTGTTTGTGGAAAGTTAAGCATAGCAGAGTTCATGGCAGAATGATGTCTCCAATGCCATGTTTGAAGGTGGAATGAAAACCAGGTCTTAAAATCAGGGCCCAGTCAAGATTTGCTGGTTTTCCCTTAGTGCGGGACATGTGAATGTGTCCCCCCCCCCATGTTATTGGACCACAACCCCCATTATACCTCATCATGGGCTGTTCTGGATAGACCTGATGGGAGTTGTAGTCCAACAATATCCAGAATTCCCCAGCTGTCTCCTACCAAAATATCCCTTCTGGCTGAGGGACTGGACTAACACTAAGTCTACTTTTCTTTGCCTGGGTGGAGAATAGCAGTCTTCCTGTAACCTGGTGACCCCCTCCAGTGTGTAAGACTGCAACCATCATCATCCCAGCCAGCATGAGTAATAATGATGATGTTAGCTCCAACAGTATAAGAGATGTGAGGAACCTTTGGCCCTCAAGTTCCTCCAGCCCCAGCCTACTTGCCTCATGCCAAAGGGTTGTGTAGGGTACAAACCACCACAACGTTTGAAAAGCCAAAGACCCATCTTTGGTAGTCACTGTGTGTTTACTTAAAAGTAAATTTAATATGGATGTCTTCCACATTCAATGTGCTCATGCTTCGTTTGGGCTCAGAAACTGATTTTGGAAGGAAAATATATTGGTGAGCAGAAAAAAACCACGGTGATGCCTGCCTTCCTCTTTCTCAGACGAAATTCGAATCCTCTGGGTTCAGTGTCCCACCTTCACGAAGATTTCTTGCTGCTTTTAGAACAGCAAGCTTACGAACTGATTCCCTCTACCGTTTTGCAGGGCTTGACAAAGAGATTTTGTGGATGAGAAGTCCCTGAATTGTAAGAGCTGAAGTTCAAAAAAACCCACACACACACAAAACACAACTTCTGCCAAACCCTTCCCTTTTGTCTCAAGAAAGACAGCGCAGGGTCTGTGAGTTTTGGTTCTTTGGGGTGGCTTCTCTGTTTTATCAGTAATGGTTATGACCACATTTGCTCTGTCTTCCTCAGCCATATCTGCAGAAATCTTTGCATGGAATTAGTGCATTCATGGCAAAGTCTCTGGAGCTTTACAGAGATTTGTACTGGATATGGTGCAGAGAAGAAAGCCCGGATTATGTAGAGGGAACAGGTGGCTGTAGCTCCTCCTCCCCCAGGGGCTTTAAACGGCTCTTGTTATCTAGAGCCTCTCTGTTTAAGGCAGAAGTACCCAGACTTTTTGGCCCATTAGCCGGTTACGTGGTTCAGGGGGCCAGTCACTACAGCCCACGGGCCGGATCTGGCCCCAATGCCAATTCATCCAGCCCACGAAGCCCTTGTCGTTCCCCAAAGTGGAAGTAAAACGCACCCAGATGGGTGCATTATACTTCCACTTCCGGAAGCGATGAGGGCTTCATGGGCTGGATGAATAGGCATTGGGGCAGGATCCGGCCATAGTTAGGGCACCCCTGGTTTAAGGACACACGGACAGAATTCAGGAGCAGCATTAAGGGAAAGGACCCCTCTCCCAATCTTTTTGCTTATACTGCTTCTGTGTCTAGGCCAGATGTGAAACTGCCAAAAAGAAGCCACCTTTTAGTGAGTTCATTCCGCAGTTCCTTTCGCTTGACCTAGTGTGAGAAAGATTAGCCAGCAACACAAGGTTGCAATTACCAGGGTACGACTGATTGTGGTTCAAAAATACCACAGTCTTCAAGGAAGCTCTTTCTGTGTACCCCAAGGTTTGGGTCTCCAGATGATAAGGGTTCCCATATAACCCCATGTTCATTAGTTGCGCTGACTGCTGCTTCTGGGTGTTGAAATTCCAAGCCTTTTGAGGCAAATGTTTTATTACCCTGTAACATGTCCATGGGCTTCTTGGCTTTTCAGTGCAAAAATAAGCAAATGAATGTGAGAGTCACTGTTTACTTTTTCAGTGATAGACCTGACCTTTGTCAGTGGAGCCCAAAACAAATAACCCTCCAGGCCAGAGTCTATTGTTCTTTATCTGCTTCTTGTTCATTGTGGCCCACTTAAAACATTTGAGCCAGGTAAAGGGGTTTGTCTGTGTGTGTGTGCGCATGCACGTGTGTGCGTTTAGTTATGAGCTGGAAAATACCCAGCTTAGTTGCGTTAGGGCCAAAGGTTTGGTAGCACAAACCATGAATATTTGTATTTTAGACTCTCCATAAATGGATTTGCAGTTTTACATCACGTGCTTGGCTTTTTTGTGTGTGTTTGTGTGTTTTTAATAAGCGGCTGGGGGAGAAGGTCTACTTAGCTGCCAGTTCCCATTATGGTTGTTTTGCTACTAAAACAAAAAGGTTTATGAAAACTGCATTTGAATCTCCCATTTCTTTAATGATACAGTCCTCTCAAACATTTCTCCTCACAATTCTCTGTCATTCCCTCACAAAACAAGCAGGGAGGGGATTATTGTGCCAGTTTGACCATAGAGGGGGGGAAATTCTCTTTCATTCTGCCTTAAATGTTGAGAAGAGATCTGTTCTCAGGTGTTTGTACAGCCTTAAAAATTTAATACACAACCCATCTTGGAAGAGAGTACTTGATCAGATCAGCTCTTGTGTGGCTAGTCTAGGTTTACATTTAGCACTTTCCACCATCAGGAATTCAAGTTGCTTGAGAGGACTTCTGTGCCTTCAACCACCACCAAGAAGCATGGGAGGAAAAATGTTGCTGATGAAATCCAAGCTTCTACACAACTCTCAAATTGACAACCACTTTGTTTTGCCACTGGATCCCATTCTAGGCAATCCTAAGAGATGAAGGGCAGTGTATCATTTCTGCCAATCCTTTTGGAGGAGGGATCTCTTCTTCACAGCATCGCCGCAAGATATCCCAAGGACCGGCATGTCTGAAATTTAATTTCTTAAGATTCAGGTTGCTTGAAGGGAACTAAATGGTCACCAAAAGTTTCTTCACAGGAAAATTAATGGGGAACTGCAGCCCCCTTGTGGAGGCCACCAGTCTTTACAGTCCTGGAAACTGGTCAAGTGGAATGAGTCAGCACTGCTTATAGACAGAAGCAGAGGAAAAGTTGAGGCATACATAATCATTCTCTACTGAAGGTCTTTTTGACACTAACTAGACCCGTGATGGCGAACCTTGGCACTCCAGATGCTCTTGGACTTCAATTCCCAGAAGCCTAAGCCCCCTGTGAATCCACACGAATGGGTTTACTGTGAGCCATCCGGCCCACGCCACCCTCATCGCTCCCAGAAGCGGAATAAAACACGCCCGTGCGGGCGCGTTCCACTTCCAGGACCGAGGGCGGTGTGGGCCGGATGAATAGCAGTAAACCCATTCATGTGGATTCACAGGGGGCTTGGGCTTCTGGGAATTGAAGTCCAAGAACAAGTGGCATCCCAAGGTTCACCATGACGGAACTAGACGGAATCCTTTCGAATTCACCTTCTTTCCAAACAACTGATGTACTGTGAATGGGGGTGATGGGGGATAGATTTAAAGTTTACCCACATGTCCTCATTAGGGTGCCGCACCCTTTCACTGTCAGATTATCATTATCCACCTAAGAAAATAAGTTTGCATATCTTAACCCTTTAAATTCATTCACGCTATGTTTCTAAATAGGTAGTGCAGTTGTGTACATCCATGTATAGTTTCACCTGTCAGCTTGTGACTTCTTTGGCTTGCAGTTCATATATATCTTACATATATTTGAATATATGGAGCCACGGTGTCTTAGTGGTTAAGATGCTTAGCTTGACGACCGGACAGACGGCAGGTCAGCAGTTCAAGAACTGAACTGCTGTATGACAGAGAGTGTTCCCTCATCTGTCCCAGCTCCTGCCAACCTAGCAGTTTGAAAGCAAGAAACTACAAGTAGATAAATTACAAGTAGGAAAGGTAACAGCGTTATGTGTTCTCTGGCACATGACTATGGAAACATCTACAGAAGCAAACAATGCTGGCTCTTTGGCTGTAACTGGATGAGCACCACCCCCTAGAGCTGGACACAACTGACTTTCTAGCGAGGGAGACCTTTACTATACAGTATTTGAGTACTGTATATGATACGCTATCCTGCTTAGCAGATTAGTCAGTAACAACCAACATTGGCAAGAAAGGGCGTAGGGAAGTTTGGTTTTAATAGTTTCTGATGCTGACTTCAAGATGGCACTTGAAATAGCTGTAATGACGCTTTGTGGGACACTAATGTTCACCTTGGCAGGTGCCTAATTCTTTCTGCTTTATTTTTATGTTTGTAAATTGGAAAAAATATAAAATAGAACACATCTCTTACATTTCCTCCTTCATAAAGAAACTAGTCACATAATGCTATTTCCTACTGCTTGCAGAAACCTATTCATCATAATGATCGTTCAGAGATGGTCAAATTCCCAAGAAAACTGAACAAGAGCTTTAAGCAGAGATGGAAAGAAAGAAGGAAGATCCAACATTGGCAAAGACTCCTAGAATCTCAGAAGACCAATGGCCTATGTGACACTGGTCAACACAATTTTTCTGGCATGAGGTACTCTAACGATTCTAAGGTAATTTTGAGGTGCTGATTCCGAATCTGGCATCCGTTTTTTTCTAGCACATCAGGTTTTTGAGATCTCAAATATTGCAATATACGTACAAACAGCAAATTTGTCGTCATATTCGTCGAGCTAAACAGACATACGGACCTAATAAAATAACATCCAATATGCAATACTTTATTTAACAAACATATATAATTATGAACTGAAGCACAAAGTTGAGAGTGAAAGCATATTAACATGTAAGAATTTAAACATTAAGATATGAAAATATGTACAAAAAGGTAAATTGACAATATCGACCTTACATCGCCATGAACGACCTTTTCTTGGACGCTCTGCGACATTCAACATGTGTAATGTCTCTCATCAAGGACCAACAGTAATCTGCCATCATGTTGGTGTTCCATCGGCCTTGGTAACGTTCTTCTATTACTTTAATGCAGAGGTGCCCAAACTATAGCCCAGGGGCTGGATCTGGCCCCTGATACCAATTCATCTGGCCCGTGCCGCCCTCATTGCTCCCAGAAGCGGAAGTAAGATGCCATACGGATGCGTTTTACTTCCAGGAGCGATGAGGGTGGCACAGACCAGATGAATTGGCATCAAGGACCAAATTCGGCTCCTGGGCCATAGTTTGGGCACCCCTGCTTTAATGTCTTGATGAAAATGTTCACCATGCTCTTTGCTCATGTCACACAAGTTCTCTGGAAAGTGGACCAAGTGACTATGTAAATAGTGAATCTTGATGCTCATTCTACATCCAAGTGCTTGGAAACTCAAGAGCAGCTCCTCCACAATCTCTTGATAGTTGTCCGCTTTCTTGTTGCCAAGGAAATTCCAAACAACATCAATGAATGCATTCCAAGCATTAGCCTCTGCCGCCGTCATTGTTGGAAGAAAGTGTGGATCCCTGATGAGAGTTCTAATTTGAGGGCCATCAAATATTCCTGCCTTTTTCTTCTCCATGCTGAGACCTGGAAAGGTTGTACATACATAGGTGAAGCAGTTTCCAGTGTGATTCAGGGCTTTGATGAATTGCTTCATTAACCCAAGTTTTATGTGCAGTGGAGGTAATACAATTTTATTCCTATCAACCAGAGGCTCATTCGTAATGTTCTTGTCACCAGGTGTCAAACTGATTCTTGGTGGCCAGGTCTTTTCCACCCAGTGTTTTACTGTAGCCCTACTGTCCCAATAGCAAAGGAAGCAAGGGTATTTGGTGTAATCTCCTTACTGGCCCAGCCAAACATTTACCATTTTCAAATCAACACAGATCACCCATCCATGATGTGTGTAATCCAATCTATTCAGAAATGTCTTTATATTGCCATACTCTTCTTTCATTTGTACGGAGTGTCCTATTTGGATTGAACCAAATATATTTCTGTTGTGCAATAACACACATTTTAAACTCCTTTTACTACTGTCGATAAAAAGTCTCTATTCACTGGAATCATATGTGGACAGTCCTATATGGAGAAGAAGCCCTTTAACATCATTACAATAAACAAGTGGACCATCAGATTGGAAGTACTTTCGCAGTGCTGCTTCTCGTTACAATAAAAGGAGACACTAGTGCCAGGTCTGAGTAGTCCTTTCTCTTTCATCCTGGAAGCCAACAATTCTGCAGACTGCTTTGGCAAATACAAATCTCTTACCAGATCACTCAATTCAGGTTGACTAAACAGACTAACAGAATCAGCATCAGATGGTGTATAGGTTGGAGCATCATGATCCTCATCATGTGTAGTAGAACCGGATGAACTGTGGGATTCAACATCAATCTCTGGTAGCTCTGTATATACAGGCACAGGTATTTCCTCACGGTGTCCAACTGGTCATTTGGCAGATGGGATATCGGGGTATTGTATGTGGTGTCTGTTCTTTTTATTGAAACCTTTGACATTGACAAGGCAAAAGTAGCAGTCATCCACATGGTTCCTCAGTTCTCTCCAAACTATCGGCAACCAAACTTCAGCTTAGAATTCATTCCTTTAGACCATGACCGCAATGTTTCGACACAGGTTTTGCACAATGTATGAGGAGCCCAACGTTTGTCTTGGTCTCCTAGTGATACTTTAAAGTAGGCAAGATACACCCTCTTGACAAAAGTAGTGATGTTGTGCCTTTGATCCCACAAGGTGAAGCTGCCACAGATGTAACAGTAGTTATCTGCATCATTACGGCATTTCCTTCTTTCCGATGTTGTGTCCATTGTTATATCACAAACTGCACTAAAATATGTATACATAAATAAGGTTATCTACATAACATCACATAATCACTAATTTTATCACTATAATTCTATAACTGATTCGCACCAACATGCAGTCGGGAATGACAATTGGGTTGGCCAGTAGCATAAAAATGTGATGTGATAGAGCAAATCTGAGATCATATTTGTAATCAGCAGCCTGAAATTAGTATAAAACAACTGCAAAAACTCATGCCAGGAAAATTTTTTTTTTTTGTATAGCTGTGTAATTAAGTGTTTTTGCTGCAGGACAAACTGCATGGCAGAGGGATTTCAGTGGGAAAATGGTATGGGAGGAAATTGTTGTACAGTACACACAACTCAGTTCTGCAACATTTTCCCATACCTGTTTTGTTTTCTAATAATGATTACTGAGATCTTGTTAATACAATACTCCTTTTGTTTAATGCAATTTATCTACAGTGTTATAAGAAACAGTGACATTTTAGCTTAGAACATTGCAAAACATTGCAAAAATTGCCTAATTAGTCATTAAAAGAACTATTAACAGAGTTCACCTGAGTCAGTCTTTTGCAATTAGTTTCCTGTATCTATTCTCTTAACATTTAGGGAAGTTGCAAAGCAAAATAAACAAATATAAACATGTGCAGAATGCTGCCATAAATTCATTTTTGCGCATGCGCGACCATGTTTTACTTCCGCTTCCGGTAGTGGTGAAGGCAGTGCAGGCCAGATGAATTGGTGTCAGGGTCCAGGTATGGCCTATGGGCCATAGGTTGTGAATACCTGCTTTATAAAGTACTAAATGAATTAAAAGCAAAATTAAGAGACATCAGATAGGTTGCCAAAAAGTAGAACTCTAAGCTCTGGAGGTGGGTCCTTAGAAATAGTAAAGAGACTAGTCAATGAAAGGCGAACTGGCTGAAATCTTATACTCATGCTATGGGCTTCTGGAATTTGTTGTTGTTCAGTCGCACAGTCGATTCCGACCCTTTGCAACCCCATGGACCACTGTCCGCCAGGCACCTCTGTCCTCCACCATCCTCCTCAACTCGCTCAGCTTTGTGCCTATTGTGTCTACAATACCATCTAGCCATCTCGTTTTTGGCTGCCCCCTTCTTCTTTTGCCCTCTACCCTTCCCAGCATCAAGGCTTTCCAAAGTACTTTAGCTTCATCTTCAATATTTATCCTTCCAAGGAGCAGTCAGGGTTTATTTCCTTCAGGATTGATCTACTTGTTCTCCTTGCTGTCCAGGATACTCTCAAAATTTTCCTCCAGCACCACATCTCAAAGGTATGTATTCTTCTGCACTCAGTCTTCCTTATGGTCCAGCTCTCCCAACCATACATTACTATTCGGAATACCAGTGCTTTGACTATGCGGACTTTTGTTGGCAAAGTGATGTCTCTATTTTTTATTATCTTCCCTAGGTTTCTCATAGCTTGCCTCCCAATAATTAATCATCTTTTTATTTCATGGCTGCAGTCGTATTAGAGTGGCATAGTGGATAGAGTTACAGACCAGGGCTTTGGAAAACAGACTTCAAACACCTGTTCAGCCATGGAAACTCACTGGAATGTGGAACTGGTAAAATCCCTAAATATCTCACCTTAAAAGCCCTGTTAGGGCTGCTCCAAGTAAATTCCAACTTAATAGCAAACTAACTAATTAGATGCTACAGACTTAAACTATATACTTGAGCCAAGAATCAGACATGCAAAAGATGTTGTAAATGCTTACGGTCTTCAGCTTACAGGAGACAGTTGATGAATGGGATAACCAATGTGGGTCTATAGGTGAATGTGATCAGAGTCAACCTAAAGGACATTAAAAAAGACAGCCATCCCATTCCCAGTAGAAATGCTTGGTATAGTACAGTCAGACCTCGCATAACGAGCGTTTCGATTAGCGAAAAACTCGCATAACGAGCAAGTTTTTTGCTAAGCGGTCTGACTCACATAACGAATTTTTCGCTATGCAAGTCAGACTTTTGCCTATTGAAAAACTCGCATAACAAGCGTTTCTATGGGGAAAACTCTCATAGCGAAAATTTTTCGCTTTGCGAGTTTTCCCCATAGAAACGCTCATTATGATGCCTCGCTCGTTATGATGCCTCGCTCTGGACAATTCCTTGAACTACACCACCTACAGGTGCTTCAGACAGAACTGCAAGCAGAAGGCTTTTCTTCTCGGTTTGTGATCTGGATGCCCTGGTGGAACTTGACAGTGAGAGAACAATTTAATACTCCTATCAGACACCATGGTATAATTGGAATGATGCCAAGCTACAACCTCTCATTCTGAAACCTATCAAGTTGACGAGAGAAAACCTTGAGCATGGGGTCTCCAATGTCATCCTATCCAATGGTAAAAGATACCAATAAAGATACATTCCTCCATTTCTCTCTGTGAAGATTGGCTACCAGGATGGCCCAAATAGCTTCCAAACCAAACTTAAGTAGAAGATTCAAATAAGTTTAGGTAATCAGTATAAATCGGTAGTGCCAGGCACTCGGCTGCCACCTTGCTCCCAAAGAACTGATGACCAGACTGGCAGTAGGTGACATGTCCATTGCCAGATAAACCTGAAGCTGCCACAGAAGCATCTCCTTCATTGTGTTCAGGACTGCTGCTCCGTCATCTCCTGTGGGTTCCTTCTTACAATAGTGTTGCCTCTGGTCCTTCTGGAGCTATTCTGTGTCATTCTGGTATTTGAGCCCATACATTGGGAAGATATTTGTCACTAAATGCACTGGGCTGCACTGGGTTGTTCCTGAGGCATTTATTATTACCACCTGCCGCAAGCAGAGCCAATCCTGCTAAGGCAAACTGAGGCAATAGTTGCTTCTGGGTGTCCTGAAAGAGCTGCAGATTTTTAGGTACGTATTTAACTGTATATGCTGGCGTATAAGACTACTTTTTCTCCCTGAAAAACATGCCTCCAAGGGGGGGGGGTCGTCTTATACACCGGGTGCACCTCAGTTGGGATAGACATAGCTGCCCATAGTGGCCTCCTGATGCTCGCCCGGTGCCCATAGTGGCCTCCCGATGCCCGCCTGGTGCCCATAGTGGCCTCCTGATGCCCATCCACCTCATTCTACATACCATCCAGTATCGCATGATATCCAGCGTGGCTGCGATGAGCATCAGCAGCGAGACAGGGGTGCCAGCCTTTTCGGCGTGACCGGCCCGTTCTGCTCGGTGGGAAGCAGCGGTGCTCCGCCCCGCCCCCTTTCTTCGCAGAGCTTGCACACGTGCACTTGCGCAGTAGTGCCGACTACAGGGAGATGTTGAAATCAAATCTGATGTTCTTTTATGTTTTATTTAGTGTGTGGAAGGTGTGCGGAAGAGGGGGTAGTCTTATACAGCAAGTATATAACAAACTATATTTTGAGTGGAAATGTTGGGGGGGTTGTCTTATACGCCCAGTCGTCTTATACGCTGGCATATACGGGTAGTATTATTTTATTTTTTGAACTGCTAGGTTGGCAGGAGCTGGCACATTGACTGGAGCTCACTCCATCATGCAGTACTCTGATCTCAAACTGTTGACCTGCCAACCCTCCAGTCATCAAGTTCAGACGTTGCAAGTAGATAAATAGATACCACTTCAATAGAAGGCAAATAGCATTCCATGCACTCTGGTGTCTAGTCATGCCTGCCACATGTGCACAGAAACATCTGCAGATGCAGACAGTGCTGGCTCTTTGGCTATAAACGGAGATGAGCACTGAACCCTAGAGTTGGATACGACTGGCTTTCGAGCAAGGGTGACCTTTACCTTTACCTATTTTATTTTTAGTGTCAGGGAAGGTAAGAGGGATGTATAACATGTTGTATCTCAGGTACTAAAAGTAATGGCTTGCGCCAAATGCTATCCATTGTGTCTCTTTATGTTCAGATGCTTTGAATCAAGTGCAGCACATTCAGCTTCCTCTTTGCCTCACCAGGGAGTCAGCCAATCCCCTTAGCACACATGCTCAGTAGGAATAGGAATTACACTTGTATACTGCCCCATAGCACTTAGGGTTCAAACAGAATTTCTTTCCAATTCTTCATCTTTTCAAGAAGAATTTGGTCAAAACTCTTAATGGTTTAAAACTTTGTTTTAAATCACAGTTGTTTACATCCTGGATGTAAACGACTTCATTTACATCACAGTCCATAAATTAACATAAAAAGGACAATACAGGGCTTGTCCTTTTTATGTTGATTTATGGACTGTGACGTAATGTATAGATGGATGATCCTTTTCCTGCTAGCATGTGGGAAAGCTTTGACTCTCTAAATGTTTTAGCCTTCACTTCCCAGAAGACACATCTAGCATGGTTTAAGCAAGGGATCATGGATATTTGCCCATAAAGCATCCGGAGGGCCACAGTTTCTTCACCCTTCATTCATATTCATATTCATATTCATTCTGTCTGGGATGTTTTTCCACTCTGGGCGGCATATGCCAACTAGAAAATCCTATACAATACAAATCAAACATAACACAATATAAGGAGATATTAACAATAACCCATAACAATACAACTGTAAACCATAGATAATAACAACAATAACCATCACATACCAACAGGTATAAAATTACTTAAACCTGTTGATCAGCAATTGGGAGGAGATCTTTATATGCCTCTTTAAAGAGAGTCTGTTTCAGTTGTTTTTAAATACCAGCATAGCCTGGCACAATTGTCCTGGACACAGAAGTGGCTAAGGCCAGGGTGGCTTCCGGAAGGTAGGCAGGAAGGCAGGCCAGCAGTTCGAGGGCCGAGTGCTGCGTGTTGGAGTGAGTTCTAGTCATCTGCTCCAGCTCCTGCCAACCTAGATTCTGTAGCCAAGATTCTAGATGTGGGTGGGCGAAATTCCCCCACAGGATGGGCCACAATGTCATATATGTCAGCAGCCGGGAGTTTGAGGGTGGGCATACACAGTTAACTCGGGATGGGCAACGCCCACCCTGGCCACCCACCACCCTGGCTACAGTCCTGCAACCTAGCAGTGTGAAAGCAAGGAATTGCAAGCAGATAAATAGGTAAGGCATTGGCGGTGAAGGCAACCGTGTTCGTGCGCTCTGACGTCTAGTCGTACCCGCCACAGGTCCAGGGACACGTCTGAGGATGGAGACGAGCCCAGTGGTGGGATGTCAAAAATTTTACTACCCCACCGTGATGTCATCACAGTGTGGACGGAGCTGATGTCATGGGCGGAGCCAATGTCATGATGTCACAACATGGCCGGGCCAAAGAAAAAATAATAAAAAATAATAAATCATAATAATAAAATAAAATAAGCACACACACACACACACACACACACACCCCTCAACCCACCCACCCACCCACAACACAAACCCGTAAATAAATTTAAATAAATAAATAAATAAAATAAAAAATACATTAAAATACACCCACCCACCCACCCCAAACACAAATCAAACAGAGCTTTTAAACCAGAACTTAAAGCTTATTCTGGCTAATCTTTCTCACACTAGGTCAGATGGAAGGAACTACAGAATGAACTCTCCACAAGATGGCTTCATTTTGGCACTTTTCAACTTTTCAACAGTTAAAGAAATTAGGTACTAAGTCTTTGCCTAACCAGTTCTCTAGGATAATATACCTATGTAAAACAGCTGTACCACCTTAAGGGTTTTCCACAGAAGCGTAGCTTACCTTGGCGGGGCCCCGTATAAAAATTGTTTGGGGGCCCTTTATATGTGGGGCGGAGCTAATGTCATGACATCATGACGTCGTGGGGGGAGCCAACGTCATGACGTCATGACGTCATGACGTCGTGGGCGGGGCCAAAAATAAAAATAAAATAAATAAATAGAATAGAATAGAATTAAAATAAACAAACAAACACACCCACACCTCAACCCACCCACCCACCCAAACAACCACAACACAAACCCGTAAATAACTTAAATAATTAAAATAAAGAAATAAATAAAATAAAAATTTAATAAAAATCCACCCACCCACCCAACACACACATAAACCACCCACCCATCCGAAACACAAAACCCTCACTAACCCTCCTGGGGCCGCATGGCAAGGCGCGCTGCCCCCGACTGCAGCCTCCTCCTCCTCTTCCGGAGCCGCTTGCCGCTGCTGCTGTCGCCGCCACCACCGCCGGATCCGGGTGGTGGAGCAAGGTGAGGGGAAGGGAAAGGAGCCAAGGCTTTGCCGCCCCTTTTGGAAAGCGCCGCTGGGGGCAACCGGCCCCCATGGACCCCGCCTTCCTACGCTGCTGGACCGTGGTGGGTCGGCAGCAGCGGACAGGGGGTTCGGCAGCAGCGGACAGCCCGGGCAGGCCTCAACCTGCCTGTGGGAGCTGGGCGGCCCCAGGGGAGGTGCCCTCCTCTGAGGGCCACCATCGGAGCCGCTCCGAAAAGCTGCGGCTCCGACTCTGAATTTTTATTTTTTAAAATTGGAGCCAAAAATGGCTCCAATAAAGTGCGCATGCGCAGAAACTCAATCTGACGCATGCGTAATGCGTCAGATTGAGTTTCTGCGCATGCGCAGTAAATTTTTGCTCCAATTTTTTTTTTTTTTGCCATTGGGGGCCCCCGTAGCCCGGGGCCCCCGTATAATTGATACAGCTGATACGGCGGTAGCTATGCCTCTGGTTTTCCAATTGGAACAGCACAGCTGTAGCTTATTGATGAGGTAACTCCAAGACTTTGCTTAAAAACCCCAAGCCAGGCTGCCAGGCCTTTTTAGGAACTGTGGTAGTACGTCAATATAGGTAAAGGTATTAAATACACATTAAAATACACACAGACACACCACGTCCAAAGGTGAGTCACTTACCCTGGGGAGCAGGCTATAGGGAGCTTCAGGCTAGCAGCTTCTCATCCTCCTCCCCGCTTGGGAGGACAGCAAAGAGGCCATGCATACGCGGCAAGCACTGTAGGCGTGCATCCACACCAAGTGCTTGGTGCGCATGCACAGTGGGGGAAAGGTAAGCCCCCAAAAAGGTGGTCCCCTCCAAAAGCTGGGGCACTGGGGAAAATTACTACCGGTTCTGGCGAACTGGTGAGAACCTGTTACATGCCATCACTGAACCTAGCAGTGTGAAAGCAAGAAATTGCAAGCAGATAAATAGGTACAGCATTGGCGGTGAAGGCAACCGTGTTGGTGCGCGCTGGCGTCTAGTCATACCCACCACAGGTCCAGGGACACCTCTGAGGATGGAGACGAGCCCCCTAGAGTCGGATAGGAGTGGCTTATGCGAGCCAGGGGGGTCGCCTTCTACTCACCGGACCCACGCCTGCCTTGGCCACCTTTTACTTTCGGGACCGAAGGGGAGTGGCCCGCAGGCAGGCGTCCGCCCCGTCCTCGCCTCGCCTTCTTCCCGGGAGGGCGAGCACAAGAGCGCCGCTGTTGTGACTTCCCAGTAGGCGCCTGACCAGCCGGAAGGGGCGGCGGCGCTGGAAAACTTTGTTACAGTATTTCGGAAACTCGCGGAAGGGGAGAAGAAGCAAGCGGCACGCCAGAGAGTCCCGAGGTAAGGTCCGTGCGCTTGGGAGACCGGGATGGGCGAGTCGCGTCGCCACCGGACGGTGTGGTTGGGTGGCTCGTGGTTGTCCCCCCCCCTCCCCCGGCACCGTCTCCGTGTGCCAGATCTGGACGGGGTGTGTGTTTTTTGTGTTTCTGTTTCTGTGCTGACGTACACAGGTCTCCTCTTCCTCGCGAACGCCTTGTTCTTTTCACGCAGAAAAACCCTCTTGTTCTCCTCTTGGTTGTTTTTAATTCGGATCGTCTGCCGTTCTGGAGCTTCTGGCCCACTCCGGCCTCGATCTTGGCGTCACTTTGCTCGGGCAACGCAACTCTGCGCGCTCGCCTTAGTTCTTTCATAACGCCCTGACGCGCGCCCCTAGTTTTGTGAGCTTCCCTGCCTGTGTCTTGGCAGGGGTGACTTGCTGAAAGAAAGAGCCTGGAATTCACGCTGCGTTGCCAGCGTTGTAACTATATATATATATATATATATATTAAAAAGCGTCGTAACTGTTTATTTGGTCCCTAGAAATTGCCAAAAACAGACTGTGTGATTACTTGGCGTTGAGGAAAGAACGCTCGAGGTAGGCTCAGAAGAAGCACTGCTGCTTGCCACGGTCTAGAGCAGGGATGCCCAAACTACGGCCCGTGGGCCAGGTCTGGCCCCTGATGCCACTTCGTCTGGCCCACACCACTCGTCGCTCCCAGGAGCAGAAGCAGAACGTGATTGAGGGAGGCGTGGGCCGGATGAAGTGGCGTTGGGGGTCGGATCTGGTCCACGGACCGTAGTTTTGGGCAGGGATCTGCAAACTTGGCTCTCCAGGTGTTCTTGGACTTCAATTACCAGAAGCCTGCTGATCAGGACTTCTGGGAATTGAACTCCAAGAACATCTGGAGAGCCAAGTTTGCTGATCCCTGGTTTTGGGCATCTATGGTTTAAGCAGACGAAACGGCAGCTTAAAATCTATCTCCTCTTGCAAAACGGATTGCAAAGTGTGTTTTACTACCTCTTCCGGTGGGAGGACCCGTGTGACTGGCCCGCTGAACCACATGACCGGCCCGCTGAACCATGTGATTGGCCCACAGCCCGAAAAGTTCAGGCCCCCCTGTTCTAGAGTTTAGCCCAGGCATGGAAAGATTCCGTGATTGCCTATTGACAGATTAAGCCTCAGTGGCTCTTTCAGTGAGGATGGCCATGGCCTTCCTCCCCCAGTTCCCTCAGCCCCATTGTTTGGGTAAAAATGCTTTCTCTGTTAGGAAAGTTCCTCATTTGGATTACAAACTCTAGAAACCACCACCACCACCACTATGACAGAGATTTTGAAATTTGTACTCCAACAACATTTCCAAGCGCTGTGGGCTGAGGCACAGAAGGATGAATGACAGCTGGCTAGCTCACTTATCCATGATGACTTTGCTGCCAGTTTTATTCTCCTAGGCTTCGTTTGTGATGACTGAGGTGCTGAGATTCGCCCACTGTCTTCCCACATGCCTTACTTTTGGGCTAAGAACCCCTAAGATTCCCCCATCATCCAAGACAGGATTCGCAGGATTCCCCCATCATCCAAAACATGTTCAGATAAATAAACAAAGATGGGCACATCTCCATTTACAGCCAAAGAGCCAGTGCTGTTTGTGTCTGTAGACATTTCTGTGGCCATGTGGCACACATCAGACCACAAAAAACACTATTACCTTCGCACCTGAAGCAGTGCCTATTTATCTATTTGCAATTTCTTGCTTTTGAACTGCTAGGTTGGCAGGAGCTGGGACAGAGATGGGAGCTCACTCTGTCATGCAGTACTTGGGTCTGAAACTGCTGACCTGTTAAACTTCCAGTCAAGTTCAGCATCTTAACCACTAAGCCACCACAGTCCATTTTCACTTAGTAAAAGGTAAAGGTCACCCTTGCTTGGAAGCCAGTCGTATCCAACTCTAGGATTCAGTGCTCATTTCTGTTTCATAGCTGAAGAGCCAGCGTTGTCTGCTTCTGCAGACGTTTCCATGGTCATATGGCAGCCATGACTAGACACCGGAGCAGGACCCTAAATATGCAGTGATCTCTCCATGGGGACTTGTTTTGTGCCTGTCTACCTGTATTATTCTTTGGCACCAGGCATTTATATATTATTTTCCCCTCAGGTCTTCCTTTTTGTTTGACCACTTCGCTCTTGACTCTGTTGTTCTTTCATGTCTTCTAGTGTTCTCAGTATATTTTTGTGTATGTTGTCATGGGAAGACCCCTTTCACTAATGTGTGCAAGATGAAGTAGGCCTGGTATGTTGCAACTCTAAGGTTGTGAGGAGAACAGTGAGGGTGTCTGATTGGTTGTATGCAAATTGGCTGGTGAGAGGAGACCCCTCTTAGTATAAAAATGAACATCGCTGGAGGGTTTTAGAGTTCTGTGGGAAGAATGAGGGAACACAGTTCAGAGAGGGTTCTGTGGTAAAAGGAGGACTGAGGAAAAGAGGTCTGAGAGATTTCTGTGGTAAAAAGAGAAGTCAGAGAGTTCAGAGTTTTTCTGAGGAAAAAAAGAGTTCTGAGGGTTCTGAGTTGAAGAGAGCTCTGAGGAAAAGATAGTTTTGAGGGAACAGTTCTGAGGTAAAAGATTACAGAATCTTTAAGAAGAAGAAGGGAATCTTTACAGAACTAAAGGACTACTTAAATATGTTTTCTCTGTTGGAATTACTCTACTTTTTTACTATGTTATGATACAATAAATCAACGTTGTTTTTTTTTTTTTTAAAGTCTCTTTATTGGGTAAGAGTTAAAGTGCATACAAGCCTCTGAATACGCTACCTATTAAACCTCCTGACAGAAGAAAAACAGCTAAGGGCTATATAGCTGCATTGCCGGCCAGCTCGCCCTCTGGGAGCTTTGGTTGAAGGAGGACTAGAGCATAGGGGGTCGGCTGGTTTCGTGACATATGTGTATATTTTACATTTGTGTATTTGAGTTTGTTTGTTTATTTATTTATTTATTTATTAATCAAATTTATATCCTGCCCTCATAAAAAGACTCAGAACAGCTTATAAGACTAAAAACACAATTAAACGGGCTACAACTGAATCCTGGCAAGACTGAGTGGCTGTGGGTTAGGGGTCCTGTGTTATCTCGGGAACTACCACCTTTGGTTCTGGATGGGGCAGTCCTGCCCCAAACAGACCCGGTACGTAACCTGGGGGTCCTCCTGGACTCACGACTACTGCTCAAAGAGCAGGTGGCAGTCGTGGCCAGGAGGGCCTTTGCACAACTTCGTGTGATTCACCAGTTACGGCCGTTCCTAGACCGGGACTCCTTGTTCATGGTCACACATGCCTTGGTCACCTCCAGACTTGACTATTGTAATGCGCTCTACATGGGGCTGCCCTTGGTGACCATTCGGAGGCTTCAGCTGGTCCAGAATGCAGCTGCACGAGTAGTGTTGGGATGTGGGCGTTATGCCCGTGCCTCACCGCTGCTGAGGGAGCTGCACTGGCTCCCAGTTAGCTTCCGGGTGCAATTCAAGGTGCTTGTTATTACCTTTAAAGCCCTTTATGGTAGTGGTCCAGTTCATGTGGTTCCTCCAGGAGGACATGGAAGTAAAACCCGCATGTGCAAACGTAAAATGGATCCGTGGCTGTCGTAAACATGTTTACAACAGCCGTAGGTGCCTTTATGGCAGTGTTTGTGCATGCGTGCATGCATTTTACCTCCAATTCTGGTAGTGGTGAGGGCAGTGTGGGCCAGATGAAATGACACTGTGGGTCGGGGCCGACTCGTGAGCTGTAGTTTGGCCACCCCGAGTTAAAGGGATTCTCCCCTATTAGGAGGTAGAGTTTAGCAACTGCCTTCAGGCGGAATATACTGGGGGTCCAAAAGAGGTGTCAGGGGGCTGAAAGATATTGCTGACCACACTGTACAGCCTTGTAAAGTTAGCCTGTTGCTGACCTTAAAGACAGTGAAGGCTGTAGAGGATGCTATCCTGTTACTGGAGTAGGAATAATGCATTTCAACTGCGAACCCAGTTTCATTCCTAGATGAAATGTTCTGCTTTTATGTACTGTATATATATTTTACTGCGCAGTAAAATATCTTGGGCTGGCCCTTTTTGGGCAAAGCATAGGAACAGAGGAAAGGAGAAATAATGGCAACTTATTCTTCCACTATGAAGAGTTGGATCAGAGTAGCTTAGCTCAAGTGAAATTTTGCCTAAGCCCCACAAGGATTGGCCTGAGACGCTGCTGAGATGAAGTGTGTCATCTCAGAAGAATAAAGAAAGCCTTTTCAGGAATCATGCTAATAAAAACAGAGTGATGGGTGGGACAATTGCTGGGTCATCTTCTTAGTCATTGATCTGCTGATGCTTCCACAGCAGTTCATCGGGTGCCTCCCCGTGTCTTCCCACATGTCTTCTCACATATCTGACACATTTACTGTATTTACAATTTAACTTCTAGCTCTAGCATTTTCCAATTGTTTTCTATCCCACTCTCCTCTTGTTGTTCTAGCAATCCATTTCCCAATTTCCCTACATTTATTTATATTCAGATTTGTGATGTGCTTTCCCCACCTCTTCCAGTGGATACCAGTCCCTGGTATCTCTCTGCCCCTTCCCAGGTTCAGCCATTTCTTGTATAATGCACTGAATGAGTCTGTGTTCCTGTACACATAATGTTTTATGATACATAACCTATATTGTGGATATGAAGCATCTATTAGGACAGAATATAGAAAGACAGAATAGATTCCTATAAGCAAAGGGGTCAGACAAGGGTATATTTTATCCCCTTATCTGTCCGGTCTGTACGCAGAAAATTTAAGCTGGACTAGATTCAGATGGAGGAGGAATGAAATTTGATGGGAAAACATCAGTAATTTAAGACAGTAATTCACTTGAGAAGGCCTTGATGTTGGGAAAGGTGGAGGACAAAAGAAGAAGGGGGAGGCCAAAAATGAGATGGCTAGATGGTATTGTGGATGCAGTGGGCACAGAGCTGGGTGGGTTGAGGAGGATGGTGGAGGACAGAGGTGCCTGGAGGACAATGGTCCATAGGGTCGCAAAGGGTTGGAATCGACTGTGTGACTGAACAACAACAACAAAATTTAAGACATGCAGATGACACCATCTTATTGGCAGAAAACCACAATGACTTTTAGTGAAAGACAAAAGTGCCAAAGAGGACTGCAGTTGAATATTAAGACAAAAATCATGACTACAGAAGAAGTACACAGCTTTAATGTTGACAATGAAGAAATTGAAACAGTGATTTTGTATACAGCTGTACCTTGCTTAAAGAGCATAATGTGTTCCACAGGATTGCTCTTTAAGAGAGTTTGCTCTTTAAGCGAAACACCATTGAAAGTGACCAATTGTTTGTGTGTGTGTGTGTGTGGGGAATTGCAAACTCCGATTTATTTGTTAAGCAAGTTTTTGGTTGGTTTTATTTGTTAAGCGAAGCAAACTTTCAGAGAAAATTCTGCTCTTTAAGCGAGTTACTCATTAAGCGAGGTGCTCTTTATGCGAGGTTTGACTGTACCTTGGTTCAGTCAAGTATCCAAATGGAGATTGCAGCCAAGAAATCAGAAGAAGACTGTGACTTGGAAGAACAGCAATGAAGAAATTAGAAAAAATTGTGAAGTGTAAGGATGTGTAATCCAAGACCAAAATCAAGATCATCTGTGATTCTACAGTCACTCTTATATTTCTGAATATGATGTACAGGTGTGAAAGCTGGATAGTAAAGAAAGTCGATGGGGGGAAATTGATTTGTTTGAAATATAGTGCTGGATGAGAGCTTTGTGGGTACTTTGGTCTGCTAGAAAGACAAACAAGTGAATTATTTCTGGAGGCAAAATTGGTGAAACTAAGGCTGCCCTTCTTTGGACACACAATGAAAAGGCAAGATTCTCTAGAAAAGACAATAAGGCTGGAAAAAGTTGAAGGTAGCAGGAAAAGAAAAAGACAAAATATGAGATGGATTGTCTCGCTAAAGGAATCTACAGGCTTGAGTTTACAAGGGCTGAGCAAGGCTATTATGGACAGGACATGTGGAAAATCTCTCATTCATAGAGTCACTATAAATTGGAAGCAACTTGATGGCATGTAACACAAAAATATATAATTTGATGAGTCAACGTTGCTCGTTTTTAATAAGCAAAACCTACTCTTAATTTCTTTGTGGGTCCACCACACATCAGATTGTTTGAGACATTTTAACCCTCTTCAAGACTGGGAGAAGAGTTCATTTCAGATGCACTCTGAGAACTCAAAAGATGGCTCATGAAGGCCAGCCCTATGATTGGCAAAGTGAGATGGTTGTATTGTGTAGCAGATGTTGGGAGGCTGCAGTGAAGTTTTGGAAAGCAGAACTGTGTATGCCACTTGGCATTCACTTCACCTCTTGAACTAGGCTGCATTCTTTAAGTAGGATAAGATTCTGTCATGTAGCCAGTGCTGGGGAAAAAAGTTTGACATATACATGCTGTGTGGGAGAGGATGCCATTATTTTTTTCTTTGTTCCAGACAGCAAAATATTCATTTATTGAAAAGAGATCAGTCCATGAAGCCTATGAAAGATGGACCTTTCCCTAAAAGCTGGAATAGTAGTTGTCTTACAAGCAAGGCAAATACTTATACACACATGATTAATATATATCTACCAAGAGATCAGGGGTACCCAAATTATGGCCCATGGGCCGGATCCGGCCCCCAGTGCCTTTCCAGCCACCCTCACCACTTCCAAAAGCAGAAGTAAAACATGCCTGTGCATGCACAAAACACTGTCATAAATGACCCGTGGCTGTTGTAAATGAATTTACGACAGCCACAGGTGCATTTATGGCAGCATTATGCACATGTGTGAGCATGTTTTACTTTCACTTCCAGTGGGAGGAACGATGTGACCGGCCTGCTCAACCATTTGGCCAGCCAGCTGCCCAAAAGGTTTGGGCTCCCCTGCAATAGATAGACAATAGAGATAGGCAATGGAGCACAATAGGTGTGACATGGCCTCAGGAAAGCTGATCATTATCATGAAACACAAATATTTTGTTTCATGTGTAACTACTTTCCTAATGCTACTTAAAATTTTATTTTATTTATTTATTTATTTATTTATTTATTTATCACGCTTGCTATCCCGCCCCAATCAAGCAAGCCTGACTCTGGGCGGCTAACAGCATAGATTTAAAAACATATCCATATAAAAAAAAAATTAAAATTTAAAATTCAACTAAAACAGTATCTGGGGTGTCGAGGGTGGTTATCCCTAGACTAACCACCCCATATGGGATCCCCCATCCCTGGAACCCCACACTTGTCCTGCCAGCCAGGTCTTTAAGCTCTTCCGGAAGGGCAGGAGCTCTGTTCGTAGGCGCAGTTCAGTTGGGAGGAGGTTCCAAAGGGCCGGGGCGAACACGGAGAAGGCCCTCTTCCTGGTGCTAGCGAGGCGAGCCTCCCTAGCCGATGGAACAACAAGAGAGCCCCTCCGATCCGCCCTGGTGGGACGGACTGATGTTCTTAGGGTGACGCGGTCTCTTAGGTATCCTGGCCCACTACCATATAGGGCTTTAAAGGTAATGACCAGCACCTTGAATTGCACCCGGAGACATACTGGCAACCAGTGCAGCTCCCGAAGCAGTGGTGAGGCCCGAGCATAACGCCCGCGTCCCATCACTACCCGGGCTGCCGCATTTTGGACCAGCTGCAGTTTCCGAATGGTCACCAAGGGCAGCCCCATGTAGAGCGCATTACAGTAATCAAGTCTGGATGTGACCAAAGCGTGCGTGACCATGAGCAAGGCGTCCCGGTCTAGGAGCGGGCGTAACTGGCGTATTACACGAAAATGACAAGAAATTGACAGACTAGGTACAGTGATGGCAAACCTTGGCGTTCCAGCTGTTCTTGGACTTGAGTTCCCAGAAGCTCAAGTCTCTGCGAATCCACACGAATGGGTTTATTTGCACGTATGTACCGTAAACTCATTCGTGTGGATTCACAGGGACTTGGTCTTCTGGGAATTCAACAACAGCTGCAGTGCCAGAGTTCGCCGTCTCGGGACTAGGAGATTGCTTGCCAAATGAAACCTGGCAAGTGCTGACTCATCCGTGATCCTGGATGTGTTAAGTGGCTGCTTATGTAAACAGAACTATGATGGAGGGGGAGAAAGACTCTTGGATACAATGTACCAGTTTTGTGTTTGCTTTGGCTGCAGGCCCAGGGAAGCAATTTACACTCTCAGGCACCAATAGTGGTTCAGATTGGTGATTAACTATTGATCTCTTTTTAATAAATGAAATTACCGTACAGTATATGCCGGCGTACAAGATAACTGGGCGTATAAGACGACCCTCCAACATTTCCACTCAAAATATAGAGTTTGTTATATACTCGCTGTATAAGACTACCCCCTCTTCCGCACACCTTCCACACACCAAATAAAACGTAAAAGAACATCAGATTTGATTTCAACATGTTAATTTATATTCAAATGCTTATGACATGCAGAAAAATTGTCACAAGGCTGTATGTTATATCACACATGTACAGTAAAAATAAAACAATGCAAGTTTATTAAACGTAATTCACCAAAGACAATTCACTAAAGCTGAATGGAACAATAAACCTATGGGAGCTGCCATGCTGTTTGTTTTCTAATCTGTTAACCAAACTGGAACTGTCAATGATAGAAGGAAGGTAACAAATAGAGGGAGAGAGCAAGTGCCAGGCAAGTCCTTAGCAAGTTTGCTGGCGTGACAGTTTCCCTTTAAAAGCCTTCAAACTCCTGTTTGTCATCTGATATTAAAAGTTGTTATCCGATCCATCCCATAGGACCTTAACATTATTCGATGCAATTCTCCTCCCCAGATTGCTTAACGTTATGCAAAGTTAACGTTATCCGAGGTAAACGTTATCCAAGATAAACGTTATCTGAGGTATTACTGTATTTTATTCAACTGAAGTGCACCCGGCGTACAAGATGCCCCCACCCCCACCCCACTTGGAGGCATGTTTTTCAGGGGTAAAAAGTCAACTTATACCTCAGCATATATGGTATGTTTCTTTTGCTCTTGTCTCTATTATGGAATAAATTGTGTTGAGTTTTCTTTAATTTATTTTTTAATTTTGGGCTATAATTTATTTGAGTTATAATTCACTTATTTGACTTACAAAGTGATTTCTTCTTGTCTCATCTTTGAACAACTTTTAAAATAATTATTGTTTCATAGCTGCCATGGCCCCTTAGGCTGACATAGACGATCACACATGCCAGAAACTGGGGGGGGGGGGGGGAGTGATGTAAGTGGAATTGCTACCAAATACTAGCCCCTGCCAGCTGAATAAAAAGCAGTGAATGCCCATGAAAAATGATCTGGCTTATGTGCAGTTAGACGTATGTTGTGTATTTGATGGGAAATGCATCAAATTCAGCTGTGCCAACTCTGACAAAAACCATGAGGCAAATTGCAGTGTAGTCGTACCTCAAAATTCTAAATGAAAGAACCTTTCTTGCAAATTGGGTTAGCTGCAGAAAACTCTTCTCTGCAGACGTACTCTCTACCTAAATGGCTGAAGAAATAAGGTTCAATATTTTATTAACAGGCGTAGACCATCAGCCTTAGGTTTGGAACAAGTCTTATCAAACATAAAATCAGAGTGAAACTAGCACTGGGGCAGCTGCCTTTCTGAACAGGAACCTTAGATGAAACTAAGCCTAGCAATGCTACAAAACTAAGGCTTACACTTTTCCCCCAGGCAAGATACATTTAGGTGTCTCTCCATCTGGTTGCGCTTCCAGAATAGAGAGCTATGGGGTTTGTAGTCCAAAAATTCCAAATGACACATATCTAACCACCATTTTCTGTTTGAAGCAAGATTTGGGAGAGGGAGAAAAAAGCGGAACAACCAGACCAGTTCAGACTGTGTCTAAGGAGCATAGAGATTTATGTGGCGTGGTGTTAAATCCCCCAGGTCACATGCTTCCCTAGCATTTGCCCTACAGCTGTTGAGTAGCTGAAGAAGGAGGTGAAACTAATGAGGAACATGGCTTAACTTTTTTTTATTCTGATTAGTTCCAGTTTGGCTTATTTTCTCCCCAGTTAACATCTTTGTTCTTGGAAGAGACCAGATGTGTACTTAGGGCCAGATGTGTACTAAGGGCCATTGACCAAGCTAGCTAGGGTTTTACAACTTGGCAAGAAAAACAATTTTTTCAAGCTTTCTGGGCTACCCATAGGTGACTACACTGAAATTTGAGGTTGCTAAACTTTTTCCTATTCCTTCACAGTAGAAATTTGTGACAGAACAGTGGAAAAAAGATTAGCTATTAAATTTCAAAAGGAAGACTGCAGTGTTGCCATAGCCTCGCCCCATACTGAAAACATGCCTTTCCTCTTAAAATATGTTTTGAACGAACTTGTGTCAATCACGCCCTGCTCAGAACTTTTTATTTCATGCTAAATGTGGCATCCTGGCTTGCTTAAGATTGACTGGGGTTCTTTTGTTGTTGCCATTTTAAAACCTCTGTGTTCTAATTAGGAAGGAATCAAACTTTGAGCCCTCTAGCGATAACTTTCCATTTGAGAAGTCCAGCTTATTTTTCTGTCTCTTTCTGTATTGAGAGTCAGAAGTTGTCAGCAGTTGAGAGAGCTGAGAGCTGTTGAGTGGAGATTTACAGGGTAAGATCCCTGAGGCAAAAAGTGAGATGCTGACCTCATGTACAGGACCGGTTGGACTGGCAGGTAGTGGTGTAGAATAGTCAGCCACACCTAAAGGGAGCAAGTCAGTTTATGGTTGCCAGACAGGCACATGCAGCTCTGTTCTTCCAAAGAAGAGCAGGGCCAGCGATTTGGGAGAAGGGTGATCCTTTACACATTGCCAGGAGGATTTGAAAACCCTGAAGAAGGTAATGACTTGCAGAATATTGCAGAAAACAATTCATACATATAGTCGCAAAATTAAATTACTGTATTACTGGTGCATCTCACTAGAGAGGAGAGGATTGCAACCAGATGTATTTCTCCTGTCTTTCTGTCCCACATGTCTGTGAGATTTATGCCCACTTTATTACTATGAGGTTAGGGCTGAACTCTCGGTTCATCATCATCTGCTTGGTTACTCATACTTCTCCACTTGCAGCTATCAGTTGGATGGGATCAGGCCCATGTGATTGATCCTGCTCACATAGCTATCTGTAACAGTGACAAAGCTATGTGCCTGCACTTTCAGTCTTGTGACATGGACCACAAATTGCACAGTATCTTATGATTGTATTTCTCAGAGGTATTCACAACTGTTTGCACTTTTAAAAATGCCTAGGCTTTATGATAATCCATGGATATGTACCTGCAAAGGGGATAGATTCCTTTATAGAGTTTCCTTTAAATGCCTTAACAACTAAGTTAAACAATCCTGCATAGGAAACCAATCTTTGTTCTATATAAGAGAATACAAACCTGCTCCAGTTTCCAGTTCAGTATATTTATCACAGAATCAAGCAGAATGATATTTAGAAATAGCCAGTTGTCTTTGGAACAAATTAATTCATGGTCTAATTTGAGATTAAGAGCCAGCCTGACCTGCGTTATAGAGACCTGGGCAGGTGAAGAAGGTGGGATGGCTCTCCATGCTTTGTCTGCTTGGGCATAACACCCAGCATTAGGTTTGGACTGGAGGTGTATGCATGGGGATGTGTGTGTTACCATTGTTTACAGAGAATTATTGAAGATCTTCAGGCTCTTTGGCCTCTCAAAACAAGGTGTAGTAGTGATTTCCCTGCCTGTGGGTCTTAGGGCTAGTTTGGGGATTCTGCTGGTATAGTCTTCTCCTTGTCATCCAGTGGTCTCCCTGTTTGAGCTGGCGGACTTTGGTTCTTGGATAGCATGGCATCCTTGGACCTATCCAAGCATATCATTGGCCTCACTCGTGGTGGGACATAAGCTGGACCTGGTCTTTTCAATGGGGTAAGAAGAAGGTGTACCAAGGGTTAGACTAGATTGTGCTTACATTTTGGTCAGACCACCACCTGCTAAAATTTGGCCTTTTCATGGCATGTCCCCCTGTGGGGAGCAGCAACCAATTAAGATAATCTGCTCTCAAGGTTACTGGATCCTATTGGCTTCCAGGAAGCCTTGAGGGGGTTTCCAGTCAATCTTATTGGCTGTCCTATCAAATCTAACTCACCAAATGGTCATTGGTTGCAACTCGTATCTGAGAATGCATTTTTTTCCTGAAGCAGGAAAAACGCCATTGGCGTGAATTTGTTTAAGGTGGATCCCAGCTTGCCATGAAGTGACCCTCACATTATGATCACGGAGCCATCTCCTTCAGCACACAGGAAATGAGACATGCAAGGTTTACCCCCGGGACTGTAATGGACTGCCACAGCCTTGAGGATATGGACAAGGTGTGCCTTCACAGCCCATCCATCTGGCATGGCCTCTTCCGCCTCCATGACAGTTGGGAATCAGAATGGTTTCTTCTCCACTCATTTTGCCATTGGGCCCAATATGATGGTTTCCAGTGGCATTTTCTCAACTGAAGGGACCATCACCCCACCTAAAGGGCTCATCCGCCTGTAGCTGTTGGCCCATTTAGGGAGTCAGGTTATTTACAGCTGCCCACCACTCAGCGTTGAGTCACTGGTTGTATGGTCTACTCCATTATCATAGCGGGATGTCCAGCCATCAAATGGTATGCAGAGGTGGTCCAGGTGGTTGACACAATCTTTTCCAAATGTCCTCTCTGATGCAGAGCTTGAGCTTCCGTATGGTTTATGGAGGAACTTTGAGTGATGAAGCAATTGAGAAGAAAGCTAGAGAGGATTTAGAGATGGGCTTGTCCGTCAAGAATTTGGCCACTGTAAAAGAGGTATGTAATAAGCATCAGCAAGTCTCTAGAATGATAAGGAGGGCCCATAATATCTGGTGCAATAGTGAGGCCAATAACCAGCAACCAGAACTTTACCAGATAGTTTGTGTTCTCACCTAATTTGGGATTGCTGAATGGACAGCAATTGAAGGTGGGCGCTCTTATGAACAACTAGTTGACCATTTTAGAATGAAGATTGAGGTCATTCAGCTGGACTGGACTTCTACACAATAGATTACATTGAGATGTCCAGTGCTGTGCCTTGTCCTGTATTATTGGATCAGTTTCAGTCTTCATCCAAAGAAATTGACAGGGTGCTTCCATGCCCCAAGACCAACTCTTCCTCTCTCAATCTTTGCCTGGCCTGGCTCCTGAAATTGGGTGGGAGTCATCTTTGGAATGGGCCTGGAGCATCATAAATCCTTCTATATGGGAAGGTAGTTTACCTTCCAGTTTGAAAGAAACTATAATTAGGTCCATTTTTAAAAATTGAATTTATTGGCTGATGATGTAAATTACAGGAGTACTGTATTGCCAATGTACCATTCTTAGATAAACCAATTGAGAAAGTGGTGGCAGATCAGCTGCATACTTGCAGCTCCCCCGGTGGCTTAGTGGTTAAGACACTGAGCTGGAGACTGGAAAGTTGGGTTTCAATACCCAAGAGCTGTACTTGAGGACATGAAAGGAGCCTCATTCGGGCATCCCCTGAGTGGAGTTTCTCCAGCAAAAATCCTTTCAACCCAAAGTAATCTCTGACAAGAAATTATTATTCGCTGCAGACCTTTCTGGATGAAACAAACTCCCCATCCTTTCCAGGCTTGGTTTAGACCACAATGTGGCACCGAGACAACATTGTTCACACTGCATGATATGTTTCTCTGTTATGATAAACCAGTCAAGGGAATATGACCCTGTTGGTCCTCCACAACCTCTCAGCTGCCTTCAGTACTGTCAACCATGGTATTCTTATGGACCAGCTGTCAAGATTGGGGGTTGTGGGGTGTGTGTGTGTGTCTAGCCTTGAACTGGTACTTGTCCCTTCTTGATGATTGGTTCCAGAGGGTTCAACTTGAGGAGGCTTTTTCAACACTATAAGTCCTCATTTGTACTGAAATTAAATATTATTTGAGAAAACATCTGGAAGATAGTTGAGCAGCATTGTGCTCCTGGTTGGTAGTCAACCTTCTGTTGATTGCCAGCCTCATTGCATCACTTTTCATGAGTGACTTCATAAGTTCCCCATATCTTTTGGAGTTGAGGAAACATTCTAACATCTAGTGAATAAACAGCTGACAAATAATGAGTTTTGACTGCACCTTAAAACACTTGTTTCTAGATTCAATATAAAGATACTGTAGTTCCTTTTCACTGCCACATACATTTAGGCAGATGTGGCAGCTGGTAGGCCAACAAGTTGGCAGTTCAAGACCCAGGCACTCCATGACAGAATGAGCGCCTGTCTCTGTCCCAGGATTGAGCACCTGTCTCTGCTCTTGGGGACATGAAAGGAGCCTCATTAGGGCATCCCCTGAGCAGATTTTCTCCAGCAAAAATTCTTTCAACCCAGAATACTGTAATTATTATAGATCAATTTTCACAGTCTTTTGTCAGATGGCAAAGCAAAATGGATGGAAAACAAGAGCTCCATTACAAAATTCAAAACATTGGTACCTGGCTCTCCTGAGGGTATTCTCCAGGCTCTGGTTTCCTGAGTTTCATTTCAGGGAGCCCTATAAAGAACTGACACACTTCTTATTAAGTGAATCTCTGTCAAGGTACGTCTGGACCCTGATGAGAACAATATCCCTTATAAGGCACAACAGACACTTATCCTCTACCTTTGTGACCCCCGATTCTAGATTCTCTCAAAAATCCTCAGAAAATCCCAGCACACATTCACAAGTTGATCTACAGGTGCACACCCTTCTAACACTTATTGAGAGGCAGCAAACACAACAAAGTTACTTTCCCCCCATTTATTTAACTACATGAGTAAATATGAGTAAATGCAAGCATATATGGCTTATCAATACAAGTTTTATGAAGATGACAAAATATAAATCTTAAATTGATGACAAAAACTGTTAGAAAGTACTGTAACTTATATCAGTAATTAACTGAGTAATTTTAAGTAACTATGAGCATTTGATTACTTCATAGTTAGATTTTGTAAAACAACAGGCAGAATTACTCAAAAGAGCTTGTTACTTATGTTAATGAATAATGCAAACATAATCTTACATACTTTGGCAAGGATATATGAGTTTATGAAGTACAGTATTTACTAATTTCATAAAATGTAACTGAGTAACTTAATACTTTTATAACAAAATAGATATGACTAAATATTGTAGCAAGGATATATGAACTTATAGTGCAGTTAATTTCATAAAGGTGTTACAAAGTGATGTAATATTTCTATGGCATCAAAACTGAAGCAATTCATATTCTTTGTAATTAAAGTAAACAAGGGGAAAACTATGATTCCTTCAATGTAAAGAACTATTACATTGGGGTGTGTGTGTGTGTGTGTGTGTGTGTGTGTGTGTGTGTGTGTGTGTGTGTGTGTGTGTGTGTGTGTGTGTGTGTGTGTGTGTGTGTGTGTGTGTGTGTGTGTGTTCTCCCTTGCTCAAAAGCCAGTTGTATCCAACTCCAGGGTTCTGTGCTCATTTGTTTATAGTCAACGAGCCAGCATTGTCTGCATTTGCAGATGTTTCTGTGGGCATATTGCAGGCATGACTAGATACCGGCATGCACGGAACGCTGTTTACCTTCCCACCGAAGTGGTCCCTATTTATCTACTTGCAATTTCTTGCTTTCAAACTGCTAAGTTGGCAGGAACTGGGACAGAGATGGGAGCTCATTCCGTTGTGCAGTACTCGGGTATCGAACTGCTTACCTGCCACCTTCTAGCTAGCGTCTTAACCACTTGGGCCATTACATTGAGGCATGCTTTAATGTTTCAGGGTTAATTAAAAAAAAGTAGAATACTTATGCTTTTTATGTCTTATTGAATCTAAAGGTGCTTACCATATTACTAAGAAAGAGATGAAAATAATATTATTCAAGACACTTCCACTTTTTCTGTAATGGGGCTCATCTCTTCTATCAAAAGATGGAAGAGAACAGAAAGCAATATAATAATTTCTAAGTCAGAACAGGTCAATTTTATACTCTTAAAGTTAAACACATAACATTTTAAACTGTAAAGAGAGCATTTTTAGTTCAGTTTAAATGAGGCAGAATGAAACAGTTCAGTAAAAAGTAAACAGAATGGACAAATGAATTAAAAATCACAGCTTATCATGTTGTTTATATTATCTCATCCTTACTGGCAGCATACCTAGAAGGAGGACAGCTTCTTTTGTGTTTTAGGCAGTCTTGGTCGAAAGGCAAGAGTGTCAAGTTTATGCTGTGAGTAGCCTGCTTTTAAATCTTTTAAAAGGATGATGTAGAGGACTCCTCCCCCCTCCCAATAGATTGAAGTTGAACCTAGAAAAGATGGTGAGCCTTTTGTTTAACCTGACTTGATTTGATTTTGGACTCTGAACTGAGATACGATTACTATTTGGCCTGTTACCTGGTTGCCATGGGTCTTAGTATTGGCGGAGTCTGCCACTGCCCATGCCCTGATAAGTCTGTGCAGCCACAATGACGCCACCCATGTGTGAGAGGTATCAATGAGAAGAGATCTGGACGTTTATGGGGAAGAAAGCCAGAGGAGGGGGAAATGAAATTGAGCATCATTGAAGAGGATGTGGCAGACAGAATAAACCACTGAACAAGACACACTATTTTGTTGCAGGTCTAACTTAAGTTCATATGCTTTTTCCTCTTGGGTGTGTACTTTTGGTTAGACTAGTTCAATATTAACAAAACACATCTGTTTCCTATGGACTTATGAGTTTGATTGTTAGCTTAAATGTCATGTATGGATGCATATTTGATTGTGCATGGTCCGTGCCCTTCCTTAGTGGACTACATCTTCCCCATCTGAGTTACCACCTCCTCTGGCTTTCTTCCTCATCTCCTCCATTCAAAAATCAAGACAACATCCCCTCTATGCTTTATTTTTCTACATGTGCAAACCTTCAGAGATCTCTTCTCATTGAACTGGACATATTAATTAGGAGCATCAACTGTAAAACATTTGTTGATTATAGAACCAAAACAAACGTATGTTCTCTGGCAAGTATGTTAAGTGACATCAGCTCTTTGCCAAGAGTTTAGAGTTGTGTGCCAAGCCATTACAGAATGAAGTGCTAGCTTCTTTTAAGGACTTTTTTGAGGGACTTTCCCAAACCATTTTAGTATTTGAAAAAGTCACATTTTGCACTACAACTCATGGAACTTCTCAGCCAATGTGGTCTCTAGGCATGCAAAGTCGGGAAATCTGAGAATTATACTTCAAAAAATATAACTTTGTCCAACTCTGATACAATATGTGGCTTCCAAAAGGTAGAAGAAATATTGTGAACGGTAACGTTTCCCAATTTGTTGAGGAAAAAATAACAATAGTAAAATATAATTATTAAAATTAAAAAATATTTTGCAGATATGATATCAAACAGCATTATTTTGGAATAATGGCCTTTTGGGCCAACAAATACAAACTGGTTGCTACAAGTAGACTACTTCTGATCAGTCCTTGATTGCTGCTTCTGTGTAGCAGTTATCTAAAATTCACCTTCACAAAGCCCCATTTTCTTAAATTCACCTTAGTTCTGCCAACTCTAGTCCATAGTTTATCAATGTCTTCCAGGTGACCCAGTTCTCTGTGTGAATAGGTGAATTGGTGAAGAGAGAGAGAGAGAGATTGATTGATTGATTGATTGATGATTGATTGATTGATTGAGATTATTATTTTTTAAACCCCTTTCTCTTAATTGCAATCTGGGATGGGTAAAATGGTAGCCAAAGAGTAGCTGTGGAGTTGATACAGTTGCTTTGAGCCTTTCTCTATTAACTTTATTTCTTTCCATTTCTAACAGTGCAGTGCCTGCTAGATAATAGATTTTATCAACTGGAATTGACTCATGGCTCTGCAACAGTTCTGCTGGGTTCATTGAATGCTAAATTAATTTTTTTTTTGTGCATGGGCTAAACTAGGGGTTCTCAAACTATGACCTGTGGACTGGCCCCAGCCCGCAGCACCGTTCCATGTTGCCTGCTGCTGCCGCTGTCCCTGCCACCACCGGAAATGGACGTGTTTGTGACAGCTGTAAATGCACCTGCAGTTGCCATAAATGCACAATAATTGTGCCCGCAGCTGTCATAAATGCATTTATGATGGCCGCGGATGCATTTTGCGGAGCATTTACAGCAGGGGAACCACCAGTCTGGCCTGCTCAGCTGTCTGAGGGGAGTGATCTGGCTCACGGATTTAAAAGGTTGAGAATCCCTGGGCTAAACTATACCACACTGGGCTAGCACATTTCCCTGCAGAGTATGACAGAGCTAAGGCTGTAATTCTTACCATCTGTCCTCATGTGCCACATTTTTTACCCAGTAGTTTTCAAAGAATACTGTTCTTTGCAGAGACCATTTGCTTTGACAGCTCTTCTTTTTAAAAATTTTTAAATAATTTTTTAAAATAACATACAAACAAAACTATAACAAAAAAATAAACAATATAACAAGAAAATAAAAAAGGAAATAAAAAAGAATACCAACAAAATACATATTTGACACTCTATTACTAAATTACTTTATAACACAGTCAAAACATTTTACTATCTTTTAAAACTCATCAATATTCAATACAAAATGTATCTCATAATACACACCCAGTGAAATGTACATTGCCCTGGAGGGTGCAGAGTATCACAGTATTCTTTCACAATTTCAAAAAAATCATTTGATCTGGTGCTAGCTTAACCCCTTCACCTCTAATCAATGTAGATTCCACAAATGGTTGTCAAAATTTTCCAGAATTTGTTTTCATTAATGATACCTTTTTAAAAATTTATTTCCCATGTTACTTATCATTCAAAGCGAGTTCCTACATTTCCTTGTACCAATCTTCAATTCTTAAAATCACATAATTTCCCCAATTTCTACCTGTTATCAATAGAGGTATTATTGATTAGCTCTTTTTTATCCTCATCTATATTTATGTTATCCATGTCTGTCAACAAAATGGTACTTGACCCCAGCTTAAGTCCCATCCCCATAATTCTTGAGGTTTCTTCCTCTATTTCCTCCCCAAAATCTTTTACCACATTACAACTCCACCCACAATGCTTCTTATAGGTCAATGTACTATCCAAAGTATCACTTAGGTATTTGGGGCAAAGCAGGAATGTAGTTGAAGGCTCTTCCAGGTAGTATGAAGCTTATGAGATGCCTGCTTGCTTCTCAGCTGGAAGGCACATTTAGGTAAAGGCTCAAAAGCCAGTCATATGATGGTGAACCATGGCACTCCAGGTGTTCTGGAACTTCAATTCCCATAAGCCCTGGTCAGCAGGAGTGCTGATTTGGGCTTCTGGTAATTGAAGTCCAAGAACACCTGGAGTGCCAAGGTTCACCATCACTGCTAGGGTGTGGTGCTTAACTCTATTTACAGCCAAAGAGCCAGTGTCGTCAACATCTGCAGATGTTTCTATGGTCATGTGGCAAGCATGACTAGACACTGGAGTGCACAGAATGCTATTACCTTCCCACCAAAGTGGTACCTATTATCTACTTGTGATTTCTTGCTTTCAAACTGCTAGATTGGCAGGAGCTGGGACAGAGACGGGATCTCACTTCATTGTGCAGCACTCAGGTCTTGAACTACTGACCTGCCGACCTTCCAGGCATTTAGTTCAGCAGTAGGATTAATGAGATTTAATTTAAATTGGCATAAATAAAACTGTTGGTGCTTTGGTTATTCCTGGTGTGGATATTAAACAAAACAGAGTCAATGTGCGGCCCTAGGAAAGACCATTCTTTTGAGTCCTCCATCAGCTGCATTGTCCTGGAAAGTTAACCCCAAAAATGTGATTCTATAAAAGGGTTCCTATTAGATTACTTGTAATCCTTGGTTAAATCATAGAATTTTTGCAGTAGTATTTGATGCTGAATAGTTCCATAGATAGCAAAAAGATCAACAAAAGCTGCTCCATTGTTCCCCACCCACCCCAGTTCTTTATTCCTAAGCCATCCTCAATGTGTTGTTTACTGCAGGATTTGAAGCGCACAATTCTTCCCATGTCTAAAGCCAGCCTGTTGTAACCAGGCACTTGTCATATACGTACAATACAGTACTGTATAAGGTTTTTTCCTTGATTCCCAGACTCCAAATATCTTCTGAGAAAAAAAGTTTGTCTTTAAATGTAGTTAAGGCCAAGGACGTGTAATATGTTGTCTTGTTATGAACTGAGGAATACAGGAAAGCCTTACTGTTAATCTATTCTTAGCAAGAGGATTCAATGCCAAAACTCTATTCTGCAAGTGAAATATGTTCTCTATGCAATATATCTCCAGCAATAAGTTTGGAAAAGTTACTTTTTGGATGTGTAAGTCCCAGACTCTCCCAGCCAGCACGCCCACCGGTTTTCTAGCCCCTAGGATTCTGGAAGTTGTTCTCAAAAAGGCACATCTGGTTCTATCATCTGGGACCCCATCCACCACAAGCCAGATATGCAAGCCAGTTGGCAGTGGCTCAGCAGTAGCAAGAAAGGAAAGCAGCCTTTCAGATCTTGTTATGTCCTTGCATGTTCCTGGACTGAGCAATCATTCAACCAACTAACTGTACAAATCTTAGCAGCAGGTTTTTGTTTCTCTCAGAAGCAGGAGGGTACTGCGGATGCAACGGAGAATTAGGAGAATTGTCCTTCTGGCCAAGTTGTTGGTACATGCTATCAAGTCACTTCTGACTTGTGGTGACCCTATAAATGAGTAACCTCCCAAATGCCTTGTCCTCAACAGTCCAGCCCAGCTCTTATAAAGAGGTACACAGAAAGAACCTCCTAGAAGATTGTGGTATTTTTGAACCACAATTGGGTGTACACCTAGCAATGGTCTACATCACTGGGGCTGAAGGAGAGTTCGGGAACAAACTGCGTGGCCGCGTGGTCCCCCCCCCCCCGAGGGCCCCAGCCCCAGTGATCCATCCCCAAGCCAACCTGATCTCCCTCCTGTTCACTTTCCTCTTTGGAAAGGGAACAGGGCTTTTTTAAAAAACTATTTTTCACTTTTATTTTTCACTATTTTTTCACATCTATTTTCCTCTATTCTATTCCTCTATTCTATTTTATTTTATTTTTTAAAATTACTTTGGCTCCACCCATGACATCATGATGTTGGCTCTGCCAACAATGTCATGACACCATGACATTGGCTCCACCCATGACATCGGCTCCGCCCACAGTGTGGTAGTAAAAATTTGACAGCCCACCACATGTATACAGTACAGTACCGTATTTGCTGGGGTATAAGATGACTTTTCATCCCTGAAAAACATGCCTCCAAGTGGGTGTGGGTGTGTGTCTTGTACGCTGGGTACACTTCAGTTGAATAAAATACAGTAATACCTCGGATAACATTTACCTTGGATAACGTTTAGCTCGCATAATGTTAAGCAATCTGGGGAGGAGAATTGCATCGAATAACGATAAGGTCCTATGGGATGGATCGGATAACAACTTTTAATATCAGATGACGAACAGGAGTTAGAAGGCTTTTAAAGGGAAACTGTCACGCCAGCAAACTTGGTAGGGACTTGCCTGGCACTTGCTCTCTCTCTCTATTTGTTATCTTCCTTCCTATCATTGACAGTTCCAGTTTGGTTAACAGATTAGAAAACAAACAGCATGGCAGTTGCCATAGGTTTATTGTTCCATTCAGCTTTAGTGAATTGTCTTTGGTGAATTACGTTTAATAAACTTGCACTGTTTTATGTTTACTGTACATGTCTGATAACATACAGCCTTGTGACAGTTTTTCTGCATGTCATAAGCATTTGAATATAAATGAACATGTTGAAATCAAATCTGATGTTCTTTTACGTTTTATTTGGTGTGTGGAAGGTGTGCGGAAGAGGGGGTAGTCTTATACGGCGAGTATATAACAAACTCTATATTTTGAGTGGAAATGTTGGGGGGTCGTCTTATACGCCCAGTCATCTTGTACGCCAGCAAATACGGTATGTAGAATTGACAGGCACCATAATGATTTCTTAAAAGCATGCATATGATTCAGACCTCTTCTCTAGAACATTACTGAAATTTTGATTTTATCCCTTCTAGTTACCTATGAAATGTATGCACTTTGCGGAAAGGAATGTTTACCTCTTTTTTCTAGTCCAAGTACCAGCTGAAGTTGATAGTAGCCCAGCTGTGTATTTGCATGCTGGTATGTTGGTGAAGAGAAAATACTGTTTCCAGAAAATAGGGATGAGTTAAAATACCCTCCTTTCTCTGTACTGCTAATACTGTACACTTATACTTTGTCTCTTGGTGGTGATTAAACATTCTAATGGATTCATTACTAACTTTAATTCTGACTTGTAGATGATAATTTAAGTTGCACTTTGTTATGATCTTAAGAGATGTAAATGCCAAGATTGCATGCTGGGCAACACACACACATATATATTGTAGGATAGCACTAGTAAGATCAGCCAAATAAATCACTCTGCCTGGTACAAGAAGAGATTGTTGGACAAATATCAAATAAAATAAAAATGCTTACAGCCCCTGGAACAGATCATGGGAATAGTGAGTTGCAAGTCACTGTTCTGCGACAGTGAGTTATTTTCTTGGACAATGAGAGCATAATGAAAGTACCTGTACAGTACTGTAAAAACTTCTAGGGCCTCTTTGTTGAATGAAAATCATGTTCTGAACGTGGTGACTCTTCTGCAGAGGGGAGAAACCAGCTTACCACTACTGCATATCTCTCTTTACAGATGATAGTAGTGTGGTAAAGGTAAAGATTTCCCTTGCTCGAAAGCCAGTCGTATCTGATTCTAGGGTTCAGTGCTCATCTCTATTTCATAGTTGAAGAGCCAGCGCTGTCTGCTTCTTCAGACATTTCCATGGTCATGTGGCAGTCATGACTAGACATCAGACCGCACGGAATGCTGTTACCTTCCCACTGAAGTGGTCCCTATTTATCTACTTGCAATTTCTTGCTTTCAAACTGCTAGGTTGCCAGCAGAATAGTGTGGTACAGTGCCTAAATAAAAAAGCATGGGTCTCCCTTGCCATTATGCTCAGATGCTTTAAAATGTTTGCAGCTTGACGACAGTCCTATTGGTTTATATTATATTGTTCTGTCTAGAACTAGTTGCTTTTGCTTGTCTGTGGGAGATGGTACATATTGTGTTCTGTGAACAATTGCTATATTGAGAAGAACAACAAGGGAGGTTTGTAGTGGGCAAACTCTGAAATGCATAGCAACATTTTTGAAGGAATGATGATAATGATGATGCAGATGAAAATATGAAACTAAAAGTTACTGACTTTATTGCATCCATGCTGCCATACTGGCAATGTGAATTGTGTGAATCCTTGTCAGTTTAGTTTTAATTTAGTCAACCAATTTTTCCTGAAACAAGTTTATTTTAAACAACATTATTTGCTGTTTTTTAAGGACAGACAAAAGTTGTTTTCATTTTTTATGCATTGTCTACTCTGCACACATCATTTGTAAACATTTTTACAAGCAATCTCCTCCTGTATGCAATTTGTAGAAATACAAGCCTTTTGTCTTTGTCAAAAAGCACACATTTATACTGTATTTAATGTTTGTATGTATTGCAAAATCCAAGTGTGAGTTTTGTATAATATGCTTTTGGCTTTCCATGTTGGCATGGGAGGAATAAATTAGATGCATTAGCACGAAAATTTAGCCTTAACAAGATTCTCTCCCATCATTTAGTCCTCTGATATCCACTGGGCTCCTGTTCCATAATTCTGCTCTAGCAACAGTCCCTTGTGTGTGTGTGAAAATATATTTGAGGAACCTGCATGAGGAGATACCTTCTACTGTACTGTATCTCATTAGTTTGAATGATTGCTTTCCATGATGTTAGGGTAGAACTAAGTTGGCTGAGTGTTCTCCTCCTCAATTATTTAGCAGGATTCGGCCCATTATCTCTTGTAACTTGAGAATGTCTGCAAGGTTACCCTTTCCTGCTTCACGAAGTATCAACGTGAGAACCCAGGTCATAATGGAAGAACCCACAGTATGGTGCCTTTCATTAACAGTCCCATCAGAATTTATTTAATTATTATTATTATTATTATTATTATTATTATTATTATTATTATTATTATTATTATTATTATTATTATTATTATTATTATTATTATTATTATTATTATTATTAAGACTTGTATAACAATAATAACAATAATAATAATAACTAGTGTTTAACTCCTGTGAAACATGACTTTTGTATGCCAAGGAGTTGTGCTACAGCAAGTCCCATCCATGTAAATAACATAAAAGGAAAGGAGCCAGTGGAAGAGCCGTTTGTTTCACTTGATTGCAGACCAAATTGGATTAATACAGTTTGTAGAGACTAAATTGTGAGATTTTCTTGGTTGGCCAGAGTTTAAGTTGAGTGTAAATTAAAAATACGTATTCATTTGTCTGTTTGCATATACAAATACACATATGTCTGTTGACCAAAGTACGGGTGTGTTTTCAGGTCTGCTGGTGAACAAATATAGGCAGAAACGCTTTTAGATTCCTTAAGAATATTGATGCGGAACCATTTGCTGTGGTTTCTTTCAGTTGTCATTGTTCTGAAACACAACTGGCATGCCTCTAAGACTCAAAACTAGCTACTCATTGAGCTGCTATTTAAACATTAGAAAGTGCTAGATACAGTATTGAGAGGAGGCAGATCTCTGGACCCTGGGTGGCTATTCATTTTGTCATTCCCCATTCGTCGTCTTCTTCTGGGTCTAGGCCAGATGTGAAATTGGCAAAATGAAGGCACTTTTTGGTGAGTCTATTCCACAGTTCCTTTCACTGACCTAATGTAAGAAAGATTAGCTGATAACACAAGGTTGCGCTTACCAGAGAATGCCGGTTGTGGTTCAGAAATACAGTAACACCTCGGATAACGTTTACCTCGGATAACGCTGAAATCGCATAACGTTAAGTAATCTGGGGAGGAGAATTGGATCGAATAACGTCAAGGTCCAATGGGATGGATCGGATAACAACCGCTAAAGCCTGTGCGGCTACAATGTATCTCTATGGAGCTTTAACGTTATCCGATCCATCCCATAGGATTTTAACATGCATCGGATAACACTAAAAATCGGATAACACCAAGACTTGTGGAACTAAGTCTTAGCGTTATCCGAGGTATTACTGTACCACAATCTTCAAGGAAGCTCTTTCTATGTACCAGTGACACAACTGGACTGTCTAGTTTTTTTACCAGTTAATATTGAGACAACATTAGGTCCAGGCAAGATGACAACTGCTGGTTATTCAGTTGCTGATGCAATTGTTGTTTAGTTGATGCACTACTAGACACAAAAGCAGTTTTTTGAGCAGGGAGTTCTCTGGCACTTTTTGGTACCACCATATTTCATGGATGCCTGCCTCGTGAGTATTCTCTTTAAGCCAAGCGTATTGGGAGGCACTCCCTGTGCCCGAAGCAACTGAATGCCTGCAGCCTGACTCAGAGAGGTGGAGATCTGGGCTCAGGAGCCAAGAATAGAACAAACACCAGGAAGAGGCAACAGTATTTCACACAACATCAAGCATAATTTTGCTTGATCATTAACCTGCTTGCTCTGTCCACTCTGTTAAACTATTACTTGTCTTACTGTGTACCGAAATTGTACCTGAGCTTTGACTATAGCCTTCAGATGCAGTTGTTTGTGTTGTTGTGACTGTACTTTCATTCCACACCTTTCCTCCACTGAGTTCCAGGCAGCATGTATAGCTCTATTTCTCCTTACAATTCCTTCAGGCAGTTTGTGTTATGACAAAATGTTCGGCCTAAAGCAGGGGTTCCCAACCTTTTTACATTGTAGGTCATACCATGCCCGCCCCCCGGACAGCTGAGCAGGCTGGACCATGTCCCACGGGAGCAGGTGCATTTACAGCCACAGGTGTGTTTATAAATGTGTGGGTGCATTTTACAACTGTCGTAAATGCTTCCACTTCTGGGTGCCGTGGTGGGCCACATGAAATGGTGCCCCAGGCTATGTCTGGCTGATGGGCCGTAGGTTGGGAACCTCTGGCCTAAAGTCACTCAATTGAATTTCCTGAACCAGAAACATCCATACAAATCCCAGTACCTGTACTTCATGCTACTCTTCTGCTTGAATTTCAGAATTAGGTTCTGCTTCCAAGAGATAACATTTTTACTGACATTATTAATTAGTGCCTAGTGTGTGTGATACAAATCTTGTCTCGATAATTCTGCTTCCATAGTCAAACCTCGCATAACAAGCAAGTTTTTTGCTAAGCGGTCTGACTCACATAACGAATTTTTCGTTATGCGAGTCAGACTTTTCCCTATGGAAAAACTTGCATAATGAGTGTTTCTAGGGGGGAAACTCGCATAACAATTTTTTTTTTTTTTTTGCTATGTGAGTTTTCCCCATAGAAACACTCGTTATGCGAGTTTTTCCATAGGGAAAAGTCCAACTCGCATACGTAGCAAAAAATTCGTTATGCGAGTCAGACTCGCATAGCGAATTTTTCGCATAGCGAGCAGCCTCGCAGAACAAATTAAATTCGTTATGCGAGGTATGACTGTATAAGGAAGCTTTGTTTATTAACATGGTGTGTTTTTGTCTAATTCTTGACATCCAAGATATCCATTTGTCTAATTCTTGACATCCAATTTAAAAAAACTGGGAACCTCTGTACATACAGGGAAGGACAGATACAAATTCCAAATAGCTTAATGTACCGTAGGTGTAGGAGATATTTTCCTTCCAGAAACCAGGAGCGTTTGTACATGAGTATAAGACTTCCAGAACTCTTTCATAAGTTGTGTTGTGTGCATCATGTTTGTAGGAAAATCTGATTCATTCAGGATTTGGTCATTCCTCTTCTTTCCCCGCCCTAGGAAATTACCCTGTAAGTGTAATGTGAACAAACACAACAAATATTTTCATTTGTCATGACCTTTAGACCTTTGGAAGAATAAAATTAAGACTAAGTTTCCTGATTTATAAATATGACTCAGCCTTCCATCCTTCTGAGGTCTGTAAAATAAGTACCCAGCATGTTGGGGGCAAAATGCTAATTAACCACAGAGTGCACTAAGCACTATGGGGTGGTATATAAGTGTAATTGTTATTGCTAATAGATGTGCCCCTAATTTCCAGGTACACAATCAGAAGAGATAAGATTATGCTGAAAGTAATCATTGGAATTTATCCTGAGACTGGAAGAGAGGAAAGTAACTCTAGTTTGTCTTTTTCTATTAGTTTCTGTTTCCTTTAGATTTCTGAGTTGTCATGTGCAGAGCCCAACCTCTTTATTTACATAGTCAGGTAATGAAGTCTAGGCTAGTGGTGAGGCCAGGAAATCTGCAACCTTAATTGTGTAATTCTGCTGATGGGTAGAAAGCTTTTGCTGAGAATATTCCTTTCTCCATCTTCACCAACGTCTTCTTTCCTACTTCCTCTTTTGGTTGAATCAGGAACAAGGAAGAATTTGCCCCATACACTGATCTTCTAAACTCACTAAATAGTAATATGTCCTCATCTCCTCTCCTTTAGAACTAAGTGGGAAATAACATAACTGGTTATTTCATGGTCATATCAGAGTTTCACCATTAGCTCAGTGGCGGCACACATACAGTACTTTCTAATTTTCCCCCTCAAGTATATTTGTTTGCTTTCTCAAACTTCCCTTCCCTCATGTTTCTGTGTGTGCTAGTTTTACTTGCCACATGAAACCCTGGGAGAAATAATAATCCTTGAACCACAACGGAAGGGAATGCAGGAAAGATGGTGCCGTATATATCAGTCTAGAAGACATCAGTTTGGAGGAAGTTGGGATAAAGCAGGGATAACAAAAAATATGGCCTGCCAGATATTTGTTGTGTTGCAACATCCATCTGCTCTTATCGTTGGCTGTGTTGCTTAGGGCTAATGGGATTTGTGAGCTAGTGATACCTGAAAGTCCACATACTCTACTCCCTTTTCCAGCATGTGTTGTACCACCCTTTGGTTTCAGTTTTGTCCTAACCATCTTGGGCTTCCAGGTGTTTTGCCAACCTATGTTTTGGGCAGTATAAAATCCCTTTTCTGATGAAAATCACTTCATATTCACTTCCTTTATTATTACTGGCTTAATGTGAACATGTAATAAAGAAATGTCATTGTTATAAATCAGGGGTAGGGAACCTACATCCTGTGGTCCAGATCTAGCCCATGGGACCAAATAATCCAGCCCTGAATTGGCTGTGGACTTACTTATGGCTGTTGTAATTGCATTTACGACAGCTGTAAATGAGTCCACAGCTGTTGTAAATAGCAGGCGGGGCAATCTGGCCCCCTCAACTGTCTGAGGGAGCATGACCCGGCCCCTGAATGAAAAAGGTTGGCAACCCCTGTTATAAATGGTCCTCCAGTTTGTGTAATCAACCGCACAGGCTTTAGCGGTTGTTATCCGATCCATCCCATAGGACCTTAACGTTATTCGATCCAATTCTCCTCCCCAGATTACTTAACGTTATGCAATTTTAGCATTATCTGATCCAATCTTTATCCGGTGTTTTACTGGTAACTTAAATGGTAAGCACTTCACATTTTAAACCAGGAATTCTTAACCTTTATAAGCCAAGGGCTGGGTCACGCTCCCCAGACAGTTTTGGAGGCCAGACGGCCATTTCGCCCTTCCTCCACCACATGGCACTTCCTGGTGTGGTGGAGGCAGTGGGGGCCCAGATGAAATGGTGCCATGGGCCGCATCTGGCCCATGGGCCACAGGTTGAGAATCCCTGTTTTAAACTGTAAAGAACATTTCTAGCCTGCTTTAACACAGACAGAATGAAACAGTTCTGTAAAAGATAAACAGAATGGACAGATACATTAAAAAGGCAGTTTATCCGGGTGTTTATACAGTGGAACCTTGGTTAACACAATTAATGCGCTCAACCAAAATAGATCAACCAGAATGCAATAGGAATGCATTGAAAACCAATTAATCTGTTCCAAAAAAATCTGTACACTGAGCCACTGCTTTCTATGGATTTCCTTTTGTTATGTGATTTTTGCGTTAACCGAGCAGTTTGTTAACAGAGTTGCCACTGTATTATCACATGCTTGCTGGCAGCTTATCTAAAAGCAGGGTAGCTGCTTCTTTCATATTTTTGGGCAACCTTGGTCAAATGGGCAGGGCACTAAGTTTAAGATGTGAAAAGACTGCTTTTAAACCTTTGAGAGGATGACGTAAATGATCCCCTTTCTTTGGAAAAAAGTTTTGGGGGAAAAACTTTATGTGCAGATCCTGAAGTCACAAGATTGGAAGCTCCATATGGAATTTGCCTTAAATAAAAGCGGTGACCTTTCACCATTTTTTCTACAGTGAAGTCTCATTTTAATGCTAATCTTTGCTTTTTTGCAAGTGGATGTGATCAGGCCAAATGTAACCTGCAAATATGTACCATAACCCAGTAATGTCGCCCCCTGGTGGATGCTGGCTCCCGCTCCTGCTAGGGCTTCTGGGAATTGTAGTCCAAGAACACCCATAGCCAAAAAAGTGCCGCCTGGGGCCACCTGGCCCCCTCTATTTGATGCCACTGCCATAACCTGATTGATCGTGGAGATGGATGGTAAAGCATTTCACAGGAATAGCCCCAGGCATTAGCTGTAGCATGAATTCTTTGGTTGTATAAAGACAATTTGTTTTATGCTTCTTTACAAATGAAGTGTTAGTGTTAATGTTTATTTTTCAGAAGTTGAAAAATAGAAATAAAATCTTCAGAAATCCCTCCAATGACCCACTAAATAAACCCATCATTTTAGAAGCAAGTACAGTATGCACAATAAGGCATAGGAATCAATTTTTTTTTTATTTTTTTAGCAAATCAGGAGTTTAGCGTCTAGCTTACATTGGTGAGCATCTGGCATTATAGATATTGTAGACTACATTTACCATAGTTCTTTATCAATGGCTAGGGATGCTGTCATCTAAAATGTCCGGAGTGCCAAAGGTTCACCATCCCTGTTCTACGTGGTATTTTAGGTAAAATGTCAGTAGGAGCCAAATGCAAGAGGATTGCTTTTGATGGCTACATGCTGTTAGGTAAAGCCAGACCTTCAGCTGATGGAAGCTGGGTAGGCAAAGTACAGCCCTTTCCATGTTATTGGACTAGAACAGTGTTTCCCAAATGCTGGATCTTGGACTTCAATTCCCAGAAGTCTAAGTCAATTCCCCAAAGCACTGACCACCCAATGTACTGACTTAGGCTTCTGGGATATGAAGTCCAAGATCCAGCATTTGGGAAACACTGGACTACAACATCCACCTGTACTAGCCAGCATTGTAAGTGGTGACGGATGGTGGGAGGTCAAACAGCATCAGGTGAGCCACATGTCATCCTTTTACTTTAGCTTCAGGATGCCTTGTCAGTATCCAAGTAGCTTTCAGTTTTCCCTTTTGATCTTGCTGGTGGTTGGTTTTGGAAGGTTCTTGGAGTTACATACAAACAGAACTTGTAGTGTGTGGATTTATATTAAGAATGACTCCATTGTGGTGTTTATTTTTAGCTAAGGAACAATCAGAAGTAGTAACAACACTCTAATTGTTTTCATTCTCAGTGCTGAGAGTCTTTCAGAGGCATCATGTCACACCCTTCAGCTCCTCCAGGCTACGATGATCGGAACCCTCTCTACCCTCCACCGCCTGGATTCTATCCTGGAGGTTATCCACAGCCTCCACCCTATGGGGGTGGCCACCCACAGCCAGCAGGATACCCACAGCCAGCAGGATACCCACAGCCAGCAGGATATCCACAGCCAGCAGGATATCCACAGCCAGTTCCTCCTGCGCCTACTGGACCAATGAATTTTGGTAAACAGTCTAGCTTTCTCTCTTCCCTCCCACTTTGAAAGGATATATTCAGGATTAGGAAGGTGGGGTTTCAAGTACACTAGAACACTGGATAACGTTATGACTTGGTTCCACAAGTCATGACATCCGATTTTTAGCATTGTCCGATGCATACATCGAACAACGCTTTTAAAAAAGCCCTGACGTCAGGGACAAACCATGCGCCGAGGCAAGGATCGGCTTGTCCGAAATCCCCCCCCTGGCGGCGGCGGGGAATTTTGGACAAGCCGATCCTTGGCTAGGCGCATGATCGCGTGTCTGCAAGGATTGGCTTGTCCAAAATGACCTCCCCTGGGGGGGGGGATTTCGGACAAGCCGATCCTTGGCTAGGCGTGCGATCGCGTGTCTGCATGGATCGGCTTGTCTGAAATGACCTCCTTGGCTAGGCATGCAATTGCGTGTCTGCAAGGATCGGCTTGTCCGAAATGACCTCCCCCCCGGGGGGGGGGATTTCAGACAAGCTGATCCTTGGCTAGGTGCGCGATTGCGCGTCTGCAAGGATCGGCTTGTCCAAAATTCCCCCGCCCCCCGGGGGGGATTTCGGACAAGCTGATCCTTGGCTAGGCACGTGACTGCGCGTCTAGCCAAGGATCGGCTTGTCCAAATGACCTCCCCCGGGGGGGGGGGATTTCGGACAAGCCGATCCTTGGCTAGGCACGCAATCGCGTGTCTGCAAGGATCGGCTTGTCCGAAATTCCCCCGCCCCGGGGGGGGGGAATTTCGGACAAGCTGATCCTTGGCTAGTCGCCCGATTGCTCCCCCCACCCCCCCGACAATTGAATCGGATAATGCTAAAGGATCGTTATCCGATGCAAGTTTTTTCCAAAAAACCTGCATCGTTATGCGATTCTTGCGTTATCCGATCCAATCGTTATCCGGTGTATTACTGTATACCTGAAAAACAAATGAAGAGTGGAGCAGCCAAAATCTGTAGTTTAAAAGCTATAGGGGCAGGCAAAAGCAAGCAACTGGGAGACTGCAAGAGTAGGGTTGTGGTTTATTTAACAATGGAAAGGCATCTAATATATTTTAAGCAGATTTAAAAGATTTGCCATTCGCCTCAAGCTCACGACAGAACAGGTGCAATATAAAATGAAATGAAACTAGGGAGGAGGTAGGAAATAGTGATCTAAAGGAACTGTAGCTTGACTGGCTACAGGGTGGAGACAGCTGTTCTCTCTCCTGCTATGAAGTGCCTGGGAGACAGGGATGCAACTTGACCAGATTCTTTGAGATCTCCCGGGTGGTGGCAGAGATGCAAGTGAACCTTTTTTCACTCTGTTTATGCTGGAAAGGAGAGTAAACACAGTCAGAGGCTTCCCTTGAAAAATGTACAGACACACATTTATGCATACATGTAATATAACCTATAGTCTGTTTATCTTGACCAAGTCATCTAATCCACCACACAGTCCATTGAATCTTCATCAAATTGTCCCAATCACCATCTGTTTCAGCCTCAGGAACACAAGAGGGTGAATGAAATGGAATAAGTGGTGGATTTGGCAGGTTAGTAAACCTAATTGGTGTGACTTGGGTCAGGTTAACTAGATTACAGGTGGTTAATGAGAATTAGTATGTTAATTAAACCAATCTGGTTAATTAAACCAATTGAATTCGTTAACTAGGAGCCTTTTTGCTCTGGTCCTCATGGTGCAGGCTGTGTCTGGACATCTGGGATCACTAGAGGACAGGATGAGGAGCTCAATGGCATTTAGCTGGCTTCCCCCATCTAAACAGCAGTTACCTGTAATGTGAAGTGGCTGGGAAGTTGCTTCACAATGTGGGCAAAAAAAAAAACACTTCCTTTGATGATCTGCGAATGGTCAGGGGAAGTGGATTTTTTTTAGCAAAGCAATCACACCTATATACCACCCCCATAGTGCTTAGTGACCCCAGACCACCCCAAAAACACACCAGAGAGTGGGCTATTATGTCAGTGTGCACAACCTCAATGCTATATTAAATAGTTTCATTGTCTAATATAGTCACAATAACTTAATCTGCTTTATGGACTTCTGAATATGGAGCTATGATGCAGTTGCAGCCAAATCTGGGCTGTCATAGTGTAAAATTAAAAGAGGTGACATTGTGAAAGTGGCAATTGAAAAAAGCTTAAATTCCAGTAAGAAACTCCTTCCAAATGCCCTTCTAATCATTCAGTTTGGCCTTTGGTACAAAGATATAGTGATTCTAGCCTCATAAAAAGCTGACTCAGAACTATTTCATTCTACAAGCACCTCATGTTTCAGGGAGATTTGTGGCCAGGAAGGGCCTCCATTTCAATAGTAGCTACTGATAAAATAACTTGCTGCTGGGATGGGAGCCATCTTCCTCTGGAAGTCCTGAGAGCTACACCCATCCATTTTTAGACCTTCATGCCCTGTGCCCACACCCAAGTGCCATAAAAATAGGCAGCTGTGCCACCTGCATAGCCTCTAGTTTGCCCCCTCAGATCTGTTTTATACCCAAGGAGGTCTTTTTCCAAAACCAACCACCTCTTGCCAATGTCTGATTGATGTTTTGATTACAGTAGGCCACACTAGCTCTGGGAATCTTTCCTGGTCATTCCACTTTCCAGTGATGGTGGGGATAGGCAAATTTTTGTAAATAATAGAGAGATAATGCCAAGGTATCTTCCCTTTATAGGCAACACCTATGGCACTGGTGACTTGGAGGATGGAGATTTCCATGTTACAGACTGGGATGATAAGAAAGTCCGACATACTTTCATCCGCAAGGTAACTTGCCAGAAACTGGTTCTTCATAGTTCTTGTGGCCAACCTCCACTTTTATGGATTCCTTCTCAGAAAACACAGGGGAAAGTTATCACACTATACTGGGAAGAGGAAATAATATTCCTGAGTAAAAATGAATATCTGTAACAGAGGCTTCCTTGATGGAATCCATGTGCATGGCTCAAAATACGTTCATCATGTCTCTTGATAGAGGCCTTAATGCCTAGAGGAGGGGACTGTCAAATGCAATATACTTAAAAAGTGCACAACTAGCCTCAGTTACTGTGGCTAATGGATGACATGCTAGAGTACATCTTGGTTGTGTACCTGATCAGACCCCTGGCTTTACAACCAATGTGTTCATGGCCGCTCTTCAGTCAACTGCAGCTGGTCACAGCAGGTTGCATAAAGCATATGCAAACATCAGTAGGATTCTACCACCAGTGTATATCTGTACAGATTCAGACTCACTACAATCTCTATTTTTCTTTCCAGGTCTACACTATTATCTCAGTACAGCTTCTCCTGACAGTGGCCATCGTTGCAATCTTCACCTTTGTGTAAGTTTTCCTGGTAACACTTGCAGACCGTACAGCTTGTTTCTATATAGTTGTGGTTCCCAACCTTGGAGCCCCAGATGTTTTTGGACCCAGATGCCTTCCTCATTGGCTGTGCTGACCAATTTTTTTTTTGGGTACTACAGACCAAGAACATCTAGGGCCTCCAGGTCAGGAACCACTGCTATGGAGAGACATCCACAAATTAAATAATTAGGAGTTCACAAATGTGTTTAACCCTCTTCTTTTTGAAGCTCAAAATGCTTACTTTCAGTTCCATATATTAATCAAAGTTCTAATCATACTAAAGAAAAAAATGATTGCATGGTGTTTAGAATAGTCTATTCATTATCATGACACATGAGAAATATTGGCATTTATCAGTGACGGAGTAATCAGATGTAATGGGTTTAGGACGCAGGATTCTAAACAATTGTGGGAAGAGGAGTTGTTCATTCTGGTTTTCTTCCAAAATGTGAGACAGGAGGCTTAACATACATTTACAACATGATCTTCTCTTCCTACAGCAATCCTGTGTCGTCTTTTGTACGGAAAAATATTGCTGTGTACTATGTGTCTTTGTAAGTATCGCCTTCTGCTCCATAGGGTTGGGGGGAACAAAGAGAGGGAAGGTTCCTTCCATCCCACAGGCTAGAGCGGTGGTTCCCAACCTTCTTCTGGCCACGCCCCACCTAAAGCATCTCTAAAATCCTGATTCCCTCCCACCCCCATGAAATAGAATTCTTATTATTCAAAAAGTGAACTCCTATATACATGGAGGAACCTAAAAGGCTATTCACTATTAATAACTCAAATTGTTCCCCTTAAAAATCAACACACACACACCCATAGTGTGTGTGCGCCCCTTGTTGGGAGCCACAGGGCAAGAGGTTTGCCACTCTGTGCTAAACTCCTGCAGGCAGGAGGGGGGCAGTGGGGTCCAGGCCTCAATCTGCTACGATGTGATAAGCAGAGAGACTGCAACAGATGCTAAAGTTCTTCTTGATGGAACTGCACTCAAGAAAGAAGTCCATAGCATCTAGAGGGCCAAAGACTCCATGTCCAGATACCAAATAAAAGTGATATGCTTGTAGAATCATAGCCCAGTTAAGTAGCAGATGTGGTGTCCCTATCCCAGCCCTTTTCTAACTGTAATGAGATGCTAAATTTCTATGTCGATGCATGGCAAATGGAAACCTGTTGCTGTTGTTTTCTTCCGACAGTGCTGTATTCCTGGTTACTTACCTGGTGCTAATATGTTGTGAAGGCCCACGGTGAGTTTGTTGGATATACATGTCTTTGAGTTCTGTGGGGAAGTCATAGGCTACTAGGAATTTTAAGGGAATGGCAGTAATAAAAAACAAAGATATACAGCCGTCCCATATCCATGGATTCAGTATCCATGCTTCAGTTATATATATTATATATACACTTCCATAGCACATTACTAGAACTAGTCACGAGAAGTCACGATCTACAGTGTAATGTTTACAAACAAAGGAGGCAGACATTCCGGTAGCTCTCATGTAGAACAATGAAGGCAAATCTATTCCCTGCTTCTATGTCTCAAATATATGTGTTAAATATAGGATTTGTTGTTATCCATAGTTTCAGGTATCCGCTTCTGATCTCTGAATGTACTCCTCCCCTCCCGGATAAAGGTGGCAGCCTGTACTGTCATTTTCTTTGGCTACTGTGGAACGAAGAATATATTAATGAGATAAATTGAAATAATTGTTCATTTCCCATTACTAGACATGAGAGTTTCGGCTATTGAAAGGGAAGCCATTTGGGGTGGGATGGGGTAACAAATGAGAAAAAGGTTCCCTATGACTCCATTACAACATATGCCTGTAAAAATTTTGCCCTCTGCACAACCATGAATGGTCAGTAAACCCTATCTTTGTCCTCATTTTGTCCATCACCACTATGTGTGGGTAGAATAACTTCCACCGCTTTGGAGGAACAAAGTTTACAGCAGATGGTGGGAGGATTTGCTGAAAAGATGAGGCCAGAGTGACATTCCTCCTCTCTGAAGTGACCTCACTTACTTACGGTAACCTATATTGTCTTCTCCTTCATCTTTTCCAGGAGACGGTTTCCATTGAATCTTATTCTTCTCTTTGTCTTTGTAAGTAAAGATTTATATTTTGAGACCCTGGCTAAAAATTATAGTATCTTATAAACTGAGACAGGGAGAAGGGAATACTAAGGCCTCTGCAATTTATATGGATTACTATGCACGTCTGTACAGGGACAAGCAGTTCTTAAAGTCAACTGGCCCTAAACCATTTTTTCACTTTAAGGGCTAAACCAATTTTCTATACATGTCTCACTGATAATAATGTATTCCACTTTGCTATACTCATTTCAGAAAGGCAAGTATAAGAACAGAGTTTGTTTCTCATAAATGTTAATGTTTCCCAAATGCTAATACAGTAATACCTCGGTAACGCTAAGACTTGGTTCCACAAGTCTTGGTGTTATCCGATTTTTAGTGTTATCCGATGCATGTTAAAATCCTATGGGATGGATCAGATAACGTTAAAGCTCCATAGAGATACATTGTAACCGCACAGGCTTTAGCGGTTGTTATCCGATCCATCCCATAGGACCTTAACGTTATTCGATCCAGTTCTCCTCCCCAGATTACTTAACGTTATGCGATGTTAGCGTTATCCGAGGTATTACTGTATATAACTCCTAAGCTCTCGAACTAAGTGGGGATATAAAGGTTATCAAAGCTGGTAATTTTGTTGTGGTGGTCAGTGATCAACTGGTAATTTAGCTTATCATTTTCTCCTAGACGTTGGCCATGGGATTCATGATGGGGACCATTGCTAGGTAAGAGCAAAAGTAACATCCATTCTTAACTCTATTGTTAAAATCAGTTCTCTAGTGTTATATTTGAGCTTTCTGAGAGCTCTACTGAAAAAGCATTTCACTCTTTGAAGATATTGAGAGTGTCCAACGATGACTTTGACCCTATTTTTGTAACCAGCAAAAGAAGATTGTTTTCACAAAAGTTTTGTGTTTTTCACTTTTAGTGCCATAGCGCCAACCTGTGGAATCCTGGGAAATGCAGTTTGGTGAAGGACTTGGGATACTCTACTGTAATTCATGTATATGTGGTGCATTAAAGGTCTCTGGTAGACATTTTAATATCCCTCACCAAACTACACATCTAAGGAGTCCATCAGACAGTCATGAGAGTTAAAGTGGAATTAACCAGCTATAACTGTGCAGTCTAGATGCACTCGACTTTGATTTGGCTAACGGAATCTGAGATGCTACACTATCCTACAGATGTAAGGCAAGGGAGTATTGGGTGTCTTTTTTTCCTAAGTGGTGGTGCTAGTTATAGTAGAGTAGCCAAGCTATGTTATTATATTAGTCATGACATTTGAGACTGAACTGCTTAGATTTGTAATGGAAAGAAAATATCTAGATTGTTCTATTATATGAAAATATGTTATTGTTGTTCACTTAGTAGACTCCATTACTTGTAGTGCTTAATCAGGATATGCAACTTCCATTAGCGTGTTATTTAATAAATTTAGAAAAATGTAACGATAAATATGTGTGCTATTTTGACATCTTTGTTTTCAACAATTACCTCTTTTATTTACATTTCTTTGCTATTTGGTGCATAAACTATCCTGACACCTTAATTGTTTAACGAATTATGTTATCTGCTATTGGATATATTACATGTATGAAATAGTGGTCTTCACTGTCTCTTTCCAGTACATACCGTGCAAATGCTGTTGTACTTGCCGTGATAATCACAGCTATTGTGACCATAATTGTCACCATTTTCTGCTTCCAAACAAAGGTGAGAAGGGCTCTTCCTTTCAGTGTGCTCAGCAGACACTTGGGTCCCCTTTTGTCAACATGCCATCTGAAGTTGCTGTATGATTAATAGGTTAAGGTGGAAGAAGGCAGTTTTCTTTTTATCTAGTATTATTTGTGTTCCCTCGGGGAAAACTTCCTTTCTACCAGAGGTGAACAACATGCACCTAAACTAAGTTTTTTCTCCTTGAAACTTATTAGTGTGGCTATACATTGGACATAACCTGACAGCATTTAACTACGCACACAATACATTAAATAACAGTATATTAGACCTGGGGCATTTCTGAGCTGCAGCTCTCATAAACCTTCTTTATTATTTCGCCTGGCTAGTGCTGACAAAGTTTGTAGGCCAAAAACAAAAAAAAGTTATGGAAGGCTTAGTTAGCCACTAGAAGAGTAGAATTGCCCCCTTGGGCTTCACTTGACATACAAAAAGAGCAAGAATTAATGCTGGATTATGGCAACTGCTCCTTTCCAGCAACATTTTTATATTAAAAATTTCTTCTTGCTTGTCCCCATGTTTCTGTCTTGCGTGCCACAGGACTGGGAGGGCTAGGGAGTTTCCTGCATGGCAAACTGATGTGTTCTGGCTCATTTGTGTCTCCTCCTCATTTCATGTTGTCTTTGCTATTCTATCTGGCAGGTGGATTTCACGTCATGCGCCGGTTTGTTCTGTGTCTTGGGAATTGTCGTCATGGTGACGGGGATTATTACAGCCATTGTCCTGAGCTTCAAATATGTAAGCAAATCAAGACTGGAAACCCCAGAGGGGTGGGATATCAATGCTAGTCATAGCTGTTCAACTATTTTTGATGTTTGGACATTCTCGCTCCAGAAAATACTTTAAACATGTTTGTGACTCAACATGATCATTGATATGAATTCCCATCTGAGCTTAAGAGAACCTGGTTCCATATCTGAAGGGTGTTGATGGTCTCTCACACCCATGCCCATTTTCCCCTTCCAAATGCCTAATTTCCAGGTCCTGCCAAAGAGCCTAGGTTTGTTCTGGAAGTCACCTTGCATTTTGGTCTGCTGTGACTTTCTGTGCTGTATAATGAGGCCTTGTGAAAGTGTTGCTAAGTTTAACTATGTCAAAAAAAGGTTTGCTTACAGAGAAGTAACTGCTTGGTTCTCTTTTTTTGCAGGTCCCTTGGCTTCACATGCTGTATGCATCCATTGGTGCAATTGTCTTCACCCTGGTTAGTAGAGAATGTCTTTCTACTTCATTTGCATGCTCAACATTAGTCCCTTTACCCAACTTCTTCACAACCCTGCTTGTCTTCAAGACCCAGGACAGAAAAAAAGATTAGAGGGGTACCTGGGAGGCTGAATGTGGTTCTCTCTTAAAGCTGTACATGCATCATATGTTAGATTAGAAGAGGAGAAAATACCTTTCCCTGTCTTCTAATGAAGGCTGTGAATTGGGCTTTGTGTCTCATTCTGTGTTTTTGAAAACCTCAGTAGCTTTGTGTGGTTTATCAGTGTCAGTGCAGGTTGGGGTAAAGGTAAAGGTCACCCTTGCTTGAAAGCCAGTCATATCCGACTCTAGGGTTCAGTGCTCATCTCTGTTTCATAGCCGAAGAGCCAGCGCTGTCTGCTTCTGCAGATGTTTCCTTGGTCATGTATGGTTGGAATAGATCTTGCTTTGACCTGAAACAACTGGGACTGTCCTTGTCACCTATGGCTAGTCTTTTTATGTGGCAATGTATGGTTGTGAGAGCTGGACCATTAGGAAAGCTGAGCGCAGAAGAATAGACGCCTTTGAGATGTGGTGTTGGAGGAGAGTTTTGAGAGTCCCCTGGACAGCGAGGAGAACAAATAGGTCAATCTTAGAAGAAATCACCCCTGACTGCTCCTTAGAAGGTCAAATAGTGAAGATGAGGCTAAAATACTTTGGACATCAAATGAGAAGAGAGGATTCACTTGAGAAAGCCTTGATGCTGGGAAGGGTGGAGGGTAAAAGAAGAAGGGGATGGCCCAAGATGAGATGGCTAGATGGTATTGTAGAGACAATGGGCACAGAGCTGAGCGAGTTGAGGGGGATGGTGGAGGACAGGAGTGCCTGGAGGACAGTGGTCCATGGGGTCTCAGAGGGTCGGAATCGACTGTGCAACTGAACAACAACAAAGATTACTTTGCTAATTAGAACTTCTCAGACCAAATGGAAATGTACTCATTTGTGTAAAGAGGGTAGAATTCCCCAGAAAAAGTTGTCTTTAGATTATTGAAGTCCCAATCCCAGATGAGAAAGAAGGCGGGTTGGGCATCAGGTTAGTACCCCGGCCCCATAAAACTTTATTGCTGAGGAAACAAGGAGGAGCCTCGTTAACCAATATGCTTTATGAGGAGAGACAGGTGCCACACATCATGAGAAGGAGCTACTACAACTTACTATTACCCTAAGAATAGAGTAAGTGGCTCTCAACCATGGATCCCCAGATGATCTTGGACTACAGCTCCCAAAAGCCTTCAGCATTGGCTGTATCGACCAAGATTTCTGGGAGCTGTAGATAAGAACTACCAAGTCAACTTTGCCATGGTGTGAAATTGTATAAGATGTACAAATTAAACTGGGAGAGGATAGGATGCAACCATGAATTAAGCTAATTTAATCTAGTTTTCCAAGGATTGGTCAGTTCTTTATTGCTGTTTAGTAACATGGCTGCCTTTGGGGGAATAATATTTAGCAATTTTAAGCAAAAGATAGGTAGCTGAAATCCCAAGATAAACAAACATCAAGTTAAGTGAGGAAAATATCTTGTCCTCACCTTCCCATCCTCCTTTTCCTACCTACATATTTCAATTTACTTTCATAACTATGTCAATGCACTTTTTATATGCCTATCATGCACATTAGCACTGAGATCCCAGATAGTTTGGATTTGCATGGTCTGGAAGATAAAAATGGTTTCAAACAGACAACTTACTAACTTTTAACTGTTTCACTCCTGTCTTCCTGCAGTTTCTTGCTTACAACACCCAGCTGGTTCTAGGCAACCGAAAGCATAGCATCAGTCCTGAGGAATATGTCTTCGGAGCCCTCTTAATCTATGTCGACATCATCCAGATCTTCAGCTTCGTCCTTATGCTTATAGGCAGAAGTGATTAGAAGATGGAGTCTCTGCAGCTTTGTTCGGACATTAACAACTTTCCCCAATGGCCTTGGGGAGCCTTACTCTGACTATAATATTCTGCTGCATGGCTCTTGCCTCTAGTTCATGTAGACAAGCTACTAGTTGATTTATATAGCCAACAAAAATAAGAGATGAAAATGAGAGACAATATATTGAGTATACAAGCTGCAGAATGCACATTATTTCTCCGTTTCAATTTGCAGCTCTTCATTCTGTATCCACTGCACTTAGGGTTCCCATACGTCTCAGAAAACCAAGATTGTCCTGGATTCAAGGTCAGAAAAATTGTCCCAGCCAGATCAGTAAAAATCATGTTAAAGTCCCAGATTTTTAAAACTTCCTCATTATGTATTATAACACACCATTAAAATAAATGCAATCTCTCGCCATCCAATGAGCGATTTCCTACCACGTTGGCATTGGAGTATACCTGAAGACAAATCTTAATGTCCTCGCCACACACTACTGTCCAATAAGTGTGACCAGTGTGTTTCCTGGAACCCAGGACATTAAGAGTTGACCATGACTGCTCAGAAGTATAACAGACCATCATACAGTAAGAATTAACTGTTATAAATAAATTCATTTGTGTGTTGATATATTTAATGTGAAAGTTTTTTATAGCTGTCATTATGTTTGTTTGTTTTTTAAAAGGCTATTTTGTAGATAACCTGCCCATTGTTGTCTTGTATACTTCTGTCCCGGTTTTGTGGGAGAGAATTATGGCAACCCTTCACTGCACTGGATACGTGCGCATAGTGTGGATTACTACTTTGGTGTAATGTAACCAGCCTTTTCAATTATCCCTTAAATTTATTTTGTCAGTATGCTTCTCTGGAATGTAGTTGGTTCTTCCAATTAGGAAAACCCAAACTCCTGAGCTCCATTACATAAGTGCAAATAAAATTTATATTTTTCAATTACGATCTCACAAAGAAAACTGTGACTCCAAAACACTCAAAAATTGCAGACACCTTTCTGTGAATAAGGGTGCTAGCAATGAGTCAGGCATTTCTTGAAAAAGAAAAGAATTTTTTTTCTTAAAGAGAAACGGTTTTAGATGCACAGACATGAATGCCCTCGTGGGGGACAAAGGAAAATCTTTCTGGGTTTTTATGCTTTCCAGCTAACTTTGATACATTGTGCCAATGAAAACAAGCTCCGCTATTCCACCTCCCATTTTGCTATGCAAAATCTTTGTAGTACATTCTACTTGAGATTACATATTTTTGCTAGTTCACAAGCACTCATTGTTTGCTTATGTCTTGTTCTGGCTAGGCTCGCTTCCAAAGCCAGTACACTGGGGTTTTGTGAAAGAAATCAAGTCTTATGTATGTATACCTCGTTTTTCTCAGCAGAGTGAAGAGACTGCAAACAGACTTTTTCATTAGTGATTCACTTACAGTTCACACACAGCTCTTCTTGGCGACAGTTCACACACAGCTCTTCTTGGCGCAAGCATGACTATTTCACTTACAGTTCACACACAGCTCTTCTTGGCGCAAGCATGACTATAATGATTTTGCATTTCAAATAGCACATAATTATTCTACTAGCAGGATTGCAAAAGGAGAATAACATAGGAAAACATGTCACACAGCAAAATCCCAAGCTTAATTCAGTACTATCATTCTCCCATTGCCACATAATGCTAAATATTCTTATCTTAAGCCATCTCAATCAATCCGGTCATCATTCCACCACCAGTCTACTTAGTTCAGGGATTCTCAACCTGTGGGCTAGATGTGGCCTGCGGCACCATTTCATGCCCCCCCCCCTCCACAGCCTCCACCATACCTGGAAGTGCCATGTGGTGGAGGAAGAGCAAAATGGCCATCCGGCCCAGTGATGGGATGACAAATTTGTTACCACCACTCCATGATGTCACGACGTCATGTGCGTGACCAATGTCATGACATCATGAGCGGAGCTGATGTCATGACATGACGACGTCGTGGGCGGGGCCTTAAAATAATAAATAAATAAATAAATAAACACACACACACACACACACCCTCAAAATTTTATTGCGCATGTGCAGAAACTCAATCTGACACATGCGCAATGCGTCAGATTGAGTTTCTGCGCATGCACAGTAAATCGGAGCCATTTTGGCTCCAGTTTTTATAAAAAAATTCTTTCGGTGAGGCGTCCGGAACCGGACGCCTCAAAAGTTGACTCCCCTCCCGGAGAACCCTCTGGGATTGTTCCTACCGGTTCCAAGGAACTGGATGGAACCGGGGTAAACCCATCACTGATCCGACCCCCGAAGCTGTCTGAGGGAGCATGACCTGGCCCCTGGCTTAAAAAGGTTGAGAACTCCTGACTTAGTCCATGGAAGTTTCACAAAACATCTTTATTGCATCTTTAACTTTCCTTACATTTTCTTGGATTTTTCCACTTTGGTTAACATAAAAACACCATTCTTCTCCTGGAACTGCAAGATATTGAGCAGCCTTCTATTTTGCAACTCCTGATAAGGAGTCTATTTCCCTTTGAAGCCTCTCTATGGCAGAGATGGTGTTAAAAGATATTTCTAGAGCTGCAGAGACATTCCTTATGACCTTTTCAAATCCAGGGATTCCCAGGAACCCAAGAGATCCCCTGGTAAAAGAATGAGTTCCTTTTGCAGGAATGGGGGAACAATATTTTTTACTTACAACCTCCCAAATTTATGGCTAGGAGTAGGGGGAACAATGTTTACACTGGTTGCCTTTGTCAGGGTAAGAATATGATCCTGTACTCATCTATGGAAGAGTAAGCCCCACCATGTTCAGTGAGGCTTTCTGTCAGATAAATGAGTGCAGGATTGCATCTTAAGGCTACACTCCCTTGCATATCATAAAAACCCTTGTGGGTGCAGTGGTTAAAGTACTGTACAGTACTGAAGCCAAAACTGCTAACAGGGCTCAAGGTTGACAAGAGTACAATCTATTGCCCATTTACTTGTTGGTCTGTTCCTTTGAAATTATTCACTAGTGTGCAAACATTCACATAAATGATTTCTATTGCGTTTCCATATGGTAGAAGGAATATTGCAGTAAAAATGTTAAATGTCTAAATCCAGTTTTTGACAATAAGAGCAGGAACCAAGCAGCAAATGTCAACTTTCCCATAGGCTCCCATTTCCACAGGCTCCATTTTATGTGGGTCAAAAGTATCCAGTGAAAAATCTCTGAAATACATAATACTGTACAGGTAAATAAAAGGGTCACCCTTGCTCAAAAGCCAGTTGTATCCAACTATAGGGTTTGGTGCTCATCTCCGTTTACAACCAAAGAGCCAGTGCTGTCTGCATCTGTAGATATTTATGTGGATGTGTGGCAAGTATGACTAGACAGGCAATGCTGTTTACCTTCCCACTGAAGTGGTACCAATTTATCTACTTGCAATTTCTAGCTTTTGATCTGCTAGGTTGTCAGGAGCTGGGATCAAGACAGGAACTCACTTCGTTGTACAGCACTTGGGTATCGAACTGCTGAACTGCCGACCTTCCAGTTGTCAAGTTCAATGTCTTAACCACTAAGCCACTACAGTCCCACATAATACAGAGAGTGAAAAAAATACACATTTTAAGAAAGGAAAAAACTGTTTCAATTCCTTCCTGAATACCTCCAGTGTAGTGGATTTTATATGGTACAACACATCCTTTAAGGCAGGGGTCCCCAAGCATTGGGCTGCAGACAAGTACTAGGCCATGGACTGTTCTGAACCGGGGCATGGGGGTTGGTGGCAATGTGCTCCACCGGGTGGTCAGGCCCCTCCATGTTGCTTAACTATGACAGGGCTCTGCCTCTTCTGCCTGTGCACTTGCACTGTCCAATCCCACCACCTTCAATTACCAGTCCATGGAAAATTTGTTTAGCATGAAACCAGTCTGTGGTGCAAAAAAGGTTGGAAACCCCCGCTTTAAGATCCCTCATAGGTAGACGTCAAGAGGTGTTAGGTCAGGATAATGTAAAGGAAATTCAAGCACATCTTTAAAATGATTTTGCGCTCCTCAAATGCCATTTTTTTTTACTGTCCTGCCTGTCACATGGTGATGTTAATTTTTTTGAGTAAACCTAATACATTTTGTCACCCTGCTTATTCAACTTATACACAGAACACATAATGCGCAATGCAGGGATGGAGGAATCACAATTTGGGATCAAAATTGCTGGAAGAAACATCAACAATTTGAGATATGCAGATGATACCACCCTAATGGCAGAAAGTGAGGAGGACCTAAAGAAGCTCCTGATTAGGTTGAAAGAAGAAAGTGAAAAAGCTGGCTTGAGACTCAATATCAAGAAAACCAAGATCATGGCAACAGGCCCTATCAGTCCCTGGAAAATAGATGGGGAAGAAGTAGAAGCAGTGACAGATTTTACATTCTTAGGATGAAAGCTCACTGCAGATGGTGATTGCAGCCACGAAATAAAAAGGTGACTGATTCTTGGGAGGCAAGCAATGAGAAACCTGGGGAGCATAGTGAAAAGTAGAGACATCACATTGCAAACATAAATTCGCATAGTCAAAGCAATGGTATTTCCTGTGGCAATGTATGGTTGTGAGAGCTGGACCATTAGGAAAGCTGAGCGCAGAAGAATAGACGCCTTTGAGATGTGGTGTTGCAGGAGAGTTTTGAGAGTCCCCTGGACGGCGAGGAGAACAAATAGGTCAATCTTAGAAGAAATCAACCCTGACTGCTCCTTAGAAGGTCAAATAATAAAGATGAAGCTAAAGTACTTTGGACATCAAATGAGAAGAGAGGATTCACTTGAGAAAGCCTTTATGCTTGGAAGGGTCGAGGGCAAAAGAAGAAGGGGATGGCCCAAGATGAGATGGCTAGATGGTATTGTAGAGACAATGGGCACAGAGCTGAGTGAGTTGAGGAGGATGGTGGAGGACAGGAATGCCTGGTGGACCGTGGTCCATGGGGTCGCAGAGGGTCGGAATCGACTGTGTGACTGAACAACAACAAAAATACTAAACATTGCTACCTAATTCAATTCAACTTTGAAAAGTAAGATATAGATAATATCAGGGATTCCCCTAGCGATATGTGTGGCTCAATAGCAGAGTAGCACTTTTAAGCTGATACGCAGCAAAAGCCTTTAGCGCAATGACACACACACATATGCCTTCAGTGAAAGGTGTGCTTTACTTACAGTGAGGGGAAGACAGACATACACAGGACTATATACAACAGTCTCTCTCTCACTCCAAGCCCCACAGTAGGTAGACAGCTTGGATTCCTCTGTTGGCTCCAACTCCAGGAGCATTCAAAAAGAGTCCTGGTGATCCTTTAGCAGTTCTTTCTTCTCAGTTGAAGAAAAGCTCTCAACAGCATCACCTCCTTCAGTGTCTCAGTCCTTCTCAGTATGACAGCCTCCTCCGAATGATGACCTCCACAGTATGGCAACCTCCTCCGAATAATAGCCTCCTCACAGTGATAGCCTCCTCCATAGACCCTTCCCAGAGGGCCACAGTTATAGACCAGTGTTACTGGGCAGATTCTCTAATCAGCCACAGCTGGGCTGGTACATGAGCACGTGGACAAGGCATGCACAGCCTGGCCATCAGTTTGAGGCTCTATTATGGACACCTGTGTTCAAAACACATGGAGGGCCTTAAAGTTATACTATTCCACTGGGCAGCAATCTTTGTACAATACCCCCAAATGAAAAATGTCCTAACAGATAACATCTCTTAAAATGTGTACAAGTTTTTGGCACCTTCTGCATATATGTATTTCTATGGCATATTACCAGAGGTGGCTACTAGAGGCCTTTATCTGCAGTGTAATGTTGGGAAAGAAGGGGCTTATGGCAAGAATTTTGTTTGCACATGTGTTTCTATGACCAGGCATGTGTGCTTTATTATGGACTTCTCTGTTTCCTGTGGCTTCAGGTATATACAGAAGATCTTGGAATGTTATCACCCATGGAGAAGGGTGACCTGTAATTCTACACAGTACATCACTATCAACTCTTCTAAGCAAAACATTCCCAAACATTGTTAACTTTCCTCACACCGTGGAAATTTGTTCACCATTTGTTGTTCCAGTCCCCTGATCATTCTAATTGTATTTTACCTGGTTTATATCATATCATATTAGAGAATGGAGTGTCGGGCTCAGAAGACCTGGATTCAAATTCCTGCTCAACCACTGGGTTTAATAAACTCCTTTAACTTCACACATCTGTGAATTCTGTGAAAAATCTTGGGGTCACCATATGTCAGAAGAGACGTGATATAGAACAGCAGTGAGAGCTTTCCAAAAAAGATACGGGGAATAGAACTGATCCCGGTATTCCACAGGTAGTTTTGCTGGAGATATGTATGAACGAAGACTATAATATTAATAATCTGGTTTTAAATTGCTTCCACCTATGGTCCCTTGAGTGAAAACTCCCATTGGATCAATGTTTTTGTGGGTGAGTGCAAATAGTATGGGTTGCTTATATAACAATGGGATTTTACTGTTGTATTTGTTTGCTATCATGGGTCTTTGGTTATCCAGTCCCATAAGCCAAAGGACTTGCCAGATACCATGTACTCCAATGACCCACAACTTTTTATTGGTCCCAACGCCACCACACACACAACATTAAAGGCAGTTTTACTTGTGCTTCTGCCAATGTGAATTATGCCATCTCTTGCCAAAAATGTCTGTCTGTGCTTTATGTAGGACAAACAGGACAATCTTTACGCAAAAGAATTAATGGACAGAAATCGGACATCTGGAATGGCAACACACAGAAACCTGTCACAAACCACTTCAATCTAACTGGGCACTCTATCCAAGACCTGAAAGTTACAATTCTGGAACAGAGAAATTACAGAACTAGGATTGAAAGGCAGACGGCAGAAATCAAATACAGTTGTACCTCGCTTAAAGAGCACATAATGCGTTCCACAGGATTGCTCTTTAAGCGAAACACAATTGTAAGTGACCAATTGTGGGGGGGGGGGGATTGCGAACCCTGATTTATTTGTTAAGTGAGTTTTTGGTTGGTTTTATTTGTTAAGCGAAGCAAACATTCAGAGAAAATTCTGCTCTGTAAGTGAGTTACTCTTCAAACGAGGTGCTCTTTATGCAAGGTTTGACTGTACATCCATCCGTTAGACAACCATATTAGCAAAGAGGTTCTGGGACATTGTCAAATTTGATACACAGATTGCTATATGCTGCTAGATATTTTATGTACATATTATATTACAACCTTCCTGCCAATTCTCTTTAGCAAAGGAGGAAGTAACCAGGTACAGTGTTTTTGTTTGCAGGTCAAAGGTTGATCAGAGACCAGAATGGGCTTTCTCAGACCCTTTGAGATTGAAAGGGAGTCATTTAGGGCTAATCTGAATAATCTATTGTTGCTGATGGCTGTGGGAAGCTGTAGTGTTGTGCTTGCTTGTCTGTCATTTTGCTTGAACACACCCTTCTTCCTTTGACCCCTGAATTTGGTGCATAAAAACCATGCCTGTAAGTTTCACTCCTTGTTTGAAGAAGTGGACTTGATCCACGAAAGCTAACAATAAAAATATAGCAGTTAGTCTTTAAAGTGCTACAGTGTTTTTTTAATTTTTTGTTTAGTTTATTTTGTTTTCTGATATGCCAGAACTTTTTGTGGGAAGTTCATTGAAGAGGTCTTTCAATATGTACAGCTTGTCTCCTTGGAGCACTCCTGTTTTATTCCAGAGGGCATTTTTATCTTACAGGAAGGGTTTAATGAAAATTCAATCTCTTCCTACACCCCCAACTCATTTTTCACTTCTAGGATTTAATTAAACACATCAAACAAGTACCTGCATTGTGTTTTCCTTGGGGGGGGGGGAACTAATGGAACAGGAACAGAGCAAGCTGTGCTGGAGAGAAGGAATAATTGAGCCTGTAAATGCCATTTGGATCTATAACACAAGTTTGAGTCTGGAACGAGTCCTGGATGTGTTTTGGGGTTTTGATTCAGAAAGAGGCTGCATCTACCTGAAGGAGAGCCTTTTTCAGTTGTTGTTTTTACTACTGGAAAGATGGGGGCCAACTAAATTTCTGTAGGGAGGGCAATCTATAAAAGGAGGACCCACCACAGAGGAGGCCCTGTTCCTCCTCCTTGGTTTTTTGGCTTCCTTAGAGGTGGGAAACTTCAGACCACATATAGATGAAGTGCCTGTTCAATGAGTGATAGACTAGGAAGAAGACAATCTCAGAGGCGGTGATGTCTCAAACTATATAGGACTCTATACAGTTAGATTGACACGTACTTAGCACAGTAACAGGTTGGTATCAGAGAAATGGCAAACCTACCCATACTCATGATCCATCTAGCTGCCGCATTCTGGACCCATAGAAGTTTCTCTCCAAGTTCTCTCCCAAGTTCAAGGGAAGTCCCATGTAAAGAACATTGCAGTAATCTGTCCTTGAGATTACCAGTCTGTGGATCAATGTAATTAGGTATCAAGGTAAGGTTGCAGCTGAGTGATATGCTGAAGACAAACCACAGCAATAACCTGGAACTTCATAGCTGAGCCCAAAATAATACATTTTCACTTAGTACTTTTTATATTATACATAGCATATGGTAATAATACCTTTACTGGGTCAGCCAAAAGGCCCATAAAATGTAGGTGTGATCATCACTTGGCAGCAGGTAAATGGGAACTATGATTGACACAAGTACCACTGGTGGCAGAGCAAAATCTTTTTCATTGTTTCATACTTTACACTTTTAGCAAATTTGTAAAACCAGAAAAATAAATAGCACACTGTTCTTTTTTTTAAAAACACACTACTACCGTAGCTGCTGTTTTTAGGCGAATGAACGACAGCAGGTGAAGGAGAGACAGAAACAAGATCAGGATAAGAAGTGGCTTGAGAGAGTGGAGTGCATATGTAGTGGCCATAAATAAACCATCTGGTTCTGAAGATTGCTTATCATAGTCATTGCTGGCTTTATATGAAAGCTGGAAGCTTGGGCTGCTCAGCATCAAAGGCTGTCTTAATGGAAATTAAAGGAGTGAGAGGAAGAATAACTTAATCTGAATATTTCAGTTTGCAGGCAGTGAAAAACAGAACAAACAAAGAAATGACACCCAAGAGAATGCCAGTTTTTGCTTGGTCTAGTCAGTGTCTATGCAAGAGAGGGGGAAATGACAGATCAATCATAGTAAAGGTGGACATCCTGTTTGAAAATACTTTTCAGCACTGGACACATGTATTTCAGTAACAGATCACTGACAGCTCCTAGTAGTGGGTGTGACAAAGAGGACCTCTGAGCAGCAGCTCAAATGTTTAAAATTAACTTTAACTTGGAGGTGTGAACCAGAAGTTAATATCTTCCACTAGCTCTATTCCAGTGGGAAGATGAAACTGCGAATTACAGTTCTTTGATTATTTCAATGCTGATGATTTATACAGCACAGCTAATGTATCCAGCACCTTACAGAGTTACAGTGGTCAAACTAGATTGGAAAACAGATAATACTTGTTACTGTCACACTTTCTGACTTTCCCAAAGAGATGTTGTGAGTGTTTATGTGAAAAGTTTTGCTGTGCCATGCTATCTTAGCAAATACAATTCTATGTGCAAATAGAATTTCAAATGCCATGGGTCCATACCACTCCCCACCCAAGCGCTTACCTGCTTACCAGCCTAGAGGAGCTGCATGGCGTGGGTGGAGGAGGGGGTCCAGGCTGTCCATCTCACCCGTGCTTGGGCAGATAACCCCCTGGGAAAGTCACCTGCAGCTAGGTGCGTCCACTGCTTCCGCCACCTCCTCAATCCTTGTCCCCTCCACTTGGCTTGGTGTGTCCCTAACATCGCTCCATAGCAGAGTGAATGTTGTAAGGCTTACAATATCCACCCTGCTATGGAGAGTCAATTTATTTCTTTTGATCTGCTAGGTTGGCAGGAGTTAGAACAGAGACAGGAACTCACTCCGCCATGCACAGTGGTGGGATGTCAAAAAATTTACTACCCCACCGTGATGTCATCACAGTGTGGGCGGAGCTAACATCATGATGTCATGATGTCATGGGCGGAGCCAAAGAAAAAAAATAAAAAATAATAAAAATAAATTTAAAAACTAAAATAAAAATAAGCACACATACACACCTCAACCCACCCACCCACAACACAAACCGTAAATTAAATAAATAAATAAATAAAATAAAATAAAAAATACATTAAAATACACCCACCCCAAACACAAATCAACCTGAGCTTTTAAACCAGAGTTTAAAGCTTATTCTAGCTAATCTTTCTCACACTAGGTCAGATGGAAGGAACTACAGAATGAACTCACCATAAGATGGCTTCATTTTGGCACTTTTCAACTTTTCAACAGTTAAAGAAGTTAGGTACTAAGTCTTTGCCTAATCAGTTCTCTAGGATAATATGCCTTACTGTAAATGTAAAACAGCTGTACCTCCTTAAGGAGTCTCCAATTGGAACAGCAATTGGAACAGCACAGGTGTAGTTTATTGATGAGGTAACTCCAAGACTTTGCTTAAAAACCCCAAGCCAGGCTGCCAGGCCTTTTTAGGAACTGTGGTAAGGTAAAGGTAAAGGTTTCCCTTGCTCGAAAGCCAGTCGTATCCGACTCTAGGGGTCAGTGCTCATCTCTGTTTCTAAGCCAAAGAGCCAGCGTTGTCTGCTTCTGCAAACGTTTCCGTGGTCATGTGGCAGGCATGACTAGACACCGGAGCGCACGGAACGCTGTTACCTTCCCACCGAAGTGGTCCCTATTTATCTACTTGCAATTTCTTGCTTTCGAACTGCTAGGTTGGCAGGAGCTGGGACAGAGACGGGAGCTCATTCCGTCCTGCAGTACTCGGGAATCAAACTGCTGACCTTCCGCCTCCCAGTCAGCGTCTTAGTGACTTGAGCCACTGCAGTACTGTGGTAGTACGTCAATATAGGTAAAGGTATTAAATACACATTAAAATTCACACAGACACACCACATCCAGTTTGAGTCACTTACCCTGGGGAGCAGGCTATAGGGCGCTTCAGGCTAGCAGCTTCTCTTCCTCCTCCCCACTTGGGAGGACAGCAAGGAGGCTTTGCATACGCGCCAAGCACTGTAGGCATGCATGCACACCAAGTGCTTGGCACTCATGCACAGTGGGGGAACCAGTGAAAAGGTAAGCCCTGAAGGTGGTTCCCCCCCAAAGCTGCTACCAGTTCTCTGGGACACTGGGAAAAGTTACTTCTGACGACCTGGTGAGAACCTGTTACATCCCATCACTGGCCATGCAGCACTTTTGTCTCAAACTGCTGATCTGCGGACCTTCATGTCATTAAATCCAGCATCTTAACCACTAAGCTACCACAGTCCCTTCCTTAACTGTAAACTAGTTCCTAAATCTAGAAAGCTATTATGTGGTTGCCAGTCAGCCAGCTTAATGGAGTATGACTGCTATGCTGTCCTATGTCACTAAACAAAGGCAATTATGAAGGTTTGAACTGTATTTTTTTTTTTTTACAATATGTTCAGAAATTCTTTCGCAATATTTGTGTCAGTTTATTTGAATAGGATGATTATTCAGATTAGTTACAATAAAACTTGTAGAGGTTTTTCCTTCTTTACAACCATGTGGTGATGGGGTGGGGGTGGGGAGTAGCACAGAGACCATACTAAATGGTCAATGCCACAAACAGAGAAGCAAGAGATTATGGTCAGAACATCAATTTTCAGTCAGGGCGCCAAAGACTTTTCTGATTGGTTAGAAAAACAAGCATTCCGGCAAGGTAGACCCAGTTAAAAAAACTCCCTCCTCCCTTTGTGATCTCATAATACAAAAGCAAGGGATCGTGGGAAAAGACTGTCAATAGAACTGACTAGATGACACTGTATAAGATTGTTTTAGTTTCAGCAGGTAGGTTTTAGTTAAGGGTATGAGTACAAAAAGGGCCGCAGTGGCTTAGTTGTTAAGACATTAAGCTTGATGACCAGAAGGTTAGCAGGTCAGCAGTTCGAGACCCGAGCACTGCACGACAGAGTGAGCTACTATTGTCTGTCCCAGTTCCTGCCAACCTAGCAGTTTGAAAGCAAGAGACTGCAAGTACAGTAGATAAATGGGTATTGCTTTGCTTCATGCCCATGGAAATGGAACTAAGCACTCCCCCTTCCCCCCCCCCTGAAAAGGGACTGCAGTGCCTCAAGTGGCTAAGACGCTGAGTGGGAGGCGGAAGGTCAGCAGTTCGATTCCCGAGTACTGCAGGACGGAATGAGCTCCCGTCTCTGTCCCAGCTCCTGCCAACCAAGCAGTTCGAAAGCAAGAAATTGCAAGTAGATAAACAGGGACCACTTCGGTGGGAAGGCAACAGCGTTCCATGCGCTCCGGTGTCTAGTCATGCCTGCCACATGACCATGGAAATGTCTGCAGAAGCAGACAACGCTGGCTCTTTGGCTTAGAAACAAAGATGAGCACTGACCCCTAGAGTCAGATACGACTGGCTTTCGAGCAAGGGAAACCTTTACCTTTACTTCCCCCCATGCCTGGAGTCGGACATGTCTGGCTTCTGAGCAAAGGAGACCTTTACCTTTGTGAGTACAAAACAATGAAGAGATGCTTCCACTGCATGATGCCTGCCCCGGGGGCCAGAACCCTCTCCTCACTGGAAGCACATGAACCCGGATGATAGATTTGGGTCTGAAGTTGAATTGAAAGAGGGTTCAGGAGGTTTGAGCAGGGCAGAATAGCAAAGAGAGTGCCTGCAGTGGGCTAGTGGAGAGGAGGTAATACCAGCTCTGAAATCTCCCTACCTACATTGAAGAGGATGAGGGCATAGTTTTAGAGGGGACAACTGCATGGAAGAGAGAATTGTCAGCATAGCAAGCCCTAGATCGGGGTGCCCAAACTTTTTGGTCCATGGGCTGGTCATGTGGTTCAGGGAACTGGTCACTATGGCCCGGGGGTCAGATCCAGCCTCCTATGCCAATTCATCCGGCCTGCAAAGCCCTCATCGCTCCTGGAGGTGGAAGTGAAACGTGCCTGTATGGCGTTTTACTTCCACTTCCAGGAACGACGATGGCTTCATGAGCCAGATTAATTGGTGTCGAGGGCCACATCTGGCCCCCAGACCGTAGTTTGGCCACCCCTGCCTAGATGCTCATACTGGCCCTGTGAGGTTTCATTGCATTACTCCAGTTCAGATGAGTCCATCCCCAGACCCCTAAGACCTGCAACCTTCCTTGCTCCACCAGACTCAAATTTTGTTGAAATGGGCTGGACCCCTTTAATTGAGAAACTTCTTCTAGCCAGTGGTGGGATGTCAAAAATTTTACTACCCCACCGTGATGTCATCACAGTGTGGGCGGAGCTAATGTCATGATGTTGTGGGCGGGGCCAAAGAAAAAATAATTAAAATAATTAAAAATAAAATACTAGGTTGGAAGGAACTACAGAATGAACTCACCACAAGATGGCTTCATTTTGGCACTATTCAACTTTTCAACAGTTAAAGAAGTTAGGTACTAAGTCTTTGTCTAACCAGTTCTCTAGTATAATATGCCTTAACGTAAATGTAAAACAGCTGTACCTTCTTAAGGGTTCTCCAATTGGAACAGCAATTGGAACAGCAAAGGTGTAGCTTATTGATGAGGTAACTCCAAGACTTTGCTTAAAAACCCCAAGCCAGGCCGCCAGGCCTTTTTAGGAACTGTGGTAGTACGTCAATATAGGTAACGGTATTAAATACACATTAAAATACACACAGACACACCACATCCAAAGGTGAGTCACTTACCCTGGGGATCAGGCTATAGGGAGCTTCAGGCTAGCAGCTTCTCTTCCTCCTCCCCACTTGGGAGGACAGCAAGGAGGTCGTGCATACGCGCCAAGCACTGTAGGGGTGCATGCACACCAAGTGCTTGGCGCACATGCACAGTGAAAAGGTAAGCCCCGAAGGTGGTTCCCTCCAAAAGCTGCTACCGGTTCTCCGGGACACTGGGAAAAGTTACTACCGGTTCTGATGAACTGGTGAGAACCTGATACATCCCATCACTGCTTCTAGCGCTGGCTACTCAATTGGACCTGTAGCTTTGCCTTAAGAATTAGTCTGAGTTTGTCTTTTGCTGAAGGATTGTTTAGCTTTCCTGTTATGAAGTCAAAAATCAGAATCCTGAAAGAAACTGGAGGTGGTAATTTGTGTATAAAATTTCATGTCAGAAACTATTCTTGGTTGAAAGGATTTTTGCTGGAGAAACTCTGCTCAGAGGATGCCCGAATAAGGCTCCTTTCATTTACCCAAGATCTTTTCCCGCTGAAGTGGTCCCTATTTATCCAGTTGCAATTTCTTGCTTTCGAACTGCTAGATTGGCAGGAGCTGGGACAGAGATGGGGGCTCAATCCATCATGGTCTTAAACCGCCAACTTGTCAGCCTTCCAGTAACAAGGCAAGCTTCTTAACCATTGAGCCACTGTTATCTGAGTGCTAGAGTAAAAACCAAACCGAATTGGAGTCCTATTTCCACATTTCTAGTAATTCCATGTTGATTGGCCTGCTTTGAACACTACTTTTACTAAGGATTCACCCACCCCACACCCGAAGTAAACTATAAAGTAGATTTCACCCTATCTTGCCTTCTGTTGCTCTGCTTGACTTGCATCAGATCATTTACTTCAATGTTCCTCCTCCAACCCTGTCCTTGGGCATGTACCCCATACTTCTGAGACCATTGCTTAGAATGGAACAGATAGGGACACTGGAAGATCCTTTATCCAAAATGCTCTCTTTCTTTGAAGTGTGGCTCCTTGCATGATCCTTTTCTCCTTCCTTTTAGAATGTGCTTCCCACGGAATAAAATATAAAAATATTTGTAAGTACACTTTTTCCTTTGACTCAGTATATTATGGATAGTGGTGGTAGAAGGATGTGATAGATTTAAAACAGAAGGGTCATATTATCCTTGCCTAGGTACTTTGCCTAGAACAGTGATGGCAAACCTTTTAGAGACTGAGTGTCCAAAATGCAACCCAAACCCCACTTATTTATTGCAAAGTGCCAACACAGCAACAGGGAGGAAGGAAACATTCCCATTGGGCTGCTGGCAGTGACGGGTTGTCAAAAAATTTGCTACCACACCGTGACGTCATGGATGTCCTGGGTGTGGCCAACCTCACTATTAGCACTCCCTGAAAAATAAGGAATAAATAAATAAAAGCTGTTAAGACACATAATACAAAACTGTAAAACAATGCTCATGGGCAGATAATGATAGCAACTTTCTTTAGCTTCAGGATGCTTTCTCAGTATCCAAGTGGCTTTCTGGTTTCCAATTGGGTTTTGCTAGTAGCTGTTTCTGGAGGGTTCTTTGAGTTACATGCAAACAGAATGTGGAGTGTGTACATTTATATTAAGAATTACTCTAGTGTAATGGATATTTTTAGCTAAGGAAATGTCAGAAGCAGTAACAACACTCTACTTTTCTTTCTCAGTGATGAGAGACTTCCTGAGGCTTCATGGCTCCTCCAGTCGGTGAGCAAAATATTTGAATTTTAGCTTTATTGATGTACAGTAATACCTCGCATAACAAATTTAATTCTTTCTGTGAGGCTGCTCGCTATGCGAGTTTTTTGCTATGCAAGTCAGAAATGCATAGCGAAAATCCCGATGGGAAAACTCGCATAGCGAGCTTTTTTAGGGGAAAAACTCGCATAGCAAAAAATTTTCGTTATGCAAGTTTTCCCCATAGAAAAGCTCGCTATGCGAGCGTTTCCATAGGGGAAGTTGGACTCGCATAGCGAAAATATTCGTTATGCGAGTCAGCTCGCTTTTTGAAAAAAACCCGCTCGTTAAGCGAGTTTTTTTGCTAAGCAAGTTGCTCGCTAAGCAAGGTTTGACTGTACAGGTATAAAGAAAAGTTTTACAATGAACTAGAGGAAAAATCCCACTTGATTTAGCCTGTAACAAGGCAGAAAAGAGAAGATGAGTTTTTAAAGTACTTTCAGTAGCTCTAACTAATTTAATACTGTTGTATGTTTGATTCCCCCCCCCTGTAATCTATTGTGGTTTTAATTGGTTTAATAGCCAACTTGGGCACCTTAGTTGAGGGGAAGGTAGATGTATGAATGGAAATGAATGAATGATTGCCCCCACCATTTTGAGGTGAAGATGCATGGACATTGACAGTAGTCTAAGTTGCTTTATTGAATTATGAATATTGAGCCATGATGTCATAGTAGACCAATGTGGCCTTTCTTCACATGTATAATATTTATGGTACACTACCATAAAAATAATGCCATAGCATATTTCCTTTACAGTTGACAGTGGTGGTTTAGAAGATGGCGATGTCAGTGCCACAGACTGGGATAATAGGAAAGTCCGACATACTTACATCCGCAAGGTAACTTTCAAGGAGGTGGTTCTTCGTAGCCCTTGCAAACAACCTCCACTTTTGTGGTTTCCTTTTGTGAAAACGCAAAAGTTCAGAATACAGTGGGAAAAGTTGTCATGCTCTCTACTAGGAAGAGATGCATGTGAGAGAAAATAACATTCTTGAGTAAGATGGATATTTGTAACACAGCCTTCCCGAATCTATGTTCATGGCTCAGAATATGAATCTTGATAAAGGCCTTAACGCCTGGAGGAGGGAACTGTCACGTGGAATATGTTAAAAAAACTGCACAACTAGCCACTGTGGCTATTGGATGACATGCTAGGGTACATCTTGGTTGTGTGCTTGATCAGGCTCCTGACTGTGCAACATAGGTGTGCCTGGCTGCTTTTCAGTCAGCTACAGCTGGTCACAGCAGGTTGTAGAGAGCATATGCAAACATCATTAGGATTCCCCCCCCCCCCAAAAGAAAAGTATGTTTGCACAGATTCACACACACTACGACCTCTATATTTCTTTCCAGGTCTACAGTATTATCTCAGTACAGCTTCTCGTGACGGTTGGCATCATTTCGATCTTCACCTATGTGTACGTCTTCCTGTACAAAGGGGCCTGTGCAGCTGGCCATCACTGCGTGGATGAATAGTCTGTGCATTACAAACTTAACGTTATTTAGGGACTATATGCCAGTTGTTTTAACTGTCTCTTTGCATCAGCTTGCCTAGGTCCTCATCTACTCAAGAAGGGTGGTTAAGCTTCATTCCCTGTTACACCAGTCCAAGTCCTCCTATTGGTTCTATCCATTCCTAGTGTCCTTGTTTCCTTTTTTTGCTCCTTTTTGCCATGGAGGTCTGGTTCAAATTGCTGCAGTCTTTTGAACTGGTGCTCTCTTTTCTTCAGTGCCTTGGTAGTATTGGACTCTGGGATGGCACAGATGGGTTTGGGCTAGGCACCACCTAAATAGACCCCATCTGCCTTACCATAGGTTCAATGTTAGGTTAGTCTAGCAGACCTCTGGCCCAATTGTGGTGGATACAGCTGGTGATGGGCCCTCTGGCCCAATTGTGGTGGATACAGTAGGTGATGGGCCCTCTGGCCCAATTGTGGTAGACCCACCAGGTGATGGGACCTCTGGCGCAATTGTGGTGGATCCAGCAGGTGATGGGACTCCTAGAAGAATGCTCTGTGGTGAGGCTGGTATATCCTTAATAGGAGAGGACTGCCACTGGAGCATCAGCCCATTTATCCTTCTCCTTTGCTTCATCTCTGCTATTTTCCCCTTCATCAGCCAGCTCTTCCCATTTCTTAATGACCTTCCCAAAGATTTTCCTACTCTCCAGTTTTGGTAGCCCCTGGGTTCTGTGCAGTCTCTAAAGTTGGTCCCACTGAAGACTTGCCCCATCTCAGGCAGTGCCTGGGCGAAGGCTACCACATATAAGTTATAACCCTTTCTCAGACTGACGCTCAAAGAGATTGTGGAAGTTGCCAAAGTCAGTCCCTGCTATGTTTTGATGGCCTCTCTCACACAAGTTTGCAATCAATTGTTTATTTTAAATTCTTGTTTATGGAGCTCAAAATGCTTCCTTTCAGTTTCCAAATATTAATTCAAGCACTAGTCAGACTAAAGTCTGTGCTGGAGTGCATCCTGTTGCAATAATCTGTTCATTACCATTGTCATGGAAAATGATGGTATTTATCAGTGACTCAGTAATCAGGATTGGATTCTTCAGGAACCAAGAACTCTAAGTCAGTGTGGGTAGTGCAGCAATACATTCTGTTTTTTCTCTAATGACTAATGTAAGAAAAGATACTTACCATACAACATGATCTTCTTTTCCCACAGCGAGCCTGTATCGTCTTTTGTACGGAACAATCTTGTTTTGTACTTTGTGTCTTAGTAAGTATTACCTTCTGCTCCATAGGCACACAGAGCAGTGCTGTTTAAAATAAATCTGAGACAGGTAATTCTGTCAAACGATACTTACTTCATATATTACACCTCTGTTCTGATTTCTTCCAATGGGCTGGTCAGTGTATATTAGCTTCTGGCTCTATTTTATGCTCAAATAAACCCTGAGGTTGAGTAAAAAAGAAAAAGCAATTGACTTAGTTAAGATTTAATTTTGTGTCTCCTTCATCCTAGTCCAGTAGTTTGACCACTACACTAATCATATGAGTTCCCTCACTCTAGATCATGAGTTCTCAACCTTTTAAAGCCAGGGGCCGGGTCACGCTCCCTCAGACAGTTTCAGGGGTCAAATGGCCATTTTGCCTTTCTTCCACCACATGGCACTTCCTGGTGTGGTGGAGGCAGTGGGAGGGCCACATGAAATGGTGCCATGGGCCACGTCCGGCCCATGGGCCACAGGTTGAGAATCCCTGCTTTATATGTATTTGTTCAGTGTGTTTCGCCATGCCCACACTTCCTGCTGCCGATCTATAGACTTGAATAGAATAGCTCCTGTGGCAACTGGGATTCCTGGTTGGGGCAATGTGTAGTGTCTGTGGACATTGTAAGTGGGCAATAAAATAAGCCCAGGTCCTGTGCTTCTTCTTAAACCTTCCCAGACATCCAGTAAATTTGGCAATTTGAGACGAACAGAAGTGGTGCAACTGCTGTACTCTTGCTTGAAGATTTGTGGACTGCTTGGTTTTTCCTTGCTCTGGTAATAGCAGCAATCTTGCTATTGTCCTAAAGAGGCAGTGGTGGCCAGACCTTCACTCTGCTACGATGTGATAAGCAGAGAACCTGCAACAGATGATAACACTCTTCCTGATGTAGAAGTAATTCCATTCAAGAAAGAGAGTGTTTGAAAGCCCTGAGATCTCTATTAGAAGATGAATGCTATGATAATCAAGAGTGGGGAACCTTGGATTGTCTAGATATTTTGGCATGGCACTTCCTTGAACCTGTCCCACTGAAGCCCATAACATCTGGAGGGCCAGAGACTCCAAACAATGATGCTATGCTTCTAGAATCACAGCCCAGCTAGTTGGCAGAGGTGTCCTGTATCTCAGCCTTTTCCTAATTGTAATGAGATGCTAAGTTCTGTGTCAATGCATGGCAAATAGAAACCTGTCACGGCTGTTTTCTTTCCACAGTGCTGCATTTGTGATTACTTACCTGGTGCTAATATGTTGTGAAGGCCCACGGTGAGTTTGTTAGATATACATGTCTTTGCCATGAAAGGCAAAAGAGTCCCGTCTTTGTCCTCATTTGGTCAATATTGGTGGTGTTGTGGTGTAGACTAACTTCATTCGCTTTGGAGGAGCAAGTTCTACAGCTCAATAGGCTGAGCCCAAAGTGACCTCCCTCTATGAAGTGACTTCACTTACTCAGCCTATGACGTCTGCTTCTTTATCTTTTCCAGGAGACGATATCCATTGAATCTCATCCTTCTCATTATCTTTGTAAGTAATGTTTTGTATTTTGAAGCTTGGGCTAACAATGATAGCATCTGATGAATTGAGGCAGGGAGGAATAAAAAATGATAATGTAACTTTAATTTCTTTAATTGGTGACCCACTCTTCTTCCAAAGAGCGCATAATAGTATACATGGATAAAAAAATGGTTTACTTTCCTGCTAGCCCTGTGGGTAGGTTACATTTGGAGATTGTGATGGTTCACTTGGGGCAGAGATATTCTAGAGTCCTGGTACTGCCCCCAAAAGACTATGTGTTCATTGCTCACACTCTAAATTTCCACTGATTTCCTGAGTACCAAGGCCTCTGCAATTGATTACTATGCATGTCTATATGAGAGTAAGTTGTCTTCAAGGTTAACTGGTCCTAAACCATTTTAGACTTTAAGGGTAGTACCAGATTCCTCTTCTTGCCTCACTGACTGTAGTCATTTCAGAAAGGGAAGTACAGTGGAACCTTGGTTAACAAATGGCTCGGTTAACATAAATATCACATAACAAAAGGAAATCCATAGAAAATAGTGGCTTGGTTTATGGATTTTTTCCAGAATGAATTAATTAGTTTTCAATGCATTCCTATGGGAAACCATATTTCAGTTAATGTATATTTTGGGTTTCAGTTGCATTCCTATGGGAAATTTGGTTAAAGTAATTTTTGCTGTAAGAAATGTCCTGGAGAACGCATTAATTACATTAACTGAGGTTCCACAGAATAAGAAGAAAAGTGTATATGAGATAAATGTTTTTCTTAAATTTTACATTTTACATTTTTTTTAAATTGTTGGGTTCCCCAGAACTACTAAGCTCTCAAAAAAAGTGAGCATATAAAAGGTCATCCTTGCTTGAAAACCAGTCATATCTGACTCTAGAGTTCAGTGCTCATCTTTGTTTATAGCCAAAGAGCCAGTGCTCTTTGCAGACATTTCCATGGACATTTGGCAGGCATGACTAGAAACCAGAATGCATGGAATGCTGTTACCTTCTCACCAAAGTGATATCTGTTTATCTACTTGCAATTTCTTGCTTTCAAACTGCTAGGTTGGCAGGAACTGGGACAGAGATGGGAGCTCTTTCTGTTGTGCAGTACTCTGGTCTCAAAATGCTGACCTGCTGACCTTCCAGTCATCCAGTCCAGCATCTTAATTACTAATCCACCACAGTCAAATGATGGTAATTTTGTGATAGTGGACAATGAGCAGCTGGTCATTTAGGTTCTCATTTTCTCCTAGACTTTGGCCATGTCATACATGACAGGAACCATTGCTAGGTAAGAGTAAAAGTAACACCCATTCTTGACCCTATTGTTAAAATCAGTTCTCTAGTGTTACATTTGAGCTTTCCATGGGGTCTACTGGAAAACATTTCACTCTTTGAAAATAATAAGATAAACAATGAAAAATCCTAATGCACTTAGACCCTATTTTTGTTAGCCAGTAAAAAAGATTGTTTTTACAAAAGTGCTATGCATTTCACAATCAATAATAGTGATTTGGTTGCCAAGAGGTTATCTATAATGCACAGGTGTAGCAATTTGATTCCACTTTTAGTGTTGTAGTGCCAACTGTAGAATCCTGGGAAATGCAGTTTGGTGAGGGACTTAGAATACTGTACTGTAATTTGTGTGGTGTGTAAACTATAAATCTTTGCTAGAGATTTTGATATCCCTCACCAAACTACACATGTGAGAATACCATCAGACAAAGCCATGAGAATTAAAGTGGAATTAACCAGCTATAACTGTGTAGTCTAGATGCACCCAACTTTGATTTGGGCGCTGCAATCTGAGATGCTACACTATCCTACAGTTGTAAGGCAAGGAAGTGTTGGTATCTTATTTTCCTGAGAGGTGATGCTAGTGATGGTAGAGTTGCTAAATTATGTTATTATACTAGCTTCTGGGATCTGGGGTCTTCCTCTCTACCCTGGGGTGTTTATCTTGGGGTGTATGAACCCAGGTACCATTTACCCCTGATTAAAGAGATTTTTATATTTTATTGAACGTAGCCAAAAAAGGTTAAAAAACAAACAAAAAAAGCAAAAGGTTTCAGAAAGTCTCAGAGCGGAGTAACATACAGGTGGAGAAAGTCTGGCTTTGATGTCCTCTCTGATAAGAGATATATTATCGGTATTATTTCCCCTTGATAATTGGCAGACACTCACCCTGCTTACTCAAGCAACTTGGTTTAGACCAGTGCCAGAGGTGGCAGTTGGAGCCTTCTCTGTGGGCACTCGTGCAGTCACCCCAACACAGAGTTCACCTTGTCCCTCTGCCCAGCAGCCCAATGGGAGTTCTTCCTCCCTCCCTCCAGCACAGAGTTCACCCCGCCCCTCTGCCCAGCAGCCCAATGGGAGTGTTTCCTTCCTTCCATGTTGCTGTGTTAACACTTTGCGATAAATAAGTGGGTTTTGGGTTGCAGTTTAGGCACTCGGTCTCGAAAAGGTTTGCACCACTGTTTTAGACACTCATGAAGAAGCATGGATTCTCTAGAAAGAGACAATGATTCATGTTCTCTCTGTTACTTCCTTCACACTAGTTTCTAGTGAACAATACCTTGAGTAAATATGTATTCAAATGTGCTTGTAGTGCTTAATCAGCAAATGCACCTGCCATTAGTGTGTTATTGTTATTAGCGTGTTGGGGTACACAGAAAGAGCTTTGTAGAAGATTGTGGCATTTTTGAACCACAATTGGGCGTTTTGGTCATGGTAACCTTGTGTTTCCAGCTAATCTTTCTCACCCTAGGTCAGGAAAAGGGAACTATGGAATGAACTTACCAAAAGGTGCCTTCATTTTGGCAGTTTCATGTCTGGTCTAGACATGGAAGAAGAAGAAGCGTGTTATTTAAGAAATTTAGAGAACTCTAATTACAGAACTGTATAAATATAAGTGCACTGTTTTGACATATTTGCCTTTAATAATTATCCCTTAATTTTATATTTCTTTGTGATTTGTTAATAAACTATTGCAACACCTTAATTGTTTATTTTTATTTATTTATTTATATTTATTTATTTTTCAAATTTATACCCCGCCTTGCTCAGGTGAACCTGACTCTAGGCGGCTTCCACAGTATAAAAAACAATATGACAGATTACAAAATTACAAAACATCAAAACAAACTCCAGCAAGACAAAAGTCCTCTATCACTGCCCGAGACCCACAGTTTTTCTCCCATCGAGGCCAACTGGCCGAGGGAGAGTCCAACAAAGGGCGCGTCGTCGTCGTCGTCTGCTTCGAGCCTCCCTCGGCCACGGGAGGCTCCTTTTATCCTCCCGGCCAGTGTCGGGGGCCGGGAGGGCGTGGCGGCGGCGGCGGCGGCGGCTTCTTCGAGCCTCCCTTGGCCACGGGAGGCTCCTTTTATCCTCCCGGCCGGTGTCGGGGGCCGGGAGGGCGCGTCGTCGTCGTCGTCTTCGTCGAGCCTCCCTTGGCCACGGGAGGCTCCTTTTAACGAATGATGTTATCTGCTATTATATCTATTACAAGTGTGAAAACCCTGTGTGAAATAGTGGTTTTCATTGTCTCTTTCCAGTGCATACAATACAAAGGCTGTTCTACTTGCCATGATGATCACAGCTATTGTGGCCATAATTGTCACCCTTTTCTGCTTCCAAACAAAGGTGAGACGGGCTCTTCCTTTCAAGTAACATCAGTGTGCTCAGCAGATATGTGGGCCCCCTTTCTTCAACATGCAGTCTAAAGCATGGATTCTCAACCTACAGCCCATGGGCCAGACTTGGCCCATGGTGCCAAATCATCTGGCCCATGCCATCACTGCCACCGCCTCTGGAAGCAGATGTGTTTATGACAGCCATAAATGCAACCATGGCTGTCGTAAAGGCATTTACAACATCCATAAATGTTCCCACGCAGATGCGTTTTACAGCAGCAGTTATGGTGAGGGGAACCACCAGTCCGGCCCACTCAACTGTCTGAGGGAGCGTGACCAAGCCCGCAGTGTAAAAAGGTTGAGAACCCCTGTATTATTAATAGGTCAAGGTGGAAAAAGGCAATTTTCTATCTATCCAGTACTACAGCACTTGAATTCCCTCAAGGAAAACTCCCTTTTTATCAGAGGTGAAAAACCTGCACCTCCCCTCACAGTTTTCTCCCTTGAAAATGTTTTTAGTGTGGCTATATATTAGATGTAACCTGACAGCATTTAACTATGTATACTATACATTAAATACCAGTACATTAGACCTGGGACATTTCTGAGCTGCAGCTGTCATAAACCTTTGTCACGATTTCTCCTGGTTAGAGCTGACAAAGTTTGTAAGCCAAAGCTACCCACTATAAGTGAAGAACGTCTCCTTGTTTCTCCCAAATTGTAATGGGCTTCAATTGCGATACAGAAAGAGCAGGAATGCTGGATTGTGGCATCTGCTCCTTTCCAGCAACATTTTAAAAGAAAAGTTTCTTCTAGCATGTCCCCATGTTTCAGTCTTGCCTGCTACAGAGCTGGGAGGGCTAGGAAGTTTCCTGCATGACAAACTGAAGTATTATGGGTCATTTGTGTCCTGTGCTCATTTCATGTTGTCTTTATTGCTCTTTATGGCAGGTGGATTTCACATCCTGCACTGGCCTGTTCTGTGTCTTAGCCATTGTCCTCGTGGTGACCGGGATTGTTACTTCAATTGTCCTGGTTTTCAAATACGTAAGCAAATCAAGATTGGAAACTCCAAAGTGGTGGGGGATCGCTGCTAGTCACAGATGTTCCTGCTTTTGACACTTGGATCTTTCCTTATCACTCCAGAGAATACCGTAATCGTGTTTGTGACTGAACAGGATTGTTGTATATTGATATGAATTCCCATTTGGGCTTGAGAGAATCTGGTTCCATATTTGGAGGGAATTGATGGTCTTCCACCTGTCCATCATCCTCTTCAAAATGCTTAATTACCTGCCCCTGCCAAGGAGCCTGAGTTTGTTCTGCAAGTCACCTTGCACTCTAGTCTGCTGTGACTAGTGGGATTCAAAATTTTATATTACCTACTCTGTGGGCGTGGTATGGTGGGTGTGACCAGGGGGAAAGCCCTGTGTTGCACCTGAATTAGGACTACTTTATTTCAAAACATGGATAGACTGGGCCAGCCAGAATTTCTGCTACCGATGCTGGTGAACTGGGGCGAACCTGCTGAATCCCACCACTGGCTGTGACCATTCTGTCCTGTATGATGAGGCCTTGTGAAAGTGTTGCTAAGTTTAATGTTTAACTAAGCCAAAAAAAGTAACTGCTTGGTTCTCTTTTCTTCCAGATCTATTGGCTTCACATGCTGTATGCATCCATTGGTGCAATTGTCTTCACCCTGGTTAGTAGAGAGTTTCTTTCTTCATTCACATTTGCTGGTCTATAGGTCAAATGGAAAAGTAAAAATATGTTCACATCTGTTTTCCTCCTCTATGCGGCATTGCAAAGAATGATATAGGACATGGGTGTGTATGCCTTAGCCCTACAGATATCTTTGGACCATAACTCCCATAATCCTTCACCATGTATCATGTTAATGGAAGCTTCTGGGAGTTGAAGTGCAATTTATCTGAATGGGTCATGTTTCACCACTCCTGGTGTAAGAGGTGGTTATCTGCTTCTTTTACATCCCCTGCATTAGTCCCTTTGCCCTACTTCTTCACATCCTTGTCTGTCTTCAAGACTCAAGGCAGAAAAACAGATTAGAGGGGTACCTGGGTATCTGAATGTGGTTCTAGCTTAAAGCTGCACATGCATAATATCTTAGATTAGAAAGGGAGGGAAGAAAACACCTTTGCTCACCTTATAATGAAGACTGTAAATTGGGCTTTGGGTCTCATTTTGCAGGACAGTGCTATTGTTGGTATCAGTGATGGCAAACCTTTTAGAGACCAAGTGCCCAAACTGCAACTCAAAAAACACTTATTTATTGCAAAGTGCCAACACAGCCACAGGGGAGGAAGGAAATGCTCCCATTGGTCTGCTGGACAGAGGGGCAGGGTGAACTCTGTGCTGGGGGGAAGGAAGTGCTCCCATTGGGCTGTTGAACAGGGGGTGGGGTGAACTTTGTACTGGGGGAGGGAAGAAGCACTTTAATTGGGTTGCTGGGCATAGGTGCAGGGCAAACTATGTGCTGAGGTGATTGCACAGGTGCCCATAGAGAGGGCTCCGAGTGCTACCTGTGGCATGAGTGCCATAGGTTTACCACCACTGGTATAGATTTTGCTGTGACCTGAAACAACTCAGACTGTCCTTGTCACCTATGGCCAGTCTTTGTATTAGATTACTGTACTTTGTTAATTAGAACCTCTCAGATCAAATGGATATGTGCTCATTTGGGCAAAGAGGGTATAATTTCCCAGAAAAGGTTATGTTTAGATTATGGAACTTTACCCTAAGAATAGAGTACAAGGTCATCTTTGCCATGGAGTGAAATTGTATGATAAGATGCACAAATGAACCTGGGAGAGGATAGAACACAACCATAAATCAAGTTATTTTAATATTCTTCCTAAGGATCGGTCAGTTCTTTATTGCAGCTTAATAATATGTCTTTCTTTTGGAGAATACTGTACTGTAATACAATAGCTTCAAGTTCTTATCATCCTTTGCCTTCCTACATGTTTTACCTTACCTTAATAACCATGTCAATGCATGTAGCTTTGAAAAACGATTCTAAGCTAGGAGTGTGATTCTCCAAGATGATATTGAACAAAATTCACTGTGGACTGTATTTCTATCATAATTTGTCAAATTGCAATTTTTTTTGTTTATAGTTAAACATAAGGTGCTTGTGTTCCAAATCACTTGAAGAGGAAATCAGCCAGCAAGGGATGATGGAGTGGGTGGTACAAAAATTCTTTCTCAGAACCTATGGATTGTAAATATAAGTGATAGGAGGCAAAACATGCATCATGGTATCACTCAAGTTTATTTTCTGTATGACATAAAGTAGGGATGGCAGAAGTATCGCTCTTCAGGTGCTGCTGAAGGACATCTCCCATAATCTCTCACCATTGGCCAGATTTGGAGAGCAATATGTCTCAAACCTTCATCCGGTTCCATTCACATCCATCGATGTGCTAAGATTTGCCAAGGTTTCCTGTGACATAAGCATGGAGGTGTCTACATGTAGGTGCCTGTGTGTAAATACCTCTTGTGCACTTGGAATCTAGACCTTTTGCATTTGTATATTCTGGAAGAGAATTGTGTTTTCAAACTGAGATGGTATCTGAAACTGGTGACTTTAACTCTTTAACTTTTGCCTTTCTGCAGTTTCTTGCTTACGATACCCAGCTGGTTATAGGCGACCGAAAATATGCTCTCAGTCCTGAGGAATATATCTTTGGAGCCATCATGCTCTACATTGACATCATCCAGATCTTTACCTTCCTTCTTCAGATTATCGGTGGTGGTGGCAGAGATTAGAAGATGGAGTCTCTGCCACAGTGTTCAGACTTTCAAATAGCCTTCTCCAAGGGCCTTGGGGAGCCTGACTCTGAATATAATATTCTGTTGCATGGTTGTTATCTTCAGTCCTCTTATTTAAACTTCTAGGGGATTTACATAGTGAACAGAGATAAGAAATAAATTGAGAGATCATATATGGAGCATTAGATCATAACTTGTAGAATGTGCATTTCCCCCCTCTATTTCAATGTATGGATCTTATTTTATCCACTGCACTGGATACATAAATATAGCATGTACTGTATTAGTATTATGATGAGATGTAACCTATCTCTTTCAATGTATCTCTTAAATTTATTTTGTCAACATAATTATCTGAAATGTAGTTGGTTCTTCTAAAGAGGAGATTAAAAGCTCCAAAGCTTCACTACATAAGTATAAATAAAGTTTATTTTTTAAATTACAATCTACCAAATTTATGAATGGGAGTCGGGGAGCAATGTTTACACGGGTTGCCTTTGTCAGGGAAAGAATGTGATCCTGTACATATCAATGAAAGAGTAAGTCTCACCATGTTCAGTGAGGCTTACTGTCAGAGAAATGAGTACAAGACTGCATCTTAAGGCTACACTCCCTTGCGTATCATAGAAGCCCTCATGGTGCAGTGGTTAAATTGCTGTATTGCAGTCAAAACTGCTGACAGGGCTCAAGGTGCCCATTGATTTGATGAGTCTACTCTAGCTGGAATTTACAAATGGATTTAGATTAGAGTTCTACTCCTAAAATGTATGCCTGGGACATCTATTTATTTTTTTAAAAAAATCATGTCAGAAGCACACGAAGGCACTTTCTGGGTTGAAAGGATTTTTGCTGGAGGACCTCTGCTCCGGTGATGTCCAAATGAGGCTCCTTTTAGGTCCCCAAGATCTTTCCCCATCGAACTACTTGGTTGGCAGGAGCTGGGACAGAGACAAGTACTCATTCTGTTATGAAGTACTCAGATCTTGAACTGCCAACTTACTGACCTTCTAGCTAACAAGATGAGCTTCTTAACCACTGAGCCACTGCAGTCCCCACTAAATCTTATTAAAGTACCTTCAATTATTCTTGGTGTCAGTGCGAGTCATACTTGCTCAATGGCTGTGAGCCTAGTGAGAGCCATCATTGTTGGGTCTGGTGTGACTCACCTTGGTGGCTATGGGGACAGGAGAGACAGTGAGACCAAATGGCAATGGCATGGAATTTCCATTATCATTATATACACACAACAGAGCCAGTGGAATTAGGATGTTGACACCAGCAACCAAATGCATATTTTATGGCATGTCACCTAATTAATAAAACTAGGGAAATCCATGTTACAGAAAATCATGGGATTATACTGGGATGAGCTTCAGACAGGGTCTGCTCAGTGGCTGCTCCCAGACAGTGAAACTCTCACAGGAGACAAGGTTGGTGGCTTCCAGCAAGCTAACAAAAAAAAAAATATTTTAAGCAGACTGTGGGGGGTGGTATCCTGGCCTGGATTGATCTCCATTATGCTAAACAGAGTTGCTTTGAGGTGCACTGGCTTATTTGGAGTGATCTTAGCATTGACATGCAAAGCTCAACCACACTTTATTCATGTGACCCTACGTGGCATGATTAAGAATCCTTTCCCTTTAAATGGAAAGCTTCCCATTTCTCAAGACCATCAAGCTGTTTGGCAAAGCACAGAGGAGGAAGCCACACGGGCTATTCCTCTAGGTTCAGCTGCCCGCCTACCCCAAGAACTCTCTCCCTCAGTTCTCACACTGCTGGAATGGGGAAGATGGCACTTCTGCTCTTTAGGCAGGAATGTGGTAGCAAGGCTTAATAACAGTCCATTATATATTTTGCCGTTGATACCTGAAATTTTGAATAAAGCATCATAATTAATCACAGCGTTTATTAATTCACCACATGTCACAGCATTTACACACACAGACTCCATAAGGCAGGGAAAAGGGAGGGGGAAAAGAGGACGTGACAAACCACACACACACCTGGCAAGTTACAAAGGGTTAATTAAAAGTTCACCCTAAGGGGGCCTTTGAGTTAATTGTTAACTTAACTACTCTCTTTACTCTGTACTTAAAGAAGCAGCCAGGTACTTAATCCTCCTGCCCGGAAAGGCAGCTTAAGTCTACATTGAGTTCACAACCTCCTGCTGCAAACGCCATTGGCTGACGATCCTGCTAGCCTGTCTTTCATTGGAGAAGACACAACAGCCGGTCCCGCCTTCCTTCGGCCTCTGTGTCAACAAAGATACAATGCTTCTTTTGTAAATTCCTATCTATACAATGTAAAAACCTGTTTTGCAGAAGCCAATGTAATTTCTTTTCCTATGTAACCAAACTCATTACCTCATACCCTGCTTTGTGTTTTATATTTGTTTGTAATTAAATGTGTTAATTGCCCTGCCTCCTTCCCAGCTTCAGTCCCCTCCCCTGTCATGTAGAAGTTAGTTTAGAAAACAGATATAAGCTCTTAGAGGTGGGTGGGGGACATCTTTGGTTCACCAAATTTTGTGGGCTAAGATCACGAGCGGTTTTTCTTCAAAACGATTGAGGGAAGGTAGCTGTTTAGATTATAGGCCTGGCCAGACTAGAATCTCGATAGCTTTCCTTTGCTTTTGCTCCCAATAAATCATTTTGTTTTGATCGAAATATCTGTCTCGTTGTAAGTTCTTAGGGTTTTCATACCTCTGCCAGAGAAACGTACCTGGGGCCCAAATTTTTGGGTAACAGTTTTTGGTGCCGAAACCCGGGAAGCCTCTGGTTCCTGCAACCTCCTTAAGAGGTGCAGGACACAAAGTGAGGAAGAGAAAATCCGGAACGACCTCCTACTCGAAATCTACAATCAGACCTTGAGAGACTCATCGGCGTTTCGTCTCTACAACTGAAAACTTCAGGATCGGTAACGTATAATTTTGATTTTTGGGGTCCCTTTGAAATTCTTGCCAAGTTAGTTTAAACAGCCAACTGAACTGAACTTCCCCCCGGGTGGCAGCCTGGGTATTGAAAGAGTGGGTTCGAGTCCCACCAAGGTGGCAAGAAGGTCTGACGGGCCTGAGTCACACGAATTGGATACTAGCCTGGCCTCGCTAACCAGCTAGAAATCAAGCAAGAACGGGAATTGTCCGCCTGTGAGCATCTTTAGTGTAAGTTTCAGGGTCCAGTGAGTAGATTCATCACCTATCACTGGGGTCTTTACGAAGTGGGCGGAGGATCCAAGAAAGGGGTAGCACCCGTTGAGGATTCTCGCAAAAGCACGGGGTGCCAGCGTGATTAACTGAGCACACGTGGCCAATTGGCTAGCTTGGTCAAGAACGGGGTTCGTCGTCCGTGAGACCGGGGTAAATTAGTCTCAAGAAACGGGTGATACCTGTTGAGAGACAACAAAGGGAAGAATCTGTGTGGTCCGCTCCTGCCAGTTCGCTGCGTGGGGTAACTCGGTAAGCACCAAGACCTAGGCCTAAGGCAAGCTATGGGAGGAGCTTTTTGAGAGTTCAGGCTGGGCTGAAAGGAGGAAAAGGCTGGTGGGACGCCACGCAGCAATGTCCTCAAGAATTGGAGGAATTTGGTGGGACCCAAGTCTAAGATTGAGCAAATGGAGGTTGAAACTTTTACGCACCCAAGACCGGCCCTTTTCAAAAGGACCAGAGGCCCGCCTGGCCTAAAGAAGGCAACGTAAGCTCATAGCACCTAAAAACATTAATTAGAAGGCTAGAAGCGAGTCTGGGGAGATCTGGGGACTCGGAGCACGCAGCGCTCTCCATGAGGCTGCACACACACAAACCTTAAACGATACCCTTGCGAGGGCAATCTTTATATTGTAAGGGGAAAAGGCTAATCCTCCTCCCGAATTTGGGGATCCCCAAAATATAGAGAGGTAATTGAGGAGGCTTGAAGAGGACCATTTGGGTCCATTGCGCCTTCTGGCCCCTCCAATTCCTCAACCCGCTGCTCATGGTATCCTTGTAAATCCTGGGGTGCTTCCTCAGTCCTTGATGCCCACCGCCCCTGCCAGCGAAAGGAACAGATCCAGTCGGGAGAGTCTGGGGTCCATAACTTTGCAGCCCCCCAGGGTTACAGTAGGTTAAACTGCAGAGGTAAACCTACTGGACCTCCCAGACATGCCCAGTGGGGCATGTTGGGAAGGGGAGTTGTAGAAGCAGCTATCGGACCTTGAGAACAGATGGAAGTTCCTGGAGCTGTGGGGATGAGCGGGCTGAAAGGAATGATGGAAGGCGCCCTTAGTGAAATGAGGAAGTCATGAGGAAAGAATTGGGCACTGTAAAATTAAAGAAATTTGAAAAATTAGAGGCTCAAATTGAAACATACTGAGCCAGTCTCAAGAATCAGGACCACTCAGTCACAAGAGAAAAGGGAAGGAGACATAGTTTATTGCCATCCATCCCTGCTGGCAGAGTGGGGGGTGCTAAGTAGAGCAGAATGAAAAAGAATAGACCAGAATAGAAAAACATTTCAAATTTGAGCCTACTGCAGCCCACTCAGGCTGGAAGGCTTGAAGGGGACATCAAATACATATTAAACAAAGGGTTAAGGTAGCCCAGCACCCACATAAATTGTAACTTGTCCGTTGTTACAAAAAGAAAGCCCCAATTAAGTCAAAGCAATTTGTTAAAGTGTAACTAAATTCGAACACAGGGCAGCCCAAATTGGAAGAATCCCTGGCTATTACCATAAGAGGCAGCCTGGGAATGGCATATAATAATGATTGGCAATAAGATTAAGAACATTGTGCCCAGGTGGCTAATAATTCCAGCCTCCTGTGAACCCATAGTGAATATGACCCTTAAGGTCTGAAGAAAGTATGGCATTTTCCCTTTGCTTTCCTAGCTACTGCGTGGAGCATTGCAGGAAGAAAAGGGGAACTAATGCACAGTTTAAAAACTGAATGAATGTGTAAAATATGTAAATAGACATGTATGTTGCGTGAATGAAGTGAATGAGGGCCCGGGGTGTGTGTGTGAATGAAAGAAATGTGTGCCTGCATTTTGTAATGTGTAAATAATGAGGACTAGGAACTTAGAGGTTTTAAACTGCCATTGTGTGGTATTAACATGCTCTGCAGAAGGCTTTAAAGGGGAAGGAAGCATATCCTTAAGAAGTTATGCTTCCAAAGAGTACCCAGGCCTGATGCATGCTGGACATGTGGCAGATCTGTATATATGTATAGTATAAAAAGTGTATAAAAAGTATGGTTAACAAAATGATAATATTCCTTTCTCTGTCTAGTTTAAACTTTAAGACAGAGATTGGAAATGTATAAATCGGGATTATTATTGTCCTTTAGATCAGGACGTGGTAAAAGTATTATAAGACTAGTGAATTAGCAACGCCCAAATGCATTGCTGTTTTTAAATAAGGCTTGAAATCGGACTAATTAAGCAATAAATAGCCTTAGAGATTAAAGAATTGGAACTTAGAAATGGTGGAAAAATGCAGCAAATGAAATGGAATTAATTGGAAAACAAAACAAATATAATGGCTTGATGATTGGTATATCAAAAAATCTGAGATTGGCAAAGGCTGGAAATTGGGATGGATTAATTAGAAAGGTCCCTCTTTCCCATACAAAGCCAACTGCAACCAATATGTGTTTGGAAATGCATTTGTTTTTAAAGAAATAACTTCCAAAGTAAAAATTCGGACTTTCCATAGAACATGTGCAGAGTGCAAACATTGTAGCACTGCAGAGAGGTTAAGAAATTGCCTCCTGCTGAGAGAAAACATTCTATTCACAATAGCCTGAAGGGGGAAAGCAGCCCCTCCTTCCTCTTCCACTAAGCTTGGCCATCAGCTGAATTTCCTGCTTGGCCACTAAAAGAACAAAGTCACATACTGTCCAAGATTACAGGCATATGCACTGCCCCACCCAAATTCTGATTCCACTGCCCTAGTTGGCAAAGAAATGGGGACTTTTTCTTCCTTTTCGTTGTACCTCAAATTAATCTGTGTCACCCTGCTGCCCAGCAAGGTTGACAATATGAAATAAAATGAGCCTTACCAGCTTACCTGATGAAAGGCTAATTGTAAATTATAATTTTGCTACTTGGTCATATCTTAAATATGGATGAAATTTAGGGTACTCCCCGCAGGCAAATTGGCCTGCACAAAATATTAATACATTTAGGCATATCACCTCAAACACCATCTAAAGTCCGGCTTCATTTGAAGTGCTCAGCTAAAAGCTCACAGATAGGCAAAGGACCCCCCCCCCAAAAAAAAAAAAAAAAAAAAAAACCCTTCGAAACAAAATTCTGGAGTTCTGGGGAGCCCAAGGTCTTGTCCCAAGGCAGGGCATGAGGATAGCAGAAATGGAGGTTTTGGCTTATCTTTTTCCCTGGGAAAAAGGACAATTGGAGTCTCACTTGAGAACCCAGTTTTGTGGGAAGGGGGGGGTCGAGAAGCATCTGCCTAAACTGTATCTCGAGAATCAGGCCCACCTCTTAAGAAGGGCCATGTAAACTCAGGTCTGGTGTATGTCTCAAGTCTCAATATGGCACGTGGAGACCCAATTTCAGAAATAAAAGGAGATATGGCCTAGTAGGAAAATAATGGATGGGTATTAAATAAAGGGGAACCTTTAATTTGTGGCACAGGGGAAATGGAACATTGTCCTGTATAATCTGATACTTGCTTAAACAAAGAGGCTATGCATGTGTTATAATCTGGATAAGTTTAAATTGGAAACTAAGAATCATGTCTGTGCAAAGCTCTGCTTGTCTGAACATAAATACTGACTACCTAAGAAAGTAATTGCTTTAAAGGAGGAAACTGCTGCTCCATAGTGAAAAGTTAATTTGAACATAACCTTAAAACCTTTGAAAACATATGCATTTCTGAAATGGTTGCTGTAAATTTGATTTTGTATAATGTGGCCCAAAACACACATGTACTGGGGTTGAATTAACTGAACCGCAAAAGCCCTAGGAAGCACATTTGATTTGTGATAGAAAAAAAAATTTTCTTTTAAAAATTGTGATTCGAACCCAGGACCTTGCAACAAGAGGTCCGGAAAAAGGTGGGAGAAGTTTTGCGTAGTAAATAGATAAGCACATAGTAGCTTGCTCCTTAAGAGCAGCTTGAAGTCTTTGACACCACAAATGGATGTCTGCCTAATTAAAATTAATAAAGCCAAATGTTTTATTTCTGGGCAAACTCCCTGCCAAAATTCCCCTAAGGAAGGCGGGAGAGGTGCCCTGTCTAGTCTGTTCTGTTGCTGAACCTAAAAAGCTGTGTTTTGTATTGTCTGCATGTATGTTGTGTGAGTGGTTTCTGAAGATTGTTGGTACATCGCACATGGGAAATTTCCTCTCATCCTACTATGTGCACAATCTTAAGGAAATTTGAGTGTCCCTACGCACCGTCCCCAGTTAAGAATCCTAGCTAAAGAAACTGAACCATAAATTTTGCTTTACAGCCCAACAATAAAGTTATTTCAAAACATCTGTAGTGTGTTTGTCAACCCCTCATTCTTAGTATACAGGATGCCAGAAGAAAAACAGGGCAAAGGTAAACAAATAGATTTCACAATGAGGCCAGTTTAGAAATTAGCTAAACGACTCCCAGATTCACGAGAAGGAGGGGGAGGCTGAGTTTATTGGGGAAGCCGCACCTTCCCAGATGGGAATGAAACAATTGTTTGCTTAAAATATTTAATTTGGTTTACATTGGTTTGGACAAGGAAGGTAAATTCCTGCCTTAAAAGCACTCACAGTTGCAATTGGATCATGCATGAGTGGCTTCTGGAGTAGGTATGGGGTTTGCACAATGAGAGTCCTCTTCTCCTACTGAAACTGGAATCTTAAGAAATTCCCTTACATAGATCCACAGGGAACAGTGAATGTAATGGGAGTACAGTCAAACCTCATATAATACTAAAACCTGGCCCCACAGGTCTAGATGTTATATGATTTTTAGTGTTACCCGATGCATGTTAGGATCCTATGGGAGCCATAGAGATGCATCATAACCGCAAAGGCTTTGGCGGTTATCTGAAGCATCCCATGGGATCTTAATGCATCATACTGATGTTATATGAGGTATTACCGTACATTAAAGCATGTTTGTTGTCGTTTATTGTTAAGGAATAAAGTTTAAAAGTAAATGTGGGAGGGTTTTGGGGAGATGTGTTGTGTTTTCTCTCCCTCACTACAGGAAAAGCTAAAGATGTGGAAGCCTTGTGTTGGATCCCAAAAGTGAACGGAGCATGTCTAAAATTCAATGGAGGAGTATCATGTCTTTTATTATTAGTATTCCTATCACCTCGTTTCTTCTCTCTCTCTCTCTCTCTCTCTCTCTCTCTCTACCTCTCTCTCTCTCTCTAAAGTATTGTGTTTGCTAGCACACTGTGTTCCTTTATTTTCTTTAGTTTAAACTTCTAAACATGTGTAGAATGTATAGAATGTTAGGATGTTCATTTGTAGTGTTGGTAGTTTGGACAACCCACTTACTTACAAAAATGCCCCAGCCTTGGGACACTGGGTCTCAAGCGCAGACCCAACACTCATTAAATTTAGAGTGGGGACAGTAACTAAGTCTCCTTTGTGCGTGCACTGGGAAGGGTGCAGGGCTAGATGCCTCAATGACACCCCTGACTCCCAGGCATTGCAGTACCATTTATTGCTGGTTCATAACAGGAAATGTGAGGATTTTAAAGAGATGTGCTGCCTAAAATTGTAGAGGAAGCCATCCACGGACTACAAAATCTCACCACTGAAATCAAACAAGACACTAGGTTTTCATTGTGGGGGTGATTAACCAGCTGGCTCCCAGATTTTGGGTACCTCAAACACCTATTCATAGCGGGATTTGGGATCACTGTAATTATAACTCTGATGTGTGTGTGTGTGCGCCCCTTTTGCAATCCCTGAGAATGCTGTGCAGGGTCCCACTTAAGTTAACCAAGGTCCCAGTGGGTACATCATCACACCAGGACCCACTCAGTTTCGACGAGGAATCTCTCTTAAAGATTCCTGTCAGAAATCCCCAGATTGCTTCCAGAAATCTTTTCAGATTTTCCTCGCCGAGAGAAAAGGGAAGGAGTTGATACCTGAAATTTTGAATAAAGCATCATAATTAATCACAGCGTTTATTAATTCACCACATGTCACAGCATTTACACACACAGACTCCATAAGGCAGGGAAAAGGGAGGGGGAAAAGAGGACGTGACAAACCACACACACACCTGGTAAGTTACAAAGGGTTAATTAAAAGTTCACCCTAAGGGGGCCTTTGAGTTAATTGTTAACTTAACTACTCTCTTTACTCTGTACTTAAAGAAGCAGCCAGGTACTTAATCCTCCTGCCCGGAAAGGCAGCTTAAGTCTACATTGAGTTCACAACCTCCTGCTGCAAACGCCATTGGCTGACGATCCTGCTAGCCTGCCTTTCATTGGAGAAGACACAACAGCCGGTCCCGCCTTCCTTCGGCCTCTGTTTCAACAAAGATACAATGCTTCTTTTGTAAATTCCTATCTATACAATGTAAAAACCTGTTTTGCAGAAGCCAATGTAATTTCTTTTCCTATGTAACCAAACTCATTACCTCATACCCTGCTTTGTGTTTTATATTTGTTTGTAATTAAATGTGTTAATTGCCCTGCCTCCTTCCCAGCTTCAGTCCCCTCCCCTGTCATGTAGAAGTTAGTTTAGAAAACAGATATAAGCTCTTAGAGGTGGGTGGGGGACATCTTTGGTTCACCAAATTTTGTGGGCTAAGATCACGAGCGGTTTTTCTTCAAAACGATTGAGGGAAGGTAGCTGTTTAGATTATAGGCCTGGCCAGACTAGAATCTCGATAGCTTTCCTTTGCTTTTGCTCCCAATAAATCATTTTGTTTTGATCGAAATATCTGTCTCGTTGTAAGTTCTTAGGGTTTTCATACCTCTGCCAGAGAAACGTACCTGGGGCCCAAATTTTTGGGTAACACCACCTTCCCACAAAAACACACAGAGCAGACTTGTCCAATGGTGGGATGTCAAAATTTTTACTACCCCACCGTGATGTCATCACAGTGTGGGCGGAGCTGATGTCATGGGTGGGGCCAAATAATAAAATAAAAATAAGCACACACGCACACACCCCTCAACCCACCCACCCAAAACACAAACCCGCAAATTAAATAAATAAAATAAAAATTACATTAAAATACACCCACCCACCTACCCAAAACATAAATCAACCCACCCACCCACCCCAAACACGTAACTTACCTGTTAGTATAAGTGCCTGGTCAGCACCATGTTGCAAGATGGATATGGTCATCGTACCAGTTCTCTAGGATAATATGCCTTAATGTAAATGTAAAACAGGGTTCTCCAATTGGAACAGCAATTGGAACAGCACAGGTGTAGCTTATTGATAAGGTAACTCCACGACTTTGCTTAAAAACCCCAAGCCAGGCCAACAGGCCTGCCAGCTGCCAGGGCTTTTTAGGAACTGTGGTAGTACGTCAATATAGGTAAAGGTATTAAATACACATTAAAATACACACAGACACAACACATCCAAAGGTGAGTCACTTACCCTGGGGAGCAGGCTATAGGAAGCTTCAGGCTAGCAGCTTCTCTTCCTCCTTCCTGCTTGGGAGGACAGCAAGGAGGACGTGCATACGCACCAAGCACTGTAGGCATGCATGCACACAAAGTGCTTAGCACGCATGCACAGTGGGGGAACCAGTGAAAAGTAGGCCCCCTTAGGTAGGCCCCAAGGGTGATTCCCCCCAAAAGCTGCTACCGGTTCTCCGGGACACTGGGAAAAGTTAATACCGGTTCTGGTGAACTGGTGCGAACCTGTTACAACCCATCACTGGACTTGGCCCTGGGATACTGCCATAAATAATATTCCCAGCCCAATGATTAAAGTAGGTGGTCCTCCCTTCTGATCACCGTGGCAACCTTATATCTCCCCAAAGTAATATGTCCCTTTGAGAAAAGTTGCGCCGTTGAGAAAATGCAGCCTTATACCTTGGCTTCTCTCAGCTCTGCAAACTTACTCCCCTTCTGGTTCAGATGGTCAAAGATGAAACTTTCCAGTGTCTTTAAGGTTTTTTATTGAAGAAGAAGAATCCAAGAGTATACAGGATATATATCGAAGTAATAATCTATTCTACTCTAATTTAACAAAATAAGAAAATAGCTAACTTCACTAAGAAGGCATTTCTTTTCTATGGGCTTGAAAGCCCCCATCAGGATTTCCTTAGATCTCTGTGTCTTGAATTCAAAGTGAAATGGGCTAATGCCGTCTCCCAAAAGGCTGCTGTTTTACCCAAAAAAACTGCTGTTGAAATATATTTTGTAGGGTCCTCACACCTTCCTTCAGAATGTTAAACATGAGAGGTTACCTCATTGTTTTGACTAAATGTTGTTTTCCAAGCAGGTGTTTATGATGTAACCAAATTCTCAGACATGAATTGACGCAGCTTAATTTTCAGGTGTCTATGCAGGTGTTTATCACCCTGTCCCCAGATGTTTGAAAAGATGTTAATTGTCCCATAATCCACTTCTTTGTGAAAGTATCTTTTTCCCTCTCTCTAAGGTGATGGGTTAGTGACCTGGGGAATCCCCCTGGTGAGCTCCCTCACAGGTGTCTAAGTGACTGGCATCACTGGTCGACTCAAATGCGATAGCAGGATAACCTGGCCAGACTACTCTTGACCTTTTAGTACACCGATACTGAGCTTTCCTTGTCTTTTGAAATAAAGCAAGGAGTGGGATGGAACACCAACAGGAGATACTGGATGAAACAGATTATCTGGACTCCTTCTAGTCAGGATTCCGGCCCAGATATGGTACGGAAACTGCATTGGTCACATTGGTGGATGATCTCTGGAGAGAGCGGGATGGTGGACATCCGTCCATCCTGGCTCTTCTTGACCTCTCAGCAGCCTTCGATACCATTGACCATGGTATCCTTCTAGAAAGGCTCCAAGGACTGCGGTCCAGGACACTAGGTTCTCCAGGTTTTTCTCATTTCTGAAGGAACCGACCCAGTCGGTGCGGTTGGAGAGTGATAAATCCAGCCCTAGGCTGCTCCAATATGGGGTGACATGATTATTGTAATGTGCTCTACAGGGGGCTGCCCTTGGCAACCATTCTGAGCCTTCAACTGGTCCAGAGTGCGGCTGCTCAGGTTGTGATGGGGTGTGGGCGATATGCTCGTGCCTCACCATTTCTCCGAGAGCTGCATGGCTCCCAGTATGCCTCCAGGTGCAATTCATGGTGCTGGTTATCACCTTTAAAGCCCTACATGGTAGGGGGCCAGGATACTTAAGAGAGACTGCATCACCCCGAGAATATCTGTACGTCCCACCAGAGCGGACCAGAGAAGCTCTCTGGTGGTACCATCAGCTAGAGAGGCTCATCTCTCTAGCATGAGAAGGAGGCCCTTTTCTGTGTCTGCTCCGAACCTATGGAACCTCCTGCTCACTGAATTGTGTCTTCAGACAGAGCTGCTGCCCTTTAGGAAGGGGGTGAAGACCTGGCTGGTGGGGCACGTATGGGGTGCGGGCAAGACGGTCAGTTTGACTGGCTGGCTCCTTTGAATACCCCACCTCTCTCCCTGTTGTTTTTAACTTTTTAAACTTTTTAATCTTTTAATTCTAATCCTAATTTTTATTGTAATTATTGTATTTTTAATTGTTTTGTTTGTTTTAAATTGTAAGCTGCCCTGAGTCCTCGGATAAGGGGGGAGTATAAATGTAATGAATAAATAAACAAACCTATGACTTTTCTTGTTGCCCAACCCTTAGTAACAGCAGTACCAACCCTATGCAGCCATTGCCTGCCCTTGTCTCTATGTCATCACAAGGGCCCATCCTTATCTGGTGCCATAGGAGGCCAGACCCTCATCTGAGGCTTTGGCACTGTAATTTTAAGGGGTTCTTCTTCTCCTTTCATGTTCCAAGCAAACCCTGGATTGCCAAAATGAAGCCACTTTCTTCGCTGAGATAATGAATTTTAGTGGATGATATGCTATTAATCTGATAATCCCAGAGATGAAACAAGTTTTTTTTAAAAAGTATAAGAACTATTACATGACAAATAAAAAAGTAACAAGCAGAATAAACTCACTTCAGTCATGCTTTATTGCTTGGAGAAAAAACTTTTGACCAGCTGAATGCATTTGGGGAGTCACTAAAGTGTAGTAGATGGGTGTCAGCTTGGAACTCTAGTTTGGGTTCAAATCGTTGCTCAGCTTTAGAAATTTACTGGTGTGGATCCAGCAATGGTAATCCACTCCTTGAATCTTTATGGTCTATGATCTGCTTACTCTGATGAAAACTATGCTATACATAATCAGCTGATGAGAACTTTCCACTTTATAAGGTCTTTCCTTACCCATAAACATTTCCCTAAAACAGTTGTTCCATTGCCAGTCAGCCAGCCAGTTCTAAATTGGAATTGTGGGGGGGGGGGGGACGCATGGGGGGTGCGGTTTCACCTTCCCAGAGTTGTATCCTTGCCTCTCCTACCTTGTGCTGCTTTTCAGGGGAGCTTTAGTAAGTATCTGTTGACTATGTTTGTGATCTCATAAAACCAAAGCGAGGGGTCATGGCAAAGGGGATAAAGTTGACTGACCCAAAACCTGATGTGACCACATTGTATAAGACTGCTTTTGTCTTTGCAGGTAAGTTTTAGTTATTGGCATGAGTACAAAATAATGAAGGGATACTTCTACTGCATGATGCCCACCCCTGGTGACAGAACCCTCTCCTCACTGGAAACATGTGAAGCTGTATTTATTTATTTATTTATTTATTTATTTATTTATTATATTTGTATTCCAATGATGGGACTGCTGTGGCTCAAGTGGTTAAGATGCTGAACTTGCTGATTAAAAAGTCTGAGTTTGATTCCTGGGCATTGAATGATGGAGCGAGCTCCCATCTCTGTCCCAGCTCCTGTCAACCTAGCAGTCTGGAAGCAAGAAATTGCAAGTAGATCAATAGGGACCACTTTGATAAGAAGGTAAATGGCATTTTGTGCACTCTGGTGTTGAGGCATGTCTGCCACATGTCCACAGAAACATCTGCAGATGCAGACAGCGCTGACTCTTTGGCTATAAACAGAGATGAGCACTGAACCCTAGAGTTGGATATGACTGGCTTTCGAGCAAGGGCGAACTTTACCTATCCCAATGATCTGGGATATTTTCCAACGTGAGGAACCTTACAAGCAGTGATGGGATGTAACAGGTTCTCACCAGTTTGCCAGAACCGGTAGTAACTTTCCCCACTGTCCCGGAGAACCGGTAGCAGCTTTTGGGAGGAACCACCTTTGGAGCTTACCTTTTCACTGGTTCCCCCACTGTGCATGTGTGGCAAGCACTTGGTGTGCATGCATGCCTACAGAGCTTGGCGCATATGCATGGGGTCCTTGCTGTCCTCCCAAGCGGGGAGGAGGAAGAGAAGCTGCTATCCTGAAGCTCCCTATAGCCTGCTCCCCAGGGTAAATGACTCACCTTTGGACATGGTGTGTCTGTGTGTATTTTAATGTGTACTTAATACCTTTACCTATATTGACGTCCTACCACAGTTCCTAAAAAGCCCTGGCAGCCTGGCTTGGATTTTTTAAGCAAAGTCTTGGAGTTACCTCATCAATAAGTTACACCTGTGCTGTTCCAATTGCTGTTCCAATTGGAGAACCCTTAAGGAGGTACAATTTTACAGTTTAAGCTCTGGTTTAAAAGCTCTGGTTGATTTGTGTTTGGTGGGTGTATATTAAAGTATTTTTTTTATTTTAATTAATTAATTAATTAATTAATTAATTAATGGGTTTGTGTTGTGAGTGGGTGGGTTGAGGTGTGTACGTGTGTGTACTTATTTTTATTTTATTTTTATTTTATTTATTTATTTTCTTTGGTCCCGCCACAATGTCATGATGTTGACTCCACCCACAACATCATGCCATTATGATGTTATCTCCGCCCACACAGTGATGACATCACAGTGGGGTAGTAAAAATTTTGAAATCCCACCACTGCTTACACACTATTTTAAAAAAGTCCTGGAAACAGTGCTTGCAGTTTGCTGTGCCTGCTCATCTTTAGTGCCCAGTGAGGTCTTCTTGCTCCCCTTTAGTTCAGATTATTCCAGTCTCAAAGTCACTGAGAACTGTAATTCTCCCTACTCCAACAGATTCAATATCTGTTGAAGCAGGCTGGGCTGGGCCCCTTTGACTGAAGAGCTGACCACTCCACTGGACCTGTGGCTTTGATTTAGGAATGGTCTGGGGTTGTATTTTGCTGATGTATTGTTTCAACATTGCAGTTATGGGATCACAGTAAGAATACCAAATGAAGCTGTGAGTAGTGCTGAGCCCTAAAGTAGAACATAAATTTCACCTTATCTTGCCTTCTTTTGCCCTCCTTGACTTGCACCCAATCATTTACTTCAAAGTCCCTTCTCCATCTCTGTCGTTGGGCATGTATCCCATACATCTGAAGCCATAGCTTAGAATGGAATAGCTGGTCAGCAAACATGGCTCTCCAAATGTCCTTGGACATCAATTCCCAGAAGCCCTGATCAGTAAGAGTGCAGACTTGGGCTCCTGGGAACTGAAGTCCAAGAACACATGGAAAGCCAAGTTTACAGACCCCCAGGCTGAGACAATGGAAAATCCTTTATAACAGGGGTTCTGTAACCTTTTTTACACCACAGATCGGTTTCATGTTAAGCATTTTTTCCCATGGACCAGTAAGTGGGGATGGTAGGATTGGACAGAACACGTGCACAGTTGGGAGGCAGGGGGGGGGGGCATAGTTACGCAACATGGCGGAGAGGCCCAGCCATCTGCCAATCTGCTGTGTTTGAAGCCCGTGCTCTTACTTCGTTCACCAGGCAAACCCAGTGGAGCACGTTGAGGGCATTAAGCTGTCTTTGGGGATTCCAGAACCACCCAGCACCACGGTCCAGTTTAGGACAGCCCATTGCCCAATATCAGTCCACAGCCCAGTGGTTGGGGAACCCTACTTTATAACACTTGATCCAAAAGACTTCCTTTGTTTGAAGAGAGGCTGCTTGCATGAACATTGGCTTTCCTTCTTCTTTCAGGTGACTCACAATGGAGCGTTCTTCCTATAGAAAACATAGTAAGTAGAACTTATAGATTCATATTTGTATCTTTCCAGTAACTGGGAGCTCCTTTTGGACAATTTTCATTGCATATTTTAGAACAGGGGTTCTCAACTTTTTACACCGTGGGCCAGACCACGCTCCTTCAGACAGTTGAGTGGGCCAGACTGATGGTCCCCCTGCCATAAACGCTGCTGTAAAACACGTCTGTGGCTGTCGTGAATGCGCCCGTGTCTCCTTCCGGCCTGTAGGTTGAGAACCCCTGTTTTACAGCAATAAATATTTGCACGTATGAGACAGAAAGTCAATCAGTCCATTCTGTTAATTACTCAGCACATTTCCATGAATGCTTAGTTGTCCAGCGTTAACAGGCAGCCTGATTTATGTATGCTCTCTTCTTCTGAGAATGCTTATCATTCCCTGTCATAGATTACGTAGTAGCAATAATCTGTTAGAAGGACTGCTAGTGTTGGAGTTTCTCTGTGCTTGCTGTTAACACTATAGAATAGAGGATATCTGCTTATTCAGATATTGTTGGACTGCATTTCTCACCCTTAGCTATGACAGGTAGGAATAATGTGATTTGAAGTCTGACTCTATTGGAGACCTACATCCCTGTGGTTTTGTAACAGTGGTTTTGTAACAGTTATATGAAGAAAGAAAAGAATTATAGTTGAGCAGACCAGGTCAGCCATCACATGAAGAGTGGTCTGGGTGCAAACTGTTTTGCTGGATACAGAAAATTATCTCAATTTCTTTCTGTTTTTCCCCCACCCAGGCCACAGTCCTCGGGTTCATAGCAGGCACCAGTGCCAGGTACTGTACCAATTAATAACTGGGAAGGTGATGTATCTCTATACAATGGGACATCCACAAGACAGCCAAAGGGAAGGTCAAGGTATACATATTTAGATGTGGCTCAGCATTAGTAGCTTTTGGGCAGTACTATAAGAGTTCATTTTAGTGTCACTGCTATTGTCTGAGAAATATTTGCTGCTAATGTCACCTTCCACTGTTGCTGCATGTTTGTTTGTTTGCTTGCTTGCATGCTTGCTTCTGTCCTTCTGTCCATCCTTCCTGCCACCCAGCTTGCCTGCCTTCCTTCCTTCCTTCCTTCACCATCTATCTAAGTGTTTTCCCACTCCAGGTGCTGTTAATATTACAAAAAATTATACACACAATAACAGCAGGAATAAAAACAAATCTCAACTGGTGACATATGAGGTAAGCTATCAATTAAAATCCACCTAAACTCTTAAATGGCATTGGGGAGGATGTCGCTAAAAGCCTCTTTGAAAATAAAGGTATTTAGTTGTTGTTGCTTTTTTAATTGTGCCAAGGCAAGGGGTTTGGTGCAGCTCCATTGGAAGAGCATTCTACTGTGTGGGTGCCGTCATCGAGAATGCCCTCCTCCTTGTCACAATCTTCTTCACTCTTCTCAGTGTTGGGATCTAGAGCTGGAGTGTTTTGGAAGACTGAATGATGCAGGTTGCCGTTCTGTGTGAGAGACATTCTGACAGATAACAAGGTCCTAAACCATAAATGGGGTTGTGTGTTCATGCTAGAATCTTATACTGTACATGATGTGGAAAAGGATGGGAAGCCAGTTCAGGCTTGTCTAGGCTGGGGAAATATGCTCATACTGTATTTTGTTCCTGTTAATAGCCTGGCCACTAGATTCTGGACCCATTGTAGTTTCCATATTGGGGACAAAGGCAGTCCCATGCAGAGAGTACTGCAGTAATTAATATGTCAGACTACCAACAGACGGACAAAAGTTGTTAGAGAATGTTTGTCCAAGTAGGGACATAGCTACACAATTGGGTAAAATTGGGGGGGGGGGACAGCCTTACAGACTGCCACAATTTGTGCCTCGAAACTCAGGGCTGAAAATGTTTTGAAATATAAGAAAATAAATATTTACTTAAAGTTGCTTTTAGAAAAATTAGTGAACAGTTACTTTCCTTGATAAAATAGTTTGTTACATTAGGTTTTCATTTAACAAGCATACTTTGCTTTTAAGGCAAAATTGGAGAGAGAGAGCAGGAGGAGGAGGAAAAACAACTGAAACAACACACTGATAATGCGACTGAGTAAAACCCGAACAGATAAATATTGTCAAATTAATTACTGTATAATTTTTTGTATTGGGTATTGATTGTGTTGTGATTATATTGTTTATTGTCTATTCTGTACTGAGTATTGTTTATAGGTTGTATTCTGGTTATATTGTGTTTATATTTATTTTATTGTACAGTACAGTAATACCTCATATAACATTAGTATCGAATAACACTAAAATCGCATAACATTAAGGAATCTGGGGGGGAAGAATTGCATCGAATAACATTAAGATCCTATGGGATGCTTCGGATAACAACCGCTAAAGCCTGTGTGGTTATAATGTATCTCTATGGATCCCATAGGATTTTAACATGCATCAGATAACACTAAAAATCATATAACACGAAGACTTGTGGAACCAGGTTTTAGTGTTATATGAGGTTTTACTGTACTGTATTTTATGATACTATGATATTGTATTATTGAACTGTTACATTGTATCCGATTGTATGTTTAGACCCGGCCTGAGTTGGCTTTCACCAAGTAGGGCGGCATATAAAACAAAACATGGAATGAAATAAAATGGAATTTAAATGACCCCCAGGCTGTGTAGCTGAGCTCTAGGAGTGAGGGGTGGGGGAGTAGAGACCAGGTCACCTAGTTGGACAGACAGACCTTTAAACAGCTAAGGAAGACTGAGCCTCTGAAAGATAGCTATGAAAGAACTATGGAACATCCATATGAGAAAGGATTTGACAATATACAGTCATGAAGATGGACAGTGAAAAAGTCTCACAAAACAAAACAAAAAAAACTGATTAATTTGAAATATGGTATTGGAGGAGAGCATTATGGATACTGTGGACTGCCATAATAGTAAAAGAGTATACTCATAGTGTAGGAGGAAAGAATAAAGGAGAACCTGCTATGACATGGATGACTCACTATAGATTTACTTTATAAGACATCAGCAGGGCTGTTAATGAAATCATTAATTCATAGGTTCACCATTAATTGTAAAGGATCTGACAGCTCACACAAAGCATCTGTTTCTGAGCTGCATTGAGTAATCTCCAAATACACAGTAGTGTGGCAGGATTTAAAATCATAAATATTATGTGTATGGAGGTGATTAATGGCAGTTGACCCAGACTTGGAAAATTTGATAGCAATATAAATACTGTATTAAGCTTTTGTCCATTGATGCATCATTATCAGCCATTGAATATTATTATTTTGTTGTTTTACTTTTGATTGCCCGACGTCTTTGTCACAGTTGTGTGGTACACTGAAGTCAATTCTTTTCAACAAAAGCAATGTTCATTCAGAATTTGGGGATGGAACTGTGGGGATGTAATAGATATATAGAAAAATTTAATATATTAATAATATATTAATATATATATTTAAAAAGATAACCCTAAACAGGTCTTGCACTTTTTTTTTACAGCATGGAAACCAGTCTATCAACTTTGCCATATTTATTACAGCAATTATATCCATTGCTGTCAGTGATTTATCCTTCCAGAAGAAGGTGAGGCAGCCCAACTTTTTAGTTACAGATATAAGGATTTCAGGGCTTCTTATGTCTCACAAGCTTTCTAAAAACCACCACTGATTCCTTAATCCAATATATTTTTTATTCACGTGTCTTCCCAATCCGTCTATACAAGAGATGGGTAACATGCAGCATCATAAAACTCATGAAGTCTGTGGCACACCGAGCAAATTTTTAGAATTATTATTGAATTATTTTGAAAAGAGATTGGTGTAAACATTTCCTTATTCCTACCAAGTGGCATGGACACAATTTTGCCATGTTTTGAAGGCCTCTTAGCCTTCCTTACCCATCATGTTTTTATTTTTAGAAAGATTTATTTATTTATTTATTTATTTATTTATTTATTTATTTATTTATTTATTTATTTATTTATTTATTTATTTATTATTGTTTGTTTGTTTGTTCAGCTTTATATTGCCACCCACTCTGGCCATTGCTGGGGGGCTGGAGGTGGGGGTGAGGTTCTCAGCCGCCTAACAGGCAATGGCGTCTTTTCCCTCAGGCTGTTGGTGTGGGGCCAGAGGAGAGGGCAGTGTTCTCAGCTGCCTGCCAGGCCATGGCATCTTCTCCCTCAGGCTGTTGGTGTGGGCTCAGAGGATGGGGGGACGATTTTTCATTCCCACCTCCCTTTTCTGATGGTTTTGAAGCAGATGCAGCCCATTAAAATGGGCACAGATAGTCCCCAGACCTCCTGACTTTGCCCATCACTTTGATACTCATGATCAAGTTACTATGTAGAAGTAATGTTTAGATTAATGGAACTTCAGATACTCAGTAGTGTGGCAGAATTGTACCACACTTGCAATCTACGAGGAGTATGCTGGCAATCTGCACAGTCCCAGAACAAGGGAATGGGCAAATATTTCAGAGTGCTTCAGAGAGGGAGAAACCTGGAAAGGGTCACCATAAACTGGAATTGACTTAATAGCACATAATTAATTATGCTGTTGTCCCAATCCCCACCCAAAATGCTCCTGGGTTTTCCTACAGCCTATAAAAGAAAGTAGCCTATAAAAGAAAGGGGTGATCTTCAGCTTGTGCAATAGCAAACTGGAAATTGCAGGAACTTTTGCAAACAGGTGGCTTTCCACCTATGGGAGACAGGACACTGGCCATTGTGATTTAGGTTTATAGCAGACTTGAGAAAGCATTGAATCTGCAAATGTTTTAGACTTAATTCCCGAGAACTTCAGCTTTCTTCCATTACATCCAGAAAGGCAAAGATTCTCCACCTTGATTTGTATGGCTTTTCCTACATGCTGGAGGGCTATTTTATCTCCCAGGATTCTCTGAAGGATGTATCACTCTCCCAAGCTACTTTGGAAAGGAAAACAAGATTGGAGAGGTGGGCAAGGGCTGCACTTTGTTTGAAGGCAAATTTGCCAGTCCCAGAATCTTCTAAGATAAAAAATTAGCCATTTGTTACTCCCATATCTATTTTTGTACAAATATAATGTATTTCTCTCAATGCCACACATGGCTTATATGTCACAGATTTTCCACCCATGCTCTCTAATATGATCCCCAAAAGAATAGCCTCTTAGTCCTAATGACAGGATGAGCCCTTATACCTCAGCAAAAGAGTGTTCTGCTCTGACAACATTGATGAGGGAGTGGTGCAGACTTGTTAATGTGATATAACTATCCTGCTAGGAATTCTATTTGGAATATTATTTTGTTTTCTTATTTAAGGGCATGTGGTTCTTCCACACTGGATTAAAGTATTTCACCATCTTGATTTAGAAGAGCTCCATACTAGATGTTGTATATGCAAAGCTTTTTATCCACTGGTATTTGAGCAATAAAATATAATTAACATTAGGCTACTGTCACTAACTCCATGATGTGTTGTTCTCATTGGCAGGTGGATTTCTTGAACTGTCCTGTTTCTTTCAGTATCCTGGCCATTGTTACCATTATGTTTAGTATTCTCACTGCTGTTATCTTTTATTTCAAAAATGTAAGTGACTGGGACAAAAGGTGGAAGAGGTAGGCAATATAGCCAACATTGGCCACAAATGTTTCACTGGAAACTTCCAGTGGTACAAATGTGATTTCTCATGGACATGTGTATATGTTACCTGGAGATATGTGTTGAATGCCTGTACCCAACCTCTCTTTATTATACAATTTAATCCCTTTCATTTGACTGATAGCTTTTCTGAAGTCTTATATTGGAGTGCCCAAACTACAGCCCACAGGCTGTATCAGGCCCCCATGCCAATTCATCTCCCCCCCCATGGCCTTGTTGCTCCTGGAAGTTAATGGAGGACACCCCCACCAATCCACATGTGCATCCTGAACTATTTCTGGGAGTGGCAAAACCATTTCCTGGAGTGGTGGGAACGCATTTGCACATATACAGAGAAATCTAGAACCATTTCCAGAAGTGGTTTCTCACACACATGTGTGAACATGCCCACTTGTGGGGGCATGATCTGGCCCGCTCAGCTGTTCTGGGGATGTGGCCAGGCCCAAGGCACAAAAAGTTTGGGCACCTTGTCTTAGATCATCTTGTAGTTTCTGCTTTAAAGAGTCTTTATTTTATTATATGTTCTTTACATATGACCCCTCTTCATCTGTCTCTTGAAAGAGACATGTAACTAACTGACTTTCTTCTTTTCCAGAAACCCTGGCTGGCCAAGCTTTATTTTTTCATAGTTGCCATTGTCTTCATACTGGTTAGTAAAGATAATTTCTCTTGTTGCTTTGATTCTCATGCCTACTTCTGAAACAAAATATGTGCTAGCTACTGATCACCAAGTAAGATTATGCAGTATTATGGACAGGTGACCACATGAGCACAATGTTCTTTTGATGGAGGGAAACAACAACATTCTACAAAACAGCACTGAAAACAGGGGCAGCACAAACAAACAAGAAAACTTGGTGTTAGATGACCAAATTTGGCATAATAAGAGAAAACAGTTATATCTTATAACAGAATTATTTGTCTTCTTGGATCCGTAAACTGCAATTAACAATACAGTACTGTTTAACTGTTAGTTCACCCATATTTTTATTTTAAATGTGAAGTGACCCTACAGTTATTTTGATTTTGGAATATAGAGTGTTTGTAGACATTCTGAGGATGTTCAGAAATAGAATTTCAGGGATATTGTAAAGAACTTAAAGGAAACTTGCTGAGGTACTGTATTTTTTGGAGCATAAGACGCACCCTCATCCCCCCCCCTTTTGGGGAGTAAAAAGTGCATCTTATGGTAAAAAAATATGGTAAATTCCGAAAGTGAAGCTGAGGAAAACTTTCTGAGGTAAATCTAAAGTGATTCTGTGGTAAATCTAAAGGGACTGAGAAGAGAATCAGAATAATAAAGGAAGGAAAAACTGCTCTCTCAGAAGATTTAGAATAAGTTAGAGAGTGAGATTCTTTTACGTTGTGGGGATAACCTAAGTATTGAATTTTCCTGAATCTTTTTGAGTAGTGATTTATATAGTATTTAGTTACCTATTTTGTGAACAATGTTTCTTTAATATCCTTTATGAGAAATAAACCTCAATTATTTTAATAAATTGTTGTTTATTTAAGGGAGGGGAACAGAGTAAAGCCAGTTTAAGCCAGGAGTCGCCACATTGCTACCATTCTCTCCTTTTAAATATTTTCTGGGGATCACTTTTAGAGTGGATCTTCCAGGTTGCAGCAAAAGGTAATATTTTGCTGGAGCTGCACTCCATGGTGGTGTACAACATATTAAAAAAGGCCAGGGGAGGGATCTTTGCAATAAAGAATTTAAACAAATTGAATACATTATAAATATCAACAAAAATTAAAAATAATATACTACATCAAAAAAGGCCAGCAATGAAACACCTGTTGGTTATAGAAAAGTTAATCACAACCTGTGATTGTTGTCACTCTCTATGCAGGATATTACTCTTATGTAAGGGTAGTGTATTGGCACATCAGTTGTATTGTGTTTTGGATTTTTTTTAAAAAAAATCACTTAATCAGGTTGAAAAATGCCTAACATTCATCAGCCACAAGCATTCTACATGTTGTCTTAATAAACTCAGAGGGAGGATATGACATTTCAACTGGGATTTGTATATTTTAAACTAGGATTACCAGATTTTTCAATGCCAATTTGTATAGTCATTAATATTGTTAAATTAAAAGACTGAAGTCAAATAGCTGCATTTGGAATGAGGTAAAGCTGATCAAAATTGAAAATTACAAAAAAATGCTTGGTTGAATCCAGAGTCCTAGAACAGTTTCATGTGTACACTAAAGCATGGAATGTTTTAAAGGTAGATCACTTCTTGAATCATGTAACTAAGTGCTTCTTTTGTGATTTCTCCACAGTGTTTTGCCCATGAGATGCAGCGGTTCCTGACAAACAAGAACTCTGACGCCGACCTTATGGACTACATTTCTCCATCCATCTTTATCTACATAGATGTAGTCGTCATCTTTGGCTGCATTTTACAGCTTCAGAGCAGGAATTAGGGATTGGGCCCTCTAACTAGGGTCAAAGCTGTTCCATGGCAGATTGGGGAAGACAGGCCGAAGATTCCCCCAACTGAAGATTCTGGTCCCTGTCTCACTTTGCCAGTATGTGAATCTGTTGTTGGCCAGAACCGTATAATGGATAGAGATAATATACAAGACTTCTATATAGCATTAAACATTCTCACATTGATGTCATACACATATGAAAATAAAATAATAAGTTAATGGTAATAAGTTAATTGTGTTACCCAAATCTTATTGAAACAACAAATTTGAGGCCCATTGGGTTCACCAGTAGCAGCATGACTAGATTTTTCTGGATTAGGGTGCATGTTTTAACATTTTTTTCCTTCAATTTGTATAATTTTTTAAAAAAGAAATCTATCTTGCCATTAATGCCGAAACAGTTATCTCAAATTGCAAATTACTCTGTTCTAAATTAATGTAAAAGTAACACAGCTTTGCAATAATAATAATAATAATAATAATAATAATAATAATAATAATAATAATAATAATAATAATAATAATAATAATAATAATAATAATAATAATAATAATAATAAATTGACTACATAGGATATTTTAGGTAAATTTTACCTCAATTCCCCCCCCCCATCACGTACAGTTTCCCCCTGCTCAATATGGGGTTTTTGCATTAAAAAAGCATGAGGTGATGAAAAAAAATCACTATTTAATTACAATGAAATAAATATTTTTCTTACAATTAAACAAACAATTTCTTCATAATATATACTTAATATTCAGTGTCCACTCTTTTTGTTTGTGAAACCTTTTCTTCTTCTCTTTTATGCTCCTCCGAACACGCTTTCATTTTTTCCATTTTCTGTTTCCCGTTCGAGCATTCAACAGTAGTCAATTAGCATATTGATGCTCCATCATCCTTGGTAGAGTGTCTCAATATCACAGACATCCTGGTAAAATCTTCCACCCTGCTCTTCACTGTAGGCTCCCGGGTTCTCAGGAAAATAGTCAACATGGGAGTGTAAAAAATGAACTTTTAAGCTAATCATGCATCCTTGAGCTTTATACACATTCAGCATGTGTTGTACAATGGTTTTGTGGTGAGGGTATTTAGTATTCCCTAAAAACTTGTGAAGTATGTCTTTGAAAATGTTCCAAGCTTACTTTTTTATCCCATTGTTTCTAAAAAGAGGGGATCAGATACCAGTTTTCGTATGTTGGGGCTAGTAAAAGCTCCCTCTTTCAACTTGGCTTCAGACAGTTTTGGGACTTTGGAACACAGATATCTGAAACATTCCCCATCTTTGGGCAGTAATTTAATAAACTGCTTCATAAACCCTAATTTAACATGAAGAGGTGGCAATAAACCCTTTTCTGTTGGAACCAAGGTCGTATTAATGACTTTTTTTTTGCTGGGGATTAAGGCGTCTCAAAGTGGCCAGTCAGTTTTTGTCCAATGGAGGTAGCTGGCTCGACTGTCCCACAAACATAGGTAGCAGGGATATTTTGTATAATCTGCCTGCTGCTCTAACAACATGGTCAGAATTTTAAAGTCTCCACAAACCAGCGAAGTTCTTGATATTTGATTTTGTCAAGAATCATAGTTAAATCATTATAGTTTTCATCCAAATTCACCGAGTGTCCTATAGGAAGTGATGCAAATGTACAGTGGTACCTTGCATAATGAACGCATCGCATAGTGAAAAATTTGCATAATGAAGCATTCATTATGCAAGGGCGATATCTCGCATAATGAAAAAAATTGTTTATTATGTGGGGGTTTTGGTAACCTGGGTATACCTGCTCAATGGGAACCCTGGTTAACAAAAACACACACACCCCGTTATGCGGGGTATCTCCCATACGGAACTGCATAATGGGGGGAACCACATAGTGAAGAGCTCCGTGGAACAGAGTCTTTTCGTTATGTGGGGTTCTACTGTATTTCCATTATGCAGCAAGAGTGCTTTGAGGCTTGTTTTACATGAATCAATGAATAAGTGCCACTTAGATGAATCATGTTCTATTTCAAAGCACTTCAAAGCCCTTGAACATCACCACAATAAAGGAGATTTCCATCTTTGGAGAAAAACTGAGTGAATTCTTTGTCTTGGTGCCTGTACCATGAAAATGATTTTCCAGGTGACAGCAGTTTTTTATTTGTTAGTCTTGACCCCAGCAATTTGGCTAAATCTTTGGAGTGGAACTGCTCAACCCAGCCAGTAAGATTCCTGGATATGTTCACCTCTTGCTACAAACAAAATAAACCTGTTGGGACGTGATCATCTGAGCTTCCTCATACCACTAAACCTACATTACTCCCAGTGGTGGGCTCCAAAAGATTTTACTACCACACTGTGGGTGTTGTATGGTGGACGTGGCCAGGAGCAAAGCCCTGTGTTGCACCCAAATTAGGACTACTTTATTTCAAAACTTGGATGGGTGTGGCCAGCAAGAACTTCTGCTACCGGTTCTGGCAAACTGGTGTGAACCTGCTGATCTCCACCACTGACTACACCCCCCTCCCAATCCCTCTTATTTTCTCTTTGCATTATTCTTGATTTTAGTTCTAATAAATATTAAATGAAAGTAAGAAATAATTTTAGGATAGGGTTTTTAGAATCAAGAATAGGATATCAGATTGTGGGTTAAAGGCAAACTTCACCCTAAATTAAACTAAAAACATGCGTTTTGCAAGGAAACTTGACATGATGGAATTTTTTTAGTATTTCACTAAGTAAAAATCTATAAGAAACAGTAAAAAAAAATCCTATGCAGTTTTTTGGTTGCAGACCTGTGAAATCAGAGGGGCTGCCTGGGTGAGTAAGGAGAATAGTGAGTGCATTCATGTTGCCGTTCATGGTTCTAACATGTTGAAAGAAGGCAACAGAAAATGTTTCTGAAAGTACCCCGCTTGATGTTCCCATAAGGTATTTCTGTACAGTCTCCAATATTCTATTCTTGGGCAAGACACTAGAGCAGGGATTCTCAACCTGCAGTCCATGGTGCACTTTCATGTGCCTCCCTTCCTCCACACCAGGAAGTGCCATGAGGTGGAGGAAGGGCAAAATTGCCGTCCAGCCCCCAATGCTGTTTGAGGGACCATGACCCCCCCCCCAGTTTTAAAAGGTTGAGAACACCTGCATTAGAGCATGAGGTGATTTCTCAGTTCTTGGGATGCCTCATTGAGATGGATCTTCTAGACGGCTTTCATTTTGGCTTCAGGCTTGGTTATGGGAGAATTATGACATTTGGTTGCTTTGAGGGATGAACTGTATTAGGAACTAGAAAGGGGGCACCAGCCTCCCAGGAGAAACAGGGGTCAGCTGTGGAGCCCAGTGGCCTCAAAAGACCAGCGTTCTGCTGCCACCGGGAGTCCCCAGAAGATGGCACACCGACCCGCTGTTTGGCCGAGGACACCTGCCATCTCTCCCCCGGGCCCCACCTATGGCTCGGGGATAAAAAGCCGAGCTGGCTCCTCGCGGAAGAAGACAGCCCTCTGACTGGCTATTTGGCCGAGGACACCTACTGCCTTTTCCCTGGAGCCCACCCATGGCTGAGGGATGAAAAGTTGCGACTTGGCTGGTTGAACTCAAAATGCTGCTTCCGTCACCGCAGTCATCATTCCCACCCAAGATGTGATCCTGGGATCTGTCACAGACGTTGAGCCCGGGCTCTGTCATGGACATTGAGCCCGGGCTTTGTCACGGATGTTGAACCTCGGGCTTCGTTGGGGACACTGTGGGTTTGTCTGTTTTGGGTTTAATGTGTATTGATAGTTATGAGGTGTTTGATCTATTGTGTATTGACTTATTGTGTTTTGATTTATTGTGTGTATTGATCTATTACATGGTAACTATTGTACTTATTGCTCTGTTATATTGTATCATAATGTATTTTTGTTGTATTGTAACTTTGATATTGGTGGATTCTGTAAGCTGCCCTGAGTTAGTTTTCATCAAGAAGAGTGGCATAGAAGTCTAATAATAATAATGATGTGTTTTTTGGTTCAGTGATGGCCAGCACCCAGATCGCACCGGTTCATGCTGGGGGGGGGGGGGAGGCAGAGAAATTCCCCATGGCCATGCCTATTTCCCTCCCTGCACCCTGTTGGCAGTGCTCATCTCCATTTACAGCCAAAGAGCCAGTGCTGTCTGTATTGGCAGACATTTTCATGGCCATATGGCAGGCATGATTAGATTGCCCACCCAGTCACATAACCATGCCCACAAAGTAGGCTACGCCTACACTGTGGTAGTAAAAAAAAATTTAGAGACCATCACTGGTTCTGTTAGACCTCTCCTTTTGGGAAGGGTCGTCTTCCACCCTTTTCAGCACCATGTGTGGTCGTATCCTGGAGTTATATTACATGCCCTGCTAACATTTTAATCTTTTTATCTCTTTTCTAGCAGTCTGTAGATTTGCTATCTTCAGAGCTGCTGCACGTTAGTAGCCACGGTTTCACTGAGCTATCTAGAAAGCTACCTTTCTGGCCAATGACTGCCAACCAACTCAGAACTTTCTGTCCCAAAGTGCAATGCTTTGCACTTAAACCAAATTTGAGATTTTGGTACCCATTCTGAGAGATATATGGGAGAACCTCATAATCCATTTTTATCATCCAGAATAATTTGGGAGTCATAAGCAACATTCATTCACCTTACCGGTGACCTCAGACTTGAGATCTGATCTACTTCCTCCTTTTTTAAGAACAAAATTAAAAATGGGCAAAGCCCTCGATATATTGCCTTCTACACGGAAAAGCAGCCTACAAATTCCAGCACTAACAACAATGCAGGGGTACACAGAAAGAGCATCCTCAAAGATTATGAATACAATTGGGCATACCCTTGTCGGCAACCTTGCCGGCTAATCTTTCTAACTCCAGAATAAAACAAAGGAACTGAAGAATTAATCCACCAGAAAAGTCTTTGTCAAGACCAATGATAACAATGATCTCAATAAATATTGAGGGACTTTCAAGTAATAAAAGTGTCCTCATAGCGGATATCTGCAGGAAATACAAATGTGACATACTGCTCCAGTCAACACAGGGGGACAGCAAGGTGCAGACCCAGCATGTCTGGAATGGAACTAGTGACTGAGAGACCACATGACCAGTATGGGAGTGCTATTGTTGTTAGACTTGGACTCAGCATATCAGTTGTGATACCTAAAATTTTGAATAAAGCATCATAATTAATCACAGCGTTTATTAAATCACCACATGTCACAGCATACACACACACAGACTCCATAAGGTAGGGTGAAGAAGGAGAGAAATCAACAGAAACAGTGTTTTGTGCAGAATACAGGGGCCATGGAAATCATTATTGGAAAGGAAGAGAGGACGTGACAAGCTACACACACACCTGGCAAATTACAAAAGGTTAATTAAAGTCCACCCTGAGGGCTTCTGAGTCAATTGTTTAAACTAACTTCTTTCTCTACCTTGTGCTTAAAGAAACAGGTATTTGCTTAATCTGTTCCTGTCCATTAAAGCATGCTTAAGGCCACATTAAGCTGACAGTCTCCTGATGCAAACGCCATTGGCTGACGATCCTACTAGCCTGCCTTTCATGGAGAAGATGCACTGGCCGGTCCCGCCTTCCAGCAGTCTCTGTTTCATTCACAAAAGGACAAAAGATCTTGTAATTGCCTGCCTGTGCCTACTCAATGTAACCCTGGAAAAACTGGTTTCTCCACTATTGCTGTAATCTGCCATTCCTTTACATTCAAGTCCCTGCCTCATATCTGCTTTGTATTTTGTGTCTACATGTAATTAAAATATGTTAATTGCCCTTCCTCCTCCCAAGTCTCAGTCCCCTCCCCCTTGCATGTAGAGTTAGTTTAGAAAAATAGATATAAGGCCTTCAAGGTGGGTGGGGGTCATCTTTGGTTCACTCAATTTTGTGGGCTGAGATCACGAGAGGGTTTTTCTTTAAAACGATTGAGGGGATGTAGCTATTTAGATTCTAGGCCTGGCCAGACTATAACCTTGAATAGCTTTCCTTTGCTTTTGCTCCCAATAAATCACCTTTGTTTTGATCAAATTACCTGTCTCGTTGTAAGTTCTTGGGATTTTCTATACCTCAGCCAGAGGACGTGCCTGGGCCCCAAAATTTTGGGTAACAAAGTGGTGCCGAAACCCGGGACCCTCTGGTTCCTGCAGCCTCTTTAAAGAGGTGCAGGACACAAAGTGAGGAAGAGAAGATCCGGAACGAACCTCCAACCCGAAATCTACAATCAGATCTTTGAGAGACACATCAGGCGTTCCGTCTCTCCAACTGAAAACTTCAGGATTGGTAAAGTATAATTTTGATTTTTGGGGTCCCTTTGAAATTCTTGCCAAGTTAGCTTAAACGTTTGTTTTGTTGAACAGCCAACTGAACTGAACTTCCTCCCGGGTGGCAGCTCGGGTATTGAAAGCGTGGGTTCGAGTCCCACCGAAGGTGCAGTAGAAACGGTTTGACGAACCTGAGCTGCACAACAGATTGGGCACTAGTGAGGTTCGCCACCACTAGAAAAGCAAAAGCAGGACTTGACCCCCTGTGAGCACCTTAGTTTTAAAATTGGGGCCAGTGGGTAGGCTCATCACCTAACACTGAAGCCTTTGTGAAGTGGCAGGGTCCAACAGCCGGGTGGCACCCGTTGAGGACTCGGAAAAGCACCCTGTACCAGAGTAATTAACTGAGTACAGGTGCCCAAGTGGCTGACTTGGTCAAGACCGGGGTTCGTCGTCCGTGAGACCAGGGGTAAATTCGTCTCAACAGCCGGGTGATACCCGTTGAGAGACAATCAAAGGAAAAACTAGTGTGGTCCGCTCCTGACAGTTCGCTGTGCAGGGTAACTCGGTAAGCACCAAGACTTAGGCCTAAGCAAGCTATGGGAGGAGCTTTTGAGAGTTCAGGCTGGGCTGGAAGAAAAAGGTTGGTGGGACGCCACTCAGCAATGTCCTTAGGAATTGGAAGAATTTGGTGGGACCCAAGTCTAAAATTGAGCAAATGGAGGTTAGAACTTTTACGCACCCAAGACCGGCCCTTTTCAAAAGGACCAGAGGCCCGCCTGGCCTAAAGAAGGCAAGTTAAAATCACGGCACCCAAAAGCATTAATTAGAAGGCTAGAAGCGAGTCTGGGGAGATCTGGGGACTCGGAGCACGCAGCGCTCTCCATGAGGCTGCACACACAAACCTTGAACGATACCCTTGCGAGGGCAATCTTTATATTGTAAGGGAGAAGGCTAATCCTCTCCCGAATTTGGGGATCCCCCAAAGTATAGAGAGGTAATTGAGGAGGCTTGAAGAGGACCATTTGGGTCCATTGCACCTTCTGGCCCCTCCAATTTCTCAACCCGCTGCTCATGGTATCCTTGGAAATCCTGGGGTGCTTCCTCAGCCCTTGATGCCCACCGCCCCTGCCAGCGAAAGGAACAAATCCAGTCGGGAGAGTCTGGGGTCCGTAACTTTGCAGCCCCCCAGGGTTACAGTAGGTTAAACTGCAGAGGTAAACCTACTGGACCTCTCAGACATGTCCCAGTGGGGCATGTTGGGAAGGGGAGTTGTAGAAGCAGCTATCGGACCTTGAGAACAGATGGAAGTTCCTGGAGCTGCGGGGGTGAGCGGGCTGAAAGGAATGATGGAAGGTGCCCTTAGTGAAATGAGGAAATCATGAGGAAAGAATTGGGCACTGTAAAATTAAAGAAATTTGAAAAATTAAAGGCTCGAATTGAAAAAGACTGAGCCAGTCTCAACGGACTCGCTAGAAGAGAGAGAAGAATCAGGACCACTCAGTCACAAGAGAAAAGGGAAGGAGACATAGTTTATTGCCATCCATCCCTGCTGTCAGAGTGAGGGGGTGCTAAATAGAGCAGAATGAAAAAGAGTAAACCAGAATAGAAAAGCATTTAAAATTTGAGCGCGCTGCAACCCACTCAGGCTGGAAGGCTTGAAGGGGACAGCAGGCATAGATTAAACAAAGGGTTAAGGTAGCCCAGCACCCACATAAATTGTAACTTGTCCGTTGTTTCAAAAAGGAAAGCCCCAATTAAGTCAAAGCAATCTGTTAAATTGTATCTGAATTCGAACACAGGGCAGGCCAAATTGGAAAAATCCCAGGCTATTGCCATAAAAGACAGCCTGGGAATGGCTTATAATAATAACTAGCAATAAGATTAAAAACTTTGTGCCCAGGTGGCAGTTAATTCCAGCCCCCTGAGAACCCACTATAAACTTGACCCTTAAGGTCTGAAGAAAGTATGGCATTTTCCCTTGCTTTCCTAGCAAACTGCGTGGAGCATTGCAGGAAAAGGAGAACTAATGCACAGTTTAAAACGGAATGAATGTGTAATATATGTAAATATGCATGTATGTTGAATGAATGAAGTGAATGAGGGCCCTGGGTGTGTGTGTAAATGAAAGAAATGTGTGTCTGCATTTTGTGATGTGTAAATAATGAGGACTAGGAACTTAGAAAGTTTAAAACTGCCATTGCATTAACATACTCTGCAGAAGGCTTTAAAGGGGAAGGAAGCATCTCCTTAAGAAGTTATGCTTCCAAAAATACCCAGTCCTAATGCAAGCATGTGGCAGATCTGTAAATATAATGTAAAAAGTATATAAAAGATATGGTTAACAAAAAGATAATATCCCTTTCTCTGTCTGGTTTAAACTTTAAGACAGAGATTGGATAATGTATAAATTGGGATTATTATTGTCCTTTAGATTAGGACCTGGCAAAGGTATTATAAGGTTAGTGAAATAGCAATGCCCAAGTGCATTGCTGCTTTTAAATAAGGCCTGAAATTGAACTAATCAAGCAATAAAGGCTTTGAAAATTAAAGAATTGGAACTTGGAAATAATAGAAAATTGCAGCATATAAATAGAATTGACTGAGAAACAGAACGAATATATTGGCTTAATGATTGGCACATCTAAAATTAAGATTGGCAAGGGCTGGAAATTGGGACAGATTAACTAGAAAGGTCCCTCTTTCCCATACAAAGCCAACTGCAACCAATAAGTATTTGAAAATGCATTTGTTTTCAAGGAAATGGCTTCCAAAGTAAAAATTCGGACTTTCCATAGAACATGTGCAGAGTGCAAACATTGTAGCACTGCAGAGATGTTAAGAAGTTGCCTCCTGCTGAGAAGAAACATTCCATTCACAATAGCCTGAAGGGGGAAAGCAGCCCCTCCTTCCTCTTTCACTAAGCCTGGGCCTTCAGTGAATTTCCTGTGTGGCCACAAAAGAATAGTCGCATACTGTCCAAGATTACAGGCATATGCACTGCCCCACCCAAATTCAGATTCTACTGCCCTAGTTGGCAAAGAAATGGGGATTTATTCTTCCTTTTTCCTTGTGCCTCAAATCCATCTGTGTCACCCTGCTGTCCCAGCAAGGTTGTCAACACAAATATGAAATAAATGAGCCTTACCTGATAAAAGGCTAATTTTAAATTGTAAGCTTGCTACATGGCCATACCCCAAATATGGATGAAATTTAGGGTACTTCCCGCAGGCAGAATTAGCCTGCACAAAACACTAGTGAATTTAGGCAAATCACCTCAATACCATTTAAAAGTCCAGCTTCATTTGAAGTACTCAGCTCAACCTGGCAATATTGTAATTGAATTGGAAACATTTGCAGACAGGCAAAGGACCCCACTTCGGAGCAAATCCTGGAGTTCTGGGTAGCCCAATGTCTGTCCCAAGATAGGGCATGAAGATAGCAGAAATGGAGGTTTTGGCTGATCTTTTTCCCTGGGAAGAGGGCAATTGGAGTCTCACTTGGGAACCCAGTTTTGTGGGAAGGGGGGGCCAAGAAGCATCTGCCTAAAGTGTAAAACTGTATTTTGAAAATCAGGCCCACCTCTTGAAAGGGCCATGCAAACTCAGAACTTGGACTATCTGGTGGATGCCTTGAAACTCAATATGGCGCTTGAAGGCCCATTTTCAGAAATAAAAGGAGATATGGCCTAGTAGGAAAATAATGGATGGGTATTAAATAAAGGGGAACTTGCTAATTTGTGGCACAGGGGAAATGGAACATTGTCCTGTACAATCTGATACTTGCTTGAACTAAGTGGCTATGCATGTGTTGTAATGTGGATGGGTCTAAGTTGGAATCATGTTTGTACAAGGCTCTGCTCATCTGTACATAGTACTGACTGCCTGAGAAAATGATTGTTTAAAGGAGGAACTACTGATCTATAGCAAAAAGCTAATTTGAACATAAACCTACTAAAACCTTTGAAAACATATGCATTTCTAAAATGGTTGCTGCAAATTCAATTTTGTACAATATGGCCTAAAGCATTTATATATATATATATATATATATATATATATATATATATATATATATATATATATATATATATATATATATATATATATATATATATATATATATATATATATATATATATATATATATATATATATATATATATATATATATACATATACTGGGGTTGAATTAACTGAAACGCAAAGGGCCCAAGGAAGCACACTTGATTATTTGATAGAAAAATGAAAATTTCTTTCTCAAAAGTCGTGATTCGAACCCAGAGCCTTGCAACAGGAGTTCCGGAAAGGGGTGGAGGAAGTTTGGCATAGTAAGTAAATAGGCACATGGTGGCTTGCTCCTTAAGAGCAGCTTTGGGCCTTTAACGTCACAAAGAATGTCTGCACAGTCAAAAGTAGTGGAGCTAGATGTTTGTATTTCTGGGCAACCCCCTTGCCAAATTCCCTTAAGGAGGGCAGGAGAGGTGCCCTGTATGGTCTGTTCTGTCACTGCATCTAATGGGAGCTGTGTTTTGTCTTGTCTGTATGTATGTATGTTGTGTGAGTGGCTTCTGAGGATTGTTGGTACATCGCACATGGGAATTTCCTCTCATCCTACTAAGTGCACAATTTTAAGGAAAATTCAGTGTCTCTGTGCCCTGTCCCCTATTAGAGTCCTAGTTAAAGAAACTGAACCATAAACATTGCTTTGCAACTCGAACAATAAAGTTATTTCAAAACATCTGGAGTGTGTTTGCCAACCCCCCATTCCTACTATACAGGATGCCAGGGGAAAAAAAACAGGTAAAAGGTAAATAAATGGATTTCACAATGAGGCCAGCTTGGAAATTAGTTAGATGACTCCCTGATCCACAAAAGGGAGGGAGAGGCTGAATTTGATAGGGAAAAGCACCCTCCTCAGATGGGAGTGAAACAATTGGTTGCTTAAAGTATTTAATTTGGTTTACATTGGTTCGGGCAAGGAAGGTAAATTCCTGCCTTAAAAAGCACTCACAGTTGCAATTGGATCATGCATTAGTGGCTTCTGGAGTAAGTATGGAGTTTGCACAATGAAAGTCCTCTTCTACTGAAACTGGAATCCACAGGGAACAGTGAATGCAATGGGAGTATAGTAAAACATGAGTGGTTGTCGTTTATTGTTACTAGGGGAAAGGAATAAAGTTTAAATTAAACGTGGGAGGGTTTTTGGGGAGATGTGTTGTGTTTTCTCTCCCTCACTACAGGAAAACCTAAAGATGTGGAAGCCTTGTGATGGATCCCAAAAGTGAACGGATAGCAGTGCTCCAGAGCATGTCTAAAATTCAATGGAGGAGTATCATGTCTCTTATTATTAGTATTCCTATCACCTCATTTCTTTTCAACTCTCTCTCTCTCTCTCTCTCTCTCTCTCTCTCTGCCTCTCTCAAGTATTGCTAGCATACTGTGTATTTGTAGTTTTGGTAGTTTGCAGAACCCCCTCAGTTGGCTCAGACCAATTCTCCCCAATCCGGCAGACTAGTCCACACGAGAACACTTGGGAAAGCATGTGGCTAATGTCTCAAACATCTGTTTAAAGCCCGGTAACTCTGTGGGCCAGATGGCAGCAACCTGCTTGGTGCAGGTCACCACTGACATTTTGCCTCTGCAGGTGACCTTCCCAGGTTGGGAAAGAAGCCCACTTACTTACAAAAATGCTTCAGCCCTGGGACACCTGGTCTCAGGTGCAGACCCATCGCTCATTAAATTTAGAGTGGGGACAGTAACTAAGTCTCCCTTATGCGTGCACTGGGAAGGGTGCAGGGCTAGATGTTTCAATGTCACCCCTGACACCCAGGCATTGCAATGCAACCACACAGAGCATGCACCATATGTGCACAATTACATTAGACTCCCTGAAGGATGGTTCATGGTGTGCGGGACCCTGGTATATTCATACATCCCAGCCCTGGCAACAGGGGGCCCTTGTTCCTTAGCAAGACTCAGTGTCATCCTCCCTTCAAGGGAAATGCTCTCGGGGGGAGAGAGGACAAAACGGAGCATAGAAATCCATGGGCTTACCCCAGACTGTGACTCTTCAGTCCATCTCTTCTCCCCTGCCGAATACATAGCCCTAGCCACATCTCTAGTGGGACTCCCAGGACTTGCAGTCCACGCTGGGAAGCAGATCAATCAAGAAATGGCTGAGGTCCGGGATGCAACTTTACAAAACAGAACATTTACTGCTGGTTCATAACAGGAAATGTGAGGATTTTAAAGGGATGTGCTGCCTAAATTTAATAGATAACAGCAAGCAGGCAGAGGAAGCCATCCACGGACTTCACAATCTCACCACTGAAATTAAACAAGACACTGGGTTTTCATTGTGGGGGAGGTTAACTAGCTGGCTCCCAGATTTTGGGTACCTCAAACACATCTTCATAGTGGGACTTGGGATTGCTATAGTTATAATTCTGATTTGTGTGTGTGTGCCCCTCTTGCAATCCCTCAGAACGCTGTGCCAGGTCCCACTTAATCAGGGGGCCCCCAGTGGGTACATCATCACAACAGGACCCACTCAGTCTAGACGAGACTGCCCACAGGTCAGTCTCATCTGAGAGAAAAAGGGAAGGAGTTGATACCTAAAATTTTGAATAAAGCATCATAATTAATCACAGCGTTTATTAAATCACCACATGTCACAGCATACACACACACAGACTCCATAAGGTAGGGTGAAGAAGGAGAGAAATCAACAGAAACAGTGTTTTGTGCAGAATACAGGGGCCATGGAAATCATTATTGGAAAGGAAGAGAGGACGTGACAAGCTACACACACACCTGGCAAATTACAAAAGGTTAATTAAAGTCCACCCTGAGGGCTTCTGAGTCAATTGTTTAAACTAACTTCTTTCTCTACCTTGTGCTTAAAGAAACAGGTATTTGCTTAATCTGTTCCTGTCCATTAAAGCATGCTTAAGGCCACATTAAGCTGACAGTCTCCTGATGCAAACGCCATTGGCTGACGATCCTACTAGCCTGCCTTTCATGGAGAAGATGCACTGGCCGGTCCCGCCTTCCAGCAGTCTCTGTTTCATTCACAAAAGGACAAAAGATCTTGTAATTGCCTGCCTGTGCCTACTCAATGTAACCCTGGAAAAACTGGTTTCTCCACTATTGCTGTAATCTGCCATTCCTTTACATTCAAGTCCCTGCCTCATATCTGCTTTGTATTTTGTGTCTACATGTAATTAAAATATGTTAATTGCCCTTCCTCCTCCCAAGTCTCAGTCCCCTCCCCCTTGCATGTAGAGTTAGTTTAGAAAAATAGATATAAGGCCTTCAAGGTGGGTGGGGGTCATCTTTGGTTCACTCAATTTTGTGGGCTGAGATCACGAGAGGGTTTTTCTTTAAAACGATTGAGGGGATGTAGCTATTTAGATTCTAGGCCTGGCCAGACTATAACCTTGAATAGCTTTCCTTTGCTTTTGCTCCCAATAAATCACCTTTGTTTTGATCAAATTACCTGTCTCGTTGTAAGTTCTTGGGATTTTCTATACCTCAGCCAGAGGACGTGCCTGGGCCCCAAAATTTTGGGTAACAAAGTGGTGCCGAAACCCGGGACCCTCTGGTTCCTGCAGCCTCTTTAAAGAGGTGCAGGACACAAAGTGAGGAAGAGAAGATCCGGAACGAACCTCCAACCCGAAATCTACAATCAGATCTTTGAGAGACACATCAGGCGTTCCGTCTCTCCAACTGAAAACTTCAGGATTGGTAAAGTATAATTTTGATTTTTGGGGTCCCTTTGAAATTCTTGCCAAGTTAGCTTAAACGTTTGTTTTGTTGAACAGCCAACTGAACTGAACTTCCTCCCGGGTGGCAGCTCGGGTATTGAAAGCGTGGGTTCGAGTCCCACCGAAGGTGCAGTAGAAACGGTTTGACGAACCTGAGCTGCACAACAGATTGGGCACTAGTGAGGTTCGCCACCACTAGAAAAGCAAAAGCAGGACTTGACCCCCTGTGAGCACCTTAGTTTTAAAATTGGGGCCAGTGGGTAGGCTCATCACCTAACACTGAAGCCTTTGTGAAGTGGCAGGGTCCAACAGCCGGGTGGCACCCGTTGAGGACTCGGAAAAGCACCCTGTACCAGAGTAATTAACTGAGTACAGGTGCCCAAGTGGCTGACTTGGTCAAGACCGGGGTTCGTCGTCCGTGAGACCAGGGGTAAATTCGTCTCAACAGCCGGGTGATACCCGTTGAGAGACAATCAAAGGAAAAACTAGTGTGGTCCGCTCCTGACAGTTCGCTGTGCAGGGTAACTCGGTAAGCACCAAGACTTAGGCCTAAGCAAGCTATGGGAGGAGCTTTTGAGAGTTCAGGCTGGGCTGGAAGAAAAAGGTTGGTGGGACGCCACTCAGCAATGTCCTTAGGAATTGGAAGAATTTGGTGGGACCCAAGTCTAAAATTGAGCAAATGGAGGTTAGAACTTTTACGCACCCAAGACCGGCCCTTTTCAAAAGGACCAGAGGCCCGCCTGGCCTAAAGAAGGCAAGTTAAAATCACGGCACCCAAAAGCATTAATTAGAAGGCTAGAAGCGAGTCTGGGGAGATCTGGGGACTCGGAGCACGCAGCGCTCTCCATGAGGCTGCACACACAAACCTTGAACGATACCCTTGCGAGGGCAATCTTTATATTGTAAGGGAGAAGGCTAATCCTCTCCCGAATTTGGGGATCCCCCAAAGTATAGAGAGGTAATTGAGGAGGCTTGAAGAGGACCATTTGGGTCCATTGCACCTTCTGGCCCCTCCAATTTCTCAACCCGCTGCTCATGGTATCCTTGGAAATCCTGGGGTGCTTCCTCAGCCCTTGATGCCCACCGCCCCTGCCAGCGAAAGGAACAAATCCAGTCGGGAGAGTCTGGGGTCCGTAACTTTGCAGCCCCCCAGGGTTACAGTAGGTTAAACTGCAGAGGTAAACCTACTGGACCTCTCAGACATGTCCCAGTGGGGCATGTTGGGAAGGGGAGTTGTAGAAGCAGCTATCGGACCTTGAGAACAGATGGAAGTTCCTGGAGCTGCGGGGGTGAGCGGGCTGAAAGGAATGATGGAAGGTGCCCTTAGTGAAATGAGGAAATCATGAGGAAAGAATTGGGCACTGTAAAATTAAAGAAATTTGAAAAATTAAAGGCTCGAATTGAAAAAGACTGAGCCAGTCTCAACGGACTCGCTAGAAGAGAGAGAAGAATCAGGACCACTCAGTCACAAGAGAAAAGGGAAGGAGACATAGTTTATTGCCATCCATCCCTGCTGTCAGAGTGAGGGGGTGCTAAATAGAGCAGAATGAAAAAGAGTAAACCAGAATAGAAAAGCATTTAAAATTTGAGCGCGCTGCAACCCACTCAGGCTGGAAGGCTTGAAGGGGACAGCAGGCATAGATTAAACAAAGGGTTAAGGTAGCCCAGCACCCACATAAATTGTAACTTGTCCGTTGTTTCAAAAAGGAAAGCCCCAATTAAGTCAAAGCAATCTGTTAAATTGTATCTGAATTCGAACACAGGGCAGGCCAAATTGGAAAAATCCCAGGCTATTGCCATAAAAGACAGCCTGGGAATGGCTTATAATAATAACTAGCAATAAGATTAAAAACTTTGTGCCCAGGTGGCAGTTAATTCCAGCCCCCTGAGAACCCACTATAAACTTGACCCTTAAGGTCTGAAGAAAGTATGGCATTTTCCCTTGCTTTCCTAGCAAACTGCGTGGAGCATTGCAGGAAAAGGAGAACTAATGCACAGTTTAAAACGGAATGAATGTGTAATATATGTAAATATGCATGTATGTTGAATGAATGAAGTGAATGAGGGCCCTGGGTGTGTGTGTAAATGAAAGAAATGTGTGTCTGCATTTTGTGATGTGTAAATAATGAGGACTAGGAACTTAGAAAGTTTAAAATTTTGGGTAACAGTTGCATTGACAGAAACAAACAACACTGAAATTCTCCCCATCCAAACACTGTTAACTCTGTCTACAAATTGCCAGAAGTATATGTTAGTTTGAATGAACCAGACAATTTTACTTATGACCTAATAAAATATGTTATTGGTGATTTTAATTGTCGCAGTGAGGTTTGGTGATATAACCAGACCAATGAGGATGGCACACAACTTGTATCTTGGGCAGACAACAATGACGATCTTGACCATGAACCAAAACTGCCCACATCTTTTAACAGAGGTAGATGAAGGAGGGGGTATAATCTGGACAACATCTTTTTTGGCAAGAAGACAGCAGCACAGTGTATGAAAGTTGTTGATGATCCGCCCCTATGTATTCAGCACAGAAGCGTAGTGTGCCTTGGCGGGGCCCCATATAAAAATTTGTTTGGGGGCCCTTAGGAAGGGTAAAGATTTGTTTTGCTTACGCACGTTGGGGGCCCCCGTGGCCTGGGCCCCCCGTATAATTGATATGGCAGATACGGCGGTAGCTACGCCCCTGATTCAGCACAAGTCCATTGTGGGCACAGTAAATGCTGCAGTGAAACCTCAGGAGGTACCTGTTTGCAGACAGTTTAACTTTAAGAAGGCTAAAAGGGTGAATTTTTAAGAATGGCTGGATGAAAATGTGGAAAAGATCCCACCCACCCGCATCCACCTAAATACAGTGTACAGTAATACCTCGTATAGCTATCATCTCGCTTAGCAAGTAACTCGCTTATCGAGCAGACCTTTCCCCAGCTAACAAGATGAGCTTCTTAACCACTGAGACACTGCAGTCCCCACTAAATCTTATTAAAGTACCTTCAAATATTCTTGGTGTCTTTATGACAGCAACCCAGCAAAAAAAATATTTTAAGCAAACTGGGGGTGGTGGTATCCTGGCCTGGATTGATCTCCATTATACTAAACAGGCTTCCTTTTAGGTGCACTGTGTTATTTGGGGTGATCTTAGCATCGATATGCAAAGATCAACCACACTCTATCTCAACTGCTGGGGAAGAAGAAGCCAGGGCAGGATGAGGACCTTGCCGCCCCTCCCCCTGTGCCAACACCACCTGCCAGAGGAAGAAGCCAGGGCAGGATGAGGACCTTGCCGCCCCTCCCCCTTTGACTACACCAACTGCCAGGGGAAGAAGAAGCCAGGACAGAATGAGGACCTTGCCGCCACTCCCCCTGTGCCTACACCAACTGCCAGGGGAAGAAAAAGCCAGGGCAGGATGAGGTCCTTGCTGCCCCTCCTCCTTTGACTACACCAACTGCCAGGGGAAGAAGAAGCCAGGGCAGGATGGGGACCTTGCCGTCCCTCCCCCTGTGCCTACACCAACTGCCAGGGGAAGAAGAAGCCAGGGCAGGTTGAGGACCTTGCTGCTCCTCCTCCCGTGCCCACCCCAACATATTGTAATGTAATGTAATGTAATGTAATGTAATGTCTGTAAGCCACCCTAGGTCGGCACGGCTAGTGGGCGGCAAAATAAAATTGAACTAATAAATAATGTATAAATAAATAAATAAATGTGACCCTATGTGGCATGATTAAGAACCCTTTCCCGTTAAATGGAAAGCTTCCCATTTCTCATGATCATCAAGTTGCTTAGGCAAAGCACAGAGGAGGAAGCCACACGGGCGATTCCTCTAGGTTCAGCTGCCCGCCTACCCCAAGAACTCTCTCCCTCAGTCCTCACGCTGCTGGAATGGGGAAGATGGCACTTCTGCTCTTTAGGCAGGAATATAGCAGCAAGGCTTAGAAGCAGTCCATTATATATTTTGCCACCTTCCCACAAACACACACAGAGCAGACTTGGCTGTGGGATACTGCAGCAAATAATATTCCCGGTCCAATGATTGAAGCTGGTGGTCCTCCCTTCTGATCACCGTGGCAACCTTATCTCTCCTCAAAGTAAAATGTCCCTTTGAGAAAGGTTGCGCCGTTGAGAAAATGCAGCCTTATAGGTTGGCTTCTCTCAGCTCTGCAAACTTACTCCCCTTCTGGTTCAGATGGTCAAAAACGAAACTTTCTGGTGTCTTTGAGGTGTTTTATTGAAGAAGAATCCAAGAGTATACAGGATATATATCGAAGTAATAATCTATTCTACTCTAATTTAACAAAATAAGAAAATAGCTAACTTCACTAAGAAAGGATTTCTTTTCTTTGGGCTTTAAAGCCCCCATCAGGATTTCCTTAGATCTCCATGTCTTGAGTTCAAAGTGACAGGGGCCAACACCGTCTCCCAAAAGGCTGCTGTTCACCCGAAAAAACTGCTGATGAAATATATTTTGTAGGGTCATCACACCTTCCTTCAGAATGTTAAACATGAGAGGTTACCTCATTGTTTTGACTAAATGTTGTTTTCCAAGCTGGTGTTTATGATGTAACCAAATTCTCAGACATGAACTGACACAGCCTAATTTTCAGGTGTCTATGCAGGTGTTTGTTTATCACCCTGTCCCCAGATGTTTGAAAGGATGTTAATTGTCCCATAATCCACTTCTTTGTGAAAGTATCTTTTTCCCTCTCTCTAAGGTGATGGGTTAGTGACCTGGGGAATCCCCCTGGTGAGCTCCCTCACAGGTGTCTAAGTGACTGGCATCGCTACTTAGCAACCTAAATTCTTAGTGACATATTGTTGTGTGGAATGTGTATTGGAATGCAAGTGCCTTCAGTGTGCTTCCTTATGAGTTAGCTATCCTCAAACCTACAGAGAATATACTATTTGAATCTTAACACTTAATAAATGTAAGGAAAATTAAAACATGAAATCATCCCTTGTGATTATCATGACATGGTCTACTCTTGTGATGGCCAACCCTGGCAGTCCAGGTGTTCTTGGACTTCAATTCTTCAGTTCCATAACAGCTGGAGTGCCAAGGTTTCCCATCAGCTCTCTAGCACAAGAAGGAGGCCCTTTTCTGTGTCTTCTCCAACCCTATGGAACCTCCTCCTAAGTGAGTTGTATCTTCAGACAGAGCTGCTGCCCTTTAGGAAGGGGGTGAAGACCTGTCTGGTGGGGCACGTATGGGGTGCGGGCCAGACGGTTAGTTCAGCTGGCTGGCTCCTTTGAATACCCTACCTCTCTCCCTGTTGTTTTTAACTTTTTAATCTTTTAATTCTAATCCTAATTTTTATTGTAATTATTGAATTTTTAACTGTTTTGTTTGTTTTATAAGAACTATTACATGACAAATAAAAAGTAACAAGCAGAATAAACTCACTTCAGTCACACTTCATTGCTTGGAGAAAAAATGTTTGACTAGCTGAATGCATTTGGGGAGTCACTAAAGTGTAGTAGATGGGTGTCAGCTTGGAACTCTAGTTTGGGTTCAACTCGTTGCTCAGCTTTAGAAATTTACTGGTCTGGATCCAGCAATGGTAATCCACTCCTTGAATCTTTATTGTCTATGATCTGCTTACTCTGATGAAAACTCTGCTATACATAATCAGCTGATGAGAACTTCCCACTTTATAAGGTCTTTCCTTACCCATAAACATTTCCCTAAAACTGTTGTTCTGTTGCCGGTCAGCCGGCCAGTTCTAAATTGGAATTTGGGAGGGGGGTAGGCTTGGGGGGGCGATTTTACCTTCCCAGAGTTGTACCCTTGCCTCTCCTAACTTGTGCTGCTTTTCAGGGGAGCATTAGTAAGTATCTGTTGACTATGTTTGTGATCTCATAAAACCAAAGCGAGGGGTCATGGCAAAGGGGAGAAAGTTGACTGACCCAAAACCTGATGTGACCACATTGTATAAGACTGCTTTTGTCTTTGCAGGTAAGTTTTAGTTATTGGCATGAGTACAAAATAATGGAGGGATACTTCTACTGCATGATGCCCACCCCTGGTGGCAGAACCCTCTCCTCACTGGAAACATGTGAAGCTGTATTTATTTATTTATTTATTTATTTATTATATTTGTATTCCAATGATGGGACTGCTGTGGCTCAAGTGGTTAAGACGCTGAACATGCTGATTAGAAAGTCTGAGTTTGATTCCTGGATATTGAATGATGGAGTGAGATCCCAGCTCTGTCCCAGCTCCTGTCAACCTAGCAGTCTGGAAGCAAGAAATTGCAAGTAGATAAATAGGGATCACTTCGATGAGAAGGTAAACAGCATTCTGTACACTCTGGTGTGGCGACATGCCTGCCAGGTCCACAGAAACATCTGCAGATGCAGACAATGCTGGGTCTTTGGCTATAAACAGAGATGAGCACTGAACCCTAGAGTTGGATACAACTTTACCTATCCCAATGATCTGGGATATTTTCCAACTCGAGGAACCTTACAAGCTATTTTTTAAAAAACCTGGAAGCAGTGCTTGCAGTTTGCTGTGCCAGCTCATCTCTAGTGCCCAGTGAGGTCTTCTTGCTCCCCTTTAGATCAGAGGATTCCAGTCTCAAGCTCACTGAGAACTGTAATTCTCCCTACTCCAACAGATTCAATATCTGTTGAAGCAGGCTGGGCTGGGCCCCTTTGACTGAAGAGCTGACCACTCCACTGGACCTGTAGCTTTGATTTAGGAATGGTCTGAGGTTGTATTTTGCTGATGTATTGTTTCAACATTGCAGTTATGGGATCTGAGTAAGAATACCAAATGAAGCTGTGAGTAGTGCTGAGCCCTAAAGTAGAACATAGACTTCACCTTATCTTGCCTTCTTTTGCCCTCCTTGACTTGCACCCAATCATTTACTTCAAAGTCCCTTCTCCATCTCTGTCGTTGGGCATGTATCCCATACGTCTGAAGCCATAGCTTAGAATGGAATAGCTGGTCAGCAAACATGGCTCTCCAAATGTCCTTGGACATCAATTCCCAGAAGCCCTGATCAGTAAGAGTGCAGACTTGGGCTCTTGGGAACTGAAGTCCAAGAACACATGGAAAGCCAAGTTTACAGACCCCCAGGCTGAGACAATGGAAAATCCTTTACAACAAGGGTTCTGTAACCTTTTTTACACCACAGATCGGTTTCATGTTAAGCATTTTTTTCCATGGACCAGTAAGTGGGGATGGTAGGATTGGACAGAACACGTGCACAGTTGGGAGGCAGGGGGGGGGCATAGTTACGCAACATGGAGGAGAGGCCCAGCCATCTGCCAATCTGCTGTGTTTGAAGCCCGTGCTCTTACTTCGTTCACCAGGCAAACCCAGTGGAGCACGTTGAGGGCATTAAGCTGTCATTGGGGATTCCAGCACCACGGTCCAGTTTAGGACAGCCCATTGCCCAATATCAGTCCACAGCCCAGTGTTTGGGGAACCCTACTTTATAACACTTGATCCAAAAGACTTCCTTTGTTTGAAGAGAGGCTGCTTGCATGAACATTGGCTTTCCTTCTTTCAGGTGACTCACAATGGAGCGTTCATCCTATAGAAAACATAGTAAGTAGAACTTAAAGATTCATATTTGTATCTTTCCAGTAAATGAGAGCTCCTTTTGGACAATTTTCATTGCATATTTTAGAACAGGGGTTCTCAACTTTTTACACCGTGGGCCAGACCACGCTCCTTCAGACAGTTGAGCGGGCCAGACTGATGGTCCCCCTGCCATAAACGCTGCTGTAAAACACGTCTGTGGCTGTCGTGAATGCGCCCGTGTCTCCTTCCGGCCTGTAGGTTGAGAACCCCTGTTTTACAGCAATAAATATTTGCACGTATGAGACAGAAAGTCAATTAGTCCATTCTGTTAATTACTCAGCACATTTCCATGAATGCTTAGTTGTCCAGCGTTAACAGGCAGCCTGATTTATGTATGCTCTCTTCTTCTGAGAATGCTTATCATTCCCTGTCATAGATTATGTAGTAGCAATAATCTGTTAGAAGGACTGCTAGTGTTGGAGTTTCTCTGTGCTTGCTGTTAACACTATAGAATAGAGGATATCTGCTTATTCAGATATTGTTGGACTGCATTTCTCACCCTTAGCTATGACAGGTAGGAATAATGTGATTTGAAGTCTGACTCTATTGGAGATTTACATCCCTGTGGTTTTGTAACAGTGGTTTTGTAACAGTGATATGAAGAAAGAAAAGAATTATAGTTGAGCAGACCAGGTCAGCCATCACATGAAGAGTGGTCTGGGTGCAAACTGTTTTTCTGGATACAGAAAATTATCTCAATTTCTTTCTGTTTTCCCCCCACCTAGGCCACAGTCCTCGGGTTCATAGCAGGCACCAGTGCCAGGTACTGTACCAATTAATAACTGGGAAGGTGATGTATCTCTATACAATGGGACATCCACATGACTGCCAAAGGGAAGGTCAAGGTATACATATTTAGATGTAGCTTAGCATTAGTAGCTTTTGGGCAGTACTATAAGAGTTCATTTTAGTGTCACTGCTATTGTCTGAGAAATATTTGCTGCTAATGTCACCTTCCACTGTTGCTGCATGTTTGTTTGCTTGCTTGCTTGCATGCTTGCTTCTGTCCTTCTGTCCATCCATCCATCCTTCCTGCCAGCCAGCTTGCCTGCCTTCCTTCCTTCCTTCCTTCACCATCTATCTAAGTGTTTTCCCACTCCAGGTGCTGTTAATATTACAAAAAATTATACACACAATAACAGCAGGAATAAAAACAAATCTCAACTGGTGACATATGAGGTAAGCTATCAATTAAAATCCACCTAAACTCTTAAATGGCATTGGGGAGGATGTCGCTAAAAGCCTCTTTGAAAATAAAGGTATTTAGTTGTTGTTGCTTTTTTAATTGTGCCAAGGCAAGGGGTTTGGTGCAGCTCCATTGGAAGAGCATTCTACTGTGTGGGTGCCGTCATCGAGAATGCCCTCCTCCTTGTCACAATCTTCTTCACTCTTCTCAGTGTTGGGATCTAGAGCTGGAGTGTTTTGGAAGACTGAATGATGCAGGTTGCCGTTCTGTGTGAGAGACATTCTGACAGATAACAAGGTCCTAAACCATAAATGGGGTTGTGTGTTCATGCTAGAATCTTATACTGTACATGATGTGGAAAAGGATGGGAAGCCAGTTCAGGCTTGTCTAGGCTGGGGAAATATGCTCATACTGTATTTTGTTCCTGTTAATAGCCTGGCCACTAGATTCTGGACCCATTGTAGTTTCCATATTGGGGACAAAGGCAGTCCCATGCAGAGAGTACTGCAGTAATTAATATGTCAGACTACCAACAGACGGACAAAAGTTGTTAGAGAATGTTTGTCCAAGTAGGGACATAGCTACACAATTGGGTAAAATTGGGTGGGGGGGGACAGCCTTACAGACTGCCACAATTTGTGCCTCGAAACTCAGGGCTGAAAATGTTTTGAAATATAAGAAAATAAATATTTACTTAAAGTTGCTTTTAGAAAAATTAGTGAACAGTTACTTTCCTTGATAAAATAGTTTGTTACATTAGGTTTTCATTTAACAAGCATACTTTGCTTTTAAGGCAAAATTGGAGAGAGAGAGCAGGAGGAGGAGGAAAAACAACTGAAACAACACACTGATAATGCGACTGAGTAAAACCCGAACAGATAAATATTGTCAAATTAATTACTGTATAATTTTTTGTATTGGGTATTGATTGTGTTGTGATTATATTGTTTATTGTCTATTCTGTACTGAGTATTGTTTATAGGTTGTATTCTGGTTATATTGTGTTTATATTTATTTTATTGTACAGTACAGTAATACCTCATATAACATTAGTATCGAATAACACTAAAATCGCATAACATTAAGGAATCTGGGGGGGAAGAATTGCATCGAATAACATTAAGATCCTATGGGATGCTTCGGATAACAACCGCTAAAGCCTGTGTGGTTACAATGTATCTCTATGGATCCCATAGGATTTTAACATGCATCAGATAACACTAAAAATCATATAACACGAAGACTTGTGGAACCAGGTTTTAGTGTTATATGAGGTTTTACTGTACTGTATTTTATGATACTATGATATTGTATTATTGAACTGTTACATTGTATCCGATTGTATGTTAAGACCCGGCCTGAGTTGGCTTTCACCAAGTAGGGCGGCATATAAAACAAAACATGGAATGAAATAAAATGGAATTTAAATGACCCCCAGGCTGTGTAGCTGAGCTCTAGGAGTGAGGGGTGGGGGAGTAGAGACCAGGTCACCTAGTTGGACAGACAGACCTTTAAACAGCTAAGGAAGACTGAGCCTCTGAAAGATAGCTATGAAAGAACTATGGAACATCCATATGAGAAAGGATTTGACAATATACAGTCATGAAGATGGACAGTGAAAAAGTCTCACAAAACAAAACAAAAAAAACTGATTAATTTGAAATATGGTATTGGAGGAGAGCATTATGGATACTGTGGACTGCCATAATAGTAAAAGAGTATACTCATAGTGTAGGAGGAAAGAATAAAGGAGAACCTGCTATGACATGGATGACTCACTATAGATTTACTATATAAGACATCAGCAGGGCTGTTAATGAAATCATTAATTCATAGGTTCACCATTAATTGTAAAGGATCTGACAGCTCACACAAAGCATCTGTTTCTGAGCTGCATTGAGTAATCTCCAAATACACAGTAGTGTGGCAGGATTTAAAATCATAAATATTATGTGTATGGAGGTGATTAATGGCAGTTGACCCAGACTTGGAAAATTTGATAGCAATATAAATACTGTATTAAGCTTTTGTCCATTGATGCATCATTATCAGCCATTGAATATTATTATTTTGTTGTTTTACTTTTGATTGCCCGACGTCTTTGTCACAGTTGTGTGGTACACTGAAGTCAATTCTTTTCAACAAAAGCAATGTTCATTCAGAATTTGGGGATGGAACTGTGGGGATGTAATAGATATATAGAAAAATTTAATATATTAATAATATATTAATAAATATATTTAAAAAGATAACCCTAAACAGGTCTTGCACTTTTTTTTTACAGCATGGAAACCAGTCTATCAACTTTGCCATATTTATTACAGCAATTATATCCATTGCTGTCAGTGATTTATCCTTCCAGAAGAAGGTGAGGCAGCCCAACTTTTTAGTTACAGATATAAGGATTTCAGGGCTTCTTATGTCTCACAAGCTTTCTAAAAACCACCACTGATTCCTTAATCCAATATACTTTTTATTCACGTGTCTTCCCAATCCGTCTATACAAGAGATGGGTAACATGCAGCATCATAAAACTCATGAAGTCTGTGGCACACCGAGCAAATTTTTAGAATTATTATTGAATTGTTTTGAAAAGAGATTGGTGTAAACATTTCCTTATTCCTACCAAGTGGCATGGACACAATTTTGCCATGTTTTGAAGGCCTCTTAGCCTTCCTTACCCATCATGTTTTTATTTTTAGAAAGATTTATTTATTTATTTATTTATTTATTTATTTATTTATTTATTTATTTATTTATTTATTATTGTTTGTTTGTTTGTTCAGCTTTATATTGCCACCCACTCTGGCCATTGCTGGGGGGCTGGAGGTGGGGGTGAGGTTCTCAGCCGCCTAACAGGCAATGGCGTCTTTTCCCTCAGGCTGTTGGTGTGGGGCCAGAGGAGAGGGCAGTGTTCTCAGCTGCCTGCCAGGCCATGGCATCTTCTCCCTCAGGCTGTTGGTGTGGGCTCAGAGGATGGGGGGACGATTTTTCATTCCCACCTCCCTTTTCTGATGGTTTTGAAGCAGATGCAGCCCATTAAAATGGGCACAGATAGTCCCCAGACCTCCTGACTTTGCCCATCACTTTGATACTCATGATCAAGTTACTATGTAGAAGTAATGTTTAGATTAATGGAACTTCAGATACTCAGTAGTGTGGCAGAATTGTACCACACTTGCAATCTACGAGGAGTATGCTGGCAATCTGCACAGTCCCAGAACAAGGGAATGGGCAAATATTTCAGAGTGCTTCAGAGAGGGAGAAACCTGGAAAGGGTCACCATAAACTGGAATTGACTTAATAGCACATAATTAATTATGCTGTTGTCCCAATCCCCACCCAAAATGCTCCTGGGTTTTCCTACAGCCTATAAAAGAAAGTAGCCTATAAAAGAAAGGGGTGATCTTCAGCTTGTGCAATAGCAAACTGGAAATTGCAGGAACTTTTGCAAACAGGTGGCTTTCCACCTATGGGAGACAGGACACTGGCCATTGTGATTTAGGTTTATAGCAGACTTGAGAAAGCATTGAATCTGCAAATGTTTTAGACTTAATTCCCGAGAACTTCAGCTTTCTTCCATTACATCCAGAAAGGCAAAGATTCTCCACCTTGATTTGTATGGCTTTTCCTACATGCTGGAGGGCTATTTTATCTCCCAGGATTCTCTGAAGGATGTATCACTCTCCCAAGCTACTTTGGAAAGGAAAACAAGATTGGAGAGGTGGGCAAGGGCTGCACTTTGTTTGAAGGCAAATTTGCCAGTCCCAGAATCTTCTAAGATAAAAAATTAGCCATTTGTTACTCCCATATCTATTTTTGTACAAATATAATGTATTTCTCTCAATGCCACACATGGCTTATATGTCACAGATTTTCCACCCATGCTCTCTAATATGATCCCCAAAAGAATAGCCTCTTAGTCCTAATGACAGGATGAGCCCTTATACCTCAGCAAAAGAGTGTTCTGCTCTGACAACATTGATGAGGGAGTGGTGCAGACTTGTTAATGTGATATAACTATCCTGCTAGGAATTCTATTTGGAATATTATTTTGTTTTCTTATTTAAGGGCATGTGGTTCTTCCACACTGGATTAAAGTATTTCACCATCTTGATTTAGAAGAGCTCCATACTAGATGTTGTATATGCAAAGCTTTTTATCCACTGGTATTTGAGCAATAAAATATAATTAACATTAGGCTACTGTCACTAACTCCATGATGTGTTGTTCTCATTGGCAGGTGGATTTCTTGAACTGTCCTGTTTCTTTCAGTATCCTGGCCATTGTTACCATTATGTTTAGTATTCTCACTGCTGTTATCTTTTATTTCAAAAATGTAAGTGACTGGGACAAAAGGTGGAAGAGGTAGGCAATATAGCCAACATTGGCCACAAATGTTTCACTGGAAACTTCCAGTGGTACAAATGTGATTTCTCATGGACATGTGTATATGTTACCTGGAGATATGTGTTGAATGCCTGTACCCAACCTCTCTTTATTATACAATTTAATCCCTTTCATTTGACTGATAGCTTTTCTGAAGTCTTATATTGGAGTGCCCAAACTACAGCCCACAGGCTGTATCAGGCCCCCATGCCAATTCATCTCCCCCCCCATGGCCTTGTTGCTCCTGGAAGTTAATGGAGGACACCCCCACCAATCCACATGTGCATCCTGAACTATTTCTGGGAGTGGCAAAACCATTTCCTGGAGTGGTGGGAACGCATTTGCACATATACAGAGAAATCTAGAACCATTTCCAGAAGTGGTTTCTCACACACATGTGTGAACATGCCCACTTGTGGGGGCATGATCTGGCCCGCTCAGCTGTTCTGGGGATGTGGCCAGGCCCAAGGCACAAAAAGTTTGGGCACCTTGTCTTAGATCATCTTGTAGTTTCTGCTTTAAAGAGTCTTTATTTTATTATATGTTCTTTACATATGACCCCTCTTCATCTGTCTCTTGAAAGAGACATGTAACTAACTGACTTTCTTCTTTTCCAGAAACCCTGGCTGGCCAAGCTTTATTTTTTCATAGTTGCCATTGTCTTCATACTGGTTAGTAAAGATAATTTCTCTTGTTGCTTTGATTCTCATGCCTACTTCTGAAACAAAATATGTGCTAGCTACTGATCACCAAGTAAGATTATGCAGTATTATGGACAGGTGACCACATGAGCACAATGTTCTTTTGATGGAGGGAAACAACAACATTCTACAAAACAGCACTGAAAACAGGGGCAGCACAAACAAACAAGAAAACTTGGTGTTAGATGACCAAATTTGGCATAATAAGAGAAAACAGTTATATCTTATAACAGAATTATTTGTCTTCTTGGATCCGTAAACTGCAATTAACAATACAGTACTGTTTAACTGTTAGTTCACCCATATTTTTATTTTAAATGTGAAGTGACCCTACAGTTATTTTGATTTTGGAATATAGAGTGTTTGTAGACATTCTGAGGATGTTCAGAAATAGAATTTCAGGGATATTGTAAAGAACTTAAAGGAAACTTGCTGAGGTACTGTATTTTTTGGAGCATAAGACGCACCCTCATCCCCCCCCCTTTTGGGGAGTAAAAAGTGCATCTTATGGTAAAAAAATATGGTAAATTCCGAAAGTGAAGCTGAGGAAAACTTTCTGAGGTAAATCTAAAGTGATTCTGTGGTAAATCTAAAGGGACTGAGAAGAGAATCAGAATAATAAAGGAAGGAAAAACTGCTCTCTCAGAAGATTTAGAATAAGTTAGAGAGTGAGATTCTTTTACGTTGTGGGGATAACCTAAGTATTGAATTTTCCTGAATCTTTTTGAGTAGTGATTTATATAGTATTTAGTTACCTATTTTGTGAACAATGTTTCTTTAATATCCTTTATGAGAAATAAACCTCAATTATTTTAATAAATTGTTGTTTATTTAAGGGAGGGGAACAGAGTAAAGCCAGTTTAAGCCAGGAGTCGCCACATTGCTACCATTCTCTCCTTTTAAATATTTTCTGGGGATCACTTTTAGAGTGGATCTTCCAGGTTGCAGCAAAAGGTAATATTTTGCTGGAGCTGCACTCCATGGTGGTGTACAACATATTAAAAAAGGCCAGGGGAGGGATCTTTGCAATAAAGAATTTAAACAAATTGAATACATTATAAATATCAACAAAAATTAAAAATAATATACTACATCAAAAAAGGCCAGCAATGAAACACCTGTTGGTTATAGAAAAGTTAATCACAACCTGTGATTGTTGTCACTCTCTATGCAGGATATTACTCTTATGTAAGGGTAGTGTATTGGCACATCAGTTGTATTGTGTTTTGGATTTTTTTTAAAAAAAATCACTTAATCAGGTTGAAAAATGCCTAACATTCATCAGCCACAAGCATTCTACATGTTGTCTTAATAAACTCAGAGGGAGGATATGACATTTCAACTGGGATTTGTATATTTTAAACTAGGATTACCAGATTTTTCAATGCCAATTTGTATAGTCATTAATATTGTTAAATTAAAAGACTGAAGTCAAATAGCTGCATTTGGAATGAGGTAAAGCTGATCAAAATTGAAAATTACAAAAAAATGCTTGGTTGAATCCAGAGTCCTAGAACAGTTTCATGTGTACACTAAAGCATGGAATGTTTTAAAGGTAGATCACTTCTTGAATCATGTAACTAAGTGCTTCTTTTGTGATTTCTCCACAGTGTTTTGCCCATGAGATGCAGCGGTTCCTGACAAACAAGAACTCTGACGCCGACCTTATGGACTACATTTCTCCATCCATCTTTATCTACATAGATGTAGTCGTCATCTTTGGCTGCATTTTACAGCTTCAGAGCAGGAATTAGGGATTGGGCCCTCTAACTAGGGTCAAAGCTGTTCCATGGCAGATTGGGGAAGACAGGCCGAAGATTCCCCCAACTGAAGATTCTGGTCCCTGTCTCACTTTGCCAGTATGTGAATCTGTTGTTGGCCAGAACCGTATAATGGATAGAGATAATATACAAGACTTCTATATAGCATTAAACATTCTCACATTGATGTCATACACATATGAAAATAAAATAATAAGTTAATGGTAATAAGTTAATTGTGTTACCCAAATCTTATTGAAACAACAAATTTGAGGCCCATTGGGTTCACCAGTAGCAGCATGACTAGATTTTTCTGGATTAGGGTGCATGTTTTAACATTTTTTTCCTTCAATTTGTATAATTTTTTAAAAAAGAAATCTATCTTGCCATTAATGCCGAAACAGTTATCTCAAATTGCAAATTACTCTGTTCTAAATTAATGTAAAAGTAACACAGCTTTGCAATAATAATAATAATAATAATAATAATAATAATAATAATAATAATAATAATAATAATAATAATAATAATAATAATAATAATAAATTGACTACATAGGATATTTTAGGTAAATTTTACCTCAATTCCCCCCCCCCCATCACGTACAGTTTCCCCCTGCTCAATATGGGGTTTTTGCATTAAAAAAGCATGAGGTGATGAAAAAAAATCACTATTTAATTACAATGAAATAAATATTTTTCTTACAATTAAACAAACAATTTCTTCATAATATATACTTAATATTCAGTGTCCACTCTTTTTGTTTGTGAAACCTTTTCTTCTTCTCTTTTATGCTCCTCCGAACACGCTTTCATTTTTTCCATTTTCTGTTTCCCGTTCGAGCATTCAACAGTAGTCAATTAGCATATTGATGCTCCATCATCCTTGGTAGAGTGTCTCAATATCACAGACATCCTGGTAAAATCTTCCACCCTGCTCTTCACTGTAGGCTCCCGGGTTCTCAGGAAAATAGTCAACATGGGAGTGTAAAAAATGAACTTTTAAGCTAATCATGCATCCTTGAGCTTTATACACATTCAGCATGTGTTGTACAATGGTTTTGTGGTGAGGGTATTTAGTATTCCCTAAAAACTTGTGAAGTATGTCTTTGAAAATGTTCCAAGCTTACTTTTTTATCCCATTGTTTCTAAAAAGAGGGGATCAGATACCAGTTTTCGTATGTTGGGGCTAGTAAAAGCTCCCTCTTTCAACTTGGCTTCAGACAGTTTTGGGACTTTGGAACACAGATATCTGAAACATTCCCCATCTTTGGGCAGTAATTTAATAAACTGCTTCATAAACCCTAATTTAACATGAAGAGGTGGCAATAAACCCTTTTCTGTTGGAACCAAGGTCGTATTAATGACTTTTTTTTTGCTGGGGATTAAGGCGTCTCAAAGTGGCCAGTCAGTTTTTGTCCAATGGAGGTAGCTGGCTCGACTGTCCCACAAACATAGGTAGCAGGGATATTTTGTATAATCTGCCTGCTGCTCTAACAACATGGTCAGAATTTTAAAGTCTCCACAAACCAGCGAAGTTCTTGATATTTGATTTTGTCAAGAATCATAGTTAAATCATTATAGTTTTCATCCAAATTCACCGAGTGTCCTATAGGAAGTGATGCAAATGTACAGTGGTACCTTGCATAATGAACGCATCGCATAGTGAAAAATTTGCATAATGAAGCATTCATTATGCAAGGGCGATATCTCGCATAATGAAAAAAATTGTTTATTATGTGGGGGTTTTGGTAACCTGGGTATACCTGCTCAATGGGAACCCTGGTTAACAAAAACACACACACCCCGTTAAGCGGGGTATCTCCCATACGGAACTGCATAATGGGGGGAACCACATAGTGAAGAGCTCCGTGGAACAGAGTCTTTTCGTTATGTGGGGTTCTACTGTATTTCCATTATGCAGCAAGAGTGCTTTGAGGCTTGTTTTACATGAATCAATGAATAAGTGCCACTTAGATGAATCATGTTCTATTTCAAAGCACTTCAAAGCCCTTGAACATCACCACAATAAAGGAGATTTCCATCTTTGGAGAAAAACTGAGTGAATTCTTTGTCTTGGTGCCTGTACCATGAAAATGATATTCCAGGTGACAGCAGTTTTTTATTTGTTAGTCTTGACCCCAGCAATTTGGCTAAATCTTTGGAGTGGAACTGCTCAACCCAGCCAGTAAGATTCCTGGATATGTTCACCTCTTGCTACAAACAAAATAAACCTGTTGGGACGTGATCATCTGAGCTTCCTCATACCACTAAACCTACATTACTCCCAGTGGTGGGCTCCAAAAGATTTTACTACCACACTGTGGGTGTTGTATGGTGGACGTGGCCAGGAGCAAAGCCCTGTGTTGCACCCAAATTAGGACTACTTTATTTCAAAACTTGGATGGGTGTGGCCAGCAAGAACTTCTGCTACCGGTTCTGGCAAACTGGTGTGAACCTGCTGATCTCCACCACTGACTACACCCCCCTCCCAATCCCTCTTATTTTCTCTTTGCATTATTCTTGATTTTAGTTCTAATAAATATTAAATGAAAGTAAGAAATAATTTTAGGATAGGGTTTTTAGAATCAAGAATAGGATATCAGATTGTGGGTTAAAGGCAAACTTCACCCTAAATTAAACTAAAAACATGCGTTTTGCAAGGAAACTTGACATGATGGAATTTTTTTAGTATTTCACTAAGTAAAAATCTATAAGAAACAGTAAAAAAAAATCCTATGCAGTTTTTTGGTTGCAGACCTGTGAAATCAGAGGGGCTGCCTGGGTGAGTAAGGAGAATAGTGAGTGCATTCATGTTGCCGTTCATGGTTCTAACATGTTGAAAGAAGGCAACAGAAAATGTTTCTGAAAGTACCCCGCTTGATGTTCCCATAAGGTATTTCTGTACAGTCTCCAATATTCTATTCTTGGGCAAGACACTAGAGCAGGGATTCTCAACCTGCAGTCCATGGTGCACTTTCATGTGCCTCCCTTCCTCCACACCAGGAAGTGCCATGAGGTGGAGGAAGGGCAAAATTGCCGTCCAGCCCCCAATGCTGTTTGAGGGACCATGACCCCCCCCCCCCAGTTTTAAAAGGTTGAGAACACCTGCATTAGAGCATGAGGTGATTTCTCAGTTCTTGGGATGCCTCATTGAGATGGATCTTCTAGACGGCTTTCATTTTGGCTTCAGGCTTGGTTATGGGAGAATTATGACATTTGGTTGCTTTGAGGGATGAACTGTATTAGGAACTAGAAAGGGGGCACCAGCCTCCCAGGAGAAACAGGGGTCAGCTGTGGAGCCCAGTGGCCTCAAAAGACCAGCGTTCTGCTGCCACCGGGAGTCCCCAGAAGATGGCACACCGACCCGCTGTTTGGCCGAGGACACCTGCCATCTCTCCCCCGGGCCCCACCTATGGCTCGGGGATAAAAAGCCGAGCTGGCTCCTCGCGGAAGAAGACAGCCCTCTGACTGGCTATTTGGCCGAGGACACCTACTGCCTTTTCCCTGGAGCCCACCCATGGCTGAGGGATGAAAAGTTGCGACTTGGCTGGTTGAACTCAAAATGCTGCTTCCGTCACCGCAGTCATCATTCCCACCCAAGATGTGATCCTGGGATCTGTCACAGACGTTGAGCCCGGGCTCTGTCATGGACATTGAGCCCGGGCTTTGTCACGGATGTTGAACCTCGGGCTTCGTTGGGGACACTGTGGGTTTGTCTGTTTTGGGTTTAATGTGTATTGATAGTTATGAGGTGTTTGATCTATTGTGTATTGACTTATTGTGTTTTGATTTATTGTGTGTATTGATCTATTACATGGTAACTATTGTACTTATTGCTCTGTTATATTGTATCATAATGTATTTTTGTTGTATTGTAACTTTGATATTGGTGGATTCTGTAAGCTGCCCTGAGTTAGTTTTCATCAAGAAGAGTGGCATAGAAGTCTAATAATAATAATGATGTGTTTTTTGGTTCAGTGATGGCCAGCACCCAGATCGCACCGGTTCATGCTGGGGGGGGGGGAGGCAGAGAAATTCCCCATGGCCATGCCTATTTCCCTCCCTGCACCCTGTTGGCAGTGCTCATCTCCATTTACAGCCAAAGAGCCAGTGCTGTCTGTATTGGCAGACATTTTCATGGCCATATGGCAGGCATGATTAGATTGCCCACCCAGTCACATAACCATGCCCACAAAGTAGGCTACGCCTACACTGTGGTAGTAAAAAAAAAATTAGAGACCATCACTGGTTCTGTTAGACCTCTCCTTTTGGGAAGGGTCGTCTTCCACCCTTTTCAGCACCATGTGTGGTCGTATCCTGGAGTTATATTACATGCCCTGCTAACATTTTAATCTTTTTATCTCTTTTCTAGCAGTCTGTAGATTTGCTATCTTCAGAGCTGCTGCACGTTAGTAGCCACGGTTTCACTGAGCTATCTAGAAAGCTACCTTTCTGGCCAATGACTGCCAACCAACTCAGAACTTTCTGTCCCAAAGTGCAATGCTTTGCACTTAAACCAAATTTGAGATTTTGGTACCCATTCTGAGAGATATATGGGAGAACCTCATAATCCATTTTTATCATCCAGAATAATTTGGGAGTCATAAGCAACATTCATTCACCTTACCGGTGACCTCAGACTTGAGATCTGATCTACTTCCTCCTTTTTTAAGAACAAAATTAAAAATGGGCAAAGCCCTCGATATATTGCCTTCTACATGGAAAAGCAGCCTACAAATTCCAGCACTAACAACAATGCAGGGGTACACAGAAAGAGCATCCTCAAAGATTATGAATACAATTGGGCATACCCTTGTCGGCAACCTTGCCGGCTAATCTTTCTAACTCCAGAATAAAACAAAGGAACTGAAGAATTAATCCACCAGAAAAGTCTTTGTCAAGACCAATGATAACAATGATCTCAATAAATATTGAGGGACTTTCAAGTAATAAAAGTGTCCTCATAGCGGATATCTGCAGGAAATACAAATGTGACATACTGCTCCAGTCAACACAGGGGGACAGCAAGGTGCAGACCCAGCATGTCTGGAATGGAACTAGTGACTGAGAGACCACATGACCAGTATGGGAGTGCTATTGTTGTTAGACTTGGACTCAGCATATCAGTTGTGATACCTAAAATTTTGAATAAAGCATCATAATTAATCACAGCGTTTATTAAATCACCACATGTCACAGCATACACACACACAGACTCCATAAGGTAGGGTGAAGAAGGAGAGAAATCAACAGAAACAGTGTTTTGTGCAGAATACAGGGGCCATGGAAATCATTATTGGAAAGGAAGAGAGGACGTGACAAGCTACACACACACCTGGCAAATTACAAAAGGTTAATTAAAGTCCACCCTGAGGGCTTCTGAGTCAATTGTTTAAACTAACTTCTTTCTCTACCTTGTGCTTAAAGAAACAGGTATTTGCTTAATCTGTTCCTGTCCATTAAAGCATGCTTAAGGCCACATTAAGCTGACAGTCTCCTGATGCAAACGCCATTGGCTGACGATCCTACTAGCCTGCCTTTCATGGAGAAGATGCACTGGCCGGTCCCGCCTTCCAGCAGTCTCTGTTTCATTCACAAAAGGACAAAAGATCTTGTAATTGCCTGCCTGTGCCTACTCAATGTAACCCTGGAAAAACTGGTTTCTCCACTATTGCTGTAATCTGCCATTCCTTTACATTCAAGTCCCTGCCTCATATCTGCTTTGTATTTTGTGTCTACATGTAATTAAAATATGTTAATTGCCCTTCCTCCTCCCAAGTCTCAGTCCCCTCCCCCTTGCATGTAGAGTTAGTTTAGAAAAATAGATATAAGGCCTTCAAGGTGGGTGGGGGTCATCTTTGGTTCACTCAATTTTGTGGGCTGAGATCACGAGAGGGTTTTTCTTTAAAACGATTGAGGGGATGTAGCTATTTAGATTCTAGGCCTGGCCAGACTATAACCTTGAATAGCTTTCCTTTGCTTTTGCTCCCAATAAATCACCTTTGTTTTGATCAAATTACCTGTCTCGTTGTAAGTTCTTGGGATTTTCTATACCTCAGCCAGAGGACGTGCCTGGGCCCCAAAATTTTGGGTAACAAAGTGGTGCCGAAACCCGGGACCCTCTGGTTCCTGCAGCCTCTTTAAAGAGGTGCAGGACACAAAGTGAGGAAGAGAAGATCCGGAACGAACCTCCAACCCGAAATCTACAATCAGATCTTTGAGAGACACATCAGGCGTTCCGTCTCTCCAACTGAAAACTTCAGGATTGGTAAAGTATAATTTTGATTTTTGGGGTCCCTTTGAAATTCTTGCCAAGTTAGCTTAAACGTTTGTTTTGTTGAACAGCCAACTGAACTGAACTTCCTCCCGGGTGGCAGCTCGGGTATTGAAAGCGTGGGTTCGAGTCCCACCGAAGGTGCAGTAGAAACGGTTTGACGAACCTGAGCTGCACAACAGATTGGGCACTAGTGAGGTTCGCCACCACTAGAAAAGCAAAAGCAGGACTTGACCCCCTGTGAGCACCTTAGTTTTAAAATTGGGGCCAGTGGGTAGGCTCATCACCTAACACTGAAGCCTTTGTGAAGTGGCAGGGTCCAACAGCCGGGTGGCACCCGTTGAGGACTCGGAAAAGCACCCTGTACCAGAGTAATTAACTGAGTACAGGTGCCCAAGTGGCTGACTTGGTCAAGACCGGGGTTCGTCGTCCGTGAGACCAGGGGTAAATTCGTCTCAACAGCCGGGTGATACCCGTTGAGAGACAATCAAAGGAAAAACTAGTGTGGTCCGCTCCTGACAGTTCGCTGTGCAGGGTAACTCGGTAAGCACCAAGACTTAGGCCTAAGCAAGCTATGGGAGGAGCTTTTGAGAGTTCAGGCTGGGCTGGAAGAAAAAGGTTGGTGGGACGCCACTCAGCAATGTCCTTAGGAATTGGAAGAATTTGGTGGGACCCAAGTCTAAAATTGAGCAAATGGAGGTTAGAACTTTTACGCACCCAAGACCGGCCCTTTTCAAAAGGACCAGAGGCCCGCCTGGCCTAAAGAAGGCAAGTTAAAATCACGGCACCCAAAAGCATTAATTAGAAGGCTAGAAGCGAGTCTGGGGAGATCTGGGGACTCGGAGCACGCAGCGCTCTCCATGAGGCTGCACACACAAACCTTGAACGATACCCTTGCGAGGGCAATCTTTATATTGTAAGGGAGAAGGCTAATCCTCTCCCGAATTTGGGGATCCCCCAAAGTATAGAGAGGTAATTGAGGAGGCTTGAAGAGGACCATTTGGGTCCATTGCACCTTCTGGCCCCTCCAATTTCTCAACCCGCTGCTCATGGTATCCTTGGAAATCCTGGGGTGCTTCCTCAGCCCTTGATGCCCACCGCCCCTGCCAGCGAAAGGAACAAATCCAGTCGGGAGAGTCTGGGGTCCGTAACTTTGCAGCCCCCCAGGGTTACAGTAGGTTAAACTGCAGAGGTAAACCTACTGGACCTCTCAGACATGTCCCAGTGGGGCATGTTGGGAAGGGGAGTTGTAGAAGCAGCTATCGGACCTTGAGAACAGATGGAAGTTCCTGGAGCTGCGGGGGTGAGCGGGCTGAAAGGAATGATGGAAGGTGCCCTTAGTGAAATGAGGAAATCATGAGGAAAGAATTGGGCACTGTAAAATTAAAGAAATTTGAAAAATTAAAGGCTCGAATTGAAAAAGACTGAGCCAGTCTCAACGGACTCGCTAGAAGAGAGAGAAGAATCAGGACCACTCAGTCACAAGAGAAAAGGGAAGGAGACATAGTTTATTGCCATCCATCCCTGCTGTCAGAGTGAGGGGGTGCTAAATAGAGCAGAATGAAAAAGAGTAAACCAGAATAGAAAAGCATTTAAAATTTGAGCGCGCTGCAACCCACTCAGGCTGGAAGGCTTGAAGGGGACAGCAGGCATAGATTAAACAAAGGGTTAAGGTAGCCCAGCACCCACATAAATTGTAACTTGTCCGTTGTTTCAAAAAGGAAAGCCCCAATTAAGTCAAAGCAATCTGTTAAATTGTATCTGAATTCGAACACAGGGCAGGCCAAATTGGAAAAATCCCAGGCTATTGCCATAAAAGACAGCCTGGGAATGGCTTATAATAATAACTAGCAATAAGATTAAAAACTTTGTGCCCAGGTGGCAGTTAATTCCAGCCCCCTGAGAACCCACTATAAACTTGACCCTTAAGGTCTGAAGAAAGTATGGCATTTTCCCTTGCTTTCCTAGCAAACTGCGTGGAGCATTGCAGGAAAAGGAGAACTAATGCACAGTTTAAAACGGAATGAATGTGTAATATATGTAAATATGCATGTATGTTGAATGAATGAAGTGAATGAGGGCCCTGGGTGTGTGTGTAAATGAAAGAAATGTGTGTCTGCATTTTGTGATGTGTAAATAATGAGGACTAGGAACTTAGAAAGTTTAAAACTGCCATTGCATTAACATACTCTGCAGAAGGCTTTAAAGGGGAAGGAAGCATCTCCTTAAGAAGTTATGCTTCCAAAAATACCCAGTCCTAATGCAAGCATGTGGCAGATCTGTAAATATAATGTAAAAAGTATATAAAAAATATGGTTAACAAAAAGATAATATCCCTTTCTCTGTCTGGTTTAAACTTTAAGACAGAGATTGGATAATGTATAAATTGGGATTATTATTGTCCTTTAGATTAGGACCTGGCAAAGGTATTATAAGGTTAGTGAAATAGCAATGCCCAAGTGCATTGCTGCTTTTAAATAAGGCCTGAAATTGAACTAATCAAGCAATAAAGGCTTTGAAAATTAAAGAATTGGAACTTGGAAATAATAGAAAATTGCAGCATATAAATAGAATTGGCTGAGAAACAGAACGAATATATTGGCTTAATGATTGGCACATCTAAAATTAAGATTGGCAAGGGCTGGAAATTGGGACAGATTAACTAGAAAGGTCCCTCTTTCCCATACAAAGCCAACTGCAACCAATAAGTATTTGAAAATGCATTTGTTTTCAAGGAAATGGCTTCCAAAGTAAAAATTCGGACTTTCCATAGAACATGTGCAGAGTGCAAACATTGTAGCACTGCAGAGATGTTAAGAAGTTGCCTCCTGCTGAGAAGAAACATTCCATTCACAATAGCCTGAAGGGGGAAAGCAGCCCCTCCTTCCTCTTTCACTAAGCCTGGGCCTTCAGTGAATTTCCTGTGTGGCCACAAAAGAATAGTCGCATACTGTCCAAGATTACAGGCATATGCACTGCCCCACCCAAATTCAGATTCTACTGCCCTAGTTGGCAAAGAAATGGGGATTTATTCTTCCTTTTTCCTTGTGCCTCAAATCAATCTGTGTCACCCTGCTGTCCCAGCAAGGTTGTCAACACAAATATGAAATAAATGAGCCTTACCTGATAAAAGGCTAATTTTAAATTGTAAGCTTGCTACATGGCCATACCCCAAATATGGATGAAATTTAGGGTACTTCCCGCAGGCAGAATTAGCCTGCACAAAACACTAGTGAATTTAGGCAAATCACCTCAATACCATTTAAAAGTCCAGCTTCATTTGAAGTACTCAGCTCAACCTGGCAATATTGTAATTGAATTGGAAACATTTGCAGACAGGCAAAGGACCCCACTTCGGAGCAAATCCTGGAGTTCTGGGTAGCCCAATGTCTGTCCCAAGATAGGGCATGAAGATAGCAGAAATGGAGGTTTTGGCTGATCTTTTTCCCTGGGAAGAGGGCAATTGGAGTCTCACTTGGGAACCCAGTTTTGTGGGAAGGGGGGGCCAAGAAGCATCTGCCTAAAGTGTAAAACTGTATTTTGAAAATCAGGCCCACCTCTTGAAAGGGCCATGCAAACTCAGAACTTGGACTATCTGGTGGATGCCTTGAAACTCAATATGGCGCTTGAAGGCCCATTTTCAGAAATAAAAGGAGATATGGCCTAGTAGGAAAATAATGGATGGGTATTAAATAAAGGGGAACTTGCTAATTTGTGGCACAGGGGAAATGGAACATTGTCCTGTACAATCTGATACTTGCTTGAACTAAGTGGCTATGCATGTGTTGTAATGTGGATGGGTCTAAGTTGGAATCATGTTTGTACAAGGCTCTGCTCATCTGTACATAGTACTGACTGCCTGAGAAAATGATTGTTTAAAGGAGGAACTACTGATCTATAGCAAAAAGCTAATTTGAACATAAACCTACTAAAACCTTTGAAAACATATGCATTTCTAAAATGGTTGCTGCAAATTCAATTTTGTACAATATGGCCTAAAGCATTTATATATATATATATATATATATATATATATATATATATATATATATATATATATATATATATATATATATATATATATATATATATATATATATATATATATATATATATATATATATGTACTGGGGTTGAATTAACTGAAACGCAAAGGGCCCAAGGAAGCACACTTGATTATTTGATAGAAAAATGAAAATTTCTTTCTCAAAAGTCGTGATTCGAACCCAGAGCCTTGCAACAGGAGTTCCGGAAAGGGGTGGAGGAAGTTTGGCATAGTAAGTAAATAGGCACATGGTGGCTTGCTCCTTAAGAGCAGCTTTGGGCCTTTAACGTCACAAAGAATGTCTGCACAGTCAAAAGTAGTGGAGCTAGATGTTTGTATTTCTGGGCAACCCCCTTGCCAAATTCCCTTAAGGAGGGCAGGAGAGGTGCCCTGTATGGTCTGTTCTGTCACTGCATCTAATGGGAGCTGTGTTTTGTCTTGTCTGTATGTATGTATGTTGTGTGAGTGGCTTCTGAGGATTGTTGGTACATCGCACATGGGAATTTCCTCTCATCCTACTAAGTGCACAATTTTAAGGAAAATTCAGTGTCTCTGTGCCCTGTCCCCTATTAGAGTCCTAGTTAAAGAAACTGAACCATAAACATTGCTTTGCAACTCGAACAATAAAGTTATTTCAAAACATCTGGAGTGTGTTTGCCAACCCCCCATTCCTACTATACAGGATGCCAGGGGAAAAAAAACAGGTAAAAGGTAAATAAATGGATTTCACAATGAGGCCAGCTTGGAAATTAGTTAGATGACTCCCTGATCCACAAAAGGGAGGGAGAGGCTGAATTTGATAGGGAAAAGCACCCTCCTCAGATGGGAGTGAAACAATTGGTTGCTTAAAGTATTTAATTTGGTTTACATTGGTTCGGGCAAGGAAGGTAAATTCCTGCCTTAAAAAGCACTCACAGTTGCAATTGGATCATGCATTAGTGGCTTCTGGAGTAAGTATGGAGTTTGCACAATGAAAGTCCTCTTCTACTGAAACTGGAATCCACAGGGAACAGTGAATGCAATGGGAGTATAGTAAAACATGAGTGGTTGTCGTTTATTGTTACTAGGGGAAAGGAATAAAGTTTAAATTAAACGTGGGAGGGTTTTTGGGGAGATGTGTTGTGTTTTCTCTCCCTCACTACAGGAAAACCTAAAGATGTGGAAGCCTTGTGATGGATCCCAAAAGTGAACGGATAGCAGTGCTCCAGAGCATGTCTAAAATTCAATGGAGGAGTATCATGTCTCTTATTATTAGTATTCCTATCACCTCATTTCTTTTCAACTCTCTCTCTCTCTCTCTCTCTCTCTCTGCCTCTCTCAAGTATTGCTAGCATACTGTGTATTTGTAGTTTTGGTAGTTTGCAGAACCCCCTCAGTTGGCTCAGACCAATTCTCCCCAATCCGGCAGACTAGTCCACACGAGAACACTTGGGAAAGCATGTGGCTAATGTCTCAAACATCTGTTTAAAGCCCGGTAACTCTGTGGGCCAGATGGCAGCAACCTGCTTGGTGCAGGTCACCACTGACATTTTGCCTCTGCAGGTGACCTTCCCAGGTTGGGAAGGAAGCCCACTTACTTACAAAAATGCTTCAGCCCTGGGACACCTGGTCTCAGGTGCAGACCCATCGCTCATTAAATTTAGAGTGGGGACAGTAACTAAGTCTCCCTTGTGCGTGCACTGGGAAGGGTGCAGGGCTAGATGTTTCAATGTCACCCCTGACACCCAGGCATTGCAATGCAACCACACAGAGCATGCACCATATGTGCACAATTACATTAGACTCCCTGAAGGATGGTTCATGGTGTGCGGGACCCTGGTATATTCATACATCCCAGCCCTGGCAACAGGGGGCCCTTGTTCCTTAGCAAGACTCAGTGTCATCCTCCCTTCAAGGGAAATGCTCTCGGGGGGAGAGAGGACAAAACGGAGCATAGAAACCCATGGGCTTACCCCAGACTGTGACTCTTCAGTCCATCTCTTCTCCCCTGCCGAATACATAGCCCTAGCCACATCTCTAGTGGGACTCCCAGGACTTGCAGTCCACGCTGGGAAGCAGATCAATCAAGAAATGGCTGAGGTCCGGGATGCAACTTTACAAAACAGAACATTTACTGCTGGTTCATAACAGGAAATGTGAGGATTTTAAAGGGATGTGCTGCCTAAATTTAATAGATAACAGCAAGCAGGCAGAGGAAGCCATCCACGGACTTCACAATCTCACCACTGAAATTAAACAAGACACTGGGTTTTCATTGTGGGGGAGGTTAACTAGCTGGCTCCCAGATTTTGGGTACCTCAAACACATCTTCATAGTGGGACTTGGGATTGCTATAGTTATAATTCTGATTTGTGTGTGTGTGCCCCTCTTGCAATCCCTCAGAACGCTGTGCCAGGTCTCACTTAATCAGGGGGCCCCCAGTGGGTACATCATCACAACAGGACCCACTCAGTCTAGACGAGACTGCCCACAGGTCAGTCTCATCTGAGAGAAAAAGGGAAGGAGTTGATACCTAAAATTTTGAATAAAGCATCATAATTAATCACAGCGTTTATTAAATCACCACATGTCACAGCATACACACACACAGACTCCATAAGGTAGGGTGAAGAAGGAGAGAAATCAACAGAAACAGTGTTTTGTGCAGAATACAGGGGCCATGGAAATCATTATTGGAAAGGAAGAGAGGACGTGACAAGCTACACACACACCTGGCAAATTACAAAAGGTTAATTAAAGTCCACCCTGAGGGCTTCTGAGTCAATTGTTTAAACTAACTTCTTTCTCTACCTTGTGCTTAAAGAAACAGGTGTTTGCTTAATCTGTTCCTGTCCATTAAAGCATGCTTAAGGCCACATTAAGCTGACAGTCTCCTGATGCAAACGCCATTGGCTGACGATCCTACTAGCCTGCCTTTCATGGAGAAGATGCACTGGCCGGTCCCGCCTTCCAGCAGTCTCTGTTTCATTCACAAAAGGACAAAAGATCTTGTAATTGCCTGCCTGTGCCTACTCAATGTAACCCTGGAAAAACTGGTTTCTCCACTATTGCTGTAATCTGCCATTCCTTTACATTCAAGTCCCTGCCTCATATCTGCTTTGTATTTTGTGTCTACATGTAATTAAAATATGTTAATTGCCCTTCCTCCTCCCAAGTCTCAGTCCCCTCCCCCTTGCATGTAGAGTTAGTTTAGAAAAATAGATATAAGGCCTTCAAGGTGGGTGGGGGTCATCTTTGGTTCACTCAGTTTTGTGGGCTGAGATCACGAGAGGGTTTTTCTTTAAAACGATTGAGGGGATGTAGCTATTTAGATTCTAGGCCTGGCCAGACTATAACCTTGAATAGCTTTCCTTTGCTTTTGCTCCCAATAAATCACCTTTGTTTTGATCGAATTACCTGTCTCGTTGTAAATTCTTGGGATTTTCTATACCTCAGCCAGAGGACGTGCCTGGGCCCCAAAATTTTGGGTAACAGTTGCATTGACAGAAACAAACAACACTGAAATTCTCCCCATCCAAACACTGTTAACTCTGTCTACAAATTGCCAGAAGTATATGTTAGTTTGAATGAACCAGACAATTTTACTTATGACCTAATAAAATATGTTATTGGTGATTTTAATTGTCGCAGTGAGGTTTGGTGATATAACCAGACCAATGAGGATGGCACACAACTTGTATCTTGGGCAGACAACAATGACGATCTTGACCATGAACCAAAACTGCCCACATCTTTTAACAGAGGTAGATGAAGGAGGGGGTATAATCTGGACAACATCTTTTTTGGCAAGAAGACAGCAGCACAGTGTATGAAAGTTGTTGATGATCCGCCCCTATGTATTCAGCACAGAAGCGTAGTGTGCCTTGGCGGGGCCCCATATAAAAATTTGTTTGGGGGCCCTTAGGAAGGGTAAAGATTTGTTTTGCTTACGCACGTTGGGGGCCCCCGTGGCCTGGGCCCCCCGTATAATTGATATGGCAGATACGGCGGTAGCTACGCCCCTGATTCAGCACAAGTCCATTGTGGGCACAGTAAATGCTGCAGTGAAACCTCAGGAGGTACCTGTTTGCAGACAGTTTAACTTTAAGAAGGCTAAAAGGGTGAATTTTTAAGAATGGCTGGATGAAAATGTGGAAAAGATCCCACCCACCCGCATCCACCTAAATACAGTGTACAGTAATACCTCGTATAGCTATCATCTCGCTTAGCAAGTAACTCGCTTATCGAGCAGACCTTTCCCCAGCTAACAAGATGAGCTTCTTAACCACTGAGACACTGCAGTCCCCACTAAATCTTATTAAAGTCCCTTCAAATATTCTTGGTGTCTTTATGACAGCAACCCAGCAAAAAAAATATTTTAAGCAAACTGGGGGTGGTGGTATCCTGGCCTGGATTGATCTCCATTATACTAAACAGGCTTCCTTTTAGGTGCACTGTGTTATTTGGGGTGATCTTAGCATCGATATGCAAAGATCAACCACACTCTATCTCAACTGCTGGGGAAGAAGAAGCCAGGGCAGGATGAGGACCTTGCCGCCCCTCCCCCTGTGCCAACACCACCTGCCAGAGGAAGAAGCCAGGGCAGGATGAGGACCTTGCCGCCCCTCCCCCTTTGACTACACCAACTGCCAGGGGAAGAAGAAGCCAGGGCAGAATGAGGACCTTGCCGCCACTCCCCCTGTGCCTACACCAACTGCCAGGGGAAGAAAAAGCCAGGGCAGGATGAGGTCCTTGCTGCCCCTCCTCCTTTGACTACACCAACTGCCAGGGGAAGAAGAAGCCAGGGCAGGATGGGGACCTTGCCGTCCCTCCCCCTGTGCCTACACCAACTGCCAGGGGAAGAAGAAGCCAGGGCAGGTTGAGGACCTTGCTGCTCCTCCTCCCGTGCCCACCCCAACATATTGTAATGTAATGTAATGTAATGTAATGTAATGTAATGTCTGTAAGCCACCCTAGGTCGGCACGGCTAGTGGGCGGCAAAATAAAATTGAACTAATAAATAATGTATAAATAAATAAATAAATGTGACCCTATGTGGCATGATTAAGAATCCTTTCCCGTTAAATGGAAAGCTTCCCATTTCTCATGATCATCAAGTTGCTTAGGCAAAGCACAGAGGAGGAAGCCACACGGGCGATTCCTCTAGGTTCAGCTGCCCGCCTACCCCAAGAACTCTCTCCCTCAGTCCTCACGCTGCTGGAATGGGGAAGATGGCACTTCTGCTCTTTAGGCAGGAATATAGCAGCAAGGCTTAGAAGCAGTCCATTATATATTTTGCCACCTTCCCACAAACACACACAGAGCAGACTTGGCTGTGGGATACTGCAGCAAATAATATTCCCGGTCCAATGATTGAAGCTGGTGGTCCTCCCTTCTGATCACCGTGGCAACCTTATCTCTCCTCAAAGTAAAATGTCCCTTTGAGAAAGGTTGCGCCGTTGAGAAAATGCAGCCTTATAGGTTGGCTTCTCTCAGCTCTGCAAACTTACTCCCCTTCTGGTTCAGATGGTCAAAAACGAAACTTTCTTGTGTCTTTGAGGTGTTTTATTGAAGAAGAATCCAAGAGTATACAGGATATATATCGAAGTAATAATCTATTCTACTCTAATTTAACAAAATAAGAAAATAGCTAACTTCACTAAGAAAGGATTTCTTTTCTTTGGGCTTTAAAGCCCCCATCAGGATTTCCTTAGATCTCCATGTCTTGAGTTCAAAGTGACAGGGGCCAACACCGTCTCCCAAAAGGCTGCTGTTCACCCGAAAAAACTGCTGATGAAATATATTTTGTAGGGTCATCACACCTTCCTTCAGAATGTTAAACATGAGAGGTTACCTCATTGTTTTGACTAAATGTTGTTTTCCAAGCTGGTGTTTATGATGTAACCAAATTCTCAGACATGAACTGACACAGCCTAATTTTCAGGTGTCTATGCAGGTGTTTGTTTATCACCCTGTCCCCAGATGTTTGAAAGGATGTTAATTGTCCCATAATCCACTTCTTTGTGAAAGTATCTTTTTCCCTCTCTCTAAGGTGATGGGTTAGTGACCTGGGGAATCCCCCTGGTGAGCTCCCTCACAGGTGTCTAAGTGACTGGCATCGCTACTTAGCAACCTAAATTCTTAGTGACATATTGTTGTGTGGAATGTGTATTGGAATGCAAGTGCCTTCAGTGTGCTTCCTTATGAGTTAGCTATCCTCAAACCTACAGAGAATATACTATTTGAATCTTAACACTTAATAAATGTAAGGAAAATTAAAACATGAAATCATCCCTTGTGATTATCATGACATGGTCTACTCTTGTGATGGCCAACCCTGGCAGTCCAGGTGTTCTTGGACTTCAATTCTTCAGTTCCATAACAGCTGGAGTGCCAAGGTTTCCCATCAGCTCTCTAGCACAAGAAGGAGGCCCTTTTCTGTGTCTTCTCCAACCCTATGGAACCTCCTCCTAAGTGAGTTGTATCTTCAGACAGAGCTGCTGCCCTTTAGGAAGGGGGTGAAGACCTGTCTGGTGGGGCACGTATGGGGTGCGGGCCAGACGGTCAGTTCAGCTGGCTGGCTCCTTTGAATACCCTACCTCTCTCCCTGTTGTTTTTAACTTTTTAATCTTTTAATTCTAATCCTAATTTTTATTGTAATTATTGAATTTTTAACTGTTTTGTTTGTTTTATAAGAACTATTACATGACAAATAAAAAGTAACAAGCAGAATAAACTCACTTCAGTCACACTTCATTGCTTGGAGAAAAAATGTTTGACTAGCTGAATGCATTTGGGGAGTCACTAAAGTGTAGTAGATGGGTGTCAGCTTGGAACTCTAGTTTGGGTTCAACTCGTTGCTCAGCTTTAGAAATTTACTGGTCTGGATCCAGCAATGGTAATCCACTCCTTGAATCTTTATGGTCTATGATCTGCTTACTCTGATGAAAACTCTGCTATACATAATCAGCTGATGAGAACTTCCCACTTTATAAGGTCTTTCCTTACCCATAAACATTTCCCTAAAACTGTTGTTCTGTTGCCGGTCAGCCGGCCAGTTCTAAATTGGAATTTGGGAGGGGGGTAGGCTTGGGGGGGCGATTTTACCTTCCCAGAGTTGTACCCTTGCCTCTCCTAACTTGTGCTGCTTTTCAGGGGAGCATTAGTAAGTATCTGTTGACTATGTTTGTGATCTCATAAAACCAAAGCGAGGGGTCATGGCAAAGGGGAGAAAGTTGACTGACCCAAAACCTGATGTGACCACATTGTATAAGACTGCTTTTGTCTTTGCAGGTAAGTTTTAGTTATTGGCATGAGTACAAAATAATGGAGGGATACTTCTACTGCATGATGCCCACCCCTGGTGGCAGAACCCTCTCCTCACTGGAAACATGTGAAGCTGTATTTATTTATTTATTTATTTATTTATTATATTTGTATTCCAATGATGGGACTGCTGTGGCTCAAGTGGTTAAGACGCTGAACATGCTGATTAGAAAGTCTGAGTTTGATTCCTGGATATTGAATGATGGAGTGAGATCCCAGCTCTGTCCCAGCTCCTGTCAACCTAGCAGTCTGGAAGCAAGAAATTGCAAGTAGATAAATAGGGATCACTTCGATGAGAAGGTAAACAGCATTCTGTACACTCTGGTGTGGCGACATGCCTGCCAGGTCCACAGAAACATCTGCAGATGCAGACAATGCTGGGTCTTTGGCTATAAACAGAGATGAGCACTGAACCCTAGAGTTGGATACAACTTTACCTATCCCAATGATCTGGGATATTTTCCAACTCGAGGAACCTTACAAGCTATTTTTTAAAAAACCTGGAAGCAGTGCTTGCAGTTTGCTGTGCCAGCTCATCTCTAGTGCCCAGTGAGGTCTTCTTGCTCCCCTTTAGATCAGAGGATTCCAGTCTCAAGCTCACTGAGAACTGTAATTCTCCCTACTCCAACAGATTCAATATCTGTTGAAGCAGGCTGGGCTGGGCCCCTTTGACTGAAGAGCTGACCACTCCACTGGACCTGTAGCTTTGATTTAGGAATGGTCTGAGGTTGTATTTTGCTGATGTATTGTTTCAACATTGCAGTTATGGGATCTGAGTAAGAATACCAAATGAAGCTGTGAGTAGTGCTGAGCCCTAAAGTAGAACATAGACTTCACCTTATCTTGCCTTCTTTTGCCCTCCTTGACTTGCACCCAATCATTTACTTCAAAGTCCCTTCTCCATCTCTGTCGTTGGGCATGTATCCCATACGTCTGAAGCCATAGCTTAGAATGGAATAGCTGGTCAGCAAACATGGCTCTCCAAATGTCCTTGGACATCAATTCCCAGAAGCCCTGATCAGTAAGAGTGCAGACTTGGGCTCTTGGGAACTGAAGTCCAAGAACACATGGAAAGCCAAGTTTACAGACCCCCAGGCTGAGACAATGGAAAATCCTTTACAACAAGGGTTCTGTAACCTTTTTTACACCACAGATCGGTTTCATGTTAAGCATTTTTTTCCATGGACCAGTAAGTGGGGATGGTAGGATTGGACAGAACACGTGCACAGTTGGGAGGCAGGGGGGGGGCATAGTTACGCAACATGGAGGAGAGGCCCAGCCATCTGCCAATCTGCTGTGTTTGAAGCCCGTGCTCTTACTTCGTTCACCAGGCAAACCCAGTGGAGCACGTTGAGGGCATTAAGCTGTCATTGGGGATTCCAGCACCACCCAGCACCACGGTCCAGTTTAGGACAGCCCATTGCCCAATATCAGTCCACAGCCCAGTGTTTGGGGAACCCTACTTTATAACACTTGATCCAAAAGACTTCCTTTGTTTGAAGAGAGGCTGCTTGCATGAACATTGGCTTTCCTTCTTTCAGGTGACTCACAATGGAGCGTTCATCCTATAGAAAACATAGTAAGTAGAACTTAAAGATTCATATTTGTATCTTTCCAGTAAATGAGAGCTCCTTTTGGACAATTTTCATTGCATATTTTAGAACAGGGGTTCTCAACTTTTTACACCGTGGGCCAGACCACGCTCCTTCAGACAGTTGAGCGGGCCAGACTGATGGTCCCCCTGCCATAAACGCTGCTGTAAAACACGTCTGTGGCTGTCGTGAATGCGCCCGTGTCTCCTTCCGGCCTGTAGGTTGAGAACCCCTGTTTTACAGCAATAAATATTTGCACGTATGAGACAGAAAGTCAATTAGTCCATTCTCTTAATTACTCAGCACATTTCCATGAATGCTTAGTTGTCCAGCGTTAACAGGCAGCCTGATTTATGTATGCTCTCTTCTTCTGAGAATGCTTATCATTCCCTGTCATAGATTATGTAGTAGCAATAATCTGTTAGAAGGACTGCTAGTGTTGGAGTTTCTCTGTGCTTGCTGTTAACACTATAGAATAGAGGATATCTGCTTATTCAGATATTGTTGGACTGCATTTCTCACCCTTAGCTATGACAGGTAGGAATAATGTGATTTGAAGTCTGACTCTATTGGAGACCTACATCCCTGTGGTTTTGTAACAGTGGTTTTGTAACAGTTATATGAAGAAAGAAAAGAATTATAGTTGAGCAGACCAGGTCAGCCATCACATGAAGAGTGGTCTGGGTGCAAACTGTTTTTCTGGATACAGAAAATTATCTCAATTTCTTTCTGTTTTCCCCCCACCTAGGCCACAGTCCTCGGGTTCATAGCAGGCACCAGTGCCAGGTACTGTACCAATTAATAACTGGGAAGGTGATGTATCTCTATACAATGGGACATCCACATGACTGCCAAAGGGAAGGTCAAGGTATACATATTTAGATGTAGCTTAGCATTAGTAGCTTTTGGGCAGTACTATAAGAGTTCATTTTAGTGTCACTGCTATTGTCTGAGAAATATTTGCTGCTAATGTCACCTTCCACTGTTGCTGCATGTTTGTTTGCTTGCTTGCTTGCATGCTTGCTTCTGTCCTTCTGTCCATCCATCCATCCTTCCTGCCAGCCAGCTTGCCTGCCTTCCTTCCTTCCTTCCTTCACCATCTATCTAAGTGTTTTCCCACTCCAGGTGCTGTTAATATTAAAAAAAATTATACACACAATAACAGCAGGAATAAAAACAAATCTCAACTGGTGACATATGAGGTAAGCTATCAATTAAAATCCACCTAAACTCTTAAATGGCATTGGGGAGGATGTCGCTAAAAGCCTCTTTGAAAATAAAGGTATTTAGTTGTTGTTGCTTTTTTAATTGTGCCAAGGCAAGGGGTTTGGTGCAGCTCCATTGGAAGAGCATTCTACTGTGTGGGTGCCGTCATCGAGAATGCCCTCCTCCTTGTCACAATCTTCTTCACTCTTCTCAGTGTTGGGATCTAGAGCTGGAGTGTTTTGGAAGACTGAATGATGCAGGTTGCCGTTCTGTGTGAGAGACATTCTGACAGATAACAAGGTCCTAAACCATAAATGGGGTTGTGTGTTCATGCTAGAATCTTATACTGTACATGATGTGGAAAAGGATGGGAAGCCAGTTCAGGCTTGTCTAGGCTGGGGAAATATGCTCATACTGTATTTTGTTCCTGTTAATAGCCTGGCCACTAGATTCTGGACCCATTGTAGTTTCCATATTGGGGACAAAGGCAGTCCCATGCAGAGAGTACTGCAGTAATTAATATGTCAGACTACCAACAGACGGACAAAAGTTGTTAGAGAATGTTTGTCCAAGTAGGGACATAGCTACACAATTGGGTAAAATTGGGGGGGGGGGGACAGCCTTACAGACTGCCACAATTTGTGCCTCGAAACTCAGGGCTGAAAATGTTTTGAAATATAAGAAAATAAATATTTACTTAAAGTTGCTTTTAGAAAAATTAGTGAACAGTTACTTTCCTTGATAAAATAGTTTGTTACATTAGGTTTTCATTTAACAAGCATACTTTGCTTTTAAGGCAAAATTGGAGAGAGAGAGCAGGAGGAGGAGGAAAAACAACTGAAACAACACACTGATAATGCGACTGAGTAAAACCCGAACAGATAAATATTGTCAAATTAATTACTGTATAATTTTTTGTATTGGGTATTGATTGTGTTGTGATTATATTGTTTATTGTCTATTCTGTACTGAGTATTGTTTATAGGTTGTATTCTGGTTATATTGTGTTTATATTTATTTTATTGTACAGTACAGTAATACCTCATATAACATTAGTATCGAATAACACTAAAATCGCATAACATTAAGGAATCTGGGGGGGAAGAATTGCATCGAATAACATTAAGATCCTATGGGATGCTTCGGATAACAACCGCTAAAGCCTGTGTGGTTACAATGTATCTCTATGGATCCCATAGGATTTTAACATGCATCAGATAACACTAAAAATCATATAACACGAAGACTTGTGGAACCAGGTTTTAGTGTTATATGAGGTTTTACTGTACTGTATTTTATGATACTATGATATTGTATTATTGAACTGTTACATTGTATCCGATTGTATGTTAAGACCCGGCCTGAGTTGGCTTTCACCAAGTAGGGCGGCATATAAAACAAAACATGGAATGAAATAAAATGGAATTTAAATGACCCCCAGGCTGTGTAGCTGAGCTCTAGGAGTGAGGGGTGGGGGAGTAGAGACCAGGTCACCTAGTTGGACAGACAGACCTTTAAACAGCTAAGGAAGACTGAGCCTCTGAAAGATAGCTATGAAAGAACTATGGAACATCCATATGAGAAAGGATTTGACAATATACAGTCATGAAGATGGACAGTGAAAAAGTCTCACAAAACAAAACAAAAAAAACTGATTAATTTGAAATATGGTATTGGAGGAGAGCATTATGGATACTGTGGACTGCCATAATAGTAAAAGAGTATACTCATAGTGTAGGAGGAAAGAATAAAGGAGAACCTGCTATGACATGGATGACTCACTATAGATTTACTATATAAGACATCAGCAGGGCTGTTAATGAAATCATTAATTCATAGGTTCACCATTAATTGTAAAGGATCTGACAGCTCACACAAAGCATCTGTTTCTGAGCTGCATTGAGTAATCTCCAAATACACAGTAGTGTGGCAGGATTTAAAATCATAAATATTATGTGTATGGAGGTGATTAATGGCAGTTGACCCAGACTTGGAAAATTTGATAGCAATATAAATACTGTATTAAGCTTTTGTCCATTGATGCATCATTATCAGCCATTGAATATTATTATTTTGTTGTTTTACTTTTGATTGCCCGACGTCTTTGTCACAGTTGTGTGGTACACTGAAGTCAATTCTTTTCAACAAAAGCAATGTTCATTCAGAATTTGGGGATGGAACTGTGGGGATGTAATAGATATATAGAAAAATTTAATATATTAATAATATATTAATAAATATATTTAAAAAGATAACCCTAAACAGGTCTTGCACTTTTTTTTTACAGCATGGAAACCAGTCTATCAACTTTGCCATATTTATTACAGCAATTATATCCATTGCTGTCAGTGATTTATCCTTCCAGAAGAAGGTGAGGCAGCCCAACTTTTTAGTTACAGATATAAGGATTTCAGGGCTTCTTATGTCTCACAAGCTTTCTAAAAACCACCACTGATTCCTTAATCCAATATACTTTTTATTCACGTGTCTTCCCAATCCGTCTATACAAGAGATGGGTAACATGCAGCATCATAAAACTCATGAAGTCTGTGGCACACCGAGCAAATTTTTAGAATTATTATTGAATTGTTTTGAAAAGAGATTGGTGTAAACATTTCCTTATTCCTACCAAGTGGCATGGACACAATTTTGCCATGTTTTGAAGGCCTCTTAGCCTTCCTTACCCATCATGTTTTTATTTTTAGAAAGATTTATTTATTTATTTATTTATTTATTTATTTATTTATTTATTTATTTATTATTGTTTGTTTGTTTGTTCAGCTTTATATTGCCACCCACTCTGGCCATTGCTGGGGGGCTGGAGGTGGGGGTGAGGTTCTCAGCCGCCTAACAGGCAATGGCGTCTTTTCCCTCAGGCTGTTGGTGTGGGGCCAGAGGAGAGGGCAGTGTTCTCAGCTGCCTGCCAGGCCATGGCATCTTCTCCCTCAGGCTGTTGGTGTGGGCTCAGAGGATGGGGGGACGATTTTTCATTCCCACCTCCCTTTTCTGATGGTTTTGAAGCAGATGCAGCCCATTAAAATGGGCACAGATAGTCCCCAGACCTCCTGACTTTGCCCATCACTTTGATACTCATGATCAAGTTACTATGTAGAAGTAATGTTTAGATTAATGGAACTTCAGATACTCAGTAGTGTGGCAGAATTGTACCACACTTGCAATCTACGAGGAGTATGCTGGCAATCTGCACAGTCCCAGAACAAGGGAATGGGCAAATATTTCAGAGTGCTTCAGAGAGGGAGAAACCTGGAAAGGGTCACCATAAACTGGAATTGACTTAATAGCACATAATTAATTATGCTGTTGTCCCAATCCCCACCCAAAATGCTCCTGGGTTTTCCTACAGCCTATAAAAGAAAGTAGCCTATAAAAGAAAGGGGTGATCTTCAGCTTGTGCAATAGCAAACTGGAAATTGCAGGAACTTTTGCAAACAGGTGGCTTTCCACCTATGGGAGACAGGACACTGGCCATTGTGATTTAGGTTTATAGCAGACTTGAGAAAGCATTGAATCTGCAAATGTTTTAGACTTAATTCCCGAGAACTTCAGCTTTCTTCCATTACATCCAGAAAGGCAAAGATTCTCCACCTTGATTTGTATGGCTTTTCCTACATGCTGGAGGGCTATTTTATCTCCCAGGATTCTCTGAAGGATGTATCACTCTCCCAAGCTACTTTGGAAAGGAAAACAAGATTGGAGAGGTGGGCAAGGGCTGCACTTTGTTTGAAGGCAAATTTGCCAGTCCCAGAATCTTCTAAGATAAAAAATTAGCCATTTGTTACTCCCATATCTATTTTTGTACAAATATAATGTATTTCTCTCAATGCCACACATGGCTTATATGTCACAGATTTTCCACCCATGCTCTCTAATATGATCCCCAAAAGAATAGCCTCTTAGTCCTAATGACAGGATGAGCCCTTATACCTCAGCAAAAGAGTGTTCTGCTCTGACAACATTGATGAGGGAGTGGTGCAGACTTGTTAATGTGATATAACTATCCTGCTAGGAATTCTATTTGGAATATTATTTTGTTTTCTTATTTAAGGGCATGTGGTTCTTCCACACTGGATTAAAGTATTTCACCATCTTGATTTAGAAGAGCTCCATACTAGATGTTGTATATGCAAAGCTTTTTATCCACTGGTATTTGAGCAATAAAATATAATTAACATTAGGCTACTGTCACTAACTCCATGATGTGTTGTTCTCATTGGCAGGTGGATTTCTTGAACTGTCCTGTTTCTTTCAGTATCCTGGCCATTGTTACCATTATGTTTAGTATTCTCACTGCTGTTATCTTTTATTTCAAAAATGTAAGTGACTGGGACAAAAGGTGGAAGAGGTAGGCAATATAGCCAACATTGGCCACAAATGTTTCACTGGAAACTTCCAGTGGTACAAATGTGATTTCTCATGGACATGTGTATATGTTACCTGGAGATATGTGTTGAATGCCTGTACCCAACCTCTCTTTATTATACAATTTAATCCCTTTCATTTGACTGATAGCTTTTCTGAAGTCTTATATTGGAGTGCCCAAACTACAGCCCACAGGCTGTATCAGGCCCCCATGCCAATTCATCTCCCCCCCCATGGCCTTGTTGCTCCTGGAAGTTAATGGAGGACACCCCCACCAATCCACATGTGCATCCTGAACTATTTCTGGGAGTGGCAAAACCATTTCCTGGAGTGGTGGGAACGCATTTGCACATATACAGAGAAATCTAGAACCATTTCCAGAAGTGGTTTCTCACACACATGTGTGAACATGCCCACTTGTGGGGGCATGATCTGGCCCGCTCAGCTGTTCTGGGGATGTGGCCAGGCCCAAGGCACAAAAAGTTTGGGCACCTTGTCTTAGATCATCTTGTAGTTTCTGCTTTAAAGAGTCTTTATTTTATTATATGTTCTTTACATATGACCCCTCTTCATCTGTCTCTTGAAAGAGACATGTAACTAACTGACTTTCTTCTTTTCCAGAAACCCTGGCTGGCCAAGCTTTATTTTTTCATAGTTGCCATTGTCTTCATACTGGTTAGTAAAGATAATTTCTCTTGTTGCTTTGATTCTCATGCCTACTTCTGAAACAAAATATGTGCTAGCTACTGATCACCAAGTAAGATTATGCAGTATTATGGACAGGTGACCACATGAGCACAATGTTCTTTTGATGGAGGGAAACAACAACATTCTACAAAACAGCACTGAAAACAGGGGCAGCACAAACAAACAAGAAAACTTGGTGTTAGATGACCAAATTTGGCATAATAAGAGAAAACAGTTATATCTTATAACAGAATTATTTGTCTTCTTGGATCCGTAAACTGCAATTAACAATACAGTACTGTTTAACTGTTAGTTCACCCATATTTTTATTTTAAATGTGAAGTGACCCTACAGTTATTTTGATTTTGGAATATAGAGTGTTTGTAGACATTCTGAGGATGTTCAGAAATAGAATTTCAGGGATATTGTAAAGAACTTAAAGGAAACTTGCTGAGGTACTGTATTTTTTGGAGCATAAGACGCACCCTCATCCCCCCCCCTTTTGGGGAGTAAAAAGTGCATCTTATGGTAAAAAAATATGGTAAATTCCGAAAGTGAAGCTGAGGAAAACTTTCTGAGGTAAATCTAAAGTGATTCTGTGGTAAATCTAAAGGGACTGAGAAGAGAATCAGAATAATAAAGGAAGGAAAAACTGCTCTCTCAGAAGATTTAGAATAAGTTAGAGAGTGAGATTCTTTTACGTTGTGGGGATAACCTAAGTATTGAATTTTCCTGAATCTTTTTGAGTAGTGATTTATATAGTATTTAGTTACCTATTTTGTGAACAATGTTTCTTTAATATCCTTTATGAGAAATAAACCTCAATTATTTTAATAAATTGTTGTTTATTTAAGGGAGGGGAACAGAGTAAAGCCAGTTTAAGCCAGGAGTCGCCACATTGCTACCATTCTCTCCTTTTAAATATTTTCTGGGGATCACTTTTAGAGTGGATCTTCCAGGTTGCAGCAAAAGGTAATATTTTGCTGGAGCTGCACTCCATGGTGGTGTACAACATATTAAAAAAGGCCAGGGGAGGGATCTTTGCAATAAAGAATTTAAACAAATTGAATACATTATAAATATCAACAAAAATTAAAAATAATATACTACATCAAAAAAGGCCAGCAATGAAACACCTGTTGGTTATAGAAAAGTTAATCACAACCTGTGATTGTTGTCACTCTCTATGCAGGATATTACTCTTATGTAAGGGTAGTGTATTGGCACATCAGTTGTATTGTGTTTTGGATTTTTTTTAAAAAAAATCACTTAATCAGGTTGAAAAATGCCTAACATTCATCAGCCACAAGCATTCTACATGTTGTCTTAATAAACTCAGAGGGAGGATATGACATTTCAACTGGGATTTGTATATTTTAAACTAGGATTACCAGATTTTTCAATGCCAATTTGTATAGTCATTAATATTGTTAAATTAAAAGACTGAAGTCAAATAGCTGCATTTGGAATGAGGTAAAGCTGATCAAAATTGAAAATTACAAAAAAATGCTTGGTTGAATCCAGAGTCCTAGAACAGTTTCATGTGTACACTAAAGCATGGAATGTTTTAAAGGTAGATCACTTCTTGAATCATGTAACTAAGTGCTTCTTTTGTGATTTCTCCACAGTGTTTTGCCCATGAGATGCAGCGGTTCCTGACAAACAAGAACTCTGACGCCGACCTTATGGACTACATTTCTCCATCCATCTTTATCTACATAGATGTAGTCGTCATCTTTGGCTGCATTTTACAGCTTCAGAGCAGGAATTAGGGATTGGGCCCTCTAACTAGGGTCAAAGCTGTTCCATGGCAGATTGGGGAAGACAGGCCGAAGATTCCCCCAACTGAAGATTCTGGTCCCTGTCTCACTTTGCCAGTATGTGAATCTGTTGTTGGCCAGAACCGTATAATGGATAGAGATAATATACAAGACTTCTATATAGCATTAAACATTCTCACATTGATGTCATACACATATGAAAATAAAATAATAAGTTAATGGTAATAAGTTAATTGTGTTACCCAAATCTTATTGAAACAACAAATTTGAGGCCCATTGGGTTCACCAGTAGCAGCATGACTAGATTTTTCTGGATTAGGGTGCATGTTTTAACATTTTTTTCCTTCAATTTGTATAATTTTTTAAAAAAGAAATCTATCTTGCCATTAATGCCGAAACAGTTATCTCAAATTGCAAATTACTCTGTTCTAAATTAATGTAAAAGTAACACAGCTTTGCAATAATAATAATAATAATAATAATAATAATAATAATAATAATAATAATAATAATAATAATAATAATAATAATAATAATAATAATAATAATAAATTGACTACATAGGATATTTTAGGTAAATTTTACCTCAATTCCCCCCCCCCCCCATCACGTACAGTTTCCCCCTGCTCAATATGGGGTTTTTGCATTAAAAAAGCATGAGGTGATGAAAAAAAATCACTATTTAATTACAATGAAATAAATATTTTTCTTACAATTAAACAAACAATTTCTTCATAATATATACTTAATATTCAGTGTCCACTCTTTTTGTTTGTGAAACCTTTTCTTCTTCTCTTTTATGCTCCTCCGAACACGCTTTCATTTTTTCCATTTTCTGTTTCCCGTTCGAGCATTCAACAGTAGTCAATTAGCATATTGATGCTCCATCATCCTTGGTAGAGTGTCTCAATATCACAGACATCCTGGTAAAATCTTCCACCCTGCTCTTCACTGTAGGCTCCCGGGTTCTCAGGAAAATAGTCAACATGGGAGTGTAAAAAATGAACTTTTAAGCTAATCATGCATCCTTGAGCTTTATACACATTCAGCATGTGTTGTACAATGGTTTTGTGGTGAGGGTATTTAGTATTCCCTAAAAACTTGTGAAGTATGTCTTTGAAAATGTTCCAAGCTTACTTTTTTATCCCATTGTTTCTAAAAAGAGGGGATCAGATACCAGTTTTCGTATGTTGGGGCTAGTAAAAGCTCCCTCTTTCAACTTGGCTTCAGACAGTTTTGGGACTTTGGAACACAGATATCTGAAACATTCCCCATCTTTGGGCAGTAATTTAATAAACTGCTTCATAAACCCTAATTTAACATGAAGAGGTGGCAATAAACCCTTTTCTGTTGGAACCAAGGTCGTATTAATGACTTTTTTTTTGCTGGGGATTAAGGCGTCTCAAAGTGGCCAGTCAGTTTTTGTCCAATGGAGGTAGCTGGCTCGACTGTCCCACAAACATAGGTAGCAGGGATATTTTGTATAATCTGCCTGCTGCTCTAACAACATGGTCAGAATTTTAAAGTCTCCACAAACCAGCGAAGTTCTTGATATTTGATTTTGTCAAGAATCATAGTTAAATCATTATAGTTTTCATCCAAATTCACCGAGTGTCCTATAGGAAGTGATGCAAATGTACAGTGGTACCTTGCATAATGAACGCATCGCATAGTGAAAAATTTGCATAATGAAGCATTCATTATGCAAGGGCGATATCTCGCATAATGAAAAAAATTGTTTATTATGTGGGGGTTTTGGTAACCTGGGTATACCTGCTCAATGGGAACCCTGGTTAACAAAAACACACACACCCCGTTAAGCGGGGTATCTCCCATACGGAACTGCATAATGGGGGGAACCACATAGTGAAGAGCTCCGTGGAACAGAGTCTTTTCGTTATGTGGGGTTCTACTGTATTTCCATTATGCAGCAAGAGTGCTTTGAGGCTTGTTTTACATGAATCAATGAATAAGTGCCACTTAGATGAATCATGTTCTATTTCAAAGCACTTCAAAGCCCTTGAACATCACCACAATAAAGGAGATTTCCATCTTTGGAGAAAAACTGAGTGAATTCTTTGTCTTGGTGCCTGTACCATGAAAATGATATTCCAGGTGACAGCAGTTTTTTATTTGTTAGTCTTGACCCCAGCAATTTGGCTAAATCTTTGGAGTGGAACTGCTCAACCCAGCCAGTAAGATTCCTGGATATGTTCACCTCTTGCTACAAACAAAATAAACCTGTTGGGACGTGATCATCTGAGCTTCCTCATACCACTAAACCTACATTACTCCCAGTGGTGGGCTCCAAAAGATTTTACTACCACACTGTGGGTGTTGTATGGTGGACGTGGCCAGGAGCAAAGCCCTGTGTTGCACCCAAATTAGGACTACTTTATTTCAAAACTTGGATGGGTGTGGCCAGCAAGAACTTCTGCTACCGGTTCTGGCAAACTGGTGTGAACCTGCTGATCTCCACCACTGACTACACCCCCCTCCCAATCCCTCTTATTTTCTCTTTGCATTATTCTTGATTTTAGTTCTAATAAATATTAAATGAAAGTAAGAAATAATTTTAGGATAGGGTTTTTAGAATCAAGAATAGGATATCAGATTGTGGGTTAAAGGCAAACTTCACCCTAAATTAAACTAAAAACATGCGTTTTGCAAGGAAACTTGACATGATGGAATTTTTTTAGTATTTCACTAAGTAAAAATCTATAAGAAACAGTAAAAAAAAATCCTATGCAGTTTTTTGGTTGCAGACCTGTGAAATCAGAGGGGCTGCCTGGGTGAGTAAGGAGAATAGTGAGTGCATTCATGTTGCCGTTCATGGTTCTAACATGTTGAAAGAAGGCAACAGAAAATGTTTCTGAAAGTACCCCGCTTGATGTTCCCATAAGGTATTTCTGTACAGTCTCCAATATTCTATTCTTGGGCAAGACACTAGAGCAGGGATTCTCAACCTGCAGTCCATGGTGCACTTTCATGTGCCTCCCTTCCTCCACACCAGGAAGTGCCATGAGGTGGAGGAAGGGCAAAATTGCCGTCCAGCCCCCAATGCTGTTTGAGGGACCATGACCCCCCCCCCCAGTTTTAAAAGGTTGAGAACACCTGCATTAGAGCATGAGGTGATTTCTCAGTTCTTGGGATGCCTCATTGAGATGGATCTTCTAGACGGCTTTCATTTTGGCTTCAGGCTTGGTTATGGGAGAATTATGACATTTGGTTGCTTTGAGGGATGAACTGTATTAGGAACTAGAAAGGGGGCACCAGCCTCCCAGGAGAAACAGGGGTCAGCTGTGGAGCCCAGTGGCCTCAAAAGACCAGCGTTCTGCTGCCACCGGGAGTCCCCAGAAGATGGCACACCGACCCGCTGTTTGGCCGAGGACACCTGCCATCTCTCCCCCGGGCCCCACCTATGGCTCGGGGATAAAAAGCCGAGCTGGCTCCTCGCGGAAGAAGACAGCCCTCTGACTGGCTATTTGGCCGAGGACACCTACTGCCTTTTCCCTGGAGCCCACCCATGGCTGAGGGATGAAAAGTTGCGACTTGGCTGGTTGAACTCAAAATGCTGCTTCCGTCACCGCAGTCATCATTCCCACCCAAGATGTGATCCTGGGATCTGTCACAGACGTTGAGCCCGGGCTCTGTCATGGACATTGAACCCGGGCTTTGTCACGGATGTTGAACCTCGGGCTTCGTTGGGGACACTGTGGGTTTGTCTGTTTTGGGTTTAATGTGTATTGATAGTTATGAGGTGTTTGATCTATTGTGTATTGACTTATTGTGTTTTGATTTATTGTGTGTATTGATCTATTACATGGTAACTATTGTACTTATTGCTCTGTTATATTGTATCATAATGTATTTTTGTTGTATTGTAACTTTGATATTGGTGGATTCTGTAAGCTGCCCTGAGTTAGTTTTCATCAAGAAGAGTGGCATAGAAGTCTAATAATAATAATGATGTGTTTTTTGGTTCAGTGATGGCCAGCACCCAGATCGCACCGGTTCATGCTGGGGGGGGGGGAGGCAGAGAAATTCCCCATGGCCATGCCTATTTCCCTCCCTGCACCCTGTTGGCAGTGCTCATCTCCATTTACAGCCAAAGAGCCAGTGCTGTCTGTATTGGCAGACATTTTCATGGCCATATGGCAGGCATGATTAGATTGCCCACCCAGTCACATAACCATGCCCACAAAGTAGGCTACGCCTACACTGTGGTAGTAAAAAAAAAATTAGAGACCATCACTGGTTCTGTTAGACCTCTCCTTTTGGGAAGGGTCGTCTTCCACCCTTTTCAGCACCATGTGTGGTCGTATCCTGGAGTTATATTACATGCCCTGCTAACATTTTAATCTTTTTATCTCTTTTCTAGCAGTCTGTAGATTTGCTATCTTCAGAGCTGCTGCACGTTAGTAGCCACGGTTTCACTGAGCTATCTAGAAAGCTACCTTTCTGGCCAATGACTGCCAACCAACTCAGAACTTTCTGTCCCAAAGTGCAATGCTTTGCACTTAAACCAAATTTGAGATTTTGGTACCCATTCTGAGAGATATATGGGAGAACCTCATAATCCATTTTTATCATCCAGAATAATTTGGGAGTCATAAGCAACATTCATTCACCTTACCGGTGACCTCAGACTTGAGATCTGATCTACTTCCTCCTTTTTTAAGAACAAAATTAAAAATGGGCAAAGCCCTCGATATATTGCCTTCTACATGGAAAAGCAGCCTACAAATTCCAGCACTAACAACAATGCAGGGGTACACAGAAAGAGCATCCTCAAAGATTATGAATACAATTGGGCATACCCTTGTCGGCAACCTTGCCGGCTAATCTTTCTAACTCCAGAATAAAACAAAGGAACTGAAGAATTAATCCACCAGAAAAGTCTTTGTCAAGACCAATGATAACAATGATCTCAATAAATATTGAGGGACTTTCAAGTAATAAAAGTGTCCTCATAGCGGATATCTGCAGGAAATACAAATGTGACATACTGCTCCAGTCAACACAGGGGGACAGCAAGGTGCAGACCCAGCATGTCTGGAATGGAACTAGTGACTGAGAGACCACATGACCAGTATGGGAGTGCTATTGTTGTTAGACTTGGACTCAGCATATCAGTTGTGATACCTAAAATTTTGAATAAAGCATCATAATTAATCACAGCGTTTATTAAATCACCACATGTCACAGCATACACACACACAGACTCCATAAGGTAGGGTGAAGAAGGAGAGAAATCAACAGAAACAGTGTTTTGTGCAGAATACAGGGGCCATGGAAATCATTATTGGAAAGGAAGAGAGGACGTGACAAGCTACACACACACCTGGCAAATTACAAAAGGTTAATTAAAGTCCACCCTGAGGGCTTCTGAGTCAATTGTTTAAACTAACTTCTTTCTCTACCTTGTGCTTAAAGAAACAGGTATTTGCTTAATCTGTTCCTGTCCATTAAAGCATGCTTAAGGCCACATTAAGCTGACAGTCTCCTGATGCAAACGCCATTGGCTGACGATCCTACTAGCCTGCCTTTCATGGAGAAGATGCACTGGCCGGTCCCGCCTTCCAGCAGTCTCTGTTTCATTCACAAAAGGACAAAAGATCTTGTAATTGCCTGCCTGTGCCTACTCAATGTAACCCTGGAAAAACTGGTTTCTCCACTATTGCTGTAATCTGCCATTCCTTTACATTCAAGTCCCTGCCTCATATCTGCTTTGTATTTTGTGTCTACATGTAATTAAAATATGTTAATTGCCCTTCCTCCTCCCAAGTCTCAGTCCCCTCCCCCTTGCATGTAGAGTTAGTTTAGAAAAATAGATATAAGGCCTTCAAGGTGGGTGGGGGTCATCTTTGGTTCACTCAATTTTGTGGGCTGAGATCACGAGAGGGTTTTTCTTTAAAACGATTGAGGGGATGTAGCTATTTAGATTCTAGGCCTGGCCAGACTATAACCTTGAATAGCTTTCCTTTGCTTTTGCTCCCAATAAATCACCTTTGTTTTGATCAAATTACCTGTCTCGTTGTAAGTTCTTGGGATTTTCTATACCTCAGCCAGAGGACGTGCCTGGGCCCCAAAATTTTGGGTAACAAAGTGGTGCCGAAACCCGGGACCCTCTGGTTCCTGCAGCCTCTTTAAAGAGGTGCAGGACACAAAGTGAGGAAGAGAAGATCCGGAACGAACCTCCAACCCGAAATCTACAATCAGATCTTTGAGAGACACATCAGGCGTTCCGTCTCTCCAACTGAAAACTTCAGGATTGGTAAAGTATAATTTTGATTTTTGGGGTCCCTTTGAAATTCTTGCCAAGTTAGCTTAAACGTTTGTTTTGTTGAACAGCCAACTGAACTGAACTTCCTCCCGGGTGGCAGCTCGGGTATTGAAAGCGTGGGTTCGAGTCCCACCGAAGGTGCAGTAGAAACGGTTTGACGAACCTGAGCTGCACAACAGATTGGGCACTAGTGAGGTTCGCCACCACTAGAAAAGCAAAAGCAGGACTTGACCCCCTGTGAGCACCTTAGTTTTAAAATTGGGGCCAGTGGGTAGGCTCATCACCTAACACTGAAGCCTTTGTGAAGTGGCAGGGTCCAACAGCCGGGTGGCACCCGTTGAGGACTCGGAAAAGCACCCTGTACCAGAGTAATTAACTGAGTACAGGTGCCCAAGTGGCTGACTTGGTCAAGACCGGGGTTCGTCGTCCGTGAGACCAGGGGTAAATTCGTCTCAACAGCCGGGTGATACCCGTTGAGAGACAATCAAAGGAAAAACTAGTGTGGTCCGCTCCTGACAGTTCGCTGTGCAGGGTAACTCGGTAAGCACCAAGACTTAGGCCTAAGCAAGCTATGGGAGGAGCTTTTGAGAGTTCAGGCTGGGCTGGAAGAAAAAGGTTGGTGGGACGCCACTCAGCAATGTCCTTAGGAATTGGAAGAATTTGGTGGGACCCAAGTCTAAAATTGAGCAAATGGAGGTTAGAACTTTTACGCACCCAAGACCGGCCCTTTTCAAAAGGACCAGAGGCCCGCCTGGCCTAAAGAAGGCAAGTTAAAATCACGGCACCCAAAAGCATTAATTAGAAGGCTAGAAGCGAGTCTGGGGAGATCTGGGGACTCGGAGCACGCAGCGCTCTCCATGAGGCTGCACACACAAACCTTGAACGATACCCTTGCGAGGGCAATCTTTATATTGTAAGGGAGAAGGCTAATCCTCTCCCGAATTTGGGGATCCCCCAAAGTATAGAGAGGTAATTGAGGAGGCTTGAAGAGGACCATTTGGGTCCATTGCACCTTCTGGCCCCTCCAATTTCTCAACCCGCTGCTCATGGTATCCTTGGAAATCCTGGGGTGCTTCCTCAGCCCTTGATGCCCACCGCCCCTGCCAGCGAAAGGAACAAATCCAGTCGGGAGAGTCTGGGGTCCGTAACTTTGCAGCCCCCCAGGGTTACAGTAGGTTAAACTGCAGAGGTAAACCTACTGGACCTCTCAGACATGTCCCAGTGGGGCATGTTGGGAAGGGGAGTTGTAGAAGCAGCTATCGGACCTTGAGAACAGATGGAAGTTCCTGGAGCTGCGGGGGTGAGCGGGCTGAAAGGAATGATGGAAGGTGCCCTTAGTGAAATGAGGAAATCATGAGGAAAGAATTGGGCACTGTAAAATTAAAGAAATTTGAAAAATTAAAGGCTCGAATTGAAAAAGACTGAGCCAGTCTCAACGGACTCGCTAGAAGAGAGAGAAGAATCAGGACCACTCAGTCACAAGAGAAAAGGGAAGGAGACATAGTTTATTGCCATCCATCCCTGCTGTCAGAGTGAGGGGGTGCTAAATAGAGCAGAATGAAAAAGAGTAAACCAGAATAGAAAAGCATTTAAAATTTGAGCGCGCTGCAACCCACTCAGGCTGGAAGGCTTGAAGGGGACAGCAGGCATAGATTAAACAAAGGGTTAAGGTAGCCCAGCACCCACATAAATTGTAACTTGTCCGTTGTTTCAAAAAGGAAAGCCCCAATTAAGTCAAAGCAATCTGTTAAATTGTATCTGAATTCGAACACAGGGCAGGCCAAATTGGAAAAATCCCAGGCTATTGCCATAAAAGACAGCCTGGGAATGGCTTATAATAATAACTAGCAATAAGATTAAAAACTTTGTGCCCAGGTGGCAGTTAATTCCAGCCCCCTGAGAACCCACTATAAACTTGACCCTTAAGGTCTGAAGAAAGTATGGCATTTTCCCTTGCTTTCCTAGCAAACTGCGTGGAGCATTGCAGGAAAAGGAGAACTAATGCACAGTTTAAAACGGAATGAATGTGTAATATATGTAAATATGCATGTATGTTGAATGAATGAAGTGAATGAGGGCCCTGGGTGTGTGTGTAAATGAAAGAAATGTGTGTCTGCATTTTGTGATGTGTAAATAATGAGGACTAGGAACTTAGAAAGTTTAAAACTGCCATTGCATTAACATACTCTGCAGAAGGCTTTAAAGGGGAAGGAAGCATCTCCTTAAGAAGTTATGCTTCCAAAAATACCCAGTCCTAATGCAAGCATGTGGCAGATCTGTAAATATAATGTAAAAAGTATATAAAAAATATGGTTAACAAAAAGATAATATCCCTTTCTCTGTCTGGTTTAAACTTTAAGACAGAGATTGGATAATGTATAAATTGGGATTATTATTGTCCTTTAGATTAGGACCTGGCAAAGGTATTATAAGGTTAGTGAAATAGCAATGCCCAAGTGCATTGCTGCTTTTAAATAAGGCCTGAAATTGAACTAATCAAGCAATAAAGGCTTTGAAAATTAAAGAATTGGAACTTGGAAATAATAGAAAATTGCAGCATATAAATAGAATTGGCTGAGAAACAGAACGAATATATTGGCTTAATGATTGGCACATCTAAAATTAAGATTGGCAAGGGCTGGAAATTGGGACAGATTAACTAGAAAGGTCCCTCTTTCCCATACAAAGCCAACTGCAACCAATAAGTATTTGAAAATGCATTTGTTTTCAAGGAAATGGCTTCCAAAGTAAAAATTCGGACTTTCCATAGAACATGTGCAGAGTGCAAACATTGTAGCACTGCAGAGATGTTAAGAAGTTGCCTCCTGCTGAGAAGAAACATTCCATTCACAATAGCCTGAAGGGGGAAAGCAGCCCCTCCTTCCTCTTTCACTAAGCCTGGGCCTTCAGTGAATTTCCTGTGTGGCCACAAAAGAATAGTCGCATACTGTCCAAGATTACAGGCATATGCACTGCCCCACCCAAATTCAGATTCTACTGCCCTAGTTGGCAAAGAAATGGGGATTTATTCTTCCTTTTTCCTTGTGCCTCAAATCAATCTGTGTCACCCTGCTGTCCCAGCAAGGTTGTCAACACAAATATGAAATAAATGAGCCTTACCTGATAAAAGGCTAATTTTAAATTGTAAGCTTGCTACATGGCCATACCCCAAATATGGATGAAATTTAGGGTACTTCCCGCAGGCAGAATTAGCCTGCACAAAACACTAGTGAATTTAGGCAAATCACCTCAATACCATTTAAAAGTCCAGCTTCATTTGAAGTACTCAGCTCAACCTGGCAATATTGTAATTGAATTGGAAACATTTGCAGACAGGCAAAGGACCCCACTTCGGAGCAAATCCTGGAGTTCTGGGTAGCCCAATGTCTGTCCCAAGATAGGGCATGAAGATAGCAGAAATGGAGGTTTTGGCTGATCTTTTTCCCTGGGAAGAGGGCAATTGGAGTCTCACTTGGGAACCCAGTTTTGTGGGAAGGGGGGGCCAAGAAGCATCTGCCTAAAGTGTAAAACTGTATTTTGAAAATCAGGCCCACCTCTTGAAAGGGCCATGCAAACTCAGAACTTGGACTATCTGGTGGATGCCTTGAAACTCAATATGGCGCTTGAAGGCCCATTTTCAGAAATAAAAGGAGATATGGCCTAGTAGGAAAATAATGGATGGGTATTAAATAAAGGGGAACTTGCTAATTTGTGGCACAGGGGAAATGGAACATTGTCCTGTACAATCTGATACTTGCTTGAACTAAGTGGCTATGCATGTGTTGTAATGTGGATGGGTCTAAGTTGGAATCATGTTTGTACAAGGCTCTGCTCATCTGTACATAGTACTGACTGCCTGAGAAAATGATTGTTTAAAGGAGGAACTACTGATCTATAGCAAAAAGCTAATTTGAACATAAACCTACTAAAACCTTTGAAAACATATGCATTTCTAAAATGGTTGCTGCAAATTCAATTTTGTACAATATGGCCTAAAGCATTTATATATATATATATATATATATATATATATATATATATATATATATATATATATATATATATATATATATATATATATATATATATATATATATATATATATATATATATATATATATGTACTGGGGTTGAATTAACTGAAACGCAAAGGGCCCAAGGAAGCACACTTGATTATTTGATAGAAAAATGAAAATTTCTTTCTCAAAAGTCGTGATTCGAACCCAGAGCCTTGCAACAGGAGTTCCGGAAAGGGGTGGAGGAAGTTTGGCATAGTAAGTAAATAGGCACATGGTGGCTTGCTCCTTAAGAGCAGCTTTGGGCCTTTAACGTCACAAAGAATGTCTGCACAGTCAAAAGTAGTGGAGCTAGATGTTTGTATTTCTGGGCAACCCCCTTGCCAAATTCCCTTAAGGAGGGCAGGAGAGGTGCCCTGTATGGTCTGTTCTGTCACTGCATCTAATGGGAGCTGTGTTTTGTCTTGTCTGTATGTATGTATGTTGTGTGAGTGGCTTCTGAGGATTGTTGGTACATCGCACATGGGAATTTCCTCTCATCCTACTAAGTGCACAATTTTAAGGAAAATTCAGTGTCTCTGTGCCCTGTCCCCTATTAGAGTCCTAGTTAAAGAAACTGAACCATAAACATTGCTTTGCAACTCGAACAATAAAGTTATTTCAAAACATCTGGAGTGTGTTTGCCAACCCCCCATTCCTACTATACAGGATGCCAGGGGAAAAAAAACAGGTAAAAGGTAAATAAATGGATTTCACAATGAGGCCAGCTTGGAAATTAGTTAGATGACTCCCTGATCCACAAAAGGGAGGGAGAGGCTGAATTTGATAGGGAAAAGCACCCTCCTCAGATGGGAGTGAAACAATTGGTTGCTTAAAGTATTTAATTTGGTTTACATTGGTTCGGGCAAGGAAGGTAAATTCCTGCCTTAAAAAGCACTCACAGTTGCAATTGGATCATGCATTAGTGGCTTCTGGAGTAAGTATGGAGTTTGCACAATGAAAGTCCTCTTCTACTGAAACTGGAATCCACAGGGAACAGTGAATGCAATGGGAGTATAGTAAAACATGAGTGGTTGTCGTTTATTGTTACTAGGGGAAAGGAATAAAGTTTAAATTAAACGTGGGAGGGTTTTTGGGGAGATGTGTTGTGTTTTCTCTCCCTCACTACAGGAAAACCTAAAGATGTGGAAGCCTTGTGATGGATCCCAAAAGTGAACGGATAGCAGTGCTCCAGAGCATGTCTAAAATTCAATGGAGGAGTATCATGTCTCTTATTATTAGTATTCCTATCACCTCATTTCTTTTCAACTCTCTCTCTCTCTCTCTCTCTCTCTCTGCCTCTCTCAAGTATTGCTAGCATACTGTGTATTTGTAGTTTTGGTAGTTTGCAGAACCCCCTCAGTTGGCTCAGACCAATTCTCCCCAATCCGGCAGACTAGTCCACACGAGAACACTTGGGAAAGCATGTGGCTAATGTCTCAAACATCTGTTTAAAGCCCGGTAACTCTGTGGGCCAGATGGCAGCAACCTGCTTGGTGCAGGTCACCACTGACATTTTGCCTCTGCAGGTGACCTTCCCAGGTTGGGAAGGAAGCCCACTTACTTACAAAAATGCTTCAGCCCTGGGACACCTGGTCTCAGGTGCAGACCCATCGCTCATTAAATTTAGAGTGGGGACAGTAACTAAGTCTCCCTTGTGCGTGCACTGGGAAGGGTGCAGGGCTAGATGTTTCAATGTCACCCCTGACACCCAGGCATTGCAATGCAACCACACAGAGCATGCACCATATGTGCACAATTACATTAGACTCCCTGAAGGATGGTTCATGGTGTGCGGGACCCTGGTATATTCATACATCCCAGCCCTGGCAACAGGGGGCCCTTGTTCCTTAGCAAGACTCAGTGTCATCCTCCCTTCAAGGGAAATGCTCTCGGGGGGAGAGAGGACAAAACGGAGCATAGAAACCCATGGGCTTACCCCAGACTGTGACTCTTCAGTCCATCTCTTCTCCCCTGCCGAATACATAGCCCTAGCCACATCTCTAGTGGGACTCCCAGGACTTGCAGTCCACGCTGGGAAGCAGATCAATCAAGAAATGGCTGAGGTCCGGGATGCAACTTTACAAAACAGAACATTTACTGCTGGTTCATAACAGGAAATGTGAGGATTTTAAAGGGATGTGCTGCCTAAATTTAATAGATAACAGCAAGCAGGCAGAGGAAGCCATCCACGGACTTCACAATCTCACCACTGAAATTAAACAAGACACTGGGTTTTCATTGTGGGGGAGGTTAACTAGCTGGCTCCCAGATTTTGGGTACCTCAAACACATCTTCATAGTGGGACTTGGGATTGCTATAGTTATAATTCTGATTTGTGTGTGTGTGCCCCTCTTGCAATCCCTCAGAACGCTGTGCCAGGTCTCACTTAATCAGGGGGCCCCCAGTGGGTACATCATCACAACAGGACCCACTCAGTCTAGACGAGACTGCCCACAGGTCAGTCTCATCTGAGAGAAAAAGGGAAGGAGTTGATACCTAAAATTTTGAATAAAGCATCATAATTAATCACAGCGTTTATTAAATCACCACATGTCACAGCATACACACACACAGACTCCATAAGGTAGGGTGAAGAAGGAGAGAAATCAACAGAAACAGTGTTTTGTGCAGAATACAGGGGCCATGGAAATCATTATTGGAAAGGAAGAGAGGACGTGACAAGCTACACACACACCTGGCAAATTACAAAAGGTTAATTAAAGTCCACCCTGAGGGCTTCTGAGTCAATTGTTTAAACTAACTTCTTTCTCTACCTTGTGCTTAAAGAAACAGGTGTTTGCTTAATCTGTTCCTGTCCATTAAAGCATGCTTAAGGCCACATTAAGCTGACAGTCTCCTGATGCAAACGCCATTGGCTGACGATCCTACTAGCCTGCCTTTCATGGAGAAGATGCACTGGCCGGTCCCGCCTTCCAGCAGTCTCTGTTTCATTCACAAAAGGACAAAAGATCTTGTAATTGCCTGCCTGTGCCTACTCAATGTAACCCTGGAAAAACTGGTTTCTCCACTATTGCTGTAATCTGCCATTCCTTTACATTCAAGTCCCTGCCTCATATCTGCTTTGTATTTTGTGTCTACATGTAATTAAAATATGTTAATTGCCCTTCCTCCTCCCAAGTCTCAGTCCCCTCCCCCTTGCATGTAGAGTTAGTTTAGAAAAATAGATATAAGGCCTTCAAGGTGGGTGGGGGTCATCTTTGGTTCACTCAGTTTTGTGGGCTGAGATCACGAGAGGGTTTTTCTTTAAAACGATTGAGGGGATGTAGCTATTTAGATTCTAGGCCTGGCCAGACTATAACCTTGAATAGCTTTCCTTTGCTTTTGCTCCCAATAAATCACCTTTGTTTTGATCGAATTACCTGTCTCGTTGTAAATTCTTGGGATTTTCTATACCTCAGCCAGAGGACGTGCCTGGGCCCCAAAATTTTGGGTAACAGTTGCATTGACAGAAACAAACAACACTGAAATTCTCCCCATCCAAACACTGTTAACTCTGTCTACAAATTGCCAGAAGTATATGTTAGTTTGAATGAACCAGACAATTTTACTTATGACCTAATAAAATATGTTATTGGTGATTTTAATTGTCGCAGTGAGGTTTGGTGATATAACCAGACCAATGAGGATGGCACACAACTTGTATCTTGGGCAGACAACAATGACGATCTTGACCATGAACCAAAACTGCCCACATCTTTTAACAGAGGTAGATGAAGGAGGGGGTATAATCTGGACAACATCTTTTTTGGCAAGAAGACAGCAGCACAGTGTATGAAAGTTGTTGATGATCCGCCCCTATGTATTCAGCACAGAAGCGTAGTGTGCCTTGGCGGGGCCCCATATAAAAATTTGTTTGGGGGCCCTTAGGAAGGGTAAAGATTTGTTTTGCTTACGCACGTTGGGGGCCCCCGTGGCCTGGGCCCCCCGTATAATTGATATGGCAGATACGGCGGTAGCTACGCCCCTGATTCAGCACAAGTCCATTGTGGGCACAGTAAATGCTGCAGTGAAACCTCAGGAGGTACCTGTTTGCAGACAGTTTAACTTTAAGAAGGCTAAAAGGGTGAATTTTTAAGAATGGCTGGATGAAAATGTGGAAAAGATCCCACCCACCCGCATCCACCTAAATACAGTGTACAGTAATACCTCGTATAGCTATCATCTCGCTTAGCAAGTAACTCGCTTATCGAGCAGACCTTTCCCCAGCTAACAAGATGAGCTTCTTAACCACTGAGACACTGCAGTCCCCACTAAATCTTATTAAAGTCCCTTCAAATATTCTTGGTGTCTTTATGACAGCAACCCAGCAAAAAAAATATTTTAAGCAAACTGGGGGTGGTGGTATCCTGGCCTGGATTGATCTCCATTATACTAAACAGGCTTCCTTTTAGGTGCACTGTGTTATTTGGGGTGATCTTAGCATCGATATGCAAAGATCAACCACACTCTATCTCAACTGCTGGGGAAGAAGAAGCCAGGGCAGGATGAGGACCTTGCCGCCCCTCCCCCTGTGCCAACACCACCTGCCAGAGGAAGAAGCCAGGGCAGGATGAGGACCTTGCCGCCCCTCCCCCTTTGACTACACCAACTGCCAGGGGAAGAAGAAGCCAGGGCAGAATGAGGACCTTGCCGCCACTCCCCCTGTGCCTACACCAACTGCCAGGGGAAGAAAAAGCCAGGGCAGGATGAGGTCCTTGCTGCCCCTCCTCCTTTGACTACACCAACTGCCAGGGGAAGAAGAAGCCAGGGCAGGATGGGGACCTTGCCGTCCCTCCCCCTGTGCCTACACCAACTGCCAGGGGAAGAAGAAGCCAGGGCAGGTTGAGGACCTTGCTGCTCCTCCTCCCGTGCCCACCCCAACATATTGTAATGTAATGTAATGTAATGTAATGTAATGTAATGTCTGTAAGCCACCCTAGGTCGGCACGGCTAGTGGGCGGCAAAATAAAATTGAACTAATAAATAATGTATAAATAAATAAATAAATGTGACCCTATGTGGCATGATTAAGAATCCTTTCCCGTTAAATGGAAAGCTTCCCATTTCTCATGATCATCAAGTTGCTTAGGCAAAGCACAGAGGAGGAAGCCACACGGGCGATTCCTCTAGGTTCAGCTGCCCGCCTACCCCAAGAACTCTCTCCCTCAGTCCTCACGCTGCTGGAATGGGGAAGATGGCACTTCTGCTCTTTAGGCAGGAATATAGCAGCAAGGCTTAGAAGCAGTCCATTATATATTTTGCCACCTTCCCACAAACACACACAGAGCAGACTTGGCTGTGGGATACTGCAGCAAATAATATTCCCGGTCCAATGATTGAAGCTGGTGGTCCTCCCTTCTGATCACCGTGGCAACCTTATCTCTCCTCAAAGTAAAATGTCCCTTTGAGAAAGGTTGCGCCGTTGAGAAAATGCAGCCTTATAGGTTGGCTTCTCTCAGCTCTGCAAACTTACTCCCCTTCTGGTTCAGATGGTCAAAAACGAAACTTTCTTGTGTCTTTGAGGTGTTTTATTGAAGAAGAATCCAAGAGTATACAGGATATATATCGAAGTAATAATCTATTCTACTCTAATTTAACAAAATAAGAAAATAGCTAACTTCACTAAGAAAGGATTTCTTTTCTTTGGGCTTTAAAGCCCCCATCAGGATTTCCTTAGATCTCCATGTCTTGAGTTCAAAGTGACAGGGGCCAACACCGTCTCCCAAAAGGCTGCTGTTCACCCGAAAAAACTGCTGATGAAATATATTTTGTAGGGTCATCACACCTTCCTTCAGAATGTTAAACATGAGAGGTTACCTCATTGTTTTGACTAAATGTTGTTTTCCAAGCTGGTGTTTATGATGTAACCAAATTCTCAGACATGAACTGACACAGCCTAATTTTCAGGTGTCTATGCAGGTGTTTGTTTATCACCCTGTCCCCAGATGTTTGAAAGGATGTTAATTGTCCCATAATCCACTTCTTTGTGAAAGTATCTTTTTCCCTCTCTCTAAGGTGATGGGTTAGTGACCTGGGGAATCCCCCTGGTGAGCTCCCTCACAGGTGTCTAAGTGACTGGCATCGCTACTTAGCAACCTAAATTCTTAGTGACATATTGTTGTGTGGAATGTGTATTGGAATGCAAGTGCCTTCAGTGTGCTTCCTTATGAGTTAGCTATCCTCAAACCTACAGAGAATATACTATTTGAATCTTAACACTTAATAAATGTAAGGAAAATTAAAACATGAAATCATCCCTTGTGATTATCATGACATGGTCTACTCTTGTGATGGCCAACCCTGGCAGTCCAGGTGTTCTTGGACTTCAATTCTTCAGTTCCATAACAGCTGGAGTGCCAAGGTTTCCCATCAGCTCTCTAGCACAAGAAGGAGGCCCTTTTCTGTGTCTTCTCCAACCCTATGGAACCTCCTCCTAAGTGAGTTGTATCTTCAGACAGAGCTGCTGCCCTTTAGGAAGGGGGTGAAGACCTGTCTGGTGGGGCACGTATGGGGTGCGGGCCAGACGGTCAGTTCAGCTGGCTGGCTCCTTTGAATACCCTACCTCTCTCCCTGTTGTTTTTAACTTTTTAATCTTTTAATTCTAATCCTAATTTTTATTGTAATTATTGAATTTTTAACTGTTTTGTTTGTTTTATAAGAACTATTACATGACAAATAAAAAGTAACAAGCAGAATAAACTCACTTCAGTCACACTTCATTGCTTGGAGAAAAAATGTTTGACTAGCTGAATGCATTTGGGGAGTCACTAAAGTGTAGTAGATGGGTGTCAGCTTGGAACTCTAGTTTGGGTTCAACTCGTTGCTCAGCTTTAGAAATTTACTGGTCTGGATCCAGCAATGGTAATCCACTCCTTGAATCTTTATGGTCTATGATCTGCTTACTCTGATGAAAACTCTGCTATACATAATCAGCTGATGAGAACTTCCCACTTTATAAGGTCTTTCCTTACCCATAAACATTTCCCTAAAACTGTTGTTCTGTTGCCGGTCAGCCGGCCAGTTCTAAATTGGAATTTGGGAGGGGGGTAGGCTTGGGGGGGCGATTTTACCTTCCCAGAGTTGTACCCTTGCCTCTCCTAACTTGTGCTGCTTTTCAGGGGAGCATTAGTAAGTATCTGTTGACTATGTTTGTGATCTCATAAAACCAAAGCGAGGGGTCATGGCAAAGGGGAGAAAGTTGACTGACCCAAAACCTGATGTGACCACATTGTATAAGACTGCTTTTGTCTTTGCAGGTAAGTTTTAGTTATTGGCATGAGTACAAAATAATGGAGGGATACTTCTACTGCATGATGCCCACCCCTGGTGGCAGAACCCTCTCCTCACTGGAAACATGTGAAGCTGTATTTATTTATTTATTTATTTATTTATTATATTTGTATTCCAATGATGGGACTGCTGTGGCTCAAGTGGTTAAGACGCTGAACATGCTGATTAGAAAGTCTGAGTTTGATTCCTGGATATTGAATGATGGAGTGAGATCCCAGCTCTGTCCCAGCTCCTGTCAACCTAGCAGTCTGGAAGCAAGAAATTGCAAGTAGATAAATAGGGATCACTTCGATGAGAAGGTAAACAGCATTCTGTACACTCTGGTGTGGCGACATGCCTGCCAGGTCCACAGAAACATCTGCAGATGCAGACAATGCTGGGTCTTTGGCTATAAACAGAGATGAGCACTGAACCCTAGAGTTGGATACAACTTTACCTATCCCAATGATCTGGGATATTTTCCAACTCGAGGAACCTTACAAGCTATTTTTTAAAAAACCTGGAAGCAGTGCTTGCAGTTTGCTGTGCCAGCTCATCTCTAGTGCCCAGTGAGGTCTTCTTGCTCCCCTTTAGATCAGAGGATTCCAGTCTCAAGCTCACTGAGAACTGTAATTCTCCCTACTCCAACAGATTCAATATCTGTTGAAGCAGGCTGGGCTGGGCCCCTTTGACTGAAGAGCTGACCACTCCACTGGACCTGTAGCTTTGATTTAGGAATGGTCTGAGGTTGTATTTTGCTGATGTATTGTTTCAACATTGCAGTTATGGGATCTGAGTAAGAATACCAAATGAAGCTGTGAGTAGTGCTGAGCCCTAAAGTAGAACATAGACTTCACCTTATCTTGCCTTCTTTTGCCCTCCTTGACTTGCACCCAATCATTTACTTCAAAGTCCCTTCTCCATCTCTGTCGTTGGGCATGTATCCCATACGTCTGAAGCCATAGCTTAGAATGGAATAGCTGGTCAGCAAACATGGCTCTCCAAATGTCCTTGGACATCAATTCCCAGAAGCCCTGATCAGTAAGAGTGCAGACTTGGGCTCTTGGGAACTGAAGTCCAAGAACACATGGAAAGCCAAGTTTACAGACCCCCAGGCTGAGACAATGGAAAATCCTTTACAACAAGGGTTCTGTAACCTTTTTTACACCACAGATCGGTTTCATGTTAAGCATTTTTTTCCATGGACCAGTAAGTGGGGATGGTAGGATTGGACAGAACACGTGCACAGTTGGGAGGCAGGGGGGGGGCATAGTTACGCAACATGGAGGAGAGGCCCAGCCATCTGCCAATCTGCTGTGTTTGAAGCCCGTGCTCTTACTTCGTTCACCAGGCAAACCCAGTGGAGCACGTTGAGGGCATTAAGCTGTCATTGGGGATTCCAGCACCACCCAGCACCACGGTCCAGTTTAGGACAGCCCATTGCCCAATATCAGTCCACAGCCCAGTGTTTGGGGAACCCTACTTTATAACACTTGATCCAAAAGACTTCCTTTGTTTGAAGAGAGGCTGCTTGCATGAACATTGGCTTTCCTTCTTTCAGGTGACTCACAATGGAGCGTTCATCCTATAGAAAACATAGTAAGTAGAACTTAAAGATTCATATTTGTATCTTTCCAGTAAATGAGAGCTCCTTTTGGACAATTTTCATTGCATATTTTAGAACAGGGGTTCTCAACTTTTTACACCGTGGGCCAGACCACGCTCCTTCAGACAGTTGAGCGGGCCAGACTGATGGTCCCCCTGCCATAAACGCTGCTGTAAAACACGTCTGTGGCTGTCGTGAATGCGCCCGTGTCTCCTTCCGGCCTGTAGGTTGAGAACCCCTGTTTTACAGCAATAAATATTTGCACGTATGAGACAGAAAGTCAATTAGTCCATTCTCTTAATTACTCAGCACATTTCCATGAATGCTTAGTTGTCCAGCGTTAACAGGCAGCCTGATTTATGTATGCTCTCTTCTTCTGAGAATGCTTATCATTCCCTGTCATAGATTATGTAGTAGCAATAATCTGTTAGAAGGACTGCTAGTGTTGGAGTTTCTCTGTGCTTGCTGTTAACACTATAGAATAGAGGATATCTGCTTATTCAGATATTGTTGGACTGCATTTCTCACCCTTAGCTATGACAGGTAGGAATAATGTGATTTGAAGTCTGACTCTATTGGAGACCTACATCCCTGTGGTTTTGTAACAGTGGTTTTGTAACAGTTATATGAAGAAAGAAAAGAATTATAGTTGAGCAGACCAGGTCAGCCATCACATGAAGAGTGGTCTGGGTGCAAACTGTTTTTCTGGATACAGAAAATTATCTCAATTTCTTTCTGTTTTCCCCCCACCTAGGCCACAGTCCTCGGGTTCATAGCAGGCACCAGTGCCAGGTACTGTACCAATTAATAACTGGGAAGGTGATGTATCTCTATACAATGGGACATCCACATGACTGCCAAAGGGAAGGTCAAGGTATACATATTTAGATGTAGCTTAGCATTAGTAGCTTTTGGGCAGTACTATAAGAGTTCATTTTAGTGTCACTGCTATTGTCTGAGAAATATTTGCTGCTAATGTCACCTTCCACTGTTGCTGCATGTTTGTTTGCTTGCTTGCTTGCATGCTTGCTTCTGTCCTTCTGTCCATCCATCCATCCTTCCTGCCAGCCAGCTTGCCTGCCTTCCTTCCTTCCTTCCTTCACCATCTATCTAAGTGTTTTCCCACTCCAGGTGCTGTTAATATTACAAAAAATTATACACACAATAACAGCAGGAATAAAAACAAATCTCAACTGGTGACATATGAGGTAAGCTATCAATTAAAATCCACCTAAACTCTTAAATGGCATTGGGGAGGATGTCGCTAAAAGCCTCTTTGAAAATAAAGGTATTTAGTTGTTGTTGCTTTTTTAATTGTGCCAAGGCAAGGGGTTTGGTGCAGCTCCATTGGAAGAGCATTCTACTGTGTGGGTGCCGTCATCGAGAATGCCCTCCTCCTTGTCACAATCTTCTTCACTCTTCTCAGTGTTGGGATCTAGAGCTGGAGTGTTTTGGAAGACTGAATGATGCAGGTTGCCGTTCTGTGTGAGAGACATTCTGACAGATAACAAGGTCCTAAACCATAAATGGGGTTGTGTGTTCATGCTAGAATCTTATACTGTACATGATGTGGAAAAGGATGGGAAGCCAGTTCAGGCTTGTCTAGGCTGGGGAAATATGCTCATACTGTATTTTGTTCCTGTTAATAGCCTGGCCACTAGATTCTGGACCCATTGTAGTTTCCATATTGGGGACAAAGGCAGTCCCATGCAGAGAGTACTGCAGTAATTAATATGTCAGACTACCAACAGACGGACAAAAGTTGTTAGAGAATGTTTGTCCAAGTAGGGACATAGCTACACAATTGGGTAAAATTGGGTGGGGGGGGACAGCCTTACAGACTGCCACAATTTGTGCCTCGAAACTCAGGGCTGAAAATGTTTTGAAATATAAGAAAATAAATATTTACTTAAAGTTGCTTTTAGAAAAATTAGTGAACAGTTACTTTCCTTGATAAAATAGTTTGTTACATTAGGTTTTCATTTAACAAGCATACTTTGCTTTTAAGGCAAAATTGGAGAGAGAGAGCAGGAGGAGGAGGAAAAACAACTGAAACAACACACTGATAATGCGACTGAGTAAAACCCGAACAGATAAATATTGTCAAATTAATTACTGTATAATTTTTTGTATTGGGTATTGATTGTGTTGTGATTATATTGTTTATTGTCTATTCTGTACTGAGTATTGTTTATAGGTTGTATTCTGGTTATATTGTGTTTATATTTATTTTATTGTACAGTACAGTAATACCTCATATAACATTAGTATCGAATAACACTAAAATCGCATAACATTAAGGAATCTGGGGGGGAAGAATTGCATCGAATAACATTAAGATCCTATGGGATGCTTCGGATAACAACCGCTAAAGCCTGTGTGGTTACAATGTATCTCTATGGATCCCATAGGATTTTAACATGCATCAGATAACACTAAAAATCATATAACACGAAGACTTGTGGAACCAGGTTTTAGTGTTATATGAGGTTTTACTGTACTGTATTTTATGATACTATGATATTGTATTATTGAACTGTTACATTGTATCCGATTGTATGTTAAGACCCGGCCTGAGTTGGCTTTCACCAAGTAGGGCGGCATATAAAACAAAACATGGAATGAAATAAAATGGAATTTAAATGACCCCCAGGCTGTGTAGCTGAGCTCTAGGAGTGAGGGGTGGGGGAGTAGAGACCAGGTCACCTAGTTGGACAGACAGACCTTTAAACAGCTAAGGAAGACTGAGCCTCTGAAAGATAGCTATGAAAGAACTATGGAACATCCATATGAGAAAGGATTTGACAATATACAGTCATGAAGATGGACAGTGAAAAAGTCTCACAAAACAAAACAAAAAAAACTGATTAATTTGAAATATGGTATTGGAGGAGAGCATTATGGATACTGTGGACTGCCATAATAGTAAAAGAGTATACTCATAGTGTAGGAGGAAAGAATAAAGGAGAACCTGCTATGACATGGATGACTCACTATAGATTTACTTTATAAGACATCAGCAGGGCTGTTAATGAAATCATTAATTCATAGGTTCACCATTAATTGTAAAGGATCTGACAGCTCACACAAAGCATCTGTTTCTGAGCTGCATTGAGTAATCTCCAAATACACAGTAGTGTGGCAGGATTTAAAATCATAAATATTATGTGTATGGAGGTGATTAATGGCAGTTGACCCAGACTTGGAAAATTTGATAGCAATATAAATACTGTATTAAGCTTTTGTCCATTGATGCATCATTATCAGCCATTGAATATTATTATTTTGTTGTTTTACTTTTGATTGCCCGACGTCTTTGTCACAGTTGTGTGGTACACTGAAGTCAATTCTTTTCAACAAAAGCAATGTTCATTCAGAATTTGGGGATGGAACTGTGGGGATGTAATAGATATATAGAAAAATTTAATATATTAATAATATATTAATATATATATTTAAAAAGATAACCCTAAACAGGTCTTGCACTTTTTTTTTACAGCATGGAAACCAGTCTATCAACTTTGCCATATTTATTACAGCAATTATATCCATTGCTGTCAGTGATTTATCCTTCCAGAAGAAGGTGAGGCAGCCCAACTTTTTAGTTACAGATATAAGGATTTCAGGGCTTCTTATGTCTCACAAGCTTTCTAAAAACCACCACTGATTCCTTAATCCAATATACTTTTTATTCACGTGTCTTCCCAATCCGTCTATACAAGAGATGGGTAACATGCAGCATCATAAAACTCATGAAGTCTGTGGCACACCGAGCAAATTTTTAGAATTATTATTGAATTGTTTTGAAAAGAGATTGGTGTAAACATTTCCTTATTCCTACCAAGTGGCATGGACACAATTTTGCCATGTTTTGAAGGCCTCTTAGCCTTCCTTACCCATCATGTTTTTATTTTTAGAAAGATTTATTTATTTATTTATTTATTTATTTATTTATTTATTTATTTATTTATTTATTTATTATTGTTTGTTTGTTTGTTCAGCTTTATATTGCCACCCACTCTGGCCATTGCTGGGGGGCTGGAGGTGGGGGTGAGGTTCTCAGCCGCCTAACAGGCAATGGCGTCTTTTCCCTCAGGCTGTTGGTGTGGGGCCAGAGGAGAGGGCAGTGTTCTCAGCTGCCTGCCAGGCCATGGCATCTTCTCCCTCAGGCTGTTGGTGTGGGCTCAGAGGATGGGGGGACGATTTTTCATTCCCACCTCCCTTTTCTGATGGTTTTGAAGCAGATGCAGCCCATTAAAATGGGCACAGATAGTCCCCAGACCTCCTGACTTTGCCCATCACTTTGATACTCATGATCAAGTTACTATGTAGAAGTAATGTTTAGATTAATGGAACTTCAGATACTCAGTAGTGTGGCAGAATTGTACCACACTTGCAATCTACGAGGAGTATGCTGGCAATCTGCACAGTCCCAGAACAAGGGAATGGGCAAATATTTCAGAGTGCTTCAGAGAGGGAGAAACCTGGAAAGGGTCACCATAAACTGGAATTGACTTAATAGCACATAATTAATTATGCTGTTGTCCCAATCCCCACCCAAAATGCTCCTGGGTTTTCCTACAGCCTATAAAAGAAAGTAGCCTATAAAAGAAAGGGGTGATCTTCAGCTTGTGCAATAGCAAACTGGAAATTGCAGGAACTTTTGCAAACAGGTGGCTTTCCACCTATGGGAGACAGGACACTGGCCATTGTGATTTAGGTTTATAGCAGACTTGAGAAAGCATTGAATCTGCAAATGTTTTAGACTTAATTCCCGAGAACTTCAGCTTTCTTCCATTACATCCAGAAAGGCAAAGATTCTCCACCTTGATTTGTATGGCTTTTCCTACATGCTGGAGGGCTATTTTATCTCCCAGGATTCTCTGAAGGATGTATCACTCTCCCAAGCTACTTTGGAAGGGAAAACAAGATTGGAGAGGTGGGCAAGGGCTACACTTTGTTTGAAGGCAAATTTGCCAGTCCCAGAATCTTCTAAGATAAAAAATTAGCCATTTGTTACTCCCATATCTATTTTTGTACAAATATAATGTATTTCTCTCAATGCCACACATGGCTTATATGTCACAGATTTTCCACCCATGCTCTCTAATATGATCCCCAAAAGAATAGCCTCTTAGTCCTAATGACAGGATGAGCCCTTATACCTCAGCAAAAGAGTGTTCTGCTCTGACAACATTGATGAGGGAGTGGTGCAGACTTGTTAATGTGATATAACTATCCTGCTAGGAATTCTATTTGGAATATTATTTTGTTTTCTTATTTAAGGGCATGTGGTTCTTCCACACTGGATTAAAGTATTTCACCATCTTGATTTAGAAGAGCTCCATACTAGATGTTGTATATGCAAAGCTTTTTATCCACTGGTATTTGAGCAATAAAATATAATTAACATTAGGCTACTGTCACTAACTCCATGATGTGTTGTTCTCATTGGCAGGTGGATTTCTTGAACTGTCCTGTTTCTTTCAGTATCCTGGCCATTGTTACCATTATGATTAGTATTCTCACTGCTGTTATCTTTTATTTCAAAAATGTAAGTGACTGGGACAAAAGGTGGAAGAGGTAGGCAATATAGCCAACATTGGCCACAAATGTTTCACTGGAAACTTCCAGTGGTACAAATGTGATTTCTCATGGACATGTGTATATGTTACCTGGAGATATGTGTTGAATGCCTGTACCCAACCTCTCTTTATTATACAATTTAATCCTTTTCATTTGACTGATAGCTTTTCTGAAGTCTTATATTGGAGTGCCCAAACTACAGCCCACAGGCTGTATCAGGCCCCCATGCCAATTCATCTCCCCCCCCCCCATGGCCTTGTTGCTCCTGGAAGTTAATGGAGGACACCCCCACCAATCCACATGTGCATCCTGAACTATTTCTGGGAGTGGCAAAACCATTTCCTGGAGTGGTGGGAACGCATTTGCACATATACAGAGAAATCTAGAACCATTTCCAGAAGTGGTTTCTCACACACATGTGTGAACATGCCCACTTGTGGGGGCATGATCTGGCCCGCTCAGCTGTTCTGGGGATGTGGCCAGGCCCAAGGCACAAAAAGTTTGGGCACCTTGTCTTAGATCATCTTGTAGTTTCTGCTTTAAAGAGTCTTTATTTTATTATATGTTCTTTACATATGACCCCTCTTCATCTGTCTCTTGAAAGAGACATGTAACTAACTGACTTTCTTCTTTTCCAGAAACCCTGGCTGGCCAAGCTTTATTTTTTCATAGTTGCCATTGTCTTCATACTGGTTAGTAAAGATAATTTCTCTTGTTGCTTTGATTCTCATGCCTACTTCTGAAACAAAATATGTGCTAGCTACTGATCACCAAGTAAGATTATGCAGTATTATGGACAGGTGACCACATGAGCACAATGTTCTTTTGATGGAGGGAAACAACAACATTCTACAAAACAGCACTGAAAACAGGGGCAGCACAAACAAACAAGAAAACTTGGTGTTAGATGACCAAATTTGGCATAATAAGAGAAAACAGTTATATCTTATAACAGAATTAATTGTCTTCTTGGATCCGTAAACTGCAATTAACAATACAGTACTGTTTAACTGTTAGTTCACCCATATTTTTATTTTAAATGTGAAGTGACCCTACAGTTATTTTGATTTTGGAATATAGAGTGTTTGTAGACATTCTGAGGAGGTTCAGAAATAGAATTTCAGGGATATTGTAAAGAACTTAAAGGAAACTTGCTGAGGTACTGTATTTTTTGGAGCATAAGACGCACCCTCATCCCCCCCCCCTTTTGGGGAGTAAAAAGTGCATCTTATGGTAAAAAAATATGGTAAATTCCGAAAGTGAAGCTGAGGAAAACTTTCTGAGGTAAATCTAAAGTGATTCTGTGGTAAATCTAAAGGGACTGAGAAGAGAATCAGAATAATAAAGGAAGGAAAAACTGCTCTCTCAGAAGATTTAGAATAAGTTAGAGAGTGAGATTCTTTTACGTTGTGGGGATAACCTAAGTATTGAATTTTCCTGAATCTTTTTGAGTAGTGATTTATATAGTATTTAGTTACCTATTTTGTGAACAATGTTTCTTTAATATCCTTTATGAGAAATAAACCTCAATTATTTTAATAAATTGTTGTTTATTTAAGGGAGGGGAACAGAGTAAAGCCAGTTTAAGCCAGGAGTCGCCACATTGCTACCATTCTCTCCTTTTAAATATTTTCTGGGGATCACTTTTAGAGTGGATCTTTCAGGTTGCAGCAAAAGGTAATATTTTGCTGGAGCTGCACTCCATGGTGGTGTACAACATATTAAAAAAGGCCAGGGGAGGGATCTTTGCAATAAAGAATTTAAACAAATTGAATACATTATAAATATCAACAAAAATTAAAAATAATATACTACATCAAAAAAGGCCAGCAATGAAACACCTGTTGGTTATAGAAAAGTTAATCACAACCTGTGATTGTTGTCACTCTCTATGCAGGATATTACTCTTATGTAAGGGTAGTGTATTGGCACATCAGTTGTATTGTGTTTTGGATTTTTTTTTAAAAAAAATCACTTAATCAGGTTGAAAAATGCCTAACATTCATCAGCCACAAGCATTCTACATGTTGTCTTAATAAACTCAGAGGGAGGATATGACATTTCAACTGGGATTTGTATATTTTGAAATAGGATTACCAGATTTTTCAATGCCAATTTGTATAGTCATTAATATTGTTAAATTAAAAGACTGAAGTCAAATAGCTGCATTTGGAATGAGGTAAAGCTGATCAAAATTGAAAATTACAAAAAAATGCTTGGTTGAATCCAGAGCCCTAGAACAGTTTCATGTGTACACTAAAGCATGGAATGTTTTAAAGGTAGATCACTTCTTGAATCATGTAACTAAGTGCTTCTTTTGTGATTTCTCCACAGTGTTTTGCCCATGAGATGCAGCGGTTCCTGACAAACAAGAACTCTGACGCCGACCTTATGGACTATGTTTCTCCATCCATCTTTATCTACGTAGATGTAGTCGTCATCTTTGGCTGCATTTTACAGCTTCAGAGCAGGAATTAGGGATTGGGCCCTCTAACTAGGGTCAAAGCTGTTCCATGGCAGATTGGGGAAGACAGGCCGAAGATTCCCCCAACTGAAGATTCTGGTCCCTGTCTCACTTTGCCAGTATGTGAATCTGTTGTTGGCCAGAACCGTATAATGGATAGAGATAATATACAAGACTTCTATATAGCATTAAACATTCTCACATTGATGTCATACACATATGAAAATAAAATAATAAGTTAATGGTAATAAGTTAATTGTGTTACCCAAATCTTATTGAAACAACAAATTTGAGGCCCATTGGGTTCACCAGTAGCAGCATGACTAGATTTTTCTGGATTAGGGTGCATGTTTTAACATTTTTTTCCTTCAATTTGTATAATTTTTTAAAAAAGAAATCTATCTTGCCATTAATGCCGAAACAGTTATCTCAAATTGCAAATTACTCTGTTCTAAATTAATGTAAAAGTAACACAGCTTTGCAATAATAATAATAATAATAATAATAATAATAATAATAATAATAATAATAATAATAATAATAATAATAATAATAATAATAAATTGACTACATAGGATATTTTAGGTAAATTTTACCTCAATTCCCCCCCCCCCATCACGTACAGTTTCCCCCTGCTCAATATGGGGTTTTTGCATTAAAAAAGCATGAGGTGATGAAAAAAAATCACTATTTAATTACAATGAAATAAATATTTTTCTTACAATTAAACAAACAATTTCTTCATAATATATACTTAATATTCAGTGTCCACTCTTTTTGTTTGTGAAACCTTTTCTTCTTCTCTTTTATGCTCCTCCGAACACGCTTTCATTTTTTCCATTTTCTGTTTCCCGTTCGAGCATTCAACAGTAGTCAATTAGCATATTGATGCTCCATCATCCTTGGTAGAGTGTCTCAATATCACAGACATCCTGGTAAAATCTTCCACCCTGCTCTTCACTGTAGGCTCCCGGGTTCTCAGGAAAATAGTCAACATGGGAGTGTAAAAAATGAACTTTTAAGCTAATCATGCATCCTTGAGCTTTATACACATTCAGCATGTGTTGTACAATGGTTTTGTGGTGAGGGTATTTAGTATTCCCTAAAAACTTGTGAAGTATGTCTTTGAAAATGTTCCAAGCTTACTTTTTTATCCCATTGTTTCTAAAAAGAGGGGATCAGATACCAGTTTTCGTATGTTGGGGCTAGTAAAAGCTCCCTCTTTCAACTTGGCTTCAGACAGTTTTGGGACTTTGGAACACAGATATCTGAAACATTCCCCATCTTTGGGCAGTAATTTAATAAACTGCTTCATAAACCCTAATTTAACATGAAGAGGTGGCAATAAACCCTTTTCTGTTGGAACCAAGGTCGTATTAATGACTTTTTTTTTGCTGGGGATTAAGGCGTCTCAAAGTGGCCAGTCAGTTTTTGTCCAATGGAGGTAGCTGGCTCGACTGTCCCACAAACATAGGTAGCAGGGATATTTTGTATAATCTGCCTGCTGCTCTAACAACATGGTCAGAATTTTAAAGTCTCCACAAACCAGCGAAGTTCTTGATATTTGATTTTGTCAAGAATCATAGTTAAATCATTATAGTTTTCATCCAAATTCACCGAGTGTCCTATAGGAAGTGATGCAAATGTACAGTGGTACCTTGCATAATGAACGCATCGCATAGTGAAAAATTTGCATAATGAAGCATTCATTATGCAAGGGCGATATCTCGCATAATGAAAAAAATTGTTTATTATGTGGGGGTTTTGGTAACCTGGGTATACCTGCTCAATGGGAACCCTGGTTAACAAAAACACACACACCCCGTTAAGCGGGGTATCTCCCATACGGAACTGCATAATGGGGGGAACCACATAGTGAAGAGCTCCGTGGAACAGAGTCTTTTCGTTATGTGGGGTTCTACTGTATTTCCATTATGCAGCAAGACTGCTTTGAGGCTTGTTTTACATGAATCAATGAATAAGTGCCACTTAGATGAATCATGTTCTATTTCAAAGCACTTCAAAGCCCTTGAACATCACCACAATAAAGGAGATTTCCATCTTTGGAGAAAAACTGAGTGAATTCTTTGTCTTGGTGCCTGTACCATGAAAATGATATTCCAGGTGACAGCAGTTTTTTATTTGTTAGTCTTGACCCCAGCAATTTGGCTAAATCTTTGGAGTGGAACTGCTCAACCCAGCCAGTAAGATTCCTGGATATGTTCACCTCTTGCTACAAACAAAATAAACCTGTTGGGACGTGATCATCTGAGCTTCCTCATACCACTAAACCTACATTACTCCCAGTGGTGGGCTCCAAAAGATTTTACTACCACACTGTGGGTGTTGTATGGTGGACGTGGCCAGGAGCAAAGCCCTGTGTTGCACCCAAATTAGGACTACTTTATTTCAAAACTTGGATGGGTGTGGCCAGCAAGAACTTCTGCTACCGGTTCTGGCAAACTGGTGTGAACCTGCTGATCTCCACCACTGACTACACCCCCCTCCCAATCCCTCTTATTTTCTCTTTGCATTATTCTTGATTTTAGTTCTAATAAATATTAAATGAAAGTAAGAAATAATTTTAGGATAGGGTTTTTAGAATCAAGAATAGGATATCAGATTGTGGGTTAAAGGCAAACTTCACCCTAAATTAAACTAAAAACATGCGTTTTGCAAGGAAACTTGACATGATGGAATTTTTTTAGTATTTCACTAAGTAAAAATCTATAAGAAACAGTAAAAAAAAATCCTATGCAGTTTTTTGGTTGCAGACCTGTGAAATCAGAGGGGCTGCCTGGGTGAGTAAGGAGAATAGTGAGTGCATTCATGTTGCCGTTCATGGTTCTAACATGTTGAAAGAAGGCAACAGAAAATGTTTCTGAAAGTACCCAGCTTGATGTTCCCATAAGGTATTTCTGTACAGTCTCCAATATTCTATTCTTGGGCAAGACACTAGAGCAGGGATTCTCAACCTGCAGTCCATGGTTCACTTTCATGTGCCTCCCTTCCTCCACACCAGGAAGTGCCATGAGGTGGAGGAAGGGCAAAATTGCCGTCCAGCCCCCAATGCTGTTTGAGGGACCATGACCCCCCCCCCAGTTTTAAAAGGTTGAGAACACCTGCATTAGAGCATGAGGTGATTTCTCAGTTCTTGGGATGCCTCATTGAGATGGATCTTCTAGACGGCTTTCATTTTGGCTTCAGGCTTGGTTATGGGAGAATTATGACATTTGGTTGCTTTGAGGGATGAACTGTATTAGGAACTAGAAAGGGGGCACCAGCCTCCCAGGAGAAACAGGGGTCAGCTGTGGAGCCCAGTGGCCTCAAAAGACCAGCGTTCTGCTGCCACCGGGAGTCCCCAGAAGATGGCACACCGACCCGCTGTTTGGCCGAGGACACCTGCCATCTCTCCCCCGGGCCCCACCTATGGCTCGGGGATAAAAAGCCGAGCTGGCTCCTCGCGGAAGAAGACAGCCCTCTGACTGGCTATTTGGCCGAGGACACCTACTGCCTTTTCCCTGGAGCCCACCCATGGCTGAGGGATGAAAAGTTGCGACTTGGCTGGTTGAACTCAAAATGCTGCTTCCGTCACCGCAGTCATCATTCCCACCCAAGATGTGATCCTGGGATCTGTCACAGACGTTGAGCCCGGGCTCTGTCATGGACATTGAGCCCGGGCTTTGTCACGGATGTTGAACCTCGGGCTTCGTTGGGGACACTGTGGGTTTGTCTGTTTTGGGTTTAATGTGTATTGATAGTTATGAGGTGTTTGATCTATTGTGTATTGACTTATTGTGTTTTGATTTATTGTGTGTATTGATCTATTACATGGTAACTATTGTACTTATTGCTCTGTTATATTGTATCATAATGTATTTTTGTTGTATTGTAACTTTGATATTGGTGGATTCTGTAAGCTGCCCTGAGTTAGTTTTCATCAAGAAGAGTGGCATAGAAGTCTAATAATAATAATGATGTGTTTTTTGGTTCAGTGATGGCCAACACCCAGATCGCACCGGTTCATGCTGGGGGGGGGGGGAGGCAGAGAAATTCCCCATGGCCATGCCTATTTCCCTCCCTGCACCCTGTTGGCAGTGCTCATCTCCATTTACAGCCAAAGAGCCAGTGCTGTCTGTATTGGCAGACATTTTCATGGCCATATGGCAGGCATGATTAGATTGCCCACCCAGTCACATAACCATGCCCACAAAGTAGGCTACGCCTACACTGTGGTAGTAAAAAAAAAATTAGAGACCATCACTGGTTCTGTTAGACCTCTCCTTTTGGGAAGGGTCGTCTTCCACCCTTTTCAGCACCATGTGTGGTCGTATCCTGGAGTTATATTACATGCCCTGCTAACATTTTAATCTTTTTATCTCTTTTCTAGCAGTCTGTAGATTTGCTATCTTCAGAGCTGCTGCACGTTAGTAGCCACGGTTTCACTGAGCTATCTAGAAAGCTACCTTTCTGGCCAATGACTGCCAACCAACTCAGAACTTTCTGTCCCAAAGTGCAATGCTTTGCACTTAAACCAAATTTGAGATTTTGGTACCCATTCTGAGAGATATATGGGAGAACCTCATAATCCATTTTTATCATCCAGAATAATTTGGGAGTCATAAGCAACATTCATTCACCTTACCGGTGACCTCAGACTTGAGATCTGATCTACTTCCTCCTTTTTTAAGAACAAAATTAAAAATGGGCAAAGCCCTCGATATATTGCCTTCTACATGGAAAAGCAGCCTACAAATTCCAGCACTAACAACAATGCAGGGGTACACAGAAAGAGCATCCTCAAAGATTATGAATACAATTGGGCATACCCTTGTCGGCAACCTTGCCGGCTAATCTTTCTAACTCCAGAATAAAACAAAGGAACTGAAGAATTAATCCACCAGAAAAGTCTTTGTCAAGACCAATGATAACAATGATCTCAATAAATATTGAGGGACTTTCAAGTAATAAAAGTGTCCTCATAGCGGATATCTGCAGGAAATACAAATGTGACATACTGCTCCAGTCAACACAGGGGGACAGCAAGGTGCAGACCCAGCATGTCTGGAATGGAACTAGTGACTGAGAGACCACATGACCAGTATGGGAGTGCTATTGTTGTTAGACTTGGACTCAGCATATCAGTTGTGATACCTAAAATTTTGAATAAAGCATCATAATTAATCACAGCGTTTATTAAATCACCACATGTCACAGCATACACACACACAGACTCCATAAGGTAGGGTGAAGAAGGAGAGAAATCAACAGAAACAGTGTTTTGTGCAGAATACAGGGGCCATGGAAATCATTATTGGAAAGGAAGAGAGGACGTGACAAGCTACACACACACCTGGCAAATTACAAAAGGTTAATTAAAGTCCACCCTGAGGGCTTCTGAGTCAATTGTTTAAACTAACTTCTTTCTCTACCTTGTGCTTAAAGAAACAGGTATTTGCTTAATCTGTTCCTGTCCATTAAAGCATGCTTAAGGCCACATTAAGCTGACAGTCTCCTGATGCAAACGCCATTGGCTGACGATCCTACTAGCCTGCCTTTCATGGAGAAGATGCACTGGCCGGTCCCGCCTTCCAGCAGTCTCTGTTTCATTCACAAAAGGACAAAAGATCTTGTAATTGCCTGCCTGTGCCTACTCAATGTAACCCTGGAAAAACTGGTTTCTCCACTATTGCTGTAATCTGCCATTCCTTTACATTCAAGTCCCTGCCTCATATCTGCTTTGTATTTTGTGTCTACATGTAATTAAAATATGTTAATTGCCCTTCCTCCTCCCAAGTCTCAGTCCCCTCCCCCTTGCATGTAGAGTTAGTTTAGAAAAATAGATATAAGGCCTTCAAGGTGGGTGGGGGTCATCTTTGGTTCACTCAATTTTGTGGGCTGAGATCACGAGAGGGTTTTTCTTTAAAACGATTGAGGGGATGTAGCTATTTAGATTCTAGGCCTGGCCAGACTATAACCTTGAATAGCTTTCCTTTGCTTTTGCTCCCAATAAATCACCTTTGTTTTGATCAAATTACCTGTCTCGTTGTAAGTTCTTGGGATTTTCTATACCTCAGCCAGAGGACGTGCCTGGGCCCCAAAATTTTGGGTAACAAAGTGGTGCCGAAACCCGGGACCCTCTGGTTCCTGCAGCCTCTTTAAAGAGGTGCAGGACACAAAGTGAGGAAGAGAAGATCCGGAACGAACCTCCAACCCGAAATCTACAATCAGATCTTTGAGAGACACATCAGGCGTTCCGTCTCTCCAACTGAAAACTTCAGGATTGGTAAAGTATAATTTTGATTTTTGGGGTCCCTTTGACATTCTTGCCAAGTTAGCTTAAACGTTTGTTTTGTTGAACAGCCAACTGAACTGAACTTCCTCCCGGGTGGCAGCTCGGGTATTGAAAGCGTGGGTTCGAGTCCCACCGAAGGTGCAGTAGAAACGGTTTGACGAACCTGAGCTGCACAACAGATTGGGCACTAGTGAGGTTCGCCACCACTAGAAAAGCAAAAGCAGGACTTGACCCCCTGTGAGCACCTTAGTTTTAAAATTGGGGCCAGTGGGTAGGCTCATCACCTAACACTGAAGCCTTTGTGAAGTGGCAGGGTCCAACAGCCGGGTGGCACCCGTTGAGGACTCGGAAAAGCACCCTGTACCAGAGTAATTAACTGAGTACAGGTGCCCAAGTGGCTGACTTGGTCAAGACCGGGGTTCGTCGTCCGTGAGACCAGGGGTAAATTCGTCTCAACAGCCGGGTGATACCCGTTGAGAGACAATCAAAGGAAAAACTAGTGTGGTCCGCTCCTGACAGTTCGCTGTGCAGGGTAACTCGGTAAGCACCAAGACTTAGGCCTAAGCAAGCTATGGGAGGAGCTTTTGAGAGTTCAGGCTGGGCTGGAAGAAAAAGGTTGGTGGGACGCCACTCAGCAATGTCCTTAGGAATTGGAAGAATTTGGTGGGACCCAAGTCTAAAATTGAGCAAATGGAGGTTAGAACTTTTACGCACCCAAGACCGGCCCTTTTCAAAAGGACCAGAGGCCCGCCTGGCCTAAAGAAGGCAAGTTAAAATCACGGCACCCAAAAGCATTAATTAGAAGGCTAGAAGCGAGTCTGGGGAGATCTGGGGACTCGGAGCACGCAGCGCTCTCCATGAGGCTGCACACACAAACCTTGAACGATACCCTTGCGAGGGCAATCTTTATATTGTAAGGGAGAAGGCTAATCCTCTCCCGAATTTGGGGATCCCCCAAAGTATAGAGAGGTAATTGAGGAGGCTTGAAGAGGACCATTTGGGTCCATTGCACCTTCTGGCCCCTCCAATTTCTCAACCCGCTGCTCATGGTATCCTTGGAAATCCTGGGGTGCTTCCTCAGCCCTTGATGCCCACCGCCCCTGCCAGCGAAAGGAACAAATCCAGTCGGGAGAGTCTGGGGTCCGTAACTTTGCAGCCCCCCAGGGTTACAGTAGGTTAAACTGCAGAGGTAAACCTACTGGACCTCTCAGACATGTCCCAGTGGGGCATGTTGGGAAGGGGAGTTGTAGAAGCAGCTATCGGACCTTGAGAACAGATGGAAGTTCCTGGAGCTGCGGGGGTGAGCGGGCTGAAAGGAATGATGGAAGGTGCCCTTAGTGAAATGAGGAAATCATGAGGAAAGAATTGGGCACTGTAAAATTAAAGAAATTTGAAAAATTAAAGGCTCGAATTGAAAAAGACTGAGCCAGTCTCAACGGACTCGCTAGAAGAGAGAGAAGAATCAGGACCACTCAGTCACAAGAGAAAAGGGAAGGAGACATAGTTTATTGCCATCCATCCCTGCTGTCAGAGTGAGGGGGTGCTAAATAGAGCAGAATGAAAAAGAGTAAACCAGAATAGAAAAGCATTTAAAATTTGAGCGCGCTGCAACCCACTCAGGCTGGAAGGCTTGAAGGGGACAGCAGGCATAGATTAAACAAAGGGTTAAGGTAGCCCAGCACCCACATAAATTGTAACTTGTCCGTTGTTTCAAAAAGGAAAGCCCCAATTAAGTCAAAGCAATCTGTTAAATTGTATCTGAATTCGAACACAGGGCAGGCCAAATTGGAAAAATCCCAGGCTATTGCCATAAAAGACAGCCTGGGAATGGCTTATAATAATAACTAGCAATAAGATTAAAAACTTTGTGCCCAGGTGGCAGTTAATTCCAGCCCCCTGAGAACCCACTATAAACTTGACCCTTAAGGTCTGAAGAAAGTATGGCATTTTCCCTTGCTTTCCTAGCAAACTGCGTGGAGCATTGCAGGAAAAGGAGAACTAATGCACAGTTTAAAACGGAATGAATGTGTAATATATGTAAATATGCATGTATGTTGAATGAATGAAGTGAATGAGGGCCCTGGGTGTGTGTGTAAATGAAAGAAATGTGTGTCTGCATTTTGTGATGTGTAAATAATGAGGACTAGGAACTTAGAAAGTTTAAAACTGCCATTGCATTAACATACTCTGCAGAAGGCTTTAAAGGGGAAGGAAGCATCTCCTTAAGAAGTTATGCTTCCAAAAATACCCAGTCCTAATGCAAGCATGTGGCAGATCTGTAAATATAATGTAAAAAGTATATAAAAGATATGGTTAACAAAAAGATAATATCCCTTTCTCTGTCTGGTTTAAACTTTAAGACAGAGATTGGATAATGTATAAATTGGGATTATTATTGTCCTTTAGATTAGGACCTGGCAAAGGTATTATAAGGTTAGTGAAATAGCAATGCCCAAGTGCATTGCTGCTTTTAAATAAGGCCTGAAATTGAACTAATCAAGCAATAAAGGCTTTGAAAATTAAAGAATTGGAACTTGGAAATAATAGAAAATTGCAGCATATAAATAGAATTGGCTGAGAAACAGAACGAATATATTGGCTTAATGATTGGCACATCTAAAATTAAGATTGGCAAGGGCTGGTAATTGGGACAGATTAACTAGAAAGGTCCCTCTTTCCCATACAAAGCCAACTGCAACCAATAAGTATTTGAAAATGCATTTGTTTTCAAGGAAATGGCTTCCAAAGTAAAAATTCGGACTTTCCATAGAACATGTGCAGAGTGCAAACATTGTAGCACTGCAGAGATGTTAAGAAGTTGCCTCCTGCTGAGAAGAAACATTCCATTCACAATAGCCTGAAGGGGGAAAGCAGCCCCTCCTTCCTCTTTCACTAAGCCTGGGCCTTCAGTGAATTTCCTGTGTGGCCACAAAAGAATAGTCGCATACTGTCCAAGATTACAGGCATATGCACTGCCCCACCCAAATTCAGATTCTACTGCCCTAGTTGGCAAAGAAATGGGGATTTATTCTTCCTTTTTCCTTGTGCCTCAAATCAATCTGTGTCACCCTGCTGTCCCAGCAAGGTTGTCAACACAAATATGAAATAAATGAGCCTTACCTGATAAAAGGCTAATTTTAAATTGTAAGCTTGCTACATGGCCATACCCCAAATATGGATGAAATTTAGGGTACTTCCCGCAGGCAGAATTAGCCTGCACAAAACACTAGTGAATTTAGGCAAATCACCTCAATACCATTTAAAAGTCCAGCTTCATTTGAAGTACTCAGCTCAACCTGGCAATATTGTAATTGAATTGGAAACATTTGCAGACAGGCAAAGGACCCCACTTCGGAGCAAATCCTGGAGTTCTGGGTAGCCCAATGTCTGTCCCAAGATAGGGCATGAAGATAGCAGAAATGGAGGTTTTGGCTGATCTTTTTCCCTGGGAAGAGGGCAATTGGAGTCTCACTTGGGAACCCAGTTTTGTGGGAAGGGGGGGCCAAGAAGCATCTGCCTAAAGTGTAAAACTGTATTTTGAAAATCAGGCCCACCTCTTGAAAGGGCCATGCAAACTCAGAACTTGGACTATCTGGTGGATGCCTTGAAACTCAATATGGCGCTTGAAGGCCCATTTTCAGAAATAAAAGGAGATATGGCCTAGTAGGAAAATAATGGATGGGTATTAAATAAAGGGGAACTTGCTAATTTGTGGCACAGGGGAAATGGAACATTGTCCTGTACAATCTGATACTTGCTTGAACTAAGTGGCTATGCATGTGTTGTAATGTGGATGGGTCTAAGTTGGAATCATGTTTGTACAAGGCTCTGCTCATCTGTACATATATATATATATATATATGTACTGGGGTTGAATTAACTGAAACGCAAAGGGCCCCAGGAAGCACACTTGATTATTTGATAGAAAAATGAAAATTTCTTTCTCAAAAGTCGTGATTCGAACCCAGAGCCTTGCAACAGGAGTTCCGGAAAGGGGTGGAGGAAGTTTGGCATAGTAAGTAAATAGGCACATGGTGGCTTGCTCCTTAAGAGCAGCTTTGGGCCTTTAATGTCACAAAGAATGTCTGCACAGTCAAAAGTAGTGGAGCTAGATGTTTGTATTTCTGGGCAACCCCCTTGCCAAATTCCCTTAAGGAGGGCAGGAGAGGTGCCCTGTATGGTCTGTTCTGTCACTGCATCTAATGGGAGCTGTGTTTTGTCTTGTCTGTATGTATGTATGTTGTGTGAGTGGCTTCTGAGGATTGTTGGTACATCGCACATGGGAATTTCCTCTCATCCTACTAAGTGCACAATTTTAAGGAAAATTCAGTGTCTCTGTGCCCTGTCCCCTATTAGAGTCCTAGTTAAAGAAACTGAACCATAAACATTGCTTTGCAACTCGAACAATAAAGTTATTTCAAAACATCTGGAGTGTGTTTGCCAACCCCCCATTCCTACTATACAGGATGCCAGGGGAAAAAAACAGGTAAAAGGTAAATAAATGGATTTCACAATGAGGCCAGCTTGGAAATTAGTTAGATGACTCCCTGATCCACAAAAGGGAGGGAGAGGCTGAATTTGATAGGGAAAAGCACCCTCCTCAGATGGGAGTGAAACAATTGGTTGCTTAAAGTATTTAATTTGGTTTACATTGGTTCGGGCAAGGAAGGTAAATTCCTGCCTTAAAAAGCACTCACAGTTGCAATTGGATCATGCATTAGTGGCTTCTGGAGTAAGTATGGAGTTTGCACAATGAAAGTCCTCTTCTACTGAAACTGGAATCCACAGGGAACAGTGAATGCAATGGGAGTATAGTAAAACATGAGTGGTTGTCGTTTATTGTTACTAGGGGAAAGGAATAAAGTTTAAATTAAACGTGGGAGGGTTTTTGGGGAGATGTGTTGTGTTTTCTCTCCCTCACTACAGGAAAACCTAAAGATGTGGAAGCCTTGTGATGGATCCCAAAAGTGAACGGATAGCAGTGCTCCAGAGCATGTCTAAAATTCAATGGAGGAGTATCATGTCTCTTATTATTAGTATTCCTATCACCTCATTTCTTTTCAACTCTCTCTCTCTCTCTCTCTCTCTCTGCCTCTCTCAAGTATTGCTAGCATACTGTGTATTTGTAGTTTTGGTAGTTTGCAGAACCCCCTCAGTTGGCTCAGACCAATTCTCCCCAATCCGGCAGACTAGTCCACACGAGAACACTTGGGAAAGCATGTGGCTAATGTCTCAAACATCTGTTTAAAGCCCGGTAACTCTGTGGGCCAGATGGCAGCAACCTGCTTGGTGCAGGTCACCACTGACATTTTGCCTCTGCAGGTGACCTTCCCAGGTTGGGAAGGAAGCCCACTTACTTACAAAAATGCTTCAGCCCTGGGACACCTGGTCTCAGGTGCAGACCCATCGCTCATTAAATTTAGAGTGGGGACAGTAACTAAGTCTCCCTTGTGCGTGCACTGGGAAGGGTGCAGGGCTAGATGTTTCAATGTCACCCCTGACTCCCAGGCATTGCAATGCAACCACACAGAGCATGCACCATATGTGCACAATTACATTAGACTCCCTGAAGGATGGTTCATGGTGTGCGGGACCCTGGTATATTCATACATCCCAGCCCTGGCAACAGGGGGCCCTTGTTCCTTAGCAAGACTCAGTGTCATCCTCCCTTCAAGGGAAATGCTCTCGGGGGGAGAGAGGACAAAACGGAGCATAGAAACCCATGGGCTTACCCCAGACTGTGACTCTTCAGTCCATCTCTTCTCCCCTGCCGAATACATAGCCCTAGCCACATCTCTAGTGGGACTCCCAGGACTTGCAGTCCACGCTGGGAAGCAGATCAATCAAGAAATGGCTGAGGTCCGGGATGCAACTTTACAAAACAGAACATTTACTGCTGGTTCATAACAGGAAATGTGAGGATTTTAAAGGGATGTGCTGCCTAAATTTAATAGATAACAGCAAGCAGGCAGAGGAAGCCATCCACGGACTTCACAATCTCACCACTGAAATTAAACAAGACACTGGGTTTTCATTGTGGGGGAGGTTAACTAGCTGGCTCCCAGATTTTGGGTACCTCAAACATATCTTCATAGCGGGACTTGGAATTGCTATAGTTATAATTCTGATTTGTGTGTGTGTGCCCCTCTTGCAATCCCTCAGAACGCTGTGCCAGGTCCCACTTAATCAGGGCCCCCCCAGTGGGTACCTCATCACAACAGGACCCACTCAGTCTAGACGAGACTGCCCACAGGTCAGTCTCATCTGAGAGAAAAAGGGAAGGAGTTGATACCTAAAATTTTGAATAAAGCATCATAATTAATCACAGCGTTTATTAAATCACCACATGTCACAGCATACACACACACAGACTCCATAAGGTAGGGTGAAGAAGGAGAGAAATCAACAGAAACAGTGTTTTGTGCAGAATACAGGGGCCATGGAAATCATTATTGGAAAGGAAGAGAGGACGTGACAAGCTACACACACACCTGGCAAATTACAAAAGGTTAATTAAAGTCCACCCTGAGGGCTTCTGAGTCAATTGTTTAAACTAACTTCTTTCTCTACCTTGTGCTTAAAGAAACAGGTGTTTGCTTAATCTGTTCCTGTCCATTAAAGCATGCTTAAGGCCACATTAAGCTGACAGTCTCCTGATGCAAACGCCATTGGCTGACGATCCTACTAGCCTGCCTTTCATTGGAGAAGATGCACTGGCCGGTCCCGCCTTCCAGCAGTCTCTGTTTCATTCACAAAAGGACAAAAGATCTTGTAATTGCCTGCCTGTGCCTACTCAATGTAACCCTGGAAAAACTGGTTTCTCCACTATTGCTGTAATCTGCCATTCCTTTACATTCAAGTCCCTGCCTCATATCTGCTTTGTATTTTGTGTCTACATGTAATTAAAATATGTTAATTGCCCTTCCTCCTCCCAAGTCTCAGTCCCCTCCCCCTTGCATGTAGAGTTAGTTTAGAAAAATAGATATAAGGCCTTAAAGGTGGGTGGGGGTCATCTTTGGTTCACTCAATTTTGTGGGCTGAGATCACGAGAGGGTTTTTCTTTAAAACGATTGAGGGGATGTAGCTATTTAGATTCTAGGCCTGGCCAGACTATAACCTTGAATAGCTTTCCTTTGCTTTTGCTCCCAATAAATCACCTTTGTTTTGATCGAATTACCTGTCTCGTTGTAAATTCTTGGGATTTTCTATACCTCAGCCAGAGGACGTGCCTGGGCCCCAAAATTTTGGGTAACAGTTGCATTGACAGAAACAAACAACACTGAAATTCTCCCCATCCAAACACTGTTAACTCTGTCTACAAATTGCCAGAAGTATATGTTAGTTTGAATGAACCAGACAATTTTACTTATGACCTAATAAAATATGTTATTGGTGATTTTAATTGTCGCAGTGAGGTTTGGTGATATAACCAGACCAATGAGGATGGCACACAACTTGTATCTTGGGCAGACAACAATGACGATCTTGACTATGAACCAAAACTGCCCACATCTTTTAACAGAGGTAGATGAAGGAGGGGGTATAATCTGGACAACATCTTTTTTGGCAAGAAGACAGCAGCACAGTGTATGAAAGTTGTTGATGATCCGCCCCTATGTATTCAGCACAGAAGCGTAGTGTGCCTTGGCGGGGCCCTGTATAAAAATTTGTTTGGGGGCCCTTAGGAAGGGTAAAGATTTGTTTTGCTTACGCACGTTGGGGGCCCCCGTGGCCTGGGCCCCCCGTATAATTGATATGGCAGATACGGCGGTAGCTACGCCCCTGATTCAGCACAAGTCCATTGTGGGCACAGTAAATGCTGCAGTGAAACCTCAGGAGGTACCTGTTTGCAGACAGTTTAACTTTAAGAAGGCTAAAAGGGTGAATTTTTAAGAATGGCTGGATGAAAATGTGGAAAAGATCCCACCCACCCGCATCCACCTAAATACAGTGTACAGTAATACCTCGTATAGCTATCATCTCGCTTAGCAAGTAACTCGCTTATCGAGCAGACCTTTCCCCAGCTAACAAGATGAGCTTCTTAACCACTGAGACACTGCAGTCCCCACTAAATTTTATTAAAGTACCTTCAAATATTCTTGGTGTCTTTATGACAGCAACCCAGCAAAAAAAATATTTTAAGCAAACTGGGGGTGGTGGTATCCTGGCCTGGATTGATCTCCATTATACTAAACAGGCTTCCTTTTAGGTGCACTGTGTTATTTGGGGTGATCTTAGCATCGATATGCAAAGATCAACCACACTCTATCTCAACTGCTGGGGAAGAAGAAGCCAGGGCAGGATGAGGACCTTGCCGCCCCTCCCCCTGTGCCAACACCACCTGCCAGAGGAAGAAGCCAGGGCAGGATGAGGACCTTGCCGCCCCTCCCCCTTTGACTACACCAACTGCCAGGGGAAGAAGAAGCCAGGGCAGAATGAGGACCTTGCCGCCACTCCCCCTGTGCCTACACCAACTGCCAGGGGAAGAAAAAGCCAGGGCAGGATGAGGTCCTTGCTGCCCCTCCTCCTTTGACTACACCAACTGCCAGGGGAAGAAGAAGCCAGGGCAGGATGGGGACCTTGCCGTCCCTCCCCCTGTGCCTACACCAACTGCCAGGGGAAGAAGAAGCCAGGGCAGGTTGAGGACCTTGCTGCTCCTCCTCCCGTGCCCACCCCAACATATTGTAATGTAATGTAATGTAATGTAATGTCTGTAAGCCACCCTAGGTCGCCACGGCTAGTGGGCGGCAAAATAAAATTGAACTAATAAATAATGTATAAATAAATAAATAAATGTGACCCTATGTGGCATGATTAAGAATCCTTTCCCGTTAAATGGAAAGCTTCCCATTTCTCATGATCATCAAGTTGCTTAGGCAAAGCACAGAGGAGGAAGCCACACGGGCGATTCCTCTAGGTTCAGCTGCCCGCCTACCCCAAGAACTCTCTCCCTCAGTCCTCACGCTGCTGGAATGGGGAAGATGGCACTTCTGCTCTTTAGGCAGGAATATAGCAGCAAGGCTTAGAAGCAGTCCATTATATATTTTGCCACCTTCCCACAAACACACACAGAGCAGACTTGGCTGTGGGATACTGCAGCAAATAATATTCCCGGTCCAATGATTGAAGCTGGTGGTCCTCCCTTCTGATCACCGTGGCAACCTTATCTCTCCTCAAAGTAAAATGTCCCTTTGAGAAAGGTTGCGCCGTTGAGAAAATGCAGCCTTATAGGTTGGCTTCTCTCAGCTCTGCAAACTTACTCCCCTTCTGGTTCAGATGGTCAAAAACGAAACTTTCTGGTGTCTTTGAGGTGTTTTATTGAAGAAGAATCCAAGAGTATACAGGATATATATCGAAGTAATAATCTATTCTACTCTAATTTAACAAAATAAGAAAATAGCTAACTTCACTAAGAAAGGATTTCTTTTCTTTGGGCTTTAAAGCCCCCATCAGGATTTCCTTAGATCTCCATGTCTTGAGTTCAAAGTGACAGGGGCCAACACCGTCTCCCAAAAGGCTGCTGTTCACCCGAAAAAACTGCTGTTGAAATATATTTTGTAGGGTCCTCACACCTTCCTTCAGAATGTTAAACATGAGAGGTTACCTCATTGTTTTGACTAAATGTTGTTTTCCAAGCTGGTGTTTATGATGTAACCAAATTCTCAGACATGAATTGACACAGCCTTATTTTCAGGTGTCTATGCTGGTGTTTGTTTATCACCCTGTCCCCAGATGTTTGAAAGGATGTTAATTGTCCCATAATCCACTTCTTTGTGAAAGTATCTTTTTCCCTCTCTCTAAGGTGATGGGTTAGTGACCTGGGGAATCCCCCTGGTGAGCTCCCTCACAGGTGTCTAAGTGACTGGCATCGCTACTTAGCAACCTAAATTCTTAGTGACATATTGTTGTGTGGAATGTGTATTGGAATGCAAGTGCCTTCAGTGTGCTTCCTTATGAGTTAGCTATCCTCAAACCTACAGAGAATATACTATTTGAATCTTAACACTTAATAAATGTAAGGAAAATTAAAACATGAAATCATCCCTTGTGATTATCATGACATGGTCTACTCTTGTGATGGCCAACCCTGGCAGTCCAGGTGTTCTTGGACTTCAATTCTTCAGTTCCATAACAGCTGGAGTGCCAAGGTTTCCCATCACTGGTCGACTCTATTGCCATAGCAGGATAACCTGTCCAGACTACTCTTGACCTTTTAGTATACTGATACTGAGCTTTCCTTGTCTTTTGAAATAAAGCAAGGAGTGGGATGGGACACCAACAGGAAATACTGGATGAAACAGATGGACTCCTTCTAGTCAGGATTCAGGCCCAAATGTGGTATGGAAACTGCATTGGTCGCACTGGTGGGTGATCTCTCGAGAGAGCGGGATGGTGGACATCCGTCCACCCTGGCTCTTTTTGACCTCTCAGCAGCCTTCGATAATGTCGAACACGGTATCTTTCTGTAAAGGCTCCAAGGATTGGGAATCCAGGGCACTGTGTTGTCCAGGTTTTCCTCATTTCTGAAGGGACGGACCCAGTCGGTGTGGTTAGAGAGTGGAAATCCAGCCCTAGGCTGCTCCAATATGGGGTGCCTCAGGGCTCGGTGCTCTCACCAATCCTATTTAACACTTACATGAAACCGCTGGATGAGAAATTCCATTCCCATGGGGTGAGATATCATCAATATGCAGATGATACCCAGTTGTATATCTCAGCCCGTGGAGACCCTAGGGATGCAGTGGATGTCCTTTTCAGGTGCCTGGAGGCTGTTAGGGTCTGGAAGGGGAACAACAGGCTACAACTGAATCCTGGAAAGACTGAGTGGCTGTGAGTCTCAGGAGCTACCATCTTTGGTTCTGGATGGGGCAGTTTTCACCCAAACAGACCTGGTGCGTAATCTGGGGTCCTTCTGGACTCATGACTCCTGTTCGAAGAGCAGGTGGCAGTCTTGGCTAGGAGGGCTTTTGCACAACTTCGTGTTGTGTGCCAGTTACGCCCACTCCTAGATCGGGACTCCTTGCTCATGATCAAACATGCTTTGATCACCTCCAGACTTGATTATTGTAATGTGCTGTACATGGGGCTGCCCTTGGCAACCATTCTGAGGCTTCAACTGGTCCAGAGTGCGGCTGCTCAGGTTATGATGGGGTGCTGGCGTTATCCTTGTGCTTCACCATTTCTCCGAGAGCTGCACTGGCTCCTAGTATGCCTCCAGGTGCAATTCATGGTGCTGGTTATCACCTTTAAAGCCCTACATGGGAGTGGGCCAGGATACTTAAGAGACTGCGTCACCCCGAGAATATCTGTCCGTCCCACCAGAGCGGACCGGAGAAGCTCTCTGGTGGTACCATCAGCTAGAGAGGCTCAGCTCTCTAGCACAAGAAGGAGGCCCTTTTCTGTGTCTTCTCCAACCCTATGGAACCTCCTCCTAAGTGAGTTGTATCTTCAGACAGAGCTGCTGCCCTTTAGGAAGGGGGTGAAGACCTGTCTGGTGGGGCACGTATGGGGTGCGGGCCAGACGGTCAGTTCAGCTGGCTGGCTCCTTTGAATACCCTACCTCTCTCCCTGTTGTTTTTAACTTTTTAATCTTTTAATTCTAATCCTAATTTTTATTGTAATTATTGAATTTTTAACTGTTTTGTTTGTTTTATAAGAACTATTACATGACAAATAAAAAGTAACAAGCAGAATAAACTCACTTCAGTCACACTTCATTGCTTGGAGAAAAAATGTTTGACTAGCTGAATGCATTTGGGGAGTCACTAAAGTGTAGTAGATGGGTGTCAGCTTGGAACTCTAGTTTGGGTTCAACTCGTTGCTCAGCTTTAGAAATTTACTGGTCTGGATCCAGCAATGGTAATCCACTCCTTGAATCTTTATGGTCTATGATCTGCTTACTCTGATGAAAACTCTGCTATACATAATCAGCTGATGAGAACTTCCCACTTTATAAGGTCTTTCCTTACCCATAAACATTTCCCTAAAACTGTTGTTCTGTTGCCGGTCAGCCGGCCAGTTCTAAATTGGAATTTGGGAGGGGGGTAGGCTTGGGGGGGCGATTTTACCTTCCCAGAGTTGTACCCTTGCCTCTCCTAACTTGTGCTGCTTTTCAGGGGAGCATTAGTAAGTATCTGTTGACTATGTTTGTGATCTCATAAAACCAAAGCGAGGGGTCATGGCAAAGGGGAGAAAGTTGACTGACCCAAAACCTGATGTGACCACATTGTATAAGACTGCTTTTGTCTTTGCAGGTAAGTTTTAGTTATTGGCATGAGTACAAAATAATGGAGGGATACTTCTACTGCATGATGCCCACCCCTGGTGGCAGAACCCTCTCCTCACTGGAAACATGTGAAGCTGTATTTATTTATTTATTTATTTATTATATTGTATTCCAATGATGGGACTGCTGTGGCTCAAGTGGTTAAGACGCTGAACATGCTGATTAGAAAGTCTGAGTTTGATTCCTGGATATTGAATGATGGAGTGAGATCCCAGCTCTGTCCCAGCTCCTGTCAACCTAGCAGTCTGGAAGCAAGAAATTGCAAGTAGATAAATAGGGATCACTTCGATGAGAAGGTAAACAGCATTCTGTACACTCTGGTGTGGCGACATGCCTGCCAGGTCCACAGAAACATCTGCAGATGCAGACAATGCTGGGTCTTTGGCTATAAACAGAGATGAGCACTGAACCCTAGAGTTGGATACAACTTTACCTATCCCAATGATCTGGGATATTTTCCAACTCGAGGAACCTTACAAGCTATTTTTTAAAAAACCTGGAAGCAGTGCTTGCAGTTTGCTGTGCCAGCTCATCTCTAGTGCCCAGTGAGGTCTTCTTGCTCCCCTTTAGATCAGAGGATTCCAGTCTCAAGCTCACTGAGAACTGTAATTCTCCCTACTCCAACAGATTCAATATCTGTTGAAGCAGGCTGGGCTGGGCCCCTTTGACTGAAGAGCTGACCACTCCACTGGACCTGTAGCTTTGATTTAGGAATGGTCTGAGGTTGTATTTTGCTGATGTATTGTTTCAACATTGCAGTTATGGGATCTGAGTAAGAATACCAAATGAAGCTGTGAGTAGTGCTGAGCCCTAAAGTAGAACATAGACTTCACCTTATCTTGCCTTCTTTTGCCCTCCTTGACTTGCACCCAATCATTTACTTCAAAGTCCCTTCTCCATCTCTGTCGTTGGGCATGTATCCCATACGTCTGAAGCCATAGCTTAGAATGGAATAGCTGGTCAGCAAACATGGCTCTCCAAATGTCCTTGGACATCAATTCCCAGAAGCCCTGATCAGTAAGAGTGCAGACTTGGGCTCTTGGGAACTGAAGTCCAAGAACACATGGAAAGCCAAGTTTACAGACCCCCAGGCTGAGACAATGGAAAATCCTTTACAACCAGGGTTCTGTAACCTTTTTTACACCACAGATCGGTTTCATGTTAAGCATTTTTTTCCATGGACCAGTAAGTGGGGATGGTAGGATTGGACAGAACACGTGCACAGTTGGGAGGCAGGGGGGGGGGCATAGTTACGCAACATGGAGGAGAGGCCCAGCCATCTGCCAATCTGCTGTGTTTGAAGCCCGTGCTCTTACTTCGTTCACCAGGCAAACCCAGTGGAGCACGTTGAGGGCATTAAGCTGTCATTGGGGATTCCAGCACCACCCAGCACCACGGTCCAGTTTAGGACAGCCCATTGCCCAATATCAGTCCACAGCCCAGTGTTTGGGGAACCCTACTTTATAACACTTGATCCAAAAGACTTCCTTTGTTTGAAGAGAGGCTGCTTGCATGAACATTGGCTTTCCTTCTTTCAGGTGACTCACAATGGAGCGTTCATCCTATAGAAAACATAGTAAGTAGAACTTAAAGATTCATATTTGTATCTTTCCAGTAAATGAGAGCTCCTTTTGGACAATTTTCATTGCATATTTTAGAACAGGGGTTCTCAACTTTTTACACCGTGGGCCAGACCACGCTCCTTCAGACAGTTGAGCGGGCCAGACTGATGGTCCCCCTGCCATAAACGCTGCTGTAAAACACGTCTGTGGCTGTCGTGAATGCGCCCGTGTCTCCTTCCGGCCTGTAGGTTGAGAACCCCTGTTTTACAGCAATAAATATTTGCACGTATGAGACAGAAAGTCAATTAGTCCATTCTGTTAATTACTCAGCACATTTCCATGAATGCTTAGTTGTCCAGCGTTAACAGGCAGCCTGATTTATGTATGCTCTCTTCTTCTGAGAATGCTTATCATTCCCTGTCATAGATTATGTAGTAGCAATAATCTGTTAGAAGGACTGCTAGTGTTGGAGTTTCTCTGTGCTTGCTGTTAACACTATAGAATAGAGGATATCTGCTTATTCAGATATTGTTGGACTGCATTTCTCACCCTTAGCTATGACAGGTAGGAATAATGTGATTTGAAGTCTGACTCTATTGGAGACCTACATCCCTGTGGTTTTGTAACAGTGGTTTTGTAACAGTTATATGAAGAAAGAAAAGAATTATAGTTGAGCAGACCAGGTCAGCCATCACATGAAGAGTGGTCTGGGTGCAAACTGTTTTTCTGGATACAGAAAATTATCTCAATTTCTTTCTGTTTTCCCCCCACCTAGGCCACAGTCCTCGGGTTCATAGCAGGCACCAGTGCCAGGTACTGTACCAATTAATAACTGGGAAGGTGATGTATCTCTATACAATGGGACATCCACATGACTGCCAAAGGGAAGGTCAAGGTATACATATTTAGATGTAGCTTAGCATTAGTAGCTTTTGGGCAGTACTATAAGAGTTCATTTTAGTGTCACTGCTATTGTCTGAGAAATATTTGCTGCTAATGTCACCTTCCACTGTTGCTGCATGTTTGTTTGCTTGCTTGCTTGCATGCTTGCTTCTGTCCTTCTGTCCATCCATCCATCCTTCCTGCCAGCCAGCTTGCCTGCCTTCCTTCCTTCCTTCCTTCACCATCTATCTAAGTGTTTTCCCACTCCAGGTGCTGTTAATATTAAAAAAAATTATACACACAATAACAGCAGGAATAAAAACAAATCTCAACTGGTGACATATGAGGTAAGCTATCAATTAAAATCCACCTAAACTCTTAAATGGCATTGGGGAGGATGTCGCTAAAAGCCTCTTTGAAAATAAAGGTATTTAGTTGTTGTTGCTTTTTTAATTGTGCCAAGGCAAGGGGTTTGGTGCAGCTCCATTGGAAGAGCATTCTACTGTGTGGGTGCCGTCATCGAGAATGCCCTCCTCCTTGTCACAATCTTCTTCACTCTTCTCAGTGTTGGGATCTAGAGCTGGAGTGTTTTGGAAGACTGAATGATGCAGGTTGCCGTTCTGTGTGAGAGACATTCTGACAGATAACAAGGTCCTAAACCATAAATGGGGTTGTGTGTTCATGCTAGAATCTTATACTGTACATGATGTGGAAAAGGATGGGAAGCCAGTTCAGGCTTGTCTAGGCTGGGGAAATATGCTCATACTGTATTTTGTTCCTGTTAATAGCCTGGCCACTAGATTCTGGACCCATTGTAGTTTCCATATTGGGGACAAAGGCAGTCCCATGCAGAGAGTACTGCAGTAATTAATATGTCAGACTACCAACAGACGGACAAAAGTTGTTAGAGAATGTTTGTCCAAGTAGGGACATAGCTACACAATTGGGTAAAATTGGGGGGGGGGGGGACAGCCTTACAGACTGCCACAATTTGTGCCTCGAAACTCAGGGCTGAAAATGTTTTGAAATATAAGAAAATAAATATTTACTTAAAGTTGCTTTTAGAAAAATTAGTGAACAGTTACTTTCCTTGATAAAATAGTTTGTTACATGAGGTTTTCATTTAACAAGCATACTTTGCTTTTAAGGCAAAATTGGAGAGAGAGAGCAGGAGGAGGAGGAAAAACAACTGAAACAACACACTGATAATGCGACTGAGTAAAACCCGAACAGATAAATATTGTCAAATTAATTACTGCATAATTTTTTGTATTGGGTATTGATTGTGTTGTGATTATATTGTTTATTGTCTATTCTGTACTGAGTATTGTTTATAGGTTGTATTCTGGTTATATTGTGTTTATATTTATTTTATTGTACAGTACAGTAATACCTCATATAACATTAGTATCGAATAACACTAAAATCGCATAACATTAAGGAATCTGGGGGGGAAGAATTGCATCGAATAACAGTAAGATCCTATGGGATGCTTCGGATAACAACCGCTAAAGCCTGTGTGGTTACAATGTATCTCTATGGATCCCATAGGATTTTAACATGCATCAGATAACACTAAAAATCATATAACACGAAGACTTGTGGAACCAGGTTTTAGTGTTATATGAGGTTTTACTGTACTGTATTTTATGATACTATGATATTGTATTATTGAACTGTTACATTGTATCCGATTGTATGTTTAGACCCGGCCTGAGTTGGCTTTCACCAAGTAGGGCGGCATATAAAACAAAACATGGAATGAAATAAAATGGAATTTAAATGACCCCCAGGCTGTGTAGCTGAGCTCTAGGAGTGAGGGGTGGGGGAGTAGAGACCAGGTCACCTAGTTGGACAGACAGACGTTTAAACAGCTAAGGAAGACTGAGCCTCTGAAAGATAGCTATGAAAGAACTATGGAACATCCATATGAGAAAGGATTTGACAATATACAGTCATGAAGATGGACAGTGAAAAAGTCTCACAAAACAAAACAAAAAAAAACTGATTAATTTGAAATATGGTATTGGAGGAGAGCATTATGGATACTGTGGACTGCCATAATAGTAAAAGAGTATACTCATAGTGTAGGAGGAAAGAATAAAGGAGAACCTGCTATGACATGGATGACTCACTATAGATTTACTTTATAAGACATCAGCAGGGCTGTTAATGAAATCATTAATTCATAGGTTCACCATTAATTGTAAAGGATCTGACAGCTCACACAAAGCATCTGTTTCTGAGCTGCATTGAGTAATCTCCAAATACACAGTAGTGTGGCAGGATTTAAAATCATAAATATTATGTGTATGGAGGTGATTAATGGCAGTTGACCCAGACTTGGAAAATTTGATAGCAATATAAATACTGTATTAAGCTTTTGTCCATTGATGCATCATTATCAGCCATTGAATATTATTATTTTGTTGTTTTACTTTTGATTGCCCGACGTCTTTGTCACAGTTGTGTGGTACACTGAAGTCAATTCTTTTCAACAAAAGCAATGTTCATTCATTATTTGGGGATGGAACTGTGGGGATGTAATAGATATATAGAAAAATTTAATATATTAATAATATATTAATAAATATATTTAAAAAGATAACCCTAAACAGGTCTTGCACTTTTTTTTACAGCATGGAAACCAGTCTATCAACTTTGCCATATTTATTACAGCAATTATATCCATTGCTGTCAGTGATTTATCCTTCCAGAAGAAGGTGAGGCAGCCCAACTTTTTAGTTACAGATATAAGGATTTCAGGGCTTCTTATGTCTCACAAGCTTTCTAAAAACCACCACTGATTCCTTAATCCAATATACTTTTTATTCACGTGTCTTCCCAATCCGTCTATACAAGAGATGGGTAACATGCAGCATCATAAAACTCATGAAGTCTGTGGCACACCGAGCAAATTTTTAGAATTATTATTGAATTGTTTTGAAAAGAGATTGGTGTAAACATTTCCTTATTCCTACCAAGTGGCATGGACACAATTTTGCCATGTTTTGAAGGCCTCTTAGCCTTCCTTACCCATCATGTTTTTATTTTTAGAAAGATTTATTTATTTATTTATTTATTTATTTATTTATTTATTTATTTATTTATTATTGTTTGTTTGTTTGTTCAGCTTTATATTGCCACCCACTCTGGCCATTGCTGGGGGGCTGGAGGTGGGGGTGAGGTTCTCAGCCGCCTAACAGGCAATGGCGTCTTTTCCCTCAGGCTGTTGGTGTGGGGCCAGAGGAGAGGGCAGTGTTCTCAGCTGCCTGCCAGGCCATGGCATCTTCTCCCTCAGGCTGTTGGTGTGGGCTCAGAGGATGGGGGGACGATTTTTCATTCCCACCTCCCTTTTCTGATGGTTTTGAAGCAGATGCAGCCCATTAAAATGGGCACAGATAGTCCCCAGACCTCCTGACTTTGCCCATCACTTTGATACTCATGATCAAGTTACTATGTAGAAGTAATGTTTAGATTAATGGAACTTCAGATACTCAGTAGTGTGGCAGAATTGTACCACACTTGCAATCTACGAGGAGTATGCTGGCAATCTGCACAGTCCCAGAACAAGGGAATGGGCAAATATTTCAGAGTGCTTCAGAGAGGGAGAAACCTGGAAAGGGTCACCATAAACTGGAATTGACTTAATAGCACATAATTAATTATGCTGTTGTCCCAATCCCCACCCAAAATGCTCCTGGGTTTTCCTACAGCCTATAAAAGAAAGTAGCCTATAAAAGAAAGGGGTGATCTTCAGCTTGTGCAATAGCAAACTGGAAATTGCAGGAACTTTTGCAAACAGGTGGCTTTCCACCTATGGGAGACAGGACACTGGCCATTGTGATTTAGGTTTATAGCAGACTTGAGAAAGCATTGAATCTGCAAATGTTTTAGACTTAATTCTCGAGAACTTCAGCTTTCTTCCATTACATCCAGAAAGGCAAAGATTCTCCACCTTGATTTGTATGGCTTTTCCTACATGCTGGAGGGCTATTTTATCTCCCAGGATTCTCTGAAGGATGTATCACTCTCCCAAGCTACTTTGGAAGGGAAAACAAGATTGGAGAGGTGGGCAAGGGCTGCACTTTGTTTGAAGGCAAATTTGCCAGTCCCAGAATCTTCTAAGATAAAAAATTAGCCATTTGTTACTCCCATATCTATTTTTGTACAAATATAATGTATTTCTCTCAATGCCACACATGGCTTATATGTCACAGATTTTCCACCCATGCTCTCTAATATGATCCCCAAAAGAATAGCCTCTTAGTCCTAATGACAGGATGAGCCCTTATACCTCAGCAAAAGAGTGTTCTGCTCTGACAACATTGATGAGGGAGTGGTGCAGACTTGTTAATGTGATATAACTATCCTGCTAGGAATTCTATTTGGAATATTATTTTGTTTTCTTATTTAAGGGCATGTGGTTCTTCCACACTGGATTAAAGTATTTCACCATCTTGATTTAGAAGAGCTCCATACTAGATGTTGTATATGCAAAGCTTTTTATCCACTGGTATTTGAGCAATAAAATATAATTAACATTAGGCTACTGTCACTAACTCCATGATGTGTTGTTCTCATTGGCAGGTGGATTTCTTGAACTGTCCTGTTTCTTTCAGTATCCTGGCCATTGTTACCATTATGATTAGTATTCTCACTGCTGTTATCTTTTATTTCAAAAATGTAAGTGACTGGGACAAAAGGTGGAAGAGGTAGGCAATATAGCCAACATTGGCCACAAATGTTTCACTGGAAACTTCCAGTGGTTCAAATGTGATTTCTCATGGACATGTGTATATGTTACCTGGAGATATGTGTTGAATGCCTGTACCCAACCTCTCTTTATTATACAATTTAATCCCTTTCATTTGACTGATAGCTTTTCTGAAGTCTTATATTGGAGTGCCCAAACTACAGCCCACAGGCTGTATCAGGCCCCCATGCCAATTCATCTCCCCCCCCCCATGGCCTTGTTGCTCCTGGAAGTTAATGGAGGACACCCCCACCAATCCACATGTGCATCCTGAACTATTTCTGGGAGTGGCAAAACCATTTCCTGGAGTGGTGGGAACGCATTTGCACATATACAGAGAAATCTAGAACCATTTCCAGAAGTGGTTTCTCACACACATGTGTGAACATGCCCACTTGTGGGGGCATGATCTGGCCCGCTCAGCTGTTCTGGGGATGTGGCCAGGCCCAAGGCACAAAAAGTTTGGGCACCTTGTCTTAGATCATCTTGTAGTTTCTGCTTTAAAGAGTCTTTATTTTATTATATGTTCTTTACATATGACCCCTCTTCATCTGTCTCTTGAAAGAGACATGTAACTAACTGACTTTCTTCTTTTCCAGAAACCCTGGCTGGCCAAGCTTTATTTTTTCATAGTTGCCATTGTCTTCATACTGGTTAGTAAAGATAATTTCTCTTGTTGCTTTGATTCTCATGCCTACTTCTGAAACAAAATATGTGCTAGCTACTGATCACCAAGTAAGATTATGCAGTATTATGGACAGGTGACCACATGAGCACAATGTTCTTTTGATGGAGGGAAACAACAACATTCTACAAAACAGCACTGAAAACAGGGGCAGCACAAACAAACAAGAAAACTTGGTGTTAGATGACCAAATTTGGCATAATAAGAGAAAACAGTTATATCTTATAACAGAATTATTTGTCTTCTTGGATCCGTAAACTGCAATTAACAATACAGTACTGTTTAACTGTTAGTTCACCCATATTTTTATTTTAAATGTGAAGTGACCCTACAGTTATTTTGATTTTGGAATATAGAGTGTTTGGAGACATTCTGAGGAGGTTCAGAAATAGAATTTCAGGGATATTGTAAAGAACTTAAAGGAAACTTGCTGAGGTACTGTATTTTTTGGAGCATAAGACGCACCCTCATCCCCCCCCCCCTTTTGGGGAGTAAAAAGTGCATCTTATGGTAAAAAAATATGGTAAATTCCGAAAGTAAAGCTGAGGAAAACTTTCTGAGGTAAATCTAAAGTGATTCTGTGGTAAATCTAAAGGGACTGAGAAGAGAATCAGAATAATAAAGGAAGGAAAAACTGCTCTCTCAGAAGATTTAGAACAAGTTAGAGAGTGAGATTCTTTTACGTTGTGGGGATAACCTAAGTATTGAATTTTCCTGAATCTTTTTGAGTAGTGATTTATATAGTATTTAGTTACCTATTTTGTGAACAATGTTTCTTTAATATCCTTTATGAGAAATAAACCTCAATTATTTTAATAAATTGTTGTTTATTTAAGGGAGGGGAACAGAGTAAAGCCAGTTTAAGCCAGGAGTCGCCACATTGCTACCATTCTCTCCTTTTAAATATTTTCTGGGGATCACTTTTAGAGTGGATCTTCCAGGTTGCAGCAAAAGGTAATATTTTGCTGGAGCTGCACTCCATGGTGGTGTACAACATATTAAAAAAGGCCAGGGGAGGGATCTTTGCAATAAAGAATTTAAACAAATTGAATACATTATAAATATCAACAAAAATTAAAAATAATATACTACATCAAAAAAGGCCAGCAATGAAACACCTGTTGGTTATAGAAAAGTTAATCACAATCTGTGATTGTTGTCACTCTCTATGCAGGATATTACTCTTATGTAAGGGTAGTGTATTGGCACATCAGTTGTATTGTGTTTTGGATTTTTTTTAAAAAAAATCACTTAAAATGGTTGAAAAATGCCTAACATTCATCAGCCACAAGCATTCTACATGTTGTCTTAATAAACTCAGAGGGAGGATATGACATTTCAACTGGGATTTGTATATTTTGAACTAGGATTACCAGATTTTTCCAATGCCAATTTGTATAGTCATTAATATTGTTAAATTAAAAGACTGAAGTCAAATAGCTGCATTTGGAATAAGGTAAAGCTGATCAAAATTGAAAATTACAAAAAAAATGCTTGGTTGAATCCAGAGTCCTAGAACAGTTTCATGTGTACACTAAGCATGGAATGTTTTAAAGGTAGATCACTTCTTGAATCATGTAACTAAGTGCTTCTTTTGTGATTTCTCCACAGTGTTTTGCCCATGAAATGCAGCGGTTCCTGACAAACAAGAACTCTGACGCCGATCTTATGGACTACGTTTCTCCATCCATCTTTATCTACATAGATGTAGTTGTCATCTTTGGCTGCATTTTACAGCTTCAGAGCAGGAATTAGGGATTGGGCCCTCTAACTAGGGTCAAAGCTGTTCCATGGCAGATTGGGGAAGACAGGCCGAAGATTCCCCCAACTGAAGATTCTGGTCCCTGTCTCACTTTGCCAGTATGTGAATCTGTTGTTGGCCAGAACCGTATAATGGATACAGATAATATACAAGACTTCTATATAGCATTAAACATTCTCACATTGATGTCATACACATATGAAAATAAAATAATAAGTTAATGGTAATAAGTTAATTGTGTTACCCAAATCTTATTGAAACAACAAATTTAAGGCCCATTGGGTTCACCAGTAGCAGCATGACTAGATTTTTCTGGATTAGGGTGCATGTTTTAACATTTTTTCCCTTCAATTTGTATAATTTTTTAAAAAAGAAATCTATCTTGCCATTAATGCCGAAACAGTTATCTCAAATTGCAAATTACTCTGTTCTAAATTAATGTAAAAGTAACACAGCTCTGCAATAATAATAATAATAATAATAATAATAATAATAATAATAATAATAATAATAATAATAATAATAATAATAATAATAATAATAATAATAATAATAATAATAATAATAATAATAATAATAATATTATGCATTCATGTTGCCGTTCATGGTTCTAACATGTTGAAAGAAGGCAACAGAAAATGTTTCTGAAAGTACCCCGCTTGATGTCCCCATAAGGTATTTCTGTACAGTCTCCAATATTCTATTCTTGGGCAAGACACTGGAGCAGGGATTCTCAACCTGCAGTCCATGGTGCACTTTCATGTGCCTCCCTTCCTCCACACCAGGAAGTGCCATGAGGTGGAGGAAGGGCAAAATTGCCGTCCAGCCCCCAATGCTGTTTGAGGGACCATGACACCCCCCCCCAGTTTTAAAAGGTTGAGAACACCTGCATTAGAGCATGAGGTGATTTCTCAGTTCTTGGGATGCCTCATTGAGATGGATCTTCTAGACGGCTTTCATTTTGGCTTCAGGCTTGGTTATGGGAGAATTATGACATTTGGTTGCTTTGAGGGATGAACTGTATTAGGAACTAGAAAGGGGGCACCAGCCTCCCAGGAGAAACAGGGGTCAGCTGTGGAGCCCAGTGGCCTCAAAAGACCAGCGTTCCGCTGCCACCGGGAGTCCCCAGAAGATGGCATACCGACCCGCTGTTTGGCCGAGGACACCTGCCATCTCTCCCCCGGGCCCCACCCATGGCTCGGGGATAAAAAGCCGAGCTGGCTCCTCGCGGAAGAAGACAGCCCTCTGACTGGCTATTTGGCCGAGGACACCTACTGCCTTTTCCCTGGAGCCCACCCATGGCTGAGGGATGAAAAGTTGCGACTTGGCTGGTTGAACTCAAAATGCTGCTTCCGTCACCGCAGTCATCATTCCCACCCAAGATGTGATCCTGGGATCTGTCACAGACGTTGAGCCCGGGCTCTGTCATGGACATTGAGCCCGGGCTTTGTCACGGATGTTGTACCTCGGGCTTCGTTGGGGACACTGTGGGTTTGTCTGTTTTGGGTTTAATGTGTATTGATAGTTATGAGGTGTTTGATCTATTGTGTATTGACTTATTGTGTTTTGATTTATTGTGTGTATTGATCTATTACATGGTAACTATTGTACTTATTGCTCTGTTATATTGTATCATAATGTATTTTTGTTGTATTGTAACTTTGATATTGGTGGATTCTGTAAGCTGCCCTGAGTTAGTTTTCACCAAGAAGAGTGGCATAGAAGTCTAATAATAATAATGATGTGTTTTTTGGTTCAGTGATGGCCAGCACCCAGATCGCACCGGTTCATGCTGGGGGGGGGGGGGAGGCAGAGAAATTCCCCATGGCCATGCCTATTTCCCTCCCTGCACCCTGTTGGCAGTGCTCATCTCCATTTACAGCCAAAGAGCCAGTGCTGTCTGTACTGGCAGACATTTTCATGGCCATATGGCAGGCATGATTAGATTGCCCACCCAGTCACATAACCATGTCCACAAAGTAGGCTACGCCTACACTGTGGTAGTAAAAAAAAAATTAGAGACCATCACTGGTTCTGTTAGACCTCTCCTTTTGGGAAGGGTCGTCTTCCACCCTTTTCAGCACCATGTGTGGTCGTATCCTGGAGTTATATTACATGCCCTGCTAACATTTTAATCTTTTTATCTCTTTTCTAGCAGTCTGTAGATTTGCTATCCTCAGAGCTGCTGCACGTTAGTAGCCACGGTTTCACTGAGCTATCTAGAAAGCTACCTTTCTGGCCAATGACTGCCAACCAACTCAGAACTTTCTGTCCCAAAGTGCAATGCTTTGCACTTAAACCAAATTTGAGATTTTGGTACCCATTCTGAGAGATATATGGGAGAACCTCATAATCCATTTTTATCATCCAGAATAATTTGGGAGTCATAAGCAACATTCATTCACCTTACCGGTGACCTCAGACTTGAGATCTGATCTACTTCCTCCTTTTTTAAGAACAAAATTAAAAATGGGCAAAGCCCTCGATATATTGCCTTCTACATGGAAAAGCAGCCTACAAATTCCAGCACTAACAACAATGCAGGGGTACACAGAAAGAGCATCCTCAAAGATTATGAATACAATTGGGCATACCCTGGTCGGCAACCTTGCCGGCTAATCTTTCTAACACCAGAATAAAACAAAGGAACTGAAGAATTAATCCACCAGAAAAGTCTTTGTCAAGACCAATGATAACAATGATCTCAATAAATATTGAGGGACTTTCAAGTAATAAAAGTGTCCTCATAGCGGATATCTGCAGGAAATACAAATGTGACATACTGCTCCAGTCAACACAGGGGGACAGCAAGGTGCAGACCCAGCATGTCTGGAATGGAACTAGTGACTGAGAGACCACATGACCAGTATGGGAGTGCTATTGTTGTTAGACTTGGACTCAGCATATCAGTTGTGATACCTAAAATTTTGAATAAAGCATCATAATTAATCACAGCGTTTATTAAATCACCACATGTCACAGCATACACACACACAGACTCCATAAGGTAGGGTGAAGAAGGAGAGAAATCAACAGAAACAGTGTTTTGTGCAGAATACAGGGGCCATGGAAATCATTATTGGAAAGGAAGAGAGGACGTGACAAGCTACACACACACCTGGCAAATTACAAAAGGTTAATTAAAGTCCACCCTGAGGGCTTCTGAGTCAATTGTTTAAACTAACTTCTTTCTCTACCTTGTGCTTAAAGAAACAGGTATTTGCTTAATCTGTTCCTGTCCATTAAAGCATGCTTAAGGCCACATTAAGCTGACAGTCTCCTGATGCAAACGCCAGTGGCTGACAATCCTACTAGCCTGCCTTTCATGGAGAAGATGCACTGGCCGGTCCCGCCTTCCAGCAGTCTCTGTTTCATTCACAAAAGGACAAAAGATCTTGTAATTGCCTGCCTGTGCCTACTCAATGTAACCCTGGAAAAACTGGTTTCTCCACTATTGCTGTAATCTGCCATTCCTTTACATTCAAGTCCCTGCCTCATATCTGCTTTGTATTTTGTGTCTACATGTAATTAAAATATGTTAATTGCCCTTCCTCCTCCCAAGTCTCAGTCCCCTCCCCCTTGCATGTAGAGTTAGTTTAGAAAAATAGATATAAGGCCTTAAAGGTGGGTGGGGGTCATCTTTGGTTCACTCAATTTTGTGGGCTGAGATCACGAGAGGGTTTTTCTTTAAAACGATTGAGGGGATGTAGCTATTTAGATTCTAGGCCTGGCCAGACTATAACCTTGAATAGCTTTCCTTTGCTTTTGCTCCCAATAAATCACCTTTGTTTTGATCGAATTACCTGTCTCGTTGTAAGTTCTTGGGATTTTCTATACCTCAGCCAGAGGACGTGCCTGGGCCCCAAAATTTTGGGTACCCTCTGGTTCCTGCAGCCATTTTAAAGAGGTGCAGGACACAAAGTGAGGAAGAGAAGATCCGGAACGAACCTCCAACCCGAAATCTACAATCAGATCTTTGAGAGACACATCAGGCGTTCCGTCTCTCCAACTGAAAACTTCAGGATTGGTAAAGTATAATTTTGATTTTTGGGGTCCCTTTGAAATTCTTGCCAAGTTAGCTTAAACGTTTGTTTTGTTGAACAGCCAACTGAACTGAACTTCCTCCCGGGTGGCAGCTCGGGTATTGAAAGCGTGGGTTCGAGTCCCACCGAAGGTGCAGTAGAAACGGTTTGACGAACCTGAGCTGCACAACAGATTGGGCACTAGTGAGGTTCGCCACCACTAGAAAAGCAAAAGCAGGACTTGACCCCCTGTGAGCACCTTAGTTTTAAAATTGGGGCCAGTGGGTAGGCTCATCACCTAACACTGAAGCCTTTGTGAAGTGGCAGGGTCCAACAGCCGGGTGGCACCCGTTGAGGACTCGGAAAAGCACCCTGTACCAGAGTAATTAACTGAGTACAGATGCCCAAGTGGCTGACTTGGTCAAGACCGGGGTTCGTCGTCCGTGAGACCAGGGGTAAATTCATCTCAACAGCCGGGTGATACCCGTTGAGAGACAATCAAAGGAAAAACTAGTGTGGTCCGCACCTGACAGTTCGCTGTGCAGGGTAACTCGGTAAGCACCAAGACTTAGGCCTAAGCAAGCTATGGGAGGAGCTTTTGAGAGTTCAGGCTGGGCTGGACGAAAAAGGCTGGTGGGACGCCACTCAGCAATGTCCTTAGGAATTGGAAGAATTTGGTGGGACCCAAGTCTAAAATTGAGCAAATGGAGGTTAGAACTTTTACGCACCCAAGACCGGCCCTTTTCAAAAGGACCAGAGGCCCGCCTGGCCTAAAGAAGGCAAGTTAAAATCACGGCACCCAAAAGCATTAATTAGAAGGCTAGAAGCGAGTCTGGGGAGATCTGGGGACTCGGAGCACGCAGCGCTCTCCATGAGGCTGCACACACAAACCTTGAACGATACCCTTGCGAGGGCAATCTTTATATTGTAAGGGAGAAGGCTAATCCTCTCCCGAATTTGGGGATCCCCCAAAGTATAGAGAGGTAATTGAGGAGGCTTGAAGAGGACCATTTGGGTCCATTGCACCTTCTGGCCCCTCCAATTTCTCAACCCGCTGCTCATGGTATCCTTGGAAATCCTGGGGTGCTTCCTCAGCCCTTGATGCCCACCGCCCCTGCCAGCGAAAGGAACAAATCCAGTCGGGAGAGTCTGGGGTCCGTAACTTTGCAGCCCCCCAGGGTTACAGTAGGTTAAACTGCAGAGGTAAACCTACTGGACCTCTCAGACATGTCCCAGTGGGGCATGTTGGGAAGGGGAGTTGTAGAAGCAGCTATCGGACCTTGAGAACAGATGGAAGTTCCTGGAGCTGCGGGGGTGAGCGGGCTGAAAGGAATGATGGAAGGTGCCCTTAGTGAAATGAGGAAATCATGAGGAAAGAATTGGGCACTGTAAAATTAAAGAAATTTGAAAAATTAAAGGCTCGAATTGAAAAAGACTGAGCCAGTCTCAACGGACTCGCTAGAAGAGAGAGAAGAATCAGGACCACTCAGTCACAAGAGAAAAGGGAAGGAGACATAGTTTATTGCCATCCATCCCTGCTGTCAGAGTGAGGGGGTGCTAAATAGAGCAGAATGAAAAAGAGTAAACCAGAATAGAAAAGCATTTAAAATTTGAGCGCGCTGCAACCCACTCAGGCTGGAAGGCTTGAAGGGGACAGCAGGCATAGATTAAACAAAGGGTTAAGGTAGCCCAGCACCCACATAAATTGTAACTTGTCCATTGTTTCAAAAAGGAAAGCCCCAATTAAGTCAAAGCAATCTGTTAAATTGTATCTGAATTCGAACACAGGGCAGCCCAAATTGGAAAAATCCCAGGCTATTGCCATAAAAGACAGCCTGGGAATGGCTTATAATAATAACTAGCAATAAGATTAAAAACTTTGTGCCCAGGTGGCAGTTAATTCCAGCCCCCTGAGAACCCACTATAAACTTGACCCTTAAGGTCTGAAGAAAGTATGGCATTTTCCCTTGCTTTCCTAGCAAACTGCGTGGAGCATTGCAGGAAAAGAAGGAGAACTAATGCACAGTTTAAAACGGAATGAATGTGTAATATATGTAAATATGCATGTATGTTGAATGAATGAAGTGAATGAGGGCCCTGGGTGTGTGTGTAAATGAAAGAAATGTGTGCCTGCATTTTGTGATGTGTAAATAATGAGGACTAGGAACTTAGAAAGTTTAAAACTGCCATTGCATTAACATACTCTGCAGAAGGCTTTAAAGGGGAAGGAAACATCTCCTTAAGAAGTTATGCTTCCAAAAATACCCAGTCCTAATGCAAGCATGTGGCAGATCTGTAAATATAATGTAAAAAGTATATAAAAGATATGGTTAACAAAAAGATAATATCCCTTTCTCTGTCTGGTTTAAACTTTAAGACAGAGATTGGATAATGTATAAATTGGGATTATTATTGTCCTTTAGATTAGGACCTGGCAAAGGTATTATAAGGTTAGTGAAATAGCAATGCCCAAGTGCATTGCTGCTTTTAAATAAGGCCTGAAATTGAACTAATCAAGCAATAAAGGCTTTGAAAATTAAAGAATTGGAACTTGGAAATAATAGAAAATTGCAGCATATAAATAGAATTGACTGAGAAACAGAACGAATATATTGGCTTAATGATTGGCACATCTAAAATTAAGATTGGCAAGGGCTGGAAATTGGGACAGATTAACTAGAAAGGTCCCTCTTTCCCATACAAAGCCAACTGCAACCAATAAGTATTTGAAAATGCATTTGTTTTCAAGGAAATGGCTTCCAAAGTAAAAATTCGGACTTTCCATAGAACATGTGCAGAGTGCAAACATTGTAGCACTGCAGAGATGTTAAGAAGTTGCCTCCTGCTGAGAAGAAACATTCCATTCACAATAGCCTGAAGGGGGAAAGCAGCCCCTCCTTCCTCTTTCACTAAGCCTGGGCCTTCAGTGAATTTCCTGTGTGGCCACAAAAGAATAGTCGCATACTGTCCAAGATTACAGGCATATGCACTGCCCCACCCAAATTCAGATTCTACTGCCCTAGTTGGCAAAGAAATGGGGATTTATTCTTCCTTTTTCCTTGTGCCTCAAATCAATCTGTGTCACCCTGCTGTCCCAGCAAGGTTGTCAACACAAATATGAAATAAATGAGCCTTACCTGATAAAAGGCTAATTTTAAATTGTAAGCTTGCTACATGGCCATACCCCAAATATGGATGAAATTTAGGGTACTTCCCGCAGGCAGAATTAGCCTGCACAAAACACTAGTGAATTTAGGCAAATCACCTCAATACCATTTAAAAATCCAGCTTCATTTGAAGTACTCAGCTCAACCTGGCAATATTGTAATTGAATTGGAAACATTTGCAGACAGGCAAAGGACCCCACTTCGGAGCAAATCCTGGAGTTCTGGGTAGCCCAATGTCTGTCCCAAGATAGGGCATGAAGATAGCAGAAATGGAGGTTTTGGCTGATCTTTTTCCCTGGGAAGAGGGCAATTGGAGTCTCACTTGGGAACCCAGTTTTGTGGGAAGGGGGGGCCAAGAAGCATCTGCCTAAAGTGTAAAACTGTATTTTGAAAATCAGGCCCACCTCTTGAAAGGGCCATGCAAACTCAGAACTTGGACTATCTGGTGGATGCCTTGAAACTCAATATGGCGCTTGAAGGCCCATTTTCAGAAATAAAAGGAGATATGGCCTAGTAGGAAAATAATGGATGGGTATTAAATAAAGGGGAACTTGCTAATTTGTGGCACAGGGGAAATGGAACATTGTCCTGTACAATCTGATACTTGCTTGAACTAAGTGGCTATGCATGTGTTGTAATGTGGATGGGTCTAAGCTGGAATCATGTTTGTACAAGGCTCTGCTCATCTGTACATAGTACTGACTGCCTGAGAAAATGATTGTTTAAAGGAGGAACTACTGATCTATAGCAAAAAGCTAATTTGAACATAAACCTACTAAAACCTTTGAAAACATATGCATTTCTAAAATGGTTGCTGCAAATTCAATGTTGTACAATATGGCCTAAAGCATATATATATATATATATATAAATGCTTTAGGCCATATTGCTTTAGGCCATATATATGTGTGTGTGTGTGTACTGGGGTTGAATTAACTGAAACGCAAAGGGCCCCAGGAAGCACACTTGATTATTTGATAGAAAAATGTAAATTTCTTTCTCAAAAGTCGTGATTCGAACCCAGAGCCTTGCAACAGGAGTTCCGGAAAGGGGTGGAGGAAGTTTGGCATAGTGAGTAAATAGGCACATGGTGGCTTGCTCCTTAAGAGCAGCTTTGGGCCTTTAACGTCACAAAGAATGTCTGCACAGTCAAAAGTAGTGGAGCTAGATGTTTGTATTTCTGGGCAACCCCCTTGCCAAATTCCCTTAAGGAGGGCAGGAGAGGTGCCCTGTATGGTCTGTTCTGTCACTGCATCTAATGGGAGCTGTGTTTTGTCTTGTCTGTATGTATGTATGTTGTGTGAGTGGCTTCTGAGGATTGTTGGTACATCGCACATGGGAATTTCCTCTCATCCTACTAAGTGCACAATTTTAAGGAAAATTCAGTGTCTCTGTGCCCTGTCCCCTATTAGAGTCCTAGTTAAAGAAACTGAACCATAAACATTGCTTTGCAACTCGAACAATAAAGTTATTTCAAAACATCTGGAGTGTGTTTGCCAACCCCCCATTCCTACTATACAGGATGCCAGGGGAAAAAAAACAGGTAAAAGGTAAATAAATGGATTTCACAATGAGGCCAGCTTGGAAATTAGTTAGATGACTCCCTGATCCACAAAAGGGAGGGAGAGGCTGAATTTGATAGGGAAAAGCACCCTCCTCAGATGGGAGTGAAACAATTGGTTGCTTAAAGTATTTAATTTGGTTTACATTGGTTCGGGCAAGGAAGGTAAATTCCTGCCTTAAAAAGCACTCACAGTTGCAATTGGATCATGCATTAGTGGCTTCTGGAGTAAGTATGGAGTTTGCACAATGAAAGTCCTCTTCTACTGAAACTGGAATCCACAGGGAACAGTGAATGCAATGGGAGTATAGTAAAACATGAGTGGTTGTCGTTTATTGTTACTAGGGGAAAGGAATAAAGTTTAAATTAAACGTGGGAGGGTTTTTGGGGAGATGTGTTGTGTTTTCTCTCCCTCACTACAGGAAAACCTAAAGATGTGGAAGCCTTGTGATGGATCCCAAAAGTGAACGGATAGCAGTGCTCCAGAGCATGTCTAAAATTCAATGGAGGAGTATCATGTCTCTTATTATTAGTATTCCTATCACCTCATTTCTTTTCAACTCTCTCTCTCTCTCTCTCTCTCTCTCTCTCTCTCTGCCTCTCTCAAGTATTGCTAGCATACTGTGTATTTGTAGTTTTGGTAGTTTGCAGAACCCCCTCAGTTGGCTCAGACCAATTCTCCCCAATCCGGCAGACTAGTCCACACGAGAACACTTGGGAAAACATGTGGCTAATGTCTCAAACATCTGTTTAAAGCCTGGTAACTCTGTGGGCCAGATGGCAGCAACCTGCTTGGTGCAGGTCACCACTGACATTTTGCCTCTGCAGGTGACCTTCCCAGGTTGGGAAGGAAGCCCACTTACTTACAAAAATGCTTCAGCCCTGGGACACCTGGTCTCAGGTGCAGACCCATCGCTCATTAAATTTAGAGTGGGGACAGTAACTAAGTCTCCCTTGTGCGTGCACTGGGAAGGGTGCAGGGCTAGATGTTTCAATGTCACCCCTGACTCCCAGGCATTGCAATGCAACCACACAGAGCATGCACCATATGTGCACAATTACATTAGACTCCCTGAAGGATGGTTCATGGTGTGCGGGACCCTGGTATATTCATACATCCCAGCCCTGGCAACAGGGGGCCCTTGTTCCTTAGCAAGACTCAGTATCATCCTCCCTTCAAGGGAAATGCTCTCGGGGGGAGAGAGGACAAAACGGAGCATAGAAACCCATGGGCTTACCCCAGACTGTGACTCTTCAGTCCATCTCTTCTCCCCTGCCGAATACATAGCCCTAGCCACATCTCTAGTGGGACTCCCAGGACTTTCAGTCCACGCTGGGAAGCAGATCAATCAAGAAATGGCTGAGGTCCGGGATGCAACTTTACAAAACAGAACATTTACTGCTGGTTCATAACAGGAAATGTGAGGATTTTAAAGGGATGTGCTGCCTAAATTTAATAGATAACAGCAAGCAGGCAGAGGAAGCCATCCACGGACTTCACAATCTCACCACTGAAATTAAACAAGACACTGGGTTTTCATTGTGGGGGAGGTTAACTAGCTGGCTCCCAGATTTTGGGTACCTCAAACACATCTTCATAGCGGGACTTGGGATTGCTATAGTTATAATTCTGATTTGTGTGTGTGTGCCCCTCTTGCAATCCCTCAGAACGCTGTGCCAGGTCCCACTTAATCAGGGCCCCCCCAGTGGGTACATCATCACAACAGGACCCACTCAGTCTAGACGAGACTGCCCACAGGTCAGTCTCATCTGAGAGAAAAAGGGAAGGAGTTGATACCTAAAATTTTGAATAAAGCATCATAATTAATCACAGCGTTTATTAAATCACCACATGTCACAGCATACACACACACAGACTCCATAAGGTAGGGTGAAGAAGGAGAGAAATCAACAGAAACAGTGTTTTGTGCAGAATACAGGGGCCATGGAAATCATTATTGGAAAGGAAGAGAGGACGTGACAAGCTACACACACACCTGAAAAATTACAAAAGGTTAATTAAAGTCCACCCTGAGGGCTTCTGAGTCAATTGTTTAAACTAACTTCTTTCTCTACCTTGTGCTTAAAGAAACAGGTATTTGCTTAATCTGTTCCTGTCCATTAAAGCATGCTTAAGGCCACATTAAGCTGACAGTCTCCTGATGCAAACGCCATTGGCTGACGATCCTACTAGCCTGCCTTTCATTGGAGAAGATGCACTGGCCGGTCCCGCCTTCCAGCAGTCTCTGTTTCATTCACAAAAGGACAAAAGATCTTGTAATTGCCTGCCTGTGCCTACTCAATGTAACCCTGGAAAAACTGGTTTCTCCACTATTGCTGTAATCTGCCATTCCTTTACATTCAAGTCCCTGCCTCATATCTGCTTTGTATTTTGTGTCTACATGTAATTAAAATATGTTAATTGCCCTTCCTCCTCCCAAGTCTCAGTCCCCTCCCCCTTGCATGTGGAGTTAGTTTAGAAAAATAGATATAAGGCCTTAAAGGTGGGTGGGGGTCATCTTTGGTTCACTCAATTTTGTGGGCTGAGATCACGAGAGGGTTTTTCTTTAAAACGATTGAGGGGATGTAGCTATTTAGATTCTAGGCCTGGCCAGACTATAACCTTGAATAGCTTTCCTTTGCTTTTGCTCCCAATAAATCACCTTTGTTTTGATCGAATTACCTGTCTCGTTGTAAATTCTTGGGATTTTCTATACCTCAGCCAGAGGACGTGCCTGGGCCCCAAAATTTTGGGTAACAGTTGCATTGACAGAAACAAACAACACTGAAATTCTCCCCATCCAAACACTGTTAACTCTGTCTACAAATTGCCAGAAGTATATGTTAGTTTGAATGAACCAGACAATTTTACTTATGACCTAATAAAATATGTTATTGGTGATTTTAATTGTCGCAGTGAGGTTTGGTGATATAACCAGACCAATGAGGATGGCACACAACTTGTATCTTGGGCAGACAACAATGACGATCTTGACCATGAACCAAAACTGCCCACATCTTTTAACAGAGGTAGATGAAGGAGGGGGTATAATCTGGACAACATCTTTTTTGGCAAGAAGACAGCAGCACAGTGTATGAAAGTTGTTGATGATCCGCCCCTATGTATTCAGCACAGAAGCGTAGTGTGCCTTGGCGGGGCCCCGTATAAAAATTTGTTTGGGGGCCCTTAGGAAGGGTAAAGATTTGTTTTGCTTACGCACGTTGGGGGCCCCCGTGGCCTGGGCCCCCCGTATAATTGATATGGCAGATACGGCGGTAGCTACGCCCCTGATTCAGCACAAGTCCATTGTGGGCACAGTAAATGCTGCAGTGAAACCTCAGGAGGTACCTGTTTGCAGACAGTTTAACTTTAAGAAGGCTAAAAGGGTGAATTTTTAAGAATGGCTGGATGAAAATGTGGAAAAGATCCCACCCACCCGCATCCACCTAAATACAGTGTACAGTAATACCTCGTATAGCTATCATCTCGCTTAGCAAGTAACTCGCTTATCGAGCAGACCTTTCCCCAGCTAACAAGATGAGCTTCTTAACCACTGAGACACTGCAGTCCCCACTAAATCTTATTAAAGTACCTTCAAATATTCTTGGTGTCTTTATGACAGCAACCCAGCAAAAAAAATATTTTAAGCAAACTGGGGGTGGTGGTATCCTGGCCTGGATTGATCTCCATTATACTAAACAGGCTTCCTTTTAGGTGCACTGTGTTATTTGGGGTGATCTTAGCATCGATATGCAAAGATCAACCACACTCTATCTCAACTGCTGGGGAAGAAGAAGCCAGGGCAGGATGAGGACCTTGCCGCCCCTCCCCCTGTGCCAACACCACCTGCCAGAGGAAGAAGCCAGGGCAGGAGGAGGACCTTGCCGCCCCTCCCCCTGTGACTACACCAACTGCCAGGGGAAGAAGCTAGGGCAGGATGAGGACCTTGCCGCCCCTCCCCCTTTGACTACACCAACTGCCAGGGGAAGAAGAAGCCAGGGCAGGATGGGGACCTTGCCGTCCCTCCCCCTGTGCCTACACCTACTGCCAGGGGAAGAAGAAGCCAGGGCAGGTTGAGGACCTTGCTGCTCCTCCTCCCGTGCCCACTCCAACATATTGTAATGTAATGTAATGTAATGTAATGTAATGTAATGTCTGTAAGCCGCCCTAGGTCGCCACGGCTAGTGGGCGGCAAAATAAAATTGAACTAATAAATAATGAATAAATAAATAAATAAATGTGACCCTATGTGGCATGATTAAGAATCCTTTCCCGTTAAATGGAAAGCTTCCCATTTCTCATGATCATCAAGTTACTTAGGCAAAGCACAGAGGAGGAAGCCACACGGGCGATTCCTCTAGGTTCAGCTGCCCGCCTACCCCAAGAACTCTCTCCCTCAGTCCTCACGCTGCTGGAATGGGGAAGATGGCACTTCTGCTCTTTAGGCAGGAATATAGCAGCAAGGCTTAGAAGCAGTCCATTATATATTTTGCCACCTTCCCACAAACACACACAGAGCAGACTTGGCTGTGGGATACTGCAGCAAATAATATTCCCAGTCCAATGATTGAAGCTGGTGGTCCTCCCTTCTGATCACCGTGGCAACCTTATCTCTCCTCAAAGTAAAATGTCCCTTTGAGAAAGGTTGCGCCGTTGAGAAAATGCAGCCTTATAGGTTGGCTTCTCTCAGCTCTGCAAACTTACTCCCCTTCTGGTTCAGATGGTCAAAAACGAAACTTTCTGGTGTCTTTGAGGTGTTTTATTGAAGAAGAATCCAAGAGTATACAGGATATATATCGAAGTAATAATCTATTCTACTCTAATTTAACAAAATAAGAAAATAGCTAACTTCACTAAGAAAGGATTTCTTTTCTTTGGGCTTTAAAGCCCCCATCAGGATTTCCTTAGATCTCCATGTCTTGAGTTCAAAGTGACAGGGGCTAAAATCGTCTCCCAAAAGGCTGCTGTTCACCCGAAAAAACTGCTGATGAAATATATTTTGTAGGGTCCTCACACCTTCCTTCAGAATGTTAAACATGAGAGGTTACCTCATTGTTTTGACTAAATGTTGTTTTCCAAGCTGGTGTTTATGATGTAACCAAATTCTCAGACATGAATAAGATAGGTAAGTTTTTTGTTTGTTGTTGTCGTAATTTACATTTTTTTTTCAGTTTGAACATTAGTTTTGTTTTACTGTATTTTATTTTGTATAGATTCTTTAGTTGTAGGGAGGTTAGGGGTTGGTTAGTGAACACGTTCGGGGAGGGAAAAGAGCGATGGGAAATTGATCTAAATATAAATGGTTAAGTCATTAAGGGTTGTAACATGGAATGTGAAGGGGGCAGGGAACGCCCTGAAAAGAAAGAGGTTGCGAGTATCGCTCAACAGAGATAGGGCTGATGTAATTTTTTTGCAAGAGACCCATCAAAAATCTGCAGAAGTTAACAATTTGGCGGTGAGGGGAATTGATATATATGAAAAGGCATATGGGACATCTAAAGCCAGGGGAGTCGCTACTCTGATCTCGGAAAAATTGGGGTTCACGGTGAACAAGATTATAGCTGACCCAGAGGGGAGATATTTAATAATTAAAGGGAAAATTGAGGAAGAGGAGATAACGTTGGCCAACATTTATGCACCAAATGATAAACAGCAAGACTTCTTGGATAAAGTGGGGAAAATATTGAGAGAGGAGGGGACTAAAAACATGGTCGTAGGTGGAGATTTTAATATGTTGTGCTCGGATATTGACAGTACAAGTGCAAAAAAGAGAGGCAAAAAGTATATATTAGAGGAATGGAGGAAATTTATGGGGTTAAAGGATGTGTGGAGAGAGTTAAAATCCCGAGAAAGAGAATATACATATTATTCACATGTGCATGATATGTATTCGAGAATAGATTATTTTTTTGTAACAGAAGAGCTGGTAAAAAAAATAGAGGACATCAAGATTGGAACATTTAGAGAATCCGACCATGCAAAAATGATAGTAAACATAAATTTTAACGAGGATGAAAAAAGTGGATATATTTGGAGATATGATGGGCAGCTATATGGGAAGGAGTCAATAAAGAAACAAATAATGGAAAACTGGGAGGAAAGTTGGAAATTTAATGAAAATAATGAGGTCAGTGGGGGAGGAGTCTGGGACACAATGAAGGCAATATTTAGAGGGGAATCGATAAAATTAAAAAGTAATAGGAACAGGCAAATCAGAATCAGGAACCAAGAATTGGAAAGGCAACTAAAATACCTCCACACCGAATATGCTAAAAAAAAGGAACAGAGAATATTTCAAGAGATTAAAAAAATTAAGAAAGAACTGGATGGGAAAGATATTGAAAAAGTGAAGAAAGATTTGATTTTTCTTAAAAGGGAATATTTTGAGTACGGCAATAAAAATTCTAAATTATTGGCGAAAGCAGCAAGGGATAAAAAGAATAAAGGGCAAGTAGGTGTATTGGTAGATGGAAATGGGAAAAGATGTAATAAAAAAAGGGAGAAGGCAGAATTGATTGAAATTTTTTATAAAAAGCTGTACTCAAAAAAGGAGGTAAATTTAAGTAAACTGCGAAAATTCTTTGATCAACAACAAATTAGGAAGGTTACAGAGGAGCATAGGAATAAAATGGAGGAAGCAATTTCGACTGGGGAAATAGAAGAAGTAATAAAAAAATTGAAGAAGGAGAAAGCGCCTGGGGAAGACGGGTTATCAGCGGAGTTCTATAAAGATTTTATGCCGTGGGTAGTTCCGAGACTGCACAAGTTATACAATGGGATTTTTGAGGGAGACGCGACTCCAGACTCCTGGAATAGATCGGTAATTGTTTTGATTCCCAAGCCGGGTAAAAACTTAGAAAAAATTGAATCTTATAGACCAATATCTCTGATTAATCAGGACGCAAAATTTTTTACTACAATTATAGCAAATAGATTGAATGGTTTCATAGCCAATTATATCAACGAGGATCAGGCGGGATTTGTTAAAAATAGACATATGGCAGACCTTATAAGAAGAGCCGTGGATATCTTAGATATAATGGAAAAAAGAAAGGAAAAAGTGGGGCTTTTAGCATTAGATATATTCAAGGCATTTGACTCATTGCAATGGTCAACGATTTACGAGATGACTAAATTATATGGATTTGGGGGAAAATTTCAAGGTGTTATTGGAAAATTGTATAAAAAAGGTGTGGCTAGGGTCAAATTCAATGATAGTTATACAAGTGAGATAAGATTAGAGGCGGGTACGAGGCAGGGCTGCCCTTTGTCGCCTTCGTTGTTTATACTGGCTATGGAACTGTTAGCAAACGCAATCCGACAAGATGAGGGAATAGTAGGAGTGGGAGGAACCAAAGTAAGCCTTTATGCAGATGATACATTGTTGACGGTGAAGCATCCAACGGAGGGTTTAGATTGGATTAACAAACATCTGAAAGACTTTGAGGAGGTTACGGGATTGAAAGTTAACTGGGATAAGACAGAAATGATTTTAATTAATGGGAGGAAAGAGGATGAAGAATTAATAAAGAGGAAGTATAATATACAAATTACACAAAAGATGAGATACCTGGGGGTAATGTTATCAAGTAAAACTGGGGAACTTAAAAGTATGAACTATGACAGACAAAAGAAGGAAATAAAGGAAAAAATAGCAAAGTACAATAAATTAAATCTGTCATGGTTCGGAAGAATAGCTATATGCAAGATGATGTTGCTACCCAAATTGAACTTCCTGTTTGATGCTTTACCATTAAAACATACTGATAAAGAGCTGAATGAGTACCAAAATATGATTAACCAGTTTTGCAATGGGAATAAAGGGGCCAGAATAACTAAGTCGTTATGGTACGTTTCGCAAAAGGAGGGAGGATTGGGGATCCCAAACGTTATAAAATATTATAGAGCATTTCAAATAAGAAATGTTATAAAGATTTTAGACAGGGAGGAAACAGTTTGGGAAAAATTTGAAAGGAAAGACTTATCGAAGCTGGGTAAGGCACAGTTTTTATGCAAGGGAAAAGAAAAGGGAAAAAAGACGGCCCAAGTTATGATGTTACAATCAACAATTGAGACATGGAATAGAGTGAGGAAAGAGCTTACTCTGGGAATCTCACCAATCCTAGAAGTGGAGGACTTTCAGGATTTTCCGATAAAAATAGATACAAAGATCAGAGATATATTGGTGGAAAATAGAGTGCTATTACTAAAAGACTGGGTCAATGCTTGCAAAGATCAAGAGAAAAGACATGAGCTGTACTCGCAACTTCAATTGGACTGGTTCAAGATCCTCCAGATAAATAATTGGAATAGGAAATTTTTACGAGAAATTGGTTTAAATAGAGAATGTACGGAATTTGAAATACTTTTGACTAAGATTAGAAATAGAGAATTGGGAATTAAAGGGGTAGTTAGCAAGGTTTACAAAATCTTGAATAAAACACAACTCGTACAAGAGGTGCTGAGAGAAAGCTGGGAACAACAACTAGAGACCAGGATAACAGTGACAAAATGGCAGAAGATGTGGAAAAGAAAGATAATGAGAACTATGTCTGTCAGACTTAAAGAGCACAATTATAAGTTGGTGTGGAGATGGTATAGGACCCCAGTCAGCTTGCATAAAATGTATAGTAACATGAGTGAGATATGTTGGAGATGCAGAAAAATAAAAGGAACATACGAACATATGTGGTGTAGCTGTGAGGTACTTAAAGATTTCTGGGAAGGAATAAAAAAGGAAATAGAGAACATATTTGATATACAGATCAGGCTGGGACCAGAAATAATTTTATTAACAGACATAGAAGACCAGGATATAAGTAAGGACAATAAAGAGTTATTAGCCATAATGTTGACTGTTGCAAGATTGGTTATTGCTAAGAGGTGGAAAAGTAATGAACAAATAAGTTTGCAGGAGTGGTATACGCAAATGTGGGAGATAGCCCAGTGGCGTCGCGCAGTCTTCAGCCGCCTGGGGCGAAGAACAAACTCGCCGCCGCCCCCCGGCTCGCCGCTGCCGCCGCCCCCTCCCCCCGACCCAGGTAGAAGCCGGCCCCCTGCTGACTAGCGGCGCGCGCGCGCGCCACACACCTCCGTCCGCTCACACCTCCGTCCGCTCGCCCGCCCGGCTGGACGTTGGGGGCTCTCCGCCGCCTGTTGCCCCTGGCAGCGGCTTTCAGGGGGCGGCAAAATGTCCCCTCCCCACCCTTTTGCTGGCGAGGAGGAGAAAAAGTGTTTTTTTTTAGGCGGACAATTCAAGGAGGGGCCCGCCCGCCGGGCTGGCTGTCGGTCGGGGGCTCTCCTGGCGGGCGGCCCGCGTGCGCGCACACGCTGCCCACCTCCTCCTGCCCAGCCAGCCCCCAGGGGCTCCCCGCCACGGCGCCACCCACCCCCGACGAGCGCCCCGTCTCACGGCAAGTTGGGTGGGTGGCTGGGCGGGCGGAGGCGAGCAGCGTCCGCGCGCACGCGGGCCGCCCGCCAGGAGAGCCCCAGACGGCCAGCTGGGCGGGCGACCGGGCGTGCCCCTCCTTCCCTCCCCACCCTTTTGCTGGCGAGGAGGAGAAAAAGGGTTTTTTTTTAGGCGGACAATTCAAGGAGGCTCCTTGAATTGTCCGCCTAAAAAAAAACCCTTTTTCTCCTCCTCGCCAGCAAAAGAGTGGGGAGGGGACATTTTGCCTCCCCCTGAAAGCCGCTGCCAGGGGCAACAGGGGGCGGAGAGCCCCCGACGGCCAGCCGGGCGGGCGAGCGGACGGAGGTGTGAGCGGATGGAGGTGTGTGGCAAGCGGCGAAGCGCACGTGGGGCGCTCGCCAGCAAAAGGGTGGGGAGGGGACATTTTGCCGCCCCCTGAAAGGCGCTGCCCGGGGCATCCGCCCCCCCCGCCCCCCCCACGCTACGCCACTGAGATAGCCTTGAATGAAAAACTTACCTGGGAAATTTACTGTAGGAAAGGAAATGTCAATAACAACAAATTCTGGAGGATCTGGGAGCCTTTCATTAATTATACTTTAAAAGAAAAAAAGGGCATACCCCCTGCAAAAGATTATAATGACTTCTGGAAAGTGTGAAAGGTATAAAACCCCCCGAACTATGTATATAGCACAAGGGTGTTTTTCTTTCTGATGATGTAATAGATGCGTATGGGAAGAAGAATATGTATCAAGAAATGAAGAGATTGTAAAGGTAATAGGGGTAAAATATGCTATGTGATCTTCATAAGCCTTTATATTATTATAATGTTTTTATTTGTATTTTTGTCTTTTCTTTCTTTTGTTTTTTTATGTATTTCTTTCTTTATTTACCTAATAAAAAATTTAAAAAAAAAAGAATGTTAAACATGAGAGGTTACCTCATTGTTTTGACTAAATGTTGTTTTCCAAGCTGGTGTTTATGATGTAACCAAATTCTCAGACATGAATTGACACAGCCTTATTTTCAGGTGTCTATGCAGGTGTTTGTTTATCACCCTGTCCCCAGATGTTTGAAAGGATGTTAATTGTCCCATAATCCACTTCTTTGTGAAAGTATCTTTTTCCCTCTCTCTAAGGTGATGGGTTAGTGACCTGGGGAATCCCCCTGGTGAGCTCCCTCACAGGTGTCTAAGTGACTGGCATCGCTACTTAGCAACCTAAATTCTTAGTGACATATTGTTGTGTGGAATGTGTATTGGAATGCAAGTGCCTTCAGTGTGCTTCCTTATGAGTTAGCTATCCTCAAACCTACAGAGAATATACTATTTGAATCTTAACACTTAATAAATGTAAGGAAAATTAAAACATGAAATCATCCCTTGTGATTATCATGACATGGTCTACTCTTGTGATGGCCAACCCTGGCAGTCCAGGTGTTCTTGGACTTCAATTCTTCAGTTCCATAACAGCTGGAGTGCCAAGGTTTCCCATCACTGGTCGACTCTATTGCCATAGCAGGATAACATGTCCAGACTACTCTTGACCTTTTAGTACACTGATACTGAGCTTTCCTTGTCTTTTGAAATAAAGCAAGGAGTGGGATGGGACACCAACAGGAAATACTGGATGAAACAGATGGACTCCTTCTAGTCAGGATTCAGGCCCAAATGTGGTATGGAAACTGCATTGGTCGCACTGGTGGGTGATCTCTCGAGAGAGCGGGATGGTGGACATCCGTCCACCCTGGCTCTTTTTGACCTCTCAGCAGCCTTCGATAATGTCGAACACGGTATCCTTCTGTAAAGGCTCCAAGGATTGGGAATCCAGGGCACTGTGTTGTCCAGGTTTTCCTCATTTCTGAAGGGACGGACCCAGTCGGTGTGGTTAGAGAGTGGAAATCCAGCCCTAGGCTGCTCCAATATGGGGTGCCTCAGGGCTCGGTGCTCTCACCAATCCTATTTAACACTTACATGAAACCTCTGGATGAGAAATTTCATTCCCATGGGTTGAGATATCATCAATATGCAGATGATACCCAGTTGTATATCTCAGCCCGTGGAGACCCTAGGGATGCAGTGGATGTCCTTTTCAGGTGCCTGGAGGCTGTTAGGGTCTGGAAGGGGAACAACAGGCTACAACTGAATCCTGGAAAGACTGAGTGGCTGTGAGTCTCAGGAGCTACCATCTTTGGTTCTGGATGGGGCAGTTTTCACCCAAACAGACCTGGTGCGTAATCTGGGGTCCTTCTGGACTCATGACTCCTGTTCGAAGAGCAGGTGGCAGTCTTGGCTAGGAGGGCTTTTGCACAACTTCGTGTTGTGTGCCAGTTACGCCCACTCCTAGATTGGGACTCCTTGCTCATGATCAAACATGCGTTGGTCACCTCCAGACTTGATTATTGTAATGTGCTGTACATGGGGCTGCCCTTGGCAACCATTCTGAGGCTTCAACTGGTCCAGAGTGCGGCTGCTCAGGTTATGATGGGGTGCTGGCGTTATCCTTGTGCTTCACCATTTCTCCGAGAGCTGCACTGGCTCCTAGTATGCCTCCAGGTGCAATTCATGGTGCTGGTTATCACCTTTAAAGCCCTACATGGGAGTGGGCCAGGATACTTAAGTGACTGCGTCACCCCGAGAATATCTGTCGGTCCCACCAGAGCAGACCGGAGAAGCTCTCTAGCACAAGAAGGAGGCCCTTTTCTGTGTCTTCTCCAACCCTATGGAACCTCCTCCTAAGTGAGTTGTATCTTCAGACAGAGCTGCTGCCCTTTAGGAAGGGGGTGAAGACCTGTCTGGTGGGGCACGTATGGGGTGCGGGCCAGACGGTCAGTTCAGCTGGCTGGCTCCTTTGAATACCCTACCTCTCTCCCTGTTGTTTTTAACTTTTTAATCTTTTAATTCTAATCCTAATTTTTATTGTAATTATTGAATTTTTAACTGTTTTGTTTGTTTTATAAGAACTATTACATGACAAATAAAAAGTAACAAGCAGAATAAACTCACTTCAGTCACACTTCATTGCTTGGAGAAAAAATGTTTGACTAGCTGAATGCATTTGGGGAGTCACTAAAGTGTAGTAGATGGGTGTCAGCTTGGAACTCTAGTTTGGGTTCAACTCGTTGCTCAGCTTTAGAAATTTACTGGTCTGGATCCAGCAATGGTAATCCACTCCTTGAATCTTTATGGGCTATGATCTGCTTACTCTGATGAAAACTCTGCTATACATAATCAGCTGATGAGAACTTCCCACTTTATAAGGTCTTTCCTTACCCATAAACATTTCCCTAAAACTGTTGTTCTGTTGCCGGTCAGCCGGCCAGTTCTAAATTGGAATTTGGGGGGGGTAGGCTTGGGGGGCGATTTTACCTTCCCAGAGTTGTACCCTTGCCTCTCCTAACTTGTGCTGCTTTTCAGGGGAGCATTAGTAAGTATCTGTTGACTATGTTTGTGATCTCATAAAACCAAAGCGAGGGGTCATGGCAAAGGGGAGAAAGTTGACTGACCCAAAACCTGATGTGACCACATTGTATAAGACTGCTTTTGTCTTTGCAGGTAAGTTTTAGTTATTGGCATGAGTACAAAATAATGGAGGGATACTTCTACTGCATGATGCCCACCCCTGGCGGCAGAACACTCTCCTCACTGGAAACATGTGAAGCTGTATTTATTTATTTATTTATTTATTATATTGTATTCCAATGATGGGACTGCTGTGGCTCAAGTGGTTAAGACGCTGAACATGCTGATTAGAAAGTCTGAGTTTGATTCCTGGATATTGAATGATGGAGTGAGATCCCAGCTCTGTCCCAGCTCCTGTCAACCTAGCAGTCTGGAAGCAAGAAATTGCAAGTAGATAAATAGGGATCACTTCGATGAGAAGGTAAACAGCATTCTGTACACTCTGGTGTGGCGACATGCCTGCCAGGTCCACAGAAACATCTGCAGATGCAGACAATGCTGGGTCTTTGGCTATAAACAGAGATGAGCACTGAACCCTAGAGTTGGATACAACTTTACCTATCCCAATGATCTGGGATATTTTCCAACTCGAGGAACCTTACAAGCTATTTTTTAAAAAACCTGGAAGCAGTGCTTGCAGTTTGCTGTGCCAGCTCATCTCTAGTGCCCAGTGAGGTCTTCTTGCTCCCCTTTAGATCAGAGGATTCCAGTCTCAAGCTCACTGAGAACTGTAATTCTCCCTACTCCAACAGATTCAATATCTGTTGAAGCAGGCTGGGCTGGGCCCCTTTGACTGAAGAGCTGACCACTCCACTGGACCTGTAGCTTTGATTTAGGAATGGTCTGGGGTTGTATTTTGCTGATGTATTGTTTCAACATTGCAGTTAAGAGATCTGAGTAAGAATACCAAATGAAGCTGTGAGTAGTGCTGAGCCCTAAAGTAGAACATAGACTTCACCTTATCTTGCCTTCTTTTGCCCTCCTTGACTTGCACCCAATCATTTACTTCAAAGTCCCTTCTCCATCTCTGTCGTTGGGCATGTATCCCATACGTCTGAAGCCATAGCTTAGAATGGAATAGCTGGTCAGCAAACATGGCTCTCCAAATGTCCTTGGACATCAATTCCAGAGAAGCCCTGATCAGTAAGAGTGCAGACTTGGGCTCTTGGGAACTGAAGTCCAAGAACACATGGAAAGCCAAGTTTACAGACCCCCAGGCTGAGACAATGGAAAATCCTTTACAACAAGGGTTCCGTAACCTTTTTTACACCACAGATCGGTTTCATGTTAAGCATTTTTTTCCATGGACCAGTAAGTGGGGATGGTAGGATTGGACAGAACATGTGCACAGTTGGGAGGCAGGGGGGGGCATAGTTACGCAACATGGAGGAGAGGCCCAGCCATCTGCCAATCTGCTGTGTTTGAAGCCCGTGCTCTTACTTCGTTCACCAGGCAAACCCAGTGGAGCACGTTGAAGGCATTAAGCTGTCATTGGGGATTCCAGCACCACCCAGCACGACGGTCCAGTTTAGGACAGCCCATTGCCCAATATCAGTCCACAGCCCAGTGTTTGGGGAACCCTACTTTATAACACTTGATCCAAAAGACTTCCTTTGTTTGAAGAGAGGCTGCTTGCATGAACATTGGCTTTCCTTCTTTCAGGTGACTCACAATGGAGCGTTCATCCTATAGAAAACATAGTAAGTAGAACTTAAAGATTCATATTTGTATCTTTCCAGTAAATGAGAGCTCCTTTTGGACAATTTTCATTGCATATTTTAGAACAGGGGTTCTCAACTTTTTACACCGTGGGCCAGACCACGCTCCTTCAGACAGTTGAGCGGGCAAGACTGATGGTCCCCCTGCCATAAACGCTGCTGTAAAACACGTCTGTGGCTGTCGTGAATGCGCCCGTGTCTCCTTCCGGCCTGTAGGTTGAGAACCCCTGTTTTACAGCAATAAATATTTGCACGTATGAGACAGAAAGTCAATTAGTCCATTCTGTTAATTACTCAGCACATTTCCATGAATGCTTAGTTGTCCAGCGTTAACAGGCAGCCTGATTTATGTATGCTCTCTTCTTCTGAGAATGCTTATCATTCCCTGTCATAGATTATGTAGTAGCAATAATCTGTTAGAAGGACTGCTAGTGTTGGAGTTTCTCTGTGCTTGCTGTTAACACTATAGAATAGAGGATATCTGCTTATTCAGATATTGTTGGACTGCATTTCTCACCCTTAGCTATGACAGGTAGGAATAATGTGATTTGAAGTCTGACTCTATTGGAGATTTACATCCCTGTGGTTTTGTAACAGTGGTTTTGTAACAGTGATATGAAGAAAGAAAAGAATTATAGTTGAGCAGACCAGGTCAGCCATCACATGAAGAGTGGTCTGGGTGCAAACTGTTTTTCTGGATACAGAAAATTATCTCAATTTCTTTCTGTTTTCCCCCCACCTAGGCCACAGTCCTCGGGTTCATAGCAGGCACCAGTGCCAGGTACTGTACCAATTAATAACTGGGAAGGTGATGTATCTCTATACAATGGGACATCCACATGACTGCCAAAGGGAAGGTCAAGGTATACATATTTAGATGTAGCTTAGCATTAGTAGCTTTTGGGCAGTACTATAAGAGTTCATTTTAGTGTCACTGCTATTGTCTGAGAAATATTTGCTGCTAATGTCACCTTCCACTGTTGCTGCATGTTTGTTTGCTTGCTTGCTTGCATGCTTGCTTCTGTCCTTCTGTCCATCCATCCATCCTTCCTGCCAGCCAGCTTGCCTGCCTTCCTTCCTTCCTTCCTTCACCATCTATCTAAGTGTTTTCCCACTCCAGGTGCTGTTAATATTACAAAAAATTATACACACAATAACAGCAGGAATAAAAACAAATCTCAACTGGTGACATATGAGGTAAGCTATCAATTAAAATCCACCTAAACTCTTAAATGGCATTGGGGAGGATGTCGCTAAAAGCCTCTTTGAAAATAAAGGTATTTAGTTGTTGTTGCTTTTTTAATTGTGCCAAGGCAAGGGGTTTGGTGCAGCTCCATTGGAAGAGCATTCTACTGTGTGGGTGCCGTCATCGAGAATGCCCTCCTCCTTGTCACAATCTTCTTCACTCTTCTCAGTGTTGGGATCTAGAGCTGGAGTGTTTTGGAAGACTGAATGATGCAGGTTGCCGTTCTGTGTGAGAGACATTCTGACAGATAACAAGGTCCTAAACCATAAATGGGGTTGTGTGTTCATGCTAGAATCTTATACTGTACATGATGTGGAAAAGGATGGGAAGCCAGTTCAGGCTTGTCTAGGCTGGGGAAATATGCTCATACTGTATTTTGTTCCTGTTAATAGCCTGGCCACTAGATTCTGGACCCATTGTAGTTTCCATATTGGGGACAAAGGCAGTCCCATGCAGAGAGTACTGCAGTAATTAATATGTCAGACTACCAACAGACGGACAAAAGTTGTTAGAGAATGTTTGTCCAAGTAGGGACATAGCTACACAATTGGGTAAAATGGGGGGGGGGGGACAGCCTTACAGACTGCCACAATTTGTGCCTCGAAACTCAGGGCTGAAAATGTTTTGAAATATAAGAAAATAAATATTTACTTAAAGTTGCTTTTAGAAAAATTAGTGAACAGTTACTTTCCTTGATAAAATAGTTTGTTACATTAGGTTTTCATTTAACAAGCATACTTTGCTTTTAAGGCAAAATTGGAGAGAGAGAGCAGGAGGAGGAGGAAAAACAACTGAAACAACACACTGATAATGCGACTGAGTAAAACCCGAACAGATAAATATTGTCAAATTAATTACTGTATAATTTTTTGTATTGGGTATTGATTGTGTTGTGATTATATTGTTTATTGTCTATTCTGTACTGAGTATTGTTTATAGGTTGTATTCTGGTTATATTGTGTTTATATTTATTTTATTGTACAGTACAGTAATACCTCATATAACATTAGTATCGAATAACACTAAAATCGCATAACATTAAGGAATCTGGGGGGGAAGAATTGCATCGAATAACATTAAGATCCTATGGGATGCTTCGGATAACAACCGCTAAAGCCTGTGTGGTTACAATGTATCTCTATGGATCCCATAGGATTTTAACATGCATCAGATAACACTAAAAATCATATAACACGAAGACTTGTGGAACCAGGTTTTAGTGTTATATGAGGTTTTACTGTACTGTATTTTATGATACTATGATATTGTATTATTGAACTGTTACATTGTATCCGATTGTATGTTAAGACCCGGCCTGAGTTGGCTTTCACCAAGTAGGGCGGCATATAAAACAAAACATGGAATGAAATAAAATGGAATTTAAATGACCCCCAGGCTGTGTAGCTGAGCTCTAGGAGTGAGGGGTGGGGGAGTAGAGACCAGGTCACCTAGTTGGACAGACAGACCTTTAAACAGCTAAGGAAGACTGAGCCTCTGAAAGATAGCTATGAAAGAACTATGGAACATCCATATGAGAAAGGATTTGACAATATACAGTCATGAAGATGGACAGTGAAAAAGTCTCACAAAACAAAACAAAAAAAACTGATTAATTTGAAATATGGTATTGGAGGAGAGCATTATGGATACTGTGGACTGCCATAATAGTAAAAGAGTATACTCATAGTGTAGGAGGAAAGAATAAAGGAGAACCTGCTATGACATGGATGACTCACTATAGATTTACTTTATAAGACATCAGCAGGGCTGTTAATGAAATCATTAATTCATAGGTTCACCATTAATTGTAAAGGATCTGACAGCTCACACAAAGCATCTGTTTCTGAGCTGCATTGAGTAATCTCCAAATACACAGTAGTGTGGCAGGATTTAAAATCATAAATATTATGTGTATGGAGGTGATTAATGGCAGTTGACCCAGACTTGGAAAATTTGATAGCAATATAAATACTGTATTAAGCTTTTGTCCATTGATGCATCATTATCAGCCATTGAATATTATTATTTTGTTGTTTTACTTTTGATTGCCCGACGTCTTTGTCACAGTTGTGTGGTACACTGAAGTCAATTCTTTTCAACAAAAGCAATGTTCATTCAGAATTTGGGGATGGAACTGTGGGGATGTAATAGATATATAGAAAAATTTAATATATTAATAATATATTAATATATATATTTAAAAAGATAACCCTAAACAGGTCTTGCACTTTTTTTTTACAGCATGGAAACCAGTCTATCAACTTTGCCATATTTATTACAGCAATTATATCCATTGCTGTCAGTGATTTATCCTTCCAGAAGAAGGTGAGGCAGCCCAACTTTTTAGTTACAGATATAAGGATTTCAGGGCTTCTTATGTCTCACAAGCTTTCTAAAAACCACCACTGATTCCTTAATCCAATATACTTTTTATTCACGTGTCTTCCCAATCCGTCTATACAAGAGATGGGTAACATGCAGCATCATAAAACTCATGAAGTCTGTGGCACACCGAGCAAATTTTTAGAATTATTATTGAATTGTTTTGAAAAGAGATTGGTGTAAACATTTCCTTATTCCTACCAAGTGGCATGGACACAATTTTGCCATGTTTTGAAGGCCTCTTAGCCTTCCTTACCCATCATGTTTTTATTTTTAGAAAGATTTATTTATTTATTTATTTATTTATTTATTTATTTATTTATTTATTTATTTATTTATTTATTATTGTTTGTTTGTTTGTTCAGCTTTATATTGCCACCCACTCTGGCCATTGCTGGGGGGCTGGAGGTGGGGGTGAGGTTCTCAGCCGCCTAACAGGCAATGGCGTCTTTTCCCTCAGGCTGTTGGTGTGGGGCCAGAGGAGAGGGCAGTGTTCTCAGCTGCCTGCCAGGCCATGGCATCTTCTCCCTCAGGCTGTTGGTGTGGGCTCAGAGGATGGGGGGACGATTTTTCATTCCCACCTCCCTTTTCTGATGGTTTTGAAGCAGATGCAGCCCATTAAAATGGGCACAGATAGTCCCCAGACCTCCTGACTTTGCCCATCACTTTGATACTCATGATCAAGTTACTATGTAGAAGTAATGTTTAGATTAATGGAACTTCAGATACTCAGTAGTGTGGCAGAATTGTACCACACTTGCAATCTACGAGGAGTATGCTGGCAATCTGCACAGTCCCAGAACAAGGGAATGGGCAAATATTTCAGAGTGCTTCAGAGAGGGAGAAACCTGGAAAGGGTCACCATAAACTGGAATTGACTTAATAGCACATAATTAATTATGCTGTTGTCCCAATCCCCACCCAAAATGCTCCTGGGTTTTCCTACAGCCTATAAAAGAAAGTAGCCTATAAAAGAAAGGGGTGATCTTCAGCTTGTGCAATAGCAAACTGGAAATTGCAGGAACTTTTGCAAACAGGTGGCTTTCCACCTATGGGAGACAGGACACTGGCCATTGTGATTTAGGTTTATAGCAGACTTGAGAAAGCATTGAATCTGCAAATGTTTTAGACTTAATTCCCGAGAACTTCAGCTTTCTTCCATTACATCCAGAAAGGCAAAGATTCTCCACCTTGATTTGTATGGCTTTTCCTACATGCTGGAGGGCTATTTTATCTCCCAGGATTCTCTGAAGGATGTATCACTCTCCCAAGCTACTTTGGAAGGGAAAACAAGATTGGAGAGGTGGGCAAGGGCTACACTTTGTTTGAAGGCAAATTTGCCAGTCCCAGAATCTTCTAAGATAAAAAATTAGCCATTTGTTACTCCCATATCTATTTTTGTACAAATATAATGTATTTCTCTCAATGCCACACATGGCTTATATGTCACAGATTTTCCACCCATGCTCTCTAATATGATCCCCAAAAGAATAGCCTCTTAGTCCTAATGACAGGATGAGCCCTTATACCTCAGCAAAAGAGTGTTCTGCTCTGACAACATTGATGAGGGAGTGGTGCAGACTTGTTAATGTGATATAACTATCCTGCTAGGAATTCTATTTGGAATATTATTTTGTTTTCTTATTTAAGGGCATGTGGTTCTTCCACACTGGATTAAAGTATTTCACCATCTTGATTTAGAAGAGCTCCATACTAGATGTTGTATATGCAAAGCTTTTTATCCACTGGTATTTGAGCAATAAAATATAATTAACATTAGGCTACTGTCACTAACTCCATGATGTGTTGTTCTCATTGGCAGGTGGATTTCTTGAACTGTCCTGTTTCTTTCAGTATCCTGGCCATTGTTACCATTATGATTAGTATTCTCACTGCTGTTATCTTTTATTTCAAAAATGTAAGTGACTGGGACAAAAGGTGGAAGAGGTAGGCAATATAGCCAACATTGGCCACAAATGTTTCACTGGAAACTTCCAGTGGTACAAATGTGATTTCTCATGGACATGTGTATATGTTACCTGGAGATATGTGTTGAATGCCTGTACCCAACCTCTCTTTATTATACAATTTAATCCTTTTCATTTGACTGATAGCTTTTCTGAAGTCTTATATTGGAGTGCCCAAACTACAGCCCACAGGCTGTATCAGGCCCCCATGCCAATTCATCTCCCCCCCCCCATGGCCTTGTTGCTCCTGGAAGTTAATGGAGGACACCCCCACCAATCCACATGTGCATCCTGAACTATTTCTGGGAGTGGCAAAACCATTTCCTGGAGTGGTGGGAACGCATTTGCACATATACAGAGAAATCTAGAACCATTTCCAGAAGTGGTTTCTCACACACATGTGTGAACATGCCCACTTGTGGGGGCATGATCTGGCCCGCTCAGCTGTTCTGGGGATGTGGCCAGGCCCAAGGCACAAAAAGTTTGGGCACCTTGTCTTAGATCATCTTGTAGTTTCTGCTTTAAAGAGTCTTTATTTTATTATATGTTCTTTACATATGACCCCTCTTCATCTGTCTCTTGAAAGAGACATGTAACTAACTGACTTTCTTCTTTTCCAGAAACCCTGGCTGGCCAAGCTTTATTTTTTCATAGTTGCCATTGTCTTCATACTGGTTAGTAAAGATAATTTCTCTTGTTGCTTTGATTCTCATGCCTACTTCTGAAACAAAATATGTGCTAGCTACTGATCACCAAGTAAGATTATGCAGTATTATGGACAGGTGACCACATGAGCACAATGTTCTTTTGATGGAGGGAAACAACAACATTCTACAAAACAGCACTGAAAACAGGGGCAGCACAAACAAACAAGAAAACTTGGTGTTAGATGACCAAATTTGGCATAATAAGAGAAAACAGTTATATCTTATAACAGAATTAATTGTCTTCTTGGATCCGTAAACTGCAATTAACAATACAGTACTGTTTAACTGTTAGTTCACCCATATTTTTATTTTAAATGTGAAGTGACCCTACAGTTATTTTGATTTTGGAATATAGAGTGTTTGTAGACATTCTGAGGAGGTTCAGAAATAGAATTTCAGGGATATTGTAAAGAACTTAAAGGAAACTTGCTGAGGTACTGTATTTTTTGGAGCATAAGACGCACCCTCATCCCCCCCCCTTTTGGGGAGTAAAAAGTGCATCTTATGGTAAAAAAATATGGTAAATTCCGAAAGTGAAGCTGAGGAAAACTTTCTGAGGTAAATCTAAAGTGATTCTGTGGTAAATCTAAAGGGACTGAGAAGAGAATCAGAATAATAAAGGAAGGAAAAACTGCTCTCTCAGAAGATTTAGAATAAGTTAGAGAGTGAGATTCTTTTACGTTGTGGGGATAACCTAAGTATTGAATTTTCCTGAATCTTTTTGAGTAGTGATTTATATAGTATTTAGTTACCTATTTTGTGAACAATGTTTCTTTAATATCCTTTATGAGAAATAAACCTCAATTATTTTAATAAATTGTTGTTTATTTAAGGGAGGGGAACAGAGTAAAGCCAGTTTAAGCCAGGAGTCGCCACATTGCTACCATTCTCTCCTTTTAAATATTTTCTGGGGATCACTTTTAGAGTGGATCTTTCAGGTTGCAGCAAAAGGTAATATTTTGCTGGAGCTGCACTCCATGGTGGTGTACAACATATTAAAAAAGGCCAGGGGAGGGATCTTTGCAATAAAGAATTTAAACAAATTGAATACATTATAAATATCAACAAAAATTAAAAATAATATACTACATCAAAAAAGGCCAGCAATGAAACACCTGTTGGTTATAGAAAAGTTAATCACAACCTGTGATTGTTGTCACTCTCTATGCAGGATATTACTCTTATGTAAGGGTAGTGTATTGGCACATCAGTTGTATTGTGTTTTGGATTTTTTTTAAAAAAAAATCACTTAATCAGGTTGAAAAATGCCTAACATTCATCAGCCACAAGCATTCTACATGTTGTCTTAATAAACTCAGAGGGAGGATATGACATTTCAACTGGGATTTGTATATTTTGAAATAGGATTACCAGATTTTTCAATGCCAATTTGTATAGTCATTAATATTGTTAAATTAAAAGACTGAAGTCAAATAGCTGCATTTGGAATGAGGTAAAGCTGATCAAAATTGAAAATTACAAAAAAATGCTTGGTTGAATCCAGAGCCCTAGAACAGTTTCATGTGTACACTAAAGCATGGAATGTTTTAAAGGTAGATCACTTCTTGAATCATGTAACTAAGTGCTTCTTTTGTGATTTCTCCACAGTGTTTTGCCCATGAGATGCAGCGGTTCCTGACAAACAAGAACTCTGACGCCGACCTTATGGACTACGTTTCTCCATCCATCTTTATCTACGTAGATGTAGTCGTCATCTTTGGCTGCATTTTACAGCTTCAGAGCAGGAATTAGGGATTGGGCCCTCTAACTAGGGTCAAAGCTGTTCCATGGCAGATTGGGGAAGACAGGCCGAAGATTCCCCCAACTGAAGATTCTGGTCCCTGTCTCACTTTGCCAGTATGTGAATCTGTTGTTGGCCAGAACCGTATAATGGATAGAGATAATATACAAGACTTCTATATAGCATTAAACATTCTCACATTGATGTCATACACATATGAAAATAAAATAATAAGTTAATGGTAATAAGTTAATTGTGTTACCCAAATCTTATTGAAACAACAAATTTGAGGCCCATTGGGTTCACCAGTAGCAGCATGACTAGATTTTTCTGGATTAGGGTGCATGTTTTAACATTTTTTTCCTTCAATTTGTATAATTTTTTAAAAAAGAAATCTATCTTGCCATTAATGCCGAAACAGTTATCTCAAATTGCAAATTACTCTGTTCTAAATTAATGTAAAAGTAACACAGCTTTGCAATAATAATAATAATAATAATAATAATAATAATAATAATAATAATAATAATAATAATAATAATAATAATAATAATAATAATAATAATAATAATAATAATAATAATAATAATAATAATAATAATAATAATAATAATAATAATAAATTGACTACATAGGATATTTTAGGTAAATTTTACCTCAATTTCCCCCCCCCCATCACGTACAGTTTCCCCCTGCTCAATATGGGGTTTTTGCATTAAAAAAGCATGAGGTGATGAAAAAAAATCACTATTTAATTACAATGAAATAAATATATTTCTTACAATTAAACAAACAATTTCTTCATAATATATACTTAATATTCAGTGTCCACTCTGTTTGTTTGTGAAACCTTTTCTTCTTCTCTTTTATGCTCCTCCGAACACGCTTTCATTTTTTCCATTTTCTGTTTCCCGTTCGAGCATTCAACAGTAGTCAATTAGCATATTGATGCTCCATCATCCTTGGTAGAGTGTCTCAATATCACAGACATCCTGGTAAAATCTTCCACCCTGCTCTTCACTGTAGGCTCCCGGGTTCTCAGGAAAATAGTCAACATGGGAGTGTAAAAAATGAACTTTTAAGCTAATCATGCATCCTTGAGCTTTATACACATTCAGCATGTGTTGTACAATGGTTTTGTGGTGAGGGTATTTAGTATTCCCTAAAAACTTGTGAAGTATGTCTTTGAAAATGTTCCAAGCTTACTTTTTTATCCCATTGTTTCTAAAAAGAGGGGATCAGATACCAGTTTTCGTATGTTGGGGCTAGTAAAAACTCCCTCTTTCAACTTGGCTTCAGACAGTTTTGGGACTTTGGAACACAGATATCTGAAACATTCCCCATCTTTGGGCAGTAATTTAATAAACTGCTTCATAAACCCTAATTTAACATGAAGGTGGCAATAAACCCTTTTCTGTTGGAACCAAGGTCGTATTAATGACTTTTTTTTTGCTGGGGATTAAGGCGTCTCAAAGTGGCCAGTCAGTTTTTGTCCAATGGAGGTAGCTGGCTCGACTGTCCCACAAACATAGGTAGCAGGGATATTTTGTATAATCTGCCTGCTGCTCTAACAACATGGTCAGAATTTTAAAGTCTCCACAAACCAGCGAAGTTCTTGATATTTGATTTTGTCAAGAATCATAGTTAAATCATTATAGTTTTCCTCCAAATTCACCGAGTGTCCTATAGGAAGTGATGCAAATGTACAGTGGTACCTTGCATAATGAACGCATCGCATAGTGAAAAATTTGCATAATGAAGCATTCATTATGCAAGGGCGATATCTCGCATAATGAAAAAAATTGTTTATTATGTGGGGGTTTTGGTAACCTGGGTATACCTGCTCAATGGGAACCCTGGTTAACAAAAACGCACACACCCCGTTATGCGGGGTATCTCCCATACGGAACTGCATAATGGGGGGAAACCACATAGTGAAGAGCTCCGTGGAACAGAGTCTTTTCGTTATGTGGGGTTCTACTGTATTTCCATTATGCAGCAAGACTGCTTTGAGGCTTGTTTTACATGAATCAATGAATAAGTGCCACTTAGATGAATCATGTTCTATTTCAAAGCACTTCAAAGCCCTTGAACATCACCACAATAAAGGAGATTTCCATCTTTGGAGAAAAACTGAGTGAATTCTTTGTCTTGGTGCCTGTACCATGAAAATGATATTCCAGGTGACAGCAGTTTTTTATTTGTTAGTCTTGACCCCAGCAATTTGGCTAAATCTTTGGAGTGGAACTGCTCAACCCAGCCAGTAAGATTCCTGGATATGTTCACCTCTTGCTACAAACAAAATAAACCTGTTGGGACGTGATCATCTGAGCTTCCTCATACCACTAAACCTACAATACTCCCAGTGGTGGGCTCCAAAAGATTTTACTACCACACTGTGGGTGTTGTATGGTGGACGTGGCCAGGAGCAAAGCCCTGTGTTGCACCCAAATTAGGACTACTTTATTTCAAAACTTGGATGGGTGTGGCCAGCAAGAACTTCTGCTACCGGTTCTGGCAAACTGGTGTGAACCTGCTGATCTCCACCACTGACTACACCCCCCTCCCAATCCCTCTTATTTTCTCTTTGCATTATTCTTGATTTTAGTTCTAATAAATATTAAATGAAAGTAAGAAATAATTTTAGGATAGGGTTTTTAGAATCAAGAATAGGATATCAGATTGTGGGTTAAAGGCAAACTTCACCCTAAATTAAACTAAAAACATGCGTTTTGCAAGGAAACTTGACATGATGGAATTTTTTTAGTATTTCACTAAGTAAAAATCTATAAGAAACAGTAAAAAAAATCCTATGCAGTTTTTTGGTTGCAGACCTGTGTAATCAGAGGGGCTGCCTGGGTGAGTAAGGAGAATAGTGAGTGCATTCATGTTGCCGTTCATGGTTCTAACATGTTGAAAGAAGGCAACAGAAAATGTTTCTGAAAGTACCCCGCTTGATGTCCCCATAAGGTATTTCTGATCAGTCTCCAATATTCTATTCTTGGGCAAGACACTAGAGCAGGGATTCTCAACCTGCAGTCCATGGTGCACTTTCATGTGCCTCCCTTCCTCCACACCAGGAAGTGCCATGAGGTGGAGGAAGGGCAAAATTGCCGTCCAGCCCCCAATGCTGTTTGAGGGACCATGACCCCCCCCCAGTTTTAAAAGGTTGAGAACACCTGCATTAGAGCATGAGGTGATTTCTCAGTTCTTGGGATGCCTCATTGAGATGGATCTTCTAGACGGCTTTCATTTTGGCTTCAGGCTTGGTTATGGGAGAATTGTGACATTTGGTTGCTTTGAGGGATGAACTGTATTAGGAACTAGAAAGGGGGCACCAGCCTCCCAGGAGAAACAGGGGTCAGCTGTGAAGCGCAGTGGCCTCAAAAGACCAGCGTTCCGCTGCCACCGGGAGTCCCCAGAAGATGGCACACCGACCCGCTGTTTGGCCGAGGACACCTGCCATCTCTCCCCCGGGCCCCACCCATGGCTCGGGGATAAAAAGCCGAGCTGGCTCCTCGCGGAAGAAGACAGCCCTCTGACTGGCTATTTGGCCGAGGACACCTACTGCCTTTTCCCTGGAGCCCACCCATGGCTGAGGGATGAAAAGTTGCGACTTGGCTGGTTGAACTCAAAATGCTGCTTCCGTCACCGCAGTCATCATTCCCACCCAAGATGTGATCCTGGGATCTGTCACAGACGTTGAGCCCGGGCTCTGTCATGGACATTGAGCCCGGGCTTTGTCACGGATGTTGAACCTCGGGCTTCGTTGGGGACACTGTGGGTTTGTCTGTTTTGGGTTTAATGTGTATTGATAGTTATGAGGTGTTTGATCTATTGTGTATTGACTTATTGTGTTTTGATTTATTGTGTGTATTGATCTATTACATGGTAACTATTGTACTTATTGCTCTGTTATATTGTATCATAATGTATTTTTGTTGTATTGTAACTTTGATATTGGTGGATTCTGTAAGCTGCCCTGAGTTAGTTTTCACCAAGAAGAGTGGCATAGAAGTCTAATAATAATAATGATGTGTTTTTTGGTTCAGTGATGGCCAGCACCCAGATTGCACCGGTTCATGCTGGGGGGGGGGGAGGCAGAGAAATTCCCCATGGCCATGCCTATTTCCCTCCCTGCACCCTGTTGGCAGTGCTCATCTCCATTTACAGCCAAAGAGCCAGTGCTGTCTGTATTGGCAGACATTTTCATGGCCATATGGCAGGCATGATTAGATTGCCCACCCAGTCACATAACCATGCCCACAAAGTAGGCTACGCCTACACTGTGGTAGTAAAAAAAAAATTAGAGACCATCACTGGTTCTGTTAGACCTCTCCTTTTGGGAAGGGTCGTCTTCCACCCTTTTCAGCACCATGTGTGGTCGTATCCTGGAGTTATATTACATGCCCTGCTAACATTTTAATCTTTTTATCTCTTTTCTAGCAGTCTGTAGATTTGCTATCCTCAGAGCTGCTGCACGTTAGTAGCCACGGTTTCACTGAGCTATCTAGAAAGCTACCTTTCTGGCCAATGACTGCCAACCAACTCAGAACTTTCTGTCCCAAAGTGCAATGCTTTGCACTTAAACCAAATTTGAGATTTTGGTACCCATTCTGAGAGATATATGGGAGAACCTCATAATCCATTTTTATCATCCAGAATAATTTGGGAGTCATAAGCAACATTCATTCACCTTACCGGTGACCTCAGACTTGAGATCTGATCTACTTCCTCCTTTTTTAAGAACAAAATTAAAAATGGGCAAAGCCCTCGATATATTGCCTTCTACATGGAAAAGCAGCCTACAAATTCCAGCACTAACAACAATGCAGGGGTACACAGAAAGAGCATCCTCAAAGATTATGAATACAATTGGGCATACCCTGGTCGGCAACCTTGCCGGCTAATCTTTCTAACTCCAGAATAAAACAAAGGAACTGAAGAATTAATCCACCAGAAAAGTCTTTGTCAAGACCAATGATAACAATGATCTCAATAAATATTGAGGGACTTTCAAGTAATAAAAGTGTCCTCATAGCGGATATCTGCAGGAAATACAAATGTGACATACTGCTCCAGTCAACACAGGGGGACAGCAAGGTGCAGACCCAGCATGTCTGGAATGGAACTAGTGACTGAGAGACCACATGACCAGTATGGGAGTGCTATTGTTGTTAGACTTGGACTCAGCATATCAGTTGTGATACCTAAAATTTTGAATAAAGCATCATAATTAATCACAGCGTTTATTAAATCACCACATGTCACAGCATACACACACACAGACTCCATAAGGTAGGGTGAAGAAGGAGAGAAATCAACAGAAACAGTGTTTTGTGCAGAATACAGGGGCCATGGAAATCATTATTGGAAAGGAAGAGAGGACGTGACAAGCTACACACACACCTGGCAAATTACAAAAGGTTAATTAAAGTCCACCCTGAGGGCTTCTGAGTCAATTGTTTAAACTAACTTCTTTCTCTACCTTGTGCTTAAAGAAACAGGTATTTGCTTAATCTGTTCCTGTCCATTAAAGCATGCTTAAGGCCACATTAAGCTGACAGTCTCCTGATGCAAACGCCATTGGCTGACGATCCTACTAGCCTGCCTTTCATGGAGAAGATGCACTGGCCGGTCCCGCCTTCCAGCAGTCTCTGTTTCATTCACAAAAGGACAAAAGATCTTGTAATTGCCTGCCTGTGCCTACACAATGTAACCCTGGAAAAACTGGTTTCTCCACTATTGCTGTAATCTGCCATTCCTTTACATTCAAGTCCCTGCCTCATATCTGCTTTGTATTTTGTGTCTACATGTAATTAAAATATGTTAATTGCCCTTCCTCCTCCCAAGTCTCAGTCCCCTCCCCCTTGCATGTAGAGTTAGTTTAGAAAAATAGATATAAGGCCTTCAAGGTGGGTGGGGGTCATCTTTGGTTCACTCAATTTTGTGGGCTGAGATCACGAGAGGGTTTTTCTTTAAAACGATTGAGGGGATGTAGCTATTTAGATTCTAGGCCTGGCCAGACTATAACCTTGAATAGCTTTCCTTTGCTTTTGCTCCCAATAAATCACCTTTGTTTTGATCAAATTACCTGTCTCGTTGTAAGTTCTTGGGATTTTCTATACCTCAGCCAGAGGACGTGCCTGGGCCCCAAAATTTTGGGTAACAAAGTGGTGCCGAAACCCGGGACCCTCTGGTTCCTGCAGCCTCTTTAATGAGGTGCAGGACACAAAGTGAGGAAGAGAAGATCCGGAACGAACCTCCAACCCGAAATCTACAATCAGATCTTTGAGAGACACATCAGGCGTTCCGTCTCTCCAACTGAAAACTTCAGGATTGGTAAAGTATAATTTTGATTTTTGGGGTCCCTTTGAAATTCTTGCCAAGTTAGCTTAAACGTTTGTTTTGTTGAACAGCCAACTGAACTGAACTTTCTCCCGGGTGGCAGCTCGGGTATTGAAAGCATGGGTTCGAGTCCCACCGAAGGTGCAGTAGAAACGGTTTGACGAACCTGAGCTGCACAACAGATTGGGCACTAGTGAGGTTCGCCACCACTAGAAAAGCAAAAGCAGGACTTGACCCCCTGTGAGCACCTTAGTTTTAAAATTGGGGCCAGTGGGTAGGCTCATCACCTAACACTGAAGCCTTTGTGAAGTGGCAGGGTCCAACAGCCGGGTGGCACCCGTTGAGGACTCGGAAAAGCACCCTGTACCAGAGTAATTAACTGAGTACAGGTGCCCAAGTGGCTGACTTGGTCAAGACCGGGGTTCGTCGTCCGTGAGACCAGGGTAAATTCGTCTCAACAGCCGGGTGATACCCGTTGAGAGACAATCAAAGGAAAAACTAGTGTGGTCCGCTCCTGACAGTTCGCTGTGCAGGGTAACTCGGTAAGCACCAAGACTTAGGCCTAAGCAAGCTATGGGAGGAGCTTTTGAGAGTTCAGGCTGGGCTGGAAGAAAAAGGCTGGTGGGACGCCACTCAGCAATGTCCTTAGGAATTGGAAGAATTTGGTGGGACCCAAGTCTAAAATTGAGCAAATGGAGGTTAGAACTTTTACGCACCCAAGACCGGCCCTTTTCAAAAGGACCAGAGGCCCGCCTGGCCTAAAGAAGGCAAGTTAAAATCACGGCACCCAAAAGCATTAATTAGAAGGCTAGAAGCGAGTCTGGGGAGATCTGGGGACTCGGAGCACGCAGCGCTCTCCATGAGGCTGCACACACAAACCTTGAACGATACCCTTGCGAGGGCAATCTTTATATTGTAAGGGAGAAGGCTAATCCTCTCCCGAATTTGGGGATCCCCCAAAGTATAGAGAGGTAATTGAGGAGGCTTGAAGAGGACCATTTGGGTCCATTGCACCTTCTGGCCCCTCCAATTTCTCAACCCGCTGCTCATGGTATCCTTGGAAATCCTGGGGTGCTTCCTCAGCCCTTGATGCCCACCGCCCCTGCCAGCGAAAGGAACAAATCCAGTCGGGAGAGTCTGGGGTCCGTAACTTTGCAGCCCCCCAGGGTTACAGTAGGTTAAACTGCAGAGGTAAACCTACTGGACCTCTCAGACATGTCCCAGTGGGGCATGTTGGGAAGGGGAGTTGTAGAAGCAGCTATCGGACCTTGAGAACAGATGGAAGTTCCTGGAGCTGCGGGGGTGAGCGGGCTGAAAGGAATGATGGAAGGTGCCCTTAGTGAAATGAGGAAATCATGAGGAAAGAATTGGGCACTGTAAAATTAAAGAAATTTGAAAAATTAAAGGCTCGAATTGAAAAAGACTGAGCCAGTCTCAACGGACTCGCTAGAAGAGAGAGAAGAATCAGGACCACTCAGTCACAAGAGAAAAGGGAAGGAGACATAGTTTATTGCCATCCATCCCTGCTGGCAGAGTGAGGGGGTGCTAAATAGAGCAGAATGAAAAAGAGTAAACCAGAATAGAAAAGCATTTAAAATTTGAGCGCGCTGCAACCCACTCAGGCTGGAAGGCTTGAAGGGGACAGCAGGCATAGATTAAACAAAGGGTTAAGGTAGCCCAGCACCCACATAAATTGTAACTTGTCCGTTGTTTCAAAAAGGAAAGCCCCAATTAAGTCAAAGCAATCTGTTAAATTGTATCTGAATTCGAACACAGGGCAGGCCAAATTGGAAAAATCCCAGGCTATTGCCATAAAAGACAGCCTGGGAATGGCTTATAATAATAACTAGCAATAAGATTAAAAACTTTGTGCCCAGGTGGCAGTTAATTCCAGCCCCCTGAGAACCCACTATAAACTTGACCCTTAAGGTCTGAAGAAAGTATGGCATTTTCCCTTGCTTTCCTAGCAAACTGCGTGGAGCATTGCAGGAAAAGGAGAACTAATGCACAGTTTAAAACGGAATGAATGTGTAATATATGTAAATATGCATGTATGTTGAATGAATGAAGTGAATGAGGGCCCTGGGTGTGTGTGTAAATGAAAGAAATGTGTGCCTGCATTTTGTGATGTGTAAATAATGAGGACTAGGAACTTAGAAAGTTTAAAACTGCCATTGCATTAACATACTCTGCAGAAGGCTTTAAAGGGGAAGGAAACATCTCCTTAAGAAGTTATGCTTCCAAAAATACCCAGTCCTAATGCAAGCATGTGGCAGATCTGTAAATATAATGTAAAAAGTATATAAAAGATATGGTTAACAAAAAGATAATATCCCTTTCTCTGTCTGGTTTAAACTTTAAGACAGAGATTGGATAATGTATAAATTGGGATTATTATTGTCCTTTAGATTAGGACCTGGCAAAGGTATTATAAGGTTAGTGAAATAGCAATGCCCAAGTGCATTGCTGCTTTTAAATAAGGCCTGAAATTGAACTAATCAAGCAATAAAGGCTTTGAAAATTAAAGAATTGGAACTTGGAAATAATAGAAAATTGCAGCATATAAATAGAATTGACTGAGAAACAGAACGAATATATTGGCTTAATGATTGGCACATCTAAAATTAAGATTGGCAAGGGCTGGAAATTGGGACAGATTAACTAGAAAGGTCCCTCTTTCCCATACAAAGCCAACTGCAACCAATAAGTATTTGAAAATGCATTTGTTTTCAAGGAAATGGCTTCCAAAGTAAAAATTCGGACTTTCCATAGAACATGTGCAGAGTGCAAACATTGTAGCACTGCAGAGATGTTAAGAAGTTGCCTCCTGCTGAGAAGAAACATTCCATTCACAATAGCCTGAAGGGGGAAAGCAGCCCCTCCTTCCTCTTTCACTAAGCCTGGGCCTTCAGTGAATTTCCTGTGTGGCCACAAAAGAATAGTCGCATACTGTCCAAGATTACAGGCATATGCACTGCCCCACCCAAATTCAGATTCTACTGCCCTAGTTGGCAAAGAAATGGGGATTTATTCTTCCTTTTTCCTTGTGCCTCAAATCAATCTGTGTCACCCTGCTGTCCCAGCAAGGTTGTCAACACAAATATGAAATAAATGAGCCTTACCTGATAAAAGGCTAATTTTAAATTGTAAGCTTGCTACATGGCCATACCCCAAATATGGATGAAATTTAGGGTACTTCCCGCAGGCAGAATTAGCCTGCACAAAACACTAGTGAATTTAGGCAAATCACCTCAATACCATTTAAAAGTCCAGCTTCATTTGAAGTACTCAGCTCAACCTGGCAATATTGTAATTGAATTGGAAACATTTGCAGACAGGCAAAGGACCCCACTTCGGAGCAAATCCTGGAGTTCTGGGTAGCCCAATGTCTGTCCCAAGATAGGGCATGAAGATAGCAGAAATGGAGGTTTTGGCTGATCTTTTTCCCTGGGAAGAGGGCAATTGGAGTCTCACTTGGGAACCCAGTTTTGTGGGAAGGGGGGGCCAAGAAGCATCTGCCTAAAGTGTAAAACTGTATTTTGAAAATCAGGCCCACCTCTTGAAAGGGCCATGCAAACTCAGAACTTGGACTATCTGGTGGATGCCTTGAAACTCAATATGGCGCTTGAAGGCCCATTTTCAGAAATAAAAGGAGATATGGCCTAGTAGGAAAATAATGGATGGGTATTAAATAAAGGGGAACTTGCTAATTTGTGGCACAGGGGAAATGGAACATTGTCCTGTACAATCTGATACTTGCTTGAACTAAGTGGCTATGCATGTGTTGTAATGTGGATGGGTCTAAGTTGGAATCATGTTTGTACAAGGCTCTGCTCATCTGTACATAGTACTGACTGCCTGAGAAAATGATTGTTTAAAGGAGGAACTACTGATCTATAGCAAAAAGCTAATTTGAACATAAACCTACTAAAACCTTTGAAAACATATGCATTTCTAAAATGGTTGCTGCAAATTCAATTTTGTACAATATGGCCTAAAGCATTTATATATATATATATATATATATATATATATATATATATATATATATATATATATATATATATATATATATATATATATATATATATATATATATATATATATATATATATATATATATATATATATATATATGGGCCCCAGGAAGCACACTTGATTATTTGATAGAAAAATGAAAATTTCTTTCTCAAAAGTCGTGATTCGAACCCAGAGCCTTGCAACAGGAGTTCCGGAAAGGGGTGGAGGAAGTTTGGCATAGTAAGTAAATAGGCACATGGTGGCTTGCTCCTTAAGAGCAGCTTTGGGCCTTTAACGTCACAAAGAATGTCTGCACAGTCAAAAGTAGTGGAGCTAGATGTTTGTATTTCTGGGCAACCCCCTTGCCAAATTCCCTTAAGGAGGGCAGGAGAGGTGCCCTGTATGGTCTGTTCTGTCACTGCATCTAATGGGAGCTGTGTTTTGTCTTGTCTGTATGTATGTATGTATGTTGTGTGAGTGGCTTCTGAGGATTGTTGGTACATCGCACATGGGAATTTCCTCTCATCCTACTAAGTGCACAATTTTAAGGAAAATTCAGTGTCTCTGTGCCCTGTCCCCTATTAGAGTCCTAGTTAAAGAAACTGAACCATAAACATTGCTTTGCAACTCGAACAATAAAGTTATTTCAAAACATCTGGAGTGTGTTTGCCAACCCCCCATTCCTACTATACAGGATGCCAGGGGAAAAAAAAACAGGTAAAAGGTAAATAAATGGATTTCACAATGAGGCCAGCTTGGAAATTAGTTAGATGACTCCCTGATCCACAAAAGGGAGGGAGAGGCTGAATTTGATAGGGAAAAGCACCCTCCTCAGATGGGAGTGAAACAATTGGTTGCTTAAAGTATTTAATTTGGTTTACATTGGTTCGGGCAAGGAAGGTAAATTCCTGCCTTAAAAAGCACTCACAGTTGCAATTGGATCATGCATTAGTGGCTTCTGGAGTAAGTATGGAGTTTGCACAATGAAAGTCCTCTTCTACTGAAACTGGAATCCACAGGGAACAGTGAATGCAATGGGAGTATAGTAAAACATGAGTGGTTGTCGTTTATTGTTACTAGGGGAAAGGAATAAAGTTTAAATTAAACGTGGGAGGGTTTTTGGGGAGATGTGTTGTGTTTTCTCTCCCTCACTACAGGAAAACCTAAAGATGTGGAAGCCTTGTGATGGATCCCAAAAGTGAACGGATAGCAGTGCTCCAGAGCATGTCTAAAATTCAATGGAGGAGTATCATGTCTCTTATTATTAGTATTCCTATCACCTCATTTCTTTTCAACTCTCTCTCTCTCTCTCTCTCTCTCTCTCTCTCTGCCTCTCTCAAGTATTGCTAGCATACTGTGTATTTGTAGTTTTGGTAGTTTGCAGAACCCCCTCAGTTGGCTCAGACCAATTCTCCCCAATCCGGCAGACTAGTCCACACGAGAACACTTGGGAAAGCATGTGGCTAATGTCTCAAACATCTGTTTAAAGCCCGGTAACTCTGTGGGCCAGATGGCAGCAACCTGCTTGGTGCAGGTCACCACTGACATTTTGCCTCTGCAGGTGACCTTCCCAGGTTGGGAAGGAAGCCCACTTACTTACAAAAATGCTTCAGCCCTGGGACACCTGGTCTCAGGTGCAGACCCATCGCTCATTAAATTTAGAGTGGGGACAGTAACTAAGTCTCCCTTGTGCGTGCACTGGGAAGGGTGCAGGGCTAGATGTTTCAATGTCACCCCTGACTCCCAGGCATTGCAATGCAACCACACAGAGCATGCACCATATGTGCACAATTACATTAGACTCCCTGAAGGATGGTTCATGGTGTGCGGGACCCTGGTATATTCATACATCCCAGCCCTGGCAACAGGGGGCCCTTGTTCCTTAGCAAGACTCAGTGTCATCCTCCCTTCAAGGGAAATGCTCTCGGGGGGAGAGAGGACAAAACGGAGCATAGAAACCCATGGGCTTACCCCAGACTGTGACTCTTCAGTCCATCTCTTCTCCCCTGCCGAATACATAGCCCTAGCCACATCTCTAGTGGGACTCCCAGGACTTGCAGTCCACGCTGGGAAGCAGATCAATCAAGAAATGGCTGAGGTCCGGGATGCAACTTTACAAAACAGAACATTTACTGCTGGTTCATAACAGGAAATGTGAGGATTTTAAAGGGATGTGCTGCCTAAATTTAATAGATAACAGCAAGCAGGCAGAGGAAGCCATCCACGGACTTCACAATCTCACCCCTGAAATTAAACAAGACACTGGGTTTTCATTGTGGGGGAGGTTAACTAGCTGGCTCCCAGATTTTGGGTACCTCAAACACATCTTCATAGCGGGACTTGGGATTGCTATAGTTATAATTCTGATTTGTGTGTGTGTGCCCCTCTTGCAATCCCTCAGAACGCTGTGCCAGGTCCCACTTAATCAGGGCCCCCCCAGTGGGTACATCATCACAACAGGACCCACTCAGTCTAGACGAGACTGCCCACAGGTCAGTCTCATCTGAGAGAAAAAGGGAAGGAGTTGATACCTAAAATTTTGAATAAAGCATCATAATTAATCACAGCGTTTATTAAATCACCACATGTCACAGCATACACACACACAGACTCCATAAGGTAGGGTGAAGGAGAGAAATCAACAGAAACAGTGTTTTGTGCAGAATACAGGGGCCATGGAAATCATTATTGGAAAGGAAGAGAGGACGTGACAAGCTACACACACACCTGGCAAATTACAAAAGGTTAATTAAAGTCCACCCTGAGGGCTTCTGAGTCAATTGTTTAAACTAACTTCTTTCTCTACCTTGTGCTTAAAGAAACAGGTATTTGCTTAATCTGTTCCTGTCCATTAAAGCATGCTTAAGGCCACATTAAGCTGACAGTCTCCTGATGCAAACGCCATTGGCTGACGATCCTACTAGCCTGCCTTTCATTGGAGAAGATGCACTGGCCGGTCCCGCCTTCCAGCAGTCTCTGTTTCATTCACAAAAGGACAAAAGATCTTGTAATTGCCTGCCTGTGCCTACTCAATGTAACCCTGGAAAAACTGGTTTCTCCACTATTGCTGTAATCTGCCATTCCTTTACATTCAAGTCCCTGCCTCATATCTGCTTTGTATTTTGTGTCTACATGTAATTAAAATATGTTAATTGCCCTTCCTCCTCCCAAGTCTCAGTCCCCTCCCCCTTGCATGTAGAGTTAGTTTAGAAAAATAGATATAAGGCCTTAAAGGTGGGTGGGGGTCATCTTTGGTTCACTCAATTTTGTGGGCTGAGATCACGAGAGGGTTTTTCTTTAAAACGATTGAGGGGATGTAGCTATTTAGATTCTAGGCCTGGCCAGACTATAACCTTGAATAGCTTTCCTTTGCTTTTGCTCCCAATAAATCACCTTTGTTTTGATCGAATTACCTGTCTCGTTGTAAATTCTTGGGATTTTCTATACCTCAGCCAGAGGACGTGCCTGGGCCCCAAAATTTTGGGTAACAGTTGCATTGACAGAAACAAACAACACTGAAATTCTCCCCATCCAAACACTGTTAACTCTGTCTACAAATTGCCAGAAGTATATGTTAGTTTGAATGAACCAGACAATTTTACTTATGACCTAATAAAATATGTTATTGGTGATTTTAATTGTCGCAGTGAGGTTTGGTGATATAACCAGACCAATGAGGATGGCACACAACTTGTATCTTGGGCAGACAACAATGACGATCTTGACCATGAACCAAAACTGCCCACATCTTTTAACAGAGGTAGATGAAGGAGGGGGTATAATCTGGACAACATCTTTTTTGGCAAGAAGACAGCAGCACAGTGTATGAAAGTTGTTGATGATCCGCCCCTATGTATTCAGCACAGAAGCGTAGTGTGCCTTGGCGGGGCCCCGTATAAAAATTTGTTTGGGGGCCCTTAGGAAGGGTAAAGATTTGTTTTGCTTACGCACATTGGGGGCCCCCGTGGCCTGGGCCCCCCGTATAATTGATATGGCAGATACGGCGGTAGCTACGCCCCTGATTCAGCACAAGTCCATTGTGGGCACAGTAAATGCTGCAGTGAAACCTCAGGAGGTACCTGTTTGCAGACAGTTTAACTTTAAGAAGGCTAAAAGGGTGAATTTTTAAGAATGGCTGGATGAAAATGTGGAAAAGATCCCACCCACCCGCATCCACCTAAATACAGTGTACAGTAATACCTCGTATAGCTATCATCTCGCTTAGCAAGTAACTCGCTTATCGAGCAGACCTTTCCCCAGCTAACAAGATGAGCTTCTTAACCACTGAGACACTGCAGTCCCCACTAAATCTTATTAAAGTCCCTTCAAATATTCTTGGTGTCTTTATGACAGCAACCCAGCAAAAAAAATATTTTAAGCAAACTGGGGGTGGTGGTATCCTGGCCTGGATTGATCTCCATTATACTAAACAGGCTTCCTTTTAGGTGCACTGTGTTATTTGGGGTGATCTTAGCATCGATATGCAAAGATCAACCACACTCTATCTCAACTGCTGGGGAAGAAGAAGCCAGGGCAGGATGAGGACCTTGCCGCCCCTCCCCCTGTGCCAACACCACCTGCCAGAGGAAGAAGCCAGGGCAGGATGAGGACCTTGCCGCCCCTCCCCCTTTGACTACACCAACTGCCAGGGGAAGAAGAAGCCAGGGCAGAATGAGGACCTTGCCGCCACTCCCCCTGTGCCTACACCAACTGCCAGGGGAAGAAAAAGCCAGGGCAGGATGAGGTCCTTGCTGCCCCTCCTCCTTTGACTACACCAACTGCCAGGGGAAGAAGAAGCCAGGGCAGGATGGGGACCTTGCCGTCCCTCCCCCTGTGCCTACACCAACTGCCAGGGGAAGAAGAAGCCAGGGCAGGTTGAGGACCTTGCTGCTCCTCCTCCCGTGCCCACCCCAACATATTGTAATGTAATTTAATGTAATGTAATGTAATGTCTGTAAGCCGCCCTAGGTCGGCACGGCTAGTGGGCGGCAAAATAAAATTGAACTAATAAATAATGAATAAATAAATAAATAAATGTGACCCTATGTGGCATGATTAAGAATCCTTTCCCGTTAAATGGAAAGCTTCCCATTTCTCATGATCATCAAGTTGCTTAGGCAAAGCACAGAGGAGGAAGCCACACGGGCGATTCCTCTAGGTTCAGCTGCCCGCCTACCCCAAGAACTCTCTCCCTCAGTCCTCACGCTGCTGGAATGGGGAAGATGGCACTTCTGCTCTTTAGGCAGGAATATAGCAGCAAGGCTTAGAAGCAGTCCATTATATATTTTGCCACCTTCCCACAAACACACACAGAGCAGACTTGGCTGTGGGATACTGCAGCAAATAATATTCCCGGTCCAATGATTGAAGCTGGTGGTCCTCCCTTCTGATCACCGTGGCAACCTTATCTCTCCTCAAAGTAAAATGTCCCTTTGAGAAAGGTTGCACCGTTGAGAAAATGCAGCCTTATAGGTTGGCTTCTCTCAGCTCTGCAAACTTGCTCCCCTTCTGGTTCAGATGGTCAAAAACGAAACTTTCTGGTGTCTTTGAGGTGTTTTATTGAAGAAGAATCCAAGAGTATACAGGATATATATCGAAGTAATAATCTATTCTACTCTAATTTAACAAAATAAGAAAATAGCTAACTTCACTAAGAAAGGATTTCTTTTCTTTGGGCTTTAAAGCCCCCATCAGGATTTCCTTAGATCTCCATGTCTTGAGTTCAAAGTGACAGGGGCTAAAATCGTCTCCCAAAAGGCTGCTGTTCACCCGAAAAAACTGCTGATGAAATATATTTTGTAGGGTCCTCACACCTTCCTTCAGAATGTTAAACATGAGAGGTTACCTCATTGTTTTGACTAAATGTTGTTTTCCAAGCTGGTGTTTATGATGTAACCAAATTCTCAGACATGAATTGACACAGCCTTATTTTCAGGTGTCTATGCAGGTGTTTGTTTATCACCCTGTCCCCAGATGTTTGAAAGGATGTTAATTGTCCCATAATCCACTTCTTTGTGAAAGTATCTTTTTCCCTCTCTCTAAGGTGATGGGTTAGTGACCTGGGGAATCCCCCTGGTGAGCTCCCTCACAGGTGTCTAAGTGACTGGCATCGCTACTTAGCAACCTAAATTCTTAGTGACATATTGTTGTGTGGAATGTGTATTGGAATGCAAGTGCCTTCAGTGTGCTTCCTTATGAGTTAGCTATCCTCAAACCTACAGAGAATATACTATTTGAATCTTAACACTTAATAAATGTAAGGAAAATTAAAACATGAAATCATCCCTTGTGATTATCATGACATGGTCTACTCTTGTGATGGCCAACCCTGGCAGTCCAGGTGTTCTTGGACTTCAATTCTTCAGTTCCATAACAGCTGGAGTGCCAAGGTTTCCCATCACTGGTCAACTCTATTGCCATAGCAGGATAACCTGTCCAGACTACTCTTGACCTTTTAGTATACTGATACTGAGCTTTCCTTGTCTTTTGAAATAAAGCAAGGAGTGGGATGGGACACCAACAGGAAATACTGGATGAAACAGATGGACTCCTTCTAGTCAGGATTCAGGCCCAAATGTGGTATGGAAACTGCATTGGTCGCACTGGTGGGTGATCTCTCGAGAGAGCGGGATGGTGGACATCCGTCCACCCTGGCTCTTTTTGACCTCTCAGCAGCCTTCGATAATGTCGAACACGGTATCCTTCTGTAAAGGCTCCAAGGATTGGGAATCCAGGGCACTGTGTTGTCCAGGTTTTCCTCATTTCTGAAGGGACGGACCCAGTCGGTGTGGTTAGAGAGTGGAAATCCAGCCCTAGGCTGCTCCAATATGGGGTGCCTCAGGGCTCGGTGCTCTCACCAATCCTATTTAACACTTACATGAAACCGCTGGATGAGAAATTCCATTCCCATGGGGTGAGATATCATCAATATGCAGATGATACCCAGTTGTATATCTCAGCCCGTGGAGACCCTAGGGATGCAGTGGATGTCCTTTTCAGGTGCCTGGAGGCTGTTAGGGTCTGGAAGGGGAACAACAGGCTACAACTGAATCCTGGAAAGACTGAGTGGCTGTGAGTCTCAGGAGCTACCATCTTTGGTTCTGGATGGGGCAGTTTTCACCCAAACAGACCTGGTGCGTAATCTGGGGTCCTTCTGGACTCATGACTCCTGTTCGAAGAGCAGGTGGCAGTCTTGGCTAGGAGGGCTTTTGCACAACTTCGTGTTGTGTGCCAGTTACGCCCACTCCTAGATCGGGACTCCTTGCTCATGATCAAACATGCTTTGATCACCTCCAGACTTGATTATTGTAATGTGCTGTACATGGGGCTGCCCTTGGCAACCATTCTGAGGCTTCAACTGGTCCAGAGTGCGGCTGCTCAGGTTATGATGGGGTGCTGGCGTTATCCTTGTGCTTCACCATTTCTCCGAGAGCTGCACTGGCTCCTAGTATGCCTCCAGGTGCAATTCATGGTGCTGGTTATCACCTTTAAAGCCCTACATGGGAGTGGGCCAGGATACTTAAGAGACTGCGTCACCCCGAGAATATCTGTCCGTCCCACCAGAGCGGACCGGAGAAGCTCTCTGGTGGTACCATCAGCTAGAGAGGCTCAACTCTCTAGCACAAGAAGGAGGCCCTTTTCTGTGTCTTCTCCAACCCTATGGAACCTCCTCCTAAGTGAGTTGTATCTTCAGACAGAGCTGCTGCCCTTTAGGAAGGGGGTGAAGACCTGTCTGGTGGGGCACGTATGGGGTGCGGGCCAGACGGTTAGTTCAGCTGGCTGGCTCCTTTGAATACCCTACCTCTCTCCCTGTTGTTTTTAACTTTTTAATCTTTTAATTCTAATCCTAATTTTTATTGTAATTATTGAATTTTTAACTGTTTTGTTTGTTTTATAAGAACTATTACATGACAAATAAAAAGTAACAAGCAAAATAAACTCACTTCAGTCACACTTCATTGCTTGGAGAAAAAATGTTTGACTAGCTGAATGCATTTGGGGAGTCACTAAAGTGTAGTAGATGGGTGTCAGCTTGGAACTCTAGTTTGGGTTCAACTCGTTGCTCAGCTTTAGAAATTTACTGGTGTGGATCCAGCAATGGTAATCCACTCCTTGAATCTTTATGGTCTATGATCTGCTTACTCTGATGAAAACTCTGCTATACATAATCAGCTGATGAGAACTTCCCACTTTATAAGGTCTTTCCTTACCCATAAACATTTCCCTAAAACTGTTGTTCTGTTGCCGGTCAGCCGGCCAGTTCTAAATTGGAATTTGGGAGGGGGGGAGGCATGGGGGGTGATTTTACCTTCCCAGAGTTGTACCCTTGCCTCTCCTAACTTGTGCTGCTTTTCAGGGGAGCATTAGTAAGTATCTGTTGACTATGTTTGTGATCTCATAAAACCAAAGCGAGGGGTCATGGCAAAGGGGAGAAAGTTGACTGACCCAAAACCTGATGTGACCACATTGTATAAGACTGCTTTTGTCTTTGCAGGTAAGTTTTAGTTATTGGCATGAGTACAAAATAATGGAGGGATACTTCTACTGCATGATGCCCACCCCTGGTGGCAGAACACTCTCCTCACTGGAAACATGTGAAGCTGTATTTATTTATTTATTTATTTATTATATTGTATTCCAATGATGGGACTGCTGTGGCTCAAGTGGTTAAGACGCTGAACATGCTGATTAGAAAGTCTGAGTTTGATTCCTGGATATTGAATGATGGAGTGAGATCCCAGCTCTGTCCCAGCTCCTGTCAACCTAGCAGTCTGGAAGCAAGAAATTGCAAGTAGATAAATAGGGATCACTTCGATGAGAAGGTAAACAGCATTCTGTACACTCTGGTGTGGCGACATGCCTGCCAGGTCCACAGAAACATCTGCAGATGCAGACAATGCTGGGTCTTTGGCTATAAACAGAGATGAGCACTGAACCCTAGAGTTGGATACAACTTTACCTATCCCAATGATCTGGGATATTTTCCAACTCGAGGAACCTTACAAGCTATTTTTTAAAAAACCTGGAAGCAGTGCTTGCAGTTTGCTGTGCCAGCTCATCTCTAGTACCCAGTGAGGTCTTCTTGCTCCCCTTTAGATCAGAGGATTCCAGTCTCAAGCTCACTGAGAACTGTAATTCTCCCTACTCCAACAGATTCAATATCTGTTGAAGCAGGCTGGGCTGGGCCCCTTTGACTGAAGAGCTGACCACTCCACTGGACCTGTAGCTTTGATTTAGGAATGGTCTGAGGTTGTATTTTGCTGATGTATTGTTTCAACATTGCAGTTATGGGATCTGAGTAAGAATACCAAATGAAGCTGTGAGTAGTGCTGAGCCCTAAAGTAGAACATAGACTTCACCTTATCTTGCCTTCTTTTGCCCTCCTTGACTTGCACCCAATCATTTACTTCAAAGTCCCTTCTCCATCTCTGTCGTTGGGCATGTATCCCATACGTCTGAAGCCATAGCTTAGAATGGAATAACTGGTCAGCAAACATGGCTCTCCAAATGTCCTTGGACATCAATTCCCAGAAGCCCTGATCAGTAAGAGTGCAGACTTGGGCTCTTGGGAACTGAAGTCCAAGAACACATGGAAAGCCAAGTTTACAGACCCCCAGGCTGAGACAATGGAAAATCCTTTACAACAAGGGTTCTGTAACCTTTTTTACACCACAGATCGGTTTCATGTTAAGCATTTTTTTCCATGGACCAGTAAGTGGGGATGGTAGGATTGGACAGAACACGTGCACAGTTGGGAGGCAGGGGGGGGCATAGTTACGCAACATGGAGGAGAGGCCCAGCCATCTGCCAATCTGCTGTGTTTGAAGCCCGTGCTCTTACTTTGTTCACCAGGCAAACCCAGTGGAGCACGTTGAGGGCATTAAGCTGTCATTGGGGATTCCAGCACCACCCAGCACCACGGTCCAGTTTAGGACAGCCCATTGCCCAATATCAGTCCACAGCCCAGTGTTTGGGGAACCCTACTTTATAACACTTGATCCAAAAGACTTCCTTTGTTTGAAGAGAGGCTGCTTGCATGAACATTGGCTTTCCTTCTTTCAGGTGACTCACAATGGAGCGTTCATCCTATAGAAAACATAGTAAGTAGAACTTAAAGATTCATATTTGTATCTTTCCAGTAAATGAGAGCTCCTTTTGGACAATTTTCATTGCATATTTTAGAACAGGGGTTCTCAACTTTTTACACCGTGGGCCAGACCACGCTCCTTCAGACAGTTGAGCGGGCCAGACTGATGGTCCCCCTGCCATAAACGCTGCTGTAAAACACGTCTGTGGCTGTCGTGAATGCGCCCGTGTCTCCTTCCGGCCTGTAGGTTGAGAACCCCTGTTTTACAGCAATAAATATTTGCACGTATGAGACAGAAAGTCAATTAGTCCATTCTCTTAATTACTCAGCACATTTCCATGAATGCTTAGTTGTCCAGCGTTAACAGGCAGCCTGATTTATGTATGCTCTCTTCTTCTGAGAATGCTTATCATTCCCTGTCATAGATTATGTAGTAGCAATAATCTGTTAGAAGGACTGCTAGTGTTGGAGTTTCTCTGTGCTTGCTGTTAACACTATAGAATAGAGGATATCTGCTTATTCAGATATTGTTGGACTGCATTTCTCACCCTTAGCTATGACAGGTAGGAATAATGTGATTTGAAGTCTGACTCTATTGGAGATTTACATCCCTGTGGTTTTGTAACAGTGGTTTTGTAACAGTGATATGAAGAAAGAAAAGAATTATAGTTGAGCAGACCAGGTCAGCCATCACATGAAGAGTGGTCTGGGTGCAAACTGTTTTTCTGGATACAGAAAATTATCTCAATTTCTTTCTGTTTTCCCCCCACCTAGGCCACAGTCCTCGGGTTCATAGCAGGCACCAGTGCCAGGTACTGTACCAATTAATAACTGGGAAGGTGATGTATCTCTATACAATGGGACATCCACATGACTGCCAAAGGGAAGGTCAAGGTATACATATTTAGATGTAGCTTAGCATTAGTAGCTTTTGGGCAGTACTATAAGAGTTCATTTTAGTGTCACTGCTATTGTCTGAGAAATATTTGCTGCTAATGTCACCTTCCACTGTTGCTGCATGTTTGTTTGCTTGCTTGCTTGCATGCTTGCTTCTGTCCTTCTGTCCATCCATCCATCCTTCCTGCCAGCCAGCTTGCCTGCCTTCCTTCCTTCCTTCCTTCACCATCTATCTAAGTGTTTTCCCACTCCAGGTGCTGTTAATATTACAAAAAATTATACACACAATAACAGCAGGAATAAAAACAAATCTCAACTGGTGACATATGAGGTAAGCTATCAATTAAAATCCACCTAAACTCTTAAATGGCATTGGGGAGGATGTCGCTAAAAGCCTCTTTGAAAATAAAGGTATTTAGTTGTTGTTGCTTTTTTAATTGTGCCAAGGCAAGGGGTTTGGTGCAGCTCCATTGGAAGAGCATTCTACTGTGTGGGTGCCGTCATCGAGAATGCCCTCCTCCTTGTCACAATCTTCTTCACTCTTCTCAGTGTTGGGATCTAGAGCTGGAGTGTTTTGGAAGACTGAATGATGCAGGTTGCCGTTCTGTGTGAGAGACATTCTGACAGATAACAAGGTCCGACCTAAACCATAAATGGGGTTGTGTGTTCATGCTAGAATCTTATACTGTACATGATGTGGAAAAGGATGGGAAGCCAGTTCAGGCTTGTCTAGGCTGGGGAAATATGCTCATACTGTATTTTGTTCCTGTTAATAGCCTGGCCACTAGATTCTGGACCCATTGTAGTTTCCATATTGGGGACAAAGGCAGTCCCATGCAGAGAGTACTGCAGTAATTAATATGTCAGACTACCAACAGACGGACAAAAGTTGTTAGAGAATGTTTGTCCAAGTAGGGACATAGCTACACAATTGGGTAAAATTGGGTGGGGGGGGACAGCCTTACAGACTGCCACAATTTGTGCCTCGAAACTCAGGGCTGAAAATGTTTTGAAATATAAGAAAATAAATATTTACTTAAAGTTGCTTTTAGAAAAATTAGTGAACAGTTACTTTCCTTGATAAAATAGTTTGTTACATTAGGTTTTCATTTAACAAGCATACTTTGCTTTTAAGGCAAAATTGGAGAGAGAGAGCAGGAGGAGGAGGAAAAACAACTGAAACAACACACTGATAATGCGACTGAGTAAAACCCGAACAGATAAATATTGTCAAATTAATTACTGTATAATTTTTTGTATTGGGTATTGATTGTGTTGTGATTATATTGTTTATTGTCTATTCTGTACTGAGTATTGTTTATAGGTTGTATTCTGGTTATATTGTGTTTATATTTATTTTATTGTACAGTACAGTAATACCTCATATAACATTAGTATCGAATAACACTAAAATCGCATAACATTAAGGAATCTGGGGGGGAAGAATTGCATCGAATAACATTAAGATCCTATGGGATGCTTCGGATAACAACCGCTAAAGCCTGTGTCACAATCCAGCCGGCCCCCTTACTTCTGGAAAAACCCCTGGAAACCAAAACAAACCTACACAGGGCGAGCTGGACGGCTAATTAGAACAGAGATAGAATTCTCAGCTGCTTATCAGCTCTTAAGGGGTTTTTATTTGGTAGCGTGTTCAAAGATTTGTTTGTGTGAAAGGCAGCTCTTACCCTTTTTAGTCCAATGAAGACACGTTGTTCAGAAAAATGATGAAGATTTATTGATCAGGTTCATAAAGCATAAAAGTCAGTAGCATAAGTCAGTCCAATAAAGTCCACAGGCAAATCTAGGTAACCATTTTTAAGGAGCAAAAATGCTTAGCTCCTAGGCTAAAGAATGCTAGCCCATTGAGATGCAGAAACAAAAGCTCTCTAATCAAAAACAGGTCTTAATCCATGAAGAAACAGAGACGAACTCTTTCTTCTCTCCAAAATGGAGAATTTGCAGTCAGATGGGACTGCTTCAGCCAATCAGGTATCAGCAAGCAAAAGAGAAAACTTTCTCAAAACAACAGTACATTGTTTACACACGTGCACACAGAATGAACTGGGGCTAGTCATAACATTGCTCTTAGCTTACAAAAGATAAGAAATACTGAAAAACATGATTGAAAAACATGCTGTTACACAGCCTTGAGGCTCAGAGAGAGAAAAATGGATTTTTCTGAGGCCTATTTGAAAATTGGCAATTTCAAGCCTTAGGAAATAGGTTCATTTCCTGACACGCCCTCCTTTCTGGAAAGGCAAACCGGGGGTTTGACTTTACCAAAAGGCATTATTTACTAATGTGAGCAAAGCAATTGAGCCAACAAGCTATCCCTTATATATGTAGGATATCAAGCGTTAAAGCTTCTTCCAGTTTTAGCTACTGGAGGTACACGTTACATAAGTTACATTCTGCATTGCAAGCAAACTCAGGTACAAAACCTTGCTGGAACAAAAGACTTGGGCATTTTCAGGTACCAAAGGTTTTCCCTTTCCAAAACACATTTTGCCCAAACAGAACAACCTTTAAATCAGAAAACAGGTCAGTAACACCACACATGTCACAGAGGCCGCTTGTACGAGCCTCTGGAAAAATAAACAGATGATTAGCAAGAAACAATAACATTTCCCCCCTTCTTTGTCTTCTTCGATGTTGCACCTGCAAACAATTAAAAAGCCAGTTGAACAAAGTCCACTCAGAGTTCCGTTATCAGCTCTTCTTTCAGACGTCAGGAACATGTGCATCTCCTAGTTAACAAACTCAAGAAACAACCTTTAAGGTATTAATCAGAACACAGTCCAAAGGAATCAATCAAACAACCCATCACCCTCATCCCTGTGAGGTTTGGGAACTAAACAGGCAACAGAATTGATGGCTTGACTAGCTTCTCAACTCAAGAGCACGCAGGGTTCCATTCACTCTCCTCAGTACGTCGGGAATCTGGATCTGGATCTGGCCTCTGCTATTGTTGAAACCGCTAGTTGGGCTCTCCCCCAGCCATCTTTACGGACTACTCCCCTCTTCAGCTCTTAGCTTTCTCGAAGGGTAGTAAAACTCAGGGAAACACTGCATCCGGCAATTATTTCCCACTTCCCACTAGCTGACCAAAACAGCGTAGTGTAACAGCCTGTAGATAACACTTTTCAGAGTGGTGGCTCTGGCCCACACACTCTAGCAAACTTCTTCCTTGGACACGTGGAGGAGTCCGTTGGAGCTCTTCCACTTTTAAGCTGGTATCTCAAACACAATGAGGCAATTTGCAACTTCTCCAGGTCTTCAAAGACCAAGCAGCACATGTAATCAGCAACTAGGAACTTCAATGCAGGAAAATAAATCTTATCTGAAGGGTTCCACTCCTTCCTCTTGGCTTTGGGGGAAAACTACTTCAGGGAACTGCTTTGAGTGAAATAGGCACTCTGTGGAGTTTTGACTCCAATTCAACACAAAAGAGTCTTATTTAGGGCTTGGGGCTTGCTGGGCGTCTGGGGAAGTCTCAGAAGTCATCTGGACAAGCTTCACCCACCCTGGGCCCTTCCTTCTGGCTAAACATCATCTGGGCACCTTCTCCAAGATCCCATCTGGAATGGAGTCTGTCTTGGGGTGCTAACTGTGGTGAGGGGGTACATTCATCAGCCACTGGCTTACCTTCCATCTTGTAGGCTTGGAAGACGTCTCAGTCCCTCTGGAACTGCCAGCACTGGAAACGGCCCTCGGCCCACGGCCCTCAGATCTGGGAGTTTGAGAATCCGACTCAAAACTCAAAACAGCAATCAGTTGCTTTCCTTTCAGCACTTTTATCTCAGGAAAACAAAACAGTTTCAGCTTCTGCTGCAGACGCACACACGCAGGCTTTCAGCCAAAACAAACGAAGGCTGCTGCTTCTTGCTGGGCAGAGATTAGCATGCACACACACACAAAAAAAAGTTCTTCAGGACTCGTAGATCCCACCGCTAGGCCAACATGTCACAATCCAGCCGGCCCCCTTACTTCTGGAAAAACCCCTGGAAACCAAAACAAACCTACACAGGGCGAGCTGGACGGCTAATTAGAACAGAGATAGAATTCTCAGCTGCTTATCAGCTCTTAAGGGGTTTTTATTTGGTAGCGTGTTCAAAGATTTGTGTGTGTGAAAGGCAGCTCTTACCCTTTTTAGTCCAATGAAGACACGTTGTTCAGAAAAATGATGAAGATTTATTGATCAGGTTCATAAAGCATAAAAGTCAGTAGCATAAGTCAGTCCAATAAAGTCCACAGGCAAATCTAGGTAACCATTTTTAAGGAGCAAAAATGCTTAGCTCCTAGGCTAAAGAATGCTAGCCCATTGAGATGCAGAAACAAAAGCTCTCTAATCAAAAACAGGTCTTAATCCATGAAGAAACAGAGACGAACTCTTTCTTCTCTCCAAAATGGAGAATTTGCAGTCAGATGGGACTGCTTCAGCCAATCACGTATCAGCAAGCAAAAGAGAAAACTTTCTCAAAACAACAGTACATTGTTTACACACGTGCACACAGAATGAACTGGGGCTAGTCATAACATTGCTCTTAGCTTACAAAAGATAAGAAATACTGAAAAACATGATTGAAAAACATGCTGTTACACAGCCTTGAGGCTCAGAGAGAGAAAAATGGATTTTTCTGAGGCCTATTTGAAAATTGGCAATTTCAAGCCTTAGGAAATAGGTTCATTTCCTGACATGTGTGGTTACAATGTATCTCTATGGATCCCATAGGATTTTAACATGCATCAGATAACACTAAAAATCATATAACACGAAGACTTGTGGAACCAGGTTTTAGTGTTATATGAGGTTTTACTGTACTGTATTTTATGATACTATGATATTGTATTATTGAACTGTTACATTGTATCCGATTGTATGTTTAGACCCGGCCTGAGTTGGCTTTCACCAAGTAGGGCGGCATATAAAACAAAACATGGAATGAAATAAAATGGAATTTAAATGACCCCCAGGCTGTGTAGCTGAGCTCTAGGAGTGAGGGGTGGGGGAGTAGAGACCAGGTCACCTAGTTGGACAGACAGACCTTTAAACAGCTAAGGAAGACTGAGCCTCTGAAAGATAGCTATGAAAGAACTATGGAACATCCATATGAGAAAGGATTTGACAATATACAGTCATGAAGATGGACAGTGAAAAAGTCTCACAAAACAAAACAAAAAAAACTGATTAATTTGAAATATGGTATTGGAGGAGAGCATTATGGATACTGTGGACTGCCATAATAGTAAAAGAGTATACTCATAGTGTAGGAGGAAAGAATAAAGGAGAACCTGCTATGACATGGATGACTCACTATAGATTTACTTTATAAGACATCAGCAGGGCTGTTAATGAAATCATTAATTCATAGGTTCACCATTAATTGTAAAGGATCTGACAGCTCACACAAAGCATCTGTTTCTGAGCTGCATTGAGTAATCTCCAAATACACAGTAGTGTGGCAGGATTTAAAATCATAAATATTATGTGTATGGAGGTGATTAATGGCAGTTGACCCAGACTTGGAAAATTTGATAGCAATATAAATACTGTATTAAGCTTTTGTCCATTGATGCATCATTATCAGCCATTGAATATTATTATTTTGTTGTTTTACTTTTGATTGCCCGACGTCTTTGTCACAGTTGTGTGGTACACTGAAGTCAATTCTTTTCAACAAAAGCAATGTTCATTCATTATTTGGGGATGGAACTGTGGGGATGTAATAGATATATAGAAAAATTTAATATATTAATAATATATTAATAAATATATTTAAAAAGATAACCCTAAACAGGTCTTGCACTTTTTTTTTACAGCATGGAAACCAGTCTATCAACTTTGCCATATTTATTACAGCAATTATATCCATTGCTGTCAGTGATTTATCCTTCCAGAAGAAGGTGAGGCAGCCCAACTTTTTAGTTACAGATATAAGGATTTCAGGGCTTCTTATGTCTCACAAGCTTTCTAAAAACCACCACTGATTCCTTAATCCAATATACTTTTTATTCACGTGTCTTCCCAATCCGTCTATACAAGAGATGGGTAACATGCAGCATCATAAAACTCATGAAGTCTGTGGCACACCGAGCAAATTTTTAGAATTATTATTGAATTATTTTGAAAAGAGATTGGTGTAAACATTTCCTTATTCCTACCAAGTGGCATGGACACAATTTTGCCATGTTTTGAAGGCCTCTTAGCCTTCCTTACCCATCATGTTTTTATTTTTAGAAAGATTTATTTATTTATTTATTTATTTATTTATTTATTTATTATTGTTTGTTTGTTTGTTCAGCTTTATATTGCCACCCACTCTGGCCATTGCTGGGGGGCTGGAGGTGGGGGTGAGGTTCTCAGCCGCCTAACAGGCAATGGCGTCTTTTCCCTCAGGCTGTTGGTGTGGGGCCAGAGGAGAGGGCAGTGTTCTCAGCTGCCTGCCAGGCCATGGCATCTTCTCCCTCAGGCTGTTGGTGTGGGCTCAGAGGATGGGGGGACGATTTTTCATTCCCACCTCCCTTTTCTGATGGTTTTGAAGCAGATGCAGCCCATTAAAATGGGCACAGATAGTCCCCAGACCTCCTGACTTTGCCCATCACTTTGATACTCATGATCAAGTTACTATGTAGAAGTAATGTTTAGATTAATGGAACTTCAGATACTCAGTAGTGTGGCAGAATTGTACCACACTTGCAATCTACGAGGAGTATGCTGGCAATCTGCACAGTCCCAGAACAAGGGAATGGGCAAATATTTCAGAGTGCTTCAGAGAGGGAGAAACCTGGAAAGGGTCACCATAAACTGGAATTGACTTAATAGCACATAATTAATTATGCTGTTGTCCCAATCCCCACCCAAAATGCTCCTGGGTTTTCCTACAGCCTATAAAAGAAAGTAGCCTATAAAAGAAAGGGGTGATCTTCAGCTTGTGCAATAGCAAACTGGAAATTGCAGGAACTTTTGCAAACAGGTGGCTTTCCACCTATGGGAGACAGGACACTGGCCATTGTGATTTAGGTTTATAGCAGACTTGAGAAAGCATTGAATCTGCAAATGTTTTAGACTTAATTCCCGAGAACTTCAGCTTTCTTCCATTACATCCAGAAAGGCAAAGATTCTCCACCTTGATTTGTATGGCTTTTCCTACATGCTGGAGGGCTATTTTATCTCCCAGGATTCTCTGAAGGATGTATCACTCTCCCAAGCTACTTTGGAAAGGAAAACAAGATTGGAGAGGTGGGCAAGGGCTGCACTTTGTTTGAAGGCAAATTTGCCAGTCCCAGAATCTTCTAAGATAAAAAATTAGCCATTTGTTACTCCCATATCTATTTTTGTACAAATATAATGTATTTCTCTCAATGCCACACATGGCTTATATGTCACAGATTTTCCACCCATGCTCTCTAATATGATCCCCAAAAGAATAGCCTCTTAGTCCTAATGACAGGATGAGCCCTTATACCTCAGCAAAAGAGTGTTCTGCTCTGACAACATTGATGAGGGAGTGGTGCAGACTTGTTAATGTGATATAACTATCCTGCTAGGAATTCTATTTGGAATATTATTTTGTTTTCTTATTTAAGGGCATGTGGTTCTTCCACACTGGATTAAAGTATTTCACCATCTTGATTTAGAAGAGCTCCATACTAGATGTTGTATATGCAAAGCTTTTAATCCACTGGTATTTGAGCAATAAAATATAATTAACATTAGGCTACTGTCACTAACTCCATGATGTGTTGTTCTCATTGGCAGGTGGATTTCTTGAACTGTCCTGTTTCTTTCAGTATCCTGGCCATTGTTACCATTATGATTAGTATTCTCACTGCTGTTATCTTTTATTTCAAAAATGTAAGTGACTGGGACAAAAGGTGGAAGAGGTAGGCAATATAGCCAACATTGGCCACAAATGTTTCACTGGAAACTTCCAGTGGTACAAATGTGATTTCTCATGGACATGTGTATATGTTACCTGGAGATATGTGTTGAATGCCTGTACCCAACCTCTCTTTATTATACAATTTAATCCCTTTCATTTGACTGATAGCTTTTCTGAAGTCTTATATTGGAGTGCCCAAACTACAGCCCACAGGCTGTATCAGGCCCCCATGCCAATTCATCTCCCCCCCCCCCATGGCCTTGTTGCTCCTGGAAGTTAATGGAGGACACCCCCACCAATCCACATGTGCATCCTGAACTATTTCTGGGAGTGGCAAAACCATTTCCTGGAGTGGTGGGAACGCATTTGCACATATACAGAGAAATCTAGAACCATTTCCAGAAGTGGTTTCTCACACACATGTGTGAACATGCCCACTTGTGGGGGCATGATCTGGCCCGCTCAGCTGTTCTGGGGATGTGGCCAGGCCCAAGGCACAAAAAGTTTGGGCACCTTGTCTTAGATCATCTTGTAGTTTCTGCTTTAAAGAGTCTTTATTTTATTATATGTTCTTTACGTATGACTGTGGCACAGCAGTTAAAGGAAGTTCTGGATGAAGCGGATTATCTGGACCCTTTTCAGTCAGGATTCAGGCCCGGATATGGTACGGAAACTGCACTGGTCGCTTTGGTGGATGATCTCTGGAGAGAGCGGGATGGAGGCCATCCGACCATCCTTGCTCTTCTCGATCTCTCAGCGGCCTTCGATACCGTGGATCACAACATTCTCTTGGGAAGGCTCCAAGGATTGGGGATCCAGGGCACTGTGTTGGCCTGGTTTTCCTCATTTCTGAGGGGCAGGACCCAGACGGTATGTCTGGAGAATGAGAGGTCCAGCCCTAGGCTCCTCCAATACGGGGTGCCTCAGGGCTCGGTACTCTCACCCCTCCTGTTCAACATCTATATGAAGCCGCTGGGTGAGATCATCCGTTCCCACGGGGTAAGGTACCATCAATATGCTGATGATACCCAACTGTACATCTCAGCCCGTGGGGACCCAAGCGGTGCAGTAGAAGTCCTCTCCAGGTGCCTGGAGGCTGTTAGGGTCTGGATGGGGGAAAACGGGCTTCAGCTGAATCCCGGCAAGACTGAGTGGCTATGGGTGAGGGGCCCTGTGTTATCCCGGGAGCTTCCAGCTTTGGTTCTGGATGGGGCAGTTTTGCCCCAGACAGATCCGGTGCGTAATCTGGGGGTCCTCCTGGACTCACGACTACTGTTCGAAGAACAGGTGGCAGGCGTGGCCAGGAGGGTTTTTGCACAACTTCGTGTAATATACCAGTTACGCCCACTCCTGGATCGGGACTCCTTGCTCAGGGTCACACATGCACTGGTCACCTCCAGACTTGATTATTGTAATGCGCTCTACATGGGGCTGCCCTTGGTGACCATTCGGAAACTCCAGCTGGCCCAGAATGCGGCTGCTCGGGTAGTGATGGGGTGCGGGCGTTACGCTCGTGCCTCACCACTGCTTCGGCAGCTGCACTGGTTGCCAGTATGTCTCCGGGTGCAATTCAAGGTGCTGGTCATTACCTTTAAAGCCCTATATGGTAGTGGGCCAGGATACCTCAGAGACCGCGTCACCCCAAGAACGTCTGTCCGTCCCACCAGGGCGGATCGGAGAGGCTCCCTTGCAATTCCATCAGCTAGAGAGGCTCGCCTCTCTAGCACCAGGAGGAGGGCCTTCTCCGTGACCGCCCCAGCCCTGTGGAACCTCCTGCCTATCGATCTACGTCAACAAACAGAGCTCCTGCCCTTCCGGAAAGGCCTTAAAACCTGGCTGGCAGGACAAGTTTGGGGATCCGGAAATACCGGATCTCATGTTGGGTGGCTTATCAGATGAGACAGCCACCCGTTGTTCTTACCTTCCTACCCTGGTTCTGTTTTTTAATAATTACATAATTTTATAACTTGGAACTGTTTTAATTTCTTTTAGCTTAACTTTTAATTATTATATTAATTTATTTTTTAACTGTGAATAGGGTATCGTAGATTGATTTGTGGTTTTATATTGAGTTGTGGTTTAGCTATGTATTTTTAAATTGTGTATGTAAGCCGCCCAGAGTTGGGTTTTTTACCCGATTGGGCGGGATAATAAGTTGAAGGAAATAAAATAAATAAATAAAATAAATGACCCCTCTTCATCTGTCTCTTGAAAGAGACATGAAACTAACTGACTTTCTTCTTTTCCAGAAACCCTGGCTGGCCAAGCTTTATTTTTTCATAGTTGCCATTGTCTTCATACTGGTTAGTAAAGATAATTTCTCTTGTTGCTTTGATTCTCATGCCTACTTCTGAAACAAAATATGTGCTAGCTACTGATCACCAAGTAAGATTATGCAGTATTATGGACAGGTGACCACATGAGCACAATGTTCTTTTGATGGAGGGAAACAACAACATTCTACAAAACAGCACTGAAAACAGGGGCAGCACAAACAAACAAGAAAACTTGGTGTTAGATGACCAAATTTGGCATAATAAGAGAAAACAGTTATATCTTATAACAGAATTATTTGTCTTCTTGGATCCGTAAACTGCAATTAACAATACAGTACTGTTTAACTGTTAGTTCACCCATATTTTTATTTTAAATGTGAAGTGACCCTACAGTTATTTTGATTTTGGAATATAGAGTGTTTGTAGACATTCTGAGGAGGTTCAGAAATAGAATTTCAGGGATATTGTAAAGAACTTAAAGGAAACTTGCTGAGGTACTGTATTTTTTGGAGCATAAGACGCACCCTCATCCCCCCCCCCCTTTTGGGGAGTAAAAAGTGCATCTTATGGTAAAAAAATATGGTAAATTCCGAAAGTGAAGCTGAGGAAAACTTTCTGAGGTAAATCTAAAGTGATTCTGTGGTAAATCTAAAGGGACTGAGAAGAGAATCAGAATAATAAAGGAAGGAAAAACTGCTCTCTCAGAAGATTTAGAATAAGTTAGAGAGTGAGATTCTTTTACGTTGTGGGGATAACCTAAGTATTGAATTTTCCTGAATCTTTTTGAGTAGTGATTTATATAGTATTTAGTTACCTATTTTGTGAACAATGTTTCTTTAATATCCTTTATGAGAAATAAACCTCAATTATTTTAATAAATTGTTGTTTATTTAAGGGAGGGGAACAGAGTAAAGCCAGTTTAAGCCAGGAGTCGCCACATTGCTACCATTCTCTCCTTTTAAATATTTTCTGGGGATCACTTTTAGAGTGGATCTTCCAGGTTGCAGCAAAAGGTAATATTTTGCTGGAGCTGCACTCCATGGTGGTGTACAACATATTAAAAAAGGCCAGGGGAGGGATCTTTGCAATAAAGAATTTAAACAAATTGAATACATTATAAATATCAACAAAAATTAAAAATAATATACTACATCAAAAAAGGCCAGCAATGAAACACCTGTTGGTTATAGAAAAGTTAATCACAACCTGTGATTGTTGTCACTCTCTATGCAGGATATTACTCTTATGTAAGGGTAGTGTATTGGCACATCAGTTGTATTGTGTTTTGGATTTTTTTTAAAAAAAAATCACTTAATCAAGTTGAAAAATGCCTAACATTCATCAGCCACAAGCATTCTACATGTTGTCTTAATAAACTCAGAGGGAGGATATGACATTTCAACTGGGATTTGTATATTTTGAACTAGGATTACCAGATGTTTCAATGCCAATTTGTATAGTCATTAATATTGTTAAATTAAAAGACTGAAGTCAAATAGCTGCATTTGGAATGAGGTAAAGCTGATCAAAATTGAAAATTACAAAAAAATGCTTGGTTGAATCCAGAGTCCTAGAACAGTTTCATGTGTACACTAAGCATGGAATGTTTTAAAGGTAGATCACTTCTTGAATCATGTAACTAAGTGCTTCTTTTGTGATTTCTCCACAGTGTTTTGCCCATGAAATGCAGCGGTTCCTGACAAACAAGAACTCTGACGCCGATCTTATGGACTACGTTTCTCCATCCATCTTTATCTACATAGATGTAGTCGTCATCTTTGGCTGCATTTTACAGCTTCAGAGCAGGAATTAGGGATTGGGCCCTCTAACTAGGGTCAAAGCTGTTCCATGGCAGATTGGGGAAGACAGGCCGAAGATTCCCCCAACTGAAGATTCTGGTCCCTGTCTCACTTTGCCAGTATGTGAATCTGTTGTTGGCCAGAACCGTATAATGGATAGAGATAATATACAAGACTTCTATATAGCATTAAACATTCTCACATTGACGTCATACACATATGAAAATAAAATAATAAGTTAATGGTAATAAGTTAATTGTGTTACCCAAATCTTATTGAAACAACAAATTTGAGGCCCATTGGGTTCACCAGTAGCAGCATGACTAGATTTTTCTGGATTAGGGTGCATGTTTTAACATTTTTTTCCTTCAATTTGTATAATTTTTTAAAAAAGAAATCTATCTTGCCATTAATGCCGAAACAGTTATCTCAAATTGCAAATTACTCTGTTCTAAATTAATGTAAAAGTAACACAGCATTGCAATAATAATAATAATAATAATAATAATAATAATAATAATAATAATAATAATAATAATAATAATAATAATAATAATAATAATAATAATAATAATAATAATAATAATAATAATAATAAATTGACTACATAGGATATTTTAGGTAAATTTTACCTCAATTTCCCCCCCCCATCACGTACAGTTTCCCCCTGCTCAATATGGGGTTTTTGCATTAAAAAAGCATGAGGTGATGAAAAAAAAATCACTATTTAATTACAATGAAATAAATATATTTCTTACAATTAAACAAACAATTTCTTCATAATATATACTTAATATTCAGTGTCCACTCTTTTTGTTTGTGAAACCTTTTCTTCTTCTCTTTTATGCTCCTCCGAACACGCTTTCATTTTTTCCATTTTCTGTTTCCCGTTCGAGCATTCAACAGTAGTCAATTAGCATATTGATGCTCCATCATCCTTGGTAGAGTGTCTCAATATCACAGACATCCTGGTAAAATCTTCCACCCTGCTCTTCACTGTAGGCTCCCGGGTTCTCAGGAAAATAGTCAACATGGGAGTGTAAAAAATGAACTTTTAAGCTAATCATGCATCCTTGAGCTTTATACACATTCAGCATGTGTTGTACAATGGTTTTGTGGTGAGGGTATTTAGTATTCCCTAAAAACTTGTGAAGTATGTCTTTGAAAATGTTCCAAGCTTACTTTTTTATCCCATTGTTTCTAAAAAGAGGACCTTAGCAAGACTCAGTGTCATCCTCCCTTCAAGGGAAATGCTCTCGGGGGGAGAGAGGACAAAACGGAGCATAGAAACCCATGGGCTTACCCCAGACTGTGACTCTTCAGTCCATCTCTTCTCCCCTGCCGAATACATAGCCCTAGCCACATCTCTAGTGGGACTCCCAGGACTTGCAGTCCACGCTGGGAAGCAGATCAATCAAGAAATGGCTGAGGTCCGGGATGCAACTTTACAAAACAGAACATTTACTGCTGGTTCATAACAGGAAATGTGAGGATTTTAAAGGGATGTGCTGCCTAAATTTAATAGATAACAGCAAGCAGGCAGAGGAAGCCATCCACGGACTTCACAATCTCACCACTGAAATTAAACAAGACACTGGGTTTTCATTGTGGGGGAGGTTAACTAGCTGGCTCCCAGATTTTGGGTACCTCAAACACATCTTCATAGCGGGACTTGGGATTGCTATAGTTATAATTCTGATTTGTGTGTGTGCCCCTCTTGCAATCCCTCAGAACGCTGTGCCAGGTCCCACTTAATCAGGGGGCCCCCAGTGGGTACATCAACACAACAGGACCCACTCAGTCTAGACGAGACTGCCCACAGGTCAGTCTCATCTGAGAGAAAAAGGGAAGGAGTTGATACCTAAAATTTTGAATAAAGCATCATAATTAATCACAGCGTTTATTAAATCACCACATGTCACAGCATACACACACACAGACTCCATAAGGTAGGGTGAAGAAGGAGAGAAATCAACAGAAACAGTGTTTTGTGCAGAATACAGGGGCCATGGAAATCATTATTGGAAAGGAAGAGAGGACGTGACAAGCTACACACACACCTGGCAAATTACAAAAGGTTAATTAAAGTCCACCCTGAGGGCTTCTGAGTCAATTGTTTAAACAAACTTCTTTCTCTACCTTGTGCTTAAAGAAACAGGTATTTGCTTAATCTGTTCCTGTCCATTAAAGCATGCTTAAGGCCACATTAAGCTGACAGTCTCCTGATGCAAACGCCATTGGCTGACAATCCTACTAGCCTGCCTTTCATTGGAGAAGATGCACTGGCCGGTCCCGCCTTCCAGCAGTCTCTGTTTCATTCACAAAAGGACAAAAGATCTTGTAATTGCCTGCCTGTGCCTACTCAATGTAACCCTGGAAAAACTGGTTTCTCCATTATTGCTGTAATCTGCCATTCCTTTACATTCAAGTCCCTGCCTCATATCTGCTTTGTATTTTGTGTCTACATGTAATTAAAATATGTTAATTGCCCTTCCTCCTCCCAAGTCTCAGTCCCCTCCCCCTTGCATGTAGAGTTAGTTTAGAAAAATAGATATAAGGCCTTAAAGGTGGGTGGGGGTCATCTTTGGTTCACTCAATTTTGTGGGCTGAGATCACGAGAGGGTTTTTCTTTAAAACGATTGAGGGGATGTAGCTATTTAGATTCTAGGCCTGGCCAGACTATAACCTTGAATAGCTTTCCTTTGCTTTTGCTCCCAATAAATCACCTTTGTTTTGATCGAATTACCTGTCTCGTTGTAAATTCTTGGGATTTTCTATACCTCAGCCAGAGGACATGCCTGGGCCCCAAAATTTTGGGTAACAGTTGCATTGACAGAAACAAACAACACTGAAATTCTCCCCATCCAAACACTGTTAACTCTGTCTACAAATTGCCAGAAGTATATGTTAGTTTGAATGAACCAGACAATTTTACTTATGACCTAATAAAATATGTTATTGGTGATTTTAATTGTCGCAGTGAGGTTTGGTGATATAACCAGACCAATGAGGATGGCACACAACTTGTATCTTGGGCAGACAACAATGACGATCTTGACCATGAACCAAAACTGCCCACATCTTTTAACAGAGGTAGATGAAGGAGGGGGTATAATCTGGACAACATCTTTTTTGGCAAGAAGACAGCAGCACAGTGTATGAAAGTTGTTGATGATCCGCCCCTATGTATTCAGCACAGAAGCATAGTGTGCCTTGGCGGGGCCCCGTATAAAAATTTGTTTGGGGGCCCTTAGGAAGGGTAAAGATTTGTTTTGCTTACGCACGTTGGGGGCCCCCGTGGCCTGGGCCCCCCGTATAATTGATATGGCAGATACGGCGGTAGCTACGCCCCTGATTCAGCACAAGTCCATTGTGGGCACAGTAAATGCTGCAGTGAAACCTCAGGAGGTACCTGTTTGCAGACAGTTTAACTTTAAGAAGGCTAAAAGGGTGAATTTTTAAGAATGGCTGGATGAAAATGTGGAAAAGATCCCACCCACCCGCATCCACCTAAATACAGTGTACAGTAATACCTCGTATAGCTATCATCTCGCTTAGCAAGTAACTCGCTTATCGAGCAGACCTTTCCCCAGCTAACAAGATGAGCTTCTTAACCACTGAGACACTGCAGTCCCCACTAAATCTTATTAAAGTCCCTTCAAATATTCTTGGTGTCTTTATGACAGCAACCCAGCAAAAAAAAATATTTTAAGCAAACTGGGGGTGGTGGTATCCTGGCCTGGATTGATCTCCATTATACTAAACAGGCTTCCTTTTAGGTGCACTGTGTTATTTGGGGTGATCTTAGCATCGATATGCAAAGATCAACCACACTCTATCTCAACTGCTGGGGAAGAAGAAGCCAGGGCAGGATGAGGACCTTGCCGCCCCTCCCCCTGTGCCAACACCACCTGCCAGAGGAAGAAGCCAGGGCAGGATGAGGACCTTGCCGCCCCTCCCCCTTTGACTACACCAACTGCCAGGGGAAGAAGAAGCCAGGGCAGAATGAGGACCTTGCCGCCACTCCCCCTGTGCCTACACCAACTGCCAGGGGAAGAAAAAGCCAGGGCAGGATGAGGTCCTTGCTGCCCCTCCTCCTTTGACTACACCAACTGCCAGGGGAAGAAGAAGCCAGGGCATGATGGGGACCTTGCCGTCCCTCCCCCTGTGCCTACACCAACTGCCAGGGGAAGAAGAAGCCAGGGCAGGTTGAGGACCTTGCTGCTCCTCCTCCCGTGCCCACCCCAACATATTGTAATGTAATGTAATGTAATGTAATGCCTGTAAGCCACCCTAGGTCGGCACGGCTAGTGGGCGGCAAAATAAAATTGAACTAATAAATAATGTATAAATAAATAAATAAATGTGACCCTATGTGGCATGATTAAGAATCCTTTCCCGTTAAATGGAAAGCTTCCCATTTCTCATGATCATCAAGTTGCTTAGGCAAAGCACAGAGGAGGAAGCCACACGGGCGATTCCTCTAGGTTCAGCTGCCCGCCTACCCCAAGAACTCTCTCCCTCAGTCCTCACGCTGCTGGAATGGGGAAGATGGCACTTCTGCTCTTTAGGCAGGAATATAGCAGCAAGGCTTAGAAGCAGTCCATTATATATTTTGCCACCTTCCCACAAACACACACAGAGCAGACTTGGCTGTGGGATACTGCAGCAAATAATATTCCCGGTCCAATGATTGAAGCTGGTGGTCCTCCCTTCTGATCACCGTGGCAACCTTATCTCTCCTCAAAGTAAAATGTCCCTTTGAGAAAGGTTGCGCCGTTGAGAAAATGCAGCCTTATACGTTGGCTTCTCTCAGCTCTGCAAACTTACTCCCCTTCTGGTTCAGATGGTCAAAAACGAAACTTTCTGGTGTCTTTGAGGTGTTTTATTGAAGAAGAATCCAAGAGTATACAGGATATATATCGAAGTAATAATCTATTCTACTCTAATTTAACAAAATAAGAAAATAGCTAACTTCACTAAGAAAGGATTTCTTTTCTTTGGGCTTTAAAGCCCCCATCAGGATTTCCTTAGATCTCCATGTCTTGAGTTCAAAGTGACAGGGGCCAACACCGTCTCCCAAAAGGCTGCTGTTCACCCGAAAAAACTGCTGTTGAAATATATTTTGTAGGGTCCTCACACCTTCCTTCAGAATGTTAAACATGAGAGGTTACCTCATTGTTTTGACTAAATGTTGTTTTCCAAGCTGGTGTTTATGATGTAACCAAATTCTCAGACATGAATTGACACAGCCTAATTTTCAGGTGTCTATGCAGGTGTTTGTTTATCACCCTGTCCCCAGATGTTTGAAAGGATGTTAATTGTCCCATAATCCACTTCTTTGTGAAAGTATCTTTTTCCCTCTCTCTAAGGTGATGGGTTAGTGACCTGGGGAATCCCCCTGGTGAGCTCCCTCACAGGTGTCTAAGTGACTGGCATCGCTACTTAGCAACCTAAATTCTTAGTGACATATTGTTGTGTGGAATGTGTATTGGAATGCAAGTGCCTTCAGTGTGCTTCCTTATGAGTTAGCTATCCTCAAACCTACAGAGAATATACTATTTGAATCTTAACACTTAATAAATGTAAGGAAAATTAAAACATGAAATCATCCCTTGTGATTATCATGACATGGTCTACTCTTGTGATGGCCAACCCTGGCAGTCCAGGTGTTCTTGGACTTCAATTCTTCAGTTCCATAACAGCTGGAGTGCCAAGGTTTCCCATCACTGGTCGACTCTATTGCCATAGCAGGATAACCTGTCCAGACTACTCTTGACCTTTTAGTATACTGATACTGAGCTTTCCTTGTCTTTTGAAATAAAGCAAGGAGTGGGATGGGACACCAACAGGAAATACTGGATGAAACAGATGGACTCCTTCTAGTCAGGATTCAGCCCAAATGTGGTATGGAAACTGCATTGGTCGCACTGGTGGGTGATCTCTCGAGAGAGCGGGATGGTGGACATCCGTCCACCCTGGCTCTTTTTGACCTCTCAGCAGCCTTCGATAATGTCGAACATGGTATCCTTCTGTAAAGGCTCCAAGGATTGGGAATCCAGGGCACTGTGTTGTCCAGGTTTTCCTCATTTCTGAAGGGACGGACCCAGTCGGTGTGGTTAGAGAGTGGAAATCCAGCCCTAGGCTGCTCCAATATGGGGTGCCTCAGGGCTCGGTGCTCTCACCAATCCTATTTAACACTTACATGAAACCGCTGGATGAGAAATTCCATTCCCATGGGGTGAGATATCATCAATATGCAGATGATACCCAGTTGTATATCTCAGCCCGTGGAGACCCTAGGGATGCAGTGGATGTCCTTTTCAGGTGCCTGGAGGCTGTTAGGGTCTGGAAGGGGAACAACAGGCTACAACTGAATCCTGGAAAGACTGAGTGGCTGTGAGTCTCAGGAGCTACCATCTTTGGTTCTGGATGGGGCAGTTTTCACCCAAACAGACCTGGTGCGTAATCTGGGGTCCTTCTGGACTCATGACTCCTGTTCGAAGAGCAGGTGGCAGTCTTGGCTAGGAGGGCTTTTGCACAACTTCGTGTTGTGTGCCAGTTACGCCCACTCCTAGATCGGGACTCCTTGCTCATGATCAAACATGCTTTGATCACCTCCAGACTTGATTATTGTAATGTGCTGTACATGGGGCTGCCCTTGGCAACCATTCTGAGGCTTCAACTGGTCCAGAGTGCGGCTGCTCAGGTTATGATGGGGTGCTGGCGTTATCCTTGTGCTTCACCATTTCTCCGAGAGCTGCACTGGCTCCTAGTATGCCTCCAGGTGCAATTCATGGTGCTGGTTATCACCTTTAAAGCCCTACATGGGAGTGGGCCAGGATACTTAAGAGACTGCGTCACCCCGAGAATATCTGTCCGTCCCACCAGAGCGGACCGGAGAAGCTCTCTGGTGGTACCATCAGCTAGAGAGGCTCAACTCTCTAGCACAAGAAGGAGGCCCTTTTCTGTGTCTTCTCCAACCCTATGGAACCTCCTCCTAAGTGAGTTGTATCTTCAGACAGAGCTGCTGCCCTTTAGGAAGGGGGTGAAGACCTGTCTGGTGGGGCACGTATGGGGTGCGGGCCAGACGTTTAGTTCAGCTGGCTGGCTCCTTTGAATACCCTACCTCTCTCCCTGTTGTTTTTAACTTTTTAATCTTTTAATTCTAATCCTAATTTTTATTGTAATTATTGAATTTTTAACTGTTTTGTTTGTTTTATAAGAACTATTACATGACAAATAAAAAGTAACAAGCAGAATAAACTCACTTCAGTCACACTTCATTGCTTGGAGAAAAAATGTTTGACTAGCTGAATGCATTTGGGGAGTCACTAAAGTGTAGTAGATGGGTGTCAGCTTGGAACTCTAGTTTGGGTTCAACTCGTTGCTCAGCTTTAGAAATTTACTGGTCTGGATCCAGCAATGGTAATCCACTCCTTGAATCTTTATGGGCTATGATCTGCTTACTCTGATGAAAACTCTGCTATACATAATCAGCTGATGAGAACTTCCCACTTTATAAGGTCTTTCCTTACCCATAAACATTTCCCTAAAACTGTTGTTCTGTTGCCGGTCAGCCGGCCAGTTCTAAATTGGAATTTGGGAGGGGGGGAGGCATGGGGGGCGATTTTACCTTCCCAGAGTTGTACCCTTGCCTCTCCTAACTTGTGCTGCTTTTCAGGGGAGCATTAGAAAGTATCTGTTGACTATGTTTGTGATCTCATAAAACCAAAGCGAGGGGTCATGGCAAAGGGGAGAAAGTTGACTGACCCAAAACCTGATGTGACCACATTGTATAAGACTGCTTTTGTCTTTGCAGGTAAGTTTTAGTTATTGGCATGAGTACAAAATAATGGAGGGATACTTCTACTGCATGATGCCCACCCCTGGTGGCAGAACACTCTCCTCACTGGAAACATGTGAAGCTGTATTTATTTATTTATTTATTTATTATATTGTATTCCAATGATGGGACTGCTGTGGCTCAAGTGGTTAAGACGCTGAACATGCTGATTAGAAAGTCTGAGTTTGATTCCTGGATATTGAATGATGGAGTGAGATCCCAGCTCTGTCCCAGCTCCTGTCAACCTAGCAGTCTGGAAGCAAGAAATTGCAAGTAGATAAATAGGGATCACTTCGATGAGAAGGTAAACAGCATTCTGTACACTCTGGTGTGGCGACATGCCTGCCAGGTCCACAGAAACATCTGCAGATGCAGACAATGCTGGGTCTTTGGCTATAAACAGAGATGAGCACTGAACCCTAGAGTTGGATACAACTTTACCTATCCCAATGATCTGGGATATTTTCCAACTCGAGGAACCTTACAAGCTATTTTTTAAAAAACCTGGAAGCAGTGCTTGCAGTTTGCTGTGCCAGCTCATCTCTAGTGCCCAGTGAGGTCTTCTTGCTCCCCTTTAGATCAGAGGATTCCAGTCTCAAGCTCACTGAGAACTGTAATTCTCCCTACTCCAACAGATTCAATATCTGTTGAAGCAGGCTGGGCTGGGCCCCTTTGACTGAAGAGCTGACCACTCCACTGGACCTGTAGCTTTGATTTAGGAATGGTCTGGGGTTGTATTTTGCTGATGTATTGTTTCAACATTGCAGTTATGGGATCTGAGTAAGAATACCAAATGAAGCTGTGAGTAGTGCTGAGCCCTAAAGTAGAACATAGACTTCACCTTATCTTGCCTTCTTTTGCCCTCCTTGACTTGCACCCAATCATTTACTTCAAAGTCCTTTCTCTATCTCTGTCGTTGGGCATGTATCCCATACGTCTGAAGCCATAGCTTAGAATGGAATAGCTGGTCAGCAAACATGGCTCTCCAAATGTCCTTGGACATCAATTCCCAGAAGCCCTGATCAGTAAGAGTGCAGACTTGGGCTCTTGGGAACTGAAGTCCAAGAACACATGGAAAGCCAAGTTTACAGACCCCCAGGCTGAGACAATGGAAAATCCTTTACAACAAGGGTTCTGTAACCTTTTTTACACCACAGATCGGTTTCATGTTAAGCATTTTTTTCCATGGACCAGTAAGTGGGGATGGTAGGATTGGACAGAACACGTGCACAGTTGGGAGGCAGGGGGGGGCATAGTTACGCAACATGGAGGAGAGGCCCAGCCATCTGCCAATCTGCTGTGTTTGAAGCCCGTGCTCTTACTTTGTTCACCAGGCAAACCCAGTGGAGCACGTTGAGGGCATTAAGCTGTCATTGGGGATTCCAGCACCACCCAGCACCACGGTCCAGTTTAGGACAGCCCATTGCCCAATATCAGTCCACAGCCCAGTGTTTGGGGAACCCTACTTTATAACACTTGATCCAAAAGACTTCCTTTGTTTGAAGAGAGGCTGCTTGCATGAACATTGGCTTTCCTTCTTTCAGGTGACTCACAATGGAGCGTTCATCCTATAGAAAACATAGTAAGTAGAACTTAAAGATTCATATTTGTATCTTTCCAGTAAATGAGAGCTCCTTTTGGACAATTTTCATTGCATATTTTAGAACAGGGGTTCTCAACTTTTTACACCGTGGGCCAGACCACGCTCCTTCAGACAGTTGAGCGGGCCAGACTGATGGTCCCCCTGCCATAAACGCTGCTGTAAAACACGTCTGTGGCTGTCGTGAATGCGCCCGTGTCTCCTTCCGGCCTGTAGGTTGAGAACCCCTGTTTTACAGCAATAAATATTTGCACGTATGAGACAGAAAGTCAATTAGTCCATTCTCTTAATTACTCAGCACATTTCCATGAATGCTTAGTTGTCCAGCGTTAACAGGCAGCCTGATTTATGTATGCTCTCTTCTTCTGAGAATGCTTATCATTCCCTGTCATAGATTATGTAGTAGCAATAATCTGTTAGAAGGACTGCTAGTGTTGGAGTTTCTCTGTGCTTGCTGTTAACACTATAGAATAGAGGATATCTGCTTATTCAGATATTGTTGGACTGCATTTCTCACCCTTAGCTATGACAGGTAGGAATAATGTGATTTGAAGTCTGACTCTATTGGAGATTTACATCCCTGTGGTTTTGTAACAGTGGTTTTGTAACAGTGATATGAAGAAAGAAAAGAATTATAGTTGAGCAGACCAGGTCAGCCATCACATGAAGAGTGGTCTGGGTGCAAACTGTTTTTCTGGATACAGAAAATTATCTCAATTTCTTTCTGTTTTCCCCCCACCTAGGCCACAGTCCTCGGGTTCATAGCAGGCACCAGTGCCAGGTACTGTACCAATTAATAACTGGGAAGGTGATGTATCTCTATACAATGGGACATCCACATGACTGCCAAAGGGAAGGTCAAGGTATACATATTTAGATGTAGCTTAGCATTAGTAGCTTTTGGGCAGTACTATAAGAGTTCATTTTAGTGTCACTGCTATTGTCTGAGAAATATTTGCTGCTAATGTCACCTTCCACTGTTGCTGCATGTTTGTTTGCTTGCTTGCTTGCATGCTTGCTTCTGTCCTTCTGTCCATCCATCCATCCTTCCTGCCAGCCAGCTTGCCTGCCTTCCTTCCTTCCTTCCTTCACCATCTATCTAAGTGTTTTCCCACTCCAGGTGCTGTTAATATTACAAAAAATTATACACACAATAACAGCAGGAATAAAAACAAATCTCAACTGGTGACATATGAGGTAAGCTATCAATTAAAATCCACCTAAACTCTTAAATGGCATTGGGGAGGATGTCGCTAAAAGCCTCTTTGAAAATAAAGGTATTTAGTTGTTGTTGCTTTTTTAATTGTGCCAAGGCAAGGGGTTTGGTGCAGCTCCATTGGAAGAGCATTCTACTGTGTGGGTGCCGTCATCGAGAATGCCCTCCTCCTTGTCACAATCTTCTTCACTCTTCTCAGTGTTGGGATCTAGAGCTGGAGTGTTTTGGAAGACTGAATGATGCAGGTTGCCGTTCTGTGTGAGAGACATTCTGACAGATAACAAGGTCCGACCTAAACCATAAATGGGGTTGTGTGTTCATGCTAGAATCTTATACTGTACATGATGTGGAAAAGGATGGGAAGCCAGTTCAGGCTTGTCTAGGCTGGGGAAATATGCTCATACTGTATTTTGTTCCTGTTAATAGCCTGGCCACTAGATTCTGGACCCATTGTAGTTTCCATATTGGGGACAAAGGCAGTCCCATGCAGAGAGTACTGCAGTAATTAATATGTCAGACTACCAACAGACGGACAAAAGTTGTTAGAGAATGTTTGTCCAAGTAGGGACATAGCTACACAATTGGGTAAAATTGGGGGGGGGGGGGAGAGCCTTACAGACTGCCACAATTTGTGCCTCGAAACTCAGGGCTGAAAATGTTTTGAAATATAAGAAAATAAATATTTACTTAAAGTTGCTTTTAGAAAAATTAGTGAACAGTTACTTTCCTTGATAAAATAGTTTGTTACATTAGGTTTTCATTTAACAAGCATACTTTGCTTTTAAGGCAAAATTGGAGAGAGAGAGCAGGAGGAGGAGGAAAAACAACTGAAACAACACACTGATAATGCGACTGAGTAAAACCCGAACAGATAAATATTGTCAAATTAATTACTGTATAATTTTTTGTATTGGGTATTGATTGTGTTGTGATTATATTGTTTATTGTCTATTCTGTACTGAGTATTGTTTATAGGTTGTATTCTGGTTATATTGTGTTTATATTTATTTTATTGTACAGTACAGTAATACCTCATATAACATTAGTATCGAATAACACTAAAATCGCATAACATTAAGGAATCTGGGGGGGAAGAATTGCATCGAATAACATTAAGATCCTATGGGATGCTTCGGATAACAACCGCTAAAGCCTGTGTGGTTACAATGTATCTCTATGGATCCCATAGGATTTTAACATGCATCAGATAACACTAAAAATCATATAACACGAAGACTTGTGGAACCAGGTTTTAGTGTTATATGAGGTTTTACTGTACTGTATTTTATGATACTATGATATTGTATTATTGAACTGTTACATTGTATCCGATTGTATGTTTAGACCCGGCCTGAGTTGGCTTTCACCAAGTAGGGCGGCATATAAAACAAAACATGGAATGAAATAAAATGGAATTTAAATGACCCCCAGGCTGTGTAGCTGAGCTCTAGGAGTGAGGGGTGGGGGAGTAGAGACCAGGTCACCTAGTTGGACAGACAGACCTTTAAACAGCTAAGGAAGACTGAGCCTCTGAAAGATAGCTATGAAAGAACTATGGAACATCCATATGAGAAAGGATTTGACAATATACAGTCATGAAGATGGACAGTGAAAAAGTCTCACAAAACAAAACAAAAAAAACTGATTAATTTGAAATATGGTATTGGAGGAGAGCATTATGGATACTGTGGACTGCCATAATAGTAAAAGAGTATACTCATAGTGTAGGAGGAAAGAATAAAGGAGAACCTGCTATGACATGGATGACTCACTATAGATTTACTTTATAAGACATCAGCAGGGCTGTTAATGAAATCATTAATTCATAGGTTCACCATTAATTGTAAAGGATCTGACAGCTCACACAAAGCATCTGTTTCTGAGCTGCATTGAGTAATCTCCAAATACACAGTAGTGTGGCAGGATTTAAAATCATAAATATTATGTGTATGGAGGTGATTAATGACAGTTGACCCAGACTTGGAAAATTTGATAGCAATATAAATACTGTATTAAGCTTTTGTCCATTGATGCATCATTATCAGCCATTGAATATTATTATTTTGTTGTTTTACTTTTGATTGCCCGACGTCTTTGTCACAGTTGTGTGGTACACTGAAGTCAATTCTTTTCAACAAAAGCAATGTTCATTCATTATTTGGGGATGGAACTGTGGGGATGTAATAGATATATAGAAAAATTTAATATATTAATAATATATTAATATATATATTTAAAAAGATAACCCTAAACAGGTCTTGCACTTTTTTTTACAGCATGGAAACCAGTCTATCAACTTTGCCATATTTATTACAGCAATTATATCCATTGCTGTCAGTGATTTATCCTTCCAGAAGAAGGTGAGGCAGCCCAACTTTTTAGTTACAGATATAAGGATTTCAGGGCTTCTTATGTCTCACAAGCTTTCTAAAAACCACCACTGATTCCTTAATCCAATATACTTTTTATTCACGTGTCTTCCCAATCCGTCTATACAAGAGATGGGTAACATGCAGCATCATAAAACTCATGAAGTCTGTGGCACACCGAGCAAATTTTTAGAATTATTATTGAATTATTTTGGAAAGAGATTGGTGTAAACATTTCCTTATTCCTACCAAGTGGCATGGACACAATTTTGCCATGTTTTGAAGGCCTCTTAGCCTTCCTTACCCATCATGTTTTTATTTTTAGAAAGATTTATTTATTTATTTATTTATTTATTTATTTATTTATTTATTTATTTATTTATTTATTTATTTATTTATTTATTTATTTATTTATTATTGTTTGTTTGTTTGTTCAGCTTTATATTGCCACCCACTCTGGCCATTGCTGGGGGGCTGGAGGTGGGGGTGAGGTTCTCAGCCGCCTAACAGGCAATGGCGTCTTTTCCCTCAGGCTGTTGGTGTGGGGCCAGAGGAGAGGGCAGTGTTCTCAGCTGCCTGCCAGGCCATGGCATCTTCTCCCTCAGGCTGTTGGTGTGGGCTCAGAGGATGGGGGGACGATTTTTCATTCCCACCTCCCTTTTCTGATGGTTTTGAAGCAGATGCAGCCCATTAAAATGGGCACAGATAGTCCCCAGACCTCCTGACTTTGCCCATCACTTTGATACTCATGATCAAGTTACTATGTAGAAGTAATGTTTAGATTAATGGAACTTCAGATACTCAGTAGTGTGGCAGAATTGTACCACACTTGCAATCTACGAGGAGTATGCTGGCAATCTGCACAGTCCCAGAACAAGGGAATGGGCAAATATTTCAGAGTGCTTCAGAGAGGGAGAAACCTGGAAAGGGTCACCATAAACTGGAATTGACTTAATAGCACATAATTAATTATGCTGTTGTCCCAATCCCCACCCAAAATGCTCCTGGGTTTTCCTACAGCCTATAAAAGAAAGTAGCCTATAAAAGAAAGGGGTGATCTTCAGCTTGTGCAATAGCAAACTGGAAATTGCAGGAACTTTTGCAAACAGGTGGCTTTCCACCTATGGGAGACAGGACACTGGCCATTGTGATTTAGGTTTATAGCAGACTTGAGAAAGCATTGAATCTGCAAATGTTTTAGACTTAATTCCCGAGAACTTCAGCTTTCTTCCATTACATCCAGAAAGGCAAAGATTCTCCACCTTGATTTGTATGGCTTTTCCTACATGCTGGAGGGCTATTTTATCTCCCAGGATTCTCTGAAGGATGTATCACTCTCCCAAGCTACTTTGGAAGGGAAAACAAGATTGGAGAGGTGGGCAAGGGCTGCACTTTGTTTGAAGGCAAATTTGCCAGTCCCAGAATCTTCTAAGATAAATAATTAGCCATTTGTTACTCCCATATCTATTTTTGTACAAATATAATGTATTTCTCTCAATGCCACACATGGCTTATATGTCACAGATTTTCCACCCATGCTCTCTAATATGATCCCCAAAAGAATAGCCTCTTAGTCCTAATGACAGGATGAGCCCTTATACCTCAGCAAAAGAGTGTTCTGCTCTGACAACATTGATGAGGGAGTGGTGCAGACTTGTTAATGTGATATAACTATCCTGCTAGGAATTCTATTTGGAATATTATTTTGTTTTCTTATTTAAGGGCATGTGGTTCTTCCACACTGGATTAAAGTATTTCACCATCTTGATTTAGAAGAGCTCCATACTAGATGTTGTATATGCAAAGCTTTTAATCCACTGGTATTTGAGCAATAAAATATAATTAACATTAGGCTACTGTCACTAACTCCATGATGTGTTGTTCTCATTGGCAGGTGGATTTCTTGAACTGTCCTGTTTCTTTCAGTATCCTGGCCATTGTTACCATTATGATTAGTATTCTCACTGCTGTTATCTTTTATTTCAAAAATGTAAGTGACTGGGACAAAAGGTGGAAGAGGTAGGCAATATAGCCAACATTGGCCACAAATGTTTCACTGGAAACTTCCAGTGGTACAAATGTGATTTCTCATGGACATGTGTATATGTTACCTGGAGATATGTGTTGAATGCCTGTACCCAACCTCTCTTTATTATACAATTTAATCCCTTTCATTTGACTGATAGCTTTTCTGAAGTCTTATATTGGAGTGCCCAAACTACAGCCCACAGGCTGTATCAGGCCCCCATGCCAATTCATCTCCCCCCCCCCATGGCCTTGTTGCTCCTGGAAGTTAATGGAGGACACCCCCACCAATCCACATGTGCATCCTGAACTATTTCTGGGAGTGGCAAAACCATTTCCTGGAGTGGTGGGAACGCATTTGCACATATACAGAGAAATCTAGAACCATTTCCAGAAGTGGTTTCTCACACACATGTGTGAACATGCCCACTTGTGGGGGCATGATCTGGCCCGCTCAGCTGTTCTGGGGATGTGGCCAGGCCCAAGGCACAAAAAGTTTGGGCACCTTGTCTTAGATCATCTTGTAGTTTCTGCTTTAAAGAGTCTTTATTTTATTATATGTTCTTTACATATGACCCCTCTTCATCTGTCTCTTGAAAGAGACATGTAACTAACTGACTTTCTTCTTTTCCAGAAACCCTGGCTGGCCAAGCTTTATTTTTTCATAGTTGCCATTGTCTTCATACTGGTTAGTAAAGATAATTTCTCTTGTTGCTTTGATTCTCATGCCTACTTCTGAAACAAAATATGTGCTAGCTACTGATCACCAAGTAAGATTATGCAGTATTATGGACAGGTGACCACATGAGCACAATGTTCTTTTGATGGAGGGAAACAACAACATTCTACAAAACAGCACTGAAAACAGGGGCAGCACAAACAAACAAGAAAACTTGGTGTTAGATGACCAAATTTGGCATAATAAGAGAAAACAGTTATATCTTATAACAGAATTATTTGTCTTCTTGGATCCGTAAACTGCAATTAACAATACAGTACTGTTTAACTGTTAGTTCACCCATATTTTTATTTTAAATGTGAAGTGACCATACAGTTATTTTGATTTTGGAATATAGAGTGTTTGGAGACATTCTGAGGAGGTTCAGAAATAGAATTTCAGGGATATTGTAAAGAACTTAAAGGAAACTTGCTGAGGTACTGTATTTTTTGGAGCATAAGACGCACCCTCATCCCCCCCCCCCTTTTGGGGAGTAAAAAGTGCATCTTATGGTAAAAAAAATATGGTAAATTCCGAAAGTGAAGCTGAGGAAAACTTTCTGAGGTAAATCTAAAGTGATTCTGTGGTAAATCTAAAGGGACTGAGAAGAGAATCAGAATAATAAAGGAAGGAAAAACTGCTCTTTCAGAAGATTTAAAATAAGTTAGAGAGTGAGATTCTTTTACGTTGTGGGGATAACCTAAGTATTGAATTTTCCTGAATCTTTTTGAGTAGTGATTTATATAGTATTTAGTTACCTATTTTGTGAACAATGTTTCTTTAATATCCTTTATGAGAAATAAACCTCAATTATTTTAATAAATTGTTGTTTATTTAAGGGAGGGGAACAGAGTAAAGCCAGTTTAAGCCAGGAGTCGCCACATTGCTACCATTCTCTCCTTTTAAATATTTTCTGGGGATCACTTTTAGAGTGGATCTTCCAGGTTGCAGCAAAAGGTAATATTTTGCTGGAGCTGCACTCCATGGTGGTGTACAACATATTAAAAAAGGCCAGGGGAGGGATCTTTGCAATAAAGAATTTAAACAAATTGAATACATTATAAATATCAACAAAAATTAAAAATAATATACTACATCAAAAAAGGCCAGCAATGAAACACCTGTTGGTTATAGAAAAGTTAATCACAACCTGTGATTGTTGTCACTCTCTATGCAGGATATTACTCTTATGTAAGGGTAGTGTATTGGCACATCAGTTGTATTGTGTTTTGGATTTTGTTTAAAAAAAATCACTTAATCAGGTTGAAAAATGCCTAACATTCATCAGCCACAAGCATTCTACATGTTGCCTTAATAAACTCAGAGGGAGGATATGACATTTCAACTGGGATTTGTATATTTTGAACTAGGATTACCAGATTTTTCCAATGCCAATTTGTATAGTCATTAATATTGTTAAATTAAAAGACTGAAGTCAAATAGCTGCATTTGGAATAAGGTAAAGCTGATCAAAATTGAAAATTACAAAAAAATGCTTGGTTGAATCCAGAGTCCTAGAACAGTTTCATGTGTACACTAAGCATGGAATGTTTTAAAGGTAGATCACTTCTTGAATCATGTAACTAAGTGCTTCTTTTGTGATTTCTCCACAGTGTTTTGCCCATGAAATGCAGCGGTTCCTGACAAACAAGAACTCTGACGCCGATCTTATGGACTACGTTTCTCCATCCATCTTTATCTACATAGATGTAGTCATCATCTTTGGCTGCATTTTACAGCTTCAGAGCAGGAATTAGGGATTGGGCCCTCTAACTAGGGTCAAAGCTGTTCCATGGCAGATTGGGGAAGACAGGCCGAAGATTCCCCCAACTGAAGAGTCTGGTCCCTGTCTCACTTTGCCAGTATGTGAATCTGTTGTTGGCCAGAACCGTATAATGGATAGAGATAATATACAAGACTTCTATATAGCATTAAACATTCTCACATTGACGTCATACACATATGAAAATAAAATAATAAGTTAATGGTAATAAGTTAATTGTGTTACCCAAATCTTATTCAAACAACAAATTTAAGGCCCATTGGGTTCACCCGTAGCAGCATGACTAGATTTTTCTGGATTAGGGTGCATGTTTTAACATTTTTTTGCTTCAATTTGTATAATTTTTTAAAAAATAAATCTATCTTGCCATTAATGCCGAAACAGTTATCTCAAATTGCAAATTACTCTGTTCTAAATTAATGTAAAAGTAACACAGCTCTGCAATAATAATAATAATAATAATAATAATAATAATAATAATAATAATAATAATAATAATAATAATAATAATAATAATAATAATAATAATAATAATAATAATAATAATAATAATAATAATAATAATAATAATAATAATAATAAATTGACTACATAGGATATTTTAGGTAAATTTTACCTCAATTCCCCCCCCCCCCAATCAGGTACTGTTTCCCCCTGCTCAATATGGGGTTTTTGCATTAAAAAAGCATGAGTGATGAAAAAAAATCACTATTTAATTACAATGAAATAAACATATTTCTTACAATTAAACAAACAATTTCTTCATAATATATACTTAATATTCAGTGTCCACTCTTTTTGTTTGTGAAACCTTTTCTTCTTCTCTTTTATGCTCCTCCGAACACGCTTTCATTTTTTCCATTTTCTGTTTCCTGTTCGAGCATTCAACAGTAGTCAACTAGCATATTGATGTTCCATCATCCTTGGTAGAGTGTCTCAATATCACAGACATCCTGGTAAAATCTTCCACCCTGCTCTTCACTGTAGGCTCCCGGGTTCTCAGGAAAATAGTTAACATGGGAGTGTAAAAAATGAACTTTTAAGCTAATCATGCATCCTTGAGCTTTATACACATTCAGCATGTGTTGTATAATGGTTTTGTGGTGAGGGTATTTAGTATTCCCTAAAAACTTGTGAAGTATGTCTTTGAAAATGTTCCAAGCTTACTTTTTTATCCCATTGTTTCTAAAAAGAGGGGATCAGATACCAGTTTTCGTATGTTGGGGCTCGTAAAAACTCCCTCTTTCAACTTGGCTTCAGACAGTTTTGGGACTTTGGAACACAGATATCTGAAACATTCCCCATCTTTGGGCAGTAATTTAATAAACTGCTTCATAAACCCTAATTTAACATGAAGAGGTGGCAATAAACCCTTTTCTGTTGGAACCAAGGTCGTATTAATGACTTTTTTTTTGCTGGGGATTAAGGCGTCTCAAAGTGGCCAGTCAGTTTTTGTCCAATGGAGGTAGCTGGCTCGACTGTCCCACAAACATAGGTAGCAGGGATATTTTGAATAATCTGCCTGCTGCTCTAACAACATGGTCAGTATTTTAAAGTCTCCACAAACCATCCAGCGAAGTTCTTGATATTTGATTTTGTCAAGAATCATAGTTAAATCATTATAGTTTTCATCCAAATTCACCGAGCGTCCTATAGGAAGTGATGCAAATGTACAGTGGTACCTTGCATAATGAACGCTTCGGATAGTGAAAAATTTGCATAATGAAGCATTCATTATGCAAGGGCAATATCTCGCATAATGAAAAAAATTGTTTATTATGTGGGGGTTTTGGTAACCTGGGTATACCTGCTCAATGGGAACCCTGGTTAACACACACACACCCCGTTATGCGGGGTATCTCCTATACGGAACTGCATAATTGGGGGAAACCACATAGTGAAGAGCTCCGTGGAACAGAGTCTTTTCGTTATGTGGGGTTCTACTGTATTTCCATTATGCAGCAAGACTGCTTTGAGGCTTGTTTTACATGAATCAATGAATAAGTGCCACTTAGATTAATCATGTTCTGTTTCAAAGCACTTCAAAGCCCTTGAACATCACCACAATAAAGGAGATTTCCATCTTTGGAGAAAAACTGAGTGAATTCTTTGTCTTGGTGCCTGTACCATGAAAATGATTTTCCAGGTGACAGCAGTTTTTTATTTGTTAGTCTTGACCCCAGCAATTTGGCTAAATCTTTGGAGTGGAACTGCTCAACCCAGCCAGTAAGATTCCTGGATATGTTCACCTCTTGCTACAAACAAAATAAACCTGTTGGGACGTGATCATCTGAGCTTCCTCATACCACTAAACCTACATTACTCCCAGTGGTGGGCTCCAAAAGATTTTACTACCACACTGTGGGTGTTGTATGGTGGACGTGGCCAGGAGCAAAGCCCTGTGTTGCACCCAAATTAGGACTACTTTATTTCAAAACTTGGATGGGTGTGGCCAGCAAGAACTTCTGCTACCGGTTCTGGCAAACTGGTGTGAACCTGCTGATCTCCACCACTGACTACACCCCCCTCCCAATCCCTCTTATTTTCTCTTTGCATTATTCTTGATTTTAGTTCTAATAAATATTAAATGAAAGAAATAATTTTAGGATAGGGTTTTTAGAATCAAGAATAGGATATCAGATTGTGGGTTAAAGGCAAACTTCACCCTAAATTAAACAAAACATGCGTTTTGCAAGGAAACTTGACATGATGGAATTTTTTTAGTATTTCACTAAGTAAAAATCTATAAGAAACAGTAAAAAAATCCTATGCAGTTTTTTGGTTGCAGACCTGTGTAATCAGAGGGGCTGCCTGGGTGAGTAAGAAGAATAGTGAGTGCATTCATGTTGCCGTTCATGGTTCTAACATGTTGAAAGAAGGCAACAGAAAATGTTTCTGAAAGTACCCCCCTTGACGTCCCCGTAAGGTATTTCTGATCAGTCTCCAATATTCTATTCTTGGGCAAGACACTAGAGCAGGGATTCTCAACCTGCAGTCCATGGTGCACTTTCATGTACCTCCCTTCCTCCACACCAGGAAGTGCCATGAGGTGGATGAAGGGCAAAATTGCCATCCAGCCCCCAATGCTGTTTGAGGAACCATGACCCGCCCCCCCCAGTTTTAAAAGGTTGAGAACACCTGCATTAGAGCATGAGGTGATTTCTCAGTTCTTGGGATGCCTCATTGAGATGGATCTTCTAGACGGCTTTCATTTTGGCTTCAGGCTTGGTTGTGGGAGAATTATGACATTTGGTTGCTTTGAGGGATGAACTGTATTAGGAACTAGAAAGGGGGCACCAGCCTCCCAGGAGAAACAGGGGTCAGCTGTGGAGCCCAGTGGCCTCAAAAGACCAGCGTTCTGCTGCCACCGGGAGTCCCCAGAAGATGGCACACCAACCCGCTGTTTGGCCGAGGACACCTGCCATCTCTCCCCCAGGCCCCACCCATGGCTCGGGGATAAAAAGCCGAGCTGGCTCCTCGCGGAAGAAGACAGCCCTCTGACTCGCTATTTGGCCGAGGACACCTACTGCCTTTCCCCTGGAGCCCACCCATGGCTGAGGGATGAAAAGTTGCGAATTGGCTGGTTGGACTCAAAATGCTGCTTCCGTCACCGCAGTCATCATTCCCACCCAAGATGTGATCCTGGGATCTGTCACAGACGTTGAGCCCGGGCTCTGTCATGGACATTGAGCCCGGGCTTTGTCACGGATGTTGAACCTCGGGCTTCGTTGGGGACACTGTGGGTTTGTCTGTTTTGGGTTTAATGTGTATTGATAGTTATGAGGTGTTTGATCTATTGTGTATTGACTTATTGTGTATTGATTTATTGTGTGTATTGAGTCATATAGACCAATTGCCCTTTTAAATCAGGAAGCCAAGATTTTCTCCTCAATTTTGGTGAACAGAATGAATAAATTTATACATTATTACCTGCATGAAGATCAAGCAGGATTTGTGAAGGGCAGACACATGGAAACATTAATCACTAGAGTATTGAATATTTTAAATTCAATTAAACAAAAGAAAGAAAAAACATGTTTTTTGTCTTTGGATATCTACAAAGCTTTTGACTCCATCCAGTGGCAAACAATCAAAGAAATAATAAAAATCATGGGATTTGGAGGAAAATTCATACACACTATGAATCAACTTTATAATCGGGCTCAAACAAGGATAAAAATAAATCAAAAATTTGCAAAAAATGTTGAGATTCAAGCAGGCACTAGACAGGGATGCCCATTATCCCCTGCCTTATTCATTTTTGCAATGGAAGCTCTAGCGAATGCAATTTGAAATGATGATAGGATTAAAGGGGTAGACAACAAGAAGATAAATATGTATGCTGACGATACCCTTCTGGTACTAAAAGATCCTAGAAATGCTATAGGTTTGGATAAAGAGCATTTAAATAGCTTTTAAAAGATTTCAGGTATCCCGAATATACTTAATTATTATAAGGCCTTTCAATTGAAACGCATAGCAAATTTGTTAACACAGGATTATGCAAAGACAGTAGAGAGAGACAGGTTAGAATACAATAGATATAAAGGAAGCCTGTTTTTAACAAATCAAGAGAAAAAAGTCAAGATTAATAGTAAAACTTTAAAAGATTTATATTTATTCTGGAAAGGAATGAAAAAAACTATGTCACCAGGGGATTCTCCAGTGTTAGAACTTGTAGATTTACCGGATTTTCCATGAACCTTAAACAATGAAAAGAAAACAAAATTAACTCAGGAGAAGGTATTGCTTTTAAGCCAGTGGATTGCATCTTGCGGGGAACAGCAAAGAAGAAAAATGATATACACCAGTTTAAATCTGAATTGGTTTCAGGAAAAACAAATGGAAGAATGGGATAGGAAACAGAGATTAAAAAATTATACAGGGAGAGAAATAACCCCTTTTGAGGAGATTATACACAAACTAAAGAAGGGGTTAACCCCGGAAAAAGGATTAGTTGGCAAAATGTATAGGATAATTAATAAAAACGAGCTACCTCAAAAAATACTAAAAGAATCATGGGGAAAGGACTTAGGTATTGTAATATGTGATAAAGAATGGAAACGGAAATGGAACCAAAGATTAATGAAAGTACTTTCTATAAAAGAGAAAGAACACAACTATAAAATATTATGGAATATCTACACCACCCCTATACGCTTATGGCAAATGGGAAAGGCTGAAACAAATCTATGTTGGAGGTGTGGTAAAGAACCTGGAACGTATACTCATATGTGGTGGTCGTGCGAATTCGCAAACAAATTTTGGAAAATGATAGAAAAAGAGCTAGGAAAGATTATGTCTTCAGAGATCAGGTTATCTGCTAAAGCTGTGTTACTGGGAGAAACAGATGAAGTGAAGATAAGTGAGAATAAGAAAGAGTTAATGATGACCTTACTATCTGTGGCGAGACAATTAATTGCTGCTGAATGGAAAAATAAGTTTATAATTGAAAAAGGGAAATGGTATAATATGGCATGGCGTTTAGCTCTCAATGACAAATTAACAAATGAAATAAAGATTAGAAGAGGTTTAAACATTAAGAATGTATTTTGGGAAATTTGGGAACCATTCGTTATATTTGGCATGACTAGGAATGAAGGCATTAAACCAAGCCAAGAAATGTTGAAGTTTTGGCAGAACTGAAATTTTAATATCTACAAGATACTCAACTTATCTGGGATTATATGTACAATATGAGCTGGTATGTTTTATGTGCTTTGTTTACAAGTTTGCGTGGGTTCATGAGAATGGGAATGGGTGGGTGTATTCGTAGATGTCATCAGATGTACAATTTTGGTTTTTGCTTATTGTTTATTTATTTATTTTTTGTTATAATATTGTTTTATATGTTTGTCACAATATATATGTCTTAATAAATAAAAAATATAATTAAAAAAATGCTTGGTTGAATCCAGAGCCCTAGAACAGTTTCATGTGTACACCAAGCATGGAATGTTTTAAAGGTAGATCACTTCTTGAATCATGTAACTAAGTGCTTCTTTTGTGATTTCTCCACAGTGTTTTGCTCATGAAATGCAGCGGTTCCTGACCAACAAGAACTCTGAAGGCAATCTTATGGACTACGTTTCTCCGTCCATCTTCATCTACATAGATGTAGTCGTCATCTTTGGCTGCATTTTACAGCTTCAGAGCAGGAATTAGGGATTGGGCCCTCTAACTAGGGTCAAAGCTGTTCCATGGCAGGTTGGGGAAGACAGGCCGAAGATTCCCCCAACTGAAGATTCTGGTCCCTGTCTCACTTTGCCAATATGTGAATCTGTTGTTGGCCAGAAACGTATAATGGATACAGATAATATACTTCTATATAGCATTAAATATTCTCACATTGATGTCATACACATATGAAAATAAAATAATAAGTTAATGGTAATAAGTTAATTGTGTTACCCAAATCTTATTCAAACAACAAATTTAAGGCAAATTGGGTTCACCCGTAGCAGCATGACTAGATTTTTCTGGATTAGGGTGCATGTTTTACCATTTTTTTCCTTCAACTTGTATAATTTTTTAAAAAAATCTATCTTGCCATTAATGCCGAAACAGTTATCTCAAATTGCAAATTACTCTGTTCTAGATTAATGTAAAAGTAACACAGCTCTGCAATAATAATAATAATAATAATAATAATAATAATAATAATAATAATAATAATAATAATAATAATAATAATAATAATAATAATAATAATAAATTGACTGCATAGGATATTTTAGGTAATTGCCGTCCAGCACCCAATGCTGTTTGAGGGACCATGACCCGCCGCCGCCGCCGCCACCGCCTCCCAGCTTTAAAAGGTTGAGAACACCTGCATTAGAGCATGAGGTGATTTCTCAGTTCTTGGGATGCCTCATTGAGATGGATCTTCTAGACGGCTTTCATTTTGGCTTCAGGCTTGGTTATGGGAGAATTATGACATTTGGTTGCTTTGAGGGATGAACTGTATTAGGAACTAGAAAGGGGGCACCAGCCTCCCAGGAGAAACAGGGGTCAGCTGTGGAGCCCAGTGGCCTCAAAAGACCAGCGTTCCGCTGCCACCGGGAGTCCCCAGAAGATGGCACACCGACCCGCTGTTTGGCCGAGGACACCTGCCATCTCTCCCCGGGCCCCACCCATGGCTCGGGGATAAAAAGCCGAGCTGGCTCCTCGCGGAAGAAGACAGCCCTCTGACTGGCTATTTGGCCGAGGACACCTACTGCCTTTTCCCTGGAGCCCACCCATGGCTGATGGATGAAAAGTTGCGACTTGGCTGGTTGGACTCAAAATGCTGCTTCCGTCACCGCAGTCATTATTCCCACCCAAGATGTGATCCTGGGATCTGTCACAGACGTTGAGCCCGGGCTCTGTCATGGACATTGAGCCCGGGCTTTGTCACGGATGTTGAACCTCGGGCTTCGTTGGGGACACTGTGGGTTTGTCTGTTTTGGGTTTAATGTGTATTGATAGTTATGAGGTGTTTGATCTATTGTGTATTGACTTATTGTGTATTGATTTATTGTGTGTATTGAGTCATATAGACCAATTGCCCTTTTAAATCAGGAAGCCAAGATTTTTTCCTCAATTTTGGTGAACAGAATGAATAAATTTATACATTATTACCTGCATGAAGATCAAGCAGGATTTGTGAAGGGCAGACACATGGAAACATTAATCACTAGAGTATTGAATGTTTTAAATTCAATTAAACAAAAGAAAGAAAAAACATGTTTTTTGTCTTTGGATATCTACAAAGCTTTTGACTCCATCCAGTGGCAAACAATCAAATAAATAATAAAAATCATGGGATTTGGAGGAAAATTCATACACACTATTAATCACCTTTATAATCGGGCTCAAACAAGGATAAAAATAAATCAAAATTTTACAAAAAATGTTGAGATTCAAGCAGGCACTAGACAGGGATGCCCATTATCCCCTGCCTTATGCATTTTTGCAATGGAAGCTCTAGCGAATGCAATTAGAAATGATGATAGGATTAAAGGGGTAGACAACAAGAAGATAAATATGTATGCTGACGATACCCTTCTGGTACTAAAAGATCCTAGAAATGCTACAGGTTTGGATAAAGAGCATTTAAATAGCTTTGAAAAGATTTCAGGTCTAAAAATTAATTGGGAGAAAACAGAAATAATAGCATGCAACCATAGCGAAAGGGAAAAGGAGAAAATAAAGAAGTTATATAATTTACAAATTAAGGATAGATTAAAATATTTAGGGATCTACATAGTGGATGATTTCAAACAAATTAAAAAAATAAATTTTGAAAAACTTAAGAGTGAGGTTAAATCAATCATAACAAAGTTGAGGAAATTAAATCTATCATGGTTTGGAAGGGTAAACATCAGCAAGATGAAAATTCTAGAATCATGTAACTAAGTGCTTCTTTTGTTATTTCTCCACAGTGTTTTGCTCATGAAATGCAGCGGTTCCTGACCAACAAGAACTCTGAAGGCAATCTTATGGACTACGTTTCTCCGTCCATCTTCATCTACATAGATGTAGTCGTCATCTTTGGCTGCATTTTACAGCTTCAGAGCAGGAATTAGGGATTGGGCCCTCTAACTAGGGTCAAAGCTGTTCCATGGCAGGTTGGGGAAGACAGGCCGAAGATTCCCCCAACTGAAGATTCTGGTCCCTGTCTCACTTTGCCAATATGTGAATCTGTTGTTGGCCAGAAACGTATAATGGATACAGATAATATACTTCTATATACCATTAAATATTCTCACATTGATGTCATACACATATGAAAATAAAATAATAAGTTAATGGTAATAAGTTAATTGTGTTACCCAAATCTTATTCAAACAACAAATTTAAGGCCCATTGGGTTCACCAGTAGCAGCATGACTAGATTTTTCTGGATTAGGGTGCATGTTTTAACATTTTTTCCCTTCAACTTGTATAATTTTTTTAAAAAGAAATCTATCTTGCCATTAATGCCGAAACAGTTATATCAAATTGCAAATTACTCTGTTCTAAATTAATGTAAAAGTAACACAGCTCTGCAATAATAATAATAATAATAATAATAATAATAATAATAATAATAATAATAATAATAATAATAATAATAATAATAATAATAATAATAATAATAATAATAATAATAATAATAATAATAATAATAATAATAAATTGACTGCATAGGATATTTTAGGTAATTGCCGTCCAGCCCCCAATGCTGTTTGAGGGACCATGACCCGCCGCCGCCGCCGCCTCCCAGCTTTAAAAGGTTGAGAACACCTGCATTAGAGCATGAGGTGATTTCTCAGTTCTTGGGATGCCTCATTGAGATGGATCTTCTAGACGGCTTTCATTTTGGCTTCAGGCTTGGTTATGGGAGAATTATGACATTTGGTTGCTTTGAGGGATGAACTGTATTAGGAACTAGAAAGGGGGCACCAGCCTCCCAGGAGAAACAGGGGTCAGCTGTGGAGCCCAGTGGCCTCAAAAGACCAGCGTTCCGCTGCCACCGGGAGTCCCCAGAAGATGGCACACCGACCCGCTGTTTGGCCGAGGACACCTGCCATCTCTCCCCCGGGCCCCACCCATGGCTCGGGGATAAAAAGCCGAGCTGGCTCCTCGCGGAAGAAGACAGCCCTCTGACTGGCTATTTGGCCAAGGACACCTACTGCCTTTTCCCTGGAGCCCACCCATGGCTGAGGGATGAAAAGTTGCGACTTGGCTGGTTGGACTCAAAATGCTGCTTCCGTCACCGCAGTCATCATTCCCACCCAAGATGTGATCCTGGGATCTGTCACAGACGTTGAGCCCGGGCTCTGTCATGGACATTGAGCAAGGGCTTTGTCACGGATGTTGAACCTCGGGCTTCGTTGGGGACACTGTGGGTTTGTCTGTTTTGGGTTTAATGTGTATTGATAGTTATGAGGTGTTTGATCTATTGTGTATTGACTTATTGTGTATTGATTTATTGTGTGTATTGAGTCATATAGACCAATTGCCCTTTTAAATCAGGAAGCCAAGATTTTTTCCTCAATTTTGGTGAACAGAATGAATAAATGTATACATTATTACCTGCATGAAGATCAAGCAGGATTTGTGAAGGGCAGACACATGGAAACATTAATCACTAGAGTATTGAATATTTTAAATTCAATTAAACAAAAGAAAGAAAAAACATGTTTTTTGTCTTTGGATATCTACAAAGCTTTTGACTCCATCCAGTGGCAAACAATCAAAGAAATAATAAAAATCATGGGATTTGGAGGAAAATTCATACACACTATTAATCACCTTTATAATCGGGCTCAAACAAGGATAAAAATAAATCAAAATTTTACAAAAAATGTTGAGATTCAAGCAGGCACTAGACAGGGATGCCCATTATCCCCTGCCTTATGCATTTTTGCAATGGAAGCTCTAGCGAATGCAATTTGAAATGATGATAGGATTAAAGGGGTAGACAACAAGAAGATAAATATGTATGCTGACGATACCCTTCTGGTACTAAAAGATCCTAGAAATGCTACAGGTTTGGATAAAGAGCATTTAAATAGCTTTGAAAAGATTTCAGGTCTAAAAATTAATTGGGAGAAAACAGAAATAATAGCATGCAACCATAGCAAAAGGGAAAAGGAGAAAATAAAGAAGTTATATAATTTACAAATTAAGGATAGATTAAAATATTTAGGGATCTACATAGTGGATGATTTCAAACAAATTAAAAAAATAAATTTTGAAAAACTTAAGAGTGAGGTTAAATCAATCATAACAATGTTGAGGAAATTAAATCTATCATGGTTTGGAAGGGTAAACATCAGCAAAATGAAAATTCTAGAATCATGTAACTAAGTGCTTCTTTTGTTATTTCTCCACAGTGTTTTGCTCATGAAATGCAGCGGTTCCTGACCAACAAGAACTCTGAAGGCAATCTTATGGACTACGTTTCTCCGTCCATCTTCATCTACATAGATGTAGTCGTCATCTTTGGCTGCATTTTACAGCTTCAGAGCAGGAATTAGGGATTGGGCCCTCTAACTAGGATCAAAGCTGTTCCATGGCAGGTTGGGGAAGACAGGCCGAAGATTCCCCCAACTGAAGATTCTGGTCCCTGTCTCACTTTGCCAATATGTGAATCTGTTGTTGGCCAGAAACGTATAATGGATACAGATAATATACTTCTATATAGCATTAAATATTCTCACATTGATGTCATACACATATGAAAATAAAATAATAAGTTAATGGTAATAAGTTAATTGTGTTACCCAAATCTTATTCAAACAACAAATTTAAGGCCCATTGGGTTCACCAGTAGCAGCATGACTAGATTTTTCTGGATTAGGGTGCATGTTTTAACATTTTTTCCCTTCAACTTGTATAATTTTTTTAAAAAGAAATCTATCTTGCCATTAATGCCGAAACAGTTATCTCAAATTGCAAATTACTCTGTTCTAAATTAATGTAAAAGTAACACAGCTCTGCAATAATAATAATAATAATAATAATAATAATAATAATAATAATAATAATAATAATAATAATAATAATAATAATAATAATAATAATAATAATAATAATAATAATAATAATAATAATAATAATAATAAATTGACTGCATAGGATATTTTAGGTAATTGCCGTCCAGCCCCCAATGCTGTTTGAGGGACCATGACCCCCCGCCGCCGCCGCCGCCGCCTCCCAGCTTTAAAAGGTTGAGAACACCTGCATTAGAGCATGAGGTGATTTCTCAGTTCTTGGGATGCCTCATTGAGATGGATCTTCTAGACGGCTTTCATTTTGGCTTCAGGCTTGGTTATGGGAGAATTATGACATTTGGTTGCTTTGAGGGATGAACTGTATTAGGAACTAGAAAGGGGGCACCAGCCTCCCAGGAGAAACAGGGGTCAGCTGTGGAGCCCAGTGGCCTCAAAAGACCAGCGTTCCGCTGCCACCGGGAGTCCCCAGAAGATGGCACACCGACCCGCTGTTTGGCCGAGGACACCTGCCATCTCTCCCCCGGGCCTCACCCATGGCTTGGGGATAAAAAGCCGAGCTGGCTCCTCGCGGAAGAAGACAGCCCTCTGACTGGCTATTTGGCCGAGGACACCTACTGCCTTTTCCCTGGAGCCCACCCATGGCTGAGGGATGAAAAGTTGCGACTTGGCTGGTTGGACTCAAAATGCTGCTTCCGTCACCGCAGTCATCATTCCCACCCAAGATGTGATCCTGGGATCTGTCACAGGCGTTGAGCCCGGGCTCTGTCATGGACATTGAGCAAGGGCTTTGTCACGGATGTTGAACCTCGGGCTTCGTTGGGGACACTGTGGGTTTGTCTGTTTTGGGTTTAATGTGTATTGATAGTTATGAGGTGTTTGATCTATTGTGTATTGACTTATTGTGTATTGATTTATTGTGTGTATTGAGTCATATAGACCAATTGCCCTTTTAAATCAGGAAGCCAAGATTTTTTCCTCAATTTTGGTGAACAGAATGAATAAATGTATACATTATTACCTGCATGAAGATCAAGCAGGATTTGTGAAGGGCAGACACATGGAAACATTAATCACTAGAGTATTGAATATTTTAAATTCAATTAAACAAAAGAAAGAAAAAACATGTTTTTTGTCTTTGGATATCTACAAAGCTTTTGACTCCATCCAGTGGCAAACAATCAAAGAAATAATAAAAATCATGGGATTTGGAGGAAAATTCATACACACTATGAATCACCTTTATAATCGGGCTCAAACAAGGATAAAAATAAATCAAAATTTTACAAAAAATGTTGAGATTCAAGCAGGCACTAGACAGGGATGCCCATTATCCCCTGCCTTATGCATTTTTGCAATGGAAGCTCTAGCGAATGCAATTTGAAATGATGATAGGATTAAAGGGGTAGACAACAAGAAGATAAATATGTATGCTGACGATACCCTTCTGGTACTAAAAGATCCTAGAAATGCTACAGGTTTGGATAAAGAGCATTTAAATAGCTTTGAAAAGATTTCAGGTCTAAAAATTAATTGGGAGAAAACAGAAATAATAGCATGCAACCATAGCAAAAGGGAAAAGGAGAAAATAAAGAAGTTATATAATTTACAAATTAAGGATAGATTAAAATATTTAGGGATCTACATAGTGGATGATTTCAAACAAATTAAAAAAATAAATTTTGAAAAACTTAAGAGTGAGGTTAAATCAATCATAACAATGTTGAGGAAATTAAATCTATCATGGTTTGGAAGGGTAAACATCAGCAAAATGAAAATTCTAGAATCATGTAGCTAAGTGCTTCTTTTGTTATTTCTCCACAGTGTTTTGCTCATGAAATGCAGCGGTTCCTGACCAACAAGAACTCTGAAGGCAATCTTATGGACTACGTTTCTCCGTCCATCTTCATCTACATAGATGTAGTCGTCATCTTTTGCTGCATTTTACAGCTTCAGAGCAGGAATTAGGGATTGGGCCCTCTAACTAGGATCAAAGCTGTTCCATGGCAGGTTGGGGAAGACAGGCCGAAGATTCCCCCAACTGAAGATTCTGGTCCCTGTCTCACTTTGCCAATATGTGAATCTGTTGTTGGCCAGAAACGTATAATGGATACAGATAATATACTTCTATATAGCATTAAATATTCTCACATTGATGTCATACACATATGAAAATAAAATAATAAGTTAATGGTAATAAGTTAATTGTGTTACCCAAATCTTATTCAAACAACAAATTTAAGGCCCATTGGGTTCACCAGTAGCAGCATGACTAGATTTTTCTGGATTAGGGTGCATGTTTTAACATTTTTTCCCTTCAACTTGTATAATTTTTTAAAAAAGAAATCTATCTTGCCATTAATGCCGAAACAGTTATATCAAATTGCAAATTACTCTGTTCTAAATTAATGTAAAAGTAACACAGCTCTGCAATAATAATAATAATAATAATAATAATAATAATAATAATAATAATAATAATAATAATAATAATAATAATAATAATAATAATAATAATAATAATAATAATAATAATAATAATAATAATAAATTGACTGCATAGGATATTTTAGGTAATTGCCGTCCAGCCCCCAATGCTGTTTGAGGGACCATGACCCCCCGCCGCCGCCGCCGCCGCCTCCCAGCTTTAAAAGGTTGAGAACACCTGCATTAGAGCATGAGGTGATTTCTCAGTTCTTGGGATGCCTCATTGAGATGGATCTTCTAGACGGCTTTCATTTTGGCTTCAGGCTTGGTTATGGGAGAATTATGACATTTGGTTGCTTTGAGGGATGAACTGTATTAGGAACTAGAAAGGGGGCACCAGCCTCCCAGGAGAAACAGGGGTCAGCTGTGGAGCCCAGTGGCCTCAAAAGACCAGCGTTCCGCTGCCACCGGGAGTCCCCAGAAGATGGCACACCGACCCGCTGTTTGGCCGAGGACACCTGCCATCTCTCCCCCGGGCCTCACCCATGGCTTGGGGATAAAAAGCCGAGCTGGCTCCTCGCGGAAGAAGACAGCCCTCTGACTGGCTATTTGGCCGAGGACACCTACTGCCTTTTCCCTGGAGCCCACCCATGGCTGAGGGATGAAAAGTTGCGACTTGGCTGGTTGGACTCAAAATGCTGCTTCCGTCACCGCAGTCATCATTCCCACCCAAGATGTGATCCTGGGATCTGTCACAGGCGTTGAGCCCGGGCTCTGTCATGGACATTGAGCAAGGGCTTTGTCACGGATGTTGAACCTCGGGCTTCGTTGGGGACACTGTGGGTTTGTCTGTTTTGGGTTTAATGTGTATTGATAGTTATGAGGTGTTTGATCTATTGTGTATTGACTTATTGTGTATTGATTTATTGTGTGTATTGAGTCATATAGACCAATTGCCCTTTTAAATCAGGAAGCCAAGATTTTTTCCTCAATTTTGGTGAACAGAATGAATAAATGTATACATTATTACCTGCATGAAGATCAAGCAGGATTTGTGAAGGGCAGACACATGGAAACATTAATCACTAGAGTATTGAATATTTTAAATTCAATTAAACAAAAGAAAGAAAAAACATGTTTTTTGTCTTTGGATATCTACAAAGCTTTTGACTCCATCCAGTGGCAAACAATCAAAGAAATAATAAAAATCATGGGATTTGGAGGAAAATTCATACACACTATGAATCACCTTTATAATCGGGCTCAAACAAGGATAAAAATAAATCAAAATTTTACAAAAAATGTTGAGATTCAAGCAGGCACTAGACAGGGATGCCCATTATCCCCTGCCTTATGCATTTTTGCAATGGAAGCTCTAGCGAATGCAATTTGAAATGATGATAGGATTAAAGGGGTAGACAACAAGAAGATAAATATGTATGCTGACGATACCCTTCTGGTACTAAAAGATCCTAGAAATGCTACAGGTTTGGATAAAGAGCATTTAAATAGCTTTGAAAAGATTTCAGGTCTAAAAATTAATTGGGAGAAAACAGAAATAATAGCATGCAACCATAGCAAAAGGGAAAAGGAGAAAATAAAGAAGTTATATAATTTACAAATTAAGGATAGATTAAAATATTTAGGGATCTACATAGTGGATGATTTCAAACAAATTAAAAAAATAAATTTTGAAAAACTTAAGAGTGAGGTTAAATCAATCATAACAATGTTGAGGAAATTAAATCTATCATGGTTTGGAAGGGTAAACATCAGCAAAATGAAAATTCTAGAATCATGTAGCTAAGTGCTTCTTTTGTTATTTCTCCACAGTGTTTTGCTCATGAAATGCAGCGGTTCCTGACCAACAAGAACTCTGAAGGCAATCTTATGGACTACGTTTCTCCGTCCATCTTCATCTACATAGATGTAGTCGTCATCTTTTGCTGCATTTTACAGCTTCAGAGCAGGAATTAGGGATTGGGCCCTCTAACTAGGATCAAAGCTGTTCCATGGCAGGTTGGGGAAGACAGGCCGAAGATTCCCCCAACTGAAGATTCTGGTCCCTGTCTCACTTTGCCAATATGTGAATCTGTTGTTGGCCAGAAACGTATAATGGATACAGATAATATACTTCTATATACCATTAAATATTCTCACATTGATGTCATACACATATGAAAATAAAATAATAAGTTAATGGTAATAAGTTAATTGTGTTACCCAAATCTTATTCAAACAACAAATTTAAGGCCCATTGGGTTCACCAGTAGCAGCATGACTAGATTTTTCTGGATTAGGGTGCATGTTTTAACATTTTTTCCCTTCAACTTGTATAATTTTTTAAAAAAGAAATCTATCTTGCCATTAATGCCGAAACAGTTATCTCAAATTGCAAATTACTCTGTTCTAAATTAATGTAAAAGTAACACAGCTCTGCAATAATAATAATAATAATAATAATAATAATAATAATAATAATAATAATAATAATAATAATAATAATAATAATAATAATAATAATAATAATAATAATAATAAATTGACTGCATAGGATATTTTAGGTAATTGCCGTCCAGCCCCCAATGCTGTTTGAGGGACCATGACCCGCCGCTGCCGCCGCCGCCGCCTCCCAACTTTAAAAGGTTGAGAACACCTGCATTAGAGCATGAGGTGATTTCTCAGTTCTTGGGATGCCTCATTGAGATGGATCTTCTAGACGGCTTTCATTTTGGCTTCAGGCTTGGTTATGGGAGAATTATGACATTTGGTTGCTTTGAGGGATGAACTGTATTAGGAACTAGAAAGGGGGCACCAGCCTCCCAGGAGAAACAGGGGTCAGCTGTGGAGCCCAGTGGCCTCAAAAGACCAGCGTTCCTCTGCCACCGGGAGTCCCCAGAAGATGGCACACCGACCCGCTGTTTGGCCGAGGACACCTGCCATCTCTCCCCCGGGCCCCACCCATGGCTCGGGGATAAAAAGCCGAGCTGGCTCCTCGCGGAAGAAGACAGCCCTCTGACTGGCTATTTGGCCAAGGACACCTACTGCCTTTTCCCTGGAGCCCACCCATGGCTGAGGGATGAAATGTTGCGACTTGGCTGGTTGGACTCAAAATGCTGCTTCCGTCACCGCAGTCATCATTCCCACCCAAGATGTGATCCTGGGATCTGTCACAGACGTTGAGCCCGGGCTCTGTCATGGACATTGAGCAAGGGCTTTGTCACGGATGTTGAACCTCGGGCTTCGTTGGGGACACTGTGGGTTTGTCTGTTTTGGGTTTAATGTGTATTGATAGTTATGAGGTGTTTGATCTATTGTGTATTGACTTATTGTGTATTGATTTATTGTGTGTATTGAGTCATATAGACCAATTGCCCTTTTAAATCAGGAAGCCAAGATTTTTTCCTCAATTTTGGTGAACAGAATGAATAAATGTATACATTATTACCTGCATGAAGATCAAGCAGGATTTGTGAAGGGCAGACACATGGAAACATTAATCACTAGAGTATTGAATATTTTAAATTCAATTAAACAAAAGAAAGAAAAAACATGTTTTTTGTCTTTGGATATCTACAAAGCTTTTGACTCCATCCAGTGGCAAACAATCAAAGAAATAATAAAAATCATGGGATTTGGAGGAAAATTCATACACACTATTAATCACCTTTATAATCGGGCTCAAACAAGGATAAAAATAAATCAAAATTTTACAAAAAATGTTGAGATGCAAGCAGGCACTAGACAGGGATGCCCATTATCCCCTGCCTTATGCATTTTTGCAATGGAAGCTCTAGCGAATGCAATTAGAAATGATGATAGGATTAAAGGGGTAGACAACAAGAAGATAAATATGTATGCTGACGATACCCTTCTGGTACTAAAAGATCCTAGAAATGCTACAGGTTTGGATAAAGAGCATTTAAATAGCTTTGAAAAGATTTCAGGTCTAAAAATTAATTGGGAGAAAACAGAAATAATAGCATGCAACCATAGCAAAAGGGAAAAGGAGAAAATAAAGAAGTTATATAATTTACAAATTAAGGATAGATTAAAATATTTAGGGATCTACATAGTGGATGATTTCAAACAAATTAAAAAAATAAATTTTGAAAAACTTAAGAGTGAGGTTAAATCAATCATAACAATGTTGAGGAAATTAAATCTATCATGGTTTGGAAGGGTAAACATCAGCAAAATGAAAATTCTAGAATCATGTAACTAAGTGCTTCTTTTGTTATTTCTCCACAGTGTTTTGCTCATGAAATGCAGCGGTTCCTGACCAACAAGAACTCTGAAGGCAATCTTATGGACTACGTTTCTCCGTCCATCTTCATCTACATAGATGTAGTCGTCATCTTTTGCTGCATTTTACAGCTTCAGAGCAGGAATTAGGGATTGGGCCCTCTAACTAGGATCAAAGCTGTTCCATGGCAGGTTGGGGAAGACAGGCCGAAGATTCCCCCAACTGAAGATTCTGGTCCCTGTCTCACTTTGCCAATATGTGAATCTGTTGTTGGCCAGAAACGTATAATGGATACAGATAATATACTTCTATATACCATTAAATATTCTCACATTGATGTCATACACATATGAAAATAAAATAATAAGTTAATGGTAATAAGTTAATTGTGTTACCCAAATCTTATTCAAACAACAAATTTAAGGCCCATTGGGTTCACCAGTAGCAGCATGACTAGATTTTTCTGGATTAGGGTGCATGTTTTAACATTTTTTCCCTTCAACTTGTATAATTTTTTAAAAAAGAAATCTATCTTGCCATTAATGCCGAAACAGTTATCTCAAATTGCAAATTACTCTGTTCTAAATTAATGTAAAAGTAACACAGCTCTGCAATAATAATAATAATAATAATAATAATAATAATAATAATAATAATAATAATAATAATAATAATAATAATAATAATAATAATAATAATAATAATAATAATAATAATAATAAATTGACTGCATAGGATATTTTAGGTAATTGCCCTCCAGCCCCCAATGCTGTTTGAGGGACCATGACCCGCCGCCGCCGCCGCCGCCTCCTCCCAGCTTTAAAAGGTTGACAACACCTGCATTAGAGCATGAGGTGATTTCTCAGTTCTTGGGATGCCTCATTGAGATGGATCTTCTAGACAGCTTTCATTTTGGCTTCAGGCTTGGTTATGGGAGAATTAAGACATTTGGTTGCTTTGAGGGATGAACTGTATTAGAAACTAGAAAGGGGGCACCAGCCTCCCAGGAGAAACAGGGGTCAGCTGTGGAGCCCAGTGGCCTCAAAAGACCAGCGTTCCGCTGCCACCGGGAGTCCCCAGAAGATGGCACACCGACCCGCTGTTTGGCCGAGGACACCTGCCATCTCTCCCCCGGGCCCCACCCATGGCTCGGGGATAAAAAGCCGAGCTGGCTCCTCGCAGAAGAAGACAGCCCTCTGACTGGCTATTTGGCCGAGGACACCTACTGCCTTTTCCCTGGAGCCCACCCATGGCTGAGGGATGAAAAGTTGCGACTTGGCTGGTTGGACTCAAAATGCTGCTTCCGTCACCGCAGTCATCATTCCCACCCAAGATGTGATCCTGGGATCTGTCACAGACGTTGAGCCCGGGCTCTGTCATGGACATTGAGCAAGGGCTTTGTCACGGATGTTGAACCTCGGGCTTCGTTGGGGACACTGTGGGTTTGTCTGTTTTGGGTTTAATGTGTATTGATAGTTATGAGGTGTTTGATCTATTGTGTATTGACTTATTGTGTATTGATTTATTGTGTGTATTGAGTCATATAGACCAATTGCCCTTTTAAATCAGGAAGCCAAGATTTTTTCCTCAATTTTGGTGAACAGAATGAATAAATTTATACATTATTACCTGCATGAAGATCAAGCAGGATTTGTGAAGGGCAGACACATGGAAACATTAATCACTAGAGTATTGAATATTTTAAATTTAATTAAACAAAAGAAAGAAAAAACATGTTTTTTGACTTTGGATATCTACAAAGCTTTTGACTCCATCCAGTGGCAAACAATCAAAGAAATAATAAAAATCATGGGATTTGGAGGAAAATTCATACACACTATTAATCACCTTTATAATCGGGCTCAAACAAGGATAAAAATAAATCAAAATTTTACAAAAAATGTTGAGATTCAAGCAGGCACTAGACAGGGATGCCCATTATCCCCTGCCTTATGCATTTTTGCAATGGAAGCTCTAGCGAATGCAATTAGAAATGATGATAGGATTAAAGGGGTAGACAACAAGAAGATAAATATGTATGCTGACGATACCCTTCTGGTACTAAAAGATCCTAGAAATGCTACAGGTTTGGATAAAGAGCATTTAAATAGCTTTGAAAAGATTTCAGGTCTAAAAATTAATTGGGAGAAAACAGAAATAATAGCATGCAACCATAGCAAAAGGGAAAAGGAGAAAATAAAGAAGTTATATAATTTACAAATTAAGGATAGATTAAAATATTTAGGGATCTACATAGTGGATGATTTCAAACAAATTAAAAAAATAAATTTTGAAAAACTTAAGAGTGAGGTTAAATCAATCATAACAATGTTGAGGAAATTAAATCTATCATGGTTTGGAAGGGTAAACATCAGCAAAATGAAAATTCTAGAATCATGTAACTAAGTGCTTCTTTTGTTATTTCTCCACAGTGTTTTGCTCATGAAATGCAGCGGTTCCTGACCAACAAGAACTCTGAAGGCAATCTTATGGACTACGTTTCTCCGTCCATCTTCATCTACATAGATGTAGTCGTCATCTTTGGCTGCATTTTACAGCTTCAGAGCAGGAATTAGGGATTGGGCCCTCTAACTAGGGTCAAAGCTGTTCCATGGCAGGTTGGGGAAGACAGGCCGAAGATTCCCCCAACTGAAGATTCTGGTCCCTGTCTCACTTTGCCAATATGTGAATCTGTTGTTGGCCAGAAACGTATAATGGATACAGATAATATACTTCTATATAGCATTAAATATTCTCACATTGATGTCATACACATATGAAAATAAAATAATAAATTAATGGTAATAAGTTAATTGTGTTACCCAAATCTTATTCAAACAACAAATTTAAGGCCCATTGGGTTCACCAGTAGCAGCATGACTAGATTTTTCTGGATTAGGGTGCATGTTTTAACATTTTTTCCCTTCAACTTGTATAATTTTTTAAAAAAGAAATCTATCTTGCCATTAATGCCGAAACAGTTATCTCAAATTGCAAATTACTCTGTTCTAAATTAATGTAAAAGTAACACAGCTCTGCAATAATAATAATAATAATAATAATAATAATAATAATAATAATAATAATAATAATAATAATAATAATAATAATAATAATAATAATAATAATAATAATAATAATAATAATAATAATAATAATAATAAATTGACTGCATAGGATATTTTAGGTAATTGCCGTCCAGCCCCCAATGCTGTTTGAGGGACCATGACCTGCCGCCGCCGCCGCCTCCCAGCATTAAAAGGTTGAGAACACCTGCATTAGAGCATGAGGTGATTTCTCAGTTCTTGGGATGCCTCATTGAGATGGATCTTCTAGACGGCTTTCATTTTGGCTTCAGGCTTGGTTATGGGAGAATTATGACATTTGGTTGCTTTGAGGGATGAACTGTATTAGGAACTAGAAAGGGGGCACCAGCCTCCCAGGAGAAACAGGGGTCAGCTGTGGAGCCCAGTGGTCTCAAAAGACCAGCGTTCCGCTGCCACCGGGAGTCCCCAGAAGATGGCACACCGACCCGCTGTTTGGCCGAGGACACCTGCCATCTCTCCCCCGGGCCCCACCCATGGCTCGGGGATAAAAAGCCGAGCTGGCTCCTCACGGAAGAAGACAGCCCTCTGACTGGCTATTTGGCCAAGGACACCTACTGCCTTTTCCCTGGAGCCCACCCATGGCTGAGGGATGAAAAGTTGCGACTTGGCTGGTTGGACTCAAAATGCTGCTTCCGTCACCGCAGTCATCATTCCCACCCAAGATGTGATCCTGGGATCTGTCACAGACGTTGAGCCCGGGCTCTGTCATGGACATTGAGCAAGGGCTTTGTCACGGATGTTGAACCTCGGGCTTCGTTGGGGACACTGTGGGTTTGTCTGTTTTGGGTTTAATGTGTATTGATAGTTATGAGGTGTTTGATCTATTGTGTATTGACTTATTGTGTATTGATTTATTGTGTGTATTGAGTCATATAGACCAATTGCCCTTTTAAATCAGGAAGCCAAGATTTTTTCCTCAATTTTGGTGAACAGAATGAATAAATGTATACATTATTACCTGCATGAAGATCAAGCAGGATTTGTGAAGGGCAGACACATGGAAACATTAATCACTAGAGTATTGAATATTTTAAATTCAATTAAACAAAAGAAAGAAAAAACATGTTTTTTGTCTTTGGATATCTACAAAGCTTTTGACTCCATCCAGTGGCAAACAATCAAAGAAATAATAAAAATCATGGGATTTGGAGGAAAATTCATACACACTATGAATCACCTTTATAATCGGGCTCAAACAAGGATAAAAATAAATCAAAATTTTACAAAAAATGTTGAGATTCAAGCAGGCACTAGACAGGGATGCCCATTATCCCCTGCCTTATGCATTTTTGCAATGGAAGCTCTAGCGAATGCAATTTGAAATGATGATAGGATTAAAGGGGTAGACAACAAGAAGATAAATATGTATGCTGACGATACCCTTCTGGTACTAAAAGATCCTAGAAATGCTACAGGTTTGGATAAAGAGCATTTAAATAGCTTTGAAAAGATTTCAGGTCTAAAAATTAATTGGGAGAAAACAGAAATAATAGCATGCAACCATAGCAAAAGGGAAAAGGAGAAAATAAAGAAGTTATATAATTTACAAATTAAGGATAGATTAAAATATTTAGGGATCTACATAGTGGATGATTTCAAACAAATTAAAAAAATAAATTTTGAAAAACTTAAGAGTGAGGTTAAATCAATCATAACAATGTTGAGGAAATTAAATCTATCATGGTTTGGAAGGGTAAACATCAGCAAAATGAAAATTCTAGAATCATGTAACCAAGTGCTTCTTTTGTTATTTCTCCACAGTGTTTTGCTCATGAAATGCAGCGGTTCCTGACCAACAAGAACTCTGAAGGCAATCTTATGGACTACGTTTCTCCGTCCATCTTCATCTACATAGATGTAGTCGTCATCTTTGGCTGCATTTTACAGCTTCAGAGCAGGAATTAGGGATTGGGCCCTCTAACTAGGATCAAAGCTGTTCCATGGCAGGTTGGGAAAGACAGGCCGAAGATTCCCCCAACTGAAGATTCTGGTCCCTGTCTCACTTTGCCAATATGTGAATCTGTTGTTGGCCAGAAACGTATAATGGATACAGATAATATACTTCTATATAGCATTAAATATTCTCACATTGATGTCATATACATATGAAAATAAAATAATAAGTTAATGGTAATAAGTTAATTGTGTTACCCAAATCTTATTCAAACAACAAATTTAAGGCCCATTGGGTTCACCAGTAGCAGCATGACTAGATTTTTCTGGATTAGGGTGCATGTTTTAACATTTTTTCCCTTCAACTTGTATAATTTTTTAAAAAAGAAATCTATCTTGCCATTAATGCCGAAACAGTTATCTCAAATTGCAAATTACTCTGTTCTAAATTAATGTAAAAGTAACACAGCTCTGCAATAATAATAATAATAATAATAATAATAATAATAATAATAATAATAATAATAATAATAATAATAATAATAATAATAATAATAATAATAATAATAATAATAATAAATTGACTGCATAGGATATTTTAGGTAATTGCCGTCCAGCTCCCAATGCTGTTTGAGGGACCATGACCCCCCGCCGCCGCCGCCGCCTCCTCCCAGCATTAAAAGGTTGACAACACCTGCATTAGAGCATGAGGTGATTTCTCAGTTCTTGGGATGCCTCATTGAGATGGATCTTCTAGACGGCTTTCATTTTGGCTTCAGGCTTGGTTATGGGAGAATTATGACATTTGGTTGCTTTGAGGGATGAACTGTATTAGGAACTAGAAAGTGGGCACCAGCCTCCCAGGAGAAACAGGGGTCAGCTGTGGAGCCCAGTGGCCTCAAAAGACCAGCGTTCCGCTGCCACCGGGAGTCCCCAGAAGATGGCACACCGACCCGCTGTTTGGCCGAGGACACCTGCCATCTCTCCCCCGGGCCCCACCCATGGCTCGGGGATAAAAAGCCGAGCTGGCTCCTCGCGGAAGAAGACAGCCCTCTGACTGGCTATTTGGCCGAGGACACCTACTGCCTTTTCCCTGGAGCCCACCCATGGCTGAGGGATGAAAAGTTGCGACTTGGCTGGTTGGACTCAAAATGCTGCTTCCGTCACCGCAGTCATCATTCCCACCCAAGATGGGATCCTGGGATCTGTCACAGACGTTGAGCCCGGGCTCTGTCATGGACATTGAGCAAGGGCTTTGTCACGGATGTTGAACCTCGGGCTTCGTTGGGGACACTGTGGGTTTGTCTGTTTTGGGTTTAATGTGTATTGATAGTTATGAGGTGTTTGATCTATTGTGTATTGACTTATTGTGTATTGATTTATTGTGTGTATTGAGTCATATAGACCAATTGCCCTTTTAAATCAGGAAGCCAAGATTTTTTCCTCAATTTTGGTGAACAGAATGAATAAATTTATACATTATTACCTGCATGAAGCTCAAGGAGGATTTGTGTAGGGCAGACACATGGAAACATTAATCACTAGAGTATTGAATGTTTTAAATTCAATTAAACAAAAGAAAGAAAAAACATGTTTTTTGTCTTTGGGTATCTAAAAAGCTTTTGACTCCATCCAGTGGCAAACAATCAAAGAAATAATAAAAATCATGGGATTTGGAGGAAAATTCATACACACTATTAATCACCTTTATAATCGGGCTCAAACAAGGATAAAAATAAATCAAAATTTTACAAAAAATGTTGAGATTCAAGCAGGCACTAGACAGGGATGCCCATTATCCCCTGCCTTATGCATTTTTGCAATGGAAGCTCTAGCGAATGCAATTAGAAATGATGATAGGATTAAAGGGGTAGACAACAAGAAGATAAATATGTATGCTGACGATACCCTTCTGGTACTAAAAGATCCTAGAAATGCTACAGGTTTGGATAAAGAGCATTTAAATAGCTTTGAAAAGATTTCAGGTCTAAAAATTAATTGGGAGAAAACAGAAATAATAGCATGCAACCATAGCGAAAGGGAAAAGGAGAAAATAAAGAAGTTATATAATTTACAAATTAAGGACAGATTAAAATATTTAGGGATCTACATAGTGGATGATTTCAAACAAATTAAAAAAATAAATTTTGAAAAACTTAAGAGTGAGGTTAAATCAATCATAACAAAGTTGAGGAAATTAAATCTATCATGGTTTGGAAGGGTAAACATCAGCAAAATGAAAATTCTAGAATCATGTAACTAAGTGCTTCTTTTGTTATTTCTCCACAGTGTTTTGCTCATGAAATGCAGCGGTTCCTGACCAACAAGAACTCTGAAGGCAATCTTATGGACTACGTTTCTCCGTCCATCTTCATCTACATAGATGTAGTCGTCATCTTTGGCTGCATTTTACAGCTTCAGAGCAGGAATTAGGGATTGGGCCCTCTAACTAGGGTCAAAGCTGTTCCATGGCAGGTTGGGGAAGACAGGCCGAAGATTCCCCCAACTGAAGAGTCTGGTCCCTGTCTCACTTTGCCAATATGTGAATCTGTTGTTGGCCAGAAACGTATAATGGATACAGATAATATACTTCTATATAGCATTAAATATTCTCACATTGATGTCATACACATATGAAAATAAAATAATAAGTTAATGGTAATAAGTTAATTGTGTTACCCAAATCTTATTCAAACAACAAATTTAAGGCCCATTGGGTTCACCAGTAGCAGCATGACTAGATTTTTCTGGATTAGGGTGCATGTTTTAACATTTTTTTCCTTCAACTTATATAATTTTTTAAAAAAGAAATCTATCTTCCCATTAATGCCGAAACAGTTATCTCAAATTGCAAATTACTCTGTTCTAAATTAATGTAAAAGTAACACAGCTCTGCAATAATAATAATAATAATAATAATAATAATAATAATAATAATAATAATAATAATAATAATAATAATAATAATAATAATAATAATAATAATAATAATAATAATAATAAATTGACTGCATAGGATATTTTAGGTAATTGCCGTCCAGCCCCCAATGCTGTTTGAGGGACCATGACCTGCCGCCGCCGCCGCCTCCCAGCATTAAAAGGTTGAGAACACCTGCATTAGAGCATGAGGTGATTTCTCAGTTCTTGGGATGCCTCATTGAGATGGATCTTCTAGACGGCTTTCATTTTGGCTTCAGGCTTGGTTATGGGAGAATTATGACATTTGGTTGCTTTGAGGGATGAACTGTATTAGGAACTAGAAAGGGGGCACCAGCCTCCCAGGAGAAACAGGGGTCAGCTGTGGAGCCCAGTGGCCTCAAAAGACCAGCGTTCCGCTGCCACCGGGAGTCCCCAGAAGATGGCACACCGACCCGCTGTTTGGCCGAGGACACCTGCCATCTCTCCCCCGGGCCCCACCCATGGCTCGGGGATAAAAAGCCGAGCTGGCTCCTCACGGAAGAAGACAGCCCTCTGACTGGCTATTTGGCCAAGGACACCTACTGCCTTTTCCCTGGAGCCCACCCATGGCTGAGGGATGAAAAGTTGCGACTTGGCTGGTTGGACTCAAAATGCTGCTTCCGTCACCGCAGTCATCATTCCCACCCAAGATGTGATCCTGGGATCTGTCACAGACGTTGAGCCCGGGCTCTGTCATGGACATTGAGCAAGGGCTTTGTCACGGATGTTGAACCTCGGGCTTCGTTGGGGACACTGTGGGTTTGTCTGTTTTGGGTTTAATGTGTATTGATAGTTATGAGGTGTTTGATCTATTGTGTATTGACTTATTGTGTATTGATTTATTGTGTGTATTGAGTCATATAGACCAATTGCCCTTTTAAATCAGGAAGCCAAGATTTTTTCCTCAATTTTGGTGAACAGAATGAATAAATTTATACATTATTACCTGCATGAAGATCAAGCAGGATTTGTGAAGGGCAGACACATGGAAACATTAATCACTAGAGTATTGAATATTTTAAATTCAATTAAACAAAAGAAAGAAAAAACATGTTTTTTGTCTTTGGATATCTACAAAGCTTTTGACTCCATCCAGTGGCAAACAATCAAAGAAATAATAAAAATCATGGGATTTGGAGGAAAATTCATACACACTATGAATCACCTTTATAATCGGGCTCAAACAAGGATAAAAATAAATCAAAATTTTACAAAAAATGTTGAGATTCAAGCAGGCACTAGACAGGGATGCCCATTATCCCCTGCCTTATGCATTTTTGCAATGGAAGCTCTAGCGAATGCAATTTGAAATGATGATAGGATTAAAGGGGTAGACAACAAGAAGATAAATATGTATGCTGACGATACCCTTCTGGTACTAAAAGATCCTAGAAATGCTACAGGTTTGGATAAAGAGCATTTAAATAGCTTTGAAAAGATTTCAGGTCTAAAAATTAATTGGGAGAAAACAGAAATAATAGCATGCAACCATAGCAAAAGGGAAAAGGAGAAAATAAAGAAGTTATATAATTTACAAATTAAGGATAGATTAAAATATTTAGGGATCTACATAGTGGATGATTTCAAACAAATTAAAAAAATAAATTTTGAAAAACTTAAGAGTGAGGTTAAATCAATCATAACAATGTTGAGGAAATTAAATCTATCATGGTTTGGAAGGGTAAACATCAGCAAAATGAAAATTCTAGAATCATGTAACTAAGTGCTTCTTTTGTTATTTCTCCACAGTGTTTTGCTCATGAAATGCAGCGGTTCCTGACCAACAAGAACTCTGAAGGCAATCTTATGGACTACGTTTCTCCGTCCATCTTCATCTACATAGATGTAGTCGTCATCTTTGGCTGCATTTTACAGCTTCAGAGCAGGAATTAGGGATTGGGCCCTCTAACTAGGATCAAAGCTGTTCCATGGCAGGTTGGGAAAGACAGGCCGAAGATTCCCCCAACTGAAGATTCTGGTCCCTGTCTCACTTTGCCAATATGTGAATCTGTTGTTGGCCAGAAACGTATAATGGATACAGATAATATACTTCTATATAGCATTAAATATTCTCACATTGATGTCATATACATATGAAAATAAAATAATAAGTTAATGGTAATAAGTTAATTGTGTTACCCAAATCTTATTCAAACAACAAATTTAAGGCCCATTGGGTTCACCAGTAGCAGCATGACTAGATTTTTCTGGATTAGGGTGCATGTTTTAACATTTTTTCCCTTCAACTTGTATAATTTTTTAAAAAAGAAATCTATCTTGCCATTAATGCCGAAACAGTTATCTCAAATTGCAAATTACTCTGTTCTAAATTAATGTAAAAGTAACACAGCTCTGCAATAATAATAATAATAATAATAATAATAATAATAATAATAATAATAATAATAATAATAATAATAATAATAATAATAATAATAATAATAATAATAATAATAATAATAATAATAATAATAATAAATTGACTGCATAGGATATTTTAGGTAATTGCCGTCCAGCTCCCAATGCTGTTTGAGGGACCATGACCCCCCGCCGCCGCCGCCGCCTCCTCCCAGCATTAAAAGGTTGACAACACCTGCATTAGAGCATGAGGTGATTTCTCAGTTCTTGGGATGCCTCATTGAGATGGATCTTCTAGACGGCTTTCATTTTGGCTTCAGGCTTGGTTATGGGAGAATTATGACATTTGGTTGCTTTGAGGGATGAACTGTATTAGGAACTAGAAAGTGGGCACCAGCCTCCCAGGAGAAACAGGGGTCAGCTGTGGAGCCCAGTGGCCTCAAAAGACCAGCGTTCCGCTGCCACCGGGAGTCCCCAGAAGATGGCACACCGACCCGCTGTTTGGCCGAGGACACCTGCCATCTCTCCCCCGGGCCCCACCCATGGCTCGGGGATAAAAAGCCGAGCTGGCTCCTGGCGGAAGAAGACAGCCCTCTGACTGGCTATTTGGCCGAGGACACCTACTGCCTTTTCCCTGGAGCCCACCCATGGCTGAGGGATGAAAAGTTGCGACTTGGCTGGTTGGACTCAAAATGCTGCTTCCGTCACCGCAGTCATCATTCCCACCCAAGATGTGATCCTGGGATCTGTCACAGACGTTGAGCCCGGGCTCTGTCATGGACATTGAGCAAGGGCTTTGTCACGGATGTTGAACCTCGGGCTTCGTTGGGGACACTGTGGGTTTGTCTGTTTTGGGTTTAATGTGTATTGATAGTTATGAGGTGTTTGATCTATTGTGTATTGACTTATTGTGTATTGATTTATTGTGTGTATTGAGTCATATAGACCAATTGCCCTTTTAAATCAGGAAGCCAAGATTTTTTCCTCAATTTTGGTGAACAGAATGAATAAATTTATACATTATTACCTGCATGAAGCTCAAGGAGGATTTGTGTAGGGCAGACACATGGAAACATTAATCACTAGAGTATTGAATGTTTTAAATTCAATTAAACAAAAGAAAGAAAAAACATGTTTTTTGTCTTTGGGTATCTAAAAAGCTTTTGACTCCATCCAGTGGCAAACAATCAAAGAAATAATAAAAATCATGGGATTTGGAGGAAAATTCATACACACTATTAATCACCTTTATAATCGGGCTCAAACAAGGATAAAAATAAATCAAAATTTTACAAAAAATGTTGAGATTCAAGCAGGCACTAGACAGGGATGCCCATTATCCCCTGCCTTATGCATTTTTGCAATGGAAGCTCTAGCGAATGCAATTAGAAATGATGATAGGATTAAAGGGGTAGACAACAAGAAGATAAATATGTATGCTGACGATACCCTTCTGGTACTAAAAGATCCTAGAAATGCTACAGGTTTGGATAAAGAGCATTTAAATAGCTTTGAAAAGATTTCAGGTCTAAAAATTAATTGGGAGAAAACAGAAATAATAGCATGCAACCATAGCGAAAGGGAAAAGGAGAAAATAAAGAAGTTATATAATTTACAAATTAAGGACAGATTAAAATATTTAGGGATCTACATAGTGGATGATTTCAAACAAATTAAAAAAATAAATTTTGAAAAACTTAAGAGTGAGGTTAAATCAATCATAACAAAGTTGAGGAAATTAAATCTATCATGGTTTGGAAGGGTAAACATCAGCAAAATGAAAATTCTAGAATCATGTAACTAAGTGCTTCTTTTGTTATTTCTCCACAGTGTTTTGCTCATGAAATGCAGCGGTTCCTGACCAACAAGAACTCTGAAGGCAATCTTATGGACTACGTTTCTCCGTCCATCTTCATCTACATAGATGTAGTCGTCATCTTTGGCTGCATTTTACAGCTTCAGAGCAGGAATTAGGGATTGGGCCCTCTAACTAGGGTCAAAGCTGTTCCATGGCAGGTTGGGGAAGACAGGCCGAAGATTCCCCCAACTGAAGAGTCTGGTCCCTGTCTCACTTTGCCAATATGTGAATCTGTTGTTGGCCAGAAACGTATAATGGATACAGATAATATACTTCTATATAGCATTAAATATTCTCACATTGATGTCATACACATATGAAAATAAAATAATAAGTTAATGGTAATAAGTTAATTGTGTTACCCAAATCTTATTCAAACAACAAATTTAAGGCCCATTGGGTTCACCAGTAGCAGCATGACTAGATTTTTCTGGATTAGGGTGCATGTTTTAACATTTTTTTTCCTTCAACTTATATAATTTTTTAAAAAAGAAATCTATCTTGCCATTAATGCCGAAACAGTTATCTCAAATTGCAAATTACTCTGTTCTAAATTAATGTAAAAGTAACACAGCTCTGCAATAATAATAATAATAATAATAATAATAATAATAATAATAATAATAATAATAATAATAATAATAATAATAATAATAATAATAATAAATTGACTGCATAGGATATTTTAGGTAATTGCCGTCCAGCCCCCAATGCTGTTTGAGGGACCATGACCCGCCGCCGCCGCCGCCGCCGCCCAGCTTTAAAAGGTTGAGAACACCTGCATTAGAGCATGAGGTGATTTCTCAGTTCTTGGGGTGCCTCATTGAGATGGATCTTCTAGACGGCTTTCATTTTGGCTTCAGGCTTGGTTATGGGATAATTATGACATTTGGTTGCTTTGAGGGATGAACTGTATTAGGAACTAGAAAGGGGGCACCAGCCTCCCAGGAGAAACAGGGGTCAGCTGTGGAGCCCAGTGGCCTCAAAAGACCAGCGTTCCGCTGCCACCGGGAGTCCCCAGAAGATGGCACACCGACCCGCTGTTTGGCCGAGGACACCTGCCATCTCTCCCCCGGGCCCCACCCATGGCTCGGGGATAAAAAGCCGAGCTGGCTCCTCGCGGAAGAAGACAGCCCTCTGACTGGCTATTTGGCCGAGGACACCTACTGCCGTTTCCCTGGAGCCCACCCATGGCTGAGGGATGAAAAGTTGCGACTTGGCTGGTTGGACTCAAAATGCTGCTTCCGTCACCGCAGTCATCATTCCCACCCAAGATGTGATCCTGGGATCTGTCACAGACGTTGAGCCCGGGCTCTGTCATGGACATTGAGCCCGGGCTTTGTCACGGATGTTGAACCTCGGGCTTCGTTGGGGACACTGTGGGTTTGTCTGTTTTTGATTTAATGTGTATTGATAGTTATGAGGTGTTTGATCTATTGTGTATTGACTTATTGTGTATTGATTTATTGTGTGTATTGAGTCATATAGACCAATTGCCCTTTTAAATCAGGAAGCCAAGATTTTTTCCTCAATTTTGGTGAACAGAATGAATAAATTTATACATTATTACCTGCATGAAGATCAAGCAGGATTTGTGAAGGGCAGACACATGGAAACATTAATCACTAGAGTATTGAATATTTTAAATTCAATTAAACAAAAGAAAGAAAAAACATGTTTTTTGTCTTTGGGTATCTACAAAGCTTTTGACTCCATCCAGTGGCAAACAATCAAAGAAATAATAAAAATCATGGGATTTGGAGGAAAATTCATACACACTATTAATCACCTTTATAATCGGGCTCAAACAAGGATAAAAATAAATCAAAATTTTACAAAAAATGTTGAGATTCAAGCAGGCACTAGACAGGGATGCCCATTATCCCCTGCCTTATGCATTTTTGCAATGGAAGCTCTAGCGAATGCAATTAGAAATGATGATAGGATTAAAGGGGTAGACAACAAGAAGATAAATATGTATGCTGACGATACCCTTCTGGTACTAAAAGATCCTAGAAATGCTACAGGTTTGGATAAAGAGCATTTAAATAGCTTTGAAAAGATTTCAGGTCTAAAAATTAATTGGGAGAAAACAGAAATAATAGCATGCAACCATAGCGAAAGGGAAAAGGAGAAAATAAAGAAGTTATATAATTTACAAATTAAGGATAGATTAAAATATTTAGGGATCTACATAGTGGATGATTTCAAACAAATTAAAAAAATAAATTTTGAAAAACTTAAGAGTGAGGTTAAATCAATCATAACAAAGTTGAGGAAATTAAATCTATCATGGTTTGGAAGGGTAAACATCAGCAAAATGAAAATTCTAGAATCATGTAACTAAGTGCTTCTTTTGTTATTTCTCCACAGTGTTTTGCTCATGAAATGCAGCGGTTCCTGACCAACAAGAACTCTGAAGGCAATCTTATGGACTACGTTTCTCCGTCCATCTTCATCTACATAGATGTAGTCGTCATCTTTGGCTGCATTTTACAGCTTCAGAGCAGGAATTAGGGATTGGGCCCTCTAACTAGGGTCAAAGCTGTTCCATGGCAGGTTGGGGAAGACAGGCCGAAGATTTCCCCAACTGAAGATTCTGGTCCCTGTCTCACTTTGCCAATATGTGAATCTGTTGTTGGCCAGAAACGTATAATGGATACAGATAATATACTTCTATATACCATTAAATATTCTCACATTGATGTCATACACATATGAAAATAAAATAATAAGTTAATGGTAATAAGTTAATTGTGTTACCCAAATCTTATTCAAACAACAAATTTAAGGCCCATTGGGTTCACCAGTAGCAGCATGACTAGATTTTTCTGGATTAGGGTGCATGTTTTAACATTTTTTCCCTTCAACTTGTATAATTTTTTAAAAAAGAAATCTATCTTGCCATTAATGCCGAAACAGTTATCTCAAATTGCAAATTACTCTGTTCTAAATTAATGTAAAAGTAACACAGCTCTGCAATAATAATAATAATAATAATAATAATAATAATAATAATAATAATAATAATAATAATAATAATAATAATAATAATAATAATAATAATAATAATAATAATAATAATAATAATAATAATAATAATAATAATAATAATAATAATAATAAATTGACTGCATAGGATATTTTAGGTAATTGCCGTCCAGCTCCCAATGCTGTTTGAGGGACCATGACCCGCCGCCGCCGCCGCCTCCCAGCATTAAAAGGTTGAGAACACCTGCATTAGAGCATGAGGTGATTTCTCAGTTCGTGGTATGCCTCATTGAGATGGATCTTCTAGACGGCTTTCATTTTGGCTTCAGGCTTGGTTATGGGAGAATTATGACATTTGGTTGCTTTGAGGGATGAACTGTATTAGGAACTAGAAAGGGGGCACCAGCCTCCCAGGAGAAACAGGGGTCAGCTGTGGAGCCCAGTGGCCTCAAAGACCAGCGTTCGGCTGCCACCGGGAGTCCCCAGAAGATGGCACACTGACCCGCTGTTTGGCCGAGGACACCTGCCATCTCTCCCCCGGGCCCCACCCATGGCTCGGGGATAAAAAGCCGAGCTGGCTCCTCGCGGAAGAAGACAGCCCTCTGACTGGCTATTTGGCCGAGGACACCTACTGCCTTTTCCCTGGAGCCCACCCATGGCTGAGGGATGAAAAGTTGCGACTTGGCTGGTTGGGCTCAAAATGCTGCTTCCGTCACCGCAGTCATCATTCCCACCCAAGATGTGATCCTGGGATCTGTCACAGACGTTGAGCCCGGGCTCTGTCATGGACATTGAGCCCGGGCTTTGTCACGGATGTTGAACCTCGGGCTTCGTTGGGGACACTGTGGGTTTGTCTGTTTTGGGTTTAATGTGTATTGATAGTTATGAGGTGTTTGATCTATTGTGTATTGACTTATTGTGTATTGATTTATTGTGTGTATTGAGTCATATAGACCAATTGCCCTTTTAAATCAGGAAGCCAAGATTTTTTCCTCAATTTTGGTGAACAGAATGAATAAATTTATACATTATTACCTGCATGAAGATCAAGCAGGATTTGTGAAGGGCAGACACATGGAAACATTAATCACTAGAGTATTGAATGTTTTAAATTCAATTAAACAAAAGAAAGAAAAAACATGTTTTTTGTCTTTGGATATCTACAAAGCTTTTGACTCCATCCAGTGGCAAACAATCAAAGAAATAATAAAAATCATGGGATTTGGAGGAAAATTCATACACACTATGAATCACCTTTATAATCGGGCTCAAACAAGGATAAAAATAAATCAAAATTTTACAAAAAATGTTGAGATTCAAGCAGGCACTAGACAGGGATGCCCATTATCCCCTGCCTTATGCATTTTTGCAATGGAAGCTCTAGCGAATGCAATTAGAAATGATGATAGGATTAAAGGGGTAGACAACAAGAAGATAAATATGTATGGTGACGATACCCTTCTGGTACTAAAAGATCCTAGAAATGCTACAGGTTTGGATAAAGAGCATTTAAATAGCTTTGAAAAGATTTCAGGTCTAAAAATTAATTGGGAGAAAACAGAAATAATAGCATGCAACCATAGCGAAAGGGAAAAGGAGAAAATAAAGAAGTTATATAATTTACAAATTAAGGATAGATTAAAATATTTAGGGATCTACATAGTGGATGATTTCAAACAAATTAAAAAAATAAATTTTGAAAAACTTAAGAGTGAGGTTAAATCAATCATAACAAAGTTGAGGAAATTAAATCTATCATGGTTTGGAAGGGTAAACATCAGCAAAATGAAATTTCTAGAATCATGTAACTAAGTGCTTCTTTTGTTATTTCTCCACAGTGTTTTGCTCATGAAATGCAGCGGTTCCTGACCAACAAGAACTCTGAAGGCAATCTTATGGACTACGTTTCTCCGTCCATCTTCATCTACATAGATGTAGTCGTCATCTTTGGCTGCATTTTACAGCTTCAGAGCAGGAATTAGGGATTGGGCCCTCTAACTAGGGTCAAAGCTGTTCCATGGCAGGTTGGGGAAGACAGGCCGAAGATTCCCCCAACTGAAGATTCTGGTCCCTGTCTCACTTTGCCAATATGTGAATCTGTTGTTGGCCAGAAACGTATAATGGATACAGATAATATACTTCTATATAGCATTAAATATTCTCACATTGATGTCATACACATATGAAAATAAAATAATAAGTTAATGGTAATAAGTTAATTGTGTTACCCAAATCTTATTCAAACAACAAATTTAAGGCCCATTGGGTTCACCAGTAGCAGCATGACTAGATTTTTCTGGATTAGGGTGCATGTTTTAACATTTTTTCCCTTCAACTTGTATAATTTTTTAAAAAAGAAATCTATCTTGCCATTAATGCCGAAACAGTTATCTCAAATTGCAAATTACTCTGTTCTAAATTAATGTAAAAGTAACACAGCTCTGCAATAATAATAATAATAATAATAATAATAATAATAATAATAATAATAATAATAATAATAATAATAATAATAATAATAATAATAATAATAATAATAATAATAATAATAATAATAATAATAATAATAATAATAATAAATTGACTGCATAGGATATTTTAGGTAATTGCCGTCCAGCTCCCAATGCTGTTTGAGGGACCATGACCCGCCGCCGCCGCCGCCTCCCAGCATTAAAAGGTTGAGAACACCTGCATTAGAGCATGAGGTGATTTCTCAGTTCTTGGGATGCCTCATTGAGATGGATCTTCTAGACGGCTTTCATTTTGGCTTCAGGCTTGGTTATGGGAGAATTATGACATTTGGTTGCTTTGAGGGATGAACTGTATTAGGAACTAGAAAGGGGGCACCAGCCTCCCAGGAGAAACAGGGGTCAGCTGTGGAGCCCAGTGGCCTCAAAAGACCAGCGTTCCGCTGCCACCGGGAGTCCCCAGAAGATGGCACACCGACCCGCTGTTTGGCCAAGGACACCTGCCATCTCTCCCCCGGGCCCCACCCATGGCTCGGGGATAAAAAGCCGAGCTGGTTCCTCGCGGAAGAAGACAGCCCTCTGACTGGCTATTTGGCCGAGGACACCTACTGCCTTTTCCCTGGAGCCCACCCATGGCTGAGGGATGAAAAGTTGCGACTTGGCTGGTTGGACTCAAAATGCTGCTTCCGTCACCGCAGTCATCATTCCCACCCAAGATGTGATCCTGGGATCTGTCACAGACGTTGAGTCCGGGCTCTGTCATGGACATTGAGCCCGGGCTTTGTCACGGATGTTGAACCTCGGGCTTCGTTGGGGACACTGTGGGTTTGTCTGTTTTGGATTTAATGTGTATTGATAGTTATGAGGTGTTTGATCTATTGTGTATTGACTTATTGTGTATTGATTTATTGTGTGTATTGAGTCATATAGACCAATTGCCCTTTTAAATCAGGAAGCCAAGATTTTTTCCTCAATTTTGGTGAACAGAATGAATAAATTTATACATTATTACCTGCATGAAGATCAAGCAGGATTTGTGAAGGGCAGACACATGGAAACATTAATCACTAGAGTATTGAATATTTTAAATTCAATTAAACAAAAGAAAGAAAAAACATGTTTTTTGTCTTTGGGTATCTACAAAGCTTTTGACTCCATCCAGTGGCAAACAATCAAATAAATAATAAAAATCATGGGATTTGGAGGAAAATTCATACACACTATGAATCACCTTTATAATCGGGCTCAAACAAGGATAAAAATAAATCAAAATTTTACAAAAAATGTTGAGATTCAAGCAGGCACTAGACAGGGATGCCCATTATCCCCTGCCTTATGCATTTTTGCAATGGAAGCTCTAGCGAATGCAATTAGAAATGATGATAGGATTAAAGGGGTAGACAACAAGAAGATAAATATGTATGGTGACGATACCCTTCTGGTACTAAAAGATCCTAGAAATGCTACAGGTTTGGATAAAGAGCATTTAAATAGCTTTGAAAAGATTTCAGGTCTAAAAATTAATTGGGAGAAAACAGAAATAATAGCATGCAACCATAGCGAAAGGGAAAAGGAGAAAATAAAGAAGTTATATAATTTACAAATTAAGGATAGATTAAAATATTTAGGGATCTACATAGTGGATGATTTCAAACAAATTAAAAAAATAAATTTTGAAAAACTTAAGAGTGAGGTTAAATCAATCATAACAAAGTTGAGGAAATTAAATCTATCATGGTTTGGAAGGGTAAACATCAGCAAAATGAAAATTCTAGAATCATGTAACTAAGTGCTTCTTTTGTTATTTCTCCACAGTGTTTTGCTCATGAAATGCAGCGGTTCCTGACCAACAAGAACTCTGAAGGCAATCTTATGGACTACGTTTCTCCGTCCATCTTCATCTACATAGATGTAGTCGTCATCTTTGGCTGCATTTTACAGCTTCAGAGCAGGAATTAGGGATTGGGCCCTCTAACTAGGGTCAAAGCTGTTCCATGGCAGGTTGGGGAAGACAGGCCGAAGATTCCCCCAACTGAAGAGTCTGGTCCCTGTCTCACTTTGCCAATATGTGAATCTGTTGTTGGCCAGAAACGTATAATGGATACAGATAATATACTTCTATATAGCATTAAATATTCTCACATTGATGTCATACACATATGAAAATAAAATAATAAGTTAATGGTAATAAGTTAATTGTGTTACCCAAATCTTATTCAAACAACAAATTTAAGGCCCATTGGGTTCACCAGTAGCAGCATGACTAGATTTTTCTGGATTAGGGTGCATGTTTTAACATTTTTTTCCTTCAACTTGTATAATTTTTTAAAAAAGAAATCTATCTTGCCATTAATGCCGAAACAGTTATCTCAAATTGCAAATTACTCTGTTCTAAATTAATGTAAAAGTAACACAGCTCTGCAATAATAATAATAATAATAATAATAATAATAATAATAATAATAATAATAATAATAATAATAATAATAATAATAATAATAATAATAATAATAATAATAATAATAAATTGACTGCATAGGATATTTTAGGTAATTGCCGTCCAGCCCCCAATGCTGTTTGAGGGACCATGACCCCCCGCCACCACCGCCCCCCGCCCCCCGCTTTAAAAGGTTGAGAACACCTGCATTAGAGCATGAGGTGATTTCTCAGTTCTTGGGATGCCTCATTGAGATGGATCTTCTAGACGGCTTTCATTTTGGCTTCAGGCTTGGTTATGGGAGAATTATGACATTTGGTTGCTTTGAGGGATGAACTGTATTAGGAACTAGAAAGGCGGCACCAGCCTCCCAGGAGAAACAGGGGTCAGCTGTGGAGCCCAGTGGCCTCAAAAGACCAGTGTTCCGCTGCCACCGGGAGTCCCCAGAAGATGGCACAGCGACCCGCTGTTTGGCCGAGGACACCTGCCATCTCTCCCCCGGGCCCCACCCATGGCTCGGAGAAAAAAAGCCGAGCTGGCTCCTCGCGGAAGAAGACAGCCCTACACTGTGGTAGTAAAAAAAAATAGAGACCATCACTGGTTCTGTTAGACCTCTCCTTTTGGGAAGGGTCGTCTTACACCCTTTTCAGCACCATGTGTGGTCGTATCCTGGAGTTATGTTACATGCCCTGCTAACATTTTAATCTTTTTATCTCTTTTCTAGCAGTCTGTAGATTTGCTATCCTCAGAGCTGCTGCACGTTAGTAGCCACGGTTTCACTGAGCTGTCTAGAAAGCTACCTTTCTGGCCAATGACTGCCAACCAACTCAGAACTTTCTGTCACAAAGTGCAGTGAAACCTCAGGAGGTACCTGTTTGCAGACGGTTTAACTTTAAGAAGGCTAAAATAGTGAATTTTTAAGAATGGCTGGATGAAAATGTGGAAACGATCTCACCCACCCGCATCCACCTAAATACAGTGTACAGTAATACCTCGTATAGCTATCATCTCGCTTAGCAAGTAATTCGCTTATCGAGCAGATCTTTCCCCAGCTAACAAGATGAGCTTCTTAACCACTGAGACACTGCAGTCCCCACTAAATCTTATTAAAGTACCTTCAAATATTCTTGGTGTCTTTATGACAGCAAGCCAGCAAAAAAAATATTTTAAGCAAACTGGGGGTGGTGGTATCCTGGCCTGGATTGATCTCCATTATGCTAAACAGGGTTGCTTTGAGGTGCACTGTGTTATTTGGGGTGATCTTAGCATTGATATGCAAAGATCAACCACACTCTCAACTGCTGGGGAAGAAGAAGCCAGGGCAGGATGAGGACTTTGCCGCCCCTCCCCCTGTGCCTATACTAACTGCGAGGGGAAGAAAAAGCCAGGGCAGGATGATGACCTTGCCGCCCCTCCCCCTGTGCCAACACCACCTGCCAGAGGAAGAAGCCAGGGCAGGATGAGGACCTTGCCGCCCCTCCCCCTGTGACCACACCAACTGCCAGGGGAAGAAGAAGCCAGGGCAGGATGAGGACCTCGCCGCCACTCCCCCTGTGGCTACACCAACTGCCAGGGGAAGAAGCCAGGGCAGGATGAGGACCTTGCCGCCCCTCCCCCTTTGACTACACCAACTGCCAGGGGAAGAAGAAGCCAGGGCAGGATGAGGACTTTGCCACCCCTCCCCCTGTGCCTACACCAACTGCCAGGGGAAGAAGAAGCCAGGGCAGGATGAGGACATTGCCTCCCCTCCCCCTTTGACTACACCAACTGCCAGGGGAAGAAGAAGCCAGGGCAGGATGAGGACCTTGCCGCCCCTCCCCCTGTGACCACACCAACTGCCAGGGGAAGAAGAACGCAGGGCAGGATGAGGACCTCGCCGGCCCTCCCCCTGTGACAACACCAACTGCAAGGGGAAGAAGCCAGGGCAGGATGAGGACCTTGCCGTCCCTCCCCCTGTGCCTACACCAACTGCCAGGGGAAGAAGAAGCCAGGGCAGGATGAGGACCTCGCCGCCCCTCCCCCTGTGACCACACCAACTGCCAGGGGAAGAAGCCAGGGCAGGATGAGGACCTTGCCGTCCCTCCCCCTGTGCCTACACCAACTGCCAGGGGAAGAAGAAGCCAGGGCAGGTTGAGGACCTTACTGCTCCTCCTCCCGTGCCCACCCCAACATATTGTATTGTAATGTAATATAATGTAATGTCTGTAAGCCGCCCTAGGTCGCCACGGGTAGTGGGCGGCAAAATAAAATTGAACTAATAAATAATGAATAACTAATAAATGTGACCCTATGTGGCATGATTAAGAATCCTTTCCCGTTAAATGGAAAGCTTCCCATTTCTCAAGATCATCAAGCTGCTTAGGCAAAGCACAGAGGAGGAAGCCACACGGGCGATTCCTCTAGGTTCAGCTGCCCGCCTACCCCAAGAACTCTCTTCCTCAGTCCTCACGCTGCTGGAATGGGGAAGATGGCACTTCTGCTCTTTAGGCAGGAATATAGCAGCAAGGCTTAGTAGCAGTCCATTATATATTTTGCCACCTTCCCACAAACACACACAGAGCAGACTTGGCCCTGGGATACTGCAGCAAAAAATATTCCCTGTCCAATGATTGGAGCTGGTGGTCCTCCCTTCTCTTTTTGACCTCTCAGCAGCCTTCGATAATGTCGAACACGGTATCCTTCTGCAAAGGCTCCAAGGATTGGGAATCCAGGGCACTGTGTTGTCCAGGTTTTCCTCATTTCTGAAGGGACAGACCCAGTCGGTGTGGTTAGAGAGTGGAAATCCAGCCCTAGGCTGCTCCAATATGGGGTGCCTCAGGGCTCGGTGCTCTCACCAATCCTATTTAACACCTACATGAAACCGCTGGATGAGAAATTCCATTCCCATGGGGTGAAATATCATCAATATGCAGATGATACCCAGTTTTATATCTCAGCCCGTGTAGACCCTAGGGATGCAGTGGATGTCCTTTTCAGGTGCCTGGAGGCTGTTAGGGTCTGGAAGGGGAACAACAGGCTACAACTGAATCCTGGAAAGACAGAGTGGCTGTGAGTCTCAGGAGCTACCATCTTTGGTTCTGGATGGGGCAGTTTTCACCCAAACAGACCTGGTGCGTAATCTGGGGTCCTTCTGGACTCATGACTCCTGTTCGAAGAGCAGGTGGCAGTCTTGGCTAGGAGGGCTTTTGCACAACTTCGTGTAGTGTGCCAGTTACGCTCATTCCTAGATCGGGACTCCTTGCTCATGATCAAACATGCTTTGGTCACCTCCAGACTTGATTATTGTAATGTGCTGTACATGGGGCTGCCCTTGGCGACCATTCTGAGGCTTCAACTGGTCCAGAGTGCGGCTGCTCAGGTTATGATGGGTTGCTGGCGTTATCCTCGTGCTTCACCATTTCTCCGAGAGCTGCACTGGCTCCTAGTATGCCTCCAGGTGCAATTCATGGTGCTGGTTATCACCTTTAAAGCCCTACATGGGATTGGGCCAGGATACTTAAGAGACTGCGTCACCCCGAGAATATCTGTCCGTCCCACCAGAGCGGACCGGAGAAGCTCTCTGGTGGTACCATCAGCTAGAGAGGCTCATCTCTCTAGCACAAGAAGGAGGCCCTTTTCTGTGTTTTTTCCAACCCTATGGAATCTCCTCCTAAGTGAGTTGTATCTTCAGACAGAGCTGCTGCCCTTTAGAAAGGGGGTGAAGACCTGTCTGGTGGGGCACGTATGGGGTGCGGGCCAGACGGTCAGTTCAGCTGGCTGGCTCCTTTGAATACCCTACCTCTCTCCCTGTTGTTTTTAACTTTTTAATCTTTTAATTCTAATCCTAATTTTTATTGTAATTATTGAATTTCTAACTGTTTTGTTTGTTTTATAAGAACTATTACATGACAAATAAAAAGTAACAAGCAGAATAAACTCACTTCAATCACACTTCATTGCTTGGATAAAAAATGTTTGACTAGCATTTGGGGAGTCACTAAAGTGTAGTAGTGGGTGTCACCTTGGAACTCTAGTTTGGGTTCAACTCGTTGCTCAGCTTTAGAAATTTACTGGTGTGGATCCAGCAATGGTAATCCACTCCTTGAATCTTTATGGTCTATGATCTGCTTACTCTGATGAAAACTCTGCTATACATAATCAGCTGATGAGAACTTCCCACTTTATAAGGTCTTTCCTTACCCATAAACATTTCCCTAAAACTGTTGTTCCGTTGCCGGTCAGCCAGCCAGTTCTAAATTGGAATTTGGGGGGGGGGGAGAGGCATGGGGGGGCGATTTTACCTTCCCAGAGTTGTACCCTTGCCTCTCCTAACTTGTGCTGCTTTTCAGGGGAGCATTAGTAAGTATCTGTTGACTATGTTTGTGATCTCATAAAACCAAAGTGAGGGGTCAAGGCAAAGGGGAGAAAGTTGACTGACCCAAAACCTGATGTGACCACATTGTATAAGACTGCTTTTGTCTTTGCAGGAAAGTTTTAGTTATTGTCATGAGTACAAAATAATGGAGGGATACTTCTACTGCATGATGCCCACCCCTGGTGGCAGAACACTCTCCTCACTGGAAACATGTGAAGCTGTATTTATTTATTTATTTATTTATTATATTGTATTCCAATGATGGGACTGCTGTGGCTCAAGTGGTTAAGACGCTGAACATGCTGACTAGAAAGTCTAAGTTTGATTCCTGGATATTGAATGATGGAGTGAGATCCCAGCTCTGTCCCAGCTCCTGTCAACCTAGCAGTCTGGAAGCAAGAAATTGCAAGTAGATAAATAGGGATCACTTCGATGAGAAGGTAAACAGCATTCTGTACACTCTGGTGTGGCGGCATGCCTGCCAGGTCCACAGAAACATCTGCAGATGCAGACAATGCTGGGTCTTTGGCTATAAACAGAGATGAGCACTGAACCCTAGAGTTGGATACAACTTTACCTATCCCAATGATCTGGGATATTTTCCAACTCGAGGAACCTTACAAGCTATTTTTTAAAAAACCTGGAAGCAGTGCTTGCAGTTTGCTGTGCCAGCTCATCTCTAGTGCCCAGTGAGGTCTTCTTGCTCCCCTTTAGATCAGAGGATTCCAGTCTCAAGCTCACTGAGAACTGTAATTCTCCCTACTCCAACAGATTCAATATCTGTTGAAGCAGGCTGGGCTGAGCTGGACCCCTTTGACTGAAGAGCTGACCACTCCACTGGACCTGTAACTTTGATTTAGGAATGGTCTGGGGTTGTATTTTGCTGATGTATTGTTTCAACATTGCAGTTATGGGATCTGAGTAAGAATACCAAATGAAGCTGTGAGTAGTGCTGAGCCCTAAAGTAGAACATAGACTTCACCTTATCTTGCCTTCTTTTGCCCTCCTTGACTTGCACCCAATCATTTACTTCAAAGTCCCTTCTCCATCTCTGTCGTTGGGCATGTATCCCATACGTCTGAAGCCATAGCTTAGAATGGAATAGCTGGTCAGCAAACATGGCTCTCCAAATGTCCTTGGACATCAATTCCAAGAAGCCCTGATCAGTAAGAGTGCAGACTTGGGCTCCTGGGAACTGAAGTCCAAGAACACATGGAAAGCCAAGTTTACAGACCCCCAGGCTGAGACAATGGAAAATCCTTTACAACAAGGGTTCTGAAACCTTTTTTACACCACAGATCGGTTTCATGTTAAGCATTTTTTTCCATGGACCAGTAAGTGGGGATGGTAGGATTGGACAGAACACGTGCACAGTTGGGAGGCGGGGGGGGGGGCATAGTTACGCAACATGGAGGAGAGGCCCAGCCATCTGCCAATCTGCTGTGTTTGAAGCCCGTGCTCTTACTTCATTCACCAGGCAAACCCAGTGGAGCACGTTGAGGGCATTAAGCTGTCAATGGGGATTCCAGCACCACCCAGCACCACGGTCCAGTTTAGGACAGCCCATTGCCCAATATCAGTCCACAGCCCAGTGGTTGGGGGACCCTACTTTATAACACTTGATCCAAAAGACTTCCTTTGTTTGAAGAGAGGCTGCTTGCATGAACATTGGCTTTCCTTCTTCTTTCAGGTGACTCACAATGGAGCGTTCTTCCTATAGAAAACATAGTAAGTAGAACTTATAGATTCATATTTGTATCTTTCCAGTAAATGAGAGCCCCTTTTGGACAATTTTCATTGCATATTTTAGAACAGGGGTTCTCAACTTTTTACACCGTGGGCCAGACCACGGTTGAGCGGGCCAGACTGATGGTCCCCCTGCCATAAAGGCTGCTGTAAAATATGTCTGTGGCTGTCGTGAATGTGCCCGTGTCTCCTTCCGGCCTGTAGGTTGAGAACCCCTGTTTTACAGCAATAAATATTTGCACGTATGAGACAGAAAGTCAATTAGTCCATTCTGTTAATTACTCAGCACATTTCCATGAATGCTTAGTTGTCCAGCGTTAACAGGCAGCCTGATTTATGTATGCTCTCTTCTTCTGAGAATGCTTATCATTCCCTGTCATAGATTACGTAGTAGCAATAATCTGTTAGAAGGACTGCTAGTGTTGGAGTTTCTCTGTGCTTGCTGTTAACACTATAGAATAGAGGATATCTGCTTATTCAGATATTGTTGGACTGCATTTCTCACCCTTAGCTATGACAGGTAGGAATAATGTGATATGAAGTCTGACTCTATTGGAGACTTACATCCCTGTGGTTTTGTAACAGTGGTTTTGTAACAGTTATATGAAGAAAGAAAAGAATTATAGTTGAGCAGACCAGGTCAGCCATCACATGAAGAGTGGTCTGGGTGCAAACTGTTTTTCTGGATACAGAAAATTATCTCAATTTCTTTCTGTTTTTCCCCCACCTAGGCCACAGTCCTCGGGTTCATAGCAGGCACCAGTGCCAGGTACTGTACCAATTAATAACTGGGAAGGTGATGTATCTCTATACAATGGGACATCCACATGACTGCCAAAGGGAAGGTCAAGGTATACATATTTAGATGTGGCTTAGCATTAGTAGCTTTTGGGCAGTATTATAAGAGTTCATTTTAGTGTCACTGCTATTGTCTGAGAAATATTTGCTGCTAATGTGACCTTCCACTGTTGCTGCATGTTTGTTTGTTTGCTTCCTTGCTTGCATGCATGCTTGGATGCTTGCTTCTGTCCTTCTGTCCATCCATCCATCCTTCCTGCCAGCCAGCTTGCCTTCCTTCCTTCTTTCCTTCCTTCACCATCTATCTAAGTATTTTCCCACTCCTGGTGCTGTTAATATTACAAAAAATTATACACACAATAACAGCAGGAATAAAAACAAATCTCAACTGGTGACATATGAGGTAAGCTATCAATTAAAATCCACCTAAACTCTTAAATGGCATTGGGGAGGATGTCGCTAAAAGTCTCTTTGAAAATAAAGGTATTTAGTTGTTGTTGTTTTTTTTAATTGTGCCAAGGCAAGGGGTTTGGTGCAGCTACATTGGAAGAGCATTCTACTGTGTGGGTGCCGTCATCGAGAATGCCCTCCTCCTTGTCACAATCTTCTTCACTCTTCTCAGTATTGGGATCTAGTGCTGGAGTGTTTTGGAAGACTGAATGATGCAGGTTGCCATTCTGTGTGAGAGACATTCTGACAGATAACAAGGTCTTAAACCATAAATGGGGTTGTGTGTTCATGCTAGAATCTTATACTGTACATGATGTGGAAAAGGATGGGAAGCCAGTTCAGGCTTGTCTAGGCTGGGGATATATGCTCATACTGTATTTTGTTCCTGTTAATAGCCCGGCCACTAGATTCTGGACCCATTGTAGTTTCCATATTGGGGACAAAGGCAGTCCCATGCAGAGAGTACTGCAGTAATTAATTTGTCAGACTACCAACAGATGGACAAAAGTTGTTAGAGAATGTTAGTCCAAGTATGGACATAGCTACACAATTGGGTAAAATGGGGGGGGGGGGACAGCCTTACATACTGCCACAATTTGTGCTTCAAAACTCAGGGCCGAAAATGTTTTGAAACATAAGAAAATAAATATTTACTTAAAGTTGCTTTTAGAAAAATTAGTGAACAGTTGCTTTCCTTGATAAAATAGTTTGTTACATTAGGTTTTCATTTAACAAGCATACTTTGCTTTTAAGGCAAAATTGGAGAGAGAGAGCAGGAGGAGGAGGAAAAATAACTGGAACAACACACTGATGATGCGACTGAATAAAACCCGAAAAGATAAATATTGTCAAATTGATTACTGTATAATTTTTGTATTGGGTATTGATCGTGTTGTGATTATATTGTTTATTGTCTATTCTGTACTGAGTATTGTTTATGGGTTGTATTCTGGTTATATTGTGTTTATATTTATTTTATTGTACAGTACTGTATTTTAAGATACTATGCTATTGTATTATTGAACTGTTACATTGTATCCGATTGTATGTTGTGACCCGCCCTGAGTTGGCTTTCATGAAGTAGGGCGGCATATAAATCAAAAAATGAAATGAAATAAAATGAAATTTAAATGACCCCCAAGCTGTGTAGCTGAGCTCTAGGAGTGAGGGGTGGGGGAGTAGAGACCAGGTCACCTAGTTGGACAGACAGACCTTTCAACAGCTAAGGAAGACTGAGCCTCTGAAAGATAGCTATGAAAGAACTATGGAACACCCATATGAGTAAGGATATGCCAATATACAGACATGAAGCTGGTCAGTGAAAAAGGCTCACAAAACAAAACAAAAAAACTGATTAATTTGAAATATGGTTTTGGAGGAGAGCATTATGGATACTGTGGACTGCCATAAAACTAAACGAGTATACTCGAGCAAATCAAGCCTATTAGCTAAATAAATTTAGTTTACTGGTATACATTGGACATTACTATATTATGAGAATGCAAAACTCATAGTGTAGGAGGAAAGAATAAAGGAAAACCAGCTATGACATGGATGACTCACTAAAGACTTACTTTATAAAACATCAGCAGGGCTGTTAATGAAATCATTAATTCATAGGGTCACCATTATTTAATTATACATGATCTGACAGCTCACACAAAGCATCTGTTTCTGAGCTGCATTGAGTAATCTCCAAATACACAGTAGTGTGGCAGGATTAAAAATCATAAATATTATGTGTATGGAGGTGATTAATGGCAGTTGACCGAGACTTGGAAAATTTGATAGCAATATAAATACTGTATTAAGCTTTTGTCCATAAATGCATCATTATCAGCCATTGAATATTATTTTATTGTTTTACTATTGATTGCCCGGCATCTTTTTCACAGTTGTGTGGTACACTGAAGTCAATTCTTTTCAACACAAGCAATGTTCATTCATTATTTGGGGATGGAACTGTGGGGATGTAATAGATATAGATAATTTTAATATATTAATAAATATATTAATAATATATTGATAATATATTAATAAATATATATTAATAAATACCGTATATTTAAAAAGTTAACGCTAAATAGGTCTTGCACTTTTTTTTCCAGCATGGAAACCAGTCTATAAACTTTGCCATATTTACTACAGCAATTATATCCACTGCTGTCAGTGATTTATCCTTCCAGAAGAAGGTGAGGCAGCCCAACTTTTTAGTTACAGATACTGTACAAGCCTTTAAAGGCATCTTATGTCTCACATGCTTTCTAAAAACCATACTGATTCCTTAATCCGATACACTTTTTATTCACGTGACTTCCCCATCCAAGAGATGGGTAACATGCAGCCTCATAGAACTCCTGGAATCTGTGGCACACCTCAGAAATTTTTAAAATTATTATTGAATTATTTTGAAAAGTGATTGGTGTAAAAATTTCCTTATTCCTACCAAGTGGCATGGACACAATTTTGCCATTTGAAGGCCTCTTAGCCTTCCATACCCATCATATTTTTATTTTTTAAATTATTTATTTATTGTTTGTTTGTTTGTTCAGATTTATATTGCAGCCCACTCACTGAGGAGACTCAGGGTGGCTTACAGTCAAAACAGCAACAGTACAGTAACAATCATAAAAGACAACATCACAACACAACCAAAGCAAAACACAGACGAACTCCCCTCAGGCTGTTGGTGTGGGCCCAGAGGAGAGGGCAGTGTTCTCAGCCTCCTGACAGGCCACTGCGTCTTCTCCCTCAGGCTGTTGGTGTGGGCCCAGAGGATGGGGGGAGGCTTTTCATTCCCACCTCCTCTTTCTGATGGTTTTGAAGCAGATGCAGCCCATTAAAATGGGCACAGATAGTCCCAAGACCTTCTGAGTTTGCCCACCACTTTGATACTCATGATCAAGTTACTATATAGAAGTAATGTTTAGATTAATGCAACTTCAGATACCCAGTAGTGTGGCAGAATTGTACCACACACTTGCAATCTACGAGGAGTAAGCTGGCAATCTTACTCTGGGCAGGTTGAGGACCTCTCCGCCCCTCCCCCTGCGTCTACCACCAACTGCCAGGGAAGGAAGAAGCCAGGGCAGGTTGAGGACCTCGCCGCCCCTCCCCCTGCGCCTACCACCAACTGCCAGGGGAGGAAGAACCCAGGGCAGGTTGAGGACCTCACCATCTTGATTTAGAAGAGCTCCATACTAGATGTTGTATATGCAAAGCTTTTTATCCACTGGTATTTGAGCAATAAAATATAATTAACATTAGGCTACTGTCACTAACTCCATGATGTGTTGTTCTCATTGGCAGGTGGATTTCTTGAACTGTCCTGTTTGTTTCAGTATCCTGGCCATTGTTACCATTATGATTAGTATTCTCACTGCTGTTATCTTTTATTTCAAATATGTAAGTGACTGGGGCAAAAGGTGGAAGAGGTAGGCAATAGAGCCAACATTGGCCACAAATGTTTCACTGGAAACTTCCAGTGGTACAAATGTGATTTCTCATGGACATGTGTATATGTTACCTGGAGATATGTGTTGAATGCCTGTACCCAACCTCTCTTTATTATACAATTTAATCCTTTTCATTTGACTGATAGCTTTTTTGAAGTTTTATATTGGGGTGCCCAAACTACAGCCCACAGGCTGTATCAGGCCCCCATGCCAATTCATCTGGCCCCCCAATGCCCTTGTTGCCCCTGGAAGTGGACATCCCCACCAATCCACATGTGCATCCTGAACTATTTCTGGGAGTGGCAAAACCATTTCCTGGAGTGGTGGGAACGCATTTGCACATACAGAGAGAAACCTAGAACCATTTCCATAAGTGGTTCCTGACACACATGTGTGAACATGCCCACTTGTGGGGGTATGGTCTGGCCCGCTCAGCTGTTCTGGGGATGTGGCCAGGCCCAAGGCACAAAAAGTTTGGGCACCTTGTCTTAGATCTTCATCTTGTAGTTTCTGCTTTAAAGAGTATTTTATTATATGTTCTTTACAAATGACCCCTCTTCATCTGTCTCTGGAAAGAGACATGTAACTAACTGACTTTCTTCTTTTCCAGAAACGCTGGCTTGCCAAGCTTTATTTTTTCATAGTTGCCATTGTCTTCATACTGGTTAGTAAAGATAATTTCTCTTGTTGCTTTGGTTCCCATGCCTACTTCTGAAACAATGTATGTGCTAGATACTGATCACCAAGTAAGATTATGCAGTGTTATGGCCAGGTGAGCACATGAGCACAATGTTCTTTTGATGGAGGGAAACAACAACATTCTACAAAACAGCACTGAAAACAGGGGCAGCACAAACAAACAAGAAAACTTGGTGTTAGATCACCAAATTTGGCATAATAAGAGAAGTTATATCTTATAACAGAATTATTTGTCTTCTTGGATCCGTAAACTGCAATTAGCAATACAGTGCTGATTAACTGTTAGTTCACCCATATTTTTATTTTCAATGTGAAGGGACCTACAGTTATTTTGAATTTGCCATTTAGAGTATTTGGAGATATTTTTCAGAAAATACGCAGGCATCTGTCATGGTAGAGTCAACAATGGGCTCACAAGTTACACCAAATGTAATTAAAAGTCCATAGGTAGGCTTTATTATCTCTCTTTGCTGGACTCTTAACACCCTTTTTCCAGGCAGAATACATGAAGGATACAGGGAGGTATCTGATTGTCTCATGTAAAGGAGGTAAGGAAAATGAGATAAAATCAGAGAGAGAACAGGCTTAAAGAAAGTTTTCTGAGAGGAAATTTCAGAAAGGAATTTCGAAGGTGATTCAGTTTAGAATCTTGAAGGGGAATTTCTGAGGAGGTTCAGAAATAGAATTTCAGGGATATTTTAAAGAACTTAAACTAAACTTGCTGAGGTACCATATTCTTCAGACCATAAGATGCACCCAGTTTTTAGAGCAGGAAAACAAGGGGGGGGGGGAATATTCTGAACCTTCGGACCATAAGACGCACCCTCATTCCCTCCTTTTTTTGGGGGGGGGAGTGCATCTTATGGTCCAAAAATACGGTAAATTCTCAAAGTGAAGCTGAGGAAAACTTTCTGAGGTAAATCTAAAATGATTCTGAGGTAAATCTAAAGGGATTGAGAAGAGAATCAGAATAATAATAAAGGAAGGAAAAACTGCTCCCTCAGAAGATTTAGAATAAGTTGGAGAGTGAGATTCTTTTATGTTGTGGGGATAACCTAAGTATTGATTTTTCTTGAAACTTTTTTAGTGATTTATATAGTATTTAGTTACCTATTTTGTGAACAATGTTTCTTTAATATCCTTTATGAGAAATAAACCTCAATTATTTTAATAAATTGTTGTTAATTTAAAGGAAGGGGACAGAGTAAAGCCAATTTAAGCCAGGAGAGGTCACACTGCTACCACTCTCTCCTTTTAAATATTTTCTGGGGATCACTTTTAGAGTGGCTCTTCCAGGTTGCAGCAAAAGGTAATAATTTTGCTTGAGCAGCACTCCATGGAAAACTGCTTGGAGTCTCAGTAGTCCCAAATTGGAGCTGCCCTTTGTATGGGAGACCCAGGAGGGGACAAGGAGAGTACTGAGGCTTAATATATCAGATAAATTAATAACAATTTACTTATCTGTGATAGCCCTTCTGCCAAGTGTGATTTTGACATTTATTTAAAATTACATCGATGGGATTTAATTTTATATGTACTCATTTATTTATTGCACTAATATTCCATCCATCTGGGATATTTCCCCACTCTGGGTGGTGTACAACATATTAAAAAATCCCAGGGGGGGGGGGATCTTTGCAATAAAGAATTTAAACAAATTGAATGCATTATAAATATCAGCAAAACAATAAAAATAATATCCTACATTTAAAAAAGGCCAGCAATGAAACATCTGTTGGTTACAGAAAAGTTAGTCACAACCTGTGATTGTTGTCACTCTCTATGCAAGTTATTACTCTTATGTAAGGGTAGTGTTTTGGCGCATCAGTTGTATTGCCTAACAAGCATAAATACTGATATCATTCATCAGCCACAAGCTTTCTACGTGTTGTCTTAATAAACTCAGAGGGAGGATATGACATTTCAACTGGGATTTGTATATTTTGGACTAGGATTACCAGTTTGTATAGTCATTAATATTTTTAAAATTAAAAGACTGAAGTCAAATAGCTGCATTTGGAATGAGGTAAAGCAGATCAAAATTGAAAATTACAAAAAAAAATGTTTGGTTGAATCCAGAGCCCTAGAACAGTTTCATGTGTGCACCCAGAAAGGAATGTTTTAAAGGTAGATCACTTCTTGAATCACACATCTAAGTGCTTCTTTTGTGATTTCTCCATAGTGTTTTGCTCATGAAATGCAGCGGTTCCTGACAAACAAGAACTCTGAAGGCAATCTTATGGACTACCTATATCCGTCCATCTTCATCTACACAGATGTAGTTGTCATCTTTGTCTGCATTTTACAGCTTCAGAGCACGAATTAGGAATTGGGCCCTCCAACTACGGTCAAAGCTGTTCCATGGCAGTTTAGGGAAGACAGTTCTCCAGGCCAAAGATTCTTGTCCCTGTCTGAGTTTGCCAATATGGGAATCTGGTGTTGGCCAGAACCCTATAATGGATACTATATACAAGACTTCTATATATCATTAAATATTCTGACACTGATGTCATACACATATGAAAATAAAATAATACGTTAATGGTAATAAATTAATTGTGTTACTGAAATCTTATTGAAACAACAAATTTGAGGCCCATTGGGTTCACCAGTAGCAGCATGACTAGATTTTTCTCGATTAGGGTGCATGTTTTAACGTGTTTTCCTACAACATGTATAAAATTTAAAAAAAACCTATCTTCCCATTAAGGCCAAAACAATTATCTCAAATTGCAAATTACTCTGATCTAAATTAATGTAAAAGTAACACAGGTCTGCCAAAATAATAATACTAAATTGGCTGCATAGTTTATTTTAGGAAATTTTTACCTCAATTTCCCCCCCATCACATTCAGTTTCCCCCAGTAAAATATGAGGGTTTTGCATTAAAAAAAACCATGAGTGATGAAAAAAATCACTATTTTATTACAATGAACTAAACATATTTCTTACAATTATATACTTAACATTCCGTCTTCACTCTTTTTGTTTGTGAAACCTTTTCTTCTTCTCTTTTATGCTCCTTCGAACACACTTTCATTTTTCCATTTTGTTTCCCGTTTGAGCATTCAATAGCGATTGCGACTTTTTCCCTCCCGGTATTTAAACTACAGGGAGAGAGAACTGCTTGTGTCTTTCTTTCCCTCCTTGTATGTAAACTACAGGGAGGGGGAAAGAGAGAGATGTGATTCGTTCTCTAGAGAACCAATCACGTCTCTCTTCCCCCCTTCCCTGTTGTTTAAATGCAGGGAGGAAAATAAAGAGACAAGGAGTCTCCGCGACTGCAGTAGGGTCGGGGGAAAAGGCGGGTGCTCTTCCCCGACCCTACTGCAGTCGCAGAGACCACTGCGGGTGGGGGTGGATTGGGTAGTTCTACCCAAACCACCCCACACCCGCAGACCATTACATCGGATAACGCTAACAATCATTATCCAGAATAGTTATCTGATGCAAGTTTTTTCCAAAAAACTTGCATCATTATCCGATTCTAGCGTTATCCGATGCAATCGTTATCCGGGGTATTACTGTAATTCCAAAAATACACTGCTCACAATCTTTTGCATCTCTTGCAAAGAAGATAGGGAGCTGGGGTTTTATTGAATTTCCTTTGGCTAATACACACCTATTGCCTTTATCAATGTCCCCCCATCCTCTGAGCCCACACCAACAGCCTGAGGGAGAAGATGCCATGGCCTGGCAGGCAGCTGAGAACACTGCCCTCTCCTCTGGCCCCACACTAACAGCCTGAGGGAAAAGACGCCATTGCCTGTTAGGCGGCTGAGAACCTCACCCCCACCTCCAGGCCCCCAGCAATGGCCAGAGTGGGTGGCAATATAAAGCTGAACAAACAAACAAACAATAAATAAATAAATAAATAAATCTTTCTAAAAATAAAAACATGATGGGTAAGGAAGGCTAAGAGGCCTTCAAAACATGGCAAAATTGTGTCCATGCCACTTGGTAGGAATAAGGAAATGTTTACACCAATCTCTTTTCAAAATAATTCAATAATAATTCTAAAAATTTGCTCGGTGTGCCACAGACTTCATGAGTTTTATGATGCTGCATGTTACCCATCTCTTGTATAGACGGATTGGGAAGTCACGTGAATAAAAAGTACATTGGATTAAGGAATCAGTGGTGGTTTTTAGAAAGCTTGTGAGACATAAGAAGCCCTGAAATCCTTATATCTCTAACTAAAAAGTTGGGCTGCCTCACCTTCTTCTGGAAGGATAAATCACTGACAGCAGTGGATATAATTGCTGTAATAAATATGGCAAAGTTTATAGACTGGTTTCCATGCTGGAAAAAAAAGTGCAAGACCTGTTTAGGGTTATCTTTTTAAATATATTTATTAATATATATTTATTAATATATTATTAATATATTATTTAATATATGTATTAATATATTAAAATTATCTATATCTATATCTATTACATCCCCACAGTTCCATCCCCAAATAATGAATGAACATTGCTTTTGTTGAAAAGAATTGACTTCAGTGTACCACACAACTGTGACAAAGACGCCGGGCAATCAAAAGTAAAACAACAAAATAATAATATTCAATGGCTGATAATGATGCATCAATGGACAAAAGCTTAATACAGTATTTATATTGCTATCAAATTTTCCAAGTCTGGGTCAACTGCCATTAATCACCTCCATACACATAATATTTATGATTTTAAATCCTGCCACACTACTGTGTATTTGGAGATTACTCAATGCAGCTCAGAAACAGATGCTTTGTGTGAGCTGTCAGATCATTTACAATTAATGGTGAACCTATGAATTAATGATTTCATTAACAGCCCTGCTGATGTCCATTCCAAATCTATAGTGAGTCATCCATGTCATAGCAGGTTCTCCTTTATTCTTTCCTCCTACACTGTGAGTATACTCGTTTACTTTTATGGCAGTCCACAGTATCCATAATGCTCTCCTCCAATACCATATTTCAAATTAATCAGTTTTTTTTGTTTTGTTTTGTGAGACTTTTTCACTGTCCATCTTCATGACTGTATATTGTCAAATCCTTACTCATATGGATGTTCCATAGTTCTTTCATAGCTATCTTTCAGATGCTCAGTCTTCCTTAGCTGTTTAAAGGTCTGTCTGTCCAACTAGGTGACCTGGTCCCTACTCCCCCACCCCTCACTCCTAGAGCTCAGCTACACAGCTTAGGGGTCATTTAAATTCCATTTTATTTCATTCCATGTTTTGATTTATATGCCGCCCTACTTGGTGAACGCCAACTCAGGGTGGGTCAAAACATACAATCGGAGACAATGTAACAGTTCAATAATACAATATCATAGTACTGTATCATAAAATACAGTACTGTAAAATAAGATAAATATAAACACAATATAACCAGAATACAACCCATAAACAATACTCAGTACAGAATAGACAATAAACAATATAATCACAACACAATCAATACCCAATACAAAAATTATACAGTAATTAATTTGACAATATTTATCTGTTCGGGTTTTATTCAGTCGCATTATCAGTGTGTTGTTTCAGTTGTTTTTCCTCCTCCTCCTGCTCTCTCTCTCCAATTTTGCCTTAAAAGCAAAGTATGCTTGTTAAATTAAAACCTAATGTAACAAACTATTTTATCAAGGAAAGCAACTGTTCACTTATTTTTCTAAAAGCAACTTTAAGTAAACATTTATTTTCTTATGTTTCAAAACATTTTCGGCCCTGAGTTTCGAGGCACAAATTGTGGCAGTCTGTAAGGCTGTCCCCCACCACCCCCAATTTTACCCAATTGTGTAGCTATGTCCCTACTTGGACAAACATTCTCTAACAACTTTTGTCCGTCTGTTGGTAGTCTGACAAATTAATTACTGCAGTACTCTCTGCATGGGACAGCCTTTGTCCCCAATATGGAAACTACAATGGGTCCAGGATCTAGTGGCCAGGCTATTAACAGGAACAAAATACAGTATGAGCATATTTCCCCAGCCTAGACAAGCCTGAACTGGCGTCCCATCCTTTTCCACATAGTGTACAGTATAAGATTCTAGCATGAACACACAACCCCATTTATGGTTTAGGACCTTGTTGTCTGTCAGAATGTCTCTCACACAGAATGGCAACCTGCATCATTCAGTCTTCCAAAACACTCCAGCTCTAGATCCCAACACTGAGGATAGTGAAGAAGATTGTGACAAGGAGGAGGGCATTCTCGATGACGGCACCCACACAGTAGAATGCTCTTCCAATGGAGCTGCACCAAACCCCTTGCCTTGGCACAATTAAAAAAGCAACAACAACTAAATACCTTTATTTTCAAAGAGGCTTTTAGCGACATCCTCCCCAATGCCATTTAAGAGTTTAGGTGGATTTTAATTGATAGCTTACCTCATATGTCACCAGTTGAGATTTGTTTTTATTTCTGCTGTTATTGTGTGTATAATTTTTTGTAATATTAACAGCACCTGGAGTGGGAAAACACTTAGATAGATGGTGAAGGAAGGAAGGAAGGAAGGAAGGCAAGCTGGCTGGCAGGAAGGATGGATGGATGGACAGAAGGACAGAAGCAAGCATGCAAGCAAGCAAGCAAGCAAACAAACAAACATGCAGCAACAGTGGAAGGTGACATTAGCAGCAAATATTTCTCAGACAATAGCAGTGACACTAAAATGAACTCTTATAGTACTGCCCAAAAGCTACTAATGCTAAGCCACATCTAAATATGTATACCTTGACCTTCCCTTTGGCAGTCATGTGGATGTCCCATTGTATAGAGATACATCACCTTCCCAGTTATTAATTGGTATAGTACCTGGCAGTGGCACCTGCCATGAACCCGAGGACTGTGGCCTAGGTGGGGGGAAAACAGAAAGAAATTGAGATAATTTTCTGTATCCAGAAAAACAGTTTGCACCCAGACCACTCTTCATGTGATGGCTGACCTGGTCTGCTCAACTATAATTCTTTTCTTTCTTCATATAACTGTTACAAAACCACTGTTACAAAACCACAGGGATGTAAATCTCCAATAGAGTCAGACTTCAAATCACATTATTCCTACCTGTCATAGCTAAGGGTGAGAAATGCAGTCCAACAATATCTGAATAAGCAGATATCCTCTATTCTATAGTGTTAACAGCAAGCACAGAGAAACTCCAACACTAGCAGTCCTTCTAACAGATTATTGCTACTACCTAATCTATGACAGGGAATGATAAGCATTCTCAGAAGAAGAGAGCATACTTAAATCAGGCTGCCTGTTAACGCTGGACAACTAAGCATTCATGGAAATGTGCTGAGTAATTAACAGAATGGACTAATTGACTTTCTGTCTCATACGTGCAAATATTTATTGCTGTAAAACAGGGGTTCTCAACTTACAGGCCGGAAGGAGACACGGGCACATTCACGACAGCCACAGACATGTTTTACAGCAGCCTTTATGGCAGGGGGACCATCAGTCTGGCCCGCTCAACCGTGGTCTGGCCCACGGTGTAAAAAGTTGAGAACCCCTGTTCTAAAATATGCAATGAAAATTGTCCAAAAGGAGCTCTCATTTACTGGAAAGATACAAATATGAATCTATAAGTTCTACTTACTATGTTTTCTATAGGAAGAACGCTCCATTGTGAGTCACCTGAAAGAAGAAGGAAAGCCAATGTTCATGCAAGCAGCCTCTCTTCAAACAAAGGAAGTCTTTTGGATCAAGTGTTATAAAGTAGGGTTCCCCAACCACTGGGCTGTGGACTAATATTGGGCAATGGGCTGTCCTAAACTGGACCGTGGTGCTGGGTGGTGCTGGAATCCCCAATGACAGCTTAATGCCCTCAACGTGCTCCACTGGGTTTGCCTGGTGAACGAAGTAAGAGCACGGGCTTCAAACACAGCAGACTGGCAGATGGCTGGGCCTCTCCGCCATGTTGCGTAACTATGCCCCCCCCCCGCCTCCCAACTGTGCACGTGTTCTGTCCAATCCTACCATCCCCACTTACTGGTCCATGGAAAAAAATGCTTAACATGAAACCCATCTGTGGTGTAAAAAATGTTACAGAACCCTTGTTGTAAAGGATTTTCCATTGTCTCAGCCTGGGGGTCTGTAAACTTGGCTTTCCATGTGTTCTTGGACTTCAGTTCCCAGGAGCCCAAGTCTGCACTCTTATTGATCAGGGCTTCTGGGAATTGATGTCCAAGGACATTTGGAGAGCCATGTTTGCTGACCAGCTATTCCATTCTAAGCTATGGCTTCAGACGTATGGGATACATGCCCAACGACAGAGATGGAGAAGGGACTTTGAAGTAAATGATTGGGTGCAAGTCAAGGAGGGCAAAAGAAGGCAAGATAAGGTGAAGTCTATGTTCTACTTTAGGGCTCAGCACTACACACAGCTTCATTTGGTATTCTTACTCAGATCCCATAACTGCAATGTTGAAACAATACATCAGCAAAATACAACCCCAGACCATTCCTAAATCAAAGCTACAGGTCCAGTGGAGTGGTCAGCTCTTCAGTCAAAGGGGCCTAGCCCAGCCTGCTTCAACAGATACTGAATCTGTTGGAGTAGGGAGAATTACAGTTCTCAGTGAGCTTGAGACTGGAATCCTCTGATCTAAAGGGGAGCAAGAAGACCTCACTGGGCATTAGAGATGAGCTGGCACAGCAAACTGCAAGCACTGCTTCCAGGTTTTTTAAAAAATAGCTTGTAAGGTTCCTCGAGTTGGAAAATATCCCAGATCAAAAGCACATGGCGTTGACCTACTTGCTGTCAAAATCGGATGACGTCATCGCCATGTGCTTTTGTTTACCCACGTGACCAGTGACGTCATCGCCATGTGCTTTTGTTTACCCACGTGACCGGATGTGACGTCATTGCCGCCATATTTGTTTGCCCACGTGGTCGGAAGTGACGTCACAGCCATGTGCACCGGAAATGACGTAGCAGCAATGCGCCCTGTTGACCCATGTGGTCGGAAGTGACGTTATAGCCGCCATCTTTGTTTGCCCACATGGTCGGAAATGGCGTCACAGCCATGTGCGCCGGAAACGACGTAGTAGCAATGTGCCCCGTTTACCCACATGATCGGAAGTGACGTTATAGCCGCCATGTTTGTTTGCCCACATGGTCGGAAATGGCAGGGCAATCTTACCGCAGATTGGCTGTGTAGGAACACGTGATACCCTTTATAACCTATATCACCTCCCCAGAGACGGCCCTTTTGAAACAGACTTGGTCTTTTGCATGCCCGGGCAAGTTCTGAGGAGAAGCCATGGCGGACCAGCATGCCCAGCTTTGCCCTATACCGGTTTCTGAATGGACGCAGCTCTTGCAGTCCAAACCACGAAAACGCTATATCAGCACCGGCTCGGAAGATGAATGCTTTCCACCCACCAAAAGCACACGAGAAGAAGAAGAAGAAATGGACCAAATATTGAACAAATTGTTAGAAGCGATTTCTCCTGAAAACGTTGCAATGCAGGTAAGCATTTACCCTCTCCTTCAAAATAAAGAAGCCCGATGGTTAAAATAAGATAGAATGTCAAGATAAAAAATACTTCTGTTTTTTTTAAAAAAAAAACTTATAGGGGTCTGTTGCAAAGGCTTAAAGCCCACGAGAACCTGCGGTTTCCAGTCATGCTACTGCTCAGCCATCGCCCACAGAGATCTGGAATATGTTTTCAACAGGAAATATCTACATGGAGGTAAAAAGATATAGACCAAGGGTTGGCTGGGATATGAAGGTTTGCACAAGCACCCCACCCCAACCACACACCACACAAACTTAATTTATATATTTGATTATACTAAAACTGTTTCAATGTTCTTCCAGGATCCTGAATGTTTGTCTTCTGCCCAACCTTCTCATGTGATACTGGGAAACCTTCTTGGCCTAAAGACTGATGAAATGCTCCCAATTTCACCAAGAAAACGCCGAGGGGCCATGCGGGCGGTTGTGAGAGCAGCCGTCTATGGCATTTTGGACTATTGTTTCAATAATTATCTGTACGATACTTGCGAGGGCTGCAAAACTCGTGCCCCAGGCCAAGGTGACCACGATTGCATCTCATGGACAGAAATGATTAAGGACATGAAATTAAGAATTGTTTGTTCCAAAATCTGTTTCAAGGCTGTGCTACACATCGTTACAGTTATTGCTTATTCGCTGAAATGTCTTGTGTTGACTCAAGAAAATATAGATCAGATATTAATCCTGATCATGGGAGTAGGGAGAGCGGCCAAACCATCTAAACAGATGGAGAAAATACTGAAGCCTGCTGACCGTACTTTCCTTCAGCATGTTGAAAAAATCATAAAAGACAGACCCTATCGGTCATTTTTTACTTCTGTAACCAGGATTTAAAACTGTTAGAATAAACTGATTTCCATTTACATTCCATTGTCTTCTTATTATTGAAAAAACCAACAGACAAGCATATCTATTGGGCATGAAATAAACCAGGCCTCATGGCCTTGGTTAAGGCCATGTGCACACTGTGGTAATAATGACACACATTCAGACACAACCAACATCAATCAACAGCAAGTAATATTATATAAATATAAATATATGTTATATATTCAAAGTCTAAATAATTTCTACCCATTTATTTTTAAAAACATCTTACCTTTATGTGGTCAGGCCCTGAAACAAGCTGTGTGGATTTGCAATGAGTAGAGCAGGATCTGAAACAGACTGAGTCTGATGGGATTTGCAGTAGGGGCTGAGAAAGAATGGGTGTGGTGTCTGTGATGGGATTTAAAACCAGTAGGGCTGGTTGCATGGCTATTTTTAGAAGAATAGGTACAGTATAGGTAATTTCCAACCAATCAGAGCCTCTGAAGGACTTTCAGAAATAGAAAAAAACAATCACCATATCAATGGATTAGCAATGGGCCAAAACAGTATAAAGGTCAGCAACCTGAGAAGAAAATCCCTTTTTGACCACCAACTTTTGGAAGAATACAGATCTCTACTGTGGGGTAAGTTCTTTACATGTTTTTGTATGTCTTTATATGTATCTATAAATAGATACATACAAATAATGTTACTGACTATAGGTTGCACATTTTTTATACAGTTAATGATAAATTTACCAGCTTAATGCTCTTTGTATTTTTTTAAGGCAAACTAAATTGGTAGGAAAGGAGGGGGGTAGTATGAGAAGGCTTGTTTAAAATAATTAGATTTGTAGGTGGTGTGTGTGTGTGTGTGAGGTTCATAGTTTTACATTGTTTAGGAAAAACATTTTCTTTTTTTCCCTGGTAGCAACATTATTAGCAAATGTGTGATAAAGATACTTACATGTTACAGAATCTTTCTGCTGTTTCAGCATCTAATTGGCTTTTATTATATTGGAGAATGAGACATTTAAACAATGTTTTAGAATGTTTATATATTGTTTATATATAAAATGTTTATATATTATTATATATTTGTACAAAGCTGTGATTTTCATGGCTGTATTGTAGATTTATTCTCAGTTAATGGATGCTGAATCGTTTATAAAGCTGATTTCCTGAAAAACCAGAGAAGATAGTGTGAGTGGGGGGGAGGGGGGGTTCCCCCTTAGCATTTGAACATACAAAGTGTGCCATTTAAAGCCTGCAAACTTACCCAGTCCCCATTTTCCAGTATCCATTATGTAAAGTTTTTGATGATATAGTCTGAGCTGATTAATGCCATGTTTTCAGAGGGGTTAGTGATTCCATGACTTTTTAGTTTATTAGCAAGAATAGCAGCAAATAAGAAAATTGTTAAAATGTGTCCCTATTTAGTCTTTCCATCAGCAGATTCAGCAGCCATCACAAAGTTGAAAACCTTCTGGGCGTGATCCAAAGAATAAAACTCAAGCAAATTAATAAACATCCAGAATCCTGAATTGTGGAGGTAATTGTTTTAAAAATGTAAGCTCTGCTATGTTGTATCGTGCCTAGTGTTGATTCTCCACAGACAAAATTCATACAATCCTGAGCTAGCTTGTAAACAAAATATGGAGAAGACTCCATTGTTGTTGATGGTACAATTATTAAAAGAGCAGTGATCTACAAATATTTGTAGTTCTCTGGCCAGTGCAGCTGTTGTTGTTTTTTCCTGAAAGGGGGGGGGGTTGTGGGTAAAACAAGTCTCCACATGTCCTGGGGTAGCATTTAACAAACAAATCCTGAGATTGTTTGTTTTTATCTACAGAAGCATATACTGTGTGTGTGTAAAATGTCAACCGAAGCGCAAAACAGTGAACCAATGTACCAGAGGCCCATTCCTTCCACCTCTAATTTTGGACATGGAGGTAAAATACCTTTACAGTAAACTTTAAATGCTAACTCATAATTTTAGATTCAGGGGCTGAGGGTGGGTTGGTGGGGTGGGGGTGGCTGTGTGTGTGTGTGTGTGTGTGTGTGTGTGTGTGTGTGTGTGTGTGTGTGTGTGTGTGTGTGTGTGTGTGTGTGTGTGTGTGTGTGTGTGTGTGTGTGTGTGTGTTTAAAAGCAGTTGGATGTGTCTGTCTGTTTGTGTTTAAAATGCTATCCTTCTTCTAGCTGGGCCTTCTGAACCACCAAAATGCAGCGTGGACCCTAAATCTTCAGCGGCTGAACCCCCAATGGCTCCTGAAACTTCTTCAACCAGATCAGCATCAGAGCAAAATGAGAACCCACAATCTGTGAAGATTAACGGTAAAGCCAAAAGGAAACAAAACCATCTCAATGTGGACACTTTACACATGACACAAACACAACAGCCATTTAAAAGGCCAAAAATGGACAGTGACATGCCTGACTCTGATACCCAGACTTCGGTTGACAACATAGTTAAGCAATGTGTCAATGATCTTAAATCAACTTTAACAGCAAAAAAGTCAGGGGCTCATAAAAGAGACCGGTCTTTCATGTGTTTTCCAGCGGTCTGTACTTAACTCATGTATTCTCTCATGCAGTTTCCATCTTCAAAATTGGGTTGGAACGGCTTTGTAGGGATCTGCTCACCATCCAGGAAAAGCGCGGCAAAATTAATGTCATAATGCTTAAAGTTGAAGGGGTTTTTATTGTAAGCTCCACTGAAGGAATCATTATCAACCAGACCGATAACCACCTGTTTAGGGAGCTGTCCCAAAAACAAATTCTCTTGGTTGGCGACACGGCTGCCTCTCGGGATGCTGAATACCTTCATGCTCACACGGTCCACAGGGTATTTGGCGTTGGTTGTCAGCAGAGCTTCCGCGTGCCCTAAACACACGCCTGGAGTTACTCTCACCTTCTTGACAAAGAGAGAAGCTGACAAAATTTGCAGTTTGTAGCCAGCGGTATCATCATCGCTCATTAAACAGAATGCATCTTTGTTGCGTGTGAGTTTAATTTTAACATCCACACCGTTTAACAACAGCTTTTCTTGAAAGAACAGGTCAGCGTGGAGATGTCCCAGCAGGTCTATTTTTCGGCTGCCGGCAGTCAGGCTTGCTCTTTTGATAAAACCACGATTGTTGCCATCTATGTCTGCCGATTCATGCTCGCCCGCCGTATCTTTATAAAACAGTCCCGCAGAAAACTGGGTTGCAAGTGTATCTTCACTATAGTTTAGCACAGATTCTATGAAAGCTCTAAAGGGGTAACAGTTGCTGCTTTGGCTAATCAGACGATCCCCCAGAGTTACATCTAATTGGCTAAAGATGGACGCAATCGGATAATTCACCAGGCCTACTTCAGACTGCTGTGCTAGGTTTGTTCCATCTCCATTTACAATCTTGCAGCTCAGGTAAAGCAAGGTATTGTTTAAATCCATATAGTCTTCGCCATTCCCGGCGATGAAAAAGTCTAGCGGAGCAGTTTCTGTCAGGGCAGTCAATGGAGGCACCTCGATATACAAACTTCTCTCAATACTGGTCTGCGTAGGCCCAATGTGGAATAAATCTAATTCTGATTTAGTACACTCCTCGGAGTTGCAGTGGATAAAGGCCATATTGGTAGTTTAAAAAACGTCCTCGTTAGCTGCTGCGATTCTCCTCTTCTTTCTCACAGCCTTCTGCTTCTGAGGCTTCTTTCTGTTCGTTGCTTTTCTTTTAAGGGGCTGGGGCGGGCCCATGAGCCTCACCCGTGAGGCTTTTCTTTTAATACCCTTCTTCCTTTTAACGTACATCAGGCCTGAGCCCTCCTGTGGATCCAGTGTGTTTACTTTATTCAAAACGGCTTGAGTAACATGACCAACCACATCTTTAGCAATGTTACGAACCGCTGTTTTTGCATGAGGCTTAACGATGTCCAGACCTCTTCTCAAAAGCGGAACTGCTTTTCGAAAAAGACTTCTAAACAGGCCACCCAGTCCAGCACCGTAGAGAACGGGTGCCCCCTGAAAACCTGGAAGAGCGCTTCCGGCCTGGGCTCTGTAATAATCCCTATAAAGAGCAGGGTCCCCATATGTTTTCAAGAACACCATGCTTAAATCAACCAGTTTCTCCGGGGGCGGAAGTGGAGCTTCACTATCAGCTTTCCAAATCGAAATGGCACATTTTTATTCTGGTCCATCTTTATCTCAACAGTGATGGTGTCGATGTGATGCTGACTTACCGGAATGTAATGAGGTTTGTCATAGCAAATATTGATATATTCGTTATTCTGTCCACGTACAGGTACACAACGCAACAAGGGCACGTAAAAGTCACCCACCATCTGGTGCTCAACGATATCCATGTAAACATACAGGGTGTTAAAACCCCCTGTGATGTCAGCTGTGAAAGGCATCTTTTTGACATGGTGGTTGGGGGCCATTCCTAATATATAGGATAGCTCCTCACCGACTGACAATGTGTATGGAGTCTCAGATTTAAGCCTAACTTTTCTCGTTATCGAATCGTAATGCAGAGCCACTTCTGGAGGGTTACGGCAGCTGAGCATAAGGCTGTTCATGTTTTCCAGCAGTTCAGGTATGCTGGAGTAATAGCCACGCTGTAGAATGAAGGGCCAAGTCTTTGTCTCGTTTGAAATTTCAAACTTCACATCAGTTGTTATGTTGTTCCAACTGTGGGGGTACTGTATCTCAGCTAAACCCACTTCCCACGCTCCTGGTAGGTCCAGGGGTCTCGCTAAAGAGATGGTAAAGTTTGAGACTGTATTCTGTGGGAAAATCAATGTGCAGGCGCTGCTAGGAAGGGTAACGTAAAATCCACCTTCTCCCATTTCCACCGCTCCTTTCTCTCCGACCGTCTACGCAGGTTCACAAACCTCAGACGAGAGCACCCAGGAGTTGAATTTGTTTGGCCAGCCTTCCCACTTGACTAAATGTTGTTTTCTCTTGCCACGGCCTTTTGTAGCTAGAATTTTTTCAATTCTATACACCCTGTCTTCATTGGCATTAACTTTCTGTAATTCTTCAGGATAGAAAGAGCCAACTACAGGGTCTCCGTCGTAGTCTCTTAGTAGGAATACGGGCCTCTCTGCTTTTCCGATGACATGGTCCACTATAAATACCTCTGTGGTGTAATTCTGTTCATAACCTTTAGTAAACACACCTTTGATTTTAGAAATCCTCACATGGTCACCTTTCCGGAAACTTGGAATCTCCTTTTTTCTTTTAATATTCTCACCATAAACGGTTTTCCAGATCGAAAGAGCATTGGAATGATTAACATCTACCGGCTTGGCTTTGATGGTTTGGTGAAAACTATTATTGTAGCTTTTTAGGAACGGTGGTTGTACGTCAATATAGGTAAAGGTATTTTTAGCCGTGAAATACCTCCACATTTTTGTTTTCAAAGTTCTATTAAATCTTTCCACCACCCCTGCTTTGACTTCATTATTGGTGACAAAGTGATGAACACCGTGTAGTTTTAGCAATTTCTTTACAGACTGGTTTAGGAACTCACGACCACGGTCTGTTTGCAATTTTCCAGGCTTTCTATCGTTTTGCCTGAAAATAGCGTTAAACGCTTGGGACACTTCTCTACCTGTCTTGTCTTTTAGAGGTAAAGCCCAGGCATATTTAGACAAGATGTCTATCACTGTTAAAATATACTTGTAACCCTTGTTGTACTTTGAAAAATGCTGTAAATCTACTAAATCAGCCTGCCACTGGGCGTCTACTACAGAAACAACAGTCTTGTTTCTTTTGAAACGGACCCGGGCTGGTCTATGTAGCGTGTAAGCATCTTGGTCCGAAAGCCATTTGACGACCTCTCCTCTCTTCAGGCCTTTGCTCTGTTTTCTGGCCTCTTGAAAAAGAGGGTTTACGCCCCCAAAGCTCCCAACCTCCCCAGGTGTATAATATATATTCTTTAAGACTTTTTCATGCTCTGCCATTTTGTCAGCTAAAACATAAATGAATACACGGGTGTAGGGTAAATCATTTTATTGGTAAAAATAAAAGCAGCAGGGGTGGGTGGGGGGTGGGGTGGCTTAGTACTCAGGACTGCCGGATATGCAAGTAATGCAGGAAAAGGTATATGTCTTTGATTCACCGATGTGCAGCTTTTCAGCAAGATCCCTGTGAATGACAGACTCCTGTGTAAAAATGAAATAGAAAAACATTTTAGTAAACTTTTCCGCCTCTCCCTCCCCTCCACCCCGCCTGTCTCTCTCTCACACACACACATGCACGCATGCTTTCTTAAGAAAAACACAACACACTGAGAAATAAAACTCTTACCGGCTTGGCTTCTTTGTCCACTTCAGTTTCCAGGGTTTCATTTAAAGCTGCCTTCTCTTCATCTTTCTGTTCCTCCTCTTCCAAAAGGCCATCAAGGAATAACCGGGACGGTGACCAGGTAGGTCCAAATTCATCCTGCTTTGTTTTCTCACCATTTGGCCTGGCTGCTTTGAAAAGTATCCCACCATCCATAACATTTACAGGTTTTGGAAAACCCTCAACAGTTGAAGATCTCACAGTCTGCAGCTTTCGGAACAGTCCTTTTAGATCGCACTCACTGCTACAGTAGGTCCACTGCTCACTCCATTCCAAACAGCATTTTGTCGGGGTGGTGCTTTCAAGATCTGAGTCTTGACCGGCTGTAAATATGGCCACTGGTAAAGTCGCTGTTGCTGAAAAAAGTTTCTTTCTACCCTTCTGAGAAGCTGTAGAAAAATCAAAGTCTAATGATTTGTCTTTCGGACTCAAGGGTGGAAACGAAAAACCCCTAGGCCGCAGGTTAGACTTTTTCACCTTTTTGGGTTTTTTCTTCAAGGGTGAATGGGGCAGAGGCATACCCAAAACACCCATCTCTGCTTCAGGTAATGGGGCACTTACACGTTTTGCCCAAGTCTTCTCCTTCCGTTGTATTTTCGGCATTTTATGCGGTAAAGAAAGGTCTGTGGTCTTCGGTGGACTGCTTGTCATCTTTAGGTCCGCTCCTCAGAACTTGTCCGGGCATGCAAAAGACCAAGTCTGTTTTCCGATCACGTGGGTAAACGGGGCGCATTGCTACTACATTGTTTCCGGCGCACATGGCCGTGACGCCATTTCCGACCATGTGGGCAAACAAAGATGGCGGCTATAACGTCACTTCCGACCACATGGGTCAACAGGGCGCATTGCTGCTACGTCATTTCCGGCGCACATGGCTGTGACGTCACTTCCGACCACGTGGGCAAACAAATATGGCGGCAATGACGTCACATCCGGTCACGTGGGTAAACAAAAGCACATGGCGATGACGTCACTGGTCACGTGGGTAAACAAAAGCACATGGCGATGACGTCATCCGATTTTGACAGCAAGTAGGTCCGCGATACTACTCACACGGGCAATTCCTCTATGTTCAGCTGCCCGCCTACCCCAAGAACTCTCTCCCTCAGTCCTCACGCTGCTGGAATGGGGAAGATGGCACTTCTGCTCTTTAGGCAGGAATATAGCATCAAGGCTAAGTAGCAGTCCATTATATATTTTGCCACCTTCCCACAAACACACACAGAGCAGACTTGGCACTGGGATACTGCAGCAAATAATATTCCCGGTCCAATGATTGAAGCTGGTGGTCCTCCCTTCTGATCACTGTGGCAACCTTATCTCTCCTCAAAGTAAAATGTCCCTTTGAGAAAGGTTGCGCCGTTGAGAAAATGCAGCCTTATAGGTTGGCTTCTCTCAGCTCTGCAAACTTACTCCCCTTCTGGTTCAGATGGTCAAAAACGAAACTTTCTGGTGTTTTTGAGGTGTTTTATTGAGTTCAAAGTGACAGGGGTCAACACCGTCTCCCAATAGGCTGCTGTTTTACCCAAAAAGACTGCTATTGAAATATATTTTGTAGGGTCCTCACACCTTCCTTCAGAATGTTAAACATGAGAGGTTACCTCATTGTTTTGACTAAATGTTGTTTTCCAAGCAGGTGTTTATGATGTAACCAAATTCTCAGACATGAATTGACATAGCCTTATTTTCAGGTGTCTATGCAGGTGTTTGTTTATCACCCTGTCCCCAGATGTTTGAAAGGATGTTAATTGTCCCATAATCCACTTCTTTGTGAAAGTATCTTTTTCCCTCTCTCTAAGGTGCAGGGTTAGTGACCTGGGGAATCCCCCTGGTGAGCTCCCTCACAGGTGTCTAAGTGACTGGCATTGCTACTTAGCAACCTAAATTCTTAGTGACATATTGTTGTGTGGAATGTGTATTGGAATGCAAGTGCCTTCAGTGTGCTTCCCTATGAGTTCGCTATCCTCAAACCTACAGAGAATATACTATTTGAATCTTAACACTTAATAAATGTAAGGAAAATTAAAACATGAAATCATCCCTTGTGATTATCATGACATGGTCTACTCTTGTGATGGCCAACCCTGGCAGTCCAGGTGTTCTTGGACTTCAATTCTTCAGTTCCATAACAGCTGGAGTGCCAAGGTTTCCCATCACTGGTCGACTCTATTGCAATAGCAGGATAACCTGGCCAGGCTACTCTTGACCTTTTAGTACACTGATACTGAGCTTTCCTTGTCTTTTGAAATAAAGCAAGGAGTGGGATGGGACACCAACAGGAGATACTGGATGAAACAGATTATCTGGACTCCTTCTAGTCAGGATTCAGGCCCAGATATGGTACGGAAACTGCATTGGTCGCACTGGTAGGTGAACTCTGGAGAGAGCGGGATGGTGGACATCCGTCCACCCTGGCTCTTTTTGACCTCTCAGCAGCCTTCGATAATGTCAACCACGGTATTCTTCTGCAAAGGCTCCAAGGATTGGGGATCCAGGGCACTGTGTTGTCCAGGTTTTCCTCATTTCTGAAGGGACAGACCCAGTCGGTGTGGTTAGAGAGTGAGAAATCCAGCCCTAGGCTGCTCCAATATGGGGTGCCTCAGGGCTCGGTGCTCTCACCAATCCTATTTAACACCTACATGAAACCGCTGGATGAGAAATTCCATTCCCATGGGGTGAGATATCATCAATATGCAGATGATACCCAGTTGTATATCTCAGCCCGTGGAGACCCTAGGGATGCAGTGGATGTCCTTTTCAGGTGCCTGGAAAGACTGAGTGGCTGTGAGTCTCAGGAGCTACCATCTTTGGTTCTGGATGGGGCAGTTTTCACCCAAACAGACCTGGTGCGTAATCCTTGCTCATGATCAAACATGCGTTGGTCACCTCCAGACTTGATTAGTGTAATGTGCTGTACATGGGGCTGCCCTTGGCAAACATTCTGAGGCTTCAACTGGTCCAGAGTGCGGCTGCGCAGGTTATGATGGGGTGCTGGCGTTATCCTCATGCTTCACCATTTCTCCGAGAGCTGCACTGGCTCCTAGTATGCCAGTCAGCCAGCCAGTTCTAAATTGGAATTTGTGGGGGGGAGGCATGGGGGGGGGCGATTTTACCTTCCCAGAGTTGTAAACTTGCCTCTCCTAACTTGTGCTCCTTTTCAGGGGAACATTAGTAAGTATCTGTTGACTATGTTTGTGATCTCATAAAACCAAAGCGAGGGGTCACGGCAAAGGGGAGAAAGTTGACTGACCCAAAACCTGATGTGACCACATTGTATAAGACTGCTTTTGTCTTTGCAGGTAAGTTTTAGTTATTGGCATGAGTACAAAATAATGGAGGGATACTTCTACTGCATGATGCCCACCCCTGGTGGCAGAACCCTCTCCTCACTGGAAACATGTGAAGCTTTATTTATTTATTTATTTATTTATTTATTTATTTATTTATTTATTTATTATATTGTATTCCAATGATGGGACTGCTGTGGCTCAAGTGGTTAAGACGCTGAACATGCTGATTTTAAGTTCTGAGTTTGATTCCTGGATATTGAATGATGGAGTGAGATCCCAGCTCTGTCCCGGCTCCTGTCAACCTAGCAGTCTGGAAGCAAGAAATTGCAAGTAGATAAATAGGGATCACTTCGATGAGAAGGTAAGCTGCATTCTGAACACTCTGGTGTGGCGGCATGCCTGCCAGGTCCACAGAAACATCTGCAGTTGCAGACAATGCTGGGTCTTTGGCTATAAACAGAGATGAGCACTGAACCCTAGAGTTGGATACAACTTTACCTATCCCAATGATCTGGGATATTTTCCAACTCGAGGAACCTTACAAGCTATTTTTTTAAAAAACCTGGAAGCAGTGCTTGCAGTTTGCTGTGCCAGCTCGTCTCTAGTGCCCAGTGAGGTCTTCTTGCTCCCCTTTAGATCAGAGGATTCCAGTCTCAAGCTCACTGAGAACTGTAATTCTTCCTACTCCAACAGATTCAGTATCTGTTGAAGCAGGCTGGGCTGGGCCACTCCACTGGACCTGTAGCTTTGATTTAGGAATGGTCTGGGGTTGTATTTTGCTGATGTATTGTTTCAACATTGCAGTTATGGGATCTGAGTAAGAATACCAAATGAAGCTGTGAGTAGTGCTGAGCCCTAAAGTAGAACATAGACTTCACCTTATCTTGCCTTCTTTTGCCCTCCTTGACTTGCACCCAATCATTTACTTCAAAGTCCCTTCTCCATCTCTGTCGTTGGACATGTATCCCATACGTCTGAAGCCATAGCTTAGAATGGAATAGCTGGTCAGCAAACATGGCTCTCCAAATGTCCTTGGACATCAATTCCCAGAAGCCCTGATCAGTAAGAGTGCAGACTTGGGCTCCTGGGAACTGAAGTCCAAGAACACATGGAAAGCCAAGTTTACAGACCCCCAGGCTGAGACAATGGAAAATCCTTTACAACAAGGGTTCTGTAACCTTTTTTACACCACAGATCGGTTTCATGTTAAACATTTTTTTCCATGGACCAGTAAGTGGGGATGGTAGGATTGGACAGAACACGTGCACAGTTGGGAGGCGGGGGGGGCATAGTTACGCAACATGGAGGAGAGGCCCAGCCATCTGCCAATCTGCTGTGTTTGAAGCCCGTGCTCTTACTTCATTCACCAGGCAAACCCAGTGGAGCACGTTGAGGGCATTAAGCTGTCTTTGGGGATTCCAGCACCACCCAGCACCACGGTCCAGTTTACGACAGCCCATTGCCCAATATTAGTCCACAGCCCAGTGTTTGGGGAACCCTACTTTATAACACTTGATCCAAAAGACTTCATTTGTTTGAAGAGAGGCTGCTTGCATGAACATTGGCTTTCCTTCTTCTTTCAGGTGACTCACAATGCAGCGTACTTCCTATAGAAAACATAGTAAGTAGAACTTAGAGATTCATATTTGTATCTTTCCAGTAAATGAGAGCTCCTTTTGGACAATTTTCATTGCATATTTTAGAACAGGGGTTCTCAACTTTTTACACCGTGGGCCAGACCATGCCCCTTCAGACAGTTGAGCGGGCCAGACTGATGGTCCCCCTGCCATAAAGGCTGCTGTAAAACATGTCTGTGGCTGTCGTGAATGCGCCCGTGTCTCCTTCCGGCCTGTAGGTTGAGAACCCCTGTTTTACAGCAATAAATATTTGCACGTATGAGACAGAAAGTCAATTAGTCCATTCTGTTAATTACTCAGCACATTTCCATGAATGCTTAGTTGTCCAGCGTTAACAGGCAGCCTGATTTATGTATGCTCTCTTCTTCTGAGAATGCTTATCATTCTCTGTCATAGATTACGTAGTAGCAATAATCTGTTAGAAGGACTGCTAGTGTTGGAGTTTCTCTGTGCTTGCTGTTAACACTATAGAATAGAGGATATCTGCTTATTCAGATATTGTTGGACTGCATTTCTCACCCTTAGCTATGAGACTGTTTTTCTGGATACAGAAAAATATCTCAATTTCTTTCTCTTTTTTCCGCACCTAGGCCATAGTCCTCGGGTTCATGGTAGGCGCCACTGCCAGGTACTGTACCAATTAATAACTGGGAAGGTGATGTATCTCTATAAAATTGGACATCCACATGACTGCCAAAAGGGATGGTCAAGGTATGCATATTTAGCAGTGGCTTATCAGAGGTAGCCAACAGCTTTATAAACTGCCACTATTTGTCCCTCGAAACTCAGGGCCGAAAATGTTTGAAATATATGAAAATAAATATTTACTTACAGTTGCTTTTAGAAAGATTAGTGAAGAGTTGCTTTCCTTGATAAAATAGTTTGTTAAATAGGGTTTCATTTAAACAAGCATACTTTGCTTTTAAGGCAAAATTGGGGAGAGAGAGCAGCAGCAGGAGGAAAAATAACTGGAACAACACACTGATGATGTGACTGAATAAAACCCGAACAGACAGATATTGTCAAATCGATTACTGTATAATTTTTGTATTGGGTATTTATTGTACAGGTATTGTGATTATATTGTTTATTGTCTATTCTTTACTGAGTATTGTTTATGGGTTGTATTCTGATTATATTGTGTTTATATTTATTTTATTGTACAGTACTGTATGTTATGATACTATGATATTGTATTCTTGAATTGTTACATTGTATTCGATTGTATGTTGTGAGCCGCCCTGAGTTGATTTTCACCAAGTAGGGCGGAATATAAATTGAAAAATGAAATGAAATAAAATGAAATCTAAAATGAAGCCCAAACTGTGTAGCTGAGTCCTAGGAGTGAGGGGTGGGGGAGTAGAGACCAGGTCACCTAGTTGGCCAGACAGACCTTCCAACAACTAAGGAAGACTTATGCTCTGAAAAATAGCTATGAAGGAACTATGGAACATCCATATGAGTAAGGATTTGACAATATACAGACATGAAACCGGACAGTGAAAGAGGCTCACAAAACAAAAAAACTGATTAATTTGAAATATGGTATTGGAGGAGAGCATTATGGATACTGTGGACATAAAAGTAAGCGAGTATACTCGAGCAAATCAAGCCTATTAGCTAAATAAATTTAGTTTACTGGTATACATTGGACATTACTGTTTTATGAGAACTCAAAACTCATAGAGTAGGAGGAAATAATAAAGGAAAACCAGCTATGACATGGATTGACTCACTATAGACTTACTTTATAAGACATCAGCAGGGCTGTTAATGAAATCATTAATTCATAGGGTCACCGTTAATTGTAAATGATCTGACAGCACAAAGCATCTGTTTCTGAGCTGCATTGAGTAATCTCCGAATACATGGTAGTGTGGCAGGATTTAAAATGATAAATATTATGTTTATGGAGGTGATTAATGGCAGTTGACCGAGACTTAGAAATTTTGATAGCATTATCTATATTAAGCTTTTGTCTATAAATGCATCATTATCAGCAATTGAACATTATTATTTTATTGTTTTACTATTGATTGCCCAGTGTCAATTCTTTTCAACAGAAGCGATGTTCATTCAGTATTAGGGGATGGAATTGTGAAATTGTATTTTTTGATAGTACAGTGGTAGAAGTAGGATTCATTGATAATTATCTCTAGAAAGTATTATGAATTCTATTTTTACTCTTTTCTTTTGATCTTCTGTATATATATTAATAAATATACACAGTATTAATAAATATATTTAAAAAGATAACCCTAAACAGGTCTTGCACTTTTTTTTACAGCATGAAAACCAGTCTATAAACTTTGCCATATTTACTACGGCAATTATATCCACTCTTATCATTGATTTATCCTTCCAGAAGAAGGTGAGGCAGCCCAACTTTTTAGTTACAGATACAAGGCTTTCAGGGCATCTTATGACTCACAAGCTTTCCTAAAAACCACCACTGATTCCTTAATACTTTTTATTCACGTGACTTCCCCATCCTTGGTATACAAGAGATGGGTAACATGCAGCCTCATAAAACTCCTGGAGTCTTGGCACACCTCAGAAATTTTTAGAATTATTATTGAATTATTTTGAAAAGTGATTGGTATAAAAATTTCCCTATTCCTACCAAGTGGCTTGGACACAATTTTGCCATGTTTTGAAGGAGTCTTAGCCTTCCTTACCCATCATGTTTTTATTTTTAGACAGATTTATTTATTTATTTACTTACTTACTTATTATTTGCTTGTTCAGATTTTTATTGCGGCCCACTCGCTGAGGCGACTCAGGGTGGCTTAGTGAAAACAGCAACAGTACAGTAACAATCATGAAAGACAACCTCACAACACAACCAAAGCAGAACACAGACTAACTCCCCTCTGGCCATTGCTGGGGGCCTGGAGGTGGGGGCAAGGTTCTCAGCCGCCTGACAGGCAATGGCGTCTTTTCCCTTAGGCTGTTGGTGTGGGCCCAGAGGAGAGGGCAGTGTTCTCAGCTGCCTGCCAGGCCATGGCGTCTTCTCCCTCAGGCTGTTGGTGTGGGCTCAGAGGATGGGAGGAGGATTTTTCATTCCCACCTCCCATTTCTGATGGTTTTGAAGCAGATGCCGCCCATTAAAATGGGCATAGATAGTCCCCAGACCTCCTGAGTTTGCCCATCACTTTGATACTCATGATCAAGTTACTATATAGAAGTAATGTTTAGATTAATGCAACTTCAGCTACCCAGTAGTGTGGCAGAATTGTACCACACTTGCAATCTATGAGGAGTATGCTGGCAATCTGCACAGTCCCAGAACAAGGGAATGGGCAACTATTTCAGAGTGCTTCAGAGAGGCAGAAACCTGGAAAGGGTCACCATAAGCTGGAACTGACTTGATAGCACATAATTAATTATGCTGCTGTCTCAATCCCCACACAAAATGTCCCTGGGTTTTCCTACACCATATAAAAGAAAGAATCTGCTACCTCCTTGTGGAGATATAAGCCCTGTTGAAAACAAGGGGTGATCTTCAGCTTGTGAAAGAGGAAACTGGAAATTGCAGGAACTTTTGCAAACAGGTGGCTTTCCACCTATGGGAGACAGGACACTGGCCATTGTGATTTAGGTTTATAGCAGACTTGAGAAAGCATTGAATCTGCAAATGTTTTAGACTTAATTCCCGAGAACTTCAGTTTTCTTCCATTACATCCAGAAAGCCAAAGATTCTCCACCTTGATTCGTATGGCTTTTCCTATATGCTGGAGGGCTACTTTAGCTCCCAGGATTCTCTGAAGGAAGTATCACTCCCCCAAGCTACTTTGGAAGGGAAAACAAGATTGGAGAGGTCGGTGAGGTCTGCACTTTGTTTGAAGGCAAAGCTGCCAGTCCCAGCATCTTCTAAGATAAAAAAATAGCCATTTGCTACTCCCAAATATATTTTTGTACAAATATAATGTATTTCTCTCAATGCCACACATGGCTTATAATGTTACAGAATTTCCACCCATGCTCTCTAATATGATCCCCAAAAGAATAGCCTCTGAGTCCTAATGACAGGATGAGCCATTATACTTCAGCAAAAGAGTGTTCTGCTCTGACAACATTGATGAGGGAGTGGTGCAGACTTGTTAGTGTGATATAACTATCCTGCTAGGAATTCTATTTGGAATATTATTTTGTTTCCTCATTTAAGGGCATGTGGTGCTTCCACACTGGATTAAAGTATTTCACCATCTTGATTTAGAAGAGCTCCATACAAGATGTTGTACATGCAAAGCTTTTTATCCACTGATATTTGAGCAATAAAATATAATTAACATTAGGCTACTGTCACTAACTCCATGATGTGTTGTTCTCATTGGCAGGTGGATTTCTTGAACTGTCCTGTTTGTTTCAGTATCCTGGCCATTGTTACCATTATGATTACTATTCTCACTGTTGTTATCTTGTATTTCAGCTATGTAAGTGACTGGGGCAAAAGGTGGAATGGGTAGGCAATAGAGCCAACATTGGCCACAATGTCTTGAAAGAAACATGTAACTAACTGACTTTCTTCTTTTCCAGAAACGCTGGCTTGTCAAGCTTTATTTAGTCATAGTTGCCATTGTCTTCATACTGGTTAGTAAAAACGATTTCTCTTGTTGCTTTGATTCCCATGCCTACTTCTGACACAATATATTTGCTAGATTCTGATCACCAAGTAAGATTATGCAGTATTATGGCCAGGTGAGCGCGTGACCACAATGTTCTTTTGATGGAGGGAAACAACATTATTTTTATTTTAAATGTGAACTGACCCTACAGTTATTTTGAATTTTGAATTTAGAGTATTCGGAGATATTTTCCAGAAAATACGCAGGCATCTGTCATGGTAGAGCCGACAATGGGCTCACAAGTTACACCAAATGTAACTAAAAGTCCATAGGTAGGCTTTGTTACCTCTCTTCGCTGGACTCTAACACCCTGTTGCCGGGCAGAATACATGAAGGATACAGGGAGGTATCTGATTGTCTCATGTAAAGGAGGTAAGGAAAATGAGATAAAATCAGAGAGAGAACAGGCTTAGAGAAAGTTTTCTGAGAGGAAATTTCAGAAAGGAATTTCGAAGGTGATTCAGTTTACAATCTTGAAGGGGAATTTCTGAGGAGGTTCAGAAATAAAACTTCAGGGATATTGTAAAGAACTTAAACTAAACTTGCTGAGGTACCATATTTTTCGGACCATAAGACGCACCTGACTATAAGATGCACCCAGTTTTTAGAGCAAGAAAACAAGGGGGAAAAATATTCTGAACCTTCGGACCATAAGACGCACCCTCATTCCCCCCCCTTTTTTTTGGGGGGGGAGAAGAAAAAAGTTCGTTTTATGGTCCAAAAAATTCGGTAAATTCTCAAAGTGAAGCTGAGGAAAACTTTCTGAGGTAAATCTAAAGTGATTCTGAGGTAAATCTAAAGGGATTGAGAAGAGAATCAGAATAATAATTAAGGAAGGAAAAACTGCTCTCTCAGAAGATTTTGAATGAATTAGAGAGTGAGATTCTTTTATGTTGTGAGGATAACCTAAGTACTGATTTTTCCTGAATCTTTTTGAGTAGTGATTTATATAGTATTTAGTTACCTATTTTGTGAACAATGTTTCTTTAATATCCTTTATGAGAAATAAACCTCAATTATTTTAATAAATTGTTGTTTATTTAAGGGAGGGGGACAGGGTAAAGCCAGTTTAAGCCAGGAGTCGCCACATTGCTACCATTCTCTCCTTTTAAATATTTTCTGGGGATCACTTCCAGGTTGCAGCAAAAGGTAATAATTTTGCTGGAGCAGCACTCCATGGTGGTGTACAACATATTAAAAAAGGCCGGGGTGGGGGGAATCTTTTGCAATAAAGAATTTAAACAAATTGAATACATTATAAATATCAACAAAAATTAAAAATAATATCCTACATTTTAAAAGGCCAGCAATGAAACACCTGTTGGTTACAGAAAAGTTAATCACAACCTGTGATTGTTGTCACTCTCTATGCAGGTTAATACTCTTATGTAAGGGTAGTGTTTGGGTGCATCAGTTGTATTGTGTTTTGGATTTTTTTTTAAATCACTTAATCAGGTTGAAAAATGCCTAACATTCATCAGCCACAAGCATTCTACATGTTGTCTTAATAAGCTCAGAGGGAGGATATGACATTTCAACTGGGATTTGAATATTTTGAACTAGGATTACCAGATTTTTCCAATGCCAATTTGTATAGTCATTAATATTGTTAAAAAAAAGACTGAAGTCAAATACTGTAGCTGCATTTGGAATGAGGTAAAGCAGATCAAAATTGAAAATTACAAAAAAAAAATGCTTGGTTGAATCCAGAGCCCTAGAACAGTTTCATGTGTACACCCAGGAAGGAATGTTTTAAAGGTAGATCACTTCTTGAATCATGTATCTAAGTACTTCTTTTGTGATTTCTCCATAGTGTTTTGCTCATGAAATGCAGCGGTTCCTGACAAACAAGAACTCTGAAGGCAATCTTATGGACTACGTTTCCCTGTCCATCTTCATCTACATAGATGTAGTGGTCATCTTTGTCTGCATTTTACAGCTTCAGAGCAGGAATTAGGGATTGGGCCCTCCAACTAGGGTCAAAGCTGTTCCGTGGCAGGTTAGGGAAGACAGTTCTCCAGCCCAAAGATTCTGGTCCCTGTCTGAGTTTGCCAATACTGTATGTGAATCGTGTTGGCCAGAACCCTATAATGGATACTATATACAAGACTTCTATATATCATTAAATATTCTGACATTGATGTCATATATGTATGAAAATAAAATAATAAGTTAATGGTAATAAGTTAATTGTGTTACTGAAATCTTATTGAAACAACAAATTGAAGGCCCATTGGGTTCACCAGTAGCAGCATGACTAGATTTTTCTGGATTAGGGTGCATGTTTTAAACATGTTTTCCTACAACATGTATAAAATTAAAAAAAAACTATCTTGCCATTAAGGCCAAAATAATTATCTCAAATTGCAAATTACTCTGATCTAAATTAATGTAAAAGTAACACAGGTCTGCCAAAATAATAATAATTAATTGGCTACATAGGTTATTTTAGGAATTTTTTTACCTCAATTTCCCACCCCCACCCCATCACATACAGCTTCCCCCTGCAAAATATGAGGGTTTTGCATTTAAAAAAATGAGTGATGAAAAAAAATCACTATTTTATTACAATGAACTAAACATATTTCTTACAATTAAACAATTTCTTCATAATATATTCTTAACATTCCGTGTTCACTCTTTTTGTTTGTGAAACCTTTTCTTCTTCTCTTTTATGCTCCTCCGAACACACTTTCATTTTTTTTATTTATTTAATTAATTTATTCAGATTTATATACTGCCCTCCTCGCCGGTTTTTTGTTTCCCGTTTGAGCATTCAATAGTAGTCAGCTAGCATATTGATAGCGATCGCATCTTCTTTCCTCCCTGTATTTAAACTACAGGGAGAGAGTGAACTGCTTGTGTCTTTCTTTCCCTCCCTGTATGTAGTTTAAATACAGGGAGGGAAATAAAGAGACAAGGAGTCTCCGGGACTGCAGTAGGGTGCTTTTCCCCGACCCTACTGCAGTCGCAGAGACCGCTGCTGGTAGGGGGTGGATTGGGTAGTTCTACCCAAACCACCCCACACCCGCAGACCATTGCATCGGATAATGCTAAGAATCATTATCCAGAATTGTTATCCGATGCAAGTTTTTTCCAAAAAACTTGCATCGTTATCCAATTCTAGCATTATCTGATGCAATCGTTATCCGGGGTATTACTGTAATTCCAAAAATACACTGGTCACAATCTTTTGCATCTCTTGCAAAGAAGATAGGGAGCTGGGGTTTTATTGAATTTCCTTTGCGTAATACACACCTATTGCCCTTATCAATGTATTACCGATCTCTTTCTAGGCCAACAGTTCTGTTGTCGGCACAAATGTGATGCTTCTTCCTTACTACATAATCAGTGGTGAAAATTACTAGTTTTAGCAATTTATTGATTGTATTTGCTTAACATCTTACAAAAAGTATCATGAGAAATCTTTATATTTCTGTATTTCACTGTATTGCACCCAAAGAAGAGATTAATTTATTAGGACATTTATTAGAGGCTGAAGCCAGTAAGTGCAGCTGCAGTACAAAGATTTAGGACCTCTGCTTCCCAATCTTAGGTCTTTGCTTCTGGAAGTTGTCTTGTCTTAGTTACTTTATTATGTCTGGCTGGATTCATTCCTTTTCCGAAGAACTTTCATTAGTCTCAGACGCTTCTTCTCAATATGCCGCTTTGTGAGGAAGAAAGCAGTGATGGCAAATGGGATCATGATTATCCTATGGAGATAAATATAATATCAACTAAAAGAAATACTATACGCTGTGCAGAAGTTGCACAAGGCAACGAAGATGCAACCAGATAAATACAAGGTCCTAGAAAGAATTTCCCCAAGACATAATCACCTCCTGGTGCTATCCTTGCCCAAGACTCCATATGCTACTTTCCAACTTGACCTCAGTATATGAGTGTTCTCCATTACAGGTAGACAACTATGCACTCCGTATGTGTTGCTCCAGTGCAATTCCCATTAGCTCTGAGCAGCAGAGCCACTTGAGAGAGATGATTTCAATATGGAGGATATGTGTACTTATGTGGTCTTGACTCTGCGCATAACCAAGTCACTGTACCTCAGTATCCAAAAGATTGAGCCTGCGAAAAAGGACCCATTTTACGATCAAACAATGAAGGAAACACCCACACCTGTGCACATTTCCATGCTTACTTTGACAAAATGAAGCAGTCCTGGGAAAGCCCCCTGCTTCCTAACCTATATCCAAAAGAATCTGTAACCTGTAAACCACCACATACGCCCTTTGAGGGAAATGCAAAAGATCTGCATTAGACACTGGTCCTTTTTAGTAGCAGCACCAAGTTTCTGGAACATTCTGCCACCTTATGTTTGTCAGGCCTCAATCTTGCAAGCATTCCACAGGTTGGTGAAAGCTGAATGTTATAAGATGTTTAAGAACTTGTTGCCCCCATCCTTATCTCATTCACTGCAGAAATTACTTTTAGCTTGCTGCCATCACTGTGTGTAAGTCATGACTAGCTAGCTAATGTTCACTGTTGTTTGACTTTTTATATTATTGTTTATTTTACTTTGGCTTTTTTTGTCACCACGTGTTTTTTATTTATGCATTTGTTACCTGCTCAGAGTAACTGCATAGGTAGATGAGTAGGACATAAAACAGAGAGAAAAAGAGAGGGCCCCCTTCTCACTTCTTTATCTGAGACAATAGCAATGTTCTTCACCCTGCCCTATTGTGTGTAACAGTCAGTGGTGGGCTGTCAAAATTTTTACTACTCCACCATGGGTGGAGCCGACATCATGGGTGGAGCCGACATCATGATGTCATGGGTGGAGCCAAAGAAAAAAATAATAAATTAAATTAAAATTAAATTAAAATACACATTAAAATTAAAATAAATACACATAATACATAGCACACAAATCAACCCACCCATTCACCCCAAACACAAACACGTCACTTACCTGGTTGGGGGTCGGGGAACAGGCACTAGGCAGGCAGGCACTAGGCAGGCAGGAACCACGGCGGCAAACCGCCGCGATGGCAAGGCGGCCTGGTGCGGTACGGCAAGGAAAGGCCGCCACTGCCACTCCTCCAAGTGCTGCCTGCGCCCTTTCTGGGCAGCTAAAATGACCTCCATTTGATGCATGCACACTTCTATTTTTTAGTGCATATGTGTCAAATGGAGGTTTGACTCATGCGCAGTTCTGGACAGCCAAAATGGCTGCCTGGAAATTCACATCCAGAGGGCGGCTGGAGAGGCAACCGAACCTGTCATCCAGGGGTTTACCCCCACCCCCACCCAGCGATCCCCTCCGGATGGCTGCTACCGGTTCAGGCGAACCAGTCCAAACCGGTAGCACCCCATCACTGGTAACAGTGGGTTACCCAATACTGTAGATGACAAAGAACAACACAACAAATAGTACAAAAATGGTAAGCAAAAGTGTAAATTCAGAGCTTACCACACAACAGTAACTATCTTTGTTGGATTGCGTATCGACAGGGGGATAGATTTTTTATATTCATAAATCTCTCTCTCGTACTCCATCTGCCTCTGTGATTTTCCCCACACTGTACAACTACCATGGAACTCTCGGGTAGCAGTTCTGAAAGGCACAAATCTGCTTGAGGCTTGTCTCACAGTGGCAGAAAGAAAGCCTATGAAAGAATATATATATATATATATATATTTAAAGTTGCATTTTTATTAATGTTTTATCACAATTACCTGATAACACTATAAAATACAGTACTGTCTAAGACAGGGATTCTCAACCTACAGCCTCCACCACACCTAGAAGTGCCATGTAGTGGAGGAAGGCCAAAACGGCCATCCGGCCCCTGAAGCTGTTTGAGGCAGCGTGACCTGGCCCCCAGCTTAAAAAGGTGGAGAACCCCTGGTTTAAAATGTTTGGACATCAAGCCACCTTTAACACAACCAACTACTTAGTCTGCGTCCTTACGCACCTGCCATCAGAGAAAATAACCAGATGCAAAAGATAATGTAGTATAAAATTATATAGAAAGGAATTTTTTTTCAATTTATTGAATTTACTGACATTACAAAAACAAATGACAACACAAACAAAAGCAAATAAGAAACACATATGACAAGAAAAAAAGAAACATATATAACCTTACATTACATACAGTATATAAATGGGAGGAAGCATAATATATGGGTACCCATTCCATATCAATTCAACCAAAAAAAATTAACTTTCTCACCCAACATCTCAGATTTTGGTGAAACTTGGCTTATTTGTTCTACCCACAAAGATAAGTACCCATGCCAAATTTTAACACTCTAGCTCACTTCGTTTCCATTTTATAGGCTTTTGAAGTTTTGTATTTTTGGCAATTGTAACCAACGGATGTCGCGAAATGAAGGTCGCTGACATTTTGAAAATAATTTTTAACTTTTTTATTTACCATCCAATCTTGATGAAAGTTTGTAGTCTTTTTCTTCAGAAAATGAGGATTCTAGAAAAAAATACATAATACCTCTAAGAAAACCTACTAAGTCTGAAAAAATATTTTCGTTTACATCTTTGTATTTTTTAAAAACCAAAACATAGGTCAGCGTAAAATTCCATATCACAGAAAGGGTATGTGATAATCACAAAATCTTTTTTTTCAAAATGATCCTTACTAAATGGGCTATCAAATGCAGAAAAAAAATTGATGGGGTTTTGATACTTTGTTGTGTTTCATGTTATATATTAGTTTTTCAAATTGTTTTATTCACCGATTTTACTGAGTAATAAGGATTTTAAGGGATTAAAATTCTCTAGGTTTAGACTATTATGAAGATTGGACAACTACCTATTTTATCATCAGTTGATAACATAATATTTTAACCAGAATTGTCTTCTTCAATAACTTAATTTTAGACTAACTCAACAACATAAAGAAACAATAAGGTCTGGAAACTTACCAATGTATTTGATATTTCCAATATTTACATTCTTCAACTTCTACAGTAACAAATTTAATGGAGATTTGACATTTTCTCTTCAATTGACCTCATACATTTTTCAGAAAACCTGTAGGTCCTTCCAGTTGAAGTGTCAGGAGGATCAACAACTGAGAGTACATGAGGTATAGGCACAGCGCAAATGTCCTCTCGCTTAGGCCAATAAAATGATGGGGATGGCCCTGCAGGATGTAAAAACTGAACTGTCACATCACCTTCTTCTTTGTTCACTTCAGTTATGATTCCAACGTACCATAGATTGTCATATTTACAAGCCACATAGCACGATGGGTTCAAATTTTCTTCTCTCACAAATGATGTTAATTTGTTCTTTAAGTCAAACTTAAGGTATAAGGTGCCTATACCTCATGTACTCTCAATTGTTGATCCTCCTGACACTTCAACTGGAAGGACCTACAGGTTTTCTGAAAAATGTATGAGGTCAATTGAAGAGAAAATGTCAAACCTCCATTAAATTTGTTACTGTAGAAGTTGAAGAATGTAAATATTGGAAATATCAAATACATTGGTAAGTTTCCAGAAAGGAATTTAAACAAACACAGAGCTTCTCAAGATGAAAATAAAACCACTATGATCCACCAAACTCATTTTTTTTCTCTACAGCTGTTACAGACACAACTTCTGTCCTCCTCTGCTTATTTACGACTCATCCATCTAACAGTGTGGAACACTCCAAGCCTCTCACATCTAGTCCTTAAATGCCCCCTTTTAGGATTTTCAGAGGAAAATATTCTCCCATTTCTGAGAGGGAAGTAATACAGTGAAACCCTGGGTTACAACAGAGGTCCATTCTAACAGCCTCTGTTGTAACCCGAAAAAAATGTAAACCGAAACATCCATAGGGATGCACTGAAAAATTAAAAAATGGTCCTGAATTGATCATTGTAAACCAGGAAAAAAACCCTACAAATTTGTAAATTGGGATGGCATTTCCATAGGATTTGCCATTGTAAGCCACAGCAAACTTAAACCGAGGCAGTTGTAACCCGGGGTTTTACTGTATTATACTAGAAAATACATACGTAGCAAGAAGTCAACCAGAGGCAACAGGTAGAGTGTTAGAAATGGACTCAGGATATCTGTCTGTAAGTCCTTTGTCAACCAATGAAACTCACTGCCCAAACTTCAGCCAAGCACTCAACCAGACTAATCAACATCAGTGCGAGGCCATAAGAACGGGTGGGGATTCCTATGTGTGATTCTGTGGGGTGGAGAGATGCATGGGTGGGAAGAAGATTCTTTTTAAGGCAGTAAAATAAAGCAGAATTAGCTAAGCTGTTGCTGAATATCATAAACGGACATTGGGTAGGCTGGACATCCCTCTTGAATGACAGGTGAGCGGTGGACAGCAACTTTCACTGAATGGTATCCCACAGGAGTAAAATGACCTCCCAAAAGATGGGAAGACCCAATCGTGAAAAGTTTTGGTCAAACATGGAGAAGAGGAGCACGGCAAGGAAACGAATGGAAAATGAGTTGCAACCAGCAGGAACTTATCCTTTGATAGTCTGGTCAATCGAGAAATTAAGGAAAATCAAAAGTGAGGAATATGTAGTCTTCGAGATGAATACAACCTCTGAACTCTATGACAGGAATTGTGGACTATCTGCATCGTTTCTCCAACCCCAGACTAAACAAATGCAGCTATTTCCCAAAGTGGATTTTGATTCACGAAAGCTCACATAGAAACACAGTAATACCCCGGATAACATTAGTATCGGATAACACTAAAATCACATAACATTAAGCAATCTGGGGGGGGGGGGGGAATTGCATCGGATAACATTAAGATCCTATGGGATGCACCGGATAACAACCGCTAAAGCCTGTGTGGTTACAATGTATCTCTATGGATCCCATAGGATTTTAACATGCATCGGATAACACTAAAAATCGGATAACACCAAGACTTGTGGAACCAGGTTTTAACGTTATCCGAGGTTTTACTGTACCTGTAAATCAGTGTGATGGTAGCTTTTCATATTGCCCTTTTCTCCAGGCCAAACAAACTTGTAGAAGATGGCCATCTGAGGGAGAGGGGATGGAGGAATAACGCATATACTGTACCTGGTTCATTGTCATACCAGTTATACAACTCGAAACTGATCTCCTGTCTAGGTGATCAGAGTTATGTGGAATTCTAAACAGGACCCTTAAAGTCGCAACAAGTTGGACCCCATGGCAAATGACAATGAGGAAGCCTTCAAAATATATGGTGAAGAACTTTCACGGCAGATTTAAAGACCCATGAAAATGACATGGGAGGAGGCCAAAGTACTCACCCAAGACCTAAGCCGATTTCTTGCTGCCCAAAATGATACATATAGCATGGGAGGGTCTAAGTCTTGTTCCTTGTTTGTTGAGTGAGGGCCGATGATGTCTAACAATAAGCCGCTCAGAGTCGGGTTCTCCCGATTGGGGCGGGGTATCAAGTGCGATAAATAAATAAATAAAACAGATAGGAACCTAGCCTGCTGTTGTTGTTTTCATTTCACTTCCAAAAGAAGCAAAGCCTGGTACAACATCGTGCCATGACATTTTGAGACTCCCACTGTTAATTTTCCTGCACTAGAATCGAATCCCCCAGAAACTGGTGCAGGCCTGAAGCAGTGAGCTTGCATTGTAAAGGCTTGTGCAGTGTTTGGGGTTTTTTTTTGTGTGACCCAAACAAAGGTATCGCTTTGTTCCTGCATTTGCATGAACGAAACCAGTTAGCCTTTAAAGTGTCATCATATTAGTCCAACCCCAGGTTCCTTCTCTTTAATTATGCAAAACTTTAGGCTGCAGACCCCTATTAGCCCTTTGCCCGAATTAATTCCCCCCTCTCCTCTGAATATCGGTCCCATGAAAGTCCACTGTGACTGCCCTTTAGTTTCTCCTCCATGTCCCATCATCCCCGCTCAAGATCCTTATGCATGTACAGTAGTGTAATTCTATATTGTCGCCTGCCTTACCCCGCGTTCCTAGATAAACAGCCGCCATCTTCGGAAAACTCCGAGCTTAGACGAGTCCTGGTGGCGCAGTGGAGTGGTCAAACTGTTGTACTGCAGCCGCAATGTCGTGAGTTTGATCCCGGCCAGCATTCAGCCTTCTATCCTTCCGAGGTGGGTAAAATGAGTACCCACCATGTTGAGAGCGTAATGCTAATTAACGTGTGATCCACCCAGAAGTGCACTGACCGCTATGGGGCGGTATGGAAGTGTAATTGCTATTGCTATTTCCTTCTGCGCACGCTGACCGAGGGGGAGTAGAACTACAACTCCCACAAGCCTCTTCGCGGCAGCGAGAAGGGGATTGGTGCTTAACTCCGGGCTTAGAATGAAAAACTCAGGAGGGTCCCCTTGACGGTTCCTGATTGGCTGGCTTTCCCCGTTCTCCCTTTGGTGATTGGTGTGGCGATGCTGACTCCCGCCCTTTTCCACGGAAGAAGGGACCGAGCGAGTAGGAGCTGGCTAGAGATCGGCATGGCGGCGCCCGGAGACGGGGCAGAGTTAGAGGCGGAGGGCTCCGAAGCGCTCCTCCTCATGGCCGGCAGTGGCGAGGAGGGGGACGCGGAGGAGCTCGTGGAAGTGGTGGACCTTGAGCCCTCAGCACCGGGTAGGGAGGGGGGGGGAGAAAGCAAGCGGGCGGGGAGGAGGGACGAAAGACACGTGCGATTGGAGACCCGGGGAGGGGTGTCGACTCCCCTTTTGGAGATAATTGGGGAAGGCCAACCTAGCAATTCGAAAGCAAGAAATTGCAAGTAGATAAATAGGGACCACTTCGGTGGGAAGGTAACAGCGTTCCATGCGCTCCGGTGTCTAGTCATGCCTGCCACATGACCATGGAAACGTCTGCAGAAGCAGACAGCGCTGGCTCTTCGGCTTAGAAACAGAGATGAGCACTGACCCCTAGAGTCGGATACGACTGGCTTTCGAGCAAGGGAAACCTTTACCTTAACGAACTAGGTGCCCTCTTAAGTAGGGAAGGGGGGGCATGACATTGTTTATGTGCATACGCTGTCAGCCTGCGTGTAGCGCTTTCTAGGATGCAAAGGGATAGGTCTCTGCCCCGCAGATGTACAGAAACATCTAAAACTCGGCGTAGGGAAGGAGGGTTGAGAATAAAGGGTGGGTTCTAATGCGGTGGCTTAGTGCTTAAGACACTGAACTTGATGACTGGGAGGTTGGTAGGTCAGCAGTTCGATACCCGACTGCTGCATGAGAGTGAGCTCCCGTCTCTGCCCCAGCTCCTGCCAGCGTAGCAGTTCGAAAGCAAGAAATTGCAAGTAGACATATAGGGGCCACTTAGGTGGGAAGGTAAAGAGTGTTCTGCGCACTCCGGTGTCTAGTCATGCCTGCCACATGTCCACAGAAACGTCTGCAGACACAGACAGAGCTGGCTCTTTGGCTATAAACGGAGATGAGCACTGAACCCTAGAGTCAGATACAACTGGCTTTTGAGCAAGGGCATCCTTTACAGGGATGTAGCTACCGCCATATCTGCTGTATCAATTATACGGGGGGCCCCAACGTGCATAAACAAAAATTAATAAAAACTTCCCAATTTTTTTTTTATTTCACAAATGACAAAAGTCAAAAAAAAGCATTTTTTTTCTTTTGTGAGAAATCTTTACCCTTCCTAAGGGCCCCCAAACAAATTTTTATATGGGGCCCCGCCAAGGCACGCTACGCTTCTGATCCTTTACCTCTAATCACTTGATGGTATGTTGACAATTCAATTCTAACTTGTAGCGACCTTGCCAGGATTTTCTAGGTAGAGAGTAGTCAGAAATGGTTTGCCATTTCCCTTCTTCTGGGTGTGCCCTGGTACTGTGTTGCTTCCACTTGACTATACACACTGGCTCTTCTCCCAGGAGGTGCAACGGGAAATTGAACTCCTAGCCTCTGGATCCCTGGCCAGATGCCTCAAACACTGAGCCATACAGGTAGAAGAGCCAGTTCCCATAATGATGGACAACCTGTACAGTTCCAGGGCATCCCCAGAAGAAGGGAATGAAAAACTACTTCTGTGTTTTCCCTACATAGAGAACCCTGGAAAGGGTCACCATAAATAACAATTGATTTGACAACACACAGTTATACAGTACAGTCAAACCTCATATAACGCTAAAACCTGGTTCCACAAGTCTTGATGTTATATGATTTTTAGTGTTATCCGATGCATGTTAAAATCCTATGGGAGCCATAGAGATACATTGTAACCACACAGGCTTTAGCTGTTGTTATCTGAAGCATCCCATAGGATCTTAATGTTATCCGATGCAATTCTTCCCCCCAGATTCCTTAATGTTATGCGATTTTCATGTTATTCGATACTAATGTTATATGAGGTATTACTGTATTGTTATTCTGATAGTGGCTCAGTGGTTAAGAAGTTGACCTTGGTAGCTGGAAGACCGGCAAGTCAGAAGTTTGAGACCCAGATACTGCATTATGGATTGAGCACCCATCTCTGTCCCAGGTCTTGGGGACATGAAAGGAGCCTCACTCGGGTGTCCCCTGAGTGGTGTTTCTCCAGCAAAAATCCTTCCAACCCAAAATAATTTCTGACACTAAATTAATTGCTGTTCTGATTATTCATGGAAAGGTTTTCAGAGTGGCTTGCATTTCAGTTAATGTAAGAAAAGACAAGCCTCGCTCCCAGGGTAACAGTAGAATAGTATGTAAAAGGAAAGGCAATCAAAATGGGGAAGGAGGGAGAAATCCAAAGTACAAGTTGTTTGCTATGTGAATTGACAAGAGGAGTACTCCAGGCCTTGTTTGATGTGGGGAGAGCAACAGAAATTGGTGATAATTACTACTTACCTGAATTGTATGCAAATATAATTTTTTGACCTGTGCTTCAGGATTTAAGCAACTGTTTTGTCCTGTGAAGATCAGCAGCATCCTATAAAGTGGGAGCACACAGAGACAATGGTAGACATCTTTTTTAAAACTTGCGTTACTGGGAGAGAATACCTTGAAGCCAAGTTGTTTCTTTTGCTGCAGATGATTTGGCCAACGAGATGGAAGATGTGGATTTAGATGAAGATGATGAGGCTGGTTGGGAGACGGAAGAAGACGAGGGTGTGGAGGAAGGCATGGACGCCCAAGACGACAGTGAGATCACATTCTCCAAGCACACAGGTGTGCTGTTATAAGAACCAAAACACTAGTTCTTTTATGTACACTCCTGATTCATGGCTTTCCTTTTCCATCTGGCAGTAGGTCGCACTTCTAAACCATTTATTGTGTCCTGGTAAGATTTGAGGGTGGATCCAGTTATAATCCCTTCATATACTGAAAGACCTAATGGGGAAGATTTACCCTCTGCTGCCAAAGTTAACTGTACATTTGTTTCTTGTAAGCAGGAGTCTGTCCATTACATATGGCCTTAACTGTTGCATTGGTTTTGTTGGTGCAGGGAAATCGTAGAATACTTTTGATATCAGAGTAAAAAACAGAATTTATAATATGAATTGGCCTTACTGAATTTTGCAAGCTGGAACTGTTGTACTATGCTGTGTCTTCCTTTTTCCTGAAGGGTCAGATGTCATTTAGCAATAATACAGAGAGTGAGGCCACATGTTCCCCCCTCCTGTCCTTATGCTGTATTATTTGCTTGAAAAGTACACCATGGCTGTTGTTAACTATATCTTTAATCAGACAAGCCGTCTTGAGATAGCAAAAGAAAGTCGAGATCCAAAATCTTGTAATGTCCTTTGGGTTCATCTTGTTTCGGTGCTGTGTTTGCTTGTTTGAGATGCCGTGGCTTTGCCATTAATGCTGTTTTCCTCATTCTCCTCAGCATCCGTTTTTTGTGTCAACCTTGACCCCAAGACCAACACGTTGGCAGTAACAGGTGGTGAAGATGACAAGGCATTTGTGTGGCGTCTCAGTGATGGCGAGCTTCTTTTTGAATGCACAGGTGAAGGATTCCTCTCTGCTAGCTAATGGATACCTGCTGATCAGAGGTCCTGGGAATTGATGTCCAAGAACATCTGGGGCTCAAGGTTGAGTAACCAGGACTTACGTGATCCACCAATTTGGATGGGGATAGAGGGAGTTTAGGGCAAAAGGTCAGCAGGACGGCAATTTGAGTCATGAGTGTCAGAGCGAGCGCCTGCCATGTGTCACAGCTCTTGCCATCCTACCAGTTCCGAAAGCAAGAAATTGCAAGTAGATAAATAGGTACCATTTTGATGGGAAAGATAACAGTATTCCCTTGAGCTCTGGTGTCTAGTCGTGCCTGCCACAGGACCACAGATATGTCTGCAGGTGTTGGCTGGAACCAGATCAGCACTGCCCCTAGAGTCAGACATGACTGGCTTTCAAGCAAGAGAGACCTATACTAGTACAGTGGAACCCCGTATAATGAATGCCTCTTTTATAACGGAAAATTCATACAACAAAGAGGATTTGCACTAAGCGCTATGCCCTGTATAATGATTTTTTTTGTTAGTTGTACAATGCATCCCATAGAAATTTCATTATACAATGCATGCTTCGTATAACTAAAAATTAGTATAACGAAGTGGCTTACATAACTGACTTTTTTCATTATGCGGGGTTCACCTTACAGGTAAAGGTAACTCTTGCTCGAAAGCCAGTCGTATCTGACTAGAATTCACTGCTCATCCTTGTTTATAGCTAAAGAGCCAATGCTGTCTGTATCTGCAGATGTTTCTGTGGACATGTGGCAGGCATGCCTAGACACTGGAGTGCATGGGAGTTTAAAAATAGAAACTTCCCTACCTTATCAGATAAAATGCCTTTGAAAATTCTTTGGTGTGGGATAGACTAGAAAGAGGCAGGAGTGGAGACTGCTTTCCCTGTTTTCAGATACCTTAATTGTCCTTATTCTTTTTTTGTAATTTCTGGCTTTAACTTTTAGGTTTCAGCTTTTAGCTATAGAGTGACACACGTTGATGGCACCACATTACAAAGAATGAAGTCCATCATAGCACTGTTTTGATGAACAAAATAATCTATATCTGCATATTTTTGTGTCTTATGAAAGACAGCTCTCCTATCTTGCAGTTAAACAAGTCACTGCTGGGATTCTCAGGGATGCATGAACACATTGGCTTGGTGTGTTCTCACAAATCCTCATGTGGATTCATTAGTTCCCTGCTTGGAATAATAACCTTTTACGTATGAAAACAACAGGATTCCAGCCATTACACTGAGTTAAAGAGAGTGGTGTTAATTATAGTAATACTGTTCATACTACAATTACTAGTATACTGTACCATGTTGGGGTAGAGGTGTTGACTTTTGGGCCTTCAAGATGTTCTAGATTATAATTCTTCATATTAGCTGCAGCTAAGGAAAGGCAAAAGCATCCAGAAGACTAAAGGTTTCCCAACCCCTGCGTAGGATATTTGTACACTCTGTAGGCTGCTTTTGTTGTTATACTCCACATGAAACAAATGCAAGGAGATTGGTGTTATCCTAATATTGCATGGTTTGAAGCTAAGAGTGAGTAGTTTGTGGGAAACAGGGCAAAGCCTGTCATGTGAATTACTGGCAGGTAAGAGATTTCAGCCGGTACTTAGTTGGGATCCGTTTCTTTGGCTTCAATCTTTTCCCCTATTTTCTGGAAGTAAACCTCATTGAACTCAGTGGGTTTTGTTGCTGTGTGCACCTGTAATCTCAGTCATACGCACATATAAAGTAGCATGTGCATTGGTGAGACAAAGAAGGATGAGGATCAAGTACTAGAACAGGGATAGCAGTACTAAAGTCTCTAATTATAGCTGTGATTTCATGAATCCTGTGCAGTATTGTTTAAACTCTTAATTGGTCAAAATACATCTGGCAGCAATGAATGATCAGCTTTTTGCTTTCTCTAGGTCACAAAGACTCTGTCACGTGTGCTGGTTTCAGCTATGACTCAATCTTCGTGGCGACGGGTGACATGAGCGGACTGATCAAGGTCTGGCGGGTGGATACCAAAGAGGAGATCTGGTCTTTCGAAGTGGGTGATTTAGAGGTAAGGAATGGGACCTATGAGTTTGAGGTCCAAAGCTTTGCAATGTGAAGATAAAGCTGGATCTTCCTGTAGAAATCACAAGAGTGTGTGTGTGTGTGTTTTAAGGGCAGATAGAAATCTTCAAAAGACTCTGTGGAGCCCAAATATTGCTTCACAGTGTGTGGGATTTTTACCCACTAAAACCACCTCCCATTACGCCCTGTGGAACTGCCATCAGGCATTACTTCGTGGGGGACAGAATGGCTGTTAAAAATCCTCCTCCAATTTGGCTACTCGCCCTCCTCCTCTATACCTCTGGCTGCCCTCTTTGCAGTCTTTCCACATGTCTAAATTCCAAGATGACCCAGGCTGCATAATTGGACATCGCGACCCAGGTAGTCTCCCTGCTCAATATCTCGCTGATGATGTCTTATGGAGACAGCTGTCATCGAAGAGGCCTCTAAAATTTCCTGTTCTGCATCAAAGCGTGGACAGTGAAAAAACATGTGCTCCATGTCTTCCTGCATGGGCTGGCAGACAGGGCACGAAGCATCATCCTTCCTAAAGCAGTGTTGGTAAACTCTGAAGCAGCCATGCTCTATCAACAGCTGTATAAAGCAGCAATCCACCTCTCCATGCTGTCTTATTGACCATGGATTGATGTCCAGGATGAGGCGGTGAGTCCACCGTCCCTTCGTCAATGTATCCCAGATCTGCTGCCATCATGCTATCCTCTCTATCCTGGCTTCCATAGCAATTGTGCATCGTTCCATCACCTAATTTTCTCTCCTCTGCCGGTAAATCTCTGCCTGTGTGTGTAAGTGAGTGAGTGAGTGAGAGAGAGAGAACTATGAGGGGACTTTGCCCTTGATAATTGAAAAAATAACAATGGGAATCTGACTGACCCACCTTGAGCCAAGGGAAAGAATTTGCAACAGCAGCAGTATGGAATTGAAATAAGAATTAAAAACATAAGTAAACCCATTCTGAATTCAGACGAGAGTTCTAAAGAGAAGTGGGTGTAGCTATAAGGATCTGTTGACCACAGGGCACAATAACTAGTTCCTTTCCAGTTATGCTTGACTGCCAAGCTCTCTTCTCTCACCAGTGGATGGAGTGGCACCCTAAATCTCATGTCCTCCTGGCTGGCACAGCTGATGGGAATTCCTGGATGTGGAAGATCCCCAGTGGAGAATGCAAAACATTCCAAGGACCAAATTGTCCAGCTACATGTGGACGTGTCCTTCCTGATGGTAAGCAGTGGGGCTTGGTTTTGCTTTGGCCAGCTTTGCAGAGCTGCTGTGGGAATCAGACTACCTAATGGGAAGAGACAGTGTGAAGCTTTGTTCTTCTTCTGTTGTGCACCAAGAGATAAACCAGAGATCGTTTTGAAATGTTAAGCTGGGCCTCTGGAAATGAAGCCAGGAAGTTCTGCCTGGGTATGATAGAGAGTGACTAACAGAATGCTGCTTGTTGCAGGGAAGAGAGCTGTGGTTGGTTATGAAGATGGAACAGTACGCATCTGGGATCTGAAGCAAGGCAGCTCACTGCATGTCCTAAAAGGTACCAAACACCATAAATCATAAAGCTGGAAAGAATCCTGTCAGAATCCGGTCGTCCCAGTTAAGGGCCCCTCCCTTCCCGTTCCTGAGACCCTTGTCTCATTACGGGAACCTTTAGCCCTTGTTAGCTCTATGGGAGAACCGGCCTGCATTAAAAGAACTCTTACTATGCTCAGGCAATGAAGCAAACAAGGGAGGTCTGGTAGCTAGGCCTTGTGTGTGTGTGGTGTTAGCATCTGTTAAGGAAAGAGACAATCTTCAAGCAAAAACAGTTGATTTATTGTAGTAGGTTTCTTATAGGATAATCCAGAAAAGCGTAAGTCAGTCCACAGGCAGTCCAAAACAAAACATAGTCCTATAGCATAAAGAACAGTCCAGAAAGGCCAATCACTCTAGGTAATCATTTTGAAGACAAAAAGGAATAGTCCCACAGGCCAAGATGTTATTCCATAGACATCCAAAAGCGAACTCCTTCCTCTGCTCTCCAAGATGGAGATTCTTAACCATGTGGGATACCCCCAACCAATCAGGGAACAGAAAAAACTTTCTCATAACATGGGAACATGTGGAGACAGTGTCTCTGTGGTAGCCACAATAAGGCTAACTACAGATAAGGAATGGGAACACTGAACTGAAAACAAGCTGTCTCGTGACATGTCTTATGAGACAAAGAGAAGAAAGGATTTTTGAGGCCTAGTTAAGACCAGGTCTTCTCCAAGCTTTGAGAACATTAGGAAAAAGATGTCGTTTCATGACATCCATCAAGCCCAACAACCTGCTGATGTACAAAATCAGCTGCTACACGGCCCTTGACCAGTAGTCAGCAACCTCTGCTTTGAAACTCTGTTTCTAGTTATTTATTTTCACACATGGTCAAGAGACAGAACTAGTGTATTGCTTTCTTATTGGGGAGTAGAGTAGTCTCCCTTCCACAGTGTTTACTTTGGAGGAATTATAAAGACAGGAAACAAATATTTTCAGGGACTATGACTGGGTTCTGAGGAACGTATGAAATAACAAGATACTTTGGGGAATCAGCCTAAAAAATGTTTCTTTGGACAATCTGTACAGGATTTAAGCTCTGCACAGCTAGATGTATCGGCATCCTTTGCTTGGGTTTGAAGAACATTGCATGGTCTTCACCCCGACTAGGATGTATTGGTTTGAGGAACATCTGCTGACCTTTGTCTGTCACAGAGCAGCTGGCTTAGCCGGCTGAGTTTGGCAAGATTGTCTTTTTGATCCTGAATCCTTGATCATCCCCCCCCCCCCCCCGGCCAGGCTGGGTGGAAGATGCAGAGACTTGTATTTGTACAAAAGAATCTTCCCATGCTCTGACCAGTAGGAGGTTACAGGACAACTTTCCTTTAAATAATCATGTTGCCTGTGGGCTGTTGACAGCTATTGAGCCGAGACATTGAGTGTGAGCCAAGGAGGGAGCCGAAATGCTCCTAATTCTCCTGGGCTCCTTTGTAGCTGATTTGGTGACTGTTGCTCTTTAATATTTTACAGGTCATGATGGGCATCAGGGTCCTTTGACGTGTGTGGCAAGCAACAAGGATGGCAGCTTAGTCCTGACGGGATCTGTTGACTGCCATGCTAAGCTGGTGAACTGTGCAACTGGAAAGGTAAGTCCTTTCATTCTGCTTGTGCTGTGGGAAAAGCAAACCTCATCACCTAATGTGCTTCTGTATATGGTGAACTCTTTTCTTTGGTTGATAAAAAACACTATTGGCTACAGCAGATATTTGTGCCTCCATAGATTGTGTTGTTCCAAGAGCACCTTCGAGCTGTGAAAGTGATCTTTTAGAGGAAATATGACTTCATTGGAGCCAGATAAATATTTTTCTAACAACCAGTCTGAAAAATCCTCCAAAAAGTAGGATTTCCATTTTATCTAGACTTCGTTTCAGTTTATTGGCCTTCATCCAGCCTATCATTAATTCTAGGACAGGGGTTGTCATGGGAATGCCATCCCATGAGCATACATTATTGAAAACAGATTTTCAATAAATTAAAAATTGGGTAAAAGTTTTTAAATGGTTGAGAATGCCATAATGTTGGGATTTACTGTTTAAAAATTGGAATGTGCTTACAGGGTCAATTTTAGGTCACAGTACTACGTACTCTGTTTAACCTATAGAGGGTAGAGGCAGGGATGATATAACAGTCTTGTCACTGCGGTGATAGAAAAGAAGATTTCGAGACACCTTTCGAGACAAAGATTTCATTGGTGGTAAACTAAAGGAACAAAGTATCCCTCTATGTTTCTTCCTATTGGCAGAAATTGTTGCGTAAGGTGGGAGGAAGGAAAAGGGAGGGAATGAAGGTGATAGGAAAACCAGATTTTCCTGCCTGTTGGAAACAAGCCTCTGATTGGGATTGATAATTAGGGAGGCAAGAGAGAGATATAAAAGGGAGGAAGCAAGCAATAGGATAGAGGGGAGATAGAAGATAAAGATGGTAATGACCCAAAGAGGCACCACAACAGAAGAAAAGTGCAGGAGAGAGAGAAAGCAGAGATTCTCTACTACAAAGAGCAAATGTATGTAAGTTACCAGGAATTAGAACAGTTAGGTTCAATTTATGTTTGGGGTCAACCAAGTACAGTAATACCTCAGATAACGCTAAGACTTGGTTCCACAAGTCTTGGTGTTATCCGATTTTTTGTGTTATCCGATGCATGTTAAAATCCTATGGGATGGATCGGATAACATTAAAGTTCCATAGAGATACATTGTAACTGCACAGGCTTTAGCGGTTGTTATCCGATCCATCCCATAGGACCTTAATGTTATTCGATCCAATTATCCTCCCCAGATTACTTAACGTTATCCGATTTTAGCGTTATCCGAGGTAAATGTTAGTATTACTGTACCTGTAAGTTCTCCTTCGTGTTGTTTGGGGATGCACACTAATGGGTTCTGCGCTTGCGCTGAGCCCGAGCGGAGCTGAAAAGCTGATTGGACAAAAGTTTTGAAGTTAGGACCGCCCACCATCCCCAACCACCTCTGGCGCCATTTCGCGCTTCTCCCTCGGTTCTTTTTTCCGCTGCGCGACCAGGAGCCTAGAAAAAGAGAGCTAGTGTATTTCCCTGAGTTTACCTCAGAAAATTAAATTTTTTCTCAAAAACAATTTTTTCTGGACCAGGAGGCTTACTACCTCTTGGTCCTCGTGCGGCTGGGGTTTTTCCCTGGGCCGCCTCAAACCAAACAAAAAAAAAAAACAAAAAAAAAACCATTCATGAGGTAATTTTACCTCCGTTCGCGTGTCGGGGCCTCCCAGCCGGGACAGTTTTTTCTCTTCGTGCCATCTACTTTGGTGGATGGCCTCAGCGGCTTTTAAGCAGTGTCCGTCCTGCACCGCCAAGTTCCCCAGTTCGGACGGACACGTCAGGTGCCTAAGGTGTTTGGGGGAACAACACCCGGTTCAAGCTTGTGCAGTCTGGTAAAGGCTTCTCAAAGGTCGCACTTAAGAACCAACAGAACCGTCTCCAGGTGTACCTATTGGAGATGGCTCTGGCAACTCAACCTTCACGTTGGGAAGCAACCGCCACTTCCACCTCCGCTCCTTCTCAGTGGCCGTCCGCCGCTGAACTGTTTAAAAGGAAGAAGGAGCAGGAGAAGAAGAAGAGAAAGGAGGGAAAGAAAGAGAAGAAGAAGTCCCACCGGTCTTCTTCAGCGTCTCTCCCTCCAACTCTGTGCACGACGCGCCCATCTGGATCGCCGGCCTCTGCTGTCGTCAGGGCCGCGATCTCGTCGGGCAGTTCGTCGAGGGGATCTCTGGTCGTCATCTCCACCGCTCCGTCATGCTGCTCCGGAGGCACCACCACTCCATGAGGAGGGCCCAGGACTGTCGAAGAGGCGTTGCACGGAGACGGCACGGTCGGAGGTCTGTCTCCCTCCACACCAGTCGCCATTGCCGGGGAGCGATCCGAGATCCGCCAGGCTGTACTGGTCGGACTCGGACCCCGAGGCCTTCTTCCCACCGCCCAGCATCTCGGGTTGGTCAGAAGGCTCCGACGATTCGTCGGATCAGGAGGAGGATCAGTCGCCACCCATTGCTGCCGACAAGTCGCCGGATGACAACATCGGCAGCGCCCACGGATCCCAGCCGGAGGATCAATGGACATTCACGGCACTGATCACCCGCCTCGGATCCACGCTGGGGATCAAGGCGGAGGCTCCTCCTCAGGAGTGCGAGGATGTGGTTTGCGCCATGGCGGACAAAAAGGAGCTGGTCCCCGTCCATCTGGGCCTGCTCCCTAAAATTGCCAAGGCTGCCAAGGAGGTGTGGCAGAAGCCCGTGTCGGTCCACTCCGTGTCAAATCGGGTGGACGGCATGTATAGACTTCTCGGAAATGACGCCACCTTCCTCCACATCCATCCGGAGCCCAACTCGCGGGTCGTGAAGGATGCCCAGCACCGGACTCCGGCCAGCAACACTCCCCTCCCGTCATCCAAGGAGGGGAAGAAGTTGGACTCCCTGGGCAGGAAGGTTTATGCCAACGCCTCCCTGTCCTTCCGTGCAGCGAACTGTGCAACGGCCATGGGTGGCTACAACTGTCACCTATGGGAGAAGGCTGAGGCCTTCAAGTCCAAGCTGCCGCCAGAGCTCCAAGCTGAGTTTGAATCCATCTGCCAGGAGGGTAATCATCCGGCCCTCCAACAGATCCGGACTGGGAGGCATATTACGGAGTTGGAGGCAAAGAACCTGGCCTCCGCCATCCAAATACGCCGGCACTCCTGGCTGCGGTCGGCTGACCTCCAGGATGAGGTCAAGAAGTTAATCGAGGAACTGCCCTTTGATGGCAAGGGTTTGTTCGCGCAAGAGACGGATGTCTCTTTGGGGGAGCTTCAGAAGGACATGACCACCATCTCGAAGCTCCGTGCCCCATGCCGAGGGTCGGGCCGGTACCAATCCGACCAGCCCCAGACCTCGTCTCAAGGTCCGTCCTTCCAGCCTCGCCAGCAACAACAGAGGCAGGAGGACTACCCTCGGCAGCAGTCCTACCGACCGCAGCAACGGCCGTCGCATCTGCGTTACCAGCAACGCCAACAGTCTGGTAAGCGGACCTACCAGAGGAGCAAGCAACGGCTTTGACTCTTCTGTGACTGAGACTCTCACTCTTCCTTACCGTCCCCTTGTGAACGTTCTGTCTGTGTGGTCCACCATCACCACAGACAAGTGGGTTTTAACCATCTTAGACTCTGGCTACGTGATCGAGTTCAAGAGATGCCCTGCTGTCGGACGGGTCCGTGTCACCGATCTGTCCCCACTGCTCCAGGAGGAACTGTCAGCTCTCCTGGAGAAGGGCGTCATAGAGCCGGTCGTGCCGTCGGAGTCTCACGACGGGTTTTTCTCCCGGTACTTTATCGTGGACAAGAAGGACGGAGGTTTCCAGCCCATCTTGGACCTCCACCTTCTCAACAAGCACATCAACATGAGGAAGTTCCAGATGGTAACCCTCCAATCCATCCTCCCACTAATCAGCCACGGGGACTGGTTCGCAGTCATCGACCTGAAGGATGCATACTTCCACGTATCCATCAGGAGGGAACATCGCCGCTTCCTCCGCTTCCAAGTGGGCAGCGACGTCTACCATTACAAGTGTCTACCCTTCGGCCTCTCCACCACTCCAAGGGTATTCACGAAGTGCCTGGTGCCGGTAGCCGCCTATCTTCGGCTGCAGGGGATCCAGGTGTTCCCATACATAGACAACTGGTTGGTCTGCTCCCCGACCAAACAGAGGGCCATGGACGATGTCTCTTATTGCCTGGCCCTCATGGAGAGTCTCGGTCTGAGGGTCAACTACAAAAAGTCCCAGTTGACCCCAACTCAGCACATAGACTATATTGGAGCGTTACTGGACTCTGGCTCTGAGAGCCTACACTCCTCCCAAGCGTCTGCTCGACATCCATGCGGTGGTGGCATGGATCCAGGGCAGGCATCGCGTCCGTGTGTGGGACGCCCTCTGTTTGTTGTGAATCATAGCGTCAACCACAGTGGTGATCTCACACGCAAAGCTCAAGATGCAGTCACTCCAGTCTTGGTTCCTCGCCTCGTTTGATCTCATCAACGATCATCCCGGGAAGTGGCTCACTCCAACTCCCGAGCTGCAGGACCAACTGAACTGGTGGGTGATGGACCGCAACGTGGCCGTGGGGAAGCTCTTTACCCTTCCTCCACCAACCGTGCAGATCACCACCGACACAAGCACTCACGGATGGGGAGCGTGCTGCGGCAGTCTACGAATCCACGGGGTCTGGACGCCCGCGGAAGCCAGGCACCACATCAACTTCCTCGAACTCTTGGCAGTGTGGAAGGCGATGCGGTCCTTCAGACTTTCCATTGCGGGCCGAGTGGTGCAGGTCGCCTCGGACAACACCACTACCCTGGCCTATCTGAACAAGCAAGGAGGGACCAAGTCTCTCTCCCTCCTTCATCTTGCTGTGATGGTTTGGGAGTGGTGCCTGAAGGTGTATGTCTTTCCGATCAGTGTCCACATCCAGGGCACCATGAACACGGCTGTGGACTTTCTCAGCCGCAAATGGATAGCAATGCACGAGTGGGAGCTGGACAGATTCGTGTTCGACAGGCTGTGCCACCAGTGGGGCACGCCTGTCCTGGACTTGTTTGCAACCCAAGCCAACACCAAGTGTCACAGTTACTGCTCCCAAGCGGGGATCGGTCACGGATCGGAAGGGGATGCCTTCATGGTTCCGTGGCATCAGGACTTCCTTTACATGTTCCCACCGATCCCTCTCATCCAACGGGTCCTCGTATGGATCCGTGCGGAGAGTGCATGGACGATCTTGATCGCCCCGTCTTGGCCGCGCCAGCCATGGTTCCCTCTGCTACAGACTCTGGCGTGCGACTCCCTTCGCCTGCCCACCGATCCGAATCTCCTCCACATGGGGGAAGGTCGGATCCTACACTTGGACTTGCCCAGCCTGCATCTGACGGCTGACCTAGTGCGGATCCTTGAACAGTCTCGGAGGCCATCCACGCGGAAGTCCTACCAAGCCAAATACCGTCGCTTCATTGACTTTTTAGCATCTAGCGACTGTGCTGTGGCCTCCGCATCTCTGCAGGATGTGATGTCCTACCTCCTGCATCTGGCGGAGTCAGGATCCGCGCATTCCTCTTTGAAGGTCCATCTTGCTGCAGTGGTTGCCCATGCTCCACCTTCCTCTGTGCTGTCCTCTGCCTTCAGGGACAAGACTGTGAAACAGTTCCTTCAGTGCTTGCACAACGCTTATCCACCTGACAAGGTACCGCCTCCTCAGTGGTCCCTCAATACTGTTCTCACAGCGGTCACAAAGGCACCCTTCGAGCCCATGGCCACAGTGGACATTAAGTTTGTGTCTTACAAAACTGCTTTTCTTGTGGCCATTACTTCTGCCCAGAGGGCAGGTGAGCTCGCAGCCCTGACGTCTGCTCCTCCTTTCCTCAAGTTCTACCCTGACAGGGTTGTGTTGCACCCGGACCTTGCTTTCCTTCCAAAGGTCCTCACTGACTTTCACTTGGCCCAGTCCATCACGCTGCCTGCGTTCTTCCTGAATCCTTCGTCTCCACAAGAGAGAGTGTGGCATTCGTTGGATGTCAGGAGGGCCTTGCTGTTTTACACGAAAAGGACTGCGTCTTTCAGGAGAGCCAAGCAACTGTTTGTCGCTTATGGTGGCAAATCATGTGGCCAGCCTTTGTCTGCCCAGAGACTATCCAAATGGATTTCGGGTACCATTTACCTGGCCTATGAGATGTCATCAATGCTACCTCCGCCACATGTCTGGGCACACTCCACCAGGACTTTGGCATCTTCTACTGCCTTCCTGGAAGCATCCCCATGGAGGACATCTGTAAGGCTGCTACCTAGTCCAGGTCCTCCACTTTCATCACCCACTACCGGGTTGACACCAGGTCTGCTGCTGACCTCAGACGCGGCAGAGCCATCCTGACGGCTGGTCTCCGAGCCTCTTTGGTGATGACCGCCCATCCTTGATCCACTTCGCTCTCCTGCATCTCATGATGCCGGCTGCCCACCATCCAAGTAAGTGAGCTTGCTAGTCACCCATTAGTGTGCATCCCCAAACAACACGAAGAAGAAAGACAGGTTTCACTTACCAGTAACTGTCGTTCTCTGAGTATGTTGTTTGGGGATTCACACGACCCAACCCGAACTCCCCTCAATGCTGCTGGCCTGAGATGGCTCTATGCCTCGCGGGCAGCTCTAGTATTGAACTGAGGGAGAAGCACGAAATGGCGCCAGAGGTGGTTGGGGATGGTGGGCGGTCCTAACTTCAAAACTTTTGTCCAATCAGCTTTTCAGCTCCGCTCGGGCTCAGCGCAGGCGCAGAACCCATTAGTGTGAATCTCCAAACAACATACTCGGAGAATGACAGTTACTGGTAAGTGAAACCTGTCTTTCTTGGGAAGAGAATGAGGTTTATAGAATGTTTTGTGAACTTTTGTAACCGTTTAAAACAGTATAAGGAACATTTGTCTAATTTTAAATAAAGTACAGTTTGTGTTTTTAAAACCATGTGGTTATTAAAAAGGGTCTTAACAAAGAGTGTTTGCTAGATATCTAAGGTCACAGCTACTGAGTTAAAATACAGTACAGTAATACCTCGATAATGCTAAGACTTGGTTCCACAAGTCTTGGTATTATCCGATTTTTAGTGTTATCCGATGCATGTTAAAATCCTATGGGATGGACCGGATAATGTTAAAGCTCTGTAGAGATGCATTGAAACCGCACAGGCTTTAGCGGTTGTTATCCAATCCATCCCATAGGACCTTAACGTTATTCGATCCAATTCTCCTCCCCAGATTACTTAACATTATGCGATTTTAGCGTTATCTGAGGTAAACATTATCCGAGGTATTACTGTACTATTAAATCCCTCCTCTGAGATCTGTAGAGTAGTAGATCTTAGGCAGCTGTGGTGGTCAGCTGGAAGTCCAAGCAGACTTCTCCGTGGGGTCTGGGGAGACCTGTGCTGGTCCTGGGAGGTGGTCAGGTCGTAGGAGGGCCCAGGCAAGGAGTCCTTTTTGGCAAGAGGTAACAGCCTAGTCAGGGAATCGCTAGGTAAACACTCTCACATATGTTTAGGTGTATGTGAAGCGTGTTGGGTCCCCTGACAGGGATCCCCAAACTTTTTAAGCTGGAGGCCAGTAAATGACCCCTCAGACTGTTGAGGGGCCAGACTGGTGGTGACAGAGGCAGTGTCAGTGACCACCCTGAGCACACACACACACACACCCGAACCTCCCCTTCCCTGTTTACTGGCCAGGAGGAGCTGCATGGCATGGGTGAAGGAGGGTTCCAGGCTACTCGGCTATGAGTTCAGGCAGGAAACATGCTCAGCCACTGTGGCTACTGGGAAAGCCACCTGTGGCGGCCTGGAAAGCCTTACAACATCCAGCCGGCTACAGAGTGCCGGCAGGAAAATGCCAAGCCAAGCGGAGGGGACATAGATTGAGGGGACAAGGATTCCCTTGCTCGAAAGCCAGTCGTGTCTGACTCTAGGGTGCAGTGCTCAACTCTGTTTGCAGCCAAAGGGCTGGCACTGTCTGTGTCCGCAGATGTTTCTGTGGTCATGTGGCAGGGATAACTAGACACCAGAGTGCACTGAACACTCTTGCCTTTCCCACCAAAGTGTTTCCTATTTATCTGCTTGCAGTTTCTTGCTTTCGAACTGCTAGGTTAGGAACTAGGACAGGATGGGAACTCAGTCCGTTGTGTAGTACAGTACTCAGGTCTCAAGCTGGAAAGGCCTTTCCAGCTTCAAAATTTAAAATATGGGTTGTTGATGATGTTTACCAGCAGGTGGCACCTCACATCTCCTGGCAAGCATCTTGGGTGGATTGATTAGAAGCTGGAGCAGGTCTTGTTTTCTTAAGATCTGAGCCTAGAACATGGCAGTGTATGGAGGAGCAGCAGATTTTTTATAATCTTGTGCTGCATTTCAGAGATGTAGTTGGGGATAAGTTCTTTAGTATGGATGGATTTTGGCAGCCACTAATGCTGAATCATTCTGCTTTCCAGGGGACCCCTATTGTTTTCTTGGATGAATGTATAGTTTCTGTGCTTTTAGCTTTGTGAGTCTTCGGATGCGGGATGAGTTACAATGATTTGGGATGTGGTTGTGGTCCTGGCATTCATTAATAAATTCTTTTGTTCATTCTCTTTCTTTTTTACAGGTTGTGTCTGTCTTCCAGACAGAAAGTATTGTTTCCAAGCCTTCGACGGGAGAAGCAGCAGAGGCTGAATCCAATTCGGTGGAGTCTCTGGGCTTCTGTAATGTGTGAGTATTGGTTGTGGAAGGAAGGGTATCCTTGTCGGTTTTGAGTCTTGGGCAAAGAAAAGAATCCGGCTGTCCATGTAGGTAGTTACAATGAGTCAATTGCTTCAGAGAGCAGATTGAGGCATAGCAGTGGCAGACCTGTGGCAGCCTCCTTGGTTAGAGGATGAGATGTGTGTGGTACACAGCAGCTCCTTTACTCCCAAACCCACCTGCTCCTCTGAGGTGTGGTGGCCAGATCTAAAACTGCAGTGTCTTTCAGCTTCTGACTGTGACCTTTTGTAGTGGAGCAACATCTTTACAGCAGGAAACTCAATTCAGTTTGCTGTTGCAGTTTGAGGTCTGACATCTTTCTTGCCTAGAGTTTCTCCTCTTCCCACAACTGTAACTTTAAAAATGACTCAAAGGTGTTGGGGCAGGGATTTTGTTTTTCAAAGTCAGGGAACAGAAAGGACAAATTTCCGTGTAAAATTGACAAACCTTATCTCTGCTGCGTTAACAAAAGCTGGATTGTGTGACCTCTATGAATTAGACAAGTAAATTGTCATAATATGTGGTTCCAGATTCCTGAACCATTCCCTCTCCAAACATTTATGTGAATAGAATAGGCAGAAATAACTATTGTCCCATAATTTAGTGCAGGAGTCTGCAAACCTGTCTCTTCAGGTGTTCTTGGACTTCAATTCCCAGAAGTCCAAGTCAGTATACCTGCTGATCAAGGCTTCTGGGAATTGGAGTCTTAACATCTGGAGAGCCAAGTTTGCTGACCCCTATTCTAGTGTACAGTTCCATATAGAATCTAGAATCAGATTAGGGTTTTTCAAACTTGGGCCCCCAGGTGTTCTTGGACTTCAGTTCCCAGAAGCCTAAGTCAGCACACCTGCTAAGCAAGTCCAAGAACATCTGGGGGGGCAAGTTTGAGAAACCCTGTATCCATGTGTTAGGAAACACCTCTTTCAGAATCTACATTTTGCATCTCCTGGTACAATACTCTCCATAAACCAGAGGTGAAGTCTTTAAAAGAAATTATTTATTTTAATAACAAAAGGGTTGGCGTAACCCTGAGTTTGATGCACCAAAACCTTTCAGCTGTGTTACTCAAAGATAGACACATGGGCCTTGCCTGTTCTAAGTGAAATCATATCCATGGGGCCCTTAGTTATACCCACAGCTGTGCTACAGCCCCTGGAGTCCCCAGAGTTCTGCCTAGTCTAACCTCTTGAAGGATAGGTTGATGCAGGGCAGTCAGACAGGAATGGCCCTATCACTCTGTCTCTCAGATTCCATGCCCACTTTAGTCATGAAGATAACACTTACTTTTCTTTACTTAAATGTTTTATCTCCCTCCCCCTACAAAGGATAGCATAAGTCAATACATTAAAACCCCGTATAACGACTTTAATTCGTTCCACGGGGCTAGTCATATGATATAATCGCTATATAATGCATGCATTGTATAGCAATTATCCCTATGGGATGCACTGTACAACGATTATCTCTATGGGAAAAACTGTACAATAACAAAAATTGTTGTACAATTTTTCCCATATAACGATTTTAGTTGTTATACAGGGCACGATGTTTTTTGAAATCCTCATTGTATTATTTATTTGCTGTAAGAGGCATTCATTATATGGGGTTCTACTATACTCTCTTCTCTTGCTTGGTTGTTTCAGGATGCCATTGGCAGCGGTTGGCTATTTGGACGGGACGTTGGCAATTTATGACCTTGCTACACAAACTTTGAGACACAGGTGCCATCATGAGGTAATGAAGAAGATCCTAGGGGCACTGAGGAAAATGTATTGGCAGGAGGCATTTGAAAGAGTGAAGTCACGAGGTGAAGAAATGTGTGTTATGTAGGAGAAGTCTTGTAAGGAGCAGGAGACAGTTGTTTGTTATAATTATGTTTCTGGGGTGCACAGAAAGAGCCTCCTTGCAGATTGTGGTATTTTTTCAGCCACAATTGGGTGTACCCTGGTAACAACAACGATGTGTTGCTGGCTAATCTTTCTCACACTAGGCTATGAGAAAGGAACTGCAGAATGAACTCACCAAAAGGTGACTTGGTTTTGGCATTTTCACACCTGGCCTAGACACGGAAGAATAAGTTATGTTTTTAGACCCTCGCCTTTTGGCTCTGTGGGGAACAGGACCAAAATCCTGTTGCTGTGAGGGAAGGAAAATTGTACTGTGCCCATGGTGTTCCATGACCTTTGACTGACTGACTTGTTTCATTTCTTGCTGGTACACGAACTGGGAGATTGCCCCATTCAAGCCATTAGGACTTAGACTTCCATAAGGACAAGTGGCAAGTCGTGTTGCACAAGCTTCCGAAAAGTGAAGCCTGTTGCGCACGAGATTATTGGGAAATTGGAGCAGAGCAGGGAAACTGGATTCTGATCAGAAGCTCCAGATTATGCTCTTTGACTTTCTGATAGCTATATGGAAGTACTTCAGTATTTCACAGTACTGAAAGTACTGTTGTGCTTCAGAAGTGTGTTCCAGATTAATGAACCTAGAATCAGGGACTGATAAATATTGTGCATGTGTTATTTTTATGCTACAGTACTCATTACACGAAGTGTTATCCTGGAGAACATTTTGATTTGGGATGAGGCATATGTTATGTGCTTGCGACTGTGCTTCAAAGAACAAATTGCTCCCTGGGTTGTCTGGAGAAACTGATGGTTCTTTCAATTAAACTTTAACTCCTGTCCTACTCCCCCCCCCCCTTCCCGGTGATTGGTTGGGATTGATGGCAATTGAGAATCCAGCAATACTTGGGGGTGGGGACAGTTCACTATTCCTTCTCCAACAAATAACCTGTAACCATTGCAGATCTAGCCCCCAGTGCCAATTTATTCAGCCCACGAAGCCTTGTCGCTCCCGGAAGCAGAAGTAAAACACACCCAGAGGACTTTGTGTGCCAGATGAATTGCCCTCAGGAGCTGGATCCAGCCCCCGGGCCTGAAAAGTTTGCTGTAGATTGTTAGTTTTTGGTTAGTACTTAGTGGAGAACAAATAGTGGATGGTGTGGGCTTTGCCACATTTTCTGAGCACATTGATAGTTGTGCCTCCAGTCTAAAAAACTTGGCTGCGATGACTGAGCATGGTGGCAGTGGTTGCAGGAGACTAAGCATGGTGGCAGTGAGGAGATGGAGAATGTCATACTTAGCGCATTAAAGCACAACAATTCAGTCAAAGGAAAGAATCACCATTAGCACCCAGCAGAAAAAGATATCAGTCTCCTGGAGGAGGGATGTGCTTCTCATGTTTCCGGATTGCTTGCCTATTGAAACTATCATGATTTGTTTTGTCTTGTGTGGGCCAATTCCTGACTAAGCTGATAGCCACAATTAACATGGCTACTTTGACATTCAAGTGCACACTGAGTTAAAATCTGTTAGACTTAGTATGTATGCAAGAGGAATCACAGATGTTGTCATGAGCAATTGCTGAGGTGCCTGTTGTGTGTGGCACACACAGTTTCTCATGTGTGTGTGCAAATAGAATGTTGGCCATTGTGTTTATAAGCCAGTCTTTGTGCCCAGCTGTAGCTGCCTGAGACAGTAAGTAGATCTGTTTCTTTTCATATGGCCCTGCATGATCAGTAGACTAACCACACAATTTCCACTCATGTTTCCAGTCCGGGATTGTACAGCTCCTGTGGGAGGAGAGCTCACCTGTGGTCTACACCTGCAGCCTGGATGGGGCCGTGAGCCTCTGGGATGCACGTTCGGGCAAGTTGATCAGCGAGTATCATGGACACTCGGCCGAAATCCTTGACTTTGCTTTAAACAAGTGAGTGGCTGGCGTGGAAGCTGTTGTTGTCAAGGAGATGCTATGCACAGAGAGAGGGAAAGAATGAGCCCATGAAAAACATGCAAGGTTAGGATAGCCAGGCTGTAGGTTGGGGTAAGTGAGGTAACTAAAACTCAGCCTGGGAGTCCTAGTTCAGCAAGGCAGGGGGTTAGGACTGAGAATGCTCAGGTGGAACCGTTTTGTGAGTCAGGTTGCTTGAGAAGGACAAACATTGTCATTTCAAAATGTTGCCCTTTGTGGGTGCATGCATGCCATCCATTTCTTCTCAGTTTCGTCCTGGTTTCTCATTTCCCCACTGATTGTTCCCACAAATGTCAGCACAGGTCCAAAAAAGGGTGAATGTCTGATTTTGGCAATGAAGCCCTCCTAAGATATCCTTAGATCAGTGGTTCCCACTTCAATTCTGGGAAGCCTAAGTCAATACTTTGGCTGATCAGTGCTTTGGGGAATGGACTTAGGTTTCTGGAAATTGAAGTCCAAAAACCAAAGTTTGGGAAAGACTGCCTTAGATATGTAGGCTGAGCTTTCCTTAAACTAAGTTGAGAATAAGCCTCAGGGAAATGGGTTTAAATTTCTGAAACTAGGTTGAAAATAAGCCCCAGGGAAATTGTAAGGATACATTTCAGGATAAACAAAGTGACCTGTTAAACTGTAGTGGCCTTGAATGATGATGATGAAAGAGCAACAGATGCTGCTGCTAGTATTAGTATTAAAGCTTTTGGCTGAGAGTCATTTTAGTGTTGAATTTCTACTGCTATTCTTCTCAATTTGTCTTTCTGGGGTTTGCTGCTCTGTGTCTTCTTCTTGATAGTGATTTGTTAGGGTTTTTTTACTCTTCATTTAATTTTTTACTATGTTTTTATTGCATCTGTTTTTCTCCATTAGCTGTCTTTTAGGTTATTGAATAGAAGCAAGTATTTTAAATAAGCGAATAGATAAGCCAAACTTAGTTTCCTTTTGCTTTTCTTCCAGAGATGCCTCCCTTGTGGTTACTACTTCTGGCGACCACCAGGCCAAGGTGTTCTGTGTGCAACGTCCTGACCGCTAGCTGTGGTACACTTGGACAGAGACTGGCACTGAGAAGATGGAGGCCCAAGAGGGCGCAGGCGAAGATGTCAGTGAGCCTGTTGCAGGACAGGCAGGCTTACTGTAGTCACATCTCAGGGGGCGTCTAACTTTTTTTTTTTTTTTAGGGAAAAGCTTGGACACTCTGTCCCCTTGTTGGCTAATTCTGCCACCCTATCCTCCTATGGACTCATTTTCTGAAATTTTATAAATTACTCCACAGATCTGGTGCTTGGTCGAGGCACTAAGCTGTGAAGGCCCCATAATAATCTGATTTGGGAGTGGATTGTCAGCAGGACAGTGATGGAGAAAGTGTGCCATACCTTAGACTAAGGATAGTCTCTGCTTTTCTCCTTGGTTGGGAAGGGAGAGTTAAGCCTTTGCCTAATTTTTGAAGACGGGTGGTTAGGACCATTGACTGATATACTCCCTCCCAACAGTGGGGATAGGCTTGAAAAACTTTGAAATGACAAGTAAGCCCATCTTCCCCTTTATGTTTGCTGTGTCTGTCAGCCAAGTAATAAGAGATCAGTAAGAGGTCATTCACCCATAAAATGACATTTTCAAGTGCAAAAGCAACCAAAGCTGAGTTTAAGACTATATAGAATACCTTAGCCTTGGGTTTTGGATATCTCAAAGTACAACAGCAATACAGGTTGTTCATATAGCAACACCTGCCTTTGTTGTCAAATGAAATAAATAAATAAAGGAAGGCTACCTTCATGAGGCCATGCTTGAATTTCCAGCTGATTTCTCTATAGTAAGCTAGTTGTCACACTGTAGCGTAGTCCTTTTCTGACATCTGCCGATATGCTTCCTGATCTTAAAAAGAGGAACAGAAAACGTGTGAAAAAACCAACAATAGAATCCATGTTCATCTTCCAACCAGGTCCTTGGTTTCAGCTGCCAAAGCAAAACTGGTCAGCGGTCTGGGGCTTGTTGCAGGGTGGACCTTACCCATTTAATAGGCAATTATATGCATTTGGATACAGCTGCTTTAGGCAGATTATTGGCTGTGGTGTGTTAGGGCACTAATGGCCATAGTGGAAACAAGAACTCTTGTTATGCCTTATAGAATACCTGCTGATAGAGGAGAGTGCGAGAGTGGACCTAGTCTTTATCCACTGCTCGTTATAGCACTTAATTGCTCCTGTGCTGTGAAGGCAGCAGAGTAGAAAGGAGGGAGAACTTTTTGAGAACTTTTTGTAGTGTCTTATGAGAAGGTTGCCAAAACCAGGTTAATGGGAGGCTTTTTTGCCTTGCCCATCATTCTGTCCAACAACAATAGCAAACAAGACTTTCTACCCTGGACAGAAGTGTGACAGAGGAGTAGAAAATGCTACAGAGTAAGCACTCCCTCACTCTTTGAATATTGTTGCACTCAAGCCACCGTGAGCCTCAAGCCTTGTAGTCTGTTCTCTGTTCAGAGGACTGAAAGCAAGGGTGAAGTGGGTGCAATTTTCCCATAAATCTGGCATAGGAAATGGAAGAGCAGGGAAGAAGTGAAGTCATGAATGACGAGTTGGAAGGCTAAGCAACTACTCAACACAAAAGACAAGATCTTTATCTTTGGGATCTGGAGGAACAAAAAATGGTGTGAAACTTCCACCAGCAGTCAGAAATTGGTATCTAGCTTGGATGTTGAAAAAGATATCTAAGTTGTTCATAAGTGGTCTGAAAAATAAACTTGTTCTTTGAGGAGAATTGTTTAGATTTTGATAATGCCCTGGCCATCGAGAATTGCCCAGTTATGGCTGAATTTGCCTTGACCCAAGAAGTAGCAGCCATTGAGCAACATGCAGCATTATGTGAGAAAATTTGCTCTTAGGTGTTGAGGGTTTCCCCTTCACCCACAATAGCCCACATCTACCCTGGAGAGTACCTGAACAAACTCTAGTGAAGATGTGGCCACCGTTGTCTGACTTTGCTTTAAGTGCCTTGGCTTCTGTCCATAGGAGTTCTGGGATTTGGTGAGAATTTTCAGAGAGCTGGAGAGAATTCTGTGTCTCATTCACCCCAGACTATTGCAGGATTCGGTAGGATGAAGCAGTGAAGTTAAAGTGTAGAACAACTTTTATCAACAGCTACTATTCCACTTGTGGAAAGAATCCTTTGGATGATTCAACGACATGCCCCTTAATAAGGAGTTTCTTTCACACACAAACCTATTTAATTTCCCACACTGCTCATCTTAGCCTTTCTTCCCACTAGTATTCTTGGAAGAGGTAAGCACCTTGTTCCTCAAGGCATCAGTCAAATACACTTCATTGTGGTCAGTGTTCCCATTTTTGACAAGAGTCAACCAAATTAGCACCTGCAGTGCCTGCCTTTTGACATGGTAAGATTTGGATCGTGCTTGCATACAGAGCTTAGATCCGAACTGCTCTCCTGTCTCTTGGGTTCTGCTTTGACTCAACTGTTAGTTTTCATTGGGATGAGTCCCATACTGTCGTAACTTCTGCTTTTGGATTGTCTCGCAGCAGCGTCAGGCAGTGACTTGCTGTCTTTTCTTATATAGGGTCTATTTTAATGTGGAGATGGCCTGCTTTTCAGTTCTGCTTCCTTCCTCATCTAGGCTTTACACTGAAAATGGAGAATGCTGGTCTCATGGGGTTAAGGGTGTCTTAGTGGTTTGGTGTGACCATTTCTCAACACAGTTCACCCTGGGGACAAAACATTTCCCTTTGTCTCACTGAACTTGTCACAGTGTGATAAATGGGTCAAATTAATGATTGTGAAACCAGCATTGTGGGTGTGGTTCAAATAAGAATAGACAAATCCCAGTTTTAGTTTTGCTCAGTTTCTTGTTTTAGAGCCTTAAATTCACTTCATTCTGTTTTTACATTTATTTGCAGATTTTAAAACTCATAATGCATTTCTTGCATGCTTCCCCCAATAACAAACATCTTTGCCTACACTTTTGCCTAATATATGCAGTTTAGCAAGTAACATTCCCCAATACCATGCCTTTTTATGATTTTTTGAATACAGTATATCTATTTTTGTGTACACTTTTACAAATATAATCCTATCTTTGTACATGTTTTTGCCTGGAGACCTGAAAAGTAGAATTCAGAAGAGTTTGAATATAGAAACAACTTGAGTTTTGTTTTGAATATTGGTTTGGGAAGTGTGGGTTAGATAAACTCAGATCAAAATCTGAACAATTTTATTACTCCCCCATCTTTATTAACAACCACAGTTCAAAAAAAAACAACCTATTACATTGTTTGATATGCTGTATCACTATCTGTACACTATCTGCTGTAGTGTTAAGATTTCTGATAGTCTCATATCTTGAGATCTTCTGTAGGCTATCCTGAAATTACTTAGGAAAATCTTCTGTTGGTTGAAATCTAGCAGTAAGTTGCACCTTAAGCAGGCCCTTTGAATCAGTAGACATTTGGTGTGTCAACAGCCAAGTCCATTGACTCAATGGGCCTACTCTAGTTACGGCTTACTACTGAAAAATTTCCTTGAAACTGCATTACAGTATTATCACACTCTGGTCACATTGGTAGAGTCTTTTGTCCGAGTTTGCTTTCTTGGCTTTGACAATGATGCTTAAGCATGAACTGGGCCTTTTCTAGAAAAAAAAAGTTGTATAATCCATGCACAGAAACATAATTCTAGTTTATTAGATCACTGAAAATATAAGAACAGGAAGAGTTTAGGAATTGACCAGAACTCCACATCAGGCATAAATGATATATAATTTAGGGGGTAGGGAAAAGGCAAAAATTCTAAATGATCAGGTCAGTGGTGATTATTGAAAACGTTCTAGTAAGACACGGTGGAGTTTGCAGATTCTGTATAAATTGACATGACTTGCTCTTTTGCAGAAGGTACAATTTTTTTGTAAACCAACACAAGTGAGGCGTGTATGCCTCACTCAAGGCGGTTGTGTATAGGGTTGCTCCTTTATATTTTATCATTCAGTTGGAATTTAGTAAAATGTGAGACATCAGAAGAGGCTGCAAAAGATGTAATCTGTCAGATGCAGACACTTTTATCTTCGTGGAAGGTCAGCTCCTTTGTGTACTAATCCATTTCCAGGCAGTGGACAAGAAAGTGATTAGAAATCACTTGGAGGCAGGACAGTTCTGGAAAGGAAAGGGAAATTTTAAAAAGGAGGGGACAGTCAACGGTGATGGGAGTTTGGTGGGTGATAGGAAGTGAAGTCCTTAGGCAGTTAAGCACTTTAGCACTAGACAGTTAACAGGATGTGTGCGTCAGTAAATGCTGCATCTTTTATGAAAATAAAATTGAAATGAAACAGATGCTGCACGTGGAGGTTTTGAGAGAGACACGATCTTAAATGAGGTTCTTTGTGGCATAAAGGATAATATAATGTAGTAGGATGCTGAAGAACGGAATGTTGTCCTTTCCTGTCAATTGATTCCAATTCATAATGGGTGGGGTGAAACTAGTAAGACAACTTTTCAAATACAGTATCTCATTTAACTTGAAAATTATTTTATTTACTTTAAGTTGGGTGAGAGTAAATGGCATATAACACATGGCTCTACTTTGGGGTCCTTCCATGCATCTTTTGGTATTTGAAAACTACAGTGCACAAGAAAGAATCATGTTTCTTTGGTAACCATTCAATGTTTGTTTTCTTTCCATATAGATTAATTTTTTTATAAACCCCCTTTTTACAAATTATAAAATGTGATGGTTCAGAACTGCATGTGCCATGCTCATCAAATATGACATGGAAAAGGTCTATATTTGACGACTTGATGCCAGCACAATGTAGAGTTAGCCAATTGTAGGGAAAGGACTGATTTGCTTTTTCCACAGTCTTTTAGGAAACCTTTTAGGAATTAGGAAGCTGCATCATCTTGGATCAGACTGTTTATCCATCCAGCTACATACTCTTTTTTTTTTAATGAATTGGAGTGCAGTACAGTATTCTGAAATTCTAGTTTCAGTCAGGGTCCAAGGATTCCCCCCACTAAAGTTCCTATGTTTATTTATACTTCCCTTCTCTGATCTCGTCCAATAAGTGTTGCTCTCACAGCATCATCAATTATATTAAAAGGCAATATTTGTGTTTAATTCCAGTATCCTTAAGAAGGGGAAGAGAAAAACATCTGGCTGACCACTTCCTTCTCTTGCCCCGTTCATACTTGGCAGGAGAATTACATTAAGGTCACTAACAAAAAGTAAAGTTCTGATTTGGAAAACTAGGGATATGGGTGACCAAATTGTCAGCATTTGCTGGATTATGGAGAAAGGAATATCAGAAAAATGTCTACTGTTTCATTGACTATGCTAAAGTTTGTGATTATGTGGATCACAGCAAACTGGCAAGTCCTCAAAGAGATGGGAGTGCCAGACCATCTCACCTGTCTTCTGAGAAACCTGTAGGTCAAGAAACGACAGGACTGGGTACAGAACAATTGATTGGTTTAGAATAGGAAAATGAGTATGACAAGGCTGTATGCTGTCACCCTGATTATTTAACTTCTATGCAGAGGACATGTGCAATGCAGGGCTGGATGAGGCATATGCCAGAATTAAGATTGCTGGGAGAAATATCAACATGAGATTTGCTGATGACACTATCCTAATGGCAAAAGGTAAACAAGAAGACGTAAAGAGCCTCTTGATAGAGTGAAAGAGGAGAGTGCAAAAGCTGGCTTGAAACTCAACATAAAAAACCCCCACAACCATGGATCATGGCATCCAGCTCCACCACTTCCTGGCAAATAGAATGAGAAGAAATTGAAGCAGTGACAGACTTTACCGTATTGGGATATAAGATGACTGCAGATGGTGACTGCAACCGTGAAATAGACAGTCCTTGGGAGGCAAGCTATGACAAACCTAGGCAACAATAAAAAGTAGAGACATCACTGCCAACAAAAGTCCACATAGTTAAAGCAACGGTCTTCCCAGTAGTAATGTATGGCTATGAGAGCTGGACCTTAAGGAAGGCTGAGCACAGAAGAATATATGCCTTCAAACTGGTGCTGGAGAAGACTTGAGAGTCGCCTAGACTGCAAGGAGATCAATCAGTCCTTAAATCAACCCTGACTGCTTCTTGGAAAGATTGAGGGCAAAAGGAGATGGGGGCGGCAAAGGACAAGACTGATTTGACCAGGGGTTCTCAATGTATGGCCCGTGGCACCAAATCAGCCCATGACCTTGCTCCAGCCACCTCTGCAGCCACTGGAATTGGCCACAGACTCATTTATGGCCATCGTAAATTATTTACAACAGCCGTAAATGAGTCTGCGGCTGTCATAAAAGTGTTTACAACAGCTATGAGTCTGCAGCCATCTTAAACTCATTTACTACAGCTGCGGACATGGTTTATGGCAGCGTTTATGGCAGGGCAACCACCAGTTTGGCCCACTCAGCTGTTTGAGGGGTCGTTGTCTGGCCCATGGTGGAAAAACATTGAGAACCCCTGGGTTAGATGGTATTGTTGATGCTGTGGTTGTGGATCTGGGCAGACTCTGGAAGATGACAGGATCCTGGCGTGCTATGGCCCATGGAGTCGTGAGGGGTCGGATTCAGCTGTGTGACAGAACAACAAATGTTTAGTGGCGGCCACTTAGCGTAGTGCCAACCTACACTGGGATTTTTTCCCCCCACTAGCATAATCTTTCAGTATATGTAGTAGACATTTATCTGGAAGTGTACTACGTGGCACAACTGGGAATTAAAGCATTCTACTCTCACCATGAATTTACCAGTGAGATTAATCTAATTGTATGTATAGCAAAAGTTCGTATCTGGATATGTGCTTTGTAGCCAAGGAATAATCTTTCCTCATCTTCCTTCACCATATGATGTCCATCTTTCAGGGGGTGGGTGGGTGTCTGGGTTTTATTTTGTTTCATTCTGTTATGTAAGTTGTCATTCCAACTCCCTGAAATATAAACCACAAATATTTCTCTTACATATACTATTTTTTCAAATGTAAACAGCATGGGCTTGGGAAAGGATTGGCCTCTATGTCACAGTCCAGAACCAAACCTTTAAATAGTTACAAGATAATTACTGTAAGGCCAGTGTAATCTCAGCCAAGCCCTTACGTCAATCCATCCATGTCAAGATGGTGGTAAGGGCTGAGAGATGGGAGGTAGCAACTAAAACAGTGTGAATGTTCTCAGTGAGACACCTGGACCTTTGAAAACTGAGATACGAAACTTAAAATTGACAGGAAAAGAATTGGAAACAAAAATGTTTGTTTTTACTTGATAATGCTGTTTGGTACATAACTGAGAAGGAAACCAAAAGGGTGAAAACTCATGATAGCTCTGCATTTATCTTTCTTTCAAACGTACTTTAATTAGACTAGTTTTCTTCCCCTCACAACTAGATCAGCATTTTAGCATACAGCTTAGAAACAAGAGAGAACTTCCTTAAATAACAGAAGTGGTGGGATGCTCTGTGCACAGAAGGCATTATAGTGATGCTGTGTTTCCATATGTCTATGTGCCATACTTGTCAAATGTGGCATGGAAAAGATCTGTGTGACAACTTGATGGCAGCACAATGTGGAGTTAGCCCATTGTAGGGAAAGGACGGAGTTGCTTTTTCCATTAATTTTTAGGTAACCATTTAGAATTTAGGAAATTGAATTATCTTTGATCAGACTATTTATTCATCCAGCCACATATTCTTCTCTAAATGGTCATGCAGTTCTCTGACATTCTAGTCTCAACCAAAATCCAAGATTTTTTCTACTAAAGTTGATATAACTATACTTCCTTTCTCTCCAATCTCTTTCAATGAGTGTTGCTCACACACCATCATCAATTATAATAAGAGGCTGTGGTCATTCTTTTCTACAGGCAGTTCCTTCCCTTGCTGGGTCTTTAATTCCAGTATCATTAATAAGGGGAGGAGAAAACATCTGGTTGACCACTTCCTTCTTTTGTCCCACTCAGATTTGGCAGGATGATTGCATTAAGGTCACTAACAAAAAGTAGAGTTTTGAGTTGGAAAATTAGGGATATGGGTGATCAGACACTTCTATTGTTAAACTTGGAGAAGGGTATCAATGCTTCTGCTACTTCCAAATTGCAGAGAAGGCAACCACTCCAGATCTTTTGTTGTATTTGCTTTCTTCTTCCACTCAATATAGTTCAGTGGTTTCATAAACCAGATGCCTTGGATTTCAACTCTCAGAAGCCATAGACAACAGAGAACCATTAACATAAATGATTTGCTTCTAGTGTGCTGAAGAGAATAGCAATTTTGGATGGCCTGATCCAGCCAAAAGGGCTGTGCTTGTGACGACATCTGCATTGCAGCTACTGTTTTGAACTTCTGTTCCCCACATCTTGTGACCTCCAATCCTTCCCTTCTAAGATGTCACCTAAGGTTTATGGATAAACTTCTGCTTTTCACTGCAACAGCTGTGTCCTAGGAGTGTTTCATAAAGCTGCATAGCCTGGTATTTCACATCTCATGCTAAGCTTTCCAGTACACTGCTGCCTGGCAGCTCTTCGAGGGACTTTACTTCCGGATGGAACATTTACAAATTCTCATCTTGCAAATGCTGGAGAGAATGGGATCATCATATCTTCTCAGCAGGATCAGAAGTGGCCAATATACTTCTTGGAGCAAACAATGCAGCAGACTCTACTGTCTGTAAATCTGGGTGGTGCTCAGCAACAATTGATAGGTTCCACTCATTAGGAATATGGTCAGAATCCTCAACTATATTTATATTATCCATGTCTGTCAGCAGTGCTGTACTCAACCCCAACTTAAGTCTTATCCCCATAATTCTTGAAGTTTCTTCCTCAATTTTCCCCTAGAAATCTTTTACCACATTACAACCACACCACATATGACCATGCCTTCTGGGCAGCTGATTGGGCTGGTCACGTGGTTCATCCCACCCAGAAGTGGAAGTAAAATGCGAGCCATGCATGCACAGAACAGTTTAGTGGTGTTCTGCGCATGCGCTGCAGAGTTTTTTCCACTTCCGGGAGCAGTGAGGGTCTCACGGGCCTGATGAAATGGCTTCAGGGGCCTGGTCTGGTCCATGGGCCATAGGTTGTGAATGCTTGCCTTACATAAACATTCCATCAAATCCTAGAAAAATGTACAAAGTTAATAGAAAACTAACCAAAAAAGAGGCGTCTCCAAATTAGTTATACAGTACATTCATTACTCACAGGAATTAGCTTCATTTAATCAAAACTTCTGTTTGTATTTTAGCTGCCACCTTTCTTCAACAGCTACATCAAAAGCCATCCAAATTGTTGTGTTCCAATATATATAGACAAAGAATCCTCTATATCTTCATGGGTTGGGGTAGGTGGGGGAGATCTTCAAATGGCTCTGTAAAATTCTGGAGCCTTTAGAACCTTCCAATGAGATGGTGCGGGAGAGAAATAGACAAGACTAGTACCCAGGAGCAAGCTGGTACATGACAGAACTACTCTCATGACTCAGACCACACACCCACAGCACTGACATTACAATTCCTTCTGGACAACAGATCTTCCCTTAGACAGGCGTTGAGTGGCAGTCCTGTATATGTTTACAGACAGGCCCATCCCAACACTTTTAAACAACAAATGCCATTAAACAGTCCATACAATAGTCAGTAGCAGAATGCTACTAGAGATCTAGATCCTAGCCATATCCCCACACCAACTCTGGCAATCCCATTACAGCAGTGGTATTTGCAAAATGAGGGAGTCATTTTTATTTTCTAACCTGATAAATGCCACCCCCTGCCAGGAATGCCCCTTTCCCTTCTTCATTCTACACAGGGTGAACAGGGCAGTCTGTGAGAAAATAAATTGATTAAGATCCAACAATAGAGCTGACAGGGTGGTGTATAAATTAAATAAACATACAAAGGCTCATTACAGAACAGTTCAACCTCAAAGTGGCTACTAGAGACAAAAGGGAGTGACTGAGATGGAGGCAGTGAAAGAGGTGATATCCATACATTCCATTTGCAGCTAGAAGTGTCAACAGAAAGTGTTGCTCCTTAGCAAACTACATGTTGCCTAGCTGGTTTTCACTGCAGTCCTGTGTGTGGTTAAAAACATACAGTAAAACCCCGTATAACGATTTTAATTCATTCTGCTGGGCTAGTAATTGTACGATTTAATCACTATACGATGCATGCATCGTATAGCGATTATCCCTATGGGATGCATCATACAATGATTATCTCTATGGAAAAAATCGTACAATGACAAAAAAAAGTTGTACGATTTTTCCCATAGAGATGCACTGCATCGTATAACGATTTTAGTTGTTATACAGGGCACAATGTTTTTTCAAATCCTTGTCGTACGATTTAATCATTGTAAGAGGCAATCATGAAATGCAAACATCATATTATTTGGTCTTCAACCCCAGTATCACATATAATGTCTACATAACTGTGGCCTTAAAATTGCTCTCCATGTGGCTAAAGCAGTGGGTCGTAATTCACAAAAGCTCACTTTCAAATAAATCTATTAGTCTTAAAGTTTCTACAACAAACATTTATTATTGTTGTCGATGATGTGCACAAATAGACAAATTACTAACTCTCTAGAGAAAATACCTCAAAACAATTATCCAATGTAAATTCTTTCCCAGGGAAAAATACATAGCAAAAGCAATCAACTAGAGAGATATGAACTCAAAGTTTCAGTATTACTCAGTATAATCTTCTAAGTTGTTGTGTCAGCTCCCATATCCCAAAAATATCAAGAATTTCCAGAACAAAAAAAGTGACTAATCAGAAAGCTTTTTAAGCTACAGTATTAAGCTTTCCTAGTAGTACAGTTTTATATACACCTGTATACCTTCTTCTCTATTCCTATGTGCACTAAAGAGTACATATGGAAAACCTTTATGTGACTCAGTAATGATAAATGCTCATATTGGTCAACATATGTAAATACAGTTATAAAAAAAAATGGATAATAGCAATCTTGCATGTACTAATACTGGATATTAGTGGGAGGGGGCTTTAAAGCTTAATGTCCTTGTCTTTTGCTACTGGTATTTGAGGGACCCTTCTCTTGATAGTCTCTCTTCTGTTGAGCATACTCCTAAGGAGCAATACATGGGAGGCCTTCCTCATCCTGAAGATACCATTTCCTTTTAATTTTTCTTCTAACTGTAGATGAGAAGGGTAAGTAAAATATCCCTTTTCTACTTTAAATATTTTTAGAGTGATCAACCATGCCAAGTGCTAATCAGTGGGTAGAGACTAAGCTAATCTGTCTATGGGTTGTTGTTGTTGGGTTTTTTGGGGGAGGGGGCTCATACACTACTAATTAAAAGGAATAACAAAAGATCACCAAGACAACAACCCCTGATACATGCTTTTATAGAAAAAAAGAAATACCCATAATTAACAAAACCAACAAATCTGCAGTTGAGCTGAAATATAATGAAATATATTTTTCAGTAGAGCACTGTTTACCTCAGAGTATACACAAATCTCATCATATAAATCAAAAGCAAATTTGCTGTCACACAGTTCTCTGTGCATCTACTCATGCCTATTTGCCAGTTATAAATCAGGCTATTTGGGCCCTAGGATCCATGCCCATGTAAACGTGTAATTTCAATTACAGTAATACCTCGGATAACGCTAAGACTTGGTTCCACAAGTCTTGGTGTTATCCAATTTTTAGTGTTATCCGATGCATGTTAAAATCTTATGGGATGGATCGGTTAACGTTAAAGCTCCATAGAGATACATTGTAACTGCAGAGGCTTTAGCGGTTGTTATCCGATCCATCCCATAGGACCTTAACGTTATTCGTTCCAATTCTCCTCCCCAGATTACTTAACGTTATGCGATTTTAGCGTTAACCGAGGTAAACGTTATCCAAGGTATTACTGTATAAATGTCACAGTTATTAACAATTTATTTTCCTGTACCACAGCAGATAGAGCAAACTTCTACTTACTACCCAAAGAAGGAGGGTCTACTGTAGTGGTGGTGAACCTATGGCATGCTTGTCAGAGGGGGTACTCAGAGCCCTCTCTGTGGGCACACATGTTGTTGCCCCAGCACAGAGTTCACCAGAGTTTGTTACTAGAAAGACAGAGGGACGCGGGGCTCCCTTTGCCCTCTCCATGTGCACCTGAGGACATGTCTCACATCACCCACCCCTCTGCTCAGCAACCTAATAGGAGTGCTTCCTCCCTCCCCTGTCTGGGGTGGCTCACATGTTGTGTGAGGGTATGGCATGGATGGCAGCCTGTTGAGTCTGTGGCAAAGGTGATTCCCATGGTGGGGTTGGAGGGGAGCATAGCTAAAACCTCAGCCTTCAGGTAAAATTGCTGTGTTGGCACTTTGCGATAATTAAGTGGGTTTGGGGTTGCAGTTTGGGCACTCAGTCTCTAAATAGTTTGCCGTTACTGGTCTAAAGTATCTTTACTGCCATTTTTTGGACTTCATGAGAAATGGAAGAAGTCATTACTGCAATACTAGCTAATAGAATTTTTATATCAATATTTTCATTGAGACAACAGTAACGTGTATGCTGTAATGGGCCCAAGGATAATTGATTGACCGGCTTGAATGTTGATTTACAGCAATGTTGTTTTCTGACATCAAGCTTGCTATGAATCACCATGTTTTGTTGCTTCACCCACTTTAAAACAAAAAAGTGGTCTGTTTCCAAATTGTGGAGTACCTTTCAAAGTGTGTAGCTGGTCTTTCCAACTCATATGACCGAAATGGTCATATCCTTTATAAACCCTCTGTGGTTCCTTTAAGAAGCCAATTTCTGGTTAAACAGCAAGGATTTCCAATGGCTTTATGGTTTGTTCTTTGAAGACTTCATTTTATTTCTGGCCTGCATCCAGTAATGGGATGTAACAGGTTCTCACCAGTTCGCCAGAACCGGTAGTAACTTTCCCCAGTGTCCCAGAGAACCGGTAGCAGCTTTTTTTTTAAAGGGGGGGGGGAACCACCTTCGGGGCTTGCCTTTTCACTGGTTCCCCCACTGCACATGCGTGCCAAACACTTGGTGTGCATGCACACCTACAGTGCTTGGTGTGTATACACGGCCTCCTTGCTGTCCTCCCAAGCGGGGAGGAGGAAGAGAAGCTGCTAGCCTGAAGCTCCCTATAGCCTGCTCCCCAGGGTAAGTGACTCACCTTTGGATGTGGTGAGTCTGTGTGTATTTTAATGTGTATTCAATACCTTTACCTATATTGACGTACTACCACAATTCCTAAAAAGGCCTGGCGGCTGGCAGGCCTGGCGGCCTGGCTTGGGTTTTTAAGCAAAGTCTTGGAGTTACCTCATCAATAAGCTACACCTATGTTGTTCCAATTGCTGTTCCAACTGGAGAATCCTTAAGGAGGTACAGCTGTTTTACATTTACATTAATGCATATTATCCTAGAGAACTGGTATGACGACAATATCCATCTTGCAACATGGTGCTGCCCAGGCACTTATACTAACAGGTAAGTGACGGGGTTTGTGTTTGGGGTTGGTGGGTGGGTGGGTTGATTCATGTTTGGGGTGGGTGGGTGTTTGGGTGAATTTTAATGTAATATTTATTTATTTATTTACGGGTTTGTGTTGTGGGTGGGTGGTTGAGGGGTGTGTGTGTGCTTATTTTTATTTTATTTTATTATTTTCTTTGGCCCCGCCCATGACATCATGTTGTGATGTTAGCTCCGCCCACATTGTGATGACATCACGGTGGGGTAGTAAAATTTTTGACATCCCACCACTGCCTGCATCCTTGGACCCCAGTTTCTGTTATGCAGCTTCAAATTTTTGTTATTTTTACACTTTGGCAGTTTTTACTACCTCTTCCACCACATTGCTTTAAAATCCAGATACACATCAAAATCATTCAGTATCTTTCTGGGTTGTTCACTGACCTCTTCTGAACCTTTTTTGGCGCCAGTTTCTCTGTGTCATGTTTGTGACAGAGTGAACAGAAGTACAGTAATACCTCGGATAACGTTTACCTCGGATAACACTAAAATCGCATAACGTTAAGTAATCTGGGGAGGAGAATTGGATCGAATAACGTTATGGTCCAATGGCATGGATCGGATAACAACCGCTAAAGCCTGTGTGGTTACAATGTGTATCTACGGAGCTTTAACGTTATCCGATCCATCCCATAGGATTTTAACATGCATCGGATAACACTGAAAATTGGATAACACCAAGACTTGTGGAACCAAGTCTTAGCGTTATCCAAGGTATTACTGTATAATAATAATGTGTCGTCAAGTCATTTCTGACATAATGGTGATTCCTCACCCCCGGATTTTCTAAGTTGCAAGTACGCAGGAGTGGTCTACCACAGAAGGCCAAAGTCATTTTTAAATATTCTCTATAACATTATGTCGTTGGCTGCTTGTCCCTGTTGAACAGTTACTGAAGCATGTAGACCAAACTGCTGCTTAGGCTACAGGATGTTTTTGCCTGCTGTAATCTGTTTGCTCAAACAAAAGTCACAACTGCGAATCTCTGGCCTCCCAAAACCATACTGTTAATAACATCTCTGCTTATCAGTGGGGCAGAACATCCTCTACGTCTAAGGAAACATAAAGTAGGAAAGCCAAACCTCTCACTTCGTTTTCAATTCAAGATGCCAAGCTTCCTGAGGAAGAATTGGAAGTGGTTGTCTAGGTGGCTTTGTAGTTTAAAGCAGGGCTGTAGCCAGGATTCTAGATGTGGGTAGGCAAATATTTTCCAGGATGGGCAACAATGTCACAGCTATATGCCATATAGATCTATATGGCATCTATTATGCTATATAAGCAGCTGGGAGTTTGTGGGTGGGCAAACTGCTAATTCAGCATGCCCACCCTGGCCACCCCCTGGCTTCAACCCTGGTTTAAAGACTAGTGAGATGCCATCTTTGTAATTGTGGAGTCATAAAGCACAGGAATCTTCTCTACATCACCCCATTTCTTAGTCTGATGGGAAGTAGCTATTTCACATACAATTGAGGATTGGGAAACATTACTTTTTTGGACTTATGACACTCATTCTCACTGTGATGCAGACGGAGGGATTCTGAAAGTTATGGTCACAATATGTGACATGTCCAAACTGTGGCATCAAATCTGTCTCATTGCTATTTATGACAGATCACCAAGAGATGCTGGGGACTCTTCTGTATGAAGCAACAGCATCTTCAGATACCTTGAAGAATCCATTCATATGCTAACCTGGTTAGCCTCATGGTATGATGTCAGATTTCATTAATGGCCAATCAACACAAAAGGACTGCTTATCATTGGTAAATCTGTATTCTTCTCAGAATCTATAGCTCAGGGGTGCTCAAACATTTCAGGCCATGAGCCAATCATGGAGTTCAGGGAGCTGGTCACTAAGGCCCGGGGCCAGATGTGGCCCCTGATGCCAATTTATCCAGCCCATGAAGCCATCGTTGCTCCAGGAAGTGGAAGTAAAATGCACCTGTACAGGTGCGTTTTATTTCCGCTTTCAGGAGCAATGAGGGCTTCACGGGCTGGCTGAATTGGCATCAGGGGGGGTGCATCCAGCCCCCAGGTCATAGTTTGGGTACCCCTGCTATAGCTGGAGGTGAGAAATTCATCTGTTATTTAGGCCACTGGATAGGTGCCTGGCTCCTTGTATGCCCTTGGCTCTGCTTGCTTCTGGTAAGGGCTTGATGATTTTGTACAAAACAAGTATCAGCCTGGTGCCCCTCTTGGGTATACATCTGTAATGCAAATGTTCTCATTGGTCCCACTGGCATCTGGCTGGGTTTGCTTTTGCTTGCAACCCTGTCCTTGGCAGCATCTCAGAAAGACTTTGGTGGCCAAGTCCCTCCAAAACTGTGTGTACTGGTGGTTGCCAATACTGAGAATGATGGGTACTGCAGCTGCACTGCCTGTGCCTACGCAGGTGACAATAGTGAGAATGGATGGATTGACACTCAGCTTAGTAGCTAGTAGCGAGATATTCAAGCAAGCAATATATGGCACCCAGCAGACAAAGAAGATGACAGATGCAACAGCAATACTTTTGGCATTCCTCAGGTCCAGTTGCTGCTCCAGCTCTGAAGGGGCCTGGCTTTGAGTCACTGAATGAAGAAGATTTTTAATGTTTTTCACATGCTTCTGGGCTATCCATAGGACTCGGACACACATAAAAGATGTGGCAAGAATGGAGGGAATGAGCAACCCATACGTCTCTAGGTATAGGTATGGCATAGGAAAGACGAGCTGGAAGGAGCAGTTTACATTGGGTGTCCACTGGTTCCAAACCAGAGGTAGGCAGGCAAAGATCAAGGGAGCAGTCCAGGCCACAAGTATATAGAGACTAACCCACCGATGCACCCAAGAAGTTTGGTAGTGCAGTGGGTGGATTATACACACATACCTGGCATAGTGCACTACAAGCAGGTTGGCTAAGAAACAGAGGAAAAGGAAGTTAGGTGCCAGGTAGCTAAAGAAGCAAAGATGGTAGTCCAGTTTCTTCTCAACTGAAAGGGTAGGAATACATGGAAGGGCAGCTCCAGCCAGAAGATCAGCGAAGAGTAGGCTTAGGAAGACCCAGTCAATGGTACCGTGAAGCTTACGGTAGACAAGGATGCCAAGGATGATGAATATGTTGGCCAGAATGATAAAGATGGATAGAGGCAAGGAGAGCCAGGCTATGAGTAGCTCCTGTGTCTCGTTCTCTCTCTGATTCACTGATTGCTCCATCTTCTCTGCTTCTTAAAACAGACTTCCTAAAGGAAATGAGAAAATATCCAGCATTATTGTTCAAGAACAACAAGAAAAAGGTGGCTGGGCAGTTATACTGCCTTTTGAAACAACAGTGAGTACAGTGGAAGCAATGATTTCCCTGTCAATGTTGTACTCCTTAGCTATTCATCAGTTAATCTGAAGGCTCAGGAAATCAATCCAGTTGAAAAAAGCTGAGTAATTACAATGCAACAAAACAATCAGCTACAGCAAATCTTAAACTAAACTATGGCCCAGAATATACACAGTCTTGAAACTGGTGCTGAATCCATAATGATCCAGTAACTCCTTAATTAGTGAAGACTAGCAATGATTTTTATGGCAAAAATCTATCATCCGAGGAAAAACAATTTCAATAGGCTGCTATCTAATTAGAAGCCGCCTCAGGACTACACCACTGGGGGGAGGTCTAAGACCCCACAAATTCTGAAGTCTCTTCCTCTCAATGACATGGCAAGCATTCCCCACCCCACACATACACACACCTTGACCAGGAGTTCATTCGTTCTCTCCTGCCACTGATGAGCATGCTTTTTAACAGCAAGAGGCTGAAGTATTTTGTGGGTTTCTGTGTGTGCTTTCTCTTAGAAGTAGTTGGGTGGCACCATAGAAAAGGCTGCAGCTACTCTTGGCATCTTCATGTTCTTCAGAGGACTTTTATGGAGACAAATGATATGATAAGCCAAATGCTTATTTCCTCATCTTGCGATATTATCTCTCTATGCCTGCAGATTTTTCAGTGCTTCATGCCAAAGAAGTACAATGTGGTTCTTCTTTCATGCCCAGGTCAGACTTTAAGCTGCCAAAATGAAGCCACCTTCTTGGCTTTGTCATTGGCCAAAGTTAAATCTTCATCAGTACCAGCAAATGAGTCAGATTCTGTATCTTTCCACACTCACACAGCGTGTTGTTGTCCACCAGTAGCCCTCACTTGAGCATGTTGGTCTTGCATTTAGGGACTTCAACTCTCAACATAGTCAGGGTTCTCTAAGTGACATAAGGAAGGTCGAGATCCTTAGTCATATCCTCTTTCAATGTAATTTACAATGTGGTATTGCCTCCTAAATGATCAGTAACAAAACACAAACCAGCTGGTTTGCCAGATATGAACTGAGGCAAGCCTATGTGAGAATAAACATTCTTTCCCTGCTAAGAGTACACTGCTTCTAGAGATGGAATCAGTCTCTTGTCTAGGGAGGACCTGAAACAGCCATGGGGTCCCAGAGAAAATTGAAACTGTATCTCTCAGGAGCTGCTAGCTAGCGCTGTGATACTGAAAACTGTAGTTTAAGAAGTCCTACTGGTGAAGTTCTGATCCAAGGACCCTTTTGGAGACATCATGGGTATGATCACATGGGCATAGAGCTTGTATTTTGACACTGGTTTCAGGCCTATTTACCAGCCATGCATATGGACAGCAGTGCTTCAGCCTGACCCGAACCTGTGCCCAAGCTGGATGTTTATGGTCCAATAATAGAGTTAATTCTTTCTGAGTGATTCCCTGATGGATAGATGGGCTGCTTTGAAGGGAACCTGCTCCTGCCCAAGTGGCCCATGCCAGTTCAATCAGACACCACATCATTCTTGCTATCTGGTTGCACCCCAAGATGCTGGCTTTGAGAGTAGGTCTGTTCTTTAACTTGCCCACATTAAAAGATAAAAGAGAGGAAACAACAGTTTACAGTACTCTGCAAGTGCTTTAATCATAGCCCTGCCTGATGTAGAATGGACAGAAATTTTAAGCCCATACTCCAAGTGTCAATACACATGATAGTTTTCATTAAACCTCTTAGCCTATGCATGCTTATTCAGAAGTAAACTCCAAAGACTTGTGTACAGCATGGGTGGGTAAACGGTACCCCCATAAATGTTGTTGAGCACATTAGCTTGCCCCTGGCTAGGCTAGCTAGGATTGGTGGCCAGAGTTTCATTCTAACATCTGCAGCAGGGGAGTCCCAAGCTTTTCAAGCCAGGGGCTCTCTCCATCAGCTTCAAGGGCTGTCGTATTTTTCCCTGGCTGCATGAAGGGGGTGGTGGTGGTGGTGGCCATTTTGTTCCAACAGCTTCAAAGAGCATTTTTGTTTCTCAAATGCCCTTGGAGGAGGGGGGTACATGAAATGGTGTCATGGGTCTTAGGTTGGGAACACCTGATCTGGAGGGTCACAAAGTTTGCCTATAGGGCCATGGCTTTTAAATCCTGAGAATAGTATTCTGGAACTGTCTCAAAAAGTGGTTTAGAAAAAAAAAAGGTAGACTTTGAGGTTGTGAGAGCTCGACCATTAGGAAAGCTGAGCGCAGAAGAATAGACGCCTTTGAGATGTGGTGTTGGAGGAAAGTTTTGAGAGTCCCCTGGACAGCGAGGAGAACACATAAGTCAATCCTAGAAGAAATCAACCCTGACTGCTCCTTAGAAGGTCAAATAGTAAAGATGAAGCTAAAATACTTTGGACATCAAATGAGAAGAGAGGATTTGCTTGAGAAGGCCTTGATGCTGGGAAGGGTGGAGGGCAAAAGAAGAAGGGGGCGGCCAAAAATGAGATGGCTAGATGGTATTGTAGACACAATGGGCACAAAGCTGAGTGAGTTGAGTAGGATGGTGGAGGACAGAAGTGCCTGGAGGACAGTGGTCCATGGGGTCGCATAGGGTCGCAATCGACTGTGCGACTGAACAACAAAATAAGGTTCCCTTAACTAATGGAGGAATCACACAATGTGGCTGCTATGGTTTATAATCAGATGCTTCCATATAACTGAAGAACTGTTTTGTTTAAAACCTTAATTGGAAATACTGGGGCTGATAGAAGGGAGAGATTTTTTCCAAAATTCAAAGTCTGACTGTTTGCATACCAGCTCCCAGTAATCTTTCATAAAGTCCCAAAGCGTTATAACAATACTCATCTTCAGATTTTTTTTTTTAAAGTAATGAAAGGTGTTACGCTATAATAGCTTCATTCACTGAGACCTTCTCACCTACAAGCTCCATTATGAACTCCATGGTCCATTTCACCTTTGACTTCCTTCCACACATCTAACTCTTGCCATGGGAGGGTTACAGATTAGAGCAGGGGTCCCCAAACTATAGTCTATAGGCCAGATCCGGCCTACTCTGCCCTTGTCGCTCCCAGAAGTGAAAGTAAAACACGACCGGTCCATATGGGCATGTTTTACTTCCACTTCTGGGAGAAATGAGGGCAGCATGGCCCGGATGAATTTGCATCTGGGCCCAGATCCAGCCCACAGGCACCCCTGGTTTAAGCAGAGAAAATGGCATTATTGAAAAGTAACATTATCTGACAAAGATTTAAATAATGGTTTGGAGAGTGACTTTTAGATTTTGGGCACCCATCCATGTGAAAACATAAACGGAGAATGTCTAGATCCAGACGATAATTCAGGAGAAATCCCCCAAAATTAGACTGTTATTGTTAGTCATAGATTAGAAGATTAAGCTATTTCCAAACTTCCAGAAGATGCTTCTAGACAGGCCTTTTTGCTTTGCAAATGCCTTGCCCAGTTCATGGAATTTTATCAGGACATAAAACAGCAAATGTTGTTTCCTTCCAATTGTATTTCTACTGTGCATCCCTATTGCTCCCTTCCTCTTTTTGTTTTGTTGCTACCAGATTAAACCCATTAAGTCGGGAGGGATGGAATAGCTGCCCAATAACTTTTGATGGGTAATGCTGGGAGCCATCCATTTGAAAGCTCTGGACAATCCAAGAATAGGTGAGTGGATGCCTAGCAACCACTGTAAAACCATGGAGAAGCAGTATCATGAAACTGGGAGCAGAGGGAAGGAAGGACAACATACAGCATCACCTACCATTGTAGTTTCTCTATCAACAACAGCTGCTAAAAGGGAGCAGGAATGTTATTCTAACAAGCTCATAAAGAAGCGCCAGCAGCACTTAAAGTAAGACTCTTAACCATCTGGTTGTCCATAACAGGAGTCAATTAAGCTATTACAGTAACGTAATTGCCAGCAGACGCATCCTTACCAAGAGCCCATGTAGCTTTTTCAAGAGAAAGAAAACAAGGCAAACATGGTCTGTTAAGAGGGGTGTTTTACATTTGAGGACTTTAACACATGAGGGGAATAAAACAAAAATGCTACTTATCTTGAGACAACCTCTCCAGCCTCTCTTGCTATTGAAGCTATTATTTTCCAGCTTCTAAGAGCCAGAGAACACTATGCAAGTTTAAAAGTAAATTGGATTGCTATTTTCAATTCAGAAATCCTCCCTTGAACATTTATTTTCAGGATTAGAATTGGTATTAGAAGAAAGAAAATTAAGGGCAACGCTGGGTAAAGAAAGGGTAAAGTGCTTTTGTCGCAAAAGTTAGGTGGTATTTATTTTTTAAATTTTATTTATTCACATCTTTATGCCGCCTCACTCACCGAGGCGACTTTGGGCAGCTTGACATGTCATAATAAAACACTTAAAACATCAATTTAACGGTAAATTATTAAAAATCAAGGCTGTTCCTTAGAATTCAGGTTAAAAGTTTAAAATTCATCAATCAAAGGTTACCAAGTCAAGAAATTTAAACATTAAAAGATTAAAAGATTGAAGGGGGGGCTCAGATTAGTCAACGGGCTGGGGTCACCGAGTGGCCAGTACCCCATACCTGCCCTGCCAGCCATGTTTTTACACCCTTCCTGAAGGGCAGCAGCTCTGTCTGGAGGCGTAGTTCAGTTGGCAAGAGGTTCCATAGGGCCGGTGCAGACACAGAGAAGGCTCTCTTTCTGATGCCAGAGAAATGTGCCTCTCTAGCCGATGGAACAACTAGAGAGCCTCTCCAGTCCACTCTGGTGGGACGGACAGATGTTCTGGGGTGATGCAATCTCTTAAGTATCCTGGCCCACTACCATGTAAGGTTTTAAAGGTGATAACCAGCACCTTGAATTGCACCCGGAGGCACCCTGGCAGCCAGTGCAGCTCGCGAAGCAGTGGTGAGGCATGTGCATAACGCCAGCAACCCATTACCACCTGGGCAGCTACATTCTGGACCAGTTGCAGCCTCCGAATGGTCGTCAAAGGCAGCCTCATGCAGAGCACATTGCAGTAATGAAGTCTGGATGTGACCAAAGCGTGTGTGATCATGAGCAAGGAGTCCCAATCTAGGAGCAGGCATAACTGATGTATGACACAAATTTGTGCAAAAGCCCTCCTGGCCACGACTGCCACCTGCTCTTTAAGCAGGAGTCGTGAGTCCAGGAGAACTCCCAGATTATGCACTGGGTTTGTTTGGGGCAAAACTGCCCCATCCAGAACCAAAGATGGTAGCTTCCAAGATAACGCAGGACCCCTGACCCATAGCCACTCAGTCTTGCCAGGATTCAGTTGTAGCCAGTTGTCCCCCATCCAGACCCTGACAGCTTCCAGGCACCTGGAAAGGACTTCCACTGCATCACTTGGATCTCCATGGGCCGAGATATATAACTGGGTATTATCTACATATTAATGATACCTCACCTCATAGGAACGGATGATCTCACCCAGCGGTTTCATGTAGATATTAAATAGGAGAGGCGAGAGCACCGAGTCCTGAGGCACCCTGTATTGGAGGGGCCTAGGGCTGGACCTCTCACCCTCCAACCACACCAACTGTGTCCGACCCTTCAGAAATGAGGAAAACCAGGACCAAACTGTGCCCTGGATCCCTATTCCTTGGAGCTGTTCCAGAAGGATATTGTGGGTGATGGTATCAAATGCTGCTGAGGGGTCAAGAAGAGCCAGGACGGACAGGTACCCACCATCATGCTTTCACCAAAGATCATCCACCAGTGTGACCAATGCAGTTTCTGTACCATAGCCGGGCTTGAATCCTGATTGGAAAGGGTCTAGATAATCTGCTTCATCTATGATCTCCTGTAATTGCCATGCCACTGCCTTCTCCAAGACCTTACTCAAAAATGGTAGGTTGGAAACAGGTCAATAATTGGCCAGCACTGTAGGGTCGAGCAAAGTTTTTTTCAGGAGGGGGCGAACCAAAGCTTGTTTTAAGGTTTCTGGGGGGGGGGGACCCCTCCCTCAGTGAGGAGTTTATGATTGATCCAACCCAACCGCCTGACACTACCCTGGTTGTTTTAACTAGCCAGGCAGGGCATGGATCTAATGCACAGGCAGTGGCACAAACAGCTCCCAGGAGCCTGTACACTTCCTCAGGGACAACTGGATCAAACTGATCCCAGATAACATGGCCAGACTACACTTTGGTCAACCCTAGCTCTACATTTTCCATGCCAGGATTCAACTTCGAATGAATCTGAGCGATTTTCTCCACCAGATAATCAACAAAAGCCTCAGCCAACCCCTACCAACTGGGGCCCAACCCCCCTCTACCGAGGAGGGATCTGGTCACCCAGAACAGAGTCGTTGGGCAATTTTCGGCAGAGGCAATGAGGGTGGTAAAATATTGACGTTTTACCACTCCCATCTATCAAGCATTTGGTTGGATTCACTCCGGGTCTTCACCCAGCAGTGCTCTCGGCGTCTCTTTGCCCATTTAAGCACCCTCAACTCCTCCGTAAACCACGGGGACGAGCAATTCCCATGAGCACAGAGGCCATAGTGGTGTGATTGCTTCCAAGGCCACCGTTGCTCTCTCATTACAGAGGTTGACAAGAGCCTCAGGCGAATCGTATTGCTGATCCAGAGGAATATCCCCCAGTTCCTTTTGGAATTCATTCGGATCCATCAGTTGCTGGTGGTGGGCCAATTTAATGGGCCATACCTCCCTGCGGTAAGGCCTCACCCCCCAGAATGTCCAGAGTCACCAGAAAGTGATCTGATAATGGCACAGACATGATATCTAATTTCTGTAATTTCAGATCATTCTGCCACCGCTCTGACAAGAAAACTAGCTCCGGGGTGTGACCACTGCTCCTGGTTGGGTCCTGAATTACCTGAGTCAGGCCCACAGCTGGCATGGAAGCCATGAACTCCCATGCTACGTCAGAACCTGCCCCCAACGAGGGTAAATTGAAATCACCCAGGACCATAAATTCAGGGAACTCCAATGGCAACATGGTGACAGTCTCAAGGAGCTCAGGCAGCGAATCTGCTACATTGCAGGGAGGCAGGTACAGGAGCAAGATTTCCAGCTGACCCTTAGGGCCCAAACGAAGAAGCAGGGCCTCACAACGCAGAACTTTTGGAGCCGTGTCTCTGGAGACTCCCAGTTACTCTCTGGCTACAATGGCAACGCCACCACCCCTCTCTTCCTCCCTAGGCTGGTGCCAAATACCGAACTCAGCCGGCAACAGCTCTGATAGAGGCAGACCATCCTCTGGTCTCAGCCAGGTTTCAGTGATGCATGCCATATCAGCCTGCTCCCCCAGGATGGAGTCTGCAAGCGGGGGGCGGGGGGCTTATTACAGACCAATCTGGCATTCACCAGCAGCAGCCTGAGGGAGGGGACACTCTGGATCAGCTGCTCAGGAACCAGAGATGTAGCCGTGGGGCCAGAACAGGGGACAGGAACTAGACATCTGTCCCGTGTTCCCTGAGTGTGGCCTGCCCCTCGGCTCCCGACATATCGCCCCATGGCCATCATGACACCAATTTGGACCCCAGAAACCCCACTGCCTGCTCCAGACAGAACGCTTACCCCTATATAAGGCTGGAAGGGTCCTTTCTCCATTCTTCCATCCCCTCCCTCCCTAATCCCTGCCTTAAGATAATGGTTATCAACTGGTTATCAACACTGGGTCCTTCAGATGTTTTGGGCTTCTCCTTCCAGAATCCTGGGCCAATTATTACTGATTTTGCTTGTAGGTGAGAGCCAAATCCAAACCCATTAGGAACACCAAAGGGTGAGAGTGATTGGCTTCGGATATTATTTTTTATGATACTACAGAAGAATGCTCTGAAACTACAGTACTACACTCAACTATGAAGGAAGGAATCCTGTTGAATCAATTTGGTTTACTTTTGTGCAGATATCTGTAGCATTGCACTGTGAGCATATGAAGACTATTTTTCTTTCAAGAAATGATGAAGTCAACAGTGGCCATCATGTGGAGTCATCCTTATTGGACCTATGACAAGTACCAGAGGTTCCATGGTCCTTCATTTATCTACCCATTCAGCTTGAGTCCCTCAGTGGTGCTACACTACTAATCCACTGCAAAGAGGCAAGGAACATGGCCTGTGGTCATGGATGGTGGGGAGCTGAAGCAGAACAACATCTGGAGATTCAAGGCAGAGGACAGGCAACTGAAGTTTAAGTGTAGAATTAATGTTTTAATTTGCGAGCAGTTTATCAGGAGGGCAGCCTACTGCATTTACCCTCCAACCATTACATGGATTAGGAATAATATTATGAAAGATCTTCTGCTTCATACATTTCATTTAGCATTATATTGAGGGAATCATTTTGTGGTTGGAATCAGCAGGTGAATTTACTACATAGCTACATAATGCCTTAGCCTATATTTAATAGGGAACAATATTTTCCCATGTCATTTAGAACAAGAAGCAGTTGGGTGATGTGAACAGAGAAAAAGTAGATCTAGAAATAATTTTGATATTACCTTAATACTACAGATGCGTGCCCTATTGGCTTTTAGGGTGGGATTCAAGTACAAACAAATAAAGGAATTTATTCTCAGACTAATAAATGCATGCTCAGATGATGATGAAAGAGATTTGTAAGACCTTGTTTCAAGGATCAACCCATAATTTGCAAGTTTCAGTACCACTTAACCTGCATACAAACTACTAACAGGAATAAACAAATCTGTAGTGGAAGGAAATCTTCATGAACTTGTGTATTTGAAGAGAGAGAAACATATTTTGGAGGGGCGGCGGCAGATTATATTCACCTGTATTTTGACAGTCTGAAATGAATAATGTTACAATTGAAATGTTTATTTCTCAGGGATCTGTATATATCTTATCTTCTGGGCATGTTGAGAGAGAAAATGTAACTATTTTTATGAAGTTACCATATACTGTATACTTGAGTATAAGCCAATCCGAATATAAGCCAAGATACCTAATTTTACCTGAGAAACCAGGAAGATTGATTGATTGAAGTATAAGTCTAGGGTGGGAAATGCAGCAGCTACTAGTGAGTTTTCTGTGGCTATGGGCTTCCCAGGGGCACAGAAGAGTCTGGCAAGTGCCGTGGGCGCCAGGGCAGGAGGGGGGAGGATGTTTCACACGCTGTAGAAGTGATCAAGGCTGGCTCTTCAGCTGCCTGGATAACTTCTACATGAAATGCATAGATCAACCATGCAGCTGAGAAAATGAGCAGTTGTCTTGAGTATAAGCTTAATCTGCTTTTTTTCAGCACATTTTTGGTGCTGAAAAAATTGGCTTATACTTGAGTATATACAATATGTAGATATTTTGTTTCCATCAGCAAGAATGGCCACCCTGATGGAAAAGTGAGAAGTCCTTTGTCTGAAATCCAGTATCATTCCTACAGTAAATGAAAGTTAGAGCAGCAGAAATCCTACATTTCTAAATGTTATATATTTATTATTGTTAAGAAGACAGACACCAAATTTGTTCTTGTTAAAGAAAATAAACATTCCCGAAGACTTATGAATGTATGTGTGTGTGTGTATATGTGTGTGTGTGTGTGAGAGAGAGAGAGAGAGAGAGCACACTTCTAAATATACTACATATGCGTGTAAATTTCCCTAAGAGCCATCCTTGATAACTCTTAGCTTCCTTGATTGCTAAATGGGAAATACAACTCTTTCCACAATGTAGAACAAATAAGATCACAGTCTTATGTGTGGTTACTTTAGGAGTAAGCCACACTGAATTTAGTGGAAGTTTATTCCTCTACCTATTGTGGGGCAGTGGATGAATGATGAACAAGGACTCAGGAGGCCTGGATTCAAATGCCCGAATCCCAAACCTGGCCGTGGAAAGTCTCTGGGACTATAGAACTGGCAAAACTACTCCTTCGATATCTCACTTACCTTGAAAGCCTTATTAGAGTCTCTCTGTCTAAGTCTTGATTTGACAGCACATAACAACAACAGGAATGTGATGGAAGTCTCTCCATGCTGGGTTTACAAAGAGCTCTACTCAACACACAAGTGTGAATGGAAATTCATCTAATTCATTGAAGCAACCTATTGCCAGTTAGCTCATTAATTTGTTTGTCCCTTCCTTCCTTCTAAAATTAAAAAAGTCTAGGACTCAGTCAGGCATTCACTAACCTTCCGCCTTGTCTAGGCACATGCAGAGTTCCAGTGGCACCGTTTCCTGTGGCATCCTGGAACTTATCGTGAATTACACCTTCTCAGATCCTTCTTGAATGCCCGCCTCCTTGGCTAGAGCTGGGCCATTTTCAGTTGCTGTGGTGTGTAGAGTCCTGGATCCTAATTCACCACAGAAAGAACTGAGGAGTCAAGCAGCACCAAGAAAAGCCCATGCTTGGAGAAACTGGAAGAGTCTTGAGGCTGCTGTCAAACCACAATGAGAGCCTGTTTCCTTCCTTCTGTGTAGTCACACCCTTTGCTGAAGTCTTGATTCTTTCAGGGCTCAGCTGCCTCCTAGTGGCCTTGCTGGTCTGTCTCAGATGGTGCAGCAATGCCTTGGACCAAGGGGTCTAAAAGAGAGAGAAGTTAGGACCTCTGTCAGATCAGAACAGGAGAACACAGAGGCCTGCGTACAAGAATCCACACACACCCCGTAGGAGTAAATGACTGATCCTTTCAGCAAAACTGTTATGCTAAAGGCCTGCAGCATCTTCTGAGAGATTGCATCTGGTTTTTTACACCAGTAGGTAGCTTGGATCTCTTCTGGATGTCAAGGCATTATAGTCTCTGGAGCATGTATTGTGGACTATTAAATGCAGGACAATTGTTTTATTGCTGCTTCCACCTTTTTTTGCTGAAAGATGGAATGCAAGTTAAGTCCACTCATGACTTTGTTGTTGCTGCTATTCAGTCGCACAGTTGATTCCAACTTTTTGTGACCCCATGGACCGCCACATGCCAAGCACCCCTATCCTCCACCATCTTCAGCCCACCCAGCTTTGTGCCCATTGTGTCAACAATGCCATCTAGCCATCTCGTTCTCTGCCACCCTCTTCTTCTTTTACCCTCAACCTTTCCCAGAATCAAGGCTTTCTCAAGTGAATCCTCTCTTCTCATTTGATGTCCAGATGTGCTGACCCAACTAGGCATGGTTGCTGCATGGTGGTACTACACAGAGAGTCTTGTTCAAGAATAGTCCAGATATCAAAGTCCAAAGGCAAGCTGAGATCTGTTTACCAGTAGTCCAAGTCAGTAGTCTAATCCAAAGGTTGTCCAGGGGTGTCATCAGGGTTACGGCTGGCAGGTCATGGTCTAGGCAGGCAGTCTGGAGTCAAGCAGGATATCAGTCTTCTCACAAGAGTTGTACCAATGCTGGCAGCTTGCTTATAACCCTCCCAGCTAATCAGTATCAGCTGGGAGCCTTCTTTGGTGCTTAGCTCTAGCCTGCCTGCATCTCAGGTGTAGCTCTTTTCTGGACTTCTCCCAGACTGAGGGCTGATTACTGTCATAACCAGACTCCTGATCTGACAGGTCAGCTGCTGAGAAAAAGAGACTTGGGCCAGGTGCAGACTGAGATCCCTGGCTCAGGGCATCCTCAGCCTTCGGTGCAGGCAGAACTGGGCGGGGCATAGGAAGTCCCCCCTGATCCAGGACTTCTTCAGAGTCGGAGGAGGGCTGGATCACAACACCAAAGTACTTTAACTTCATCTTCAATATTTGACCTTCCAAGGAGCAGTTGGGTTTGGTTTCTTTTAAGATCAACCTATTTGTTGTCTTTGCTGTCCAGGGTACTCTCAAAATTCTCCTCCAGCATGACTAGCTGACTTTTTTTTTTGGGGGGGGGTGCTCCTGTGAATGCCCAAAATCTGCTCCATGTTTTATCCTGCTTCTACTAGGATATCACAGTCTAATATAGTGGTTTGGTTTTTTAAAGCATTTCAGAAGCATTATTGTCTGTTAACATGTAAGCCTTGTAAAAGGGGTGGTGAAATGAGACTGCCCAAGAAACTAGGATACTGATGGCCAACCTTGGCTCTCCAGATGTTCTTGAACTTCAATTCCCAGAAGCCCTGATCAGTAGGAGTGCTGACTTGGGCTTCTGGGAATTGAATTCCAAGAACACATGGAGTGCCAAGGTTGGCCATTGCTGAGCTAGGAGGTTGATTTGTGAAGGAAAGCCCTCTAGGGACATGCAGAGTGCCCCTTCTTTATCCATAAATGGCTATAAAACAGGAGCGGGGTGGGTGGGTGGGTCTTCGCCTGCCCCAGAGTCATGTGCAGGAAGGGAGGATGGATAAAGCACATTTGACTGTGGCCAAAGCGGTGTCCTTTTGTTCCTCTTCTCTCCCTTCTTTGTCCCCTCCCCCTTTTCTCTTTCTGCTTTCCTTTTTGGTTTGCCAATTTGTGCCTTGTTTCAACTGTCCCTTTCTGCCCATTCCTCTTTCATTAGAGCTTGGAAGCAACACACAGACTAGGATTTAGTTGCTTAGTGTAGCACATCACACCAAAGTTGGTCCACTGAATCAGTGGGATTTGGTCAATCAGCTCCTCCATAAGTTCTAATGAGTCAAATTAACTTTAGTTGTGACTAACTAAGCAAAAAGATTTTAGCTGTTACAGATAATTACTTTACCTAAGATATGTTTAATTTTATTATCATAAGGGCATACTGACGTTGGTGCCTTGGATACAATGAATAAAATCTACTACACAAATGTCAAGAGCTCTTTTCCTAAAGCAGGGATTCTCAACCTGTGGCCCGTGGGCCAGATATGGCTTGCAGCACCATTTTATGTGCCCCCCACCACTTGCATCACACCAGGAAGTGCCATGTGGTGGAAGGGCAAAATGGCCGTCCGGCCCACGAAGCTGTCTGTGGTAGCGTGACCTGGTCCCCAGCTTTAAATGGTTGAGAAGTTTATGCAAAGGTAATGTTATGTATGTAGTTCAAAAACATTCTTCTTCTTCAAGTGCCGTATCCATTCTGGAGATAGGCTATCATCATGCAGATAGTCTTCCTGTTCTTAACTCCTTGGAACAGTTCTTCTGAATACAAACCACACCTGTCTCTCAGGTTCTTTAGTCATGAAGTCCATCTATGTCCAGGGCCTCTCTTCCCAGGGATCAAAAACACTGGAATGTCTAATTTAAAAATGAAGGCTGATCTTCTCATTGACCCAGAAGTCTTGCCCAGGGTAAAAGTGGTCCCTTAAATTTTAAGGATAGGGCAGAGGAACTGGTAATTCCTCACAGAAAAGCACACAGGTAATTGCTTTATCCTTCGTTGGTTGGTTTGTTTTTCTTCCAGCTCAATAATCCATCCTATACGGTAATACCTTGGATAAAGTTTGCATCAGATAACGTTCACTAAGGCCTGTGCCAGTTACAATGTACAGTCATACCTCGCATAACGAATTTAATTCATTCTGCAAGGTTGCTCGCAATGCGAAAAATTCGCTATGCGAGTCTGACTCGCATAATGAAGTTTTCGCTATGCGAGTCGGACTTTTCCCTATGGAAAAACTCGCATAGCAAAAAAAATTCGCTATGCGAGTTTTCCCCATAGAAACGCTCGTTATGCAAGTTTTTCCATAGGGAAAAGTCCAACTGGCATAGCAAAAAATTCGTTATGCGAGTCAGACTGCTTAGCAAAAAACTTGCTCGTTATCCGAGTTTTTCGCATGCTCGTTATGCGAGGTTTGACTGTATTTCTATGGAGTTTTAACATTATCCGATGCATCCCATAGGATTTTAATGTTATCTGATGCATTCATCGGATAACATTAAAAATCGAATAACACTAAGACTTGTGGAACCAAGTTTTATTGTTATCCGAGGTTTTACTGTATTTTTCTTACTTAGGTCTTCCAGCTGGAGGTTCCAGGGACTAAACCTGGGGTATTACGGACACAGAGAACCTATACTATTGCTGAGCAGTGAGCATGCAGTGTTAAAAACAGAAACCAGGTTGTTTGGAGGGTATGATGTGTAAGAAAGAAAATGTAGCAAAATGTGTTTCCCCAGGTGGAATCAACAAACAGGAGCTCATTGGGAATTCTCTGTCTGGTTGTGAGTGGGTGCATGCATGCATGTGCAGGTACCTAATGCACTCCCTCCCACAAGACTCGTCTTCTTAGTGACTGGTCCAAACAGTGCCAGAAAGGTGTGGTCTACCCTCATTCCATCAGTGACCCTGCAAGCATGGAGTGAATGACATGAATTCTTTTGTAGAGGAAAACAAAATACATGATGGAGGCATATTGCTGCAATGGAGAGTCAACCCACCAAGGTAGCTCAAATTTTTTGGGGAAGAAGAGCTTTGCTCCTTCTCTAAAATCACTTGTTAGTGCAGCCCTTTACTTCCTCTATACAAGTTAATCAGTGGTGGGCATCATTATGTTTGCACCAGTTCACCAGAACCGGTAGCAGAAATTCTGGCTGGCCATCCCCGCCCATCCATGTTTTGAAATAAAGTAGTCCTAATTTGGGTGCAAAACAGGGCTTTGCCCCTGGCCATGCCCACCATACCACACCCACAGTGTGGTAGTAAAAAATTTTTTAGTCCACCACTGGTTAATAGGATATATCATCTCTGCTTCTACATGGGTTCTGCTTCTTGATAATGCTAGACACAGCCTTTCTTGAACTTGGGTCTTTAGACGTTACTTAAATTCAATTCCAATCAACCACTTTAACATCAGGAAAGACTACAACAGAGCACGACAAAGCTGATCATTTACCACTCACTTGAGCTTGATATATATATAATGTACTGTTGTCTGAGCTGCTGTTATTACATCCTGTCAAATCATTTCCAACTGTAGCAACACAACCAAGCTCCTCTCCAGGCTTGTCTTGGTTTATTCTCCAGGTCCCTTCCATGCTACTTGAGTCTTGTACTTTTTGGCTTAAAATCTCCATTCCATCCTCCCTCTAATGTCTAAGATCTGCGTGTTTGGCAGAGTTGTTCATGCACATTATCTAGAAAGGCTGGAACCTCCTGTTCTAGTGCAAGCAGAAAGTGAAACTGTTACGCATGAGCATGAATGGAAGATGGTGCCTGGAGATAAAGCCTAAGTCTACAGAGCTTCTGCCAGAACGTGGATATGAAACAGATGCCAAGAGTAGTATTTCTGGATGTTTCCAGTAGGACATGCTGAAAAGGAAAGGCACATGCACTACACTACCAGCAATGGCTGCTATTGCTGGGTATTCTGTGGTAGCTTAGGCAGGAAGCACCGTTACATGGTTAATAAAGGTAACGAAGACACACAGAGGAGGTCACTATGGATCAGAGGTGCTAGAACAGCTATTTATTCCAAAAAAAGTCAAGCTTGGTTGCTTAAGCTAATTCTGCTTAAGTTACTTTTCTGTGAAATGGTTGGCTTCAGAAAGGACTCTCCCATCCCTGGTCTCGATTGTTTTGATAAGCAAGGGCCTCTTCAGTGAGTTGTTGGAAGCCAAGACTGTCCCAGCGGTCCCACTGTGGGAGGGCAGTATTCCTCTCTGTGCCAGGAGCCCAGCTGCATAAGCAATGGATGGATTTAGAAATCTAGGTCAAGAGATCAGAGAACGGTAGCTTTAAGGAACAGGCTCCTGATCAGTTTCCCAAGGTGATTCAGCAAGGAAGGATTTGCACATGAGCAAGCAGATACATTCAGGAGCCTGAAGGCCAAGCAGCCATTTTGCTAATCAAGTGACATTTGCTGAAGTGGAAATAGAGAGAGAGCAAAAGATTGCCAATGTTAACATCTAACCACATCTGGAAAGGAGATATTTACCTAGGCAAGGAGTGATTGATGGAACAAGGAAAGCAAGCTCAGAAGACCACGGAATTTAAACCAGTGATGCCCCCCCTGGGTAACATATAATTCTTATTATTAAAAAAGTGAGCTCCTATTAATGTGAAGGAAGCCTAAAAGCCCATTCACTGTTAAAAACTCATTCCCAAATTTGTCCCCCTCCGGTTGTCACCTTTAAAGCCCTTCATGGTAGCGGACCGGGATACCTCAGGGACCACATTGTCCCTAGGACATCGACCCGTCCCGTGAGAGCAAAGCGAGAGGGCACCCTTCAGGTACCATCTGTTGGGGAGGCCCACCTCTCCAGCACAATGAAAAGCGCCTTCTCGGTCGTAGCCCCCACACTATTGAACCTCCTCCCAGTAGAACTACGCCTCCAGGCCCAGTTGCTACCATTTAGGAAATAATTGAAGACATGGTTGGCAAAATGGGTCTGGGGGCCAGGATTGTCAACAAGCTTCCTTTTCTGACTCATCTGAGGCTCCCCCCCTCCTGTAATTAATTTTTTAATGTTAATGTTTTGTAGATTTTATATTTGTTTTTAGATAGTAAATGGCACAGCGGGAGGGTAATATTGCTATGTTTTAAAGGGTTTTTTAATTGTTTTATATTGGTTTTAACTTGTGTTCACCGCCCGGAGTCCTTTGGATAGGGCGGTATATAAATCTATTAAATTAAATTAAATTAAATTAAATTGCCTCCTTTAAAAATCAAATTGCCCCCTGTGGGGTATGTGCCCCACATTGGGAACCATAGGTCTAGAGTAAGGGAGAAGAATCTGTGGTCTTCCTGGTATTGATGAACTATACTTATCATTCCTCACCATCGGCTGTTCTGGTGAAACCTGATGGGAACTTGAGCCTTACAAAATTGGAATAGCTACAAATTCACCATAGTCTATGCTAGCACAGGTGTCTACGTGTTCACCATTCTTCACATAATTTGTTTTGTTTTTGCTTATTCTTAACAGTTAATATTTTATGTTGCCCTAATTTCATTGGTGTAAATTTCAGTTGTGAATTGCTACAGATTAAGAAAGCAGCTTTGGCATTTGTTGTTATGTGCTAAACCAGGTGACAGGTGTAGAGCAGCAAAGGTCTATATTGAGATTTACATCAATGTAGTTACACCAGCAGGCATAATCAGTAGGATTCTGGCCAGAGGCGTAGCTACCGCCGTATCTGCCGTATCAATTATACGGGGGCCCCGGGCCCCGGGGGCCCCCAACGTGCGTAAGCAAAACAAATCTTTACCCTTCCTAAGGGCCCCAAAAAATTTTTTATACGGGGCCCCGCCAAGGCACGCTACTCTTCTGATTCTGGCCATTGCAATTCTGTGATTTTTGGCAGGACATCTTTTTGGATTTTAAGAAATTCCCCTCCTCAGGACGGTAAATACAAAAAATTAGTTTAAAATACTTTTAATTTAGTTTAAAATACTTTAGATTAGGGCTGGATTCTGTTCAATATCAGACTGCCAGTTATTAAATGTTAGAATAAAATATTATTAGGACCCTAATATAGACACCAAATATTTAACAGCGTTATTCAACATGCAGGGATCTGCAACATTATCAACCAGCAAAGGAGAATTTTAAGGAATCCCTCTGGGTGCCAGAATCAAGGCAAAGGGAGCCCTAAGAAATCTCAAGACACCCAGAGGAAACTGGTGTAGAAAAGATGAAGGCACAGTATTCTCAGACGTTTCCAAAGGAGGGCAAGACATAGAATAGGTTGATGACATTCGCATGCATTTTTTGACCAAAGCTGTGTGACAGGAATGATCTTCTGCTCTTCAGAAGGACCAGGAGCAAAACAAGCAAGGAATATACTTACCCAGTTTGTCAATAGCACTCAGTTGAAGGTTTGGAGCCTGGTTAGCCATCCTGGGTGAACAAAACAACAGGTTACTGGGCATGGGAAATAAATGTGCCTGTCTCTATATATTCAAGGCAGATAGTTGTCACTGGGGGAACTTGCACAACCTCTGAAATTGTTGCTGGACAAACTATGTGCCATTCAACACCTCTTCACTTTGCTTGGTGCTATATTGATTCCCACCAATGTAGGATAACCCCATGTTGCAAGAGGTGGAGGTCTTCTGTCTTTTTACAAGCAAGAAAAGAAATAAGGGATAGTCTTCTTTGTTCTTCTTTTCCTTTTCTCCCCTTTGGACCCACAATGGCCAGATGTGTTGAATCATCTTTCACCATCACTTAACTGTCTCCTCTAAAGATCTTAAAAGAAATGGTCTTATTTCTTCTGGGGATGGTCCACAAAATAACAGAACATATTACTTGGCATTTAAAAGTGCTCATGTTCAGCATCTCCAGGTAAGGTGGTCTGAAACCTTGGAGAGCTGCTGCCAGTCAGAGAGGAACCAGGGAGGGAGAAGCACAGCTTTCTCTGTATTGCTTCTCACCCTTGGCTATGCTGGCTTAGGAGTGCTGGGAACTCTGATCCAGCAACATCTCAAGGTGATACACTTTTACCCAACTTCTAATAAAGTGCAGGGCCAGAGGATGACCTGGTATAAAGCACCTTCTCAAGTTCATGACAGAGTTTTAATATTGTCCTGTGTTTAGCTAGCAACCCCAAGAAACTTTACAGCCATCCAAACCAGAACTGAACTGAGCATACTTTGCCTTATCCTTGTCCTTTGGGTTTCCTGCCTCTTTTATAATAGTTCCATTTATCCATCTACTCTGTTATGTGATATCAAAGAAGGGCATGTGTGTTATGTGCCATCAAGTCACTTTCAAATTATAGTGACACAAATTGGATTTTCAATTAAAGATGATCAAGGAGCAGTTTACTGTTGCCAACTCGCCATTGAATTTCCATGGGTGAGCTCAAATTTGAATCTAGCTCTCCTGAGCTCTGGTCCGAAACTCTGTCCACTACACCACATTCTCTCTCTCTCTCTCCTGTATACTCTCTAGCTAGGACATCCCAGAAAGGACCACCATAAGTCAGAATTGACTTGATGGTACACAATACAGACATAATCTGTATGTCTTTTACATTTTATTGCACTGTTGCCTTTTATTGTATTGTTATATTTTATTGCGTTGTTATTTTTATTGCATTGTTACATTTTATTGTATTGTTAGATTTTATTGTATAGTGGTGTTTGATATGTTGTGATTTTTGTGATTATTGCATAATTTTTGTATTGTCTATTGATTATTGTTTCTGTTATGGGCCATTTTTGTGGGATGTATATTGTGTAATTTTTGTGCATACTGTATTATTATATATTGGCTATTGTATCATTATTTTTGTTAAGTGCTGTTTCTTTTTCTTTTCTGTTCTTTGGATGTGTATTGCATAATTGTTGTATATATTGTATTACTGTATATTCTGTAAGCCGCCTAGAGTCGCTTTCATGAATGAGGGGGCATAGAAATCTAAAAATTAAATTTAAATTAAATAATCAGTAATCTTTATTAACAAGTTTTGTGGAAAGTAGCAATCCATATTCACTCTCTCTCTCTCACTCACTCTCTCTCACATTCTCATGATTCTGAAAAACCGTATGAGGGGTGTGGGATGTTAAAGAGCAGCAATGTTTCCTATCAGCTGCTTCTTACAAACACCATTGATGGCCATCTTGTGAGTCTCGACCACCAAGCTTGTAAGAGATGGAACTCTGCTTACCAATGCTCTTCTCCTTCCAGGAGTTTCCTGTAAGTGGCAATTTCAATGTCAAGGGCCAGCTTGATGTTCATCAGCTCTTGGTATTCTCGCACCTTACTGGCCATGTCATGCTTGGCTCTCCTCAGTGCCTCCTCCAGGTCTTGGATGGTGGCCTTGGCCCTCTGAACAGCCTCCTCCCCTTGCTCTTCTGCTTGGGCCACCGCATTCTCCAGATTGGATCTCTGGCCAGGAAGGAGAGAGGAGGAGGGAAAGGATGAGTTTTCAGTTTTGTCTGGTGTGAATAAGAAGCCAAGAAGAAAGGGTGCAACAGCTAAGAACGGGTGACTGGAGCCCATCTGGAGAAAAACAACATTCCCCACTCTGAGCAGTTTACAAAAATAAATTAAAATTTGACATAAACAAACAAAAGACATAAAAGGCATAAGCCTCCCATTGGTGGTGACATAATATAATTAAAAATTAGTCTGTGAACAAAAGAATGTTGGACCCAGGAAAAACCACAGAATACAAAATAATTAACTATGTGGGAACATATCCTTATAACTCTCTTTCTTTGAATGCCAAAGGGGAATTAAAGGAGAATGGTGAGATGTTGGTCTTCTCTTTGCTTTTCTGTTTTGGGACTCAGTTTCACAAATGGAAGTTTTAAAAACACCAATTAAAAACAAAAGAAAAATCTGAACCCTTTTAATGGCACATAAAGATGTTTGACTAATAACCTCCTCCATCTATATAAAATGTTGATTTCTAGTATTCCATACAGCATTTACACTAATTTTTGGATAAGGTTAGTTTTTTTGTGAAGTGGAAGGAGCTGACCTGGTTCTTTAAGGCCTCGATTTCCCCATTAACACGTTGAGCATAGCGAGTCAACTCGGCAATCTCTCCTTTGATGTCTTTCAGCTCCTCGTTGTGCTTCTGGGTCTGCCTTGCTATGTCATCAAACTGGTGGGTAAGAGAAAGAATCAGAAGATGTCTAATCAATAGTGTCGTTGGGGTGCCATAGCCAGCATTGTCTCGGTGGGAGGAAAACCTGGGTTTTGGTTATGTTGCTTTTTGGAGACATTAGGCTAGGGATGGTCAAGTGAAGCCTGCAAAGCAATATATGATGCCCCATTGCGCGGCCCAGAAAATCCAGCCTGTGTGGTGCTGGATAAGCTGCACAGTCTCAATGTGCCCCCAGATGAAGGGAAGAGTAAAAAAAACATCTGTATAATCTCTAGCTAGGAAATTCCAAAAATGATCACCATAAGTTGGAATTGACTTGATGGTACAAAATACATACATAGTCATCTCAGAAAACAAAACAAAATAAAAAAACACAGTAGCACTTTAAAGACTAACTGCTATATTTTCATTGTTAGCTTTCGTGGATCAAGTCCACTTCATGAGACAAGGAATGAAACTTACAGGCATGTTCTTTATATACCAAATTCAGGGGGTTGACGGGAGAAGGGTTGGTGTCAAGCAAGATGACAGACAAGCAAGCACAAGAATGCAGTATCACCCAGCCATTAACAACAATAGATTGTTCAGATAAACTCTAAAAGACTCCCTTTCAATCTCAAGGTTGCTGAGTAAGCCCACTATGGTATCTGATTAACTTGTGACCTGCATGTCAGGGGAAAAAAACAAACACCTGTACCTGGTTTCTTTCTGTTTTACTAAAGAGAATTGGCAGGAAAGTTGCAATATAAAATCATATAGCAAACTCTGTATCAAATTTGATAATGTCCCAGAAACCCTTCACTAATATTTAGCCCCCTGTGATGGGTATCTAACAGATGGATGTATTTGATTTCTGCTGTCTCCCTTTCAATCCTAGTTTTGTAATTTCTCTGTTCCAGAATTGCAACTTTCAGGTCTTGGATAGAGTGTCCAGTTAGATTGAAATGGTTTGAGACAGGTAATAAAGGTTATTAATACATAGTTAATAACCTTTATTAGCAAGTTCTGTGGAAAGTAGCAATCCATCAAATGTAAACACTTCCAACTAACAGAGGTTGCTTGCTTGGCATGGCTAGTCACACAAAAACTCAGTCTGGAATTCTACCTCTGGATGGTAGAGGACTACAGTACAGTAAAACCTCGGATAACACTAAAACCTGGTTCCACAAGTCTTGGTGTTATCCAATTTTTAGTGTTATCCGATGCATGTTAAAATCCTATGGGATCCATAGAGATACATTGTAACCACACAGGCTTTAGCGGTTGTTATCCGATGCATCCCATAGGATCTTAATGTTATCCGATGCAATTCTTCCCCCCAGATTGCTTAATGTTATGCGATTTTAGTGTTATTCGATACTGTTATCTGAGGTATTACTGTACTCGTTTTTCCGAACACACTCCCAAGCGAATCATCTAGGACAGCACTGGATGGGGCATACAAGAATCTCTAGATTTTGATAACATCTTCTTAAGTAGAAATACATTTCTGCTGGTATAATATGCCTTGGGTTCCAAGCTATAACACACCAGCCATACTTGAATATATGAAATCTTGCTACATCTTACTATCAATAAAAGGATCTCATCCGGGAGTCACTTCTGTTCCTCAGGTTGCTCTTGGGAGACTAGATCTTGGCCCTGTTCTTCAGTAAGGGACTAGAGCAGCTTTATTCAAACAGATCATTAAATCTCCATAGTTTCCTACTTTTTAGTGCCTTTACTCATCTTATAATTTTTCGTAGATCCTAATAAGTGGCTGTAAACTACTAACAAAACAAAAATGAAAGTGATAAGTCTATTTCCTTCATTTCCAATGCCTGGCCACTTTGTTTATGTTATAACTGACAGTGAATGGCTTGTTCTGATCATGTTAACAAAATAGAATTTTCAGTTCTAGACTCCAGGTTTTGTGGATAGAGACAAAATAAAAGGAAGTATTTGCCTTCAGTTTTTGAGCAAAAGCACGCATCTCTGGGTGCATTCGGATATGTGTGGAATGCGCTGCTGCAGCATGAATTCAGGGTGACAAAAGTCAAATCCTCACCTTGTTCTTATACCATTGTTCAGCCTCCTCACGGCTTTTAGCAGCCATGGCCTTGTACTGGTCCTTCACCTCGTCAATTATATGTTTCATCTCTAGCCCCCGGTTGTTGTCAATCTCCAGAGTGACCATGGCATTTTGGACCTGAGATTGTAACTCCCGAATCTCCTGCATAGGGGATAAATAAATAAATAAAAGGAATCTCGAACCACAGTCTGGTTCAGAAAAAAAAATCTGGTCCTATGAAAGAAGATTTGGGGGCTTCTTAGGTCAAACCCTTATATCCCCTTATCTCCCCCAAGGGCTATTTCAAGGAACCACGATAATAATCAGAAATTACTCTGGGTTAAATGGATTTTCAGTGGAGAAACTCTGCTTAGGGGACATCTGAATGAGGCTCATTTCACGTTCCCAAGATTCATCATGCAGCACTCAGGTATCAAACCTCAACCTCTAACTCACAAATGGAAGGAGAAAAATCCTTCCTGCTCCTACCAAGCATAGCAAATGCCAACACCCTACCCCACCCCCCCACCCCAGTTAGACACTCACCTCTTCAAACAGCTGCTTGAGGTATTTGACTTCATTGGAAACACTTTCTACCTTGGACTCAACATCCACTTTCTGCAGGTAGATGTCATCCAGGTCCTGTCACAGGACAAATGCAGACAGTAGACCCTTATAAGAACAGGACCCTGTGTACAATGTCTCTCACATTCCTTCAGACTCCACAAGAACTGTGCACTAGAAGGGTAGCCCCATGTAGGGAGCAGTGCAATAGTCAATTCTGGAGATTACCAGTGCATAGTAAAGGTCACCCTTGCTCAAAAGTCAGATGCATCCGATTCTAGAGCTCAATGTTCATCTCTGTTTATAGCCAAAGAGCCAGCGCTGCCTGCGCCTCCAGACATTTCCGTGAACATGTGGCAGGCATGCTTCAACACCAGACTGCACAGAATGCTGTTTACCTTCTCACCAAAGTGGTCCCTATTTATTTACTTGCAATTTCTTGCTTTCAGACTGCTAGGTTGGCAAGAGCTGGGGCAGAGATGGGAACTCACCCTGTAATGCAGTATCCAGGAATCGAACTCCAACCTTCCAGTCAGTGAGTTCAGCATCTTAACGACTTGAGCCACCACAGTCCATAGGTCTGTGTCAATAGGGATTTTCTATCCAAGTGTGAGTGGAGCTTGGCAATGTGCTGCAGACCTGAACGTCAACAATACTTGATGTTTCATCTGTAGCTCTGCCTACCATTGACTGCAACACTTTCTTATCCCAACAACGATAGTGGGCACCAGTCACCTTGGAAGTCAACTGGTTACAGTTAGACAGAGTATGGGAGCTGTCTTCAGCAGGTGAATGTGGATGCTGTGCAAGGGTAGCAAATTGTTATCTCACATACTCTTATTTCTTGAATTCTATAATGTCCTGCAAGGCTTTTGACCTTGGTATCTGGTAGAGCATCTTATTCAACCAAAGTCAGCCCAGACTACCCAGTCTTCCCTGGTGTTAGGGCTTTAGATGTCCACCTTGAGGAAGGCCTGGAAAGCTGTGATGAAGAACCAAGCCTTCTCAGTAGTGGCCCCTAGAATCTGGAACACCATTCCATGTATGTTTGTTTGGTACCCTCCCTCCAGGAAGCTCCAGAAGGCTCTGAAGGCTGAACTTTTTAGAGAGGCATTTTGAGATACTTTGTCTTCCCCTACTCCACATTTATAATATTTGTTGTTGCTGGCTCCATTTATTTATTTATTTATTCAAATTTATTATCCCACCTCAATCGGGTGAACCCGACTCTAGGCGGCTTACAACAATGCAAAATCCCACAAAAGAAACTAGATAATCCCACTATACCCCTACAAATTTGGTTTAAATTAATTACAAGATTCTACTATAATTAGCACAATACTAAAAAACAGATTTAAAAGTTAAAGTTAAAAGTTTAAAACAGCGAGAAGGGTGGCTGTCCTATCAGATCAGCCACCCAACATGGGACCCCACATTCCTGAGGCCTCACACCTGCCCTGCCAGCCAGGTTTTTAGGCCCTTCCGAAAGGGGAGGAGCTCTGTCTGTAGACATAACTCAGTTGGCAGGAGGTTCCAAAGGGCCGGGGCGGACACGGAGAAGGCCCTTCTTCTGGTGCTAGAGAGATGCGCCTCTCTAACCGATGGAATGATGAGAGCCTTATTGTTATTTGATGCTTTGTAGTTGTGATTGTAATTATTTTGCTCTTTGTTAGCCGCCCAGAGTTGAATAATAAATAAATACATGCTTGGGACTCACCTTTTTGGTGATCACAAATTCATTTTCCAGTTGATTACGCTGGTTGATTTCATCTTCATACCTGCAGTTGAGAGATGGAGGAGATGCTGTGCATGAGATGCCATAAAGAATACAGTTGTACCTCGCTTAAAGAGCATAATGTGTTCCACGGGATTGCTCTTTAAGCGAGTTTGCTCTTTAAGCAAAACACCATTGTAAGTGACCAATTGTGACTTTGGTGGTGGTGGTGGTGGGGATTGCGAACCCCAACTTATTTGTTAAGCGAGATTTTGGTTGGTTTTATTTGTTAAGCGAAGCGAACATTCAGAGAAAATTCTGCTCTTTAAGTGAGTTACTCTTTAAGCGAGGCGCTCATTATGCGAGGTTTGACTGTACCTCAGAAACAGTCTAATGAGCAAATTAAGTACAGTACTGTACTTTGCTGTAAAGGTAAAAGTCTCCCTTGCTCAAAAGGCAGTTCTATCTGACTCTAGGGTTCAGTGCTCATCTCTGTTTATAGCCAAAGAGCCAGTGCTGTCTGCATTTGCAGATGTTTCCATGGATATGTGCCAGCCATGCTTAGAGTGCACACAACACTGTTTATCTTCCCACCAAAGCAGTCCTTATTTATCTACTTGCAATTTCTTGCTTTTGAACTGCTAATTTGGCAGGAGCTGGGACAGAGACAGGCGCTCACTCCGTTGTGAAGTACTCAGATCTCAAACTGCTGACCTGCCGACCTCCCAGTTGTTATGTTCAGTGTGTTAACCACTAAGCCACTGCAGTCCCACTTCTGTATCCAACCTTTATGTACCATTTACTAAAGCTTTCCCCTCCAGTCTCCAAAACGGCTTAGGTTCACAGGCTTCTCTCTTTGCGCTTGCTCTACAAATAACATCTTCGCACCCAAGTATGGTGCCCATAACTAGCTATACATGAGAGATCTATTTTCCATTCATCTTCTAAAATAAATATTAAATGGGATCCATTAGGAAAGGCCTAGTTCCAAGATTGAGAAATGGCAGGCCAAACCCTGGACCATCCAAATTCAACTTATAATTGTCTTTCCAGCTTCTCTGAAGTTTGCAGGAATCCAAGTCCCCACCACCACTACCAAGAGAGAGAGAGAGATCAGGTTCCATTCTACATAGGCTTTTTAAGAATAAACAGATGTCTGGGACATTCCAATTGGGGATTTTGAAAGCGAGAAAAACCCAGGAAGAGAGCCAACTCTTGATACTGGGAAGGAGCAAGAGACCAGGAGGGTAATGTCTGCATTGCCTAGAGACTCACAAATATCTTTTCTCTCTTCTTGGATTCTTGAAGAGACCAAGGCCAAAACTGTAAACTGCTTTGGACTGGAGATTTACTCTCTGCTCAGAATGAAGTTGTTGCTATTCATGACCTAATTTCCCATCTTCCAAAAAAAAAATGTTGCCTGCTTTTTAAAGACGCCACTCCGATCATGGATCTCCCCTTCCTCAATCATATTGTATCCCATCCCAAAATCTACCTGCTCTTCAGTTCCTCTAGAAGGGCCTGTGTGTGATCCAGCTCATTCTGCAGCTTCAACTTGTCCTGATTCAGATCCTCAATTTGCTGCTTAAGGGGCTGGCTGTGGGCTGCCATGATTCGCCCTGCATTCGATTTGTATTCATCTTTCCCCTTCAAAAGCTTCAACTGTGTCTCCAACACTTTGTTCTGCTGCTCCAGCTTACGCACCTTGGAGAGTGGAGAAGAACCAAAGGGACAATAAAATGAAAGGACATAGATGCTGAGATAGGAAGGAACCCTTAGGAAACTTTGGCCAAGGTTCACTATGTGCAGTGCATTCCAGTGGCTATATGGAGAAGCAGTTCTTCTGCTCGGCCATCTGTGAACAGTCCTTAAAACCCACTTTCTAAATAACCAACTATTTTGAACTTAACACATTCTGATTACCGTTCAGAAAGCAAACAAATTTTTTGGTCATTTGGACAGGAACCCAAGTAAATTTCCAGTCTGATGTACATTTGAAAGTAGAAAACTCTCCAAAATTTCAATCCACTGCAGTATTTTTCATTTGTACATTCTCTCTCCAATCTGAGCTGACAGATATGTTCTTAGAAGCTTTGCTCACTTGATATCAATACTGTACAATAATTATTCATCAGTAATGCCGTATTCCTTAAGACCAGGGATTCTCAACTTGTGGCCAGCAGCATCATTTCATGTGGCCCTCCACCACCTGCACCATACCAGGAAGTGCCATGTGGTAGAAGAAGGGCATAATGGCCATCTGGCGCCCAAAGCTGTCTGAACGAGCATGACCTGGCCCCTGGTTTTAAACGGTTGAGAACTCCTGCTTAAGACAGTCCACTTCTTTCTTTTTCATCCCAATGAGAAATAATGCTGTATCAGTGTCTTTATTTGGTCATAGTTCTACCTTCTCACATAGCCATGGTTATTGATTTTGCATATGTTCTTTAAAATTACTTTTAAAACTGCCTTTCATTCTTGAAGCTAAGACTGTTGGCCTTTATTGAACTCTACAGCAGGGTTGGGGAACATGTAGTAAAGTAACTTTTCCTAGTATACTTTGCCTTTGAGTCCACTGCAAAATAAACAATGGGATCCAGTGTGAAAAGGGTGAGCTATCCTTGAGATTTCCACTGTGCTGTGCCTGTCCTTCTGTCTATAGCAGGCATTTGCAACCCACGGCCCGTGGGCTGGCCCCGGCCTCCAATGCCAATTCATCCAGCCTGTGCCACCCTCACTGCTCCCAGAAGTGGAAGTAAAATGTCCCTGTGCAGTCACACAATGCTGCCGTAAATGCATTCTGCGCATGCACAGGTATGTTTTACTTCTGCTTCCAGGTGGGAGGAACCACGTGACTAGCCTGATCACCTGTCTCGGGGCATGGTCAGGCCCGCGACCTGCAAATGTTGAGAACGCCGAAGTCTACAGGCACTGTTGTTGCTCCTCTTCTCTCTTACGTAGGTGATAAGAAGCTTCCATTTCCTCAACTCAAGAGCAATAGTGAGAATAGATTTGGCATGTGAGTTGACCTCATCTTACTGCCAATGGGGCAGTTGTGCCACCCTTTTTCTCCCTCATCTGACATTACTTTCCCCTTTGGGTGGGAGAGGAATCTTGTGGTGCCTTGCAAAGTTGAAGGAGACTAGCTCACCTCTCCTTTCTTTGCTTGTCTGAATAGGATGCCTAAGAGTAAGACCTATGATTTATTTATTTTCTGATTTATATTGCCGCCCAACTCAGAAGACTCTGGGCAGCTCACAGAGAATAAAACCAATAACACGGTTTAAAAACCAATTAAAAACTCCATTAAAACTATTACCAAAAATTACCCCAAACCCTATGATGATGAACCTTGGCACTCCAGGTATTCTTGGACTTCATTTCCCAGAAGCCCGAATCTCTGTGAATCCACATGAATGCAACTTTCAAAGATTCTTTTACACCTTAGAAAAATCCTGCATTGATTTATATATTGTGGGATTGTATTAATCTGCTGTTGTAGACAAACCTGTTGCACATAATACAATGGGAAGCAGTAATTCCTGCCAGTTCCAAACTGTCGTATACCATGTGTACAAGAAAATCAGAGCCAAAGAAAAAAGGCTCCTGCATCTTAGATAGTTCTTCTCAAATAGGGACTGTAATAACCAATTGTTATGCAAAGTTAGATCTTTCTACTTCTGCACATTTATTCAGACAAACATGGTAGAGTTTCTTGCCTTCCACAGATCTTAGAGTTGCTGGTTTAAGTGACAATCCAAAATGTGCCATTTGCATGAGATGTACTGTATGGAAACAAAAATCCATCATATGACTTTACGGATCTGCTGCAATAACAAAGCAAAGCAGTAACAGTAGCAAAACATTAAAATAAAAACAAAAAGATGTACCATATGGAAGATTTACAACCCCTATAACTAGATCAGTGGTTCCCAATGTACATTGGCTGATCAGTGCTTTTGGGGAATTGAAGTCCAAAAACCAAAGGTTAGGAAACATTGAACTAGATAATTCCATAAATGTATTCTGGGCTATAAATTTACTTTCCTATGAGGGGGCACTGCAAACCTTGAAAAGTTTGAGATGGGAATTGATCCAGTTAATCCTGTTAGATATTTGAACCATGTTAAATGATGGAATTAATTACGTTTTTAGAAAGATCTGTATTCTATAACTGATTTTCACTTTTAACATGCAGTATTTTGTTTATTTGTGCTACTTGATGAGAAGGAAGAATTTCTTCTTCCCTCTATGCACGTATATAAATACTGAACATTTGCAGACTAAAATTTGTACAGTATTTAGACAATTGCTTTACAAAATGGTGGTGGTGGTGGTGGTGGTGGTGGTGGTGGTGGTGGTGAAGGTTGACACATTTGAGAAGTCTGTTGTTGGAACCAATACATTGTTCCTCTTTGTCCACAGTTTGGGAAGCTTGAGCCACGAGATTGCATTGCTTCTGAATTCTACATCTATTGTAGCACCTGCACACCCATACTTTACAATTCTGATCTCATATTGCTTTATATCCTATTTTCTGGGTAAACAGCTCAAGCTTTCATTTAAGCAAACAATTAGTTTACAGCCACTCCCAAATCACTGAAAGACTAAATAATAGCATTAAGAGAAATGTCCCCTACCCTGCCTTCATTCTGGGATGGAGAGGAAACTTTCCCACAGATATAACAAACAACTAATGAAAGCTAATTCAATAGCCACTGACTATAGTAAAGGTTTCCCTTGCTCGAAAGCCAGTCGTATCCGACTCTAGGGGTCAGTGCTCATCTCTGTTTCTAAGCCGAAGAGCCAGCGCTGTCTGCTTCTGCAGACGTTTCCATGGTCATGTGGCAGGCATGACTAGACACCGGAGCGCACAGAACGCTGTTACCTTCCCACCAAAGTGGTCCCTATTTATCTACTTGCAATTTCTTGCTTTCAAACTGCTAGGTTGGCAGGAGCTGGGACAGAGACGGGAGCTCATTCCGTCCTGCAGTACTCGGGAATCGAACTGCTGACCTACCGCCTCCCAGTCAGCGTCTTAGTGACTTGAGCCACTGCAGTCCCTATCATGCACTAATACTCAAACTACCATTAACATAGCACATTGCATCATTCTATCATCCACAAATGTGTACCAAAATGGCAAAAAAGGATAGCTAGACAATTTCTGTTCTGAATATTATAATCATATGAATATGTGTTTTTCATCCACCATTTATAACTCTTGATTCTTTTCTTGTACTCCCCTGCCTGCTGGCATCTCTACCACCTGTTTTACTTGGAACATCCTCTATGAATCCATTATTAATCTAAAATGACTAATATATAATCTGTTTAATGACATTGCATTTTAATGATAAGTGGCTTTATCAACCTCAGCAAGCTTGAAGATCATTTATCACGTCTGTAACAAAAGACACACATTTTAAATAAAATTTGGAATCGATACAGAAAAGAGTGTTCTTAAATGTCTCTTGGAACTGTAATAATATTAATAATTTCGAGTCTGGAATTATTCTAGGTTGAAAGGATTTTTTGCTGGAGAAACTCCACTTAGGGGACACCGGAATGAGACTCCTTTCATGTCCCCATGAGCTGGGACAGAGAAGGGCACTCCATCCGTCATGCGGGGCTGAAGTGATGTGTCATAGATCACAACTAGCATTAACCTATTAGAACTTTGGATAGACGAGTTTGGAGCACATTAATAAGAGGGTACAGATAGGAACTCTAACTGCTAAAAGATACATAAGGTTTGACAACAAGCGTTCCTAAATGTCTTGTTGGTGATATCAGATTGTTGAAAAAGAAAAGCCTTGTGGTAAATTAAAGACAATTGAGTTCTACATAGAATAACGTTTTTTGTTTCTCATGAGTAAAATCTGCTACTTTTCAAGTTGCCATAAGACCCTTCCTTATTTTTAATAAATCATAAATATTTTCCGTCTTTCCACACACACACACACATGTAAATACACAGATCATATTTTTACGCGCATCCAGGGCTGCACCTTGTCAATGAAGGAGGCGAACTGGTTGTTGAGCCCTTTGATCTGCTCCTTCTCCTCCGTGCGGATCTGGTGCAGCTTCGGGTCGATCTCCAGAGTAGGCAGCGAGGAGAGAAGGAAAGAAGGCGAGGCGGAAAGGGAATTGCCCGGGAAGGCACCGGAGGAGCCTCGGGGAAATCCCGGCTGAAAGGACCCCGGACTAGGGCGGTAGAAAGAGCTTCGGTTAGGCAAGGAGCCTTGGGAGCGGCTGCTAAAGCTCAGGCTCCCCGGGCGATGGTAATTGATGAGGCTCATGGTGCAAAGACCTCCTGCTCGCCAAAGACAGGTAAGGGGAGAGACAGGTGCTCCGTGCAACTCCGGGGGTTTAATACTGGGTGGGGGGTGGAGATTCAGTGAGCTCCGCCTCCTGGCATTCCAAGGTGCCCATTGGTGGATCCAGGTGCCCCTCCCACCTCGCCTCCACGACTTCACCTGCCATGGAAGATGCTCTGCTTCTTCCTAGCTCACCTCTGCTACCCAGCGGCAGTCTCATTAGCATAGGCCCGCCCCTAAAGCCACGCAGACCCAATGGCGCAGCTCCCTTCCCATTGCACCGACCTATCCCTTGGACGAGCGCTTTTCTGTTATTTGCATAGCTCTCTCCTCCTCCGCTCCTGCCAACCTAGCAGTTCGAAAGCAAGAAATTGCAAGTAGATAAATAGGGACCACCTCGGTGGGAAGGTAACAGCGTTCCGTGCGCTCCGGTGTCTAGTCATGCCTGCCACATGACCATGGAAACGTCTGCAGAAGCAGACAGCGCTGGCTCTTCGGCTTAGAAACAGAGATGAGCACTGACCCCTAGAGTCGGATGCGACTGGCTTTCGAGCAAGGGAAACCTTTACCTTTACTCCTCCTCCGCTCCCAAAATCAATATTCATGACCCATATTGATGGGACTTCAGACTGCCCCATAGGCGCTTTTTACTTTAAAAGTGAGATTGCCACGTGGTTCAAATTATTAATTGCCCGAAAGTCAGAAGCGTAGCATGCCTTAACGGGGCCCCGTATAAAAATTTGTTTGGGGGGCCCTTGTGAAATAAAAAAAATTGGGAAGTTTTTATTAATTTTTGCTGTAGGGGGCCCCCGTGGCCCGGGGCCCCCGTATAATTAATACGGCAGATACGGCAGTAGCTACGCCCCTGCCGAAAGTCCAGTTCTTGACGCAAAAGGAAGCTTAGCGATAGGAATAATACTTCATACCTCTCCATTGCGCTTAGTGCACTCTTTGGGCGGTTCACAAACTAATTCGTATTTTGCCCCCAAATGCTGGGTGGTACTCGTTTTACCAACCTCGGAAGGATGGAAGGCTAAGTCTACCCTGAGAATCCCGTCGGGATCGAACTCACAATGTTTTGGCTGCAGCGGATCAGTTTAACCACTGCGCCTCCAGGGCACTTCATCTTCGTTTGCGTATGCAAATTGGCTCGCCCTTCTTTCATTGGCTATCTTTTCTACAACCATCCAAACATTGAATGTCCGCAGTTGTTCTTCCACCAATGGGAAGCCAAGGCTCTTTCCCATTGGTCGCCAGTTACCTGGACATGCAAATGAGATTCCAGCCAGGGGACTATTAAGCGGGTGCTGCTAAGGTACAGCCCGGACCAGGTAGCGCGGCCATGGCGTTCTCCTATTCCCGACCTCGCAGCGGCTCCTTCTCCGCGGGCTCCCTGCGCCTCCTCCCGGGCTCGAGCTCCGTGCGCGGCAGCTCCAGCGGCTCCGACTCCTGGTTCTCGCTCTCCCGGCTGCACGCCGCGCTCCCGGCTTCTCGAGCGAGCGCGGGTTCCGCGGTGATCCTGCTGGGACCGGGCCGCCAGCAGGAGGCGCTGCAGAGCCTGAACGAGCGCCTGGCCGGCTACCTGCAGCGGGTGCGGGGCTTGGAGGCGGCCAACCGAGCCCTGGAGGAAGAGATCGCCGCCATCCGGGCCCGCAGAGCGGGGGCGATCGGCCATAAGGACTGGGAGACCTACGAGCGGCCCCTGGCCGAGCTGCGCAAGCAGGTTATTATTATTATTATTATTATTATTATTATTATTATTATTATTATTATTATTCTGGGTTGAAATGATTTTTGCAGAAGGATCTCCGCTCAGGGAACACCCAAATGAGTATCCTTTTATGTTTATAACAGCTGGAACAGGGACGGTCGCTCAATCTGTCATGCAGTACCCGGGTCTCAAACGGCCAAATTGCCAGCCTTCCAGCCAACAAGGCAAGCTTCTTAACCGCTGACCCACTGCAGCCCAATGAACAACACTTTAAAAGATGTAGCAACACATTAAAAGATGTAGCAATATAAAATTAAACAAACGATAAACCAAACCAGAGGCGTAGCTACTGCCGTATCTGCCGCATCAATTATACGGGGGGCCCGGGCCATGGGGGCCCCCAATGTGCGTAAGCAAAACAAATCTTTACCCTTCCTAAGGGCCCCCAAACAAATTTTTATACGGGGCCCCGCCAAGGCACGCTACTCTTCTGAACCAAACAGAACAAATTGTGGACAGAAACAATAGACAAAGTTCAGAAGGAGTGGGTTGCAAGCCAAGAAATCTCACACGAAATAGGCAGAGTAGTTTTATTGGTTGTTACTGAAATAGTCTTAGTACTCTTCTCTCTGAAAATCCTAACTGGTGGCAGGAGCTGTCTTGGGACTTAGACAGGACTCTCCCTTTGCCATACTTGGCAATTATTTTATCTCGTGGTCTTCTGCTGAGTAAGTGCCGATCTGGCTTCCCACTCCTTAACTTCCTTGAAATCAGATGAAGGGAGGTGTGTTCAGACTCTTGTGAGGGTGAGCAAGAAGTGAAAAGGATGGAAGAGCTGAGGGAAATCTCAGGACAAGTGTGGGGACGATGTGTTGCCAAGTCATCCTCTCAGTGAATGGCCTCCAAAATGTTAATCTGAGGTTGGTAAAAGGCTAAAAGAGGTATAAGTGGGGCGTGAAAGGACAGTGTTAAGCAGGGCCGTAGGCAGGATTCTAGATGTGGGTGAGCAGATATTTCTTCAGGATGGGCAACAATGTCATATATATATATATATATATATATATATATATATATATATATATATATATATATATATATATATATATATATATATATATATATATATATACACTATATACAGTATATCATATACATATATATAAGCAGCCCAGAGTTTGAGGGTGGGCAAACTGCTAACTGCCACCCCCTTAGCTACGGTCCTGGTGTTAAGAGAAGGGCATTGTGAGTGGATGCCAAAACATATTTGCTGCAGATGGTTTATAGAACATACCAGCACAGAAGATGCAATCACATCAGCCAGGTGATCAGCAGCTATGAGCCAGAAGGGTGAAGGTATAAATGGGAAGGGGCCAGGGAGACTTGAATGGACAAGGACACACACAGTAGAAACCAGCATTGAGTTAACAGGGAATAGGAAAGAGAGTTCGTGCTAATGAGAACCAGTTTTGGTTTGCACCTTGTTTGAAATATGGAAATAATATTTCCACTCCACTGCTTTAAGTGGGCTTGGTTATGACTTGCTATGCCCCCCCCCCCCCGGGATTTACAAGGAAGATAGCTAAATATTACCAAAGCCTGGGGACAGAGTGGATTTCATTTTGTTTCCCCTTTGCGGAAATCAGACATTCATTCGTCCACTCTTTTCACATAGATATGAAACTATGGTCAATCTCTGTATTCTTGAAATATGTCCAGACAGCACTTGTTCTTGTGCAGTGAAATTTGTAAGAAAGACAAGATAATTTTTCCTTCCTTTATGGTAGTCAGATTGTCCCTGTTGTGGGCCAAAATTACAGTAGCACGTTTTTTGCTCCAAATTGGAGCATTTGCTCCATTTGCTTTGGTTTCATAAAAATTAGATTTTGAATAGATACCACAGCTAGAATTGAAGGAATGCATTTTATAGCAGAGAGGAATATATCTTGGCAAGTTCACAAAAAGTGATTACCAGAGTGATTAGCTGATCTCTACACTTAAAAAAAAAGATAAGCACAGATAAATGCAAAAGATAAATACAAATGCAGGGTTCAGAGGGGAATTCTTTTTCCACAGTCATATTAAGACAGGGGCCTAAGAGTCTGGTGAAAGAATGGAAGGGGAGGAAAATCACTTCTCTTGAAGAGATCTGTTTTAAATATAAGAAGTAAAAGTTTCCTGAAATGTTGAAGTCATTATGAAATGGAAAACTTTTCTTATCCTGTGTAACAGTGGAAAAGTTTTATACTTGCTTATTAAACATAAATTCCATTTGCTGCTTTAATATCAGGTATCACATGCAGCATAGCTATGAACCATCAGGATGTTAAGAGAGACCTATCTTAGAATACCATTCCTGGCCTGAAGAAGAGTCCCAATGCACAGCTATTTGGAGCCAGCTCTCAAGTTGCATTGCTCCATCCCAGCCCTTTTCTAGACAGAGAATGCACAGGAGTAATTTACCATTCCCTTCTTCTATGGGCACCATAGTCTGTGCAGCCTTCCCATGACTACACAGTCTAGCTCTTCTGGAAGGCATAATAGGGAATCTAACTCACAATCTCTGCATTCAGATACCGAAACCTCTGAACTATCCAGCCAGTTTAGATTTTCCATTAGTAATGACACTTTTGGCCACACCCACCAGGTCTTCCAGTTCCCCTTTTAGCTACTTTCTTCTCGGTAGCTGGAAGGAAGGTGGCTGATCCTAGGAACAATTTATTGTGAGCTAGGAGCAGTTTCTGACTAGTGCAGGAGAAGTGCCTTGCACTGGAATTTTGGGGTGGGGCTCCCTAAACCAGACTCCCTAAACCGGACTCCCTAAAGGGCCAACAACTACGGGCGGATGAGACCCTTTAGGTAGGGTGATGGTCCCTCTCAGTGGAGGAAATGCCACTGGAAACAATCATATTGGGCCCAATGGAAAAATGAGTGGAGGAGCAGAGAAAATGACAGCCTAAAATCTATCTCATCTGGTTGCAAAACAGATTGCAAGCAGATTTACTTCTGCTTCCAATGGGAGGAACCATGTGACCGGCCCACTGAACCACATGACTGGCCCATGGCCTGAAAAGTTTGGACACCCCTATTTTAATAGTTCATAGTTGATCTGTTTGGATATTGAACAGAGTAGAGCCTCTGCTCAAAGAACTGGCTGACTCTTAACAGATCTTTCTGTCTAAAATTCATGCCAAACACCGCAAGATGTTACTTCTTGGTCCATGATCTAGGAGAGTGACTAGAGTATTTATACTCTGCCACATAGTTCTACTCAGCTAATTGCTGTTAGAGGTTTAACTGTGACAAGTACCCTTTAATATAGAGTGTTTAGCATGTTACTGATCAACCTGGTGGAGTCTCATAAAAGCTCGTTCTGGTCAGCTCACAACAAACACTGAAGCCATTTCTTCCCCCTGGAATTTGTTTTTTCTGTAACCAAATATAGAAAAAGAGCCACTACTGATCCAGATAAACATGTTCATTTGTTTTGCAAATACTTTCGAGTTATTCAACCTGCTGAAACTTAATGTTCCATTTCAAGGTTCAACTGGTTTCAACAGGAATTTAGAACAAGGATTTGATCTGTGTGATACGATACTAAGTAAGGGCAACTTTGGAGGAGTAAAGGCCATTTTGTTCAGGTGGGTCTTGTGCAAATAACCTTGCTTGCCATGGAAGGGGCGTTTAAGTGCTAGAAGTGCTTTCCTCTTGGCTCAGAATACAATCTTGTACCCAAACACTTTGCATGGCAGAAAGCTTCACTGAATTCAAGGATATGAATTTAGAGGGACTTCCTTCCAATTAGATATGCATGAAATAATATTAGCAGGCACTTTGCACCTGGCAATGCTAAAGTCAGAATTTTGAAGGGCAAGATGACGATGAATGTGTTGTGTGAACAGCAGTTGAACTTGTGTCAGTTGATCCTAAGAAAGAGGTGACGGTTACTACCATTGTGTCTGTTGGTGACCATTTTGCCTCTAGGACTTGGAGTGGTGCCTTAAGGGGCAGGACTTTGAGGCAAAGGTTCATGACCCCTACTCAGCAGAAGGATCAACAGGATCTTGGAACACAGCAAGGCCAGCTTACTATATTTTGATATTTCTTTTTAGGCATGAGGACCCTCCTCTCCCTTTTCCTCCACCTGCTATTTGTTTACTGGTGGGGTTTTTTAACTGAGTGCAAACAGTCTTGCTCTGAGAGTCAGGTGTTGGGTGATGATGGCTGATGTGGAAGTGAAATGGCACAGATGGAAAGTGGCTGGTAGCGGCTCTCCAGAAGAGTGGCGTAACGCCTTCCTTTGAGTTGCTTCCCATAATGAGGCACTGGGCACAGCAGGCAGCTGCAGAGAACAGGGAAATGGTGGCGAGTCACAGTTGCAGTGAGAAGATTTCTGGGACATGGTTGATGACATGCATCCTCCCTCCCTTCCTGATCTGCTGCCTGGGGCAAGTGTCTCCTCCAGCCCTGGTGGCAGCGCTCTCCATTTAAAGCTGCAATCCATTTGCTTGAAATAAAGCCTCACAGAACACGACACAAAATATATTTGCAAAAGGTTGTATATTTTAAGCAGCACTAATGCATAACTGTCCATTCTCTTCATAGGTCGAGGATCTCAACTTGGAGAACACCAGGCTGCTCCTGCAGATTGATAATGCCAGGCTGGCAGCTGATGACTTCAAGCATAAGTAAGTTGGTTTGCTCTCACCCTTCTTATAAAGGTAAAGGTCACCCTTGCTTGAAAGCCAGTCGTATCCAACTCTAGGGTTCAGTGCTCATCTATGTTTCATAGCCAAAGAGCCAGAGTTGCTTGCTTCTGCTTCTGCAGACATTTCTGTGGTCATGTGGCAGGCATGACTAGACACCGGAGTGCACAGGGTGCTGTTTACCTTCCCACCGAAGTGGTCCCTATTTATCTACTTGCAATTTCTTGCTTTCAAATAAGCCCTGTTCTGTATCTGAAAAAGATGTTTTGAACATACAAGCCAGGATCCCATTAAATAATTGTTTGTTGGTGATGGTTCAAACTGAAATGTTTAATTTTCTATGCAATTGATAGAACCCTTGTCAGTGTTTGTTGCAGAATACAATTTTAATTTATGTTACTTCTTCAAGAGGAATTCTACCACAGTAGCAGTTTCTGAGATTCTGCCCTGAATTTAATACCTGTCACCTTATTTAGATTGAATAGGATTTCAGCACAAATTGATTGACTTATTCAATTTCTAGACTTCATGCTTGTTATTATGACATCCAGGTAATGAGGACAGACTTTTTGCCATGGTGGATACCTTAGTGTTCCTCATGACCACAAATCACATCCTTTTATTCCAATGTTTTTATAGCATGCCCTTTACTCATATAAAATCAGATATACAGCATTTGGTTTAAAAAGCCATATCTGTTTCCTTTGGCTTTGGATGGAAGATGATCCTGGACTAATGCTTAAACTCCTGAACCCATCTGGTAGGTTTTGGTTGAAATTTTTGTAGCACAATGCTTTTCCGCATGCATTTCAGGATCTGGGAATTAAAATTCAGTCACATATCAGAAATCTGATATTGCCATACAAGTGAACAGTTTATTCAGCATTGTTGTGGTTTCACTAGCTGAAATGTTTCATAGATGTCAAGATTTGGCACAGAAAATAAGCAATAATATATATTCTAACAGCATGTAAATACTGTATACTGCAGTAAAATGTGTGCACATATTGTAAACCTGTCATTTGCCTAAGTGTTTGCACTAGGCTAGGAAAAACCAAACTCTTTTGTAAGCACTGCCTATTTGCATAACTTCTTTAGTTATGTAAATACCTCATAGAATCCCTAGCCATTGTGTACCTTAATGACCAGTTAATGAAGTTGAATCAGACATTGGTCCTGAAATCTATCCTGAAGGCTAGAAACAGTTCTTGTTTTTAAACCTAGGTTGTCAGACTGCTGTATTCTGTGGCAAATGTTGGAGCCGGAGACTCGGAGTTTAGTTCCCCACTTGACAAATGTTGGACTTGATGATCTGTAGGGTCACTTCCAATTCTGTAGTTGTATAATGATTATGGTTATGATTATTATAATTATTAGATTAGATTTATATGCCGCTCTCCTCAGTGTTACAATCTCAAATCTAAAAATGACTTAATATAAGTATAACAGCAAATATAACACAGTCATTGTAGTTAATAAAAATAAAAATACAGTACAATCAGGAAAATGCAATACAATCAGAAAAATACACTACAGTCAAGAAAATATGGTACACAACAGTCAGGAAAGTCCTTATCCCTTTCCGACAGGGAGTGGCTGGCCGTGGTACAGCTGTGGTGGTGGTAGTGGTGGTGGCGGTCTTCGGCTAGCCAGCCAGTCCATACAGCTGGCTCTCATTCTCCCCGCCCAGCCGGCTGGGGAGAGTATCCGGCGATGGTCTTGCGGCAGCAGCGGCAGGGTCTTCTGTAGCTGGCCGCCCGGTCAGCCCTGCTGGCTCTCATTTTCTCCGCCCAACCGGCTGGGGAAAGCGTCCGGCGATGGTCTCGCGGCGGCAGGTCTGTGCTTTATTCTCAATTAAAAACAATCCAGGCATAAGTAGTTGACTTAGTGGTTAAGACATAAAACTTGTTGACTAGAAGGCCAGCAGTTCAAGACCTGAGTACTGCATGAAAGAATGAGTTCCCATCTCTGTCCCAGTTCCTGCCAACCTAGCAGTTCAAAAGCAAGAAATTGCAAGTAGTTGGACTCAACTATGCAACTGAACAACAACAAAATAGGTACCACTTTGGTGGGAAGGTAACAATGTTCCATGCACTCCAGTGTCTAGGCATGTCTGCCACATGTCCATGGGAACCTCTGCAGATACAGACAGCGCTGGCTCTTTGGCTATAAATGGAGATGACTACCAAACCCTAGAGTTGGATATGACTGGCTTTCAAGCAAGGGTGACCTCTGTTGTTGTTCAGTCACACAGTTGATTCTGACCCTTTGTGACCCCATGGACCATCGCCCGCCAGACACCTCTATCCTCCACCATCCCTCTCAACCTGCCCAACTCTGTGCCCATTGCATCAACAATACCATCTAGCCATCTCATTTTTGGACGCCCCCTTTTTCTTTTGCCCTCAACCTTTCTCAGCATCAAGGCTTTCTCAAGTGAATCCTCTCTTCTCATTTGATGTCCAAAGTACTTTAGTTTCATCTTTACTATTTAACCTTCTAAGGAGCAGTGAGGTTTGATTTCTTCTAAGATTGACCTATTTGTTCTCCTCCCTGTCCAGGGGACTCTCAAAACTCTCAAGTGCAGTTCCTACTCACCCCTGGATTTTGGAGGGCTGCATCGTTTCTCCATTGCCAAAATGATTTTTATTCATTTTTAAGCCAAAAAAGCTACTGTTTTTCTAGTGGGTAGAGCCCAGTGACTAAAATACAAGAGTGGGGGGTTAAGGGAAAACCACAAAGTGCAGAATTGCTGCTCCATCACTCCTAGAGAGTGCAAAAAGGTCTCATTCCTATGGCTTTTCAGAAGGCAGGATGGATGATGGGTGGCAGCTGGGAAGAATAAACCCTTTCCATGCCTTGTGGTCCTCTTGAAAACCATGTCCTCCCCCAGCCCTTGGGAATGAGGAGAAGGTATGAATGGGGCTTCCCTCCCAGTCTAATTTCTGCACTGCATTGCTGCACTTGAGAGGGTGAAAGAGAAATTGGGATGGCAGGGGGAGATCCTTTAAGGCAGGGGTTCCCAACCTAAGGCCTGTGGGCCAGATCCAGCCTGCAGTGCCATTTCATGTGGCCCCCCTCTAAGGGCATTTGAGAATCAAAATGGCTACCTATTTGAAGCTGTTGGGACAAAATGGCCACCCCCATCATGCAGGCAGGACAAAATGACCATCCAGCCCTCAAAGCTGACTGAGAGAGCATGACCCGGCCCCTGGCTTGAAAAGGTTGGGAACCCCTTGCTTTAAGGGATTGGGAGTAAACAAGTGTGGATGGGGGAGAGGAAAGGAGATTGGCAGGGGAAGCCGCTTCCCCTTCCTGAACAAATGTTACCCTTCCCCTCTTTCTACTATTATTTCCCTCTTTCTGTTATTCAGTGATTATTCAGCCGCCTCTTATTTCCCCAAGGAGTGGATGTCACTGTTATTAACTCTGCATTTTCTTGGTCTGGACTGTTCAGGGTTTCTTTTTTCTTGTTCTTCCCATGTAAATGACTTTCTGTTGTTCAGTAAATATGAATGTTATAGCTTTGTAAGCTCGCTACCCTCACCAAACGTGGCAGGACAATCAAGGAAAGGTCAAGCGGTGCCACTCGTGCATTGTGAAAAACACCCAGGGACTGGCCATTTGTATTCATGCAGGTGTCGGTCTTAATGAGCTATTTGGATACAGCAAGCACCTAACTTGGAAAAAAAAAATGTGAGAATCAACCTTCATTTATCCCTCTGTCTGTAATTAAAGAGATGGGAATCCCAGAACACCTTATATGCCTCATGAGAAATTTGTACATGAAGCAAGAAGCAACAGTTAGGACAGAATACGGAATTTCAGAGTGGTTTGGAATATGAAAAGGAGTAAGACAAGGCTGCATTTTGTCACCCTGCTTATTCAACTTATACACAGAGCACATAATGCGCAATGCAGGGATGGAAGAATCACAATTTGGGATCAAAATTGCTGGGAGAAACATCAACAATTTGAGATATGCAGATGATACCGCCCTAATGGCAGAAAGTGAGGAGGACCTAAAGAAGCTCCTGATTAGGTTGAAAGAAGAAAGTGAAAAAGCTGGCTTGAGACTCAATATCAAGAAAACCAAGATCATGGCAACAGGCCCTATCAGTCCCTGGAAAATAGATGGGGAAGTAGAAGCAGTGACAGATTTTACTTTCCTAGGATCAAAGCTCACTGCAGATGGGGATTGCAGCCATGAAATAAAAAGGTGATTGATTCTTGGGAGGCAAGCAATGAGAAACCTGGGGAGCATAATGAAAAGTAGAGACATCATATTGAAAACAAAAATTCGTATTGTCAAAGCAATGGTATTCCCTGTGGCAATGTATGGTTGTGAGAGCTGGACCATTAGGAAAGCTGAGCGCAGAAAAATAGATGCCTTTGAGATGTGGTGTTAGAGGAGAGTTTTGAGAGTACCCTGGACAGCGAGGAGAACAAATAGGTCAATCTTAGAAGAAATCAACCCAGAATGCTCCTTGGAAAGTCAAATTGTAAAGATGAAGCTAAGGTACTTTGGACATCAAATGAGAAGAGAGGATTCGCTTGAGAAAGCCTTGATGCTGGGAAAGGTGGAGGACAAAAGAAGAAGGGGGCGGCCAAAAATGAGATGGTTAGATTGTATTGTGGAGACAATGGGCACAGAGCTCAGCGAGTTGAGGGGGATGGTGGAGAACAGGAGTGCCTGGCGGGCAAAGGTCCATGGGGTCGCAGAGGGTTGGAATCGACTGTGCGACTGAACAACAACAACAACTGTAGACACACTCAAAGGCAGCCTGGTGTTGTGTGGTTTCATTTCTTGTCCCCTTCCCATTTTCCAGGTTGGAAGCAGAGCAGACTGTGTGCGATGGAGTGCAGAAGGACACCCAAGGTTTGCGCAAAATGATAGATGACACCAACTTCCTGCGTTTGAAACTGGAGGGGGACCTGGAATCTCTCAGAGAGGAACTGGCTCACTTGCGCAAAAGCCACAAAGAGGTAACAAAAGTTAGAGGAGTTATTTAGGTATTCTGTTTCAGATATCATATTGCTTCAGATAAGGTAGCCATACGTGACTGTTGAAGAGGAGTAAAAATTCTAGAGAATGATAATAAAACAAAAATGGGAACTTCCTGTATGCTAAGTCTGCTTTATAGGTGATGCAGGATGAACCATCCAGCTGGGCTAGAGAAGGCCCTAGAGCTGCCTGCAAGTCTAATTTTCTAAATAAAATGGAGGAACAAGCAGCACAGTATGATGTAAGGGAGAGAAGGAAGGAAGAACCGATCTGCACATAGATGTAGAAAAACAAGCGATAGAAAACATATCCAAGTTATCTTTCTGCATGCTGCTTCCCACTTTTACTGGTTGATGTTGGCTGAAATCCAGTACTGTAGTAAAGTGCAACTAGAGTAAGCCTATTGAATCGATAGAACTTACATTGGCTCACCATATCCTCCCTGGCTCAGTGGGCCTGCTCTAGTTGTATGTTTTCTGTACTATGCTAAGCAAGAGGATTTCAGCCCCATGGTTGGTTTTCAATTTCAACAAGAAGGCAAACACAGGGATAATGTCCAAACGGGTGCATTTTGTCTTTATTTGTTAATATATGTTTGAGCATAGACATGTCTATTTTCTGGTGCAGGTTTTAGAATCCAGAGTCTTAGATGACATCTTTATGAAGACTTTCTCTAGATGTCATGGAGTTAGATTTTGGGGAAATGTGTAGGTACAGGGAAGGTTGTTGCTTGAGGTCTCAAAAAGGATTAAGGAAGGGATTCAGTTTTACAAACAACCTTTTCTATTCCCATGGTATCTAATACAAGAGGCAGACCACCTTAGCCTGCTTGGAGACCAGTTTTGTGACAGACCTTTCTGAGGGCTGCACCAGCCCAAAAGCAGATGTTTCGCCTTTAACAAAAATAAAATAAAATCAGAAGTACCAGGAGGTTCCATTTTTTGTTTATGAGGGGCTACGTAGGCAGGGAGTCTTAGGGGGGCAGTCTAAAATCTTAGGTGCAATAATTGCTGCTTCTGTAGACCTCAAAATAAGTTTTTTTTTAAATAATCAATTTTTCAAAATGAATTTTCTCAGATGGTCTTGAGAGCTACAGAAATGTCCCTGGGACAGTATGTTGCTCATCATCCTTTCTGCCAGCCGAAGCCCTGACTAAACACATAATGTATTTATAACATTTCAAAATGCAGAAGCAAAATATATATTTGCAAGACCTGGATTTCTTAGTAGCCCTGATTGTGAATTGCAAACAATGTAGGGTGGTTCTGATATGATGCCAATTGTCTGTGTTCTAGAAACCTATACTAGAAATTCATTCAGCAGGTCTTTTGGAAATTTAGATTTGAAGACAAGTTTCTGTTTTGCAAAAAACAGTTCTGGTCAGCTGTGCTGTAACATTCAGCTAATAGGTTTCTGTCTCACAAAACAGAGTGATGCCCCATGTATATAGTAGTACAGTAATACCTCGGATAACGTTTACCTCGGATAATGCTAAAATCGCATAACATTCAGTAATCTGGGGAGGAGAATTGGATCAAATAACGTTAAGGTCCTATGGGATGGATCGGATAACAACCGCTAAAGCCTGTGCGGTTACAATGTATCTCTATGGAGCTTTAGCGTTATCCGATCCATCCCATAGGGTTTTAACATGCATCGGATAACACTAAAAATCGGATAACACCAAGACTTGTAGAACCAAGTCTTAGCGTTATCCGAGGTATTACTGTACTACATATACTGTATATATAATGTTGTGTCAGAAAATTATTCTGGGTAGAAAGGATTTTTGCTGGAGAAACTCTGCTCAGGGGATACTTGAATGAGGCTCCTTTCATGACCCCAAGATATTTTCCCACCGAAGTGGTCCCTATTTATCTACAGTACAGTACTTGGAATTTCTTGCTTTTGAACTGCTAGGTTGGCAGGAGCTGGGACAGAGATGGGTGCTCAATCTGTCATGCAGTACCAGGGTCTCAAAATGCTGACTTGCCAGGCTTGCAGCTAACAAGGCGAGCTTCTTAATCACTGAGCCACTGCAGCCTTGTACCACATCATTAACATGAATGGCACATTTACAAAATAGAAGAGAACAGCTCCGTGCTCCAAGGTATTTTCAAATTAAAATCTGGAAAAGATACAAGAAGATGTAGCATGAAGCGCAGAAACTTACCTTTCCATTCAGACAAAACCTAGGACACAGTCTCAATGTTGGTGAAGTTAAACAAGCCTGAGGTTCAGACAGAAAGCCCCTGGGGTTTCCAATTAAAGGCTAAGTGCAGCTATTCCATATGGTTCTATGTACTGTACTGTACTTGGATTTAGCTAAGGTGGTATATAGCAATTAAGGGATTATGCCAACGCTTCTAAGGAAAGCCACTGTTAACTCATGCAATGTAGTAGGTGATGTTCCCTTTTCTTGTTACCTACAGGAAGTGGAAGCTCTCAATGCTCTGATTGCCAATTCTGATGTAACAGTGCAAGTGGACAATCCACAGAAGCACGACCTAAGTGAAAGAATTGCTGGGATCCGCAATGAGTATGAGAAAGTGGCTGAGCAAAACCGTGCAGATGCTGAGAATTGGTTCAAAGCCAAGGTGAGAAATAGAAGGAAAGGGGAAATGGAAAGAAAAGGCATGGGCTTCCCCTCCTCTAAAATTGTTGGTTTTCTCTGTGTATTATCTTTCCTCATCCTTACAGTTTGACTCCATGTCCCAAGAAGCTGATGTGAACACCCAAGCACTAGATGAAGGCAAGCAGGAGTTGTCAGAACTTCACCGGCAGCTACAAGGGTTGGAAATTGAACGCCAGACTCTCCAGAAAATGGTAAGATTATCACACATTTCCCCCTCCCAGATCTAACTCTTTGAAGGTCTTCTTTTTTAAATTTGTATGAGCAGGACACAGCTCTCCCCAGAATAGTAGTATCTTACTGTGCATTAAACAATGGAGTATTCCCACCCCACCAAGTCATAAGTCGTGGTTATACAGAATAGACCTTGTGTTGCTGATAGAAATCTTGGGAAAAATGAACCCACCATGCAGGTTTACTATATAGAGCCAGAACAAGGATCACTGTTTTTAGACCAACTTTGTGGGGGACCAGAAGGAGCAACAGTACTAGTACTATACCAAGGTCCCGCTTCACCCTGAGGGAGAGTAAAGTGCTTGTTTCCAGTAATGGATGATGAGGGGGTGGTTGAGATTTTGAAGAACTAGCTATGCACATGTTCTCTGGCTGGCCTGGATTTCTTAAAGCTGTCTGTTGCCCTCAGGTGTGGTGGGATAAGTTGTCTCACTGAATCATTGAGTAAGATTCATCTATAGGTCTGGTCAGCCTCTATAGGTGGTGGTGTAGCTGGATATCTTGTTGTCAGTCAATCTAGGCAGCTCTTCCTGATTGTGAATTGCAAACAATGCATTCTTTTGAGAACCAGCTTTCACACCTTTGCTTTGACAAGCTCCACCAGCTAAAATTCTCTCCTCCATCACAACTGCTCTAAGACTCACTGCTTTTGTCCAAATCTCTTTCATAAAGGCATGTAGGCAAGACAACAAACAACACCTTAGACAAGCAAGGTCAGGAATCAACAGTTAACAGTACAGTAATACCTCATATAACATTAGTATCGAATAACACGAAAATCGCATAACATCAAGGAATCTGGGGGGAAGAATTGCATCAGATAACATTAAGATCCTATGGGATGCTTCAGATAACAACCGCGAAAGCCTGTGTGGTTACAATGTATCTCTATGGATCCCATAGAGGATCAGATAACACTAAAAATCATATAACACGAAGACTTGTGGAACCAGGTTTTAGTGTTATATGAGGTTTTACTGTACTTATATTTATGCAGGTCTGTACTTGAGCCATCAAACATCTGACATAGTCCCCTTTTGAACTTCCCCACCATAAAGCTACTTTTGAAGTTTATTATGAGTCACCATCTAAAATTGGCTATACCTATGCCAGGAATGCCTCTAGCTTGTCCCAAAATAATTTAAAGTTGGGGAATAGGGGAGAGTGCAAACTTTCTCTTTGAGCCTGGGAAGTTCTGCAATATTTTGAGGAGCCTCCGTATACGTACTTTCAAAAACATAGCCACTAGAAGGCGCAATGGAATTTTCCATTTTTGAAAAACCATTTTTTTTAAAGAAATTTTTTTGCAGGATCACATCAGCAGCCCTTTGAATTTCACAGATGGGTGTTGCAGCTCTCAGACACCTGGAATTTGTCCATTTCTTATCCAAAAGACCTAATTTTAAGGGGTTGTGTATATGATTATATACTCAAGGCTAGTTCTGTGAACCTATTTCAAGATCCAACAAGAAGCTCAGCTTCAGGATGTGATACTTGAAATGTTGTAATGTCTACTGAATCTCTTTGCAGACCACGTATGGGCAACATTGTAGGCCTGCAGTTCCCATGACCCTAGGAAGCCTATCTAATGGTGAAAGATGCTGGGAGTTACAGTTCAACTGTATATGGAAGGCCATATCTTTTTTTAAAATTGTGTCATAATCATACAAAGATGTTTTCTGGGCTGAAAGGATTTTTTTGTTGTTGCTGGAGGGACTCCATATCTTGCTTCCTCTGCTATAGAGAAGACCCTTATCATACAGCACAACAAACAAACAAACATAGAACACATCTAGGAGATCTTGGTCTGACATGTAAGTTGGGGTGCAACATTTTGTTCATGGCATATGTGCGATCCATTTTGTGATAACAGGTCAACTCTCTGGAGAACACATTGAAGAACACAGAAGAGCACTATCACAATGAGATGGCCCATCTTAATAATGTCATTTCCAAGCTGCAAGACAATCTAGCAGCCTGTCGGGCTGACCTGGAGAAGCAGGCCCAAGACTATGAAGCACTTCTGGATCTTAAAACCAAGCTAGAGAATGAGATTGAACACTACCGTAGCTTGATCGAAGGTGCAACAGAAAGGTAAGAAGGGGCAGAACCTCCTATTTCCACATAAACCTGATTTGGAGAAGTTGAATATCTTAGATATCTACCACTTACCGGTAAGTGGCAAACAAGCCTACACCCAACAGGAAACGGCATTCATGCCTGGTTCTCCAAGGACTTTATTCCGTCTGCAGCTTCTCTGTTCTAATTTTGTTTCTGCCTTTATTCAGTTGGCCAAAGATATCAAGGCTCAGATTAGCCATAGTTTCCTTATACATGCACTAGAAAATGATACTTAATGGATGTGGAGCTGTGATTTAAAGCTGGCCTGCAAATCCTTTTTGTCATTTATTATTATTTATTTGTTTATTTGTTAGTTCACATTTATATTGCCGCCCACTCGCCGTAGTGACTCAGGGCGGCTTACAAACAATACATTACAATTATTGCTCTAAGGTTTGTGTGTGTGTGTGTGCGCGCGCGCGCGCAAGCGTTTCCCTTCCCTCACCTGGACTTCCCCCTCCCCCCACTTATCCTGCCCTCCCAACTATCTCCCACCCCATCCCGCCAAAAAAAAAACCCCGCGTACATCTTCCCTTGGCGAACCCCCCCCCCCAAAGTCAAGTCTGACCTTTTGCGACCCTGTGGACTACAACACCATCCTCCGTAGTCTACCCAGATCTACACCTGCTGCGTCAACAATGCTGTCAAATCATCTCATCCTCTGCCGTCCCCTTCTTTTGCCTTAAATTTTTCCTGGCCTTCTCCAGCGAGTCCTCCTTCTCATTGGTGGCCAAAGTACTTGATTCAGCATCTTAGCTCAAAGGAAAATTGTAGCCAACTGTAAGATTCCTGGCTAGCTTAGTCCAAACGAAAAAATAAACCCAAGAGTCAATCATCTGAATATGGCAGATGTATATAGGGTAGGAGTTTATCTTAAGAGGCAGACTAAATCATAAGGTTAATTTTTGCCTTCTTTATTTTTACTACCTGCAGTCTAGTAGTCGTTTATCAGCAACTACACTAGACCCATAGAATCAGTGGGAATTAGACTAGTTCAAAAGCTATGTAAGTCCTCTGATTCAAATGAGTCTACTCTAATGATTTACTGCTCGGTTTCAGCTCTTGTTTATTCCTGGATCATTTGTGTGTCTAAAGCTCTGTCACAGGACTTGGTAATTCAAATGGGACTTTAAGCACCACCACTTTTACTTATACACAACACTGCAGTCAGTACGCAACTAAGCTAGTTGTCCCTGCTTAGTTGGTTCTCAGGACAGAGACAAGTAACTCAAACCTGCATCATGGTGCAAACGGCTTCCACAGAAGATTTTTGGGTATAGACCAGGGGTTCGCAACCTATGGCCTGTGGGCTGGGCCTGACCCATAGTGCCATTTCATGTGGCCTGCTGCTGTTGCCGCCGTCGCCAGAAGCAGTGAAAACAGCCAAAAATGTGCTGTAAATGCACCCACGGCTGTCATAAATGCATTTACAACAACTGCGGACACATTTTATGGCAGAGTGAAGCACATGTCTGGCCCGCAGCAGAAACATGTTGAGAACCCCTGATAGACAATGGGGATGATTTTATATATTTAAGAACAGCAAAGAACAAATTCTGTCCATTACTTCCTAGCAGTTTAACAGTCAGAAACAGAAAGTGTGTCTCTAGTAAAATTCTACTTCCAAGATAAATGTGAGTTACAGGAGATCATGAACCTAATTTTGACAGCTCTATTTTGTCAAGCCAGGAGCACTCTAGGGCAGTGTTCCCCAACCTTTGAGGTTTTGGACTTCAATGCCCAGAAGCCTAAGTCAGCGCATTGGCTGATCAGTACTTTGGGGAATTGACTTAGGCTTCTGGGAATTGGAAGTCCAAAACCCAAAGTTTGGGGAATAGGGTGTATGATAATCCCATTCATTTACATTGCTTGAGAAAAAGGGCATCTTTGGGACAGTATCCTATTGTGGCAGCCCAAATGCAGCTGGCTTAGTAAGTGATGTAGTACAGGTGTAAACAAATCAGTAAAGCGAAACTCATCTGGTAAGCAAATTGCCAAGGAGAGCACACACAAAACACCTGCCACTTTTTTGTATTTTCAGAGGACAGTTGATGAGCTCAGGCAAAGCAGGTAAGTTCTGGTCTTAGTTGTGACATTAGTTAGTGCAGGGTTCCATTGCTTTATTTGCGCTGCTTGCCTGCAAACTGCTTGCCAATCTCCTACCTCCACTCTCCATGGCTTTGTGGCTGCTTTTTTGCCAACAGGCTTGATCTGAAAGCACCCTGACTGGAGGACTGCTGAATGGAGCCCTTGATACTCACAGGGGTGCCAAGCGTATGTTCTCCCAAGCTGAAGGATGTCAGTCTTAGCTACTGGGATGATGTGCACAGCTAAAGTTTTAGTTAAATAAAACTACACATAAATTACTGTGTAAGATGGAAACTTAGCTCTTGGTGACAAGCAGCAGCTCCAGCTTGTGTGTGACAGAGCATGTTTTAAAGCAACAACCTGTGGCTCATTTTCTTTTAGAAGCACAAGCTTTCAGATGACTGTTTAAAAAGCAACAATTTCAGTGAGGAAGGAATAGTGGTGGAAGAGTTCAGCCCTCTGCTCTTGCAGTAATGCTTCAACTTGCAGTCTTTCTGCAGCAGTATTGTGTGAAAAATGTACAGTCCACCTTTCTCGTACCATACGTAGTATTTGCTGCCAGACTTTGCATTCAAGTATTGACTGAATGTAATATGATTCTAAACAAGATTCCTAATATGCAACTGGGAATCCTGGAGGTGTTGATTTCCATTTGAAACCTCTCACATTTCCCCACTGCTTGTCATTTTTCTTACAAGAAATAATCAGTTGTGAAAAATGCAGCATAGGGTCTTTTGACCAGTAGCACTCAGAGCTTTCTCTCTCGAAGGACCTCAGACCTGTTTAGCTGCATGAAAACTGAGTGTGTGCCGTAGATTCTGTCTGAATGGGAAGGTAATCCTGTGTGTCACACTATTACTTTCTGTGGCCTTATCTGCTCTATATAACCAGGCATTCTATCCTTCTTGCCCACCATTGCCTACTTTGTATGTCAAGAGCAAGAGCCTGTATTTGTGGCCCTTTGTTCAGAGAACTTTCTTCTATGTAATGCTGCTGCATTAAGCCTGCAAATTGAGGGGTTCCTGGAGGAGAGAGGATTGACTCTTCTACCACAGGCCTTCCCTCAACAGTTGCCTTTCACTCTATGCTAAAGAAAAGGTAGTACAGAAATTAGATTCCACTGTGCTTCCTGTAGTAAGAGCTAGCATATGTAGCCTTGGACAATCTGCACAATCCTATATTGCACCTCTTCTGAGTATTCTACATACAAAATCCTGAGAAGGGTTGCCTGAAGTTTGAATTAACTTGGTGACATGTAGTTGTTAATGAAAATATGAGTACATAGCGTTCTCTTCATTCTTCAAATAAAGCTAGCTCAGGAGGAACACTGAACAGGAAAATGACAAAGCTAATAATGCATATCTAATGCTATATACTCATAAATCACTGCTAAAACAATTTCCTTTTAAAAAATTAAAATACATACACAGTGCTGTTCTGTCCATCCTGTATTTAAAAAGGATGACGCTTAGGGCTTTACTTAGGACTGTTTGCAACTTGCATGTGTTTTAGTTTCGTGTCTGCTAAACTCCTGGAAGCCAACCACTTCCCCCCTCTTGCTTTTTAGACATCTGATCTAGGGGTGGGTGAGATGTTTGTTGGGTTCACATTTTAATGGCACATTAGGATACTCACATTTCCCATGACCAAATGCAGACCTGAATGAGATTTGACGTTGGAAAGCCATACATTACAAAGTCAGTGATGCTTTTTTTGCAAAACAGAAACTTGTCTTCAAATCTACATTTCAAAAACCACAGCAAAGCTTGAATGCATACATGTTGTAAAAAGACATACATTTTGAAAACTGGATGAAACTACATATGAATTTCTGTGCAAAATATCACAACCAAATATACAAGAAGCCCAGCAAAACTGACCTTGGTAGATTTCACCCACCCCTAATCTAACCTCTATTTTTCATTCTTTAACCACATATTACTTTTCTCTCACTTGCAGGCACCAGGAGACAGACCATTAAGAAGGTGGTTGTTACAACACAAGAGATCATTGATGGGCAAGTGGTATCACAAAAATCTGAGGAAGTGATTCAGTAGTCCTTTTCAATGTGTGATGTGATTGTCTACTAATTCCTGTATCAGCAATATATACTACTGCCTAATAAAGAGTATTTACCTACTCCGGCCATGCTTTCATGCTTGCACAGCTTAGTCAAAATCTGCATTTGAAGGGCAACAGCAAACTTGGACTACATCTGTGCCATGAGAATGCCCAAATGCTGTTGGCTCTATCCCAGCAGTCCAACAGCAGAGTTGTGGTGCAGGAAAATTTGGAGTCATGAGTTCCTTACCTTTAATGATTCAGCACTGTCTATGTGGAGACTGTTTTAGCATCCCCCTCCCCCTTTTAATTTCTTTTCTGCTGTGAAGATGAATCTGACAATTTTAGAATCTGCTGAAAATGTTCTGCAGACCTATCTGGGCATCTTGCACATATTCTTTCTCTCCACTCACAATGCAGTATGAGCTTAAATGCATGACACGCGTTTAAAAATGAATACCCACAAATCATGACTGGTAAGATAGAAAGATCTCCTTTATTAATGAACCTCAACAATATTTCTTCAGGTACAGGAGTTGTGAACTCAAAATACTCAGAAGGAAACAAGTTAATATTGCATTATTCTCCAAAGAAATACTGCAATCATTACCGGTAAACATATTGCAAAGCAAAACAGCTTGGAAAGGGGAGGAAAGGGGAAAGAAAGTAAAGTTGATCAAAATGGAATTAAGTTTTTTTGTTTGTCTGAACTATTAAGTCCTTGCAAGCACAGCTCGATTCCGCAGATCACTTCCCAAATGTGTGTAGAAAACTTAACCCGATTGGATTTATTTCCTCAACAACCCAGAGAGGTGCAACGTTAAAAAGCTACGATTATCAGGTAGCAAGTGCGCCAGCCTTCTGTCCTAGTTGTCCAGATCTACCTCGCCTCAGGCATTAACGGGATGCAAAGGTCTTCCCCCTGGCAAGAATTTTAAAAGCATGCATTAAGTAGGTTCCGGTATATTCTGGCCACATAACTATAGCTTGCGACGCACAGACATCTAAGCTCTACAAGTCAATAAAATAGCCCAGGTGTCCTATTGGCCATTCAACTGTTGCCAAGAATCCTTATCACAGACCTGAGAAAGAAGTATGTACCTATATTTCTTTGGTGGATTAAATCAACAAAACTGAGATGTTCTGGGAAGATTGCACAACAAGAATAAAGATGAAGACACATCAGGAAACAAGAAAAGCATTAAAGTAGCTTATCTTTTGTACTCGGATACAAAAGCCTATCTAACTGTTCACCGTCTTAATAGTGCCCAAATAAACACCCTTGAACTCACAGCAAGAAGCCATAAGCATCTGAAAAGTTCTATTCAGTCTATCATTCTTGCTGTCTACGGATGTACACTAGTACCCCGAATAACGTTATGACTTGGTTCCACAAGTCCCGTCGTTATTCGGGTTTTAACGTTGGGCGATACATTGAACACACAATGTTAAAAAAAGCCCTGTTTCCCTGGAGGCTGCAGGAAGCGAGAACATCGGGATTTGAATCCTGACATTTTGCCTTGCTGCTGCCTCCAGGGAGGTGGGAGAACTTTGGAAACAGCTTGGAGCGGGTTTCCCCACCTCCCTGGACCCGGCGGGGGGGTCAGAGCCCCCAAAATTGGTAAAAAAAACGGACTTTTTTTTACCAATTTTGGGGTTTCTGACCCCCCCCCGCTGGGTCCAGGGAGGTGTGGGGACCCGATCCAAGGTGTTTCTGCGCTTCCCCGACGTCCTGAGCCGGTGCAGGAAGCCAGAATGTCAGATTTCGAATCCCGATGTTCTGGCTTCCTGCACCGGCTCAGGACGTCGGGGAAGCCCAGAAACACCTTGGATCGGGTCCCCACACCTCCCTGGACCCGGCGGGGGGGTCAGAGCCCCCAAAATTGGTAAAAAAAATGTCCGTTTTTTTTACCAATTTTGGGGTTTCTGACCCCCCCGCTGGGTCCAGGGAGGTGTGGGGACCCGATCCAAGGTGTTTCTGCGCTTCCCCGACGTCCTGAGCCAGTGCAGCAAGCCAGAATGTCAGATTTCGAATCCCGATGTTCTGGCTTCCTGCACCGGCTCAGGACGTCGGGGAAGCCCAGAAACACCTTGGATCGGGTCCCCACACCTCCCTGGACCCGGCGGGGGGGTCAGAGCCCCCAAAATTGGTAAAAAAAAATGTCCGTTTTTTTTACCAATTTTGGGGTTTCTGACCCCCCCGCTGGGTCCAGGGAGGTGTGGGGACCCGATCCAAGGTGTTTCTGCGCTTCCCCGACGTCCTGAGCCAGTGCAGCAAGCCAGAATGTCAGATTTCGAATCCCGATGTTCTGGCTTCCTGCACTGGCTCAGGACGTCGGGGAAGCCCAGAAACACCTTGGATCGGGTCCCCACACCTCCCTGGACCCGGCGGGGGGGGGGGGGGTCAGAGCCCCCAAAATTGGTAAAAAAAATGGACGTTTTTTTTACCAATTTTGGGGTCTCTGACCCCCCCGCCGGGTCCAGGGAGGTGGGCAGACACGATCCAAGCTTTTTCTGGGCTTCCCCGATGTCCTGAGCCAGTGCAGCGACCCAGAATGTCAGGATTCGAATCCCGACATTCTGGCTTCCTGCAGCATAAAAGAGGGTGGGGGAAGTTCAAAATTAGCGCGCATCGGGTCACCCGACCTCCCTAGAGCTGATGTGCGCTAATTTTGAACTTCCCCCACCCTCTTTTATGCTGCAGGAAGCGAGAACGTCGGGATTCGAATCCTGACATTCTGGCTTCCTGCACTGGCTCAGGACGTCGGGGAAGCCCAGAAACACCTTGGATCGGGTCCCCACACCTCCCTGGACCCGGCGGGGGGGTCAGAGCCCCCAAAATTGGTAAAAAAAACGTCCGTTTTTTTTACCAATTTTGGGGTTTCTGACCCCCCCGCTGGGTCCTGGGAGGTGTGGGGACCCGATCCAAGGTGTTTCTGGGCTTCCCCGACGTCCTGAGCCAGTGCAGCAAGCCAGAACATCGGGATTCGAAATCTGACATTCTGGCTTGCTGCACCGGCTCAGGACGTCGGGGAAGCCCAGAAACACCTTGGATCGGGTCCCCACACCTCCCTGGACCCAGCGGGGGGGTCAGAAACCCCAAAATTGGTAAAAAAAACGGACGTTTTTTTTACCAATTTTGGGGGCTCTGACCCCCCCGCCGGGTCCAGGGAGGTGTGGGGACCCGATCCAAGGTGTTTCTGCGCTTCCCCGACGTCCTGAGCCAGTGCAGGAAGCCAGAACATCGGGATTCGAATCCTGACATTCTGGCTTCCTGCACTGGCTCAGGACGTCGGGGAAGCCCAGAAACACCTTGGATCGGGTCCCCACACCTCCCTGGACCCGGCGGGGGGGTCAGAAACCCCAAAATTGGTAAAAAAACGGACGTTTTTTTTACCAATTTTGGGGGCTCTGACCCCCCCGCCGGGTCCAGGGAGGTGTGGGGACCCGATCCAAGGTGTTTCTGCGCTTCCCCGACGTCCTGAGCCGGTGCAGGAAGCCAGAACATCGGGATTCGAAATCTGACATTCTGGCTTCCTGCACTGGCTCAGGACGTCGGGGAAGCCCAGAAACACCTTGGATCAGGTCTGCCCACCTCCCTGGACCCGGCGGGGGGGGGGTCAGAAACCCCAAAATTGGTAAAAAAAAACGTCCGTTTTTTTTACCAATTTTGGGGGCTCTGACCCCCCCGCCGGGTCCAGGGAGGTGTGGGGACCCGATCCAAGGTGTTTCTGGGCTTCCCCGACGTCCTGAGCCAGTGCAGGAAGCCAGAACATCGGGATTCGAAATCTGACATTCTGGCTTGCTGCACTGGCTCAGGACGTCGGGGAAGCCCAGAAACACCTCCAGAGAGATCAGAGGACCCGATCTACAGCTGCAGGGTGGCTGGGGAAGCTGACGGGGACTCCCTGTCGGCTTCCCTAGCCACCCGCCCATGCCTCCGCAGCTGTGGGGTGGCTGGGTAAGCCGATGGGGGAGCCCCCCGTCAGCTTTCCAGCCACCCCACCCCTGCCTCCGTAGCTGCAGGGTGGCTGGGAAGCTGAACGGAGAACCCCGTTCAGCTTTCCACCCACCCTGCTGCTAAGAACGACTGTTTCGTGTAACGTTAAAATCGCGTTACTCGATACAAGATGTTTCCGAAAATCTTGTAACGTTATGCGGATTTAACGATATACAGTACTCGCGTTATACGGGGTATTACTGTACTTCTAAACTGACTGTATCTTCACTGAGCTAGATTTCCCTGGTTTGACCCTGAATAATCACTTACAATTCTGGTAACAGTCACCCAAAGTAGAAAACAAGATAAGTGGCAGAGATAACAATTTATAAATTATTTCTAACCCACAGTCCCATTCCTGGTTTAAGACTATGGTAGTTCACTACCCAGCAGAAAAAAGCTACTTGCGGAAGTGGCTGTGTTCAGATGAGTGATCATGAGCTTGTTACTTAAAACAGTCCTCATTACCTTCTATTAATCCTAGCCCACTGGTTTCTTTCTCTCACCTCGCCACTTGGGGTAGGCAGACATTCCTCTGAACACCTTTCCCCAAATGAGTATCTACCACACACTGGTCTGCATGCTGTAAATCAGGTAACTGCTGCACAATTGACTTTTACATGCAGGCTATTTTTCACTAAGGTTAGAACAATTAACACTATGAGGAAATCTAATGTTTTTGCCCACACATGTGTGAATGGAAGCCTGCAATTTAAAAACACATACATCAGCTGCAGAGTGACACAGCACAATGAAATTTAAATCCCATATATAATTAATAATGCCTGGATTAATTTAGCAACTGATAATTTAGCAACTGAGCTAACTAATGTTTGAGAAAAAAGAAGTTATTCTTGGGTACAATTAAAATTGCTATATCTTTACTGTAAATATTCCTATTTGTTTATTCTGAGTGAAGGATTAACATTTTTATGCAAAGTACAATCAATTCGCTCTGTATGTCATCACAATTTTTACAATACCAGATAATGAAAGTTTCTCTATTTCTCTTTACATTTGAGACATTTCAAGTAATGAATAAAACAGGTTGCAAGCAGCAGAGGGAAGAAAGCTGTGTCACAGGTACTCACGTGATTGTTTTCATTTCCTTCTTTTCTGCATCTGGCCTGGCACGATTCAGCACTTTGAGGAAGTCTGATGTTTTTGCTCTCATGCGTGTGTGAATGTAAGCCTGCAATTTAAAAACAGACGATAGTTGCAAACTTACAGAGCATCCTGAAGTCTAAATTACATCTTTTCCAGGGGACAGAAGTAGGTACAGAAAAATTTTGACTTTCTGTGCTCCTGCACAGAAAGGTTTCTGGAGTATGCAGGCATAAAGTGCACCCCATTTCACCATTGGTGACATGTATGCCAATTTTAATGTACAGTAATACCTCGGATAAAGTTTACCTTGGATAACGCTAAAATCGCATAACATTAAGTAATCTGGGCAGGAAAATTGGATTGAATAACGTTAAGGTCCTATGGGATGGACCGGATAACAACCGCTAAAGCCTGTGAGGTTACAATGTATCTCTATAGAGCTTTAACGTTATCTGATCCATCCCATAGGATTTTAACATGCATCGGATAACACTAAAAATTGGATAACACCAAGACTTGTGGAACCAAGTCTTAGCGTTATCCGAGGTATTACTGTATGAGTGTTCTTAGGGGGGGACTGCATCTCTCTTTCTGGTTGATCAGTTATCGTCCTCTACAATAGTGATGAAGTAAGCATGTGGTGAACATGCATACTCCCAAATACCACTTCAGAGATATAAGAAAAGTTTGGGCACTCGAAGGAAGCAGGTAGAGCATATTCTTCTCAAACTACAGAAGGCCTTGGTCTTACTAGAAATCATTAAGGCCAACTAAGCCAGGAAAATGCAAACTTCTGTCTTGTGGGACAGAACCCCAAATTGCCGGGGGGGAAAGATGTAAAAGACATATACTTAAAAAGTTGTGAGCCCAAGGAATTTCTTTTGAGTAACACAGCTGATCTAAACTCAGGTTTTCTGTTCTAAAATCCACTTTTGTTTATCATAATCTTTCTTCATCTTAACAATACTATTTAGGATAGTCAGGGAAGAATGATTTTATTACACAAGTTAAAATCCTTGCCAAACTACTGCAAATCAGAGATCTTCCAGATTTAAACCCTGTCTATTGATTTTAATAATATTGTACTTTTTTTTGTACCTTGGAGCATTTGATATGATAGTGCAGGTAGTCCCGGAATGTGTGAATCAAATTGATGGTGTTGTTCCTGGCAGCAGCATTAGTATGGCGGGGGAAGAGTACTACAAAGAGAAAAGAGAGCACTTACTTGCCATTAAGCATTCTGAGATGAAACCAACATTTATATTATCCTGCCAAACATCCATATACATGAACAATAACATTTGTGGTTTTTGTATATAAAAATTTGTACAGGACAGATATAGTGGAAGCACTGTTAAATTTGTTTGTAGAAGCAAATTCTTTCAGCAACCGTAAAACAAGCATTGTTATGTGTCATGAAGTCACTCTTAATTTACGCCAACCCTAACAGGATTTTTGAGTTCTGCAACATGTTCAAAGAATAATTTATCATTGCCATGTTCCCATGGGTGAATAGGAATTTAAATCCAGGTATCCTGAGTCCAAGTCCAACAGTCTATCAACCATATTGCACTGGCTCATTTAACTATGTGTGTCAAGCTGGCTTGTTAGGGCTTTGCAAGAATAAAGTACTCAGAAGTAGTTTATTAACATCATCTTCTGATGGATCTCTGGGACTATACAGCTTGCCCAAGGTTGCAGAAACTGGCCTTTCTTTCAGGTGGCACAGTTGGGAATCAAATGTATTGCCCCAGGTCCAGGTGCTCCAACAAACTGTGTATCTAGTTAATCTTAGCTTTATACAAGTACTCAGCCTGTAAGAGCGCCACACTAAAGTAGACTCATAGCATATTTAGTTCAGCATTGTGCTCTCATAGAATCCAAGGGTTGCCTATGAGAAGCCTACGAGCAAGAAAGTTTTGTTAATGCATATCGGTGGTGATAAGGGATGAAACTGGGACATAAACACAACAGCACCCTGTTCCAGTACAGTATTGGTAAAAGGAATACTGTCACCATAGTGGAGGTAGCATATAGCCATCATAATTATTACCCAGTGGCCATTTTATTCTACACTAATTTAACCAATGTTTTTAAAAAGTACAGTCAAACCTCACATAAAGAGCGCTTCGCTTAAAGAGTAAATCGCTTAAAGAATAGAATTTTCTCTGAATGTTCGCTTCGCTTAACAAATAAAACCAACCAAAAACTCGCTTAACAAATAAAACCAACCAAAAACTCGCTTAACAAATAAAACCAACCAAAAACTCGCTTAACAAATAAATTGGGGTTTGCAATCCCCCCCCCCCACTGGTCAGTTACAATGGTGTTTCGCTTAAAGCGCAAACTCGCTTAAAGAGCAATCCTGTGGAATACATTATGCTCTTTAAGCGAGGTACTACTGTACTGGTCAGTACTATATCCCAGATTAATAATTTCACAACTGAAGTATGTAGTGTGTAAAGTATTCCCCTGTATCTTTCATCCATCTGCCATTAAACTATTTAACGATTCTCTTGACTGATTGCTGGAACCAGTGAAAAAGGTGATCAGGTGGATCTTTCATGAAGCAACTTCCTGGAACACTCCTTTTCAAGACTTGCCATCCTATTTCTTTCAGGCAGCTAGATAAACCAAATACTGTATCTTATCTCCAGAGATACAATAGTACTGTATAAAGATGCATTGTGCAACCATTCATTATGAAGAAACAGAATCGTCACTAATCCAAAAACAGGAAGTAATCTTCACAGAGATCAAATTGTGAATATAGCATTTCATATTTATTTGATCTGTACACTCTGATTAAATGCCTCTTGATTAGCAGGTGCTTTTACTTTCTTTGTCTCTAAGATTTATCACAAACAGCTCTCAGCAAAGTCTCCTGTGTAATATCTGCTAAAGTAAGATTACACTTCAGAGAATATAACTGCCAAGATGCAACTTTTTATTCTGTTGCCACTGTGTAAAGAGAAGATGTTGTAAGGGGAAACTAAGATTAATTAATCCTCCATATCTGAAAGCCACCAATGACAAGTCTATCCAGGTGAAGCTTCCTCTTACTATTTCAAAGATGGTTACCTTCAGTTTGGTGACAAAGAGTGCAGAATGGTTGTCGGCTCAGGAGATGCACAACAGATACCTGAAACCTGAGGTAGGGGTTTATACAAAATATATCTTTCCCCTTCTTGAAAACAATCCCACAAGTCCAGGCCGGAATTATTTTTTCCTTTCCTAATACCTCCTCTCTAAAGATGTGTCTAAAGACTTACCATATTTGCTGGCATATAAGACACACCCCAGTATTACCAAAATAGCACACTATATACAGTACAAGACACACTACATTTCCCCGGTGTATTTTAAGGGGGGGAGTGGGTCTTATATGCCAGCAAATACGGTAATTAACAGATGGCTCAGCTTCTTGATGGATCTTTCCACCAGTTTTAGGATACATGAGATCACATATAACTGCAGGGCAGATAACATGATATAGCACCACCATCATGAAATAAAATATCAACACAGTTAACATAAAATAGATATTGCAGAATTACGGCCAGCCCCGATTTTTATTTTGAACTAATGGAAAAAGAGAAGATAAAATGACACTGATGATGAGAAATGGCACGTTAGCCAACTCTGTTAAAAAGGCACTATGTAAAGTTTTGTAACCAGTACTAGCGGAGTGCTGTTTTGGAGTCATATGGCCTTCCCACTGTCTACCTTGGGCTCTGACTGGAAATTCATGGTCAATGAGATGTGCAATATCTTAGGCTTGCTCCATACATGACCTGGAATGGAGCTTCTGCAGAGTCTAAAAGGTGACACCAAGTCTCAGGTATATATAGGTCTTTCCACTCTACACTGAGCACAAGTAATGGCACGTAAATGCACCACTCACTAAGTATTCACTAAGTCCACTCATCCTGTTATTTTTTCCGTAACAGACTGCATGTGGTCATGTACGCAAAGTCAGAGCCTTAGAACATCACAATACTTTCTTTGTGCATGTAAGAACCATGCCCAAGTGCTCCCATTTTGGTAGTGGTAGCAGCAGCAGCAAAAAGAACCATCTGTATGAAATTAGGGATAGCATCCATGGAAGGCATATTCAACTCCTTAGGTGCTGTGCACCCTTCTTGTACACAGAATAAGCTATTCAAGCACCAAGTTTACACCTCTTGCCCTTCCTCATCACCATTCAGATGCCAAGGCTAGGTTCAAAATCAGAATACAGCATTTCCAGATAATCAGTGCCATCCAAAAATACCTAAAGTACCAGTAATAATTCACTTGAGCACCTTAGTATCTGTAATTGATGGATAGCTTAGAGAAGTGATGGTGAAACTTTTAGAAACCAAGTGCCCAAGGAGGAGGAGGCAGGCACCATGTGTACCCATGCAACCATATGTCGTCACCGGCATACCTCCACAACCTCATGTGGGCCCGTACACACATACATCCCTGTGGGTAAGCCACCTCCTAGACTGGGTGTCTCACCTTCTCTCTGCCGCCTCTGCGGCAGGATTTCAGCCTCCCCTCTCCATTGGCAGAGAGAGAGGGGTAAGGAAGTGGTGAGTTAGGGCTTGCCCGCAACAGTGAATGTGCCTGCAGAAAGGCCTGTCCGTGCCACCTCTGGTACGTGTGCCGTAGGTTTGCCTACACTGGTTTAAGATAATATTTTTATTCCAATCCAGGTTTCTTTAGCAATGATATACCCCCTTTAAGACAACTAACTCTAACCACAGGGAGGAATTAAGCACACTTTTAAACATAAACTAAGAAGGGCAAGTGGTAAGCAGTGGGTGCCAGACTACAGGCATTTCTGCTGTTCCTGAGGACTCAATAACTGAAATTCATCTAGATAGTATTCTAGATATATCATCTGACTAGACTTTAGAATTCTTCTTCCTAAAAAGCTTAAGTAAGTGACTGCACTGTAAAAAGATAAAAGATTTTCAAGGCAAATAAAATATGTAGGGAGAAAAATAACTTGCCACCTGCTGAGTTACCAGATCGCTGCTCAGCTGAAAATAGCATTGCTTACCAAAGGTAATGTAACCAATGTTATCTCCTACTGCTGCATCTGTATCTTTTAGCTCCAAGGGGGGCTCCCTATGGCTGAAGAGCACTTGGGGGGCTGTGTGGCTGGCACGGCGACCCTCCTTGAACTCCTGAGAGGTAAAAAAGAGAAACTATTAATCAGAAAACCAAGCTCAGATTTCTTGTCAGAGGTTATTTTCCATTCTAAAGGATACAGATCATCACTGTCACAGATTTATTTCCCACCAGTATTCCAACACACAATGCCTTTAAACTTCTCAGATTCAATCACATTTCATCCTGGAATCAGAGTGATTGATTTCCCTGAATTCTTCCCATAAAAACAGATATGCTTTTAAACATTCTGTTGTTTTGACTGATTTGAGTATCAAAACATTGTTAGTTTTAGGAAATCAGATACATATTTTGCTCAATGTTTCAGTGATCAATTCTATCAGGAATTGACAGACACATAAGGAAAGCAGGCATTTGAAGCAACGTATACAATCTAAAACTGGGACATTTTCCAAGAAATGCATGGCTGACGAAGCTTAAGTATGTACCAGTCAAAGATGTCATTCTTGTTCTACACTCATCAGGTTTAACTTAAATGAAAACTGTATCAATTTATATACTACTTTGGTGAATATAAATAGGCTTAATGATTAAGGAACAAATACTTGTTATTTTTCCCAATACTGTAGAAAAATTTATCAGATCTTTGTGCATTAGGACAAGGTTCTAATAGTTTTTCAAAATACACTATTGATACTTCAATACCGAGTATAATCAGGCATAGAGGCCAATACACAGGAGGACTGAACTGTAAGTACAGGGTGTATTTTCATAAAAAAGCCACCATACATAGGGAAAATGGAAAATTGTAGCTAAATGTACCTTTATTTACAAAATATTCATTATGAAATATTTACAAAAGATTTTCTGCATGTTGGACACCTCTTTCTACACACATATAGAAAGTATTTCCCCCACACTCATGGTGAACACATTCCAAGGTATTGGTTGTTACTTATGGTGACTTTTAGGACACCAGAAGTGGTTTTGGAATGTATCTCTCATGGATACAGAGGGAGACCTATAAGCAGATATCTATGCCTTTTTCATTTGGAAAAGAAGATAAAGTTAGGTAGATAGGTAGTAAAGGTTTCCCTTGCTCAAAAGCCAGTTGTATCCGACTATAGGGTTCAGTGCTCATCTCTGTTTTATGGATAAAGAGCCAGCACTATCTCCGTTTGCAGAAAGTATTTGTTTATTGGATTTGTATCCCACACCATTTAGCGAAAATGCACTACTCTGGGTAGTTCACAACATTACTTAAACCAACAATAATATACAAAATCACAATGATAGTTAATTCATACAAATAAAAAAACACCAGACACCCTCGGCTGGCCCCAGCCTGGAGGGAGGAGTGGCGAGCAGCAGCAGTTGCACACCAGGCCTGGCCATAAAACCACCGCCGCCGCCAGGTGCCCTGCCGCCACCAGACACCCTTGGCCGGCCTCGGCCTGGAGGGAACGAGCTGCACAGCAGGCCCAGTCATAAAACTGCTGTTGCTGCCAACGGATGCCCCGCTGCCACCAGATGCCCTCGGCCGGCCCCAGCCTGGAGGGAGCAGCAGCAAAGAGCAGCAGCTGTGCAGTGGGCCTGGCCATAAAACCGCCATCACCGCTGGACATTTCTTGTGACTGTGGTTAGGATGTATACATTTTTTCTTTCTTTTTGAAATGTTTTGGTGATTTGATGCTTTGTAGTTGTGACTGTAACTATTTTGCTCTTTGTTAGCCACCCAGAGTCACCTTGAGAGTGGGGCAGCATACAAGTCGAATAAATAAATAAATAAATAAAACAAATAGAAATAAGTAATGAAGCATACCCAACCAGATGTCAAATGTAAATTCAAATTATGCCAATAATGTAAAAGCTAATAAATTTCTATTTAATGGGCCTAGTAACCCATTATCTTTGTTATTTATAACTAAGGATTCAGGTGAAAATGCTTGATAAAAAAATACATTTTAGCTGTTTCCAAAAAACACTTAAATATGAAGCTGATCTTATTTCACATGGTAAGCTATTTCATAAGGGGGGGGGCTACAGCTGAAAATGTTCTTCCTTTAGTCACAGCTTTCTTCACTTCTTCAGGCATGTCTACTTGTAACTTAAGCTGTTGGGTGCTCTAGGTAGCATTTCTTAGGTAGAGGCAGGATACAAATCCAATCAATCACTCCACCCACCCACCCACACATATGAGAAAAATGTAAACAGGGATTAGATGAGCAAACAAGATCAAAGGTGTTAACAAGAGTCTAATGGTATATTTACATTTCTTAACTCTACAGTCATGTAAATAGAAAATGTGCAGGCCAGGTTCTTTATATAATGCCTAATATCTGCAGGAATCCAGAGTAAGAATCTTACTAAAAGCAAATGAATTTCTAAAGTCATCAACAGCATCAGTCTTACAGGTTAAAGCATTTCCCATTAAAAGCAAAAATTGCACTCTTAAAATAAAAATGCTACCCATAGTATTTAAAAATTCTTCAGAATCTAAAGGGCAGTACCTGCATAAACACCTTTCCAATCACTACATCATCGTCATCCTTAAATACCGTACTGAAAACAACCGTGACACGATCCTTCTTTGCTTCAACATACCTAGAAGAGAGGTAAAAAGATTATTTATGAATTTGAAATCTTCATTGTGGAGAAACTTAGTGTTCTGAGATTTTAAAAACAAGAATGGTTTATCAACTGTATGATTAAGTTTGCTGAATGGATAGCTCACTGTGTTAGGCACCTGGCTGCAGAGCCAAAGTTTGGGAGTTCAATTCCCCACTGAGCCAGCCTGTGTGCCCTAATACAAGCTACACAGTCTCAACATGCCCCAAGAAGAAGGGAATGGTACCACCTCTGAATACTCTGTACCTAGAAACCCTTAAAAGGGTTGTCATGAGTCAAAACTGATGGCATATGATGATGACGATGATCACAAAATCTATTCTACGGAGCTTATGCAGAAATAAAAAGCTAAAGTTACCTACCCAAATGTATGAACAACTTTGGATAAATTTTGTCAAAAACTGTCACTCGCATTAAACTGTTTTTTTGTGTTAAGATCTGACAACATTTGACCACACAAAGCATGAAATATGCTGCAAATTTTCCTGCAATGAAGAATGTTACACATACAAAATCCATGTTAATTTCTAAAATCATGCAGCAACGTGAAGGTTCCTCCAATGTGTGCAGCAAGTTGCTACTGTGAAGAATGCAGCTGTAAGTCACCTTCTTGTGATAGTCATTTCAGGTACAATCTGTATGTAGATGATATTATGAACAGCAAACCACCACAGTGGATATGAAATATTCTAGAGTTTTTTATACTTCAAGGTCAAAAACATCTATCAAGAAATAGAAGATGAAACACCATCTATTGCTTACATAGTCTCATCATCTCGGTAGTGGATGACAGCTCTCTTCTCTCCATCCTTTCCTTCCTCCTGGAACTTGAAATACTTTTCAAAAACGGAGGCAAAGCAGTTGCGTTTCAGCATGCCCGCCTGGTGCACAATGGAGTCTTTGGCAGCAGGAAGGTTCTCCAAGTCATACAGCAAAGAGACATTGTAACCTAGAACAGGTAAAACAGATTTTACTTGCAACTGTCTCCTTTGTCTGATCCATCTTAAAGCACCTTACTTTCTGAAGAAAACAGCACACCATTGCTTTGTGAGTTGTTTCTTAACAATGTTACAAAGGAAATGCATTCAAATCTAGTCCTGGGTATGCAAAAAGTGTGCCTTTCTTCCCTGTAAAAGGTCATAACCGCCGCCACCACCCCAGCTGTGCCTTCCCCAGTATTTTCTAACAATTGAGTGGGAAGCAGTGCCGTCACAGGTAACCATGGCTTTCCAGAGTTCCCGAGTGCCTGTCAGTTACACAGAACAAAGAATCCCTCACAAGAGAAGCGGGGGCTTGGTTGGTTGGCAGTGGATCCAGAAATCACTGCTCGTGGTGCTAAATTATATGGTACTTATGTTCTCAATCTTCCATGTAGAAAACTAAAGGGATCTGTGTGCTTTTTTATTTTATTTTAATAGCTCTGTGATAGGGAGATCCCAGCTGCGAGCTGGCTTCAAAATGCAGAGAGCAATTTCTTTTTTCTGAAAAGAAGGGCATACTACAAACAGAACAACTAGCAAGGCATAAAATAAGATGAGACTTACCAGACTCTGGAGTTACCAAGTAGTTTCCATATACTCTTTTCAACAACTGAGAAAAAGGACAAACAAAGTGTTGTGAGCTTGGTATATCTTTCCAACTTGTGTTGGAAACTATAAATTTGTGTTTGCAGATTTCACATGTCTCTTCAGCAAAAATGTTATAAAATATAATTCTAGTCCATAAGTAAAATCTCACCAATGAGTCAACTGGCATTTTCCCCAAGACATGCACATCCCAATTCTCTCCACACAATGGCTGAAAACCTATTACATAACCAGTGTAAATCCGATGGATGTGGAAGAGTGACATGAGCAAAGAGCAATTTTTGATCATTAAAAATATCCTATTTCCATGGCAATTTTCAATAATCAAAACATTCAACCTTCTGTCCCATGGATCCCATGCAATGCAAGGGATTACTCAGGAACTGGAAACAGCACTAGGCATAAATAGAAAGTTTTAATGACAAAATATTGAACCTCTGTTCATGATTCCACCAATATTCTGCTAGCATAAATTATGCAAGAGAATTTCAGCCAATGTTAACTGCTTGGAGTAGAGAGAGAGAAACTGGACAGGGCTATTTTATTATCAAATAAATGTAATGAGGAAAGCAAAGGAGAGGCACTTGTTCAAACCACATGTAACTTATACAAGTGCACTGAAGTACCACAAATATATTGCACACTGTCAGGAAATTATGTACATTCAAAATATGTTTTTACAGCCTTCCTATGGCTCCCTTTGGTCCCAAGGAAGCCTTTAGCAGCCTCAACACTAGCTGGTGGCAGAGATGGGATTAAGAGTAAAAAAATCACTGCCAGTAGAAAATTTTTAACACTTAGAAGTCTTGTCCCACCATCTCTATGTCCCCAGGCTCAATTTTTTCCCCCAGGGCAAAAATAAGCCCTATGGAGCTTCAGGAGCTAAAAGGGGGAGAGGCAAAACACCCCATGACTTTAAATTAAATGTTTTTCACATCTGATCCAGCTATATCAGCGTGGGTTTTGCCCAGTGCATTTCCTTATAATAGAAATACTGAGTGTAAAGAACAATGGGTGCAATGCTCCAAGATATCTCCAGCCTACAGGTGTAGAGGCCAACAGATTGACATCCTTAAAACAATAGGCTTCCACTCATACAAGGGGCTGGTAAAGAAACCTTTGCACAAATACAGTCAAACCTCGCATAAAGAGCGTTTCGCTTAAAGAGTAACTTGCTTAAAGAGGAGCATTTTCTCTGAATGTTTGCTTCGCTTGACAAATAAAACTAACTAAAAACTCGCTTAACAAATAAAACAGGGTTCGCAAAACCCCCCCCCCATTGGTCATTTACAATGGTGTTTCACTTAAAGAGCAAACTCGCTTAAAGAGCAATCCCGTGGAACGCATTATGCTCTTTAAGCGAGGCACCATTGTACCAGGAAAACAATACATATACAGTACAATAGATAAGTGCATGTACAGTCAAGCCCAGAAGGCTGAGCAGTTGTTTAAAAAGGGGCCAACACTCCACCTATAAACTAGCAATCATTCTATTTTTCAGCAAATCACAAATGGTGTAATTCTGTGCAAAAATGCCAGACAATGGTGTGAAAAGCACTGACAATTCTGCATATTATTTTGGCCCACAAAATAACTCTACTACAAGCCACAAGAAATTCCTTATCAACCTTATAGGTGGCGAAAAGAATGCTGCCATTCCCTGTCCTTCCCTCCAAGGGAACTTACATTCCTACTCCCACCTTTGCTTCTACAAAAGCATTATGCTGGCATGTTTCCTCTAGTTTTACAGAATCCACCGCACAAAACCTCCAAGCCAATACTTCAACAAACCATATATTATGAAGAAGTTTCTCTTTTTTTTGTAATTCGAGTCTAGCCTACGCATTAAGTGTTCTATAACACCCTCACACTCACTTTTAAGTGTTCTAGAACACCCTTGCTCACTTTAACCCTGCATTAGATTTTTCTTTTGCTCTGTTCCTAGTTGAATCCTGCTATACCAGGACATGGGCTGGGTGGAGCATGCAGTGAATTTGCAATATCAGACCCTCCTACTATTTACAAGAAAGCCAAAGGCACAAAGACTGGTGTCCTAAGCAGCTATACAAGTAGCAGCATTAGGGAACAAACACAAAAAGAAGAAAAGGTGGGAGTTGTTCTTGAAGAAGCAGTTGCTCTGTGAACAGCAATAACTGTGTGAACAGCAGCACTCTACGACAGTAGTGTCAAGCACAGGGACTCTTGAAACACTATCTGCTCTACATTTTTACACAAGCACTGAGCCATTTGTCCAACATAAATGGCTAAAGAAATTTTACAAAATGTTTTCTACATATGTTCCACGCTAACTGCAGCATCTGCTCTTCCTAAGCAGTGCAGCATGAACCCTGTTTAGTTACGCAACATATGAAAACCATTTCAGGAACTGAGTCACACTTTCTGCTGAGACATTCAACCACAAGGCACAGAAAGAACTGTTCTTTCTACCATAAATGGCTTTCTGAAAGTCCTGCTGTTCAACACGAATAAAACTTGTCACTTCACATACTAGTTGCAGAAGTACAGCGAGCCCTTGCAGCTTGCGAATAGATTGCAAATACAGGAACCAATGTTACTAATCTTAAGCTAATTTGTACCTTGCCAATAGCACCAGAAGTTTCTAAACTACAAATGACGTAATGCTGAATACAGAATTTACTACACTCCTTGAGAACTAAGCAACGTTAATATATTTAGGAGCAGGAGTACCACATCACTCCTAAACTTTGCTACTGAATCACAAATTAAACACATTATTACAATATGATGACTGAAATCCTGTTGTTTAGCAAAATAGGCTCTTCTGAATCAATGGAATTTGCAGAGAAGTTGACTCACCAAATCCCTGATTCAATGCGCCTACTCTAGTGCAACTTACTACATTAAACAACAGGATTTCAGCCACAGAAGGCAAACTCCAAATGACAGAATATAAACATCTTGTACTGCATCTTGATTTATTTATTAGAATGTCCTGATGTTTTGTAATTGCAATTGTTATCAGAGATATATGTACTGTATATGTGATATTTGTAATTTGCTATGTAATATTTGTAACTGTTTTTTATGCTATGAATGTGCTATGTACTGTAGCTGTTTCTTCTGTAAGCCGTCCAGAGTCGCTATGCGAGTGGGGCGGCATATAAGTCAAAAAATACAATACAGTACAAAAAACATGGGAAGTATAGACCAGAGTCAAATGATATCTTGTTTGTGAAAGATTTTGTCATGTGAGCAAGGAGAACGCATTACCCCAAGAGGTGGAAATAAAAGACCTACGGCTGTCAGCAGTTTTAAAAATTGAGCACAACAATATGCAAAAAAGTGACTTCATGGAAGCTCACCCAAGCAGTTTAAGAAAAAGGTCAAAACTAGCACCTTGGATCAAGCCCATAACTTCAGGGTCCAGGCTTGGTATTTAGCAAATAAAGATCACTTTAATTTACTTCTGATAAAGAAAATACCGGGTTGAACTACACCTGAAGTCATGCCTTATTCTACTCAGTACGTTGTTCAATCTGTTTAGGGGAGCAAGTATTAAATCTTGAAAAAAACATGCTTGGGGGTTTGCATTCCTATTACAAAGAAAACAAATACCAAATACATTGAGGTTACAATAAAACAGAATTACAGGGAAAAAACTATCCTAGGAAACAAAATCAATTGCTGACTTTGCACTTGCCCTCATTAAAGAATTAGCTTACAAGGTACACATTTGTGATTACAATGTAGTCATAAAGAAGTACTCAAGGCAGATGTAGATACCTTCAATAATAAAAAAAAGAAACTGTACTCAAGTTATATTCTTATTCATTCCTACCTCGTCAGCACCATGTTCCTGGAGTTCTTTGTAGAATTTCAGAGAAATGCTGACCATAACTTTTGTTTTATCACCATTAGGATTGGAAATATGGTAAAGGACGCCATCAAAATCTAGAATGGAAGCATTTGAGAGATAAGATCACTTACATATTTTCAAACTATTGAGAGATAAGATCACTTACATATTTTCAAACTATTGAGAGATAAGATCACTTACATATTTTCAAACTAATTCTACAGAATAGGGGATGAAGCTATAGGTTTGTATAAACTGCAAATACATTTTTGTGTTAATTGTTCCTTGCATGTATATATTACATATTATTGTATACATATTATCTGTATTTTTACACATATATTCCCATAATACTGTACAGTGATACCTTGAATAAGGCTAAAATCGGATAACGTTGGGGATTTTGAGGCAAACATTTGCATTGCACAACGTTACGATAATGTTGTGCGATGCAATTGTTTGCCTCAAATTCCCCAACATTAATCTCTGCCCCAAAGCCCGCAGGGCTGGACACTGCGGGCTTTGGGGCAGAGATCTCCCAAAAGGAGAGATAGATTCTCCCTGCCTCCCTTGCTGAAACAACAGGGTGGGTAAGACAAATCCCTCACTGTTAGACGAATTCCACACTGAAAGGCTTGCAAACACAACAGTGAGTAATCCCACATTGAAAGGCTAAAAGTGAGGGATTCGTCTTGCCCACCCTGTTGTTTCAGCAGGGGAGGCAGGGAGAATCTGTCTGTCTTTGCCTTTTGCTGGGGGCTGAACCGGAGCCCATACGTTAAAAAAAAAAGATAACGTTAAGACTTGTGGAACCAAGTCTTAATGTTATCTGAGGTACTAGTGTACATGCATTTTTATATAACAGCCAATAATACATATTTTATGCACTTTCCCTAATAATATGCATTTTGTATGACTATGTATCTTAAAAAGAAACTATACAGCAAAATACAAAGGCAGAAGTAAGGAAATGTTACAGAGGAAGTATGATCTGATGTGTCATTGAGTTAATAATGAACTTTTGCACTAACTGTTTCCTTTAATTTACTACACTGAAGGAACAATACACAATGTTCAGTGCCAAATTTTAGAAAAAGTCAGATCGCAACTAGCACCCATATTGAGTCACACTGGCAAAATAATTAATTGCCCTACACTGCCATCGTTAATTTGTCCACTCTAATGAGGCAATGGCTACTTCATTTTTAGACACTAGAATTTCAAGAAATGGCTTCACCCGTAGAACTAGCATGACTTTAGACACAAAAGAGGACTATGCTCACTGATGAGAATAGCCTATTAAAAAAGTAAGGCTCTACATCTTATTTAACCCTCAATTTCCTTAACAAAAACATTTAAAACAGAACTTACCTGCAAATGTTACTTCTACAGCCTCAGGCTTGTTTCTGAGGAATGGAAAGAAAAAAAATTGATCTAGCAGTTAGTATAAAAGTAAGCCACTGATTTTTATACAGAGAATTTCTACTTTTTTCTAGCATCTAAAGTGACAAGGATTCATATATAGTCTGGATTTCTGCATGTGATTGTATTTTATGTGTGTGTGGTTGAGACCAGTCTGCAAAAAAAGCTGGTGACACTTCTTTTCTCAAAGTATGATTAATTTTGAGAAAACCTTTTCTATGCATCAACTCCCAAATCCTTCCATACAAAAAGGGAAGGGGGCCAGGTTGAAGCTAGATTTTGCCCAAGTCATCCAATGATACCCATTCAGAACCAGAGGTAAATGGGGAGAATGCTTTATAGCAAATGACAAACTTCTGAATGACATCCTTTTTTCAATATGTGGGGAAGGAAACATGGAGAATTTTTACATCAAATTCTTGCTAGTTCTTATTAAAGGGCTTCAAGTCATATTTCTTTATGGCATTGACTCTGTCAATATGAAAGCATTTTTTCCTCTTAAATCCCTGTGTTTTGACCACAATGTCTTTTTTTTGTTATAATAAAAAAGAAGCCTCTGTGCTTTTGAACAGATTAAAATACCACACAAGTAACTCTGTTAGTCTGTCCCAATATGTTGTCAAAAAATATATATGGAAAAATCCAAAATATTTAGTACAGGGGTTCTCAATGTTTTTGCGCTGTGGGCCACACATGTGGTCCCCCCCATAAATGCTGCTGTAAAACACATCTGCAGCTGTCGTAAATGTGTTTACAACAGCCACAGGTGCATTTACGGAGTGTTTCCGGCGCTTCTGGCGCCAGTGGGAGCCAGAGCAGCACATTTTCACCACTTCCAGTGGCAGCAATGGTGCAGAGCCACATGAAATGGCGCTGTGGACCAGACATAGGTTGTGAACCCGATTTAGCACTTTAAAGACTACCAGTGTGACGTTTTGCAGATTAATATCCAGCTTCTCAAACACAGCAGTGTAAATACATGTCCTTTATATTTATACATATTCTCATTAAATAGGATACAGATATAGATGAACTGACTGTTCAGTTGACAAGAATGGGACTGTGAAGATGTTAATCAAAATGGTCCTGGCTAGCTATATGCCTGGTGGATTTGGCTGTGATATGAACACTAATAAAGGTTTCAAAGCAAAGAAGTCAGTGTCGGTTAAGAAAATTATGTTTTATACCAAAAACAGTATTACAGAAAGTTGTTAATACAGGGTTACGGATGCACTTACAGATGCACTAGACCTCTACAAGATTGGAGTGAATGATGAGCATGAATGAGGTAATTAAATCAAGTGTACGAATGGCTTCTTGCAGCTGAAATTATTCCCAATTACCTAAAGCACACTCTTTTTAATTTAGTGAAGCTTGGTACTAAAGTCCTATTTTAGGATCCACATTTCAATATTATTATTATTTTGCTAAATAAGATGCAACTTCTACTTGTTTTTAAATTAATCACTATCCACCGGTTATTAACAGAGACCAGAAGATGAATTATAAACACATATCATCATCATCATCATCATCATCATCATCATCATCATCATCATGTAGCTAAGTATGACTGGCAGTTTGGGACTGAGGTAGTCAGGACATCTTTAACAGCTGCCTTCTGTTCCTTCAGAGGAAAAGGCAGCTTCCTCACCCACACACTATTCACTCTCACTCAGAACACAAAAGATCAAAATCAAAACCCCAATCATTCTTTAAGCACTCACCAAATTTACTTCTAATGAACAAAGTGCACCTATATAGACAATTAGGGCAGCAGAACTATCCCCCTTTAAATACTCTCAAATTCCTTTCTGAACTCATGATAAAAAAAAGGCAACAGAAGGCAAATCAGTTTAATTATACAGAACATGATTTATATTTAGGAACAGAACAGCAGCAGAGGGAAGAAACAATGACAAATGTACGTATATGAGGATGGATATAAGCCAAGACATGAAAAAGTCAAAGGCCTCCTCTGTCTGATCAGTGAAAGATATTTCAATCTTCTTATTTTCATGACAGGAACAGATACTGCCCACATACAGTACTTCTAAATTCCAAGGTTTCTATTTTTCCACACTCAGTAATATGAGGAAGAAGGAGGAAGAAGAATTCATATAAGAGGAAATAAGGCTTGTTTTTATATCACTTTCATAATAGAGGTAAAAATCAGAAACCTTGATCTTACTAATATGACCAGGATTTCGAAGATGATTTATTATAAAGTAATGCTTCAGTGATCTAGGGAAGAGTCTATATATCTGAGAATTCTGGAGTGACTGCATGGGTGCCCACAGAGAGGGCTCCGAGCGCCACCTCTGGCATGCATGCCAAAGGTTCACCATCACTGATATATACTGTTCATAAAATCAACTTTATTCCACAGATGACGTGCTGTGTCCACTTGCTACTCCTAGGCTTTATTCCCAATCTGTGTGATTTAAAGTAACCAGAATACCCAAGATGGCTGCACATATCCTTTCCTACACCAGGGGTTCTCAACCTATGGCCTGCATCACCACAGCCACAAGCGGATACATTTACAACAGCTGAGGAAACGGTTTACGCAAGCGTTTATGCTGGGAGAGCCATCAGTCTGGCCCGCTCAGCTGTCTGAGGGGGCGTGGTCTGGCTCATGGCTTTAAAAGGTTGAGATCCCCTGCCCTACACCATTTAAGAGAGTCTTTTTATAATTGCATTTCTTTCTGAGCTTTCTATGGTGCAAGTCACCTGAAATATGATGACATGGAGTTTTTCTTTTCACTACTTTCTGCCTAAAAATACAATGCACCAGTCAACTCCCTTCTTGTTACTGTCTCCTAAGTGCAAGTCAGACATGTGTCTGACAAGCTCATCTGAAATCAAAGGCTAAAATCAACTATCAAGAAAAGACTAGCTGCCTGTTTTCCCCATCAACATTAATGGCACTGAATCCTGGCCATGTAAACCTCTTTGAATCTGATTATACCCTAATATTAGAGATGAGGAAAAAGGACTTTGGCTGAGCTGTTTTTTCTCATGTAGCCCTCTGCCTCTCTCCAACTAGTGATAACTGTGGACCACTTTGAAATGAAGTTGCAGCACTTTTTGAGCTGCCAATCAAAATTTGCTCCCTAACCCACCAGCAAGAGAGACTGGCAGCTAGTATGGAACTCAGCCAGAAAACCTACCAGCAAATCCCCATCTGACATTTTTTTTCAATTTTCTCTAGAACACAAGCCAAATATTTCAGCCTAATAGTAAATTAATACAGTACAATGGAAAAATAAATTGGGTATCTTGTTGAAAACTTGCTTTTCAGCGGCTATTTTTGACAGGAATAGGGACCAATACACATACAGGAGACAGGAAACCTAATTAAGAGATCACTTGGTTTAAAGCAGGGCTTTGCAACCCCTGGCCTGTGGGCCTAATCTGGCCCATGCATCTCATTAATCCGCCCTTCAGCGAGAACCCGGGCACTTCAAGACCTTCCCTTACTGCTGGAAGTCGCGGTACATCACTTATCGTGGTGGCAGTGGATTTTTCCAGGGTTTTGGACAGCCTCTGCTGTCCATTTTTGACTTTTTTCACCACATACCCGCTACATTTTGGCTGCTAGAGAGTGCTGCTGGGTGACTTCCAGTGCCATGCGGAGCTTGTGTCAGCAGCTGGGTTCCCAGCGAGGAACCAGGAAGTCACTCAGCAGCGCTTTCTAGCAACCGTAACACAGCCGGTACGTGGCAACAAAAAAAAGCACAAAATGGAGCGATTATGCTCCAAAAAGGTTCGTATTCTAAAACCCTAACATAATAACTCAGTAGGGGTTCACACTCAAAGTAGAATAATTTATTTATAAGGAAAGATGTTCACACTGAGAATAGCAACTAAACTGTCCCCAATATGGTTTATGCAAACACTAAATCAGTGTGCTATCGTGTAAGTCCAGTGGTCCTCTGCCTATTTGTGGCCCATATTTTCTATTACTCTGTTCTTTAGGCAGTCTACCTCTATCTAGTATGGCTGTCTATTCCCCAAGTGATAGTTTCAAATTAAAGGTTTGACAGAAGCATTTTGATAAAACAAATCAAGTAACCATAAGAGATCTAAAAGTTGCAGTACCAAACATAGGTACACAAAATGAGCATGCAACCTGCTGATTTGAAAAGAATATCATAACTAGTACTTTTCCTAACACATGATAAACACCTGAATCCAATAAAAATAATTAGTGACTTAAGATTGATTACAGAAGAGAAAACAAAACAAAAAAGCTACAGTGGTCTCTGACCACACTAGCAAGGCTTGCTAGGATAGTCTTGTGGACTAATCAACTATGACTGCCCATTGCTTATAAGCACAAAGAGCAAATCAACTGCAGCCTATAGATTCACTATCCTTGTTTATTGGCATATGTTCACAGAAAATGTTTTTCTCGCCCCAAATTACAATAAAAGTAATTTCAAATTCAGACTCCATTTAAACCTCATTTTATAAGGCTTGTGCAACAAATTGATAAGTATTTGTGAAATTGAAAATTAAAAGCTACAAACTCAGAACATTTAAGCACGATATAAAGTATGACTTAATACAGCATAAGATATGTGGGCATAATAGAGATCAATACACCCACTAATACTGATAATTGGGAATATACAGCATTCAAAGCTGATTTAAGGGTCATCTGAGTGAGAGAGAGAAAGAGAGGGGGAGGGAGGCTTTTGCAAACTTTAGAGATAACTGTTTGGAGAAATCAGAATTAAAATTTCTATTCAACCAAGAAGTGTACTGGGTGAACCTGGGACAGTCATGTCTCCTCTAATTCATTTCTCATTGTCATTAAGAAGAAACAAGGTACTGTACTGTCCTGGATTAAACACCCTACAAATAGGGTACAAGAAAAATAATAAGTGTAGGCATATATAACAAGGAACTGAAGTTGAACAATCAAAGGGGCCTCACAGTTATCTTGCAGCAATCTGGAAATTCAGCATAAAATAAGAAAGGGTTCTTAGCTCCTACATTTCAAAATACTGGGACATATCTATTGTTATTTGCAGAATATTTCATACTCAGCAATGTTTACCTCTAAATGTGATACTGTACAAACATTCAAGAACATCAAACATTTCACACAATATAGTACTGTACTGGAGTAATAATAATAATAATTTCATGCAAGAAATTATTCTGGGTTGAAAGTTTTTGCTGCAGAAACTCTGCTCAGTGGATGTCCAAAAGAGGCTCCTTTCATGTCCCCAAGAGCTGGGACAAAGATGGTGCTCAATCTGACTTGCCAGCCTTCCAGCTAACAAGGCAACCTTCTTAACCATTGAGCCACCAAGTGATGAACACATATACACTTAGGTGTAGCAACCAGCCGGAGATACCAGGCCTTTGATGTAATCTTTCAACCCTTTTACCATATGATCAATTCATTCAACTGGTGACAATTTCTTCTTCAAATCTTATGATGTGCCATTTCAAAATCTGTGGGTATGTTGAGGCTACTGCATAGTCTGCCAGCATAAATGCCAAATTGAATCTGATGTCAAAACAGTAAACTGATTGCAAATGGAAAAAATGCATCTGCAACTTAACCTCTAAAGCAAAACGCATGTTGTTGTGCAATACTAGTGACTTCTTCCATTATTATCACAGATTAATGTGTTAGAATATGCTGTATTTGGGATACAGTACTCTACTGTTTAATCCAGAAATAACTAGTTGATGTAGTGGTCATAACGGCTTCAATCAAATGTTGGCATACAATGAAAAAAAGGGGTTACTTACAGCTAATATTGTCTCAATTTTACTAGTTAATGGTTTTCTACATTACTATGCAAAAGGCTAGCAGAAGACAGGCCTGATTTTTTCAGCGATCTAATCCTATCCTGTTTGCAAAAAAGCGAAAAGTGGTTAATTTGACCCTGAAAGACTTTTTTCCCTAGGCAAGGGAACATGCCTGGTTACATATTCTAACACAATGTAAGATATAATTAATATAAACTAGTATCCTTTAAACTTGCATCAATATGCAGAAAACTGCAATATGGAATATCCACACAACAGATGGGCAAAAGTTGTGATACATTCTGCCCCATAATAATAGCACAGTCCTGAGCTTACCAACATTGTAGTGAACACAAATTATTTTCAACCATTTATACACATCTGCAGGCTTAAATAGCCTTTTACAGAGCTTGTATCAAAAAAATTCCCCAATGGGAGCTCCAGAATCTCTAGTTTTTACTATACCTCTATAGCCTCCTCTCAGGAACTACAAAAAATACCAAGCTTCTAAATAACCTGCAGTTTTATTTATTTATTTAAACAAACTTTTAAGCCACCCTCCTCAAAACGACTCAGGGCAGCTAACATAACTCTCAACACCTAAAAACACAATAAAAACATAATATAAAATCAAGATTAAAAAGCTAAAACTAAGCAATAGTTTCATATATGTATCGAATATGCACTCCCCATCCAAATTAAAAAAATACACCCTGATTTGATACAAGGAATTGCAAGCCAGATACCAGGGAAATAGACTCTTCTTAGTAAGTGGGAGGAAGAGAGATAAAAGATCTTAGGGAAATGGTAAAATGTGGTGTGACTTGCACTGGATTACTTCTATGCAGTATCTCTGCAATTACATGTATTTCTCATTACTGACACTGATAGAAAGTAGCCATCCCAGAATTTTATTATTATTGATTAGCCTAGCCACATCTATTTTTAAAAAGCAAAAGACTCAACCCAAAAAAATGAGATTTCTTTGCCTAAAGAATGCTTTCAGAACGGCTTTAACGCTTGAGAGAAACCTCTCACTCCTCCCAAACCTTTTTGTTGGGCGGGGGGGGGGGGGGAGGACAACATAGTGCTTCTTGCAGACCACTTGTAAGCAAAGGTGCTTCTTCTTCTGTGTCTAGGCCAGACGTGAAACTACCAAAATGAAGGCACCTTTTGGTGAGTTCATTCTGCAGTTTCTTTCGCCCAACCTAGTGTGAGAAAGATTAAAAAGCTTTTTGGAAATTATGAGGATACATGTTTTCCCGGACAATGTACATAGCACAGGGTGATATTAATGTTGTTAAATGTAACAGAACAAGAAAACATAATGTACTAGGAAAAGATATTGTGTGATTTTTCTTTTTATTATTGATATTAATTATATGGGTGATGTAATGTCAATATAGCATTGTTACTCTACTTATCTTATCTTATGATTCTTTGTTTGTATGCATATTTGTTTTTGTTTCTTTTTCTTTATATACCTAATAAAAATTATTAAACACTAGAAAGATTAGATTCTGGAAAACAAAGGTGCTTTTTGCAAGCAAAGGCGCTGAATCCAGAAAAGTGCTGAAGAGATTCCAGCAACTAGGTGACAGAACGAGGTTGTGGGCTATAAAAGCAAACTCTTTCCACCCCACAGACAGGGCGTGGTTGGCCTACGGGCCTTCCCTCTGATCCCCCTTAAATTCAAAGGGTGAGACAGCTTTATAAACTGTGCTTTTTAATTCAGTTGTCTGTTTTGTTTTACGTTTTTGCAGAACAGGCCCCTGAATGAAAGACAACTGAATTGACAAGCCCTTCTTATTTATTATTGCTCACATTTGGTATCCCGCCCCAATCGGGTAGACCCGACTCTGGGCGGCTTTACAGCGTAAATTACCGTCATAGGTAATCTATAGTCATAATAATACAGTAAAACCTCAGATAACCCTAAAACCTGGTTCCACAAGTCTTGGTGTTATCCGATTTTTAGTGTTATCCGATGCATGTTAAAATCCTATGGGATCCATAGAGATACATTGTAACCACACAGGCTTTAGCGGTTGTTATCCGATGCATCCCATAGGATCTTAATGTTATCTGATGCAATTCTTCCCCCCAGATTGCTTAATGTTATGCGATTTTAGTGTTATTCGATACTAATGTTATATGTGGTATTACTGTACAGTAAAACCTCAGATAACACTAAAACCTGGTTCCACAAGTCTTGGTGTTATACGATTTTTAGTGTTATCCGATGCATGTTAAAATCCTATGGGATCCATAGAGATACAGTGTAACCACACAGGCTTTAGCGGTTGTTATCCGATGCATCCCATAGGATCTTAATGTTATCCGATGCAATTCTTCCCCCCAGATTGCTTAATGTTATGCGATTTTAGTGTTATTTGATACTAATGTTATCTGAGGTATTACTGTATTGTATTCCCAATAATAAAGGATGGTCCCCACCTCGGAAGGGGAAAAAAAAAGTCAACGCAGCCACCACTGGATAGGGACGTTTTGACAGCTGGGGGAGAGGAAGCGGACTCAAAACCCACCAACCCACACCCACAGCGCGAGGCGACGGTTCAACATCGCTTTTCCGTGCGGAAGCCGTGAAACTAAGAGGAAGTTAAAGCTCGTCGCCCACACCTAGTTCGCTGAGGAGCCGCCCCTGCCCTCGGGCTCGGGAGCCGCTTCACCTCCCCAACGAGAGGCGACTAGTAGGGCAGGGTGTGAGTGTAGGTAAGGAAGGAGAGGGGGGGGGAAGGTAGGCCCCGAACCCTCACCCTGCCGTGAGGAAAACCTCGCCCCGCCTCCGTTAAAAGAGTCCGTTGGGCCGAGGAGGCCCTCGCGCCCCCCTCCTCCCGCCACTCCCCCCCCCTTTCTCTCACCCAACGGCCGCGCCCTCGAACTTGAGCGCGAGCGTCTCCTCAATAATGCGGTTGTTGACCTCCAGCAGGATCATGGCGACGGCGGGCGGGCGGGCGGGGCGAGGAGGGATACGGAAGCCGGGAAGGAAGAGGAACAGGGGGGGGAGGACGGGGGGGGAGGGAGAGAAATTTAAAAAAAAAATCGCCCCCCTCACACACACACACACCGCCTAGCCCCAGAAGCGCGCGCGCCGCACCGGGGACTCGCCCGTCTCCCAGCCGCTTCCGCCACCCGGGCCCCACCCGCCGAGCCGGCACGGTGCGTCACTTCCGGACTGGAGATGGGTGGGGGGAAAGCCAGGGGGGAGGGGGGGAGAAGGAAAGGCTACGTTCTGCGCATGCGTTCGTTGCCTTCCCACTCCTCTTGGGCGCGGCCAAGGTTTAGCGTTGCCAGCGGTTTTGGCTGCGCGCGCATCTCGGTTTACGGCGTCTTCTTTCAGGCTCACTGTCAACTGGTCCTCTCTCTTGAGTGGAGGTCGGAATCCTATTGGTCCTGGTCTCCTGGGACGTGACGTCACCGCCAGCCAGCGCGTGCTGCGGGTGGGGGGGGGGGGCTTCTTCGGGCTTGTCTGCAGTTGCGGTCTTCGCACCTTGCTTTGGTTTCCATCCATCTGCGAATGATTCTGTGACATAAGCTTTTCAGGCCATGAGCTGGTCACATGGCTTAGGGGTGCCCAAACTACAGTCCGGGGGCCGGATCCGGCCACTGGATCTGGCCCCCCGACACCAATTCATCCGTCCTGCCCTACCCTCGTCTCTCCCAAAGTAAAATGACCAGAGTGGCAGAGTGGGCCGGATGAATTGGCATCAGGGGCCAGATCCGGCCCCTGGATTGAAGTTTGGGCACCCCTGCTCTGTGTGCCCCAATCCTTCACTTCAGTGGTGGGCATGTCAAATTTTTTACTACCCCACCGTGATGTCATCAGTGTGGGCAGAGCCAATGTCATGATGTTGTGGGCGGAGCCAAAGAAAAAATAATTAAAATAAAATAAGCACACACACACACACATCTCAACTCACCCACCCACCCACCCACCACACAAGGATAGCAAGGAGGCCGTGCATATGCGCCAAGCACTGTAGACATGCATGCACACAAAGTGCTTGGTGCACATGTGCAGTGGGGGAATCTGTGAAAGGGTAAGACCCGAAGGTGGCCCCCACCCCCAAGAAAAAAGCTGCTACCCGTTCTCTGGGGCACTGGGAAAAGTTACTACCGGTTCTGGCGCACTGGTGAGAACCTGTTAGATCCCATCACTGCTTCACTTAGTAACATCCTAGGTAGCTATCTTGGCATCATTGTATTGAGTGGAGGTCTGAGGAGTAGGAAAACGTATAGGAAAGACAACACCCATGTCTTAGACCTCGTGTCCTGAGCTGGAGCTCCTGCTAGTGAACGAAGTATGGTTTCCTCCGTCTGCATTTATTTAATTACATTTATATCCCGCCTATCTGGGATATTCTCCCACTCTGGGTGGTGTAGAACAATTAAAAAAAACTAATACCACTGCAAAATTAAATGTAAACAAACCAAACCAGATAAAATTATAGAATGACAAAAAAACAACCCAATAACAATCCCCCCCTGCCAAACTGCCCCCAGTACATATTGAATAATTCCCTCCCTCCTTTCCGGTATCATGATTGTGTGTGAGAAAGGAAGGACCTGATATCTGCTGCACTTCAAAATACTATTGTGTCACTTCCTGGTTCTTTCTGTCTTTCTATCTGTCTGTCTGCAAATGCATTTTACACCCAATTGTCAAGAGAGGATACCATTTGCCAGGTCCCCTCTATGACCTTGTGAATGGTCTGGTCAGGATCTAGCAGTGCCCACTCCTCCAGAGTAAAGTATACAGGAGGAGTTCTCAACCTTTTTAAGCCGGGGGCCTGGATAGCCATTTTGCCTTTCCTCCACCATATGGCACTTCCTGGTATGGTGGAGATGGTGGTGGGCCACATGAAATGGTGCCACGGGTCGCATATGGACCACAGGTTGAGAATCCCTGGTATACAGCCACCTCCTCAAAGGCCATTCAGTCCTGATCTACTTCAACTCCATTGTGAGGAGAAAAACACAAACTCCACAAAATGTTTTTATATTTACAGTACGTATATCACTATCGAGTAGTGTTGGCTTAGAGGTTGAGATGCTGACCTTGACGACTAGAAGGTCAGCATATCAACAGTTTGAGACCTGAGTGCTGTATGGCAGAATGAGCTCCTGTTCTCTGTCGCAGCTCCTCCCAAACTAGCAGTTTGAAAGCAAGTAATTGCAAGTAGATAAATAGGTACTGCTTCAACAGGAAATGCTACTGTTCTGTGTGCTCCGATGTCTAGTCATGCCTGCCACAGGACCACAGAAATGCCTACAAATGCATACAACGGTGGCTCTTTGGGTGTAAATGGGGGTGAGAACTGACCCCTAGAGTTGGACATGATTGGCTTTTGAGCAAGGGAGACGTTTGCTATACTGTATCACTATTTTTGTTTGTTATACAGTAATACCTCGGATAATGTTTACCTCGGATAACACTAAAATCGCATAACGTTAAGTAATCTGGGGAGGAGAATTGGATCGAATAACGTTAAGGTCCTATGGGATAGATCAGATAACAACCGCTAAAGCCTGTGCGGTTACAATGTATCTCAATGGAGCTTTTAATGTTATCCGATCCATCCCATAGGATTTTAACATGGATTGGATAACACTAAAAATCGGACAACACCAAGACTTGTGGAACTAAGTCTTAGCGTTTTCCGAGGTATTGCTGTATAACAAAACCTGACGCTATAGCTTTTATGCCCTTAGTTCTTTTCAGCAGCACAAGAGCAAGAGTTATTTGAAAAATTAAAGAAGAATTTAAATTGAATTGAAACCAAACGAGAACAAAGAGCAAGATGTATTTATCAACCAAAGGGCATCAACAACATAGAGGAATTGGCTCCACATGCACAGCCCCATAGGATTTCCATTGGGCTGAATCACATAGTCCACAGAAGGTACAAGAGGATGTCCGTTGGGTATGCTAAATAAAATTTATAAACTAAATTTGTGTGTTCTTCCACTTGTGTTTTGGTGCAGTTGTGTATCGTAAAGCAATGTGCTTGATTAGGGTGCTCAAACATTATGCTAATTGTAGAGGACTCAGATCTCCATACCTTTGGAAATGATTGCTGACAACCATCAATTAACAATCTTGTTGCTCAAAATAAACTGCTTGCTATTTCTCAACAGTCGCCTTGAAATGTTTATCAAGCAGCAAAAACCACATATACTAACTCAGGGGTCCTCAACCTTTTCAAGTCAGGGGCCAGGTCACGCTCCCTCAAACAATTGGGGGGTGGGGTGGACTGATTGCCTCCCTACTGGTTATGGCTGCTGTCCATGACCAATTCTGGTGGCAGCAGCAATGGAGGCTGGAGCGAAGGTGGGGGCCAGATTATTTGGCACCACAGGCTGGATCCAGCCAGTTGGCCATAGGTTGAGAATTCCTGTACTAAGGAGACTCATTTTAATACCCAGCAGTTAGAAATGGGCCTGAGCTGTGGAAGTTCTTCAGGCATGCTGGCTGAATTCCAGTTATATACTAACATTGCCTCAACAATGGTTCACTTCTAGTAGTTGTTTTTATCAACAATGATAATGACTCACCCTATGCTTTGCCTGTCTAGATTTGGAAGATACCTGACAAAAACATATTTACCATCTTTAAGAAACTGGAAGGCACAAGAGTTAATTTGTGTCTGATGGTGTAATGTGGAGTCCTGCCCTATCATGCAAAGTATTACCTCACCCAGGTAAGCAAATAGGTGGAGCTCATTTCCCCTTATGTACTTCTGTCAAATGGAACATCATTGCTCTATCTTTTCTTATAGTTTTGTGGATTAAAGATCTCCAGTTGGCAATCTGACAATTAAAGCCACAGTTACGTACAATGAAAATTATTAGGTGTGTTGAAATGGAGTAACTAGAGTAATTTGTGACTATGTCTATTCCTTCAAAAGCAAACATCTCATTAAAGTCTGTAGGCATTTTCTAGATACAGTACTGTACAGCTCTCTCCAGAGCTAGCATGGTGCCTCTCTCAGCTATGCTTGGAGACAATGGATGCATAGTTAAGTTCTGTGTACTCTTCAGACAAAAACCAAGCTTTTTAAGTTCAATGAACGACTGGCTTTTGAGCAAGGGTGACCTTTACCTAAATGAATGTATTTATTGTAGACTACAACAATTCTACAAACTACACAACATAGTTTTTTTCAGTGGAAGTTTCAATTTTCTTCAAATAATAGCTTAAACATGTTGGAAAGAGTTGTAATTGACCTTGTTTCCTTGGTTCATATTTTGCATAATCATGCTAGGCAATTTTCTGGCAATTTAACAGTCAAGGTCTACATTTCTTAACAAGAAGTGCAGGCTGGAGAAGGATGGGTGGCTTTTATGGGTAAGTCATTAACAATAAGAAGTGCAGGATGGAGAAGGATGGGTGGCTTTTGTGGGTAAATCAAACATGGCAGTACCCACCAATTATTACATATTCATTAAAATTGTAATATGTTAACATAGCCCAGATGTTTTCTACTTTTTCTTTTCCCAACCAGGATTGCTAGGATAAAGTTTCTCTTCAGGACTCAGTGGCAAACCCAACTCCATCTGCTTTCTCTACCTGCCTTGGCAGAACACAAATGGGAAAACAGATGGTATGGTCCCTGTAGTCCAACCTAGGACAATGTGTTAAAAACCAGTGATGAGAAAAGGAGAACATACAAAATTGAGACCACTGTGGAAACAATTGGAAGAAAAAGCATTTGTCTTCAGGAAATAGAATGGCAATGTTATCATAAGCTGGATAAAGCAAATTCATGAAAACATCTGAAGATAAAGGTGAAAATCGGAAAATACCAGAAAATGTTTAATTGTTTAAATTCAGAAATACCCTACTATGCCACTTTGTTAACAAATAAAGGAAAGGCTGTTATTGTGACTTTCTCATTTGATCTGATAAATTCAACAAGTAAACAGCAAAGTTGGGGTGCAATCCTAAGATTATTTGCTAGTTACAATGGGGGCGATTCTGCAATTAACTTTGTAAAAGTGCTCATCAGTTCACTTCTACCTGGGTGTGATGAGAAACTGTATTGTTTGCTGAATTTTTAAAAAATTAACCTGTCAAGTATAAGGCATTAATGTAATGTCTGTTACCGGATCTCTGCTTCCTGGTCACTATTATATTAAAAAACATCCTTCAATGTTAAGCCAAAAGGCATCAACAGCTTCATTGTATTAAAACCTTGTAGTTAGGTGTTTCCTTCCACCAAAGTTATGCAAACATTTGGCTTGCAGAGGATACTATTTCTAAAACTCCAGCTTTAATATAGCTGGTTTGGTAATCTGGGAACAAGGTGTAAGGGAAAACACAGATAGGTTGGTCATCACAATTAACAATCTGATAAAAGATAGGGAAGAATTTCTTCTATCATGTAACAGTCTTGGTTCTTTAAGTGGATGGGTCCTTAAAGCAGAAATAAAGCACTAATTCTATTGGAACTGCTATAAATAATTCCATTCACTTTTAACTGATCTCTGATTGAACTAGTACATATGCCTCCTTTAGAAACTGAACAAGTCTTCTTCCATGTCTAGGCCAGACGTGAAACTGCCAAAATGAAGGCAACTTTTGGTGAGTTCATTCTGCAGTTCCTTTTATCTGAGCTAGTGTTAGAAAGATTAGCCAGCAACACAAGGTAGTCGTTTCCAGGGTATACCCAACTGTGGTTCAAAAATACTACAATCTTCAATGAGGCTCTTTCTGTGTGCCCCACTGAACAAGCGACTGGCTACAAATGGAAGTAGAGCAGTCCTTGGGTATGGGAGAGTTTTTGACCAATAATAAGGGGCTTCTGTCTTTTAGAGAAGAGAAAGGATGCAGTCACCTACACCACCCGGCCCAGAAAACTGGTACTGTACTAGGAAATGCATACAAGTACCTTCTATCCTACTAGAGAATATCACAAGCAGTGTGGAGAGGTTCTCTTATAAATAAATGGAGCTTGGAATTTGGGTCACTGCAAGGAAGTGAGAGAAGTCCAGAAATGAATGCATTTCTGTCTTCCCTTTAGTAGAGAAAGTAGTCCTTGCCACGTTCCTGCCTTTGATATGAAAATTGCTGCACAAGAAGGCTTTGATCTCCTTACATTTCTTAGCCTCTTCCTACCAATACCATTATCTGTCTGTTTGTACAGTTTTTAGAAAACAGAAACAGAAGGAGGAAAAGAAGCAAAGTCTGTTCCAAAATTAAGATCAGATCATATTTCAGGAAACTTGCTCAGCATGGCAGATTAATGGGGCATTCCAACAGTCCTGCTACATTGGCAGCTAGTATGTATGGCTTAGCTATAGCCTATGAAGGGCCATAGTCTTATTAGTACAAGGAGTGTACATATCAAATTAATAATCAAGGAGTGGCATATCAAATTATTTCATACTGTCTTGTTTAGCTGCCCTCTTAGATGATAAACCCTCTGGGTTGGAACCTGGGGTTGCAGGACAGCAAAATCCTGTTTCCTGAGGTTTCAGGGTCAAAATCTAACACCAAGTTGTGAGTCTAGGTGATGTCACAGTGAGTGGAACAGACTGTTTCTGGGCTTGTTTTGTAGAAATGGGCATGAGAATCCAAGTAAATGAACCACAAATCCTAGAAAAATCCTGCTGACCAAGTAACATGGACATGGAGAAGCAGAAAACAGGCAAGCGAGACAAACAAAGAAAGCATCCCCATTTCTGGGGCAGCTAACTAGCCATAACACCCATCCTGTGCTGTCCTTCCTACAATATGGATGATATGTTATCTAAGCTTAAACTAAGTGTTAATGGTTACAATAAATTTAAATTTGTTCCAAGGTGAGCTGGAATGACCAGCTTTTGCCAATCTAGCAGTTTGAAAGCAAGAAATTGCAAGTAGATAAATAGGTACCACTTTGGTGGGAAAGGCAACAGTGTTCCGTGCACTCTGGCATCTACTCATACCTGCCACATGACTATGGAAATGTCTGCAGATGCAGACAACGCTGGTTCTTCGGCTGTAAACAGAGATGAGCACAGCACCCTAGAGTCAGACATGACTGGCTTTTGAGCAAGGGCAACCTTTATGTTACATTGTCACACTGAAGAAAGATTTGAGAAGCAGAAGTGACTACTATGTCAAGCCATTGCTGCTTTCTGCCACTAATAACGATATCATCCACATATATTAAAATACTGATGTTTCTTTCACCAATTTGCATCCAAACATCTGAAAGTAATCCATTATTTTTTTATATAAAATAAGAATTCTTGGACTCTAGGACTGCACTCGCAAATGTGATTTGATAGAATGCTTCTTTTCCTAGAAATCCTCACTGAGATCGATATAGCTCATTCCCAGATTATTATATCTAAACCAGTATTGGATTGGATTATTCCACCTATGTCATAGGAGTGATGGCCTTGCCAGTGGCATGGTCCTGCTTGTTAAAAACGTTTTTAAAAATTTGGGGGTTCATGCTACTCACTTGCAATGAAGTCAAACATATTTGAATGTGAAAAAGGAAGCCTTTAATCATGGACAGTCTTGCCTGTGAAGATGACATTCTTCTTGTTCCACAGACAGAATTGCACAATTGGATACTGGCCACTGGACTCGAGCCTTAGCATCTGTTTTATTAATGCCTTTTGCATGTAGCATTTTTCTTTTGCTTTGTGTAATTTCATTTGTTATGCTTAAAACGTTATTCTTTTTAAAACAGAAAAGTAAGGCAAAACCAATCATACAAAGACTGATGAGAGAATAATTAGGAAACATTAGGAAAGTGTATCGCCCTTGTGAGGTTGTTGAACTCTCAGCTCCCATCACCCTTGACCAACATATGAAGGATGATGGGAGTTGCAATACAACAACACTTGGAGAAGTGCACATTTCCTATCCCTGATAAATATGCTAAGCCACCTGGTGTCTGACATCTAGCTTTTTGATGGGATGGGGATCTTGCAGGACACCTAGTTCAAAACTGGCCGTATCTAGTTAAGATTTTAAGATAGGCCAAATATTGAGATGGATTTTTTGACAGACCACATGGGCTTATGTACAAGAAAATGGAATGCAAAGAGCTGTCATGTCCAGGTTTGCACAGTTTCTTTCATAGCCTTTTTGGCTTTTGCTTTACCCAGCAGATGGAGTTGGCTTTGTTCCCATCCAGTACAATATGCCATTTGCATTAAAAGCTATTCTTGCTTCATTAGTTGTGATTCACTTCCTTGTTCCTGTAATACAGAAAACTAGTGCTCATAAAACAGATACATAAAGAAAAATTCAAGGGTGGTGTATTGCAATCTTAAACCCTACTGAGTTCAATAGTGCTTACCACCAAAGCCCAGATTCCTGTTACTTGTGTTCACCAATGTAAGTCAAGGCATCCTAAGTCACCCCTTTGAACTGCTGCTAGTAATTGAGTCAAGACCTTTTCCTGAGATTGTTTTAATTTTCTGATTAACAGACAATGAAGAGGAACTCATTATGTAGAAAGCTGTTACTTATCTTGCTTTGAAGTTTGCTTTATGTGGGTACAATAAGTGCTCTGAGTATATAATGCCCATACAGTAAATTTTTTATCATCATAATCATGATCATGATTTAAGAACTCCTATGTGTAAAAAACAGCAAATTCAGATCTCATAATCTCTGGAGTTTGTAAGCCTTATATGACAACAAAGATTAAAGTGGTTTTGTTAATACTGTACATGGGAGGCGGAACCATATCAGGGTTCAGTAGGAAAAAGAAGAGAGAATTGCAAATTATTGAAATGATTTTATACAAATAAATGACCTTGGACTTTTAGACCTTGGACTCTTTTGCGGTTGACTGGCTGAACTTTTTAGATAATTGACTTTTTAAATGTTCTATGATGGTAGTTGATTTGTGATGTTTTGATTTATGTGATGTTTTTGATACTGTAGTTTATTTCTATTACTGTATGCTAATTGTATCTTATTTTATTGTATTGTGATATATGTATAATGTATTGGATGTGGTATTGTTGTGAGCTGCCCTGAGTCGCATTGTTGATTGGGCGGCATATAAATCCAAACATTACAACAGCAAAAACAACAACAACAACATTCCAATTCCACATCACATGTGAATCGGTGCACAGCAAGGAACGGAAGGAAGCCTTGATTCCACAACTGGCAGCAATTAGGTTCTGTGGTGAACATCAACATCATTTGACTTAAACCATAAGTGATAGAATTCTGGCCAAAGAAATAGGGAACTGTAGACTTAATTCGGAATCCTGAATACAGAGCCATAACTAAGACAGGGTATCTGTGGCTTTGAGCCTGTGGCACCAAAACTAAGAAGACACAAAATTTGCTGCTGTAAGAGTCTGAACCTGCTCATTGGTAGTTATCTGAAAGGGAGAGAAGTACATTTATTTGGTGTTCTGGATTTTTCCCTCTAATTCCTCTGGTTTAATTCTTTGATTAGTTTTTTTATTTTTGCAGTTCCTTAAATTTGTGGTTTAACTTTGGAATTTTAATAGGCACTTTACATCTTCCTCATATCTTTATTGGTTTGCCCTGTTTTAATTTTAACCTTGTTTCTTCCTTTGAAGCTTGAGTATTTTCTTCCAGTTTTTTATTTCTGTTAATTAATAACATGTTGTTTTCTGCCTCCCCATATAAGTTAAACTTTGTGATTAAAAAGAAACTGTTTTAACATAGCCATCATTAGCATTATTAAAATGGACTAGCCCACATTTTCTTGGCTTCTTGATTTTAGCTTCTTTTGAGGCATTTTTCTAAGTATGCTTTAATTTGAAGTTGATATCCACTAGTGGAAGAAAAGGAAGAGCTGGAAGGGCAGAGGATGTAGGGGCCAGAATCTGAATCTCAGTTAGGCTCTGCCGAATAGTTGTGCTGGCCTTGCTTGGGCAACTTCAATTAAGGAATGTTCTGCTGTAGAATATCAGATTAGCCCAATGGCCAAACTGCAGGTAGCCTGTTAATGTCCATGTTCTATCTACTTGGTTACTTGGTTGATCCATCCTTCACACACTTAGTTTAACGTGGCGGATTGAAGCATCATCTTCCATGAGATTTTAGCAGCCTCTTGCCATCAGCATGTCCTACTGCTACTATAGCAGGGTCCAATGGTGCATGAGGGACTGAGGCCATTTTTTTCAATGCTCCTTTAGCCATTTTAAATATGACAACACAGCTGACTGGGCTCATGTCGCAGTTGGCCATGTTAGAGCAGTGAACTGGCCAAGTGGACACCCAACCCCACTTGGCTGACCTGTGGTTCCAGAATGGAGAGCCATTCCGAACCACTAGCTGACACCTTTGTGGCATGGTTGAACCTGCCAGGGGAATACACCCCCACCCCCATAGCTATCGGACGGCCAGGGTCACCACTGTCCACATTGAGGTGTGAAGTGTGATTTGCAGCAGAGTGTTATACAGTAAAACCTCAGATAACGTTAAAACCTGGTTCCACAAGTCTTGGTGTTATCCGATTTTTAGTGTTATCCGATGCATGTTAAAATCCTATGGGATCCATAGAGATACATTGTAACCACACAGGCTTTAGCGGTTGTTATCCGATGCATCCCATAGGATCTTAATGTTATTCGATGCAATTCTCCCTCCCAGATTGCTTAATGTTATGCGATTTTAGTGTTATTCGATACTAATGTTATCTGAGGTATTACTGTATTAGCATAACTTTTTTGGAATCGTATGCAGTTCCAGCAGAATTATCGTGAAGAAAATGACACCAGAGAATTGTCAACATTTCTTAATGATTCCCTTAGTGCCCATAATAATACTGACTCCAAGACCCACAGAACAGCCAACTGCCACTCCACATACTAGCTGAAGCAAGGAAAAAGGCAGTCCACAAAATGTCCACCCTTATTTGCCATCTGATTGTATCCCACAGGTACTTTTATAAATATAGAGTGTCTGTGGCCTCACTTCTTTGGCATGTTTTATATCACAAATCAGAGGCATGTAATATTCTGAATTTAAAAAATACCCTTAGAGTAATTAAATAACATTTGAATGCTGGGAAAATTATTTTTAAATTTGTAATTATAATACAACTAATTTATGCCTTTTTGGCCTGGAAATTGTGGCTCCAATCCAACTGATCATCTAATCCAACTAGAATAAGCCCTTTTAATCAATTTCTGCTTGTACCAATTCTTGTTTAAATGCTATTGATCCAGTATTTTTCCTCTTGATTTCCCAAGCTCTGCCAATCACTAATAATAATTTTGTGTCAGAAATTATTCTGCGTTGAAAGGATTTGTTGCTGGAGAAACTCTGCTCAGGGGATGCCCGAATGAGGTTCCTTTCATTTCCCTAAGATCTTTTCCCACGGAAGTGGTCCCTATTTATCTACGTGCAATTTCTTCCTTTCAAACTGCTAGGTTGGCAGGAGCTGGGACAGAGACGGGAGCTCAAACCATCATGCAGTACCCAAGTCTTGAATTGCTGACTTGCCAGCCTTCCAGATAACAAGGTGAGTTTCTTAACCACTGGACCACTGCGGCCGCCAATCACTGAGCAACTGGGACACTCCAAGGATAACTATTCAAAAATATTTCAACCCTCTTGTATCACTCTCCTACATCACCTACTTTTTAACTCTACAAAATGAGGGGAGGAAAGGAGGATGGGGAAGAGGTCTGGCCAGGGGTACAAGCCCCCAGGGAGTAGGGTTCAAGACTCAGAGAGTGAGCAAAACCTATCTGAGGGAAAAGAAAGGACCTTTTACTTTATGGAGAATAGAAGAAGCTACAGTATATACAGTAAAACCTTGCATAAAGAGTGCCTCGCTTAGAGAGTAACTTGCTTAAAGAGCAGAATTTTCTCTGAATGGTTGCTTCACTTAACAACTAAAACCAACCAAAAACTCACTTAACAAATAAATCAGGTTTTGCAATCCCCCCCACCAGAAGTCACAATTGGTCACTTACAATTGTGTTTCGCTTAAAGAGCAAACTTGCTTAAAGAGCAATCCTGTGGAATGCATTATCCTCTTTAATCGAGGTACACCTGTACTCGAATATCAGCTGAGTTTTTAGCCCCAAAAAATGAGTCCCCAAAAGGGGACTCAGTTTATACTCGGGTCAATGATCACGAAGGTCCCAAGACCACACCAGATTGAGACACACCAATAATTTAATGAATTTTACTACATTTTAATGTATGGTATTTTGATGATTGAAACTCACTAGCAGTGCTGCATTTCCCACCCTCTGCTTATACTTGGGTCAATCAATTTTCCTGGGTTTTCATGTCAAAATTAGGTACCTCGGCTTATATTTGGTTTGGCTTATACTCGAGTATGGTAATTCTTTTTCTACACTATGGCTGAAATCCAAAAGTAACTCACAACTAAATTAGGCCTATTGACTCAGTGAGGATTTGGTGAGTCAATGACTTCAGAAGTTCAACTGATTCAATTCTATTTGCACTTCATTACTGGATTTCAGTCTATGCATTTAGTGTGGAAAATGCTACATCTTGTTCACTCACATCTTATTAAGGTCCTTATTAGTAAATCTCTTTATTTTTTCCGGTGCTTCTGTTTCGCTCTTCCAAGTGTAGGAAGAGTGAGAGTGTTTCCAAATGAAGGGTACAGTAATATCTCGGATAACATTTTCATCAGATAACGCTAAAACCACATAACGTTAAGCAATTGGGGAGGGGGGTTTGCATTGCATAACATTAAAATCCTATGGGATGCATCAGATAATGTTCGCTAAAGCCTGGGTCAGTTAGAACGTATCTCTATGGAGTTTTAACGTTATCTGATGCATCCCATAGGATTTTAACGTTATCCGTCGCATGCATCAGATAACATTAAAAATCAGATAACACTAAGATAACACAAGTTTTAGCGTTATCCGAGGTTTTACTGTACTTCTGTTTTTTCCTGACCCTTAAAAAAAGAAGACGAAACAAGGATTTTGCTTTTAACACAGGCTGGCTAAGAGGATTTCATGGATAGCAATGGGTAATCAAACCTAAAGGAAAAAGTATAGCAATGAATAAATGAGTAAACAATGCAGTTTTTTCCTCCCACCTCCTAATGGTCTTCCATCTTCCCCAGTGGGTTAAGCCCATTGAGGTGGGCTGAAAACACTGGGATGGACACATATGAAATACTGGCATGGTAAGGGACGAGGCCCTTTCAGTAGAATCTGAGCGAGAGAAAGTGGCAAAAGGCTTTTTCACTGGCAGTGAACCAATTTCAGCTCAGCTCCTCCATATTGTCTTTAAAAAGAAGTAATACAAAGGAGAATTATGTGACGAACACTATATCTAACCCAGCACTTTCTGCGGTGGGAAACTGCCCCTTTGACCTGCAGCAGTTTATCTGCTTATATTTGTGTTAGACTTGGAGCAGGAACATTTGTGCTATTTGGGGATGGATAAGATCTATATTTCTTTCTCTGTCTCAGTGTGTTGCATTTTATGGGATTTTTTTCCTGTTTAAGTTGAGATGAGATTCGACTGTGCGACTGAACAACAAAAAACCAGTAAAACAGTTCTGTGGTCTACCTGTCAACAGGACATCAGCTACCAACAGAAATACCAATGTGTCCCAAAGGAGGGAAACACCCAAAAGAACTCATAGGAGGGACCAGGACAATATTTGCTCTGTATTGTGTAATAAAATATTCACAGGGGAAAAAAATCGAGTTTTATGGGAGCAGAAGGGTGCTTTAGGGAACAAGGATGTTACTTGGAAACCAAACAGCATTGAGGTGGAAATTGCAAGACAACCTCCTGCCTTGAAGAAAAGTGATAAGAATAATACTGATGGTTTAAAAGACCACCAGAGAAATAAGGTGGTGGAAGGAGCTTTTATACCTGGACCTCTGAGCATGCCAAGGCAAAAACATTCATTGAACAGTAGAGAGTTGGAGTGCTAAATCAAGGGGTTACCCAAGCTTTTGTTTTCACTCCTCGATGAACACAATCAATGTTAAATTGATATTGACATTCATGATGACGTTACCTTAGCAGCTGACTACACCGATAAATACATCTGGATTTATTCTACTTATAAAATTGGTGAATCCACTTTTTGTTTGCTGCCTACATGACACAAAAGGCTGAATAGAATTCTTACCTTTCCTGATTACTTGCAATCAACGACATAAATTAGATCCTGAATGAAGTTCTCTTTAATATAGTTGGTCCTGTCAGTCGCAACTGTTTTAAGGATGACTTTCTTCTTAAAACACCCACAAGTAATGCAACACTTAGAATTACAAAGGTATAATTAGTGACTTGAGGATAGCTGTACAAATAACTTCTGTAGATTTGGATGGTGTCAGATGGCTTTCAAAAGATGTCCTGTGTTTGCTAACAACAGATTATAACCTCTACGTGGAAGATAGCATCACTTGAGGCAAGTGTTTCTTAAGTTCATGCTCTTCCACCACCTCCTCTGACAATTTTCTTTGGTGCTATGCATAAATTTAATTCTGAAAATCAAGCTGAACATAATATTTCTCTTTCTATGTTCAGAAAAGCAAGATTTCTGGTCTAGGATTGATGGTCAGTACCCCACTACCTTTCTGCTGCATAGAAGGTTCTGTCAGTGAATTGACAGAAGACTCCACCACTTGCAAAGCACAGCTGTTGCACAAATGGTGGTCTCCAGTTTTGTGAAAAAGAAGAGTCTACCACTTGCACAGTACTGTGATCTGGAATTAATATGGTGATGTGTAAGTGGTATGATCCTGCATTTACTATGCTGGTGGGACTTTTCACTCATGGGAGCTCAATAGGAGGCCATCCACAGTCTTCATCGCCTGAATGAAGAACAAGGAAAGCTTAGCATTTTTTAAATATTGCATCAACCATATTGTACTATCTACAGTGGTGGGATGTCACATTTTTTACTACCCCACCGTGATGTCATCAGTGTGGGCGGAGCTAACATCATGACATTGTGGGTGGAGCCAAAGAAAAAATAAATAAATAAATAATAATAATAATAAATAAGCACACTCACATACACACCCCTCAACCCACCCACAACACAAGGACAGCAAGGAGGACAGTAAGGAGGTCATGCATATGCGCCAAGCACTGTAGACATGCATGTACACCAAGTGCTTGGTGCACATGCGCAGTGGGGGAACCAGTGAAAAGGTAAGCCCCGAAGGTGGTTCCCCCCAAAAGCTGCTACCTGTTCTCTGGGATACTGGGAAAAGTTACTACCGGTTCTGGCGAACTGGTGAGAACCAGTTACATCCCATCACTGACTATCTAATGTACTATCTAACAGCGTCGCTGAAAATTACTGCAATGTGTTCTTATATGTCATCCTGATTGTTGAAAACAAAATCATCAGGGACTTTACAACAAGCTCACTGACACTTATTAAACAAACAAAAATACTGAGGAAGTGCAGGTGGCCCACCATTGCTGCATCAGCTAAAAACTGCCCTCCTAAATCATTATGGTTACCATACTATGACTTGTCTTTGCTTAGCAGACTTTTCAAGTTTTCCATGTTAAAATTAACCAATAGTTCCCTCTGCTGGAGTGCTGTAGGATGAACAACCAGTGGTAAAGTTAGAAGATGTCCAACATGCAATTCAAATGGTCATGGGGGCAAATGATTTCAATTCTTGCCTCTCTTTTTGTCAAATGATTTTAAGATCTGAATTTCTAAAAGCAGGAAGGTTTGGGGTCGCAAAGGGTCTGAATCGACTGTGCGACTGAACAACAAAACTGAGAGCAACAATACAACAAGCTAAATATTTTATTCGTAGCAAAATGTGCCTGGCTGGATAGCTCAATGGTTTTGGGGTGATTTCCGACTGTACCTCCTGGGGGAAGAGTTAGTTTGTGTGGTCCTGGACAAGCTGCACAGTTCCAGATGGGGCAATCTGGGACGGTAAACCAGTGGTGTGTTTTCTCCAACTAGAAAACCCTGAAAAGGTTGCTATTAACCAAGATTGACTTGATATGACACAGTTACACCACAGTGAGGTCTTCTTCTCCTTTTGTGTCCAGATTCCTTTGGTTTGATCTAGTGTGAGAAAGATCAGCCAGCAAAATGAGGTTGTTGCTGCTCAGAGTATGCCTGATTATGGTTCAAAAATGTTAAATTTACCCACAATCTTTGAGGAGGCCCTTTTGTGTACTCAACCACAGTGTAGTATAGTAGATAGATGGATTGGCAAAGACTTTGGAGACTTGGATTCAAATCCCCCCTTCACCATGGAAACTCATTGGGGCAGTGGAATGACAAAACTTAAATCGTATCTAACTTACCCTGAAAGCCTTATTAGGGTTGCTATAAGTCAGTTCTGACTTGAAGGCACATACAGTACTTAACTAACAAAATAGGGATTGAAAGAGAGATCTTTTCAGAGATAAAAGAACATGTTCATGTGACAAACTGTTTTCTGCAGCGGAAAACATTACCACAGTATAGTTGAGAAATGGTAGGGGAAAAGGGCAATTCACAACAGATTTTAAAACAGAAAGCCAGGGGCTGATTATACGTTAAGGTGGACAATGGGAGTGGGACTCCCCAACTCAAATTTCTCCTGAAATTTTGAGGTGAGTTGCCTCCTCCATCCCAGTCCATAAGCCTCTCCCAGATGATGGCTATCAACATAGTGTACTGTATTTAGCTGCCCTGATTCCCAGTAGCAGCATCTACCATCTATCCACACCCCCCCCCCCAAAAAAAAAAGAAAGCTTCACAAGAATTATCTGTTTCTACTCAGCCTAGGACGGTAATGGTGAACCTTAGCACTCCAGGTGTTCTTGGACTTCAATTACCAGAAGCCCAAGTCAGCAGTCTTGTTGATCAGGCCCTCTGGGAATTGAAGTCCAAGAACATCTGGAGTGCCAAGGTTTGCCATCACTGGCCTAGGAACTTTTTTGACGCCCATCTTTGAGGAGGGAATTTGCAGATACTGGAGGTGCTGAGATAGCTTCTGCTCTATTGATAGCAATACAAGGGGATTTACCGTTATCCCACCCAGCCTCTGAAGTTACACAAAAGAGATACTCATGTTCTTCCTTCCGCAGTGTGGAGGGAAGTTGTGCAAAGGCAACATCCTCTGAGAAACCTCAATCTGTCAGGATCACACTTTTGTGCTGGCAAGAGGATAACCCAGAACAGGCAGGTAAGTGGGTGATCCTGATTAGGGCAGGCTGAGATGGAGGATTGGATTGGGAGGGGGGGAAAACTTCTGTCTGTACATTCCCGATTGTACAGACGGAATCCAATAGAACATCAGCACTGGCATTGCCTTGGAACAGATGTTTAGAACAAAATTCTGATATTGAGTAAAGAATGTGCTTCTATAAAGCTCAAAACAGACAAAAGAATGAATGTTATGCTGAAAAATTCATTTTAAAATCAGGATTCACTCAAACCTTCCTATTTTGCTCCTGCTAGCTGCCACCATTTACATAAATTGCCCCCTACCCATGCCACGTAAATCTTCTGTGGGCCAGAAAGTCCCCACAGCTCTGTACGAGTGAGATGGTGGCGGCAAGAGGAAGCCTGGACTCAAGGATGCAAAGCTAATCAGATGTTGCCTCAAATGCTCTATTTGTAGAATAATGGCCAGAATTTTACTGGTGCCTCCATAACATTTGTATTGCTTGCTGTGCACCAACATCTTATCAATTAGTCACAAATCGCTGTGGCAAGTTACACATAGCCTTATGAGAATATCAGTAGGATTCCAGCCTGCACATTAGAAGTATTGCTTAAGGTTTCCTTGCATTTATTATTCCAAAACTCTTTATGAAAAGAAACACAGTACAGAAATCAAAATAGATAGATACCATATATACCTGAGTATAAGCCAACCTTATAGGTTCGATCTTAGAAGAAATTAACCCTGACTGCTCCTTAGAAGGTCAAATTGTAAAGATGAAACTAAAGTATTTTGGACATCAAATGAGAAGAGAAGATTCACTTGAGAAAGCCTTGATGCTTGGAAAGGTGGAGGGCAAAAGAAGAAGGGGGCGGCCAAAAATGAGATGGGTAGATGGTATTGTAGACATGATGGGCACAGAGCTGAGCGAGTTGAGGAGAATGGTGGAGGACAGAAGTGCCTGGCGGACAGTGGTCCATGGGGTCGCAAAGGGTTGGAATTGACTGTGCGACTGAACAACAACAAAAAATAAGTCAACCTGAATATAAGCCGAGGCACCTAATTTTTACCTGAAAACCCAGGAAAATAGATTGACCCGAGTATAAGCCGAGGGTGGGAAATGCAGCAACTGCTAATGAGTTTCAATAATCAAAATACATGAAAATATGGTAAAATTAATTAAATTGTTAGGAATGTCTCAATCCAATGCGGTCTTGGGATCCTCATGGTCCCTGGCCCAAGTATGAGCTGTTTCCCCTTTTGGGGGCTCGTATTTGGGGCTAAAAAACTAGGCTTATACTCTAGTATATACAGTAGGTAGGTAAGTAAGTAAGTAAGTAAGTAAGTAAGTAAGTAAGTAAGTAAGTAAGTAAGTAAGTAAGTAAGTAAGTAAGTAAGTAAGTAAGTAAGTAAGTAAGTAAGTAAGTAAGTAAGTAAGTAAGTAGCTAGGTAGGTAGTTGTTTGGATGGCTGCCTTCTTTTGCCCTTGATCTGAGGACATTAGGAGTTTTTGGGACTTTTGAATAGGTTCTTGAATCAGGACCACATTTGGGCAAAATTATGTAGGCAGCATGGGCTTGCCCTGGGCCAGATTTGGAAAGGGCTGGAGTCTGGACACAATAAATAGTTCTAACTTCTGATTTAACCCCTGTACCAGTGGTTTTGCTTTGCTACCATTTTTTCACCCCATGTAGTGAGCTCATATTTTAATTTTCAAATGCTTATAATTGCTTCTTCAAAAAAGATCCCTGCTATGTCTGAATAAAAGTACCTGGGATTAAAATGTAGCAGAAGGGAAGAAAGAGCGTATGGGAGGAATAAGGGACATAGAATTGCTCCAGAAAACAATGGAAGAATGTGTGAGCAATAAGAAAAGCAAATGAAAGAAACATGATATTAAGGCTGCAGATTTCTGCATTACTTACCTGGAAGATGCTTGAATTCAGATTTGGTTTGATTTGGGACCTAACCAGTGATGGGATGACAAAAATTCTACTACCACGCCATGACGTCACGGACGTCATGGGCGTGGCCAATGTCATGATGTCATGACGTTGTGGGCGGGGCCAAAAATAAAAATAAATAAAAAATAAAAATAAACATACACACACACACCCCTCCCTCTCAGCCCACCCACCCAGACACAAATAAATAAATAAATAAATAAAATAAAAACAACCACCCACCCAAAACACAAATAAATTACCCCTCGCTTAACTTTCTTGGGACCCGGCACCCCGACTGCGTCCACAGCCGCCGCCGCCGCTGCCGGAGCTGCCTGCACCCCTGTGGCCTCCTCCTTGGGCCGCCGGTACCTTTTTAGCCAGGCTCCGGCCATGGCCAGGGGCGGCGGGCAGCAGTGGCTCCAGCCGCGGCTCCAGCCGTGGCTGCCGAGCCTCCCTGGGCCGTCCCCATGCCGCACCACCGCCGCCTGCATTCCTCCTCCGCCAGGTGCCGCAGCCGGGCTAAAAAGGGACCGGCCCAAGGAGGAGGCCACAGGAATGCAGCCAACAGCAGCTCCGGCGGCGGCAGGCGGCGGTTGCAGGCACCCAGCCCACAGGCCGGCGCCCGGCGGAGGAGGAGGCATCAGCGGTGCGCCGCGCCGGGCCTCCCCAGGGCATGGGGCTTGTCGGCAGCGGACGGCCCAGGCAGCCCTCAACGTGCCGCGGGGGAGGTGCCCTTCTCAGAGGGCTGGTGCTGCCTCCGCCGCCACCGTCCTGAAAGCTTTAAACAATTTTTTTAAAAAATTGGAGCTAAAATGGCTCCAATTGACTGCGCATGTGCAGAAACTCAATCTGACGCATGCGCAATGTGTCAGATTGAGTTTCTGCGCATGCGCAGTCAATTGGAGACATTTTAGCTCTGATTTAAAAAAAAATTCTTTCGGTGAGGCGTCCGGAACCGGACGCCCCAAAAGTGGACTCCCCTCCCGGAGAACCCTCCGGAATTGGTCCTACCGGTTCCAGGGAACCGTCTGGAACCGGGGACATCCCATCACTGGACCTAACTGTTCAAAAGGAAGAAGGAAGGAAAAATGCCTAGGGAATGCAAAAACAAAGATAATTCCACAAAAAGCTCTGCAGCCTCTATTTTTTTGTTTATGTCATGGAAAAGATCTATATGCTATTATCCTGATATTGGGTGAAATAAAACTCCAGCATGATTTTAACCACTTCTTCTGTGTATTAACTCTTGCCAAGAGGGAAAGCCCCCCCCCCCCTAAAGGATGGAAGGGTAGACAGAAATAAAATGTGTTAGGTTGGTACTAGTTGGAGCCTTCTTTCTGGAAAAACACATTATGTGAGGAATAGGAAAAGGGGAAAGATATGTATTTATTTGTGAATAGCTCAGTCTACCTTTCAGGGAGCAAGAAAAGTGTAGTCCAATAACAATGGGGTAGTTGGTCTGGAGAGAAGCAGGGAAGCTCAGATCCAAAGCAGCTTTTCTTTTATTAATCCCCATGCTATAAACACATTAAAAAGAGAATTAGAAAATTGTGTGTGTGTGAGTGAGTGAGAGAGAGAGAGAGAGAGAATTAGCAGGCAACTATGTCAAAGAGTAAACAAAACAAAAAAGACAAAAAAAATGCTGTGGCACCTTAGAGACTAACTCCTGTATGTTAATGTTAGCTTTCGTGGATCAAGTCCACTTCATCAGACACAAGAGTGGATTTTCATGGTACTGCATACATTTATACGTTTGATATAGAGGTCCAGAGTAGCTGTGCAAATTTGGTTGGTTCTTTAGCAAAACAGGAAGTAACCAGGTACAGGTTTTTTTGGTTTGCAGGTCAAAGGTTGATCAGAGACCAGGATAGACTTTCTCAGACCCTTTGAGATTGAAAGGGAGATATTTAGTGCTAATCTGAATAATCTATTGTTGCTGATGGCTGAGGGAAGCTGTATTGTTGTGTTTCCTTGTCTGTCATTTTGTTTGAACACACCCTTCTCCCTCTGACCCCTGAATTTGGTGCATAAAAAACATGCCTATAAGTTTCACTCCTTGTCTGAAGAAGTGGACTTGATCCACAAAAGCTAACAATAAAAATATAGCAGTTTTTTGATTATTTTATTTTGTTTTCTGATATGCATGTAAATCAATGAGTTATTTACAACTGGTATTCAAATACAATCAGTTTGTCAGGTGACTCTCTGATGGAAAACAGTTTGAGTGGTTAGGTTTACAAAATAAACATTCTGACATGCATCTGACATTATGCATCTCTTAGTGAGTTGTATTGAGGAAGCTTTATGGGTTGCGGCAGGCAACTGCTTCCCATTTCTATAACCCAGAACTGAGCAGAAAAAGATTACTCTTGTTCCTTAGGATTTATGAGCATTGATGGTGTGATGTAGCGTGGTGCAGGGAGGCGAACAATCAGTATTCCCAAATCGTTGCATCTCCCCACCCACCCTGGTGCATGATTTCACTTTAAGGGCTACTCTGGGTGGCAACAAGTTTTGTGTCTTTGTGGGGAACAGAATTATTTAATAGTCTGGTTCTTTTTAGCTCTATTATTCAGTCATTGCCTGAACACTGATATGCTCTCACCATAGGATTGTTATAGCATTTTGTAAACATGTCTAATCTTCAGGAAGAACTGAAAGAAAGGTTTTACTGAAGAGATACAATAGGTTTGCTGCAGTTATAGCCAATTATGTAACTTCCTGACTTTAATGAAATTACTCCTCTGTCTTGGCTTCAGGTCTAAACGAAACCCACTGAGATGGCAGTTCTGTCAGGAGACGACTTATCTAATCTATTTGATAACCTTAATTTCAGTTATGATTACACTAGCAATCCCAGCAGTGAAACAGAAGCTTGCAGACCTGAGAGTGCATCGCCCGGGATCAGATATTTTGTGGCATTCGTTTATTGCCTGGTGTGCCTAATTAGCCTGGTGGGAAACTCCTTGGTGGTTCTGGTGGTCTCCTACAACAAAGGTAACCGTTCGGTCACTGATGTATACCTCCTGAACCTAGCCATTGCTGACCTTCTACTTGCCCTCACCTTGCCAATCTGGGCTATATTCCGAGCTCATGAATGGATTTTTGGTACGTTCATGTGCAAATTCACCTCAGTCCTGAAGGAAGTCAACTTTTACAGTGGTATCCTCCTCTTGGCCTTCATCAGCATTGACCGCTACCTGGCAATAGTTTATGCTACTCGAGCAGCCACTGAGAAGAGACACTGGGTCAAGTTTGTCTGCATCGGCATCTGGTTGTTCTCCATCCTCCTTTCTCTTCCAATGATCACTTCCCGTGAAGTTTTCCAAGAAACCAATTTCTCCCAAATGGTTTGTTATGAGAATATTGGGTGGAATGAAACAGATAAATGGCGGGTGACATTGAGAATCCTACCACAAACCTTTGGCTTCATTTTCCCCTTATTCATCATGCTCTTTTGCTATGGTGTGACGGTGCACAGGCTCTTCCAGACCAAGAACAGCCAAAAAAAGAAAGCCATGAAAGTCATCCTAGCTGTTGTGCTGGTCTTCCTGTTCTGCTGCTTGCCCTACAACATCTCCCTCCTGGCTGATACCTTACTGAGGACTCATGTTATTGCTGAGACCTGTGCCCGTCGTCATGTCATCGATGCAGCTCTTTCAGGCACTGAGATCCTGGGATTTTCTCACAGTTGCATGAACCCCATCATATATGCCTTTATAGGGCAGAAGTTCCGGAACAACTTCCTCAAGATCTTGGCAACACATGGCATCATCAGCAAGGAAATCCTGATTCAGTATCGGAAGGGCTCCTCCTTCTCGTCTACTTCTGGCAATACTTCAGTGACTCTGTAATAGCCATGCCAAAGGAAATAGAGGGAAGACAGAAACATTTAAGACACTGTTCAACTATTACACTGAATTTCTCACCAGGCAGCTTGAAGAGTGAGACTACAAGTTGATGCCAGTGATATGCTTCCAGAACTGCAAATGCCAACCTTAACCTTGATTTGACCATTCTTATAAATGCCTGGGTTACTTTTAAAAATAAACCCTTATCTTTTTTAATGAACAGAACATAGGAGGTTTTGTTATTAATAGCAATAAGACTGATACTGTTTCTTAAGCTTATACTATAAGTAGATTCAAAAATATTTTTCAAGTCCTGTAGCTTATAATTTTTTTCTTTTAGTGACATTTATACCTTGGAAAAAGATTGCAGAAAATACAGAAAACTTTTCATTATAGAGGACTGAAACCCACCATCAGCTGGTTTAGGGGAAATTCAATGAGTGATTTGGGGAAACATAAATTGGACACCCTAACTCCAAACTTCACCAAACTTGCAAAGGTTTTAGAGGAGAGTCATCAGAAGACACTCTTCCTTTTTGGTGTTTCTAGGTGGCTCAAGGGCTGAGTTATGCCCCAGCCCACCCCTAATTATTCATTGAATTTTCCCCAAACCAAAGCAGGAGCTGTTCATGTTTGTTTCTGCCATCACAACAGTGTGTGTTTAAATGCAGGATCAAGAATTTTATTTCACGATATGAATTGCAAGGATAACCAAATTATCAAAATCATAGTTTTTTTTTAAATGCTTTGGAAAAGTAGTACAAACTGTTACAATATAGGTTGCATGAATTAAGGAATTGTTCAATGCCTGTAAATTCACAGAAGTGGTCTACTTAGGGAGGCACAATGAATGGAAGGGAGGTGGGTGGGGTGAATTGGGGATAGTTCTGAACTCATACAAAGGCAGAAACTAGTGTCTGAATAGGGTACCAAGATTTTTGGAAATTATGGGCTTTGTATGAAAGTGAGCTTTGATTTTTGTCTTACGCAGAAGAATATCTTGGCTGAACTATTTCCACATTACAGCAACTCCCAAATGTACTTAATTGTATCACAAACAATATTAATTGAGTAAATATTGACCTCTAATACCACATGTTAACATGTTGTTGTGCTGACTCTTTTTTTTAAAGGAAGAAAATCCTCAGGGTTGTTGTACTTCATATTTAGTCAGTGGTGGGATGTCAAACATTTTACTACCCCACCGTTATGTCATCAGTGTGGGCGGAGCTAACATCATGATGTCATGACAATGTGGGTGGAGCCAAAGAAAATAAATAAATAAATAATAATAAAAAGCACACACACCCCTCAACCCACCCACCCACAACACAAACCCGTAAATAAATTAAATAAATTAAATTAATAAATAAATAATACCAAACACAAATCAACTAGAGCTTTTAAACCAGAGCTTAAAGCTTATCCTGGCTAATCTTTTTCACACTAGGTCAGATGGAAGGAACTACAGAATGAATTCCCCACAAGATGGCTTCATTTTTGGCACTTTTCAACTTTTCAACAGTTAAAGAAGTTGGGTACTAAGTCGTTGCCTAACCAGTTCTCTAGGATAATATGCCTTAATGTAAATGTAAAACAGCTTTACCTCCTTAACGGTTCTCCAATTGGAACAGCAATTGGAACAGCACAGGTGTAGCTTATTGAGGAATTAACTCCAAGACTTTGCTTAAAAACCCCAAGCCAGGCCACCAGGCCTTTTTAGGAACTGTGGTAGTACGTCAATATAGGTAAAGGTATTAAATACACATTAAAATACACACAGACACACCACATCCAAAGGTGAGTCACTTACCCTGGGAAGCAGGCTATAGGGAACTTAAGGCTAGCAGCGTCTCTTCCTCTTCCCCACTTGGGAGGACAGGAAGGAGGCCATGCATATGCACCAAGCACTGTAGGCATGCATGCACACCAAGTGGTTGGCGCACATGCACAGTGGGGGAACCAGCGAAAAGGTAAGCCCCAAAGGTGGTTCCCCCAAAAAAGCTGCTACCAGTTCTCCGGGGCACTAGGAAAAGTTACTGCCGGTTCTGGAGAACTGGTGAGAACCTGTTACATCCCATCACTGTATTTAGTGCATAAATACCACAAGTGTGACTTGTTGGACCAATTTTGTGGATTTATAATCAGTGCAAAACACCCATGTCTCTCAGGGATAATATTTCATTCTAAACAAGTCAAATAAACAGAACTTGGACAAGTTATCTTTTTTATATCAACTCCCAGAATCCCATGCTGGTTGGGAAATTCTGGGATCTATGGTACAAAAAGTCACTTCTTCCAGCTCTGTGAAGAAGAGTTATGGCTGGATGTCCAAGCCTGGCAAGGAAGGACAAGAACCATGGGAACCTTGCTGGTTTCGCTTAGGTAGCTCCAACCCCTTTTATAGTTTTAAACCTCCTACTGCGTTGTGAGCACAGCCAAATCCAGTTTATACACTAAGAAAGAATGGTGGACTCCTTATCAGAGCTTCCTTTGAACTACTTGTCAACCAAGAGGTCAGACCAGCTGCAATGTCAAATTCAATACAGCATATTTACCATACAAACAAACAAAGATAGTCAGTTGCTTTTTTTTAAATAAAGGAGCCTGATGAACCACTCTCAAACTGAACCTTTTGGGATCCTAGAAATGAATTAAGTTTCAATTTGAGCAGAAGGAGAACCCTAGGCTACCTCCTTTCTTTGCAATGCAGGTAGAATTTCTTTTTCAGCCAAAGGAGTTAGCTGATGCAGAAGAGATTAAGAAAAGATGACAAGAGTACACAGAGGAAGTATACAAAAAGGACCTCACCAGCCCTAATAATCACAATGAGAACATTGAACTTGAGCCAGACATCCTAGAGAGTGAAATCAGAAAGGCCCTAAAAAGCACTGCAAACAACAAAGCTAGTGAAGATGATGGTATCCCAGCTGAATTTTTCAAAGCCCTAAAAGATGGTGGAATCAAATTATTGCATTTTATATGCCAGCATATTTGGAAAACACAACAATTGCCACAGGATTGGAAAATATCAGTATATATGCTCCAATCCCAAAAAAGGGTAATGACAAAGAATGTTCAAATTATCGAACAATTGCGCATATCCCACAGGCTAGCAAGGTGATGCTCAATATACAGGATAGACTTCAGCAGCAAGTGGAGAGATAATTACCAGAAGTGCAGGCGGGGTTCAGAAGAGGTAGGGGGACTAGAGACCACATTGCTAACATACGTTGGACCATGGAGAAAACAAAGGAATATCAGAAACAAGTCTACTTCTGTTTCATTGACTATACCAAGGCCTTTGACTGTGTGGACCACAACAAAATGTGGCAAGTGATTAAAGAGATGGGAATATCAGAACACCTTATATACCTCATGAGAAATCTGTACATGAGTCAAGAAGCAACAGTTAAGATGGAATAAGGAATGACAGAGTGGTTTGGAATATGAAAAGGAGTAATACAAGGCTGCATTTTATCACCCTGCTTATCCAACTTATACACAGAGCACATAATGCGTAGTGCAAGGATGGAGGAACCACAATTTGGGATCAAAATTTCTGGGAGAAACATCATCAATTTGAGATACGCAGCTGATACCACCCTAATGGCAGAAAGTGAGGAGGACTTAAAGAAGCTCCTGATTAGGTTGAAAGAAGAAAGTGCAAAAGCTGCCTTGAGACTCAACATCAAGAAAACCAAGATCATTGCAAAAGGCCCTATCAGTCCCTGGAAAATAGATGGGGAAGAAGTAGAAGCAGTGACAGATTTTACTTTCTTAGGATCTAAGATCACTGCAGACGGAGATTGCAGCCATGAAATAAAAAAGGCGACTGATTCTTGAGTGACAAGCTATGAGAAGCCTGGGGAACATAGTTAAAAGTAGAGACATCACCTTGCAAACAAAAATTCGCATTGTAAAAACAATGGTATTCCCAGTGGTAATGTATGGTTGTGAGAGTTGGGCCATTAGGAAAGCTGAGTGCAGGAGAATAGATGCCTTTGAAATGTGGTGTTGGAGGAGAGTATTGAGAGTACCCTGGACAGCAAGGAGAACAAATAGGTCGATCCTAGAAAAAATTAACTCTGACTGCTCCTTAGAAAGTCAAATAGTAAAGATGAAGCTAAAGTATTTTGGACATCAAATGAGAAGAGAGGACTCACTTGAGAAAGCCTTGATGCTGGTAAAGGTGGAGGGCAAAAGAAGGGGGAAGCCAAAAATGAGATGGCTGGATGGCATTGTAGATGCAGTGGGCATAGAGCTGGGCGGGTTGAGGAGGATGGTGGAGGACACAAGTGTCTGGAGGGCAATGGTCCATGGGGTCGCAAAGGGTCAGAATCGACTGTGCAACAACAACAATCCTTTCAGGGAAAGGGCAGATTTAATAGAGCAAAGTTCAACATGATCCATCAGTAGCTTTGGATGGCCTGTGTTTTCACCCACCTGGACAGCATCTTCTTAGTGGCTCAGTCAGCCTAGAAACATTACAGCAGCATATATGTTCTTACTTCTAATAATAATACAGTAATTTAATTTCAGAAATCATTCTGGGTTGAAAGGATTTTTGCAGAAGAAACTCTGCTCAGGGAACACCCAAATGAGGCTCCTTTCATGTCCCCAAGAGCTGGGACAGAGATGGGTGCTCAATCCATCATGCAGTATCCAAGTCTTGAAATGCCGACTTCCAGCTAACGAGGTGAGCTTCTTAACCACTGAGCCACCACAGTCCCCTTACTTCTAATAACCTCATATGTCTTTGAAGAATCCTTTTTTACATACTTTTCCATCTTAAAAATGAGATGGATGGATGGCAGGTTTGATTTGTCACAGCATCTATAAAGGAAGCTGTCCTCTGTTTATTCATTCATTGACTTTTGTGTGTGTGCAAAATGATGAGTCTGAATTTAAAAGGCATAATGGATGATCAACATCTCTAGGGCTTGTTGGTCCCCAGAGTTAAGTCAGAGAGAAGTCAATAGTGTGGGAAAAACTCTGCATGTGGACTAACCTCATGAAGTAACACAGACCTAAGAAATGAGACTTCATTTGTAGACCTTCTGAGATGAACCTATCTGATGTACTTCTTGAGAAAGAGATGTGCTCACACTTCTAATTACAGGAAAAGGAAAAGCAACCTAGTTGTTGACACAGATTTCACCATCCAGCAGTTGCAGCACAAGCTGCTGCGTGCATGATTGAAATGTTTGATGTGTTAGCCGTGTTAGTCTGTGCAAGCATATCAGAGATTAAACAAAACAGAACAGCAAAAAAGACCAAAAAATGTTGTGACACCTTAAAGACTAACTCCTGCATTTAAAGAGAGCTTTCATGGACCAAGTCCACTTCATCACTTCATGCATGATGTTTCACCATCACTGACATATCCTATCTGGAGGAGCAGAGGGGGGAAATAATGTACACATTACCTTTTGCAGTGCTCATGCATATTAAGAAGGCATGACGGAAAAATAAATGCTTGATCTATTTTCACACAGGACAGCAAATGATGAACAATTTAAAGTATATCATGGGCGAGTCCTACCTAGGTGCATTCTGCTTGAATAAAAGTACAATCCTAGATTTGCCTCAAATGCAGGAATAGGCTTTCTTTCACAAACAGAAGAAACAGAATTTTTATAGTAAATAAAATATACCCAAACAGCCCAATATTACCACAATTAAATAAATAAGTTCAGGTTTAAATTAAAATGATTGTTGTAGCCATTTCCCCCCTCAAAAGATCTCATTCTTTTCCCACCATGGCCCCCAATCACTATCCTTAAGAATCCTAATCCTCCATTCAGTTCCATCTCCTGGGAACTAGTCCTACTTCTATCTTTCTGTGTCATCCCACTTAGCTGCTCCTGTCATGTAAAAGACTCTTCTTCTGGGGGCTTTAACATGCTTTCCTGTTACCCTCACCATTTTACCTTCTTACCAGCAGCGTCTGCCAGTCCTGTTGGGGCAACTCCCCTTTATGAGTTCCACTTGGCCAGGCTAGGGAGGATGCAGGGAATCTGAATTAGGTAGCAAAGAAGTGGCCTCTCTGCGTGGTCCAGTCAACCCCAGTCCCAATTCAACAGACACAAAGGGTCTCTGGTTAATTATATTTATTAAGAAATTAAAGGAATTGAGTATAGAATAGGGAATCAAAGTTGCAATAATAGTCATTTAAACTAAATACAAAAATAAAGAAAACCTAACTGGTTACTTAGGCCATCTGGCCTTCTCTGACTCACAATTACATTGTGTGAGACCCTCCCACAAGCGTTCCCTGGACAGTGGTTTTATTATCCTGGTACTGTATTAGGCTTCCCACGTGGGAAACACCTGGCCAATAAGTGATTGATTTACATACTTCTGGGTCAGATTGGAATGTCTGTACCGATACTCCTACATGTAAAAATCTCCATCTGGACGGGATAAGCACATGGTGAAACAGAGATCAGAGAAAAGCACATTTAAAATGGGACTTTCTATGACAACTCCCCCAGCAGGTTAATGAGATTTATAATCACATAAAGGTCTTCTCTCTCTGCTTGACTTTTGGGACCTCCCAAAGGGTCAAGGGCAGTCAAAGAGTCAAGGACAAAGACTCACAGTTCAAGGTGGAGTGTTTGCTACTCAACACAAAGTTATTTGCTTGCCATGTTGGTTCTGGGGAATGAAATCAAGGGATGCAACTACAGCAGGGCCACCAAGTCTTTGCCCCAAGGAAGCCAAATTGAGAGGTGAATTTGCTGGTAAGTATTAGGAAAACAAACAAACAACATATCTAACCCCTATTCATTTTTTAAATCTCCCATTGTTCTTCCCCTCCTTTTGTACAGGTTTAATTTCTGTTCCAAAAGGTGGAATTCCTGGGAGATGGTACCACTTGTCCCCTGTGGGATTTTTTTTCCAGTTACAGCTCTGATAAAATCATTAATTTTTGAAAGATGTGATTATTTCAGCCCTTCTCTTGTTTCTTCTACTCTCTCCTCCCTTGGCCTGGGCAACTCACACAATAGATGCTAGGGTTGAAGGGTAATCTCATTAGTAAATGTATAATGCCACAATGTTTGCTTGCATCCATCTACTAACCATTTGCAATTCAAAAGGGCAAAGCTTCACAACTAATCTAAATAACAGACATTACCAGTTTTAAAAAACAAACAAACCCCACATTGATTTGTATACAAATTCACCTCTCAATTTGGCTTCTTTGGGGCAAAGACTTGGTGGCCCTGCTGTGATTGTATCCCTTGATTTCATTCCCCAGAAACAACATGGCAACCATTCTGTACCTCTGTTCCTGATTTGTATAAATTGAGGCATGAAGTCTCACTCATATGTCTGACATGGACTTGATCCATTAAAGCTAACATTAAAATACAGCAGTTAGTCTTTAAAATGCCACAACCTTTTTTGTCTTTTTGTTTTGTTTGCTCTCTGATATGCTTGAAGCACAGACAGCTACCATTTCAAAAATCTCTCCTCCCTGTAATCTTACAGTGCGAACCAAGTGAGAGTGAAATTATTGACTTTGGCCAAACACAGCCCTTACCTTCTTTTCACATGATTAAGCCCATGAGTAGACAACGTCCATAAGTTTACAGGCTGCACAGATCAATCTCTGGACATTGGAGAGCCATCTTTGTTCCCATACTTTTTCAAAATAGTTTTCTAATTTTTTTCAACAACAACAACAAAAAAGAGCATGCTTACGCCAACTAGTGAAATATATATCAATATTAAAGATTATATTTGGACGTGGAATGATTGACCAAGGGTACTACATAACAGATTTATCTCTTGGCATGCACTCATTGCCACAAGTGGACTTTCTGGCCCAAAAAATATTTTAAAGCAATTTTAAAAAAATATTAGGGCAGGGATTCTCAACCTGTGGCTCATGGGCCAGATGCGGCCCACAGCACCTTTCATGTAGGGGCCCCACCACCTCCACCACACCAGGAAGTGCCATGTGGTGGAGGAAGGGCAAAATGGATGTCCATTTTGCTGGAATTCTCCTCACCATAGCATAGAGATATCCTATTTAATTTTAAAAGGTGATCTAATTCAAGTTGGTGACCTCAGCCATGGCCAGTACTAATAAATGTTCACGTAGCCTTAATCACATCCATTATTACTTGGGCTGCGGCTACATTCTCACACAGCTTTAATAATATCCAATATACTTGGCCTGTGGGCGTAGTATCACTCACAATGCTAGTAAACAACAGGGGAGGAGATGCAAATCATGTGGGGAAAGAGAGCTATTGGAGCATTGTGCTCATCTTAAATACCTAGGTGTAACTTAGGACAGGGCCTAACATATAAACAGCATTGTGTTAATACTAAACCGAAGATCAGTGGAAGAAATAATATTATTTGGAAATTCATGAGTTCTATAACTCAGAGGGATGCCAGTCCTCTGCGACTGCAGAGCGGTGCAGACAACCACACATATGTACACCTGCCCCTGGTGTCCTGCTCAATGTACATTTGAGGACCTCATGACAGTGCAACCGAATGCTATTCATGTTGCCCACTTTCAGGCAACAACTGTCTAATTCAGACTCTTAAATAATGTAAATACTATATATTTTAAATTTAAATTTTATTCATTATTTTAATTGTGATGCTTTTGACACAAATAAAGAAAGAAAGGGGTGGAGATGCCCCATAAGGCCAGAAGAGGGTTTAGCCCAGGGATTCCGAACTGGTGGCATGCAGGCTGAATGTGGTCCACAGCACCATTTCATGTGCCCCCCCCCCCACCACACCTGGAAGTGCCATGAGATGGAGGAAGGGGAAAATAGCCATCTGGCCCCCGAAGCTGTCTGAGGGAGTGTGACCCAGCCCCCGGCTTAAAAAGGTTGAGAATTCCTGGTTTAGTTCAACAAAGAGCATAAGAGAGAAGGAACTATGAAGAAGGCAAAACCTAAGAGGCAGAAGCCATAGAAACAAGACAATAGACGGGATGTGTACAAAGGAAGAGTCTCTCCAACAGAAGGTACCAGTGAGAAGCAACTGAAAGAGAAAGATCAGGGGCAGTGTCACACTGGAACAGAGACTAGATATGGCACGATCCAGTTTGAAGGTTGGGTATAGGTCTGCGTATATGTCTGTCAGTCTTCATCCCTTTCTGTATTTCAGAAATTGGCAGAACTTTTAAAGAAAGCACTTAGAAAAACCCTGCACCCAAGTTAAATTTGTACAAACAAAAACAAGAATGATTATGGTGGCAGCCATAATGATGATAGTGGTGATGGTGATCTGCACAAAAATGCCCAGTTGCAGGTGCATTTTCTTGTCCAAGTTTCACTTCCTCTGAAGGAAAGTAACTATAAGGTAAGTTATAGTTACATTGTGAAAGCAGGAAATATTTATTTCACTAAATTATAATCTTAATGAAACATATATGCAACTTCATTGTTGGGAAAAGGAAGATCTGCGAGATACCTACTAGAAACATAATGCTAAACCTATTCTTTTATGCACATTAGTTTGAACTGTGAGAAAGTTCCAGTAAATTTGACAAAGTTAACTTCTAACCAAAAATGCATAGGATACAGGAACATTAATTTTAAAAAGGCATGAAGGGAAGAGACAGAAAAGAATCAGGCCCAAAAAGAAGCCAAGACTGTGTGTCTTCTACTGTACTGCTCTTTCTCCTCCATCAAGACAGGAAGAAAGGGCAAATGTCTCTTGAGTAGCCAAGATACTGAAGATGGGGGAAAGGAAGAAGGTTCCTCATTCCAGCCCCTCACCCACATTCCATCCTCATTTCTCAAGTTCTTCAGTGCATAGGGATTGTGAGGAAGCTGTTCGGTAACTATAGCAAGAGGTGGGGCAGAAAAGGGAACTACAGTATCTCCTTACAATCACATTATCCTCCACTCCTGATGTTGTTCTATTTTGCTCTTTCTGGCTCAGCAGCAGCAGAATTGAGTTAGTGTCTGCTTGGAGACAACACACTAACATACTCAGTGGGCACTGAAAAGATGGCCCAGCTATCATTGTGGTTTTCAGATTTTTCACTAGAAAACCAAAGAAAAAAGTATTGGATTCTTTAAACTCTCTGCTGATTTTCTTCTGCATATATCCATTATCTTTGGTGAAAACAAAGCTTTTGTTCAGATCCAGGTGAGCAACTGGTAATGCTTCAGGTGTTGTTGAACTGAAGTTTGCATAAATGGTGAGATATGAAGGGGTACGGTCCAACAGCGATCTAGAGGACTACAACTTGTCTGTCCCAGTTTAGATCTTTTCAAAATCATTAGGCTTTGCCAGCTAGATCCAATCCTAGGTCCATTCCTGTGTCTTCCTGAAACTCGTCTCACGAAGCTGAAGGACCATTGCATTTACAGTTTCTTCTAAGTGTTTTGAGAACAAGTTCTCCTTGTATAGTTGATTTTCTTGCTGTTCCTTCTGTTTGTTTTTACAGTTATTTTTTGGTTTTGGGGTACAACAAAGATCTGTGATGTCACCCTGTTCATTATGGGATTTCTGACTGGCTAGAGCCATGCAAATAAATAGTCTGGGAGAAGCTAGTCTTAATATGAATGGAACCTGTCTCCCTGTAGCTATGTTGGCATACTGCCATATCTGATTGTTTATATGATTTCATAATATTAAACTACCTCTGATTTGCTGATATCTCATCTAAGCAGGTGAAAGGAGGCCTAACAAGGAAACAAGCAACCAGAGGAGACAGAAGAAACAGAGACAGTGAATACAATTTGTTCTCTCAAGTCAGATCCCCAGACCTAAAGTTTTTTCTGCATCCCTTCTGAAAGTGCTGTGTTGAAACAAAGCACATAAATAGAACATTCAGTGCTACCCAGGTTTTTGATTTCAAATCATAGCCACATGTAGTAAGACTGATACACTTTCTTCCCTTCTCCTTCCTTTTCTGTGGGTGGAGGCGAATTGCTTAGATGAGAGGGAAATGACTACTTACCAATTTACCTTCTTACTTTTGTAAACTGCCTTAACTGTAGAGGCAGTCATGGTAGCTCTTGGGTTACCACTTCAACTCTTTGGAAATAGATTGCTTTGCTTGTTTGTTGGTAGCTGTTGCCCAACTCCAGCCGCTGATACTTTTCAAGTGGGTTGAAGCTACTGTGTGTGCAATGCAGTGGTGGGCTCCTAAAATTATTTACTACCACACTGTGGGTGTGGTATGGTGAGCGAGGCCAGGGGGAAAGCCCTGCGTTGCACCTGAATTAGGACTACTGTACTGTACTTTATTTCAAAACTTGGATGGGAGCATTCTATTAACTCTACAATTTTATGGACACTCATTATTTATTGTCCTGTATTGTTTTGCTCTCACAGAAATCTGGCTCATATGATCTACTCTCCTTATAACTTTGTTGCATTGCTAAGGTAGCCAAAGGAGACCAGTTCGCTAATGAAAATTGTGCCACAGCATGTTGCTGGCAGTGTGGAGGCAGGCTGGAAAAATTATCATGCAGAGTCGACAGTGACAGCTTCCTTTGTCAATGGTCCCTGTTTGAATCCATCCGGGAGCCTTTGCTAGGTTTCCCCACATGTTGAGCACTTTCATTTGGACTATTAGGGCCAGTTTCAGGACATTTGAGACTTATTCTGTACGTCTGTTTAGCAGATAGGTCCTCTGTATTTGGGAACTGAGCAGATGATAGCTTGATGCTTTTGTGTTCTGCCTGTCGTTTGAATTTGAACCCTGGGTGATATGTACTCAGGAAGGTGCTGTTTTCACTTTCTTCAAATATGCTCAGCCCTCTATGGTGCCTTGCATTAAAAATAGTTTTGGCTTCTTAAATATGAATATACATAAAGGAAAACGATAGCTATAACTGATTCTGCCTAGCTAGCCATAGTACTTCCTCGGTGCCTCCAATGGGTTAAGGTAACAGAGGTGTGCCTTCAGTATACACAGGAAGGAGAAACTAAATAGATTCAGAGTAATTTAAAGAGCTTCCTTCCTTATTGATGTGTCAAAAACTTCCTTCTAATTCTCACTTATTGTCTTCACCTCTTGTTTGTAAATAGAGAAGGACATGGCAAGTGAAGCCAGCAATCAAATGAATCCTGTGCTGTCCTTGATTCAAGGAATTTGAGGGCTGAACCCTAAAGAGGCATGTGAGTAGCTACAATATTAGGGTTTATTTTATAATTTTTACTTTGGAAATGTCTTTGACCAGCAGATAATAATTTGCTGCATTACTATGTGGCACAATTTCTTGCCCAATAAACTAAAATTTAACAACCTTATATGAACTAGATTCCTTTCCTTTTAATAAAATAACTGTTCTAAAGTATTAGGTGAAACGTGTTTGAAGGGGGGATGTTTATGCGTCCACGTTTGAAGACTGCAAAGTAAAACACTTGAGGGCAACCACACTGTGGTGGGGAAAGATGGGTGGACAGCAGGTTACAGCAGAGTTCAAGAGCTAGCAAATCCAGCCTCTTGTTTCTAAGAAAGTAATCTCTTGATTTTAATGAAATTTTTCACCAATCTGCTTTGGCTTCTTGCTTGATACAGGCCAAGACCTTCACAATGGAAGATGTGTTGAAGTTTGACGGGGATTTTTATGACCTCTTTGCAAACTTTAATTTTACGGATTATGAATATGAGGAACCTAGCAGTGCAGTAGAAGCTTGTAGAGCTGAGACTGCATCGCCCGTGATCAGATATTTTGTGGCATTCGTTTATTGCCTGGTGTGCCTAATTAGCCTGGTGGGAAACTCCTTGGTGGTTCTGGTGGTCTCCTACAACAAAGGTAACCGTTCGGTCACTGATGTATACCTCCTGAACCTAGCCATTGCTGACCTTCTACTTGCCCTCACCTTGCCAATCTGGGCTATATTCCGAGCTCATGAATGGATTTTTGGTACGTTCATGTGCAAATTCACCTCAGTCCTGAAGGAAGTCAACTTTTACAGTGGTATCCTCCTCTTGGCCTTCATCAGCATTGACCGCTACCTGGCAATAGTTTATGCTACTCGAGCAGCCACTGAGAAGAGACACTGGGTCAAGTTTGCCTGCACCGGCATCTGGTTGTTCTCCTTCCTCCTTTCTCTTCCAATGATCACTTCTCGCGAAGTTTTCAAAGAACCCAGTTCCTCCCAAATGGTTTGTTATGAGAATATTGGGTGGAATGAAACAGATAAATGGCGGGTGACATTGAGAATCCTACCACAAACCTTTGGCTTCATTTTCCCCTTATTCATCATGCTCTTTTGCTATGGTGTGACGGTGCACAGGCTCTTCCAGACCAAGAACAGCCAAAAAAAGAAAGCCATGAAAGTCATCCTAGCTGTTGTGCTGGTCTTCCTGTTCTGCTGCTTGCCCTACAACATCTCCCTCCTGGCTGATACCTTACTGAGGACTCATGTTATTGCTGAGACCTGTGCCCGTCGTCATGTCATCGATGCAGCTCTTTCAGGCACTGAGATCCTGGGATTTTCTCACAGTTGCATGAACCCCATCATATATGCCTTTATAGGGCAGAAGTTCCGGAACAACTTCCTCAAGATTTTGGTCATGCGTGGCATCATCAGCAAGGAAATCCTGATTCGGTATCGGAAGGGCTCCTCCTTCTCATCTACTTCTGGCAATACCTCTATGACTCTGTAATATGCATATCAAGAGGGTGGAAAGGATACTATCTAACTTCTATTACTTGAAGGTCTTAACAAGCTTCATGATTCAGAGTAGGATGATGCCCTTAGATACTTCCCAAACTGTCTTGACTTGGCAAAGATAATCATCAATAAAAATTTATCCCTCCTGTCATAAAAGCAATGTGATCATCATCCATCCCAAGGAATGAAAATCAAGAAAGAGTAGTACCTATCAATAAGTGATTGTGTCTTTGAAACTAAGAACACTGCCAGTGTAGAGTAACTTATGAAATGTTCTTCCACATCTGATCAGTCTAAAGTAGAATCTAATGACAAAACCTTGGGCTTGAGGAAGTCATCATTTTCATATGACTTTTTATGAGAGAGGATGTCAAATGTCATAATTCTATATCTAGTCTCAATTCGTTTTATTACTTTTTGTTACTTTTTAAAGCATTTGTTTTTTAAATACATCAATGGAGTTGTTTGTACTGAAAATATGATCTGCTGTAAATCTAGTCTGTGTAGTAGGGCTAGAGCAATGTACCTACTTGGCACATGGAAATTAAGGCAAAAATTTGTTTCTATAGAAGTAGACTTTAGGAGGAAAGTGCATTTCCTTGATGGTTAGTTTGGGGACTGAATAGTCTCAAAATTTCTGTCTGTCAGAAAAGCAAAATAATGATCATCCCACCATACTTCATGGATTCATAGAGGTTCCCCATATATCTACAGGGCAGATGCTGAAAGGGACAGGTGAACAACAGGTGAAGCCTGGTCTCTGGTGAGAATTTGTCTATAGGTCCAGCCCTATAGCTGATTTTGTTTAGATCGGAAGGCTGGGTTTCCATTTTTGCTCTCCACAGCCAAGATTCCTCTGCACATCTCTCATCTTCCCAGCAATTAAATAGGGTGGCCTGGGCAAAGTAGCCTGGTATTTATGTGTGTGATTCTCAATTCACTGTCCCTCATCAGCTAATCAAGCAAGATACCCCAAGAAGCATCTGAGGTACACTGGGAGTGGAGAAATCTAGCTGTCGTATGCTGATTGTGGCATGATGCTACATTTTGGAAAACAGATTTAGAACAGGAGCCCCCAGAGGACAAATGCTATAATTTTATAGACAATCTGATGTCAGCAGAGGCATAAGAAAACACCTACAAGCAACACTATGCATAACTGAGATCTAAAACATACAGTATTACCAGGGGCATGCTGGCTTCCCCAAAAGGGCACTGGACAGGGAGTGATTATGGTGTCTAACCCTAAACAAATTATTTATGTTCCCACTCACCTCCTAATTTCAATGCCCCTCTGGGGATTTGAACCAACAACTTCCTGCTTACAAGGCAAAATTGTTAACCAGACAGGATAGCATTGCTTTAAAAAATCAGGTGTAAAGAGAAATCTTTAGGGGTTAGTGTTTTTGACTATTCCCAAAAGGTATCAAGTTTGATTCCTGCTTAGGACTTATTTTTTTAAAATGTTATAATAATAATAATAATAATAATAATAATAATAATAATAATAATAATAATAATAATAATAATAATAATAATAATAATAATAATAATAATAATAATAATAATAATAATAATAATTATTATTATTATTATTATTATTATTATTATTATTATTATTATTATTATTATTATTATTATTATTATTATTATTACTGTTCCATGTTGCATCCTTTCTTCAAACAAAGGGGCTTTCCTGAGGCAGAGTTTGATTCCCATTTAGGGCTTCTACAGCCTGATTTTTAAAAGCAATGATATCCTCTCTGGTTAACATAGAGTTCTCTATTATAAGATTGCCAAAAGCAGTTTCCTTGGTAATGAAGCCACCATGGCTTAGAGGTTGAAATTTTGCCTTGTAAAGAGAAGGTTGTGGTTTGATTCCCCAGGAAGTAGGGTGGGAACATGTATGATGGCCAGAGACAAGATGGGAAGAAGGCATCCATCCCGCTGGTGTCACTGCCAAGCCCCTGCTTCCCCAAATTAAGCCATGTGGAGCACTGGCTTGGCTTCTCCCTTCCTACCCTTTGGTTAAATAAATAAATATATTCCGCCCACAGGGGCGGAGATTTCTGTGGCGGAGTGGGACATTGCCCAATTGCCCGATACTCCAGCATGTTGCTGAGTATTACCACCATCAGGAGACTACAGCAGCCTTCTCATATGAGTACTGTGTATTGTAGAAATACCTAATCTGTATTGTGTGGTTATTGGAAAAGACAAGAGGTACAATGATGAATGTTTGTTTATTTATGTAATTATCTAATTATTGCTTTCCTGTCCACTAATGCTCCTAAACTCAAAAGCAATGTAGAATAATGCTAATTAAACTCAATTATTTTAAAAATCAGAGGTCATATGGAGTGACACTCTTTTGCCTATTGACCAACAGTTCAGCAAGGATGGAGCCAGCCTAATTTTCCTTATCAGGGAGTTCCACAATAAAGTGCTTTCTCAGAGAAACCCATATCTCATGTATTCACCTATCTAGGTTCTTGAGACGGTCAGACACACAACACGTCTAATGCTGAATATCTCAAATTCCAGGCAATCTTTCAGATGTCAGAGACCCAAGGCATTTAAAGTCTTTGTTTATAGTCAAAATCAGCACCTTGAATAGACTTTGGGAATGAACTGAAAGCATTTGGTTAGGACTATGGATTAATAGCCCTTACAGCTGAAAGCAGTTTAGCTGTCATCTTGTCTGCTAGACTTCCTTTTCTGACCACTTTTCAAGGGGAGCTAAACACATAGTAGATTACAGTAGCCTGTAGTAACAATAATCATGTAACTACACAATTACTACAACTTGTGACAAATTTCATGGAGTTTTCTGGGTTTAAAAGAAGCAGTTGGGGTTGATTTCTTTTAAGATCAACCTTTTTGTTCTCTTTGCTGTTCAGGGTACTCTCAGAATTCTCCTCCAGCACCACATCTCAAAGGTATCTATTCTTCTACACTCAGCTTTCTTTATGGCCCAGCTCTCACAACCATACATTACTACCAGAAATACCATTGCTTTGACTATGCAAACTTTTGTTTGCAAGGTGATGTCTCTACTTTTAATTATGTTCCCCAGGTTTTTCATAGCTTGTCTCCCAAGAATTAGTTGCCTTTTTATTTCATGGCTGCAATTACCATCTGCGATGATCTTGGATCCTAAAAAAGTAAAGTCTGTCACTGCTTCTACTTCTTCCCCATCATTTTCCAGGGACTGATAGGACCTGCTGCCATGATCTTGGTTTTCTTGATGTTGAGTCTCAAGCCAGCTTTTGCACTCTCTTCTTTCAACCTAAGCAGCAGCTTCTTTAGGTCTTCTTCACTTTCTGCCATTAGGGTAGTATCATCTGCGTACAGTATCTCAAATTGTTGATGTTTCTCCCAGCAATTTTAATTCCAACTTGTGCTTCATCAATCCCTGCGTTGTGCATTATGTGCTCTGTATATAAGTTAAATAAGCAGGGTGACAAAATGCAGCCTTGTCTTACATTCTTAGGATCCAAGATCACTGCAGATGGTGATTGCAGCCATGAAATAAAGAGGCTACTAATTCTTGGGAGAAAAGCTATGAGTAATGTTGTGCCACTGCCTTTTTACATTTAGCCCAGAAAAATCAGCAACCAGCCTTGAAAAAAATAGAAATAATGGCATACAGTCAATAAATTGCTAACTGTGCTTTTTTAGAATTGAGAAAAATTAAATTTTCCACTGGTGATATATATCTCCTAAACTGCATCCCAGACAGTCATAGAACCATCACAGGCTGCTAGTGGTCACCCAGAAGGTTCCTGAGTTGCTCCTTTAACAGAAATAACTGCCTCAGCCATGTTAGAAGAAGATTGTATTACAGCTAATACAATGGCCAACTCTCGTAGAACAGGTGTAGACATATTTCAGGCGTGTTGAGTTTAATTTGTTTTAAAAGAATGCCAAGATCTACCAAACAGCGCTTAGTCTAGGCATAGGTTTTCAGTTCTTCTCTACATGAAGACCTGTTTCAGTTTTTTCAGAAACATTTTAGATGGGGAAGTTGACTTTGCCAGTATTGTTGTTGTTATTGCTGAACAATTAGGAGTCAGAGGCCCTTGCCGAGCTACTGGAAAACACCTAAAGATCTACTGGTAGATCCCAGGCTGTTGTTTCCTTATACTTGGGGATTCCTGAACTAAGAGATAGTCCATAACTATGTTATGAGTGAAGGCAGATACTTTCACCTTGGATTTCACCATCAGCACTGAGGGAAAATTGCAGAATTTGTTTAAAAAACGCTCCAGACTGGAAAGTCTCTGTTGAACTTCCACATTTAGCATAATCATGAATACAAAGAAATTTATCTAAGGTAATACTTCAAAATTTCATAGACATAGACATAGACATAGACATAGTTATACTACAGAGCATTCTGGGACATGCTATCTCTCTCTTCAGAAAAGTGACTGCCAGACACATACACACACAAAACACAAACTTCTCCATCAGAATAATGACAAGTTCAAATAAATGTCTGTACCATATTTTAAATTATTTAAATGTTATTAAATTAAAAATATTTCAGAATTGCAAGAATGGCTCTATAGGAGGTTGTATATGTGGAACTTTTTTTATTTTTATTTTTTTTGTTTTGTTTTTAAACCCATGAATGCCAAGTTTAACATTTGGGATTTGGGGGAAGGATACATTCATCCCCATGAGTGTCCCTGGATTCTTTGTTCTACCCTGCAGTGTTATACAATCATAAAAACAGCCCTGATTCAGCTTGTGTTTCAGCCCTCAGAAGACACAGTGTACATGTCTAAATTTTTTAAAAGTACTTTGGACATCAAATGAGAAGAGAAAATTGACTTGAGAAGGCCTTGGTTCTGGGAAAGGTTGAGGGCAAAAGAAGAAGGGGGTGGCAGAGGAGATGGCTAGATGGCATTGTTGACACAATGGGCACAAAGCTGGGTGGGCTGAGGTGGGATGATGGTGGAGGATGGAGGGGGTGGTGTATGGTGGTCAAGTGGGATCGCAAAGGGTCAGAATTGATTGTGCAACTGAACAACAACAAAAGGTTTGAATGACCTGTTTAGTACCTGGTCTTACTGCTCTCTTGTTTCTACATTTCAAGAGCTGAATTGCCAGAAAGACATGTTTCTGTCCTAAATTCTGTGTTGTAATGATACTGTTTGATCATCAAATAAAAATTGTTTGAACAATTCCAAATAGCCTTTTGCAGTTCTCAGATTTCTGATACCCAGATATGTTTACTTGCCCATTAATGAGTGTGTTGAATAAGAGTTTGTTGTATTATGTGCTGTCAAGTCAGAACCACTTTATAGTGATCCTGCTAAGGCCTTCAAGGTAAGTGATATACAGTGGAACCTCATACAACAATTGCCCAGTATAGCAACTAAATCGCATAACAACTAGGTTTTAGGGGGAAATAGCATCCCACATAACAATTTTCCCTATGGAAAAAAAATCATATAGCAAATTTTCAATGGGAAAAAAATAGAAAAAATCATTGTACGATGCATCCCATAGGGAAAATTGCTACACGATGCATGTATTGTATTGCAATTGCTTAGTACAACAACGAGCCCCGTGGAACGGATTAAAATTGTTGTATGAGGTACCACTGTACAGTACAGTAATACCTCGGATAACGTTTACCTCGGATAACGCTAAAATCGCATAACGTTAAGTAATCTGGGGAGGAGAATTGGATCAAATAACGTTAAGGTCCTATGGGATGGATCGGATAACAACCGCTAAAGCCTGTGTGGTTACAATGTATCTCTATGAAGCTTTAACATTATCCGATCCATCCCATAGGATTTTAACATGGATTGGATAACACTAAAAATCAGATAACACCAAGACTTGTTGAACCAGGTCTTAGCGTTATCCGAGGTATTACTGTATTTAAATTATGGTATTACCCGTTCCAAACCACCAGCGAGTTTCCCTGGCTGAGTGGTGATTCAAATCCAGGTCTCTTGAGTCCTACTCCATCACACTGTCCTCTACCCTACACTGGGTGCCAGGTGGATAAGAGTAAGGATGTGGAATTTATGGTTAACCAGTTGTTGGATTCTCACAATCCCTAGGTATTGGTCATTATGGATGATGCTGATAGGAATGAAAGTCCAAGAATATTTGGAAACCACTTAACTTTCCACAGCCATGGTTTTGCCCCTCCTTGGAAAAACAAGGTGTTTTCCTGACACATTTATGATCTCTTTATGATAGAATTCCATCTGAATTGTCATTCAGAGTCAACTGCATTTCATGTTGTAAAAGAGTTTCCAAAAGTTGTGTATTCAAAGGGACTGAGGAGTGGTACCGCTGAGATTCTAGGCCAGTGTTTCCCAATGTGGGGCCCATGCCCCATGCCCAACAGGGGGACTTCAATTCCCAGAAGCCTAAGTACATTGGCTGATCAGTGCTTTGGGGAATTGATTTAGGCTTCTGGGTATTGAAGTCCAAGACCCAAAGGTTGGGAAACATTGTTCTAGGCTCTTGTCATTTTCAGGATGCTGAAGCAGCTATTGCCTAACTGGCTTTTGTGAAACCCACATATCCTCTTCACATACTGTAAACGTCTGACATCAGCCTTACAGCAAAACTGTGTGATCCATATCTGGACGGGGATGTATTTTCCTGACATCAAGTCAGACTGAACTCAGTGGGGGCAACTTCTGAGTAACTGTGTATCAGGTTGTACTACAATTAAAATCAAATGAAAGAAATTCTTTTACCTGATTAATCAGCCTCCCCAAATTGGGGCCTGCCACATGTATTGAATTACAAATTCCATCACCACTAGCCTGCATGGTCATTGTAATCAAACTCCACTAGGAAATACTGGGTTCAGCAAGTCATTACAAAAGAGAGGGTAGGCAGGTAATTCCTCTTTTTCGTCTTCTCTTCTGAGGAGGTGCCTATTCTGCAAGGTCTCAAAACAACAAAAACAGGGAACCTCACTCAGAAAAATTGTTTCATTTGTTTGCACAGGTGTGTAGATTAAATTGCTTAAAACTAATGTAACTGAGCAAGTATGGGTCTTTTAATCAGATTATAACCCTGACAGAAGCACACTGTCTTTTCTTGCTTTCTTTGATCCAGAGACGCTATCTTTTCTTTGTAGAGGCTGGAAGAAACTCCTTCCCTTAGAGACCTGGGCAGCAAAATCTTGTGCAATAGCCTCAGGCAAGCCTGAAGAGGAGAAGAAAAGGTTGGCTAAGAGGTTGCTTGCTGGCCCACTGTTAGACTTGATTGCTTAATTGCCTAGCCAGATGAAGAAGAGCAGGGTAAAAGGTGCAATTCATACATATTTCCCTCTTACAACAATTGACTTAAGCTTGTTGTTTTGAGGCAACCTGTTTGAGTCATGTTTACCAGTTTTGTTATCAGTCTGCCTCCTGTTAAAATTAGGAAACCTGACGTTGTTACCCTATGGCTCTTAGCAGCTGGCTGAGCCTGTTGCAAGTTAAAACCTAACTACATAAACACAGTCAGACTTCCCCTACAATATACACATGTGCAGAATCACAAGTTCCCTGCTCCTATTTATGTAAATGTCTCCCTTGCTTGAAAGCCAGTCATATCCGACTACAAGGCGGTGCTCATCTGTTTACATCCAAAGGGTCTGCAGATATTTCCATGATCAGGTGGCAGGCATGGCTAGACACCATAGCACATGGAACACTGTCACCTTTCCTGCCAAAGCAGTACCTATTTATCTACTTGCAATTTCTTGCTTTCAAACTGCTAGGTCGGCTGGAGCTGGATCAGGTGACGGGAGCTCACTCTGTCATGCAGCACTCAAGTCTAAAATTGCTGACCTGCTGACTTTCAAGTTGTTAAACTCAATGTCTTAACCACTAAGCCACTGCATCCACTGCTCCTGCTTTAACAGCATCTAAATATGCAAATATTATACTACAGTGATTGTCTTCATTCCACAAAAAATCATCTGCTGAGGTTTTATAAGATATGGGAGCAGAAAAAAAAACCTGTCCTTGATCTAATTTAAACTGTGGGGCAGGTAGTGTATGAATATTAAAAATACAGTAAAGCCCAGGGTTATGATGGAGGTCTATTCCAACAGCCTCCATTATAACCCAGAAAAAATGTACACTGAAACATCCATGGGGATGCATTAAAAATAAAAAAAAATGGTCCTGAATTGATAGTTGTAAAATACATTAAAAATTTGTAATCCGGGATGGCATCTCCATAGGGTTTGCTGTTGTAAACTGCAACAAACTTATACCGAGGCAGTTGTAACCCGGGGTTTTACTGTACAGTACAGTACTTAATACAGGAACCAAAGTTAGGCCCCCATGTTTCAATGAAAGGATGTGTCAACAGCCTAACAGAAGCTTTTCCTCCAGGACAGAAAAGAAACTGGGCAGGCTTTTCTGTTGGATCTGTTAAGAGACCAGCTGCCTTTGGCTGCTCTTTCCTTCACTGGCCATCTAGTAGAAGCCTTCCATGAGGATACCTCAGCTGTCTCCATCTTAGACAGTCATCACAAGAAAGATAAAAATAGAATTGGTGCTTCAATTTTCCTTTCCGCTGTTCTCCCTATTTCTTTTTGTGTTTTATCTGCAAAAAGGTTTAAACTCTTTTATGAGTCTGTAAGCCACTTTGGAATCAATCTTTACTGAAGTGTAATATCACAAATGCTTTAAATAAAACAAATAGCAGGAATTGTCTAGACAGCACACTGACTCAAAAGAGAGAGATTCCTACATAGAAAGAATACATTTCAGTCAAAGCAAAACATTTTTAGATCTCACAGTTCTCATTTACAGTATTGGAATGTCAGATTCTATAGATAGAAGCTTTTTCTTCTTTGTTCGTGTTCCGATCAAACCCTGGACTGCCAAAATGAAGCCACTTCTTTGCTTTGTCATTACCCAAACCCAAGTCCTCATTGGTGCATGTCTCTGGTAGAAATCAGCAGAACAGTACATGACCTGGATTGTGTATCTCTCCATATTCACACCATGTGTTGCCCGCCAGCAGCCCCCACTTGAGCATGTTGGTCTTGCATTTAGGGATTCTGACACTCAGCCTACTCAGGGTCCTTCAAGTGATGTAGGGGAGGTTGAGATCTTCAACTATATCCTCCTTTGACGTTATTCCTTGTCCAGCAAGCTCCTTCCTCCATCTTCTAATTTGAGTTTGTTCTTGTCATAAAGCTCTTCTTGGATCTGAGCCGGCAGACTTGAGGCTCATATCCAGAAAGTGTCAAGGATCGTTCTCTTGCTTAGTTATCTCAGCAACCACTGCTACTTCTCTCCTGATCTTATGTGGAGCAATACCAACAAGAGGGTATATTTTCTCAGCTGGTGTAGGTTTGAGGGATCCTGTCATTATACGCATGGCTTCATAACAGTGATGTCAACTTGTTTTGTGTGTGTGGATGCAGTCCATATTGGAGCAGCACACTTTGCTGCAGAGACACTCAGGGCCAAAGCTAGATAAAAGCTAATGTTATTTAATTCTCCCATTTTACTATACAGAAAGAATGCAATTCAGCCAGAGTGAAGCATTTCTAGGTGGAATTATGGAGTGGTTTGGAATAGGAAAAGGAGTAAGACAAGGCTGCATTTTGTCACCCTGCTTATTCAACTTATACACAGAAGACATAATGCGCAATGCAGGGATGGAGGAATCACAATTTGGGATCAAAATTGCTGGAAGAAACATCAACAATTTGAGATATGCAGATGATACCACCCTAATGGCAAAAAGTGAGGAGGACCTAAAGAAGCTCCTGATTAGGTTGAAAGAAGAAACTGCAAAAGCTGGGTTGAGGCTCAATATCAAGAAAACCAAGATAATGGCAACAGGCCCTATCAGTCCCTGGAAAATAGATGGGGAAGAAGTAGAAGCAGTGACAGATTTTACTTTCTAAGGATCTAAGCTCACTGCAGATAGTGATTGCAGCCATGAAATAAAACGGCGACTGATTCTTGGGAGGTAAGGGATGAGAAACCTGGGAAACATAGTGAAAAGTAGAGACATCACATTGAAAACAAAAATTCGCATAGTCAAAGCAATGGTATTCCCTGTGGCAATGTATGGTTGTGAGAGCTGGACCATTAGGAAAGCTGAGCGCAGAAGAATAAACGCCTTTGAGATGTGGTGTTGGAGGAGAGTTTTAAGAGTCCCATGGACAGCGAGGAGAACAAATGGGTCGATCTTGGAAGAGATCACCCCTGGCTGCTCCTTAGAAGGTCAAATAGTAAAGATGAGGCTAAAGTACTTTGGACATCAAATGAGAAGAGAGGATTCACTTGAGAGAGTCTTGATGCTTGGAAGGGTCGAGGGCAAAAGAAGGGGATGGCCCAAGATGAGATGGCTAGATGGTATTGTGGAGACAGTGGGCGCGGGGCTGAGCGAGTTGAGGGGGATGGTGGAGGACAGGAGTGCCTGGAGGACAGTGGTCCATGGGGTCGCAGAGGGTCGGAATCGACTGTGCGACTGAACAACAAAATGCCTAAGCAGATGTTTATCATCTCAACATCTTCTTCCTGATTGATTTGTATGCAGTTTGACATACCTGCTTGAATCCAATGGGTGGATTTCTCTTTCCCCCCAATCATCTCTCTGCTTATTTATTCACAGATTGTACCAACTAAATAGGGACTTTCCCCATGTGTTTGGAACTTCAGGATTTTTGCTTTGTTCAGATGGCAAATTAAATGGACAGGCTTATTTAAAATCCCTTGAAAACAAATTTTGCTGCCTAGGAAATGAAAATTATGGCAGGAGCAGTTCACAGCAGGAAATTTGGCTGTTAATGCCAAGTGGCATATCTGCTGCCATCTTTGCCAAATGGTGATGTTTCTATTTTTCTGCCCCAACGCCCAGGAAGAAGGTATCTGTTGTTCTTTTGCAGTCTTTCATTGCGGCAGACTGGTTAGCTGTAACTAGCAGCAAAATACGTGCTCATGATTGTGAAGGATGAGACAAAAATCCCATATCCTAGGGGTGGCAATTGGGTATGATAGCAAAGAGTGTTTGTGTGTGAATCTGAACCACCCAGGCAGTCTGAGATCCCATAAAGCAATCTTCCTAGGACATAGAGTAGTACACATTTATTTGCATGTTGTTGGCTTGAAATTTCTCATTAGAACTTGTCTCACATGAACAGTTCTTGTTTACTGGAATGCCTGATTGTTCTATAATATGTTTTCACTAGGATAGATAACAGCAAGTAGCGCAGCAGCCTAATGTAACCGTTGTCATCCACACTGTTTGTTTGTTGCCATGCTAGTTCACTTTCATTTCCCTTGTTAACAAGCCATCACATATGTCTCGGGCAGAGTTTTGTCAAGGTTCAGCTCCTTGAAATTGGATCAATATCAGTGACGGGATGTAACAGGTTCTCACCAGTTCGCCAGAACCGGTAGCAACTTTCCCCAGTGTCCCAGAGAACCGGTAGCAGCTTTTGGGGGGAACCACCTTCGGATCTTACCTTTTCATTGCTTGCCCCACTGCGCATGAACGCCAAGCACTTGGTGTGAATGCACGCCTACAGTGCTTGGCATGTATGCACGGCCTCCTTGCTGTCCTCCCAAGCGAGGAGGAGGAAGAGAAGCTGCTAGCCTGAAGCTCCCTATAGCCTGCTCCCCAGGGTAAGTGACTCACCTTTGGATGTGGTGTCTGTGTGTATTTTAATGTGTATTTAATACCTTTATCTATATTGACGTACTACCACAGTTCCAAGTGCTGTTCCAGTTGGAGAACTCTTAAGGAGGTACAGCTGTTTTACATTTACATTAAGGCATATTATCTTAGATAACTGTTTAGGCAAAGACTTAGTACCTAACTTCTTTAACTGTTGAAAAGTTGAAAAGTGCCAAAATGAAGCCATCTTGTGGTGTGTTCATTCTGTAGTTCCTTCCATCTGACCTAGTGTGAGAAAGATTAGCCAGAATAAGCTTTAAACTCTGGTTTAAAAGCTCTGTTTGATTTGTGTTTGGGATGGGTGGGTGGGTGTTTGGTTGGGTGGCTATATTTTAATGTATTATTTATTTATTTATTTATTTTATGGGTTTGTGTTGTGGGTGGGTGGGTGGGTTGAGGTGTGTGTGTGCTTATTTTTTATTTTTTATTATTATTTTGTATTTTTTCTTTGGCCCCGCCCATAACATCATGATGTCATGATGTTAGCTCCACCCACACTGTGGTGACATCACGGAGGAGTAGTAAAATTTTTGACATCCCACCACTGATCAATATGAATTTGTTGTTGGTTTGGAGACTGATGTTAGAGCTACTGAAATGCCCATAAGATTTCTAGCGCAAGTTTATAACTGTTGTCTTAGAAAGGCAACCAGAGAACAGAAATAAGAAGGCCACATGCCAATTTTGTCTATTACCTCAGAACATGGCATTTTAAAAAGGTGATTTGTAAAGCACATCATTGCAAAATCTAAAAAGTAAGTACAGTAGTTCCCATTAATCCTGCAACATAACTCACTATATTAGTCATTATATTGCCTATAGCTTTTTTTTTGTTACTTAGTATTCAACCTTGTTTTGGAATTTTGTATAAAGACTATGTGGCTTTGTCAGAGGCACCTTAAATGTATAAAAGAATGGCACAGAATTTGAATAATTCTGCATAAAATGCCCAACAATGGCTTAAAAATCAATAACTAGAAAATACTTGCAACACAAAAAAAGGTAACCTTGTTCCTACTTGTTGCATTATTCTCGAAATGAACCATTATTGCAACATCCTCCATAAGTCCTTTTGGACAACCAGAGCTGACTCAACTATTTGGCCAGATGAAGCAGTTGTCTCAGGTGACAGAATGCAAGAGACTATGTCAATAACATCTAGCCTCATGGGCCCTCAAGCCAACCAACCAACCAACCATTCATTCATTTACACCCTACCTTTTTGATGCAAGCACCACTCAGGGTAGTTTACAATACTGTATATAAAAACATACAACACTCATCATAATATATCCATAATATATCCAGAGCCAACACTATAGTTTTCATGACATTATAAGCCTTGAAAGGCTTGCTGACTAAGGTAAGTCTTTAGTGACTTAGGTAAAGGTAAATGTCGCCCTTGCTCAAAAGCCAGTTGCATCCAACTCTAGGGGTCAGTGCTCATCTCTTTATAGTCAAAGAGCCACCACTGTCTGCATCTACAGACGGTTCCATGGTAATGTGGCAGGCATCACTAGACACCAGAGTACATGGAACACTGTTTACTTTCCCACTGATGTGGTACTTATTTATCTACTTGCAATTTCTTGCTTTCAAACTGCAAGAGCTGGGACAGAGACGAGCTCACACCATCATGCACACTTGGGTCTCAAACTGCTGACGTGTCAACCTTCTAGTCATTGGGTTCAGCGTCTTAACCACTAAGCCATTGCAGTCCTTATTTAGTGACCTACAGAATGTTAACAATGTAAAAGCAGTACTAACCTCCACTGGCAATTCATTCCAGATGGTGCGGGATAAGGCGGACAAAGCTCTTGGTTATGTGGTTACTGGTTGTTGGGGTATTTTTTTTGCCTCTCTAGGTGTAACCACACAGAGCTTACATACCTGGATGCTTCGAGTATAACGAATGTGGAAGAGGTAAAAAAAAAACATTTGTCTTAATACAGCCACATCTCAGTCATGCTGGCACATGAAGCCAAATGGGTCAACATGTTTTAGGAAAGGGTAAAAAAAATCAATCACATAGTCATTCAAGAAGTGGTCATACTATGAAAGTGGGTAAGTCATGCTGTTGCCTCTCCTCTTCCTTCCCTGTGAATGTTACTGGAGGCAGGGGCAGGACTTCTTGAACATCAGTGCTACAGGTAGCAATGTGAAAATAATTCAGTACTTCCATGTTCTGTACCTTCCTCTTACTTGTCATTTCCTGTTTATTCAAAACACACATACAGTATTTCTTTTTGAGGACATACAAGGACAATGGACATCTTGCATGGCCAAAAGGAGTCAATGGAGCAAACTCTTTGGCCCTCAGTTGCCTACTGACAATCTAAATCCCTCCTCCTTATTTATTTGTAACAAGTTACAAACAGCTAACATTTGCTGCTTCTTTCTACAATCATTAAGATACAGTACTACTGGGTTTTATTGCTCTCGCAATAGCACGAGTTATTTTTCACAAACAGTTCAATCAACTAACATTTTTCTCCCAACTATCTTCTTTACTGAAGAACAGAAACAGAACATTATAGTGCCATCAGTTTTTGTAGCATCCAAAATGAACGACGAGTAGAAAATCACACGTTCCTCTGCTAATATAGAGGAACTGAAGACTGTGGTAAATTCTATTCTGGAAAAAAAGGAGTGGGTGGAAGGAACTAACATGAAATTGTTAAAAAGATTTTCATTACACTGAATTTCTTAAGAACCCACACTATAATAATAACAATCTATTTCATAACAATTGCATGATGCAGGTATAAATCCGAGTTTCCAAGAGTGATCTCCCTATTCCTTCGAGAGAGAAATAAAGTACAGCAAATTGATAGTGTTTAAGCTATCATTAGAAGAGGCTTATCCTTCAGAGATGAGTTCTCACCACTTGCAAATAACACAAATCTTTTCTAGATGAACATACAATATGAGGCAAAACTCTCCCTTGAGTTGGCTTGAGAATGCATTGTGCCTATAGTATTAACTACTGAAATGTACAATAATACCTCAGATAACGTTTACCTCGGATAATGCTAACATCGCATAACGTTAAGTAATCTAGGGAGGAGAATTGGATCGAATACCGTTAAGATCCTATGGGATGGATCGGATAACAACCACTAAAGCCTGTGCGGTTACAATGTATCTCTATGGAGCTTTAACGTTATCTGATACATCCCATAGGGTTTTAACATGCATCGGATAACACTAAAAATCGGATAACACCAAGACTTGTGGAACCAAGTCTTAGCGTTATCCGAGGTATTACTGTACCTCCATTTATATTGCTATAGAAACAGAACACTAATGAATAAAACATGTGATCTGCACAGGTTGGAAGGTGGACTACTATTTCACTTCTTTGACTTTTTTGATCTACAGCAGATTGATACTACAGTATTATGTTTTCTCTTTCCTTCTCCCTCTAAGGTAGGAGTTCTCAACTTTTTAAAGCCATGAGCCTGGTCACACTCCCTCAGACAGCTTTAGGGGCCAGACTACTTCTGGGTGTGGTGGAGGCAGTGAGAGCCATGAAATGGTGCTGTGGGCCGCAGTTTGAGAATCCCTGCTCTAAGGCCGCTGCTGCTATTACTATCACCACCACCATCCTTTTTTTCATTAGTATTTTGGCTTTCTGGCTAGGCATGCATGCATAGAAGCCAGCTCTAGCACTCTGTAGGTAAAATTGGTAATCTTTTTCTCCTGCACTAACCATGCATTAGATTGCTAGAGAATTATTTGTAAAGGATTTCCTTTTTAATATTTTTGCCCTACACTCAGTTTCTAGAGTGGTTATTATCTTCAGCAGTCATAAAGTCAACAGAAAGGATGCTGTCCTTGTTTAGTAAAAATAATGCTAATCATTGCTTCTGCTGCGGCACAAAGGAAAGAATGGAGAATGGGATGGAGAGTTCAGATGCCATCTTTCACAAATCATTTCATGCCGGCTGGCATTTGTACTACTCAAGGAAAGAAACCAAGGAAGAAGCCAGTTCAGTTGGAAAACAGGTAATATACATAGGAGCACTCCATGCAGCTGCCTCCTCAGACATTTCCACATGCTGAAACTGAATAAAAGGCTGGCTGGTTGATCTCAGTGTCTTACCTCTTGGGCAGAAAACATATTTCTCCCCATCCATCTCACCTAGTTGTTAAATCAATGTGTAACATTTCTTACTTTAGAAACTTGCCAAATGTCCAGCTGCAGTAGAGAATGAAAAGCAGACCTTGGGCAGCTACAGCATGTCTTAAAAGGAACTTGTATTGATCCTCGTGACCAGGTTACTGTTGTCATTGTTTCTGATCACACAAGTAATATTGCATTGTATGAAATTAATGCAATAGGCTGGAACTACCAACAGGTTAGAAAAAATTGGTTAAATGCTCACTGAGGTCCAATCCTGATACTGCATTTCAGTAAATATTTATAAGAAGGGAAATGACAACTTGAAAGAATATTCCCCTTGCCAAAGAGAATAGCATAAACCTGAGGGGAAAAACATGTCAAAATGCCTCTAAAATGTTCTTTAAAAGTAACTAGGTGTTACTAATCTCACCTTAAAATGTTATGTATTACGGCTGAAAAGCAACTCACTAGTCACTAGTTATATTGCTCATCTCCTCTAGTTATATAACTGCATTACTTCTAATGCCTCACTTCCATGCTTTAGTGGAGAACCTTGAGTGGTGAGAAAATCTGCTTGGAAAATCCATCTCAGAAGAGACATTTTAGTTAATAGTGGGGAGGTCTGAAACACATGAAATTCCCTTAAATTCAGGGTCATTTACAATTAGCATCAAGTATTGGGAATTTTTTTCAATGCCTGTGGAGCTTTAGAACTATATTTTGGCCTCTTTCAGATAGCAATTTAGTAGTTAAATCTAATTTGGATCCAGTTCTGAAGTGGGTTCCTTGTCATTGTTCTAACATCACGTCTAATATCTTAGTTCTAATATCATATTGAATTTTGGACATCCCCGCCCCCAGAGAAAGTCACATAAATTCCCTGACAGCAGCCACAGAAGGAGTCATGGAACAGACTTGTGATGTCACTTCCACTGAAGGGCTCACTGTCACTTGGTCAGACCTGGTGAGGTCAGGTGCTTTGGCCTTTTCTCTTCTGGTGGCATGACAGACAGCATCGCTCCTTCTGTCCACTGCTCACAGAACAAGCATGACACACCGTGTGCCGGCACAAACTGAGAAAGACGGAAAGAAGGGGGGAATAAGTGGGGGACAGCAGATTTAGCCATCAGATTAGCAGCATGTTACAAACTGATGTGAAGGCAATTACCTGCTTGTGATAGATGGCTGAATTCAGATTTATCAGCTCTGTTGCCTACTCATTTTTGCTTACATGACTAGTTAAAGGTAAAAGTCAACCTTGCTCAAAAGCCAGTCATATCTGATTCTAGGTTTTGGTGCTCATCCCCATTTATAGCTAAAGAGCCAGCACTGTCTGCGTCTGCAGACATTTCTGTGGACATGCATGCCTAGACACCAGAGTGTACAGAACACTGTTTCCCTTTCCATTGAAGTGGTACCTATTTATCTATTTGCAATTTCTAGCTTTTGAACTGCTAGATTGGCAGGAGCTGGGACAGAGATGGAAGCTCAAACTGCTGACCTTCCAGTTGCTAAGTTCAGTATCTTAACCACTAAGCAGGTAGATAAGTAGATAAGTAGATAAATAGATAAATAAATATGTACCACTTCAATGGGAAGGAAAACAGTGTTCCGTGCTCTCTGGTGTCTAGTCATGCCTGCCACATGCTCATGGAAACACCTGCAAAACACAGACAGCACTGATTCTTTGGCTATAAACAGAGATGAGCACTGAACCCTAGAGTCAGATATGACTGGCTTTCGAGCAAGGGAGACCTTTACCTTTACCTAACAATTCCACAGTTAGTTCAGTGGGTCTATTCTTGCTGAATCTAGTAACTGGACAGGAGAATCTGACACATAAAATATACCCAGTGGTTGTACTCACATGTTTGAATAAGCATGTAAAGAGTCACCCCACCATGCAACTTAATGTTATATGACAAAGCCTAGCTACTGAAATGTTAAGACCTGTATCTTGTAAGCTAGTTTCCACTTTGTGTCAAGTTTTATTTTGTTAACCATCTTCAAAAACCTCATCATCTTATTTTGGATCAAGACTTCCTCTCCCTGTGGATCTTGCTTACTGCATTGACAAAACTGTCCAACTCTCTATCTTTACAAGAGGAATGCACAAACTAAGAGGGCCTGGAGACATTTTTTGCTTTCCCCCAAGACCTGGAGTGCTCTGTGTCTCCTCTGACATCCCTACATCCTCACCCCAATTTTATTTTGCAAGTCTCCCTGGTATATGCACTGTTCCCATTGCCCCTAATTCCCTATGTTCAACTCAAGTCAAATAAGTGGATTAATTGCCTGCACTGATAACGACGGGACATCAGCCGAAAATCCTTTTTGCACAGAGTGCACATCCCTGAGATCTGAGTGGGTGAACAGACTGGGGCAGAGGCAAGGCCTTCCGTCTTTTGCCACAGGGCATCCTTCTCCCTGAAGAAAGAAAAAGAAAATGAGATATCGCTTTCATTCCTGCATGTATGGAAAAGTAAGGAACAACAGCTGAAGGCTAGATTGATAGTGTAGATTATAGAGTAGCTAGGGATCACAAAATTGATTTAGTTAATCCTCTACTGATACTAGATAGCAATTAGAATAGTGAAGAATGTGGAAAAATAAGTTTTTAACTACACATTCCACTCTAACAGGCGATTCTAGGAGTTGTATCCCAGAAGACTGACTTGTCCCAGATTTAAGAAAGAAACTACCCTCTCTCTCTTTTTCAATCTCCTTTTACTCACCGTAGTAACTCCAGCAGCTTTCTTTTCATACTGCAGATAAGCTCCCCCTGTTCTGACAACTCTTGCTTATATTTCTTCTCTTTTTCTTCTGATTCTTGGTTAATTTTCTCCAGCGTAAGTTTCAAGTCTTCCTTTTCCTGTTGAGATCTAACCAAGAAGATGGCAATACTTGATGTCCCATTTCATATGTTGTTGCTACTATGTGACACCAAGCCCTTCTTGACCTACAGCAAACCTATGAATTAATGACCTCCAAAATGTCTTCTTATTAACACCAACATTTGGAAATATGAAGACCAATGTCCTGCTTAGTTTATCATAAATATAAGTTCACTTAACAGGTGTAGTGTTGTCAAGAGGTCCAGTCATCTGACAGCTTGTGTAGTTCTTCTCATGGCCAGACATGTGGACAGATAGGCAACCAGACCCCTCTATAAAGCTATGACTGCTTCCATATTTGTAGCTATAGATGTGATCAAGTGAACAAGATATTAGCCAAAATGTTCATACAGACCTGCTATGATTTCCCCAAAGATCTGAAGAAATCAGAGTTCAGTTAAGTACTATTAAAATGCTTCCCTCCACATCATAACTATAAATCCCAAAGTTGAGTGAGTGAGATGAGCGATGACTCTACAATGCTGATATATTACAACTCCCAGAAGGATAGCAAAGAATGGAAGAATTATAGTCCAATGTCTGAAGGGATGTATACTCCCAATGGCTGGTTTACGTTGATGAGGAAAAGACGGTTAAATTTGTTTAACCCAGTGGTGGGCATCAGCAGATTCACAACAGTTCCCCAGAACCGGTAGCAGACATTCTGGCTGGCCCTGCCCATCCAAGTTTTGAAATAAAGTAGTCCTAATTCGGGTGCAATGCAGGGCTTTCCCCCGGCCACGGCCACCATACCACGCCCACAGTGTGGTAGTGAACTTTTTGGGAGCCCACCCCTGGTTTAACCTTTAAAATAATTTAAGACACCTCTGACTCTTGGAATCTCTCCTACTGTTGCAGGCTATTTCTTGCCCACCACTACGACCTCTTGCACATACAAGGAAAGATCCACCCAAGTATAAAAGGTACTATAGTATGCCAAGAAGAGCCGATTGCCAAGGCTCCAAGTGCTCTTTCACCAGTGCTCCATGGGATGCTGTCCTTTCATAGTATCTACAAAACAGTGACCAACAGCTGGCTAGGAATTAGTTTTGGCTAGTAAGTTATATGCTAACACAGCCAGAGTAATACTTTGTTGAGCAGCCAGTTGCTCTCTGCTAAAGGATATCCACTCTTACGGCAGAATCAGTGACTTGCCACAAGCAAACAAATCTGTGAAAATGTTCTGACAGGCACTCTTAACTCAGCACTCTCTAGGGATACTGGATTACAGCTCACATCACCTTCCTCCAGAATGCCTGGTATGCAGACAAGAAATATGGGAGCTGCAGTCCATCTTGGAGAGTACAAGACTGGGGAAGTGCTCTTCTGTGGCCACAATGAAGTACACATGAAACTGATGGGAAAGATCTCTAAGGGAATAGTGAGAGACAGAGAATGAGACTTCCTGCTTTGTGTAGGTCCCCAAGGCTGGCCTGGGAGAAAGAGCCCGCCCATCAATCAGGTTAGGGGGCTTTGTGAATGACTGCTTTAAACCAGGCCATGTCCATTGTCAATCTAGCCATGCTTTGAATGTACAGATTGTGAGCTTCCAAAGTCTCAGGCAGCGGTGAGTCCCTCCTATCCCTTTCGTCCTTTTAAACCAAAGATGCCACAGATTGAACCTCAGATTTGTGCCATGCAAAGCATATGCTTCTCCCACTGAACTGACAGTTGGCAGTGATAGCATAGCAAGAGCCAGTGATGCTGGGCCCTCAGTTTTAAGCACTTCCTACTAATATATGCAGTGGCTCAAGTGGCTAAGACACTGACTGGAAGGTCAACAGTTCAATTTTCGAGTGCTGCAGGACAGAATGAGCTCTCGTCTTTGTCCCAGCTCCTGCCAACCTAGCAGTTTGAAAGTAAGAAATTGCAAGTGGATAAATAGGGACCACTTCAGTGGGAAGGTAAACAGCATTCTGTGTGCTCCAGTCACCCCTGCCACATGACCATGCAAACATCTGCAGAAGGACAGTGCTGGCTCTTCAGCTTTGAAACAGAAATGAGCACTGAACCCTAGAGTTGGATACGACAGGCTTTCAAGCAAGGGAAACTTTACTAATATATGTGTGTAATCTTGAAAGCTAAAGCATGCTTTTATCACTGTGCCTTATAACATAATACAGAGTAGCTTTGAGATTTTTATGTGCCATTAATTTCCTTAACACAGAAAAACTAAGAAGAAACCTGGAAATCCTAATGGCACAGGAAGATTAGACACTTGGAAATATAAGAAGCTGTTTCATACCAACAGAAGAATTGTGACTTTCTAGCTTTCTATATTGTCTGCACCAAGGAAAGAAATAGGCGTTCCTCCTGATGATGTTGGACAACAATTCCTATGAGCACTAGCCAGCAAAGCCAATGGTGAGTGATGATGGGCGATGCAGTCCAACAGCATTTTGAAGATGACACATTCCCTGTTCCTGGTTTACATTGACTGTCGGTTGCTCTCTGGGGAGTTCAGTCAGCTGTTTCCTAGTTCTACCTGGAGATATAAGGGACTGAACCTGTGAACTCTTGGATACAAAGCATGACTTCTATCAATGAGCTATAGATACAGTCCTTTACCCAAGGTAAGCGTAAACATAACTCACTGGCTCAGTTGCTCCATGAGATGCTTTGTTGTTTTGTCTTTGGTTAGTAGTGTTTGCTTCACCTGCTGAACACCCCCTATTATTTTCTCCAGATGGCTAGTAAGACACTGAGGGAAAGTAGGTAAGGGGGAAGAGCAATTAGAGAATTAGTATTTTGTAAGTCTTAGGGTAACACACACACATTGTCCCCTGGGAACAAGCGAAATTTGGCTAGAATTCTTAACTCTTAAAAGGTTCTAAGCCTTAACAAAAATTCAAAAATAAAGTGCTCCAGGCCCTTTTCTTCAGAAAATGCCACTGGTTTTGGACACTGTATTCTACAGACACTCAGCTGTCTGTTGCCTGGGTTCCAATGGTCCCTATATTAAACCACATTTCTCCTTCCCTACAACATAGCCCAGCTTAACATTTTGTCTAATATCTTAGACCTCAGATAGCTTGCATGGGGAATCTTTGACTATCCAGATGTTGAGAACTTCAGTACCTAGAAGTTCCAACATGCATGGCCCATTTCATAAGATTATGGGAAATATAGTGCAAAACATTTGTAGGGCATAAGGTTTCTTAGTCGTAGAGTATAGAAATCAAAGTAACTAAGAAGTGGTGTGTTCAGTCAAGTCTAAAGGGCCATCTCATCTAGTATCCTGTTTCCCAAAGCAGTCCAGCAAAGGCTTTCTCTGAGAAGCCACAATCAACACAATAGCAAAACATTTTTTTTTTAAAAAAAGAACTTCCTGGACTACAGCTCTGAGAAGACTACAATCATCTTTTGTCTATGGTTGCTGAGGAGTTCTGAAAACTGGTAATCTAGAAAAGCGACATTTCCAGAGTCTTGACATTAGCCCTCACTCTTGATCACTGACTCATAAAATTGTGGGATGCTAATTTCCATCCCACTGATGAGTCCATATCTCCCTGATGAAGGAGCTTACAAGTGCCTCATAAGCTATTTTCTCTTCAGATCCTTCTCTTCCAGCCAGCGGTAAAAACATGGCCTTCAAAAGAGACATTTCCATTATTAGCACACCACTATGCTCTCCTCTCTTTAGTTTTGCCTCTGTGGCAAAAATTATTTCCTTTCCAAAACTGAGTTTTGGCCTGCTGCATCTTTCTACAAAGAATGTGCTGATCTTTCTTATTTAGACTTATCCAATTTCTTCAGGCCAAAGGAACTGTAGAATGGACTCACCCAAAGGTAGGGTTACCGTATCTCAGGATTTGTCCTGAGATTTCCTGCTCTTAGAGCAGGAAATCTCAGGACAAATCCTAAGATACGGTAACCCTACCCAAAGGTGACTTCATTTTGGCAGTTTCACGTCTGGCCTAGATATGGAAGAAGAAAAACGTCTAATTTCCTCTTTTACCTTCTCAGAAAACAAAACAAAATAAACAAAACAAAATAAAATAAAAAACACAATAGCACTTTAAAGACTAACTGCTTTATTTTTATTGTTAGCATTCGTGGATCAAGTCCACTTCATCAGACAAAGAATGAAACTTACAGGCATGTTCTTTATATACCAAATTCAGGGGCTCCATGGGAGAAGGGTTGGTGTCAAGCAAGACGACAGACAAGCAAGCACAAGAATGCAGTTTCACCCAGCCATTAGCAACAATAGATTATTTAGATAAACTCTAAATGACTCCCTTTCAATCTCAAGGTTGCTGAGTAAGCCCACTATGGTATCTGATCAACTTGTGACCTGCATGTCAGGGGGGAAAAAACAAACACCTATACCTGGTTTCTTTCTGTTTTACTAAAGAGAATTGGCAGGAAAGTTGTAATATAAAATCATATAGCAATCTCTGTATCAAATTTGATAATGTCCCAGAAACCCTTCACTAATATTTAGCCCCCTCTTTTACCTCTTTCCTTTCCTGAAAAGAGAAATCCAGACTAATTGGAATGGCTACTTTCTACTGATCTCTTGAGATGGTAGTTTAATAAGAGGGGACTAGCTACCAACATTGGTAGCCTTAAAAAGCTAATTCAAAGTAAGCACGCCAGTTCCTTTTCAGCTGAGGTAGAGATTGTTCTAGGTCCTCTCCCATAAATAAAGATGTCCATTGTCAACGGATGTCTACATACTGGGCTTTGCTTAGGTACCCTGCCTTCATGTGTAGGAACATACTGGACCAAGAAGTACCTACCTTCCCATGGGCTTCAGTTCTATGCTTGCCATTACTCCCTTTTTTGTCAGGTCTTCCCAAATCATGCAGCACACCAGCTTGAAGAAGATCTTTGTCCACAAGGCCTGATCTCCCTATTCCATAGCTATTTTCCTCTGCATCCATCACTAGACATTTGGCCTCCTCATTGCTGGACCTCTGTAGAGAGTCATCCTCTGTAAGCCATGCCCAGCACTGCTCCAACTCCTCATTCAGCTTCTTTGCCATGCTAGTAGTTTGCACTTTTTCATCTTCCAGTTGCTCCACTTGGCTTTTCAGCTGCAGACATTCCTGTCTCAGGGCAGAAGTTACAGTCCCATTTTCCTCCTGCAAGGATTTCTGTAATGCTTGGCTGGTGGACTTCAAATCCTCCAATTCACCTCTTAGCTGTGAGACCTCTTGGGTCCGAGCTTCCAGAGATGCAGCAGTGCTCTCTGCATGCTTTACTAACACCCCTCTTTCTTCAAGAACTTGTTGCAGCACAGCCTGGACCTGCTCTTTCTCCACTTGTAACCTGGTTGCCTCCTTTTCCAAAGCTTCTAGTTGGCCTTTCAGTTCCTTTAAAGTTTTTTCACAACTGTCCTGTTCCTTAGCAATTTGAACTTCTATCTGAGACTTCTTGCTACTCGTTTCCTGCAACTGAGCTTCCAAAGCAGTCTTTTCTCCCCATGCTTCCTGAAGCTGTCCTAAGTGATCATTTAGGTCTTTTTGCAATCCCCGAGTTTCTTCTTCTTTGTTCCTCAGGGCCTTTTCTTGTTCCTTCAGAGATGTCTGGAGAGTAACAACATGCTCTTGACACAATAGCAGTTCCTTGTGAAGGTCCTCAGTTTCTAGTTTTGCAGACATTAGGCTTTGTTTCTGAGACACCAGAGTTTCCAAAAAGCTCTCCCTTTCTCTTTCCAGTGCTTTTATCTCTGCAAGGCTCCTCTCTAATTTCTCCTTCAAGAGACTCATTTCCAACACAGTTTCTGCTGGCTTGCAGCTCGTTCCTTCTGACAGCCCCTTAGTCATCGCCAACTGGCTGTGGTGGCTGTTCAAGGCTGCCACTTGTGTTTCCCACCTCTCTAAGCTCTCTTCACACACCTTCAGTTTGTCCTGTAGTGCCTGACATTGAGAGCTTATCAGCTGATGCCTCAGTTCCTGGACCTCAACATTTGCCAGATGTTTTCTCCTCTCTGCCTCCAGAGAACTCAACCTTTGTTCTGCCTCTTCAAGAGACCTTTCGGCAGCATCTTTCTTGGTCCATGCCTCTTGGCATTCACTGGTCAACTTAGCAATCTTTTCTTCTGCTTCTCTGAGGGACTTTCCTACCTGGGCCAGTTCCTGCTGCTGTTTCTCTTGCTCCTCAATATTCTTTCTGTGTTGTTCTTCATGCTTTGCCAGTTCCTCTTTCAGGGCCTGGTTTTCCTCAGAAAGGATTTGCCTCAGAGATGCATTCTCCTCTTGTTGCTTCGCCAACTTCATCTGCAAATCATCAAGCTCCCACATGAATATTCTCAAATCTTTTTGTTTCCAGCAGCTGTCACCTTCTAACATCATCTGAGGTGGGCTATCCATGTTTCCACAGATATGGCCTTGGGGGTGAGAAAGCAGAGAATAAAGTTCTTGAGTGGAAGAATTGTTGCTTGGCTGCTCCGTGCTTTGTTCCTCCAACTGAGGGGCCTTCGATTCACCTTTTAGTCTCTGAACCTCTTTGTCTGAAACAGGATGGTGGACCTGCCGCTCTGTGAAAGGATTCAGCTTTAGAAGGGAACCCATCTGCAGCAGACTGTTCTTTCTGCGTCTCAAGCCCTCAATCCATTTTTCCACTGAATTTTCCAGCTGAGGCCTGAGTATATTATTAGGTGTTGTGTCTAAGCCATAGTGTGCCTTGGTTTGTGATGAACTTTCAAGACTTTGGCTGGCTTCTTCATGGCTCACAGTATTTCTCCCTGAACTGCCATCCTAAAATATAATAGAATAGATAGATAGAATTTGAGAAGTTAACACATTGGATCCTAATGAAATGGGAGAAGCTGTGGGTGTTAGAGGTATAACAACCCAACAGTTTTCACACAATCCTGAATAAAAGCTGGTCCTGGAAAAACTTATTATATCCTGCTACTGAACTAGTATGAACTGGTGTGTGTGTGTGAAAAACCTGTTGAATAATAATGTTGGGTTTGGCATATCGAGAACCAATGCCTCCTCAATCTTGCACTTTTTACACAAGACAGAAGCACATAGATGCAAGATTTGTAGATGAATGGTGCTTAGTATAGATCTCTCTCTCTAGGTGTGAGCTCTCTAAAACAAGTATGAAGTAGGGAACTGGTTCTCAGAAGTGTGAATTGCTTAAAGGCCATGACCTCCCAAATACCATTCCCTAACTCTGAGGGTAATTTTACAATTGTTTCTAAATATCTGTTTCTTTAAACATACCGTATATACTCAAGTACAAGTCAGGTTTTTTAGCCCCCTAAATGAGGTCCAAACATGGGACTCGACTTATACTCTGGTCAATATAAACACTAAAAAACATACCCACACAAATGTCAAAATTAATTAATTTTACCATATTTTCATATATTTTAATTATTGAAACTCACTAGCAGCTGCTGCATTTTCCACCCCCGAGATATACTTGGGTCAATCTATTTTCCTAGTTTTAGAGTTCTAAATTAGGTACTGTATTTCGACTTTTATTTGGGGTGACTTATAGTCGAGTATATACAGGTAACTATATGAATGAATTTTGAATAATGTTACCCCACAAATTATGAGCCTCTAACCTACAACTACTTTTTTACTTTTAAATTAACTTGACATAAAACATAGATCAATATATGCAAAATAAAAACATAATAGCAAATTATAATACAAACTATGTGTTATAACCTACAACCTTTACTGTTTATTTTTAATCTTTGGATGTTGCTGTATGGCCATTTTATTGTTATTGTTGGTTGATTGGGACTGGGAAGGACAGAGAGGGGGAAAATAAATGGGAGAGTACTGTATAATGGTTTCACTGTGAGCATCACCCAGATTAGTGACTTGCCATTAATTGGGTCAGTATGTAAACCGAACATAAAATCAAACAAATAAAATGAGCTGCATTTTCCAAAATGGACAGAGAGATCAATTTAGTGGATGGAAGAAATGAGACACACTGATATGCCTCTACTGACGCTGTGGGTGAAGCACTAGTGTGGCAGTTCTTTGGTAGTACAACTCTTGCAAGGTATCCCGGGCCAGCATATTTTATGGCAAGGGATCGTGGAAGTTGCAGTCCCTCAGCCCCTCTAGCTCTTATCTAGGATCATATTTTACAAGATTCTGAGGGAATTACTTATATACCTTGGGATCTAGAAGTTATCTCAGAAGCTACTGTTTCTTGAGGAAATTTAAATAATAATTTTTATTCTTTTGTTTGTGTGAGAACTGAAGCAGACAGAGGAGGGAACCATTTGCTGTTTTGACATTTTGACCTACAAATGCAATGGACCCTAGCCAACATGTCCAATGGTAAGAGACTATGGAAATCGAAGAACAAAATGTGAGGAGAATGAGAGGTTTTCCTAGTCCAAAAGTGAACCTTTGGAATAAGCAACTGAGAGCTGGAATACCTCCAGGGCAAGGTCTCCAATTCATCCATGGAGGTCAAAGTTACTGAATCACTTCCCTCTTGTGATAGGTGTGTGCATGGGCAGGACTCAGGACCTTGGCCCAATTCAAGGAATAGGAAAGGAAGCTTCATAGTACACAGTAACTGAAAAACATTGATTGGGGTTGAGTGTTTATGTTTCCCAATAGAAAGTACTTTGCTGTTCAATGGGATAGGCTAGGTTATCCTGCTATGGTAACAGAGTAGAGCAGTGATGGCAAACCCTGGCACTCTACCTGTTCTTGAACTTAAATTCCCAGAAGTCTTGATCAGCAGGAGTGGTGATTTGGGCTTCTGGAGCACCAAGGTTCGCTATCACTGGAATAGAGCATACTGTCAGCAACTCAACGCTGATCATCAGGTAGTAGTTAACTACCCTTACCACCCTGAGGACTAATGGCTTGGGTGGAGAAGTCCACAGGGAAGGGTAATGATCCCCAGGTGGATTAAATCTTACTGGAATCCATCTTGACAGAGGACAGCAGCTTCGTCAATACTGGCCTGAGACTGAGGAGGACTTTGTATTCCAAAAGAGCTCAGGACCAGAAAGTGACTCATGGAACTGGATCAGTGGTATGGGGGCCATGCTGCAATGCAGAAGGCAAATGAAAGGCCACTGCATTATATTCTTAGGACAATCTTCATGGCTGATCGCCATGAGGATCACCAATATTCGGAATTGGATATGGCACAAGAAGAACAAGTCATATGCAAGGAAATGGAACTATATACCTCACAGGTTGGTTTATTCACCTTGGTGTTGCTAGTAGATGAACCAGAACATCGTGGCAAAGTCCTACAATAAACACAAGCAAGAGATCAATATTTAATTTCTCACCTCATGGCTGTTTCATGTATTTCTTGGAGGAACAATTGCCTCTTAAGACAATCTACCTGAACGTAGTTTTAGGCAAATGGCCAAGCCATTGTAGAGTTCTACATGTTGTTGTACTGAGGAATCATGGAGAGTGCGAACCCACAAGTTCTGGAGATCCTGGAGCTATCTACCCACATTTTAGGCCAATGGACTGACCTGCATGTCCAGTCAAAATGTTAAAGAGAGGAGATCCAGGGAGCTTGTGAAATGGAGGGGGGAGGGGAGACATAAAGAGAAGGAGAGGATCATGGGAAGAGAGGATGAGATGCTGCATAACAAATATTCTTAATAACATATAGGAGGTGGTACAATATAGGAAGCATAAGGAAAACCCAACAAAGAAGGTATTCTGATCAGGTAAGGTACTAACGGAGAAGTAGGGAGAGTGGTGATTAAGTAGAAACAGAAGTGGAGAGACATAGCGTGTGGGTTGTTCACCATTACGCAAACATATTTTGTTGCAAAGTAGTACAGAATGGGCAATGTCTCTCTCCAGAAGTTGTTGAACTAACATTCCCATCATCCTCTACTATGATCTACATTGGCTACAGCTAAAGGAAACTGCAGCCCAAGTGCTCCTGGAGGACCATACACTCTGCACCTCTGAGACAGCAGAATAATTAAAGCTAATTTGTCATCAGGTTTTTTAGCAGACCCTAAGTTTTGTTTTCTTCTCTGGTGGTAATTTAGCCATTTCTCTGGAGTGGGGGATACAGCCTTCACAGTGAATATGTCCAAGGTTGACAGTAACAAAATCCTTCCCCTGCAGGAACCCCAAATAATCTTACTTAGAAACTTTAGGATGAGGCAGTTTCATCTGTATCCATCGTTCTCTTAATCCTGGGCCAAACCGTGTGTCCTGCTACTTACTCAGAGCCCATTGGCCATGCAGCATCCAGATCCGCTCTGCATGGTACTAGGTGGAAGGCAACCCCATCCAATTCATACAGGGAGCCCAAGATGTCCAACCACAGCTTTTGGTCAAGGAAAGGGCTGCGTGCATAGTACCATTCACTACAAAGAACAAAGCATAAAAGGTAAAGGTCATAGCAGACCCTAAAATCTCCAGTTTTAATCGTTGCCTCCATTCCCACTGTGGGTGAGATCAAAGGAAACGTAAGTAGCTTTGAAGCAGGCATGGTGTGTGTGTGTGTGACCATTCTAGTTATCGGGGAGCATGATAATTCATCATTATAGATGTATCATGTTATCCACCTCTCTCAAGTACCTTTCCAGCAACAGTGAAAATGCTCTATCAAAAAAAGAAAGTGCTAAACCTGAAGAGTATCCAAAGAAAACTCAGACATGGAAGAAAGGCATCTCAAAGACTGTGCAGGGCTGTTTATTGTTAAAACACACAAAATATTTTGACCGGTTACTATTCTGAAGCCTTTGTCAGTGGGTCAAAAAATGTCTGCAGACACTTTTTTTTTTTTTTTTTGGGGGGGGGGGACTTATCCAAAGCAATCTATTGACAATTAGTCATTATTACTTCCGATCCCTGATTTGGGCCAGCCTTAACACTTACAGCTCCACCTGCTGACTCCAACATAAGGTAACATTGTGGCTTAAACCTATCTCCTCAGCAGGACAATCCTCCTTGTTTCTTATCCTTTATGCCAATCTCTCCATTGTTTGGCTTCTTACCTTTCTACCATGTGCCCTTGTTCACAGTCTTCTGGATCAAAAATTTTTATCTCTCTCAGATAAGACATTTTCTCCCACATCACCCATATCTTAGAACACTCTTACCTAGTCACCTCTGGCTCCATAAAGCAAAGCTGCAAGGTCTCGGCCAGCTCTTGGTGGACCAGGCAATAGCGGATAAAAGCACGGCCTTTTCCCATGGCTGTTTTTGGCTGCCAGGACAAATAGATTTCCAACCTGATATACATTCAAATGTAGAACACTTCCTAAAATTTCAATCTGATACAGTATTTTTTATTTATATTGTCTAATCCCAACCTGGACTAACACATATTCTCTTAGAAGCTTTGCTCACTTGATATCAATACAATGATTCTTTATCAGTGATTCCCTACTCCTTGTGTAAAACAATCCACTTCTTTCTTTTTCACCCCAATGAGAAATAATGTAGTGCGAGTGTCTTCATTTGCTCATAGGTCTACCGTCTTAAATTGTCATGGTTATACTGTATATACTTCATCTGTTCTTTAAAATTACCATATATACTCAAGTATAACCAGAGTTTTTCAGCCCCAAAAATGATCTTCAAAAAGGAGACATGGCTTATACTCAGGTCAGCGACCACAAGGGTCCCAAGACTGCACCGGATTGAGATGTGCCAATGATTTAATTAATTTTACCATATTTTCATGTATTTTAATTATTGAAACTCACTAGCAGCTGGTGCATTTCCCACCCTCAGCTTATACTTGGGTCAACCTATTTTCCTGGGTTTTCAGGTCAAAACTGGGTACCCTAGCTTATATTCGGGTCAGCTTATATTTGGGTATATATGGTACTTTAAAAACTGCATTTCATTCTTAAACCAGGGCTTTGGGTCTTTATTGAATTTTACAGCATTAACGGGAAATTTGTGGTTTCAGACATTGATGGACAGCAGTTTCCATTAAATTTAGTCGGTAGGAAAAACTGTATACACTGAGGTTATCCCGTATATACAACTTTAATTTAAGCTACAGTAATACCTCAGATAATGTTTACCTCGGATAACGCTAAAATCGCATAACGTTAAGTAATCTTGGGAGGAGAATTGGATCGAATAATGTTAAGGTCCTATGGGATGGATCGGATAACAACCGCTAAAGCCTGTGCGGTTACAATGTATCTCTATGGAGCTTTAACGTTATCCGATCCATCCCATAGGATTATAACATGCATCGGATAACACTAAAAATTGGATAACACCAAGACTTGTAGAACCAAGTCTTAGCGTTATCTGAGGTATTACTGTACTTTCATTGCACAAATTAATTTCAATTTAATTAGAATTCTGTTCCACTAAAAAAGAAAGCCAAAAAACTAATGGGCTTGCATGTTCTTTGGACTATGGTACCTATAACTGGATACTACGGTGGCTCAAGTGATTAAGATGCTGAACTCGATGACTGGAAGGTCGGAGTTCGATTCCCGAGTACTGCATGATGGAGTGAGCTCCTGTCTCTGTCCCAGCTCCTGCCAACCTAGCAGTTTAAAAGCAAGAAATTGCAAGTAGATAAATAGGTACCACTTTGGTAGGAAGGTAAACAGCGTTCCATGCACTCTGGTGTTGAGGCATGCCTACCACGTGTCCACAGAAACGTCTGCAGACGCAGACAGCACTGGCTCTTTCACTATAAACAGAAATGAGCACTGAACCCTAGAGTCAGATATGACTGGCATTTGAGCAAGAGCAACCTTTACCTTTATCTACCCAGAATTCTCCAGCCAGCATGATTCTGCAATCCAAAAATAGGTAATGTTTCCAAGTTTTGGTCACATCCTTATACACTGCTACCTAATCAGAGCTCAGAAATGTTCCTTTTTTTTTTTTTGGACTATAGCTCCCAGAATTCTGTTAGACTGGGCAATTCTCAAAGTCTTAAACCAAAAAAAGTAAAAAGTTAACTAGTGCACCAGGAGCTAAGGGCACTTACCATGGGGTATAAGACAAGTGCCTATTTTATCATATGCAAGAAATGCACAATTAATGCACATGTCAGAGGAACAACCATTTTGTAAGGCAAGACTGAAAGAGAGCAAGCACATAATCAATGAAAGGCTGGCTTGTTCAGTGAGATTCTGGTTGGGCTGAGAGTTTGGTGTGTGGGTTTCCACAGTTGAGAGTTGCCCCTGTAAGACCCTCCACTGGGGGATGGGCCTTTCATGTTTTAAAGATCCTCTTTATTGAAAGAAAACAGTGTACGAACTCTCATGCATAAAATATGCAGACTGATTAAAAGTAGTTCAGTTAGCAAAATTAAGCCATGTGGCCCATTCATACAATCAAACAACTGCAGGACAGAGGTGATACCTTTTATAGGGTCACTCAAAAAATAAAACAATACAAGCTTTCATAACTCACAGGTCACTTCTTCAGGCAAATGTACATGGCATGGTGTAAAAGCCAGGCTGGTTAGTTTAGATGTTGACTGAGATGTTGAATGACCCTATAAAAGGTATCGCTTCAGTTCTGCAGTTGTTTAAAAGTAAGCCACACACAATTAAAGAATCCCCAAATGCTGGTTGTTCTGGGCAACACGGAGATGGTTTCCAGCAAAAGATTGCTGGGGCACCGCAGCCCCCTTTCCCTTCTCTCCTGCCCACATATGAACCTTGTCTTCCAACCCGTCTTACATTGTCCATGGAAGTGACATGTTGCACCCCTGCATGTGGTCCACCATGCAGCTTTGTCAAGACTCGACTCAGAAGGTCCCAATAGTCCTTCTTCTGCCCAAAGAAATGTCTTTTCTCTTTCAAATCATACTATAATGACAAAGTGAGACAGGTATAAGGATAGCATTACAGCCAAACCTCGCATAAAGAGCGCCTCGCTTAAAGAGTAACTCACTTAAAGAGCAGAATTTTATCTGAATGTTCGCTTCACTTAACAAATAAAACCAACAAAAAACTCGCTTAACAACTAAATCAGGGTTCACAATCCTCCCCGCTGCCACCAGAAGTCACAATTGGTTACTTACAATGGTGTTTCAGTTAAAGAGCAAACTCACTTAAAGAGCAATCCTGGGGAACACATTATGCTCTTTAAGCGAGGTACAACTGTATCTTCTTCCTGAGTTTTGTGGATGTTTATTAAATCTACCATACTGCTATTAGCTATCTTACATGATGTGGTTTGATATACTGTTTCCTAAATTTCCTTCTGTTGAGGGTCTACAGGAGTGAGATTCAATGGTGCAAAAAGAAATTTTGAATTGCAGCCATTTATTATAGCAGCCTCCTTAGTCTCATCTCCAAGGTAGACATTTATTTATTTCATCCCTTCATAGTTCACAGTAAAATAAAACAGTCAATCACACTAACATAAAAATGGGAAGATAATGTTTAAAATTGATACATAAAAATGAATATATGTTACATATGTATCCATGCTGAATACCAAGAAGGAGAAGTCTTGACATGTAAAACAAATCAGTATTACTAAAATGCAAGTAAGAAAAATTGTTTGTAGGTGGTATTAATGGGTTTTATCAAGCTACAATCATAATTTTTGAATCTTTGTAATGATTTGAAGAGTTTGAATTTGCAAACTTCTTCCTGCATTTAGTAATCTTTACTGTAAACAAAGTACAGTGGAACCTCATACAACAATTGCCCTGTATAGCAATGAAATCACATAATAATTTGATTGGGGGGGGGGGGAGAATTGTGTCCCACATAACAATTTTCCCTATGGAAAAAATCTTGCAACAATTTTTCAATAGGAAAAACCACTTAGCAAAAAAATAAAATAAAAAATTGTTGTACAATGCATGCCATAGAGAAAATCGCGATACGATGCTTGTATCATATAGCAATTGTTTCGTACAACAAGGAGCCCCATGGAACGGATTAAAATTGTTGTAGGAGGTACCACTGTAACATTATTTATCACATGTTGGTTTCTCCTATGAAGAAGAAACCCAGTTTTCCTCTTGTTTCCTAAAACTTCAGTCTCTTTAACAGGAAAACTAAATATCATTCTCTGATGTCAATATGAAGCTGACAGTGCAAAATATAGTGGGTCCACAGTTCGTCTCTAAGTAAAGTAAAAAATCCACGAGTCATGTTGATCCATGTCAACAAAATAATACTTAAGCCAGTTTTTAGTTCTGTCAGGAGCAGGTCTTTTATAAGGTCAATGGGTCTTAATTACTCATTCAAGACCAACCCACCCAAATACTTTGTAGATCATTATCAAAGCCTTAGTGCAATTTATCAGGTCCCATACCTGTAAAAGAAATTCCAGTTGGGCACAGAACTGTTGCAGCTCCTGACTGCCATCTGTGACTGGTAGCCCTTGTTCATGGTAATTCGCATTTAACTCGGTCACAATACCTAGACAAAGGGAATGCTATGATAAATCTGCTTCTGAGGTATAAAATGTCCTGCTACTCTATTATTTCTTATAATGCCAAAGTTGGGCAAGAAGTGCCAAGAGCTTTGTAGGCATATGTAGCCGCACATGCCTTAAGCAGCCACTTATTTGCCCATGGCTATGACCCAATTGACTTATCCAGAACCAGAACTGACCCATGGGCTTCTAAAGGAAATAAGAGACTTCCACTCAAGAATAGATTGTGTGTTTGTTTTATGCTCTACTGATGCATTGGCTGTCAGCTGTAATCCAATAGCAACCCTCACCAGACTCCGGTAGCAATTAAAACACAATGCAATAAAACTTTATTTTCAAGGCTTCAACACACCACAAACAATGCTACATTGTCTGACTCACAAAAATTCAAACATTGCAAGCATACCTCTTCAAACCTTTCCCTGAACTCTGAAGCCAAGTGCTTCCTTTATGTAAAGACACAACTATCACTCAACTTTTCTTTCACCTCCTTACCTTCCACTATAAACCATAACAATGAAGAAACAGAAATAAAGGTTCTGTATACCTTGGTTCAATCATTAATCCAAATGGAGACTCCGGCCAAGAAATCAGAAGAAGATTGAGGCTTGGAAGAGCAACAATGAAAGAATTAGAAAAGATTGTCAAGTGTAAAGATGTGACAGGTATGGGGGTTGGGTCAGACAGTAGCGTCGGCTTGTTGGCTCATCTGACCCCTCCCTCTCTCAATGTATGAATTTTTAATCTTTTAATTTTGCTTAGTTTTAATCTCTTTAATATTAATTTTAGACAGAATTTTATATTGTGTTTTATGTCTCTTGAAGCTTTGTTACCTGCCCTGCGTCTCTTTGGGCGGCATATAAGCCTGATCAATCAATCGATCGATCGATCGATCAATCAATCAATCAATCAATCGACCAACCAACCAACCAATCAATCAATCAATGTGTCACTAGAGACCACCAAGACCAAGATCACCCACACTCTTGTATCTATGATCACCATATACAGATGGGAAAGCTGAACAATAAAGAAAGCTGACAGGAAAAAAATGATTCATTTGAAATACTGTAGGTTGCTGGAGGAGATCTTTGTGGATTTCTGACTGCTAGAAAGATGAGCAAATGGGTCCTAAGGCAATCAAGCCTAAATTACCTCTGGAGGCCAAAATTATGAAACCGAGGCTGTCCTACTTTGGTCACATATTGAAAAGGTAAGATTCTCTGAAAAAGACAATACTACTGGGAAAAGTTGAAGGCAGGAGAAAAAGAGGAGTAAATACAAGATGGAATACAAGGAAGTCACATGCCTGGGTTTAAAATAACTGAGCAAGGCTACTGAGGTCAGGGCATTTTAGAGGCTGTTCCTTTATAGGGTTTCTGTATGTCAGAGGTGACTTCATGACACACAACAACAAACTTGCTGGGTGGACTGCTCTGTAATTGCACTGGTGCTCTTTGGCTTGTAGTTTACACATTCAGTGAAGACTTCCCCATTGAAATGATACAGAATGAAAGTAGTGAGGTCCCACATGCATAAAGTTGTTGTAGCAAAAATATTGGGATCTTCATGGATGGAGAACAAACAAACAGAATTTTAGGCCAGATATTATCAAATAAAAAAATCACACAATTCCTTATCATTTCTTCTTCTGGGGATCTAAGACATTTGAAAAACCGAAGGTTCCTCACCCCTAAGTCAAAAGATCTCATATAGCAGGTGTTAAGTATAGCTTCTCTGCCAAAAATCAGTCGCCTTTTTATTTCATGGCTGTAATCCCCATCTACAGTTATCTTAGATCCTAAGAAAGTAAAATCTGTCACTGCTTCTATTTTCAAAGGGACTCCACTCCATCTATTTTCCAGGGACTAATAGGGCCTGTTGCCATTATCTTGGTTTTCTTGATATTGAGTCTCAAGCCAGCTTTTGCACTCTCCTCTTTCAAACTAAGCAGGAGCTTCTTTAGGTCCTCCTCACTTTCTGCCATTAGGGTGGTATCATCTGCACATCTCAAATTGTTGATGGTTCTCCAGCAACTCTGATCCCAAATTGTAATTCCTCCATCCCTGCATTGCACATTATGTGCTCTGTGTATAAGTTGAACAAGCAGAATGATAAAATGCAGCCTTGTCTTACTCCTTTTCCTATTCCAAAGCACTCCGTCATTCCATATTCTGTTCTAACTGTTGCTTCTTGACTCATGTACAGATTTCTCATGGGGCATATAAGGTGTTCTGGTATTCCCATCTCTTTAATTACTTGCCACATTTGTTGTGCTCCACACAGTCAAAGGCCTTGGTATAATCAATAAAACAGAAGTAGACTTGTTTCTGATATTCCTTTTTGTCCATGATCCAACGTGTATTGGCAATGTGGTCTCTAGTTCCCCTCCCCCTTCTGAACCCTACCTGCACTTCTGGTAATTCTCTCCATGTGCTGCTGCAGTCTATCCTGTATTATCTTGCGCATAACCTTGCTAGCGTGTGGGATTAGCACAATTGTTCGATAATTTGAACATTCTTTGGCATTACCCTTTTTGGGGATTGGAACGTATACTGATCTTTTCCAATCCTGTGGCCATTGTTGTGTTTTCCAAATCTGCTGGCATATAAAATGCAATAATTTGATTCCGTCATCTTTTAGGGCTTTGAAAAATTCAGCTGGGATACCGTCCTCTCCACTGGCTTTGTTGTCTGCAGTGCTTTTTAGGGTCTTTCTGACTTCACTCTCTAAGAGGTCTGGTTCAAGTTCAATTTCCTCATCATTGTTATTATCAGTAATAACAACAATAATAACAATGAAATAAAATCAAGCAAATTATTTTATTTATGTTTGTCTTTATTTTTATTAAACTAGTGTGAGTAGTTGAGAAATATGCCTGTCCTCAAAATCAGGTATGACCTCTCTAGATATTTTTGACCTGCAGCTCCCAGAGTCCGTCACAATTCTCTATATTGGTCTGGGCTTGCAGGAATTGTAAGGGGGAAAATCTGGAAGACGACAATTATCTATTCCTGTTCAAAACACCCTTCATGTAATGCCTCCAATTGTGATGATGTCCAAGGAAAGAGGGAGGCTAGAGAAGGTTCTCCAAACACTTACTTTTTAAGTCCTTGATCACACGAAGAAGCTCTCTGCTACTCTCCATGGCTTTGTTTCACCTTGTCTGCAAAGAGAAATGTCATAGTATTGATGTAAATTGCTGTTACAGTATTTCTGTTTATTTATTGTTGCTGTCATCTCTCTCTCTCTCTCTAGTCCTTATCCAAGAAATATGGGATTTCAATGACATGTTTATTGTCAAAACAAACCCTCTTCTGGAAAAGCAGCTTTGTTAACTGCCAATTGGAGCTACCTAAGAGCCACAGAAAAAGAGTCTTGCAATATCCTGTCATAAGTATGATAGGATTGTGCCTTTAAAGGGAGCAAAATCTTGTTGCATAAAGCAAAGTGGCTGGAATCTTTCCTTGTAATAGAGACCTCCTCTGGCCACAGCCATGCTTTCCCTGCGATGGGTGCTTTGGCAATCATAGGGAAGGAGGAGCATACTGTGTGCGTGTTGCTTATGAATGCTCAGCTGCCAAACCCTCTTTCATTTCCTGTATGTGTCTGTAACAAGGAAAAAGAAATGTACCAGTCCTTGAGCTGCCATAGTTATTTTTCCTTCTGATGCTAAGAAAAGTATCTGAAAGAAAAGACTATTCCGTATAGCCCAATGAAAAAATAAGACTTGATGATGACATAGGATATTACAAATTATTAATGACAGATAAGAAGCAAAGGCAAAAGGCAGCAAAAAGGGAATCATTTCTGAATTGGTAGTCATGTTAGTCTGTGCAAATATATCAAACAGTAAAGGAAAAAAAATAGAAAGAAAGACAAAAACATTGTTGCACCTTAAAGACTACTATATTTTAATGTTAACTTTTGTGGATCTAGTCCACTTCTTCAGACATAAGAGTAAGACTTCATGGTAACATGGCCCATAATCAGGTGGGGATACAGAAATACACAATACTGTAGTTGGTTAGTACCTATAATAGATACAGTTCCAAACCAGTGTGTCCTTTTTATACCTGGAAATTACTGAAGCTCCCTGGTTGATAAGATGCAGAATAATCATAAAATCAGATAATTGTCTTTCAGCTTCTTGCGTATAGCTTGAATGACAACTACAGCAGTACAGTTGTCTGCCTCTTTGAAAATTCTGGGATTAATTTTATGTTGTGTGTAGCATTAAGCTCTGAAACTGTGTGTTGAATTATGTTCCTTGCTAATTATCTCAGCCTGGGCGCAGTGGCGGAAGTATTCTACAGTATACAGAAGTCTAATTCCTTGTTCTGACCCACTAGAAAATGCATGTGGTGAGTGAGGAATAACTTGTGTGTTGTCATCTTGGCTGTTCTTAGAGTTGTGGAGATATTCTTTGAGTCATAGTCTGTGGAAAAAGGCCTCTAGATCACCACATATCTGTATCATCATCTGTGTGGCTTTCATGGGAAAGAACTACAGGCCTCGTGATAAGAATTGTTCTTCTGCTCAGTGTGCACCTCAGTGATTCTTGGCTCAATGTGCGGTTGGATAGATTTATGGTACTGTTCTGTAAATTGATGGTAGAGTCAGACTCTTGAATGTAACTTTTCAATAACAGGCATGTAGGAATAAAAAGAAGTATGCTTCTAACTGCCACAAAAATAAATAAATAGAAGAGGGCAATAAAAAAGAACATGCAAGAAATCAAAGGGGAAAGTAAACCAAGATTTTAAAAATGAAGTATCAACAGGAAATTATTATCTGTCTGAGATAAAACAAAGAGACATGCATAGGAGAATTTTTTAAAAGAACTCTTCTGAAGAATTAGAGAAAGTGAACTGATGGCTGGTTTCAAAACAATTGGAAGAAGAATCACTATGAATAGATGAGATAGCAAGAGAGCTATTTCAAGCTAAAGAGACTAGATCAGTGATGACAAACCTTGGCACTCCAGGTGTTCTTGAGCTTCAATTCCCAGAAGCCCTGATAAGCAGGAGTGTTGACTTGGACTTCTGGGAACTGAAGTCCAAGAACACCTGGAATGCCAAGGTTTGCCAAACCTGGACTAGATCTACCAATTTCTTAACAAGAATATACCAGCAAATATGGAAAACAAAACAATGCTCTGAAGATTAAAAATATTGAATATACATTCCAATCCCACAGAGACATAAAATTTGCAGTAACTAAAGGACTACTGCATTAATTTCCTATTCCAATAAAGCAGTAATCAAGATTTTACAAGAAATAATTTTAATCATATATATTGTATATCTTTGTTGCTTTTAAATGAGTTTTAGTAGTGCTTTTATTTACTATTTTAAAATATTTATTTAATTATTTTAATATTGTAATAATTGTGTTTAGCTTTAATATTGTCTTTTTTAATTATGTAAGTCATCTTGGGTCCTTTTATAGGAGAAAGGTTGGCTAAAAATATTTTAAATAAATAAATAAAATATGGAATGAGAAATGCCAGATGGTCTAGTTGGATTCAGAAAAAGAAGAGGCAAAAGGAATTGTATTGCAAGTACACAATGGCCTTTGCCAATGAACGTGAGCTTTACAGATCATAAGAGAATGTTTATGTGAACCATGAAAAGCTATGAAGAAATGTGAACATTTACAGCAGTAATAAGAGGATGTTGAAGGAAGTTTATAGGGAAAATATCATTAAGACTGTTGAATCGAAGAATATATACAGGAAAGAAATGTTAAGAAATAGAATAAATGTTTAGAGTAATGAACCATTCAATGCTGAATGCAGTACTGTATATAACAAATACTGTATTGAAGGTAGAGTGGAAAGGGCTAATTAGGTATGGCTAAAATCTGGTATTCTAAAAAAGAGACAGAAGGACTTATATTTGCTGCTCAAGAAAAAGCACTATGAATCAACAGAATTAAAGCAAAAAATTAAAGAACTGGAAGTGACAGTAAGTGTAGTGTTTGGAAAGAAATGAATGAAACTGTGGACATGGATGCATTAAGATCACACTTTCTGACTTCAAAGGGCACCATAAATGAGTTGCAGCAATGTTACATTAATTTTTTTTTACAAGAATTATGGAATACCATCTACAAAGTACTGGTGGAAACACAAATCTGAAAAGATAGTTAAGAATCTTCTGGGAATTTAAGAAGCTTGAACACAATACTTCAGACATTACTGTGATTGATTTTGTTTGTTTGTTGATAAGATGATTGATGTGACGATCCCACATGAAAAATAGATTGAAAAGATCAAGAGTTATCACGATTTGAGAACTGAAGTACAGCATCTCTGGGATAAAAGAGCAATAGTGATACTGGTTCAAAAGGGTTGGAAAAAACATCCGAGTGTGATTAATATTGATAAGATCATGATAGAGCAGTTGCAGAAAGTAGCACTATTAGATACCAGCTACATTATCAGACATTCCCTCATCTTAGGTCCAGGACCTGAGGAGTAACAGTGAAGTAATCGAAAGTTTTATTTATTCTGTCACAGATGCTTTAGCAGTGGATTCCTGAATTAGCAGGGGTTAGGCTACCTATCATTTAGGATTCTTTCCACCATTCTATGGCTCATATGTAGTAACTCAAAAATCTTCACTTCCAGCCCTGTCCTAAGATATTCTGCTGCCTCAGACAGAGAATGAGCTGATATCTTCCTTTCATGTATGAAAATCAACAGATTGGCTTACAAAGGGTCACCATTATCTTTTAATTTAATTTAAATAATCTAATAATTCAATTTATAGGCACCCAATCAGGGGGACCCAACTCAGGGCGGCATACAGTCATGTATAAATACTAATACAAATAATAATGCAGATACATAATACAATACACAATAGTACTGTACAGGCAATTATGCAGATACACAATGTAGTCGGTACAGCACATAAATTATACAAGATCTATACCACAAGTATAGCAGATCCTCAGCACAGCACATAAATGGACGGTGGACAGGCAGGTCTTGTAGCATGCAATAGTAACACTTTGGTTTCATCTTCCACCAACTGATGGCTGAAGCACCTACCTTATTCGATCTAATAGTACTGCTGACCCTGTTGTACTTCCTGCTCACGTTTCAGCCCTGCCCTAGATTAAAACTCTGCCCCATCCCTTCATTCACAGTCTCTTCTAGGCTGCACACTCCATGGAATAGGGAGCCTAATTATGCAGAGACATTTTGGAGTAAAGGCAATACAAAAAAGATGCACTAAGAAATTTGAGTAAATTTGTGATATGAAACCGAATAACAGCAGTTAAGGTAGCTTCATATAGAACAGGGATTCTCAACCGGATGCAGCCCACAGCACCATGTCATGTGTCCCATCCACTGCCTTCACCACACCAGGAAGTGCCATGTGGTGGAGGAAGGGCAAAATGGCCATCTGGCCCTGGAAGCTGTCCCAAACATGGTCTCACTCTGCTGGTATGTCTTTTAAGGAGGGCTGTTTCACACATACCTGAGAAGGTGGCTTTCTACTGTGCACTGCATAAAGATGGCTAGGTTCCTGTGGCCCCTTCCATGAAGGCAAAAGGTTGCTGTGTGAGCCACTTCCTCTTTCCCCTGGGAGTCATTGCTTTCCAAAGGCAAAAATATGACACTCAGGCAGATGAGGAAACTCCCCCTGGATTCCAGGAAAGGCAACAGTGACCAAGGCCTGATCTCAGGACAACTGGCTACTCCTCTCCACAAATAGCCACTCATGCTTTACAGGTCTGCACTTACTGCCATAGCCTTACTCATCCAGTAGTTCCATCAGCATGTGACCAAGGAATGGTAAGGAGCATGCACACACCATCTAGTTTTAGTCCACTGGTAGCAAAATGACTTTGGCCTTCCTGCAGGCTAGTCCAGATATTCCCAACCACAAAAGCAGCTGAGCACCATCTAGGCCCAAACAGGAGCCTTTGAAGAGAAGTGGAGGTAGCAAATGGCCATCCTTGCATTCAGAGGTGGACATTCAGAGGCTGGCAAAAGGCGTCTTTCAAAGGTTGTTAGCCTGCAACTCCCATCAGCACTAGTGATCCTTTTCCAATGCTGTGAAATGAGGAGAGTTGGAGTCCTAAAACATCTAAACGGCAACAGTTTGCCAATACTTGCATCTTTCTTTATAGGCACAGGGGCATCCTGTTCTGCTGGGACTGCGGTGGCTCAGTGGTTAAGAAGGTTACCTTGTTATCTAGAAGGTCAGCAAGTCAGCAGTTCAAGACTCGAGTACACCATGATGGAAGTAACTGATAAACTGAGGGGAGATTGTGATTGAAGAATTCAGATGACAGCCAAAACTTTGAAGACTACAAATCCCAGAATTCGCAGCTATCATAGCCAATAGCAATGCTAATTTAGAGAAAAATGGCCCAGAGGGACTGCAGTGGTTTAGTGGTTAAGATGTTGGACTTACTTACTGGAAGGTCAACAGTTTGAGACCCGAGTACTGCACAATGGAATGAGGTCCTGTCTCTGTCTCAGCTCCTGCCAACCTAGCAATTTGAAAGCAAGAAATCACAAGTAGATCAATAGGTACCACTTCAGTGGGAAGGTAAACAGCGTTCCGTGCACTCCGATGTCTAGTCATGCCTGCCACATGTCCATGGAAATGTCTGTAGATGCAGACAGTGCTGGCTCTTTGTCTGTAAACACAAATGAACACTAAACCCTAGAGTCAGATACAACTGGCTTTTGACCAAGGGTGACCTTTACCTTTACCTAAATCGGGAACACTTGTGTGGGAAAAAGATCTTGGGGACATTTGTGCGCCCCCTGAGTGGAGTTACTCCAGAAAAAAATCCTTTTAACCCAGAAAGCACCTTTGTGTGCTTCTGATACGACTAAAAAACCAAAACCATCCTATTCTGTTATTGTCTAGTCGCACAGTCGATTCCGACCATTTGCGACCCCATGGACCATTGCCCTCCAGGTACTTCTGTCCTCCACCATCCTCCTCAACCCGCCGAGCTCTGTGCCCATTGCATCTACAATACCATCTAGCCATCTCATTTTTGGCCACCCCCTTCTTCTTTTGCCCTCCACCTTTCCCAGCATCAAGGCTTTCTCAAGTGAATCCTCTCTTATCATTTGATGTCCAAAGTACTTTAGCTTCATCTTTACTATTTGACCTTCTAAGGAGCAGTCAGGATTGATTTCTTCAAAGATTGACCTATTTGTTCTCCTCGCTGTCCAGGGGACTCTCAAAACTCTCCTCCAATACCACATTTCAAAGGCATCTATTCTTCTGCACTCAGCTTTCCTAATGGTCCAACTCTTACAACCATACATTACAACAGGGAATACCATTGCTTTGACAATGCACATTTTTGTTTTCAGGGTGATGTCTCTATTTTTAACTATGTTCCCCAAGTTTCTCATAGCTTGTCTTCCAAGAATCAGTCGCTTTTTTATTTCATGGCTGCAATCTCCATCTGCAGTGCTTTTGGATCCTAAGAAAGTAAAATCTATCACTGCTTCCACCTTTTCCCCATCTATTTTCCAGGGACTGATAGGGCCTGTTGCCATTACAGTACAGTAAAACCTCATATAAAACTAAAACCTGGTTCCACAAGTCTTGGTGTTATATGATTTTTAGTGTTATCTGATGCATGTTAAAATCCTATGGGATCCATAGAGATACATTGTAACCACACAGGCTTTAGCGGTTGTTATCTGAAGCATCCCATAGGATCTTAATGTTATCTGATGCAATTCTTCCCCCCAGATTCCTTAATGTTATGCGATTTTAGTGTTATTCGATACTAATGTTATATGAGGTATTACTGTATCTTGGTTTTCTTGATGTTGAGCCTCAAGCCAGGTTTTGCACTCTCTTCTTTCAACCTAAGCAGCAGCTTCTTTAGGTCTTCCTTACTTTCTGCCATTAGAGTGGTATCATCCGTGTATCTCAAATTGTTGTTTCACCCAGCAATTTTGATCCCAAATTGTGATCCTCCATCCTGCATTGCGCATTATGTGCTCTGTGTATAAGTTGAATAAGCAGGGTGACAAAATCCAGCCTTGTCTTACTCCTTTTCCTACTCCAAACCAGTCGCCATTCCGTATTCTGTCCTAATTGTTGCTTCTTGACTCGTGTGCAGATTTCTCACGAGGAGGCATATAAGGTGTTTTGGTATTCCCATCTCTTTTAATCACTTGCCACATTTTGCTGTGGTCCACAGAGTCAAAGTACTGCAGCCAAAAACGTTCGGGCAAAATGCTAATTGCCAGAGAGGGCACCACGCGCTGTGGGGCGGTAGATAAGTTTAATTGCTGTTGTAATTGCAATTGCATCCTTACTTGCGAAGGCTCTGGCGATTGTGGCCAAAAAGGTGGGTGGGTGGATGGAGACCCTGCCCAGAGTTCCGGAAGACCTGAAATGCTCTGGCAGGGCAAATCCGGAACCAGCCCTGCGGCGTCAGAGCCGGGCGAAGGAGAGAGAGACGAGGCACCCCCCACCCACCTCCCCTGCCTTTACCGTCGCCAGCCTCAGCCCGGTGGGGCCAGGACGGGAGGGGGCGATCCACCCCGAGCCCACCTTCCTTTGAGGGGGGAAAGACTTACCCACGTGACTCCCTGCATATTTATATTCATTGTTGTGGCCCAAGTGAGGCTCGAACATCTCCCTCCTGGGTGCCTCTCGCCCTCCCCGCGCCTTGGCTTCACTTCCCCGGGGCTCAGGGGCAACCCGGGGCTTTCGCCTCAGGCGGCACCCCCGCTTCCTCCCTCGAGAGAAAGGCTGCCCACCACAGCTCCGTCCCCTCTGGGTCTGGAGACACGCGGGGGCTCGAGACAGGAAGCAAAGCAATTCAGTGGCACTTTTGCACCGCCCCATAGCGCCTAGTGCACTCCCTGGGAGGTTCACAATTAGCATTTTGCCCCAAACATCTTGGTTCTCATTTTACCTGGGGGGGGGGGGGGCTTAAGTCGATCATGAGTTCCGGTCAGGTTGAACTCACAACCTTTTGGTTGCAGTACAGTGCAGTGACAGATTTTACTTTCTTAGGATCTAAGATCACTGCAGATGGGGATTGCAGCCATGAAATAAAAAGGCGACTGATTCTTGGGAGGCAAGCAATGAGCAACCTGGGGAGCATAGTGAAAAGTAGAGACATCACATTGAAAACAAAAATTCGCATGGTCAAAGCAATGGTATTCCCTGTGGCAATGTATGGTTGTGAGAGCTGGACCATTAGGAAAGCTGAGCGCAGAAGAATAGACGCCTTTGAGATGTGGTGTTGGAGGAGAGTTTTGAGAGTCCCCTGGACAGCAAGGAGAACAAATAGGTCAATCTTAGAGGAAATCAAACCTGACTGCTCATTGGAGGGTCAAATAGTAAAGATGAAGCTAAGGTACTTTGGACATCAAATGAGAAGAGAGAATTCACTTGAGAAAGCATTGATGCTTGGAAGGGTCGAGGGCAGAAGAAGAAGGGGACGGCCCAAGATGAGATGGCTGGATGGTGTTGTAGAGGCAATGGGCCCGGAGCTGGGTGAGTTGAGGGGGATGGTGGAGGACAGGAGTGCCTGGCGGACAGCGGTCCATGGGGTCGCAGAGGGTCGGAATCGACTGTGCGACTGAACAACAACACAGTAGTTTAACCACTACACCTGGACTCCTGGAAAGAGGTGAACAGCTGCAGTCAGTGATGGGATGTAACAGGTTCTCACCAGCTCTCCAGAACCGGTAGTAACTTTTCACAGTGTCCTGGAGAACCGGTAGCAGCTTTTGTGGGGAACCACCTTCGGGGCTTACCTTTTCACTGGTTCCTCCACTGCGCATGCGCACCAAGCACTTGGTGTGCATTCACGCCTACAGTGCTTGGCGTGTATGCACGGCCTCCTTGCTGTCCTCCCAAGCGGGGAGGAGGAAGAGAAGCTGCTAGCCTGAAGCTCCCTATAGCCTGCTCCCCAGGGTAAGTGACTCACCTTTGGATGTGGTGTATCTGTGTGTATTTTAATGTGTATTTAATACCTTTAGCTATATTGACGTACTACCACAGTTCCTAAAAAGGCCTGGCGGCATGGTTTGGGGGTTTTAAGCAAAGTCTTGGAGTTACCTCATCAATAAGCTACACCTGTGCTGTTCCAATTGGAGAACCCTTAAGGAGGTACAGCTGTTTTACATTTACATTTAGGCATATTATCCTAGAGAACTGGTTAGGCAAAGACTTAGTACTGTACCTAACTTCTTTAACTGTTGAAAAGTTCCAAAATGAAGCCATCTTGTGGTGAGTTCATTCTGTAGTTCCTTCCATCTGACCTAGTGTGAGAAAGATTAGCCAGAATAAGCTTTAAGCTCTGGTTTAACTTTAAAAGCACTGGTTTATATGTGTTTGGGGTGGGTGGCTGGCTGTTTTTTAATGTATTTTTATTTATTTATTTATTTATTTATTTTATTTACGGGTTTCTGTTGTGGGTGGGTGGATTGAGGGGTGTGTGTGTGAGTGATTTTATTTTTATTTTTTATTTTTTGTATTTTTCTTTGGCCCTGCCCATGACATCATGATGTTAGCTCTGCCCACACTGTGATGACATCACAGTGGGGTAGTAAAATTTTTGACACCCCACCACTGGCTGCAGTGTGTGAGGGGGGGAGGGCACTGAGGTGGGGCACCTTTGTCTCCCCAGTTAGCATTGCACAATTAACCTCTGCGGTGGCTCAGAGGTTAAGAAGCTCAGCTTGTTAGCTGGAAGGCCGACAAGTAGGCAGTTCAAGACCCGGGTGCTGCATAACGGTTTGAGTGCCTGTCTCTGCCCCAGCTCCTGCCAGCTTAGCAGTTCAAAAGCAAGAAATTGCAAATATATATATATATATATATAGGGACCGTCACCACTTCGGTGGGAAAAAATCTTGGGGACAAGAAAGTGTTGGGGTCTGGGAGCTATCCATCCAGACCAGGCTTGTCATATATCAAACCAATAATCAGACAAGGAGAGATCTCAGTTACAGTGTCTTTATTTGGCCAATCAATGACTGGGCAATACACTTTATTATGGAACAGGAAAGTGCAGCCCTGCATCCTTTCATGCAATGCTTTTTATACATTCTCCCCCAGGTTTCTCTCTTACTCCTCTCTAGGTTTTCTACCCTCAAATCATTATCTGCGCAATCTTCATGTGTTGGGATTCTTCCGTTCTTCTTCTGGTCCCCACCCCATCACATTCCAGAGGCCGAAAACAAAGAACTGTTATACTGTACTCTATGAGCAAAAGCTGTCACATGACTCCACATGGTACATAAGGGGAAAGCATACTTCTAAGGAAAGTACGCATTTGGTTACAAGCAATAAAAATATTACATACATATTGGTTGGTTGATCGACCGATCGATCGATCAGGTCCCATCAAAAGGAGCCTCATTCGGGTATCCTCTGAATGGAGTTTCTCCAGCAAAAATCCTTTCAACATAGAATAATTTCTGACACGAAATTATTGTATTAATGAACGGCACCCTCCTAACCACCCAAGGCTCCTGCTGTGCTGAATGGCCTCACCCCTTGCTGGTGGAAAGGATGGACAAAAAACTTTGGAGCTTCCTGCACCTCCTTCTGTCCTCGGGGGACCCAAAACCATTCCCTCTCTGTCAGGAGTGTTTGAAGGCCCATGGCAACTGCATCCCAGCCTGTTGTCTGTCAAAGCAATCCTGACATAGAAAACCAAACAAAAACAGAAAGTATAGCAGTGCCTTTATAACTGACATGTTTATTTAAGTTAGCAAAAATAAGCTGTGTGGATGGGTCATCCACAAAATCAGACATGCAGAACGGAAGTGATACCTTCTTCAGGCAAATGTTCTGTCATGGTGTTCAAACCAGATTGGTTTGCTTAGATGTTACATGGGGAAAAAACAGCAGGCTATATCTTTTTACAAGCCGAAGCCAGGAAGCCAGGGACCTGTACGTTCAAGTGTCAGCTCCTGGTGAATTATCCTCTGCTTGTTCAGATATCAATATTTCTGTTTTGCCAGTGACTCGGGCAAATGATGTTTTAATTATGAATGGTATTCTCCAAGACTTGGGAAAAGAAGAGGAAGTTGTTTCGGTCTCTTTCTTGTCCATACACCAGAACGGAGAAATATAAATATTTCTCTCACCCCGACGCCCAGTCATTGGGTACACCTATAGCAAGTGGTTTAGTGCTACAATTGATTATATGATGAGTGTTATTTTCGATTGTTTGTTGCAATTCTTCAAGGTGTTATAGGTCTCCTGAATGATCTCTGCCAAACAGGTGATCTCAAGATGATCAGCTGATTGCCCACAAAGTTCTGGAATCTAGGCTTACTTAGGAACGTCTGTGACACATCTATTAGTGTTCTTCGAGCATGCTGTTAAGTCTCTTCTGACTCTATGGCTTCAGGAGGATCTTGGAGCTTAAAGGTTTTTCAGTCTTTTTAGAAGTGATTATGCCAACTTGTAATATAATTGTGAAGAGTTTCCCAGATCTTACAGAAGCTTGAAGGAAACACTCAGGTTACATTTCAAAGTGAGTGCAACATAAAAGAATGAAACCTGCTTGAGATGGAAACATATAGAATGGGTTGTACTATCAGGAGTGTAAGAAATCTTTTCATTTCAAAATTTCTGGTAAAACGGGTATTTTGACTCACTGGAACGAGGAAATACTTTATGTAAGAACCTTGTAAGGGGAAACCACTTTCTCTGTGAGCAGAAAATAACTTGAGAGGGTGGAAAATAACTTATAGTTCTTCTAGGAATATGCAGGTTAACTCATCTGACAGGGCACTGCTTTAAAACCCACATAATGGTTGTGATTCCCTCTGTCTGTGCAGCCAGGGACCCAACTCACTGAGCTATGCAACCAATTTACTCCATACATTTAATCCCACTATATTCAGTGGGATTCACTCCCTATTGTATTTAGGATTACTACTTTCAGCCTTAACCAGTTAACATTGCTTCTGCAGCTTAAAAATATGATTTATGAGCACTTCTGGTATTTAACATAACGAGACACAATGTGGATATTTTAGAGGTGTTGTTTCTGCATCCTATGTGTCTTCTGCCATCTACTGGACACTGAAGGGAAAGGAGAACAGCTTTCAAAAGCTGTCCTAGAAACTTTATCAAGTTCAGAGCAAGTAAAACAGGGAGTTCAGTCTTTTCACTTTTTCAGAAGCCTCATAGTAGAGGAAATATAATAAACCTTTGAACCAGTCATTGTTTATTCAAATTAATTTACTTATCAGGACGATTGTGAGGATAAAATAGCATGGTGATGGGCGACCATGTACACATCTTTGAGGTTCTTGAAGGAAGGCTTTTGCTCATCTCTGTTTATAGCCAAAGAACCAGCATTGTCTGTGTTTGCAGATGTTTTCGTGGACATGTGGCAGGCAGGCCTCAACACCGGAGTACACAGAACACTCTTTACTTTCCCACCAAAGTGGTACCTCTTTATCTACTTGCAATTTCTTGCTTTTGAACTGCTAGGTTGGCAGGAGCTGGGACAGTGACGGGACCTCTCTCCATTGTGCAGTACTTAGGAATTGAACTCCGACCTTCCAGTCATCGAGTTCAGCATCTTAACCACTTCAGCCATTGCAGTTTTATGCTTACATAAAAGAATTAATGAGTCTAGTTGAGATTAAAAGTAGAGTTTAGCCCTCAATGTCTTCATGCTTCACTGTTTTAGAAGTTATACTTAAACCTTCTTAGCTGGATGCCTGAGGATACAATATGTGAAATAATCCTTTCTGCCAGTTTTGCAGTCATTTCAATGCTGCTCTGAACATACTTTTGCTTCAAAAAAATTTCTGGTTTATTATTTTAGTGTTTATTTCCCTGTTTCATGTTTATGACTCAGTAGAACTGCCATCATTTGCATTCTGACTCTAAAGGGAGCCCCCACAGAGCTTGTTTTCCAGATGGACAGCTCCCAGTGCTACCAGTCAAAAGGAATTATGCAGCTATTAACACTTTCCCTTCTGTAGACATGTCTTTGCGGTGAGAAGAAAAGCAGAAGAATTGGTGGGCAAACACAGAAGGGACAATTAGCCCAGAACCCTCCTAAAATTCAAATGTTTGAGAATGTCATTTGCACAATAAAAGCTCCTCTGCCAATGTGGGTAGAATTATAAAGGGAGATTCCCCCATGCTATCTGGGGGAGGCGAAGGCTAGGGAGATGTGTGAGTGCTTATTACAGCCAGAAATGGGGAAAAAAGAAATAGGAAGTCACTCCAGAGTACTCCAGTACCCCCCCCCCTTTCCAGCTCAAGAAGAGGCTCATCTGCACATTTACTCTTTGGGTGTTATGTCAATTTCAGTGTGCAACTAATATTGGATCTGGATTTAGCAGCCTGGGGGGTCTCTAGCAACAAGCAGCTTAAAATATGGCACTGATCCCATGCGACTCTTTTCTTAAAGTAACAAACAGCTATTCTTTTAGGCTTGTTCATCAGCCAGACATGCATCATGGGGAATCCTCTACCAGGTTACATTCACTTTCAGAATAGTTTGCTCTTCGCCTGGTTTCACAGATCATTAGAGGCAGCCAAGTCGCCTTTTGCTGGTTGGCTATTCCAGCATATGCATAATGACCTGTTATAGGGCACTCCATCCGCTCAATACCCACATTGCTCAATTTTATAGGCTAGCCTCCCCCCACCCTCTTGTTCCTTGACAAGTTAAAAACGTGTCACACAGCAGAGGCTGCCAGCAAGCATCAGAAACAAGACAATGTATGATGCCTGCAAAGAAGCCAGAGATATTTTGGAGACAACAGCTCCATTGAGCATCCTACCCTCTTTTTTCTAGGAGTGAATTGTCCATTAGGAAAGCAACAGTGGCATAGTTGCCTGGGTGGGCAACACTGAGTCAGTCAGACCCATTGTCTCCCCTCCCCGCTGTGTTCTAATCCAGCACTCCTGAGAATTGTGTTTCCGGCCCAATCTGGCTACATTTATGAATCATTATTAATAATTGACCAACTGAGATGGAACATTTTTGCCAATCCTTTTTTTCAGACCCATATTTCCAGTTGTAACAGGCCCGCAGGCCTCCTGCTGCCTGTGTGGGGGAGAGGGGAAAGTTATGCACACATTTCCCCAGTTATTGTTTTCTTCTTCTTGGCATGAACTACATTTATAGTATCAGACTTCACTCCATAAACAAAGGCAAGAATGTGGCTGCTTGGCAAGCAGGCAGGCAGGATGTGGTGGGCAGGAAGAGACTCTAGCTCAAAGGTAAATCTCACGCTTTGTATCCAGAAGGTCCCATGTTCAATCTTGGCATCTTTGGTTGTAAGGATCAGATAGCATGGGAAGATCTTTCTCTGTTCTGGGACTCTGTTATATCTCACAGCAGATTCTGAGGAATAATCATGTGTTTGTCTTGAAATTGAGCAACACACATAGACTAAGGGGTGCTTCTTCCCCTAAAGCTTTCCTCTTAGAGTCATTCCAGACCAGAACAGCTGCAGTAGCCTTCCCAGTCTGATATGTGGATGTTCCAGACTACACCTTCATGCTATCTCTCTACACTGGCCATACTGGATGAGAATAATGGGATATGCAGTCCAATATATCTGGAAGACACCAGGTTGAGAAAAGCTACTATATACTGGTAATACCTCAGTACCTACCAAGTCAGTCAAAAGGAATACATAATTGTGCTGACTTTGCCTGTGTTACAGAGATCTGGGTGGACAAAGCTGAGGAAGTCAGTGTCTCCCAGCTTCAGAAGCATCCAGGGAAGGATATTGCGCTGATTAGTTACTCCAAGTCTGAATGTAAGCACGTTGGTCCTTGTACATTTCTCCCATGGATAGACAACTATCTTCTCTAAGTTGGTGCCTCCAGATAAATTGGACCACAATCTCTAGCATTCCAAGCTAGCATGGCTGAACTGTGCTGGCTGGTGACAAATAGGTGTTCCAGTCCAACATACCTAAAAGGTGCCAGCTTGTGAAAGCTGCTGGTAAGAAAACAACTTCCTCTTCAGTCCTTCTGTGGGCACCACATGAATGGAGCAGATGTCTGGCTTTCATTTTGGCCTTGACAAAGAAGCGCAAGAGGAAGAACAAAAAGCTTCCTGTTCTGCACGCATTTAGTAATAGCTGAATCTGTAAATACATATGCATGCACCTGCCAGGCTGTATATTGTGCTACAATTCAGGTCTGTTCAGTTGAAAATAATCAAATGAAGAAAATTCAAATGATTAGTATAGATTTGAGATGTCAGGATTATAATCAATGAAGCAAGAGTTCTCATTTTGTGCAACTGTTTCCTGCAAACTTGACCAGTTTGTAGAGGTCTTTCTTAGAGTTAATCTAGACAGTATTCAGTGAGAGAACAATGTAAGGTGATCTTGTATTTATCACCATCATTTACACAGTTCTTCTTCTGCCATATCCAAATATTGGTGATCCTCATGGCGATCAGCCAGGACAATTGTTCTGAGAATATAATGCAGCGTTCTTTCATCTGCCTTCCACATCATAGCATGACACCCATACCACTAATCCAGTTCTGCGAGTCACTTTCTGGTCCTGAGCCCTTTTGGCACACAAAGTCCCATCAGCCCCAGGCCAGTATTAATGAAGCTGCTGCCCTCCATTGAGTTGGATTCAAGTGGGATTTAATCCACTTGAGGACCATCACCCTTCCCTGTGGACTTCGGCATCCAAAGCAGTTAGTCCTCAGGGTGGTCAGGTTAGTTAGCTGCTGCCTGACAATTGGCTTTGAGTTGTTGGCAGTATGGTCTACTTTATTACCATAGCAGGATAACCTGGCCAGACTATTTACACAAGAAATGCCCAAACTTTTTGTGCCAGGGGCCTGACCATGCCCCCAGAACAGCTGAGTAGGTCTGACCACACCCCCAGAAGCGGGTGCATTTGTGCAAGTGGATCTAGAAACACCTCCAGGAGTACAGCAGATGCATTTGTGCATGCATGCACAAATGCATCCATACCACTCCTGGAAGTGGTTGCAGATGTCCCAGAAGTAGTTCCGGACATCCCAGAAGTGGTTCCGGATGTCCCCGTGCATACGCAAATGTGTCCACATCACTCCTGGAAGTGGTTCTGAACATTCCTGCACATGTACAACTGTGTCCGTGCCACTCTCAGAAGTGGGCCCGGATGTCCCTGTGCATGTGCAAATGCATCTGTGCCACTCCTGGAAGTGGTTCCAGAAGTGCATGTGCATTGGCGGGCTTGTCCCCATCCACTTCTGGGACCAGCAAGGGCATCATGGGCCAGATGAAATGGCATCAGGGACAGGATTCAGCCTGCTGGCCTTAGTTTGGGTGCCCCTAGTGTAGAAGGACTAGATGCCCTCTGTGATTAGACATTTCAATCCCAGCAATTGATTCTTTGCTCCAATAGCACACTTCCTTGTCTTATTAGTGTAATTCAAGAGTAGATTTCCCATGTTTCTGCCAGAGCTTTTGCTCAGCCACTCTCTTGCTTCTCAGCTGAAACAAAAAAACACAGTCACACAAAGAGATGGAGGCAGCAGAATTTTGTCCTCTCTCAATGTAGAAGTTTGGAAAGAAACAAGGGAAGGGCAGGGAAGTGAGCTTTATTTATGTTTAACTGTCAGATATCTGCACTTTCTAGCAACTATGCATATGGCCACTAGACAAATGTATAGATTCCTTTATTTGATGTGCACAGGTCTTTCACTGCAATGATGATCTGTCCTTCTGGATGCGAGTCACATTCTAAGAGTAGGATCATCCCATCCCACTCCCAGGTCCTATTCAAATTCTATTTGGTTGCTGCTGACTCCTGATTTCAATTAGCTGAGATAAGGCAGGAATGTATCCATACCACCACCCTGACCTGGGCTTTCACCCTATGAAGCAAATGAATAGTGTAATGGTGAGTGTTAGGAAGAAGGCTGGTGACGATGGGAGTTAGACTGCTGCCCTCCTCCAGCTGCATTCTTGGTTGAAAAGTCTCCAGATGTTTAGAGGCGCAATGTGACTCAGGGCTTTATTGCTCTAAAGGTTTTTTTTAACCTTTTCATTTGTATCTGGGCCAGCTTGACAAAGATCTTATTGAAGCACTAGTGATGTCCCATGCTTACAGTGTACATATTGCGGTGCATGATGACCTTGTCTGAGAAATTGACGGAGGGGCTCAGTCCTTCCTGGTACTTCTGGATCTCTCAGCAGTGTTTGATACTGTCCATCATGGTGTTCTTTTAGAGAGGCTGTGAGGGCTGGGATAATTCCTTCCTCAATGGCCATTCTCAAATGGTTCAACTCGGGAAGGTTATTTTGTCCCTGTATATATTTTGTTGTGGAGTTCCTCAGAGGTTGAACATTTCTGCATCGTTATTTAACCTCTGTGTAAAGCTGTTGAGCGTGGTAGCGGTGGTGTCATTTGGAGTTTGCTGTCATCAATATGCAGATGACACACAATTCTCTCTCCTTCATATCTCCTATGTTAGTGCCTTGAGGACTCCCTGGCCTCAATAATGGAATGGACAAACCAAAGAAGTGAATCCTGACAAGATGGAGGTCCTGCTGTTGGGAGTTGCCTGGGCCCCACATTGGATGGAGTTTTTCTTTCTCTGAGGGGCCATGTTCACAGTTCAGGGGTCATTTTGGTTTCAGAACTAAAGTTGGAACAGCAGATCACCACCATGACAAAAATCTGCCTTTTTTCATCTGTGACAGATTACCCAACATTACCCCTACTTGGTCAGACAATCCTGACAGCACTAGGTCCATGCATTGGTAATCTCAAGAACAGACTTCTGTAATGCTCTCTACTTGAGGCTGCCATTATGCCTGGTGTGGAGATTTCAGTGGGTCTAGAATGCTCCAAACAATTTGATATTCAGAGCGTAGAAATTTGATCACAGCACCCTGACCCTGGCTGAGCTCTGCTGGTTTACCATTCGGCACTGTATCAGGCACAAGGTGTGTTAACCTATGCAGCTCTAAATGATTTGGGACCTTTTACCTGACAGAACACCTTTCCCAAAGATCCACTGTCCACATCACCCAATCCTCCCAAAGGCTCCAGCTCCAGATACTGACACCAAGGGTGGCTGGGAAGGTTTTAACAAAGGATGGATCCTTCTGGGGGCAGCACCTATGCTCTGGAACAGTTTAATAGTGTTACACTCCCTCTCAGAAGGAATTTAATAAACACCTAACAATTGAACTGGTGAGAGAGGCATTCAAAGATCCCTTTCTACAGTTACCCAAGTTTGATTATTATTAGATTTGGGGCCCTATCTCGTGTAGGAGAAGACTTTTTAAAGTTATTGTTATTTTTTGCTTGCTGCTATCATTGTGGGTGGGTGTTATATTACATGTATCTTACTTGTTGTCATTGGGTTTTTAAAAAAATGTTGCACACAGAAAGAGCCTCCTTGAAGATTCTGTTTTTTTTTTAAAGCCACAATTGGGTGTACCCTGGGCAATGGTCACCTTGTGCTGGCTAATCTTTCTCACATTGGGCCAGGCAAAAGGAAATGCAGAATGAATTCACCAAAAGGTGAGTTTATTTTGGCAGTTTCTCATCTGACCTAGACATGGAAGAAGGAATGTTGCAAACCACCCAGAATGGTAATTTCCTCCCAGATGTGCAATATAAAAACTTTTTAAATATGGTATATAAAATAACCATAATTGGAGGTTTGTGGGCATGCCTTCATGAGCATCTGGGGTAAAGAACTTGTGGCCTTCCAGATGTTGCTTGATTCTAATCTTGAACAGTCTGGTAGATTGTGTAGTACTGTACTTAATTTACAAGGTAACATTTGTTTCCTTTGAAAGTGGAGATTCACCTCCTCCAAGTGGAGTCTAAGCCTTTTCTGTCTTGGGGACTAATGTGAGGGTTTAAGGTTGAAATTTAAAAGAGTAAGCTAAAATATCTTCCTGTAAATAAACACATCTGAAAGTTTTAGCTATCCTGAGCGCAGATAGCCATTAGAGTCTGTCACTTCAAACATACTGTATTTGCATTTATTCATAATGAAGCACTCTGGCTTGAAATGGCAGGCTATAGTACCTGGTCATAGGTAGATTTCTTAGGGAGTCCACACTCTTACGGTAGTAGCTGGTGTTGCTTGATAGGTAAGGTAAAGGTTTCCCTTGCTCGAAAGCCAGTCGTATCCGACTCTAGGGGTCAGTGCTCATCTCTGTTTCTAAGCCGAAGAGCCAGCGCTGTCTGCTTCTGCAGACGTTTCCATGGCCATGAGGCAGGCATGACTAAACACCAGAGCGCATGGAACGCTGTTACCTTCCCACCGAAGTGGTCCCTATTTATCTACTTGCAATTTCTTGCTTTCGAACTGCTAGGTTGGCAGGAGCTGGGACAGAGATAGGAGCTCATTCCGTCCTGCAGTACTCGGGAATCGAACTGCTGACCTTCCGCCTCCCAGTCAGCGTCTTAGTGACTTGAGCCACTAAACCAGGCATCTGTGCCTCCCAGTAGAGGGAGCATCTGAGATCACCTGGAGTGTGTGAGGCTGATTCTTGCCATCTGTTCAGATTTGTGCATGCTGCTCAGCCCCAGAGGACTGTCAGAAGGATACACTGATAGATCACTTTTGGGCTCTACAAAACTCTATGAAGGCCCTCACACACTGGAAACACACAGAATTGTTAATTATACCACCACCATCTCGGAGGTGCAGATTCCACCCCCCTTTATGGTATTCATCTAGGAGACTTTGGCAGAGGATGAAAAGGTGTGGATTGAATCCCTGAATTATGGATGTAATTTCAAGTGATAAGCCTGAAGAAGACAATATGTTCTTAGGGATGTCTGTTCTAATGTGGTAAAGGTCAGAAAAGTTGGAATCCTTTTAATGAAACACTGGCTGAAATCCAGTGAAGTAAGTTCCACTGGAGTAAGCCCACTGAATTTGCTTTAGTGAGTTAACTCCTCCATAAATTTCATTTGATTCAAATTGCCTTAGGCTGTGTTGGCTCAGTGGTTAAGAAGCTCACCTTGTTAGCTGGAAGGTCGGCAAATCAGCAGTTTAAGACCTGAGTACTGCATGACAGATTGAGAGCCGGTCTCTGTCTCACCTCTTGGGGACATGAAAGAAGCCTTATTCGGGCGTTCCGTGAGCAGAGTTTCTCCCACAAAAATCCTTTCAACTCAGAATAATTTCTGACATGAAATTATTACTATTACTCTAGATGTGATTTTGGGGACTGTGGTGGCTTAGTGGTTGAGACGCTAAGCTTGAAGGTCAACAGATCAGCAGTTTGAGGCCTGAGTGCTGTACAATGGAGTGAGTTACTGTTTTTGTCCCAGCTCCTGCCAACCTAACACTTTGAAAGCAAGACATTTCAAATAGATAAACAGGTACCACTTTGGTGGGAAGGTAAACAGCATTCTATGCACTTTGTTATCTAGCCATGCCTGCATGCACAGACAGCGCTGGCTCTTTGGCTATAAACGGAGATGAGCACCAAACCATAGAGTCAGATACAACTGGCTTTCGAGCAAGAGTGACCTTATTTTTACCGAGATGTGATTTACTTTAACACAGTAAATCACAACTAGAGTAGGCACATTTGAGTCAATGGAATTTGCAGAGGAGTCAATTCACTGAACCTCCTCTGGTTCATTGGGGCTATTCAAATACAGTAATACCTCATATAACATTAGTATCGAATAACACTAAAATCGCATAACATTAAGGAATCTGGGGGGAAGAATTGCATCAGATAACATTAAGATCCTATGGGATGCTTCAGATAACAACCGCTAAAGCCTGTGTGGTTACAATGTATCTCTATGGATCCCATAGGATTTTAACATGCATCAGATAACACTAAAAATCATATAACACCAAGACTTGTGGAACCAGGTTTTAGTGTTATATGAGGTTTTACTGTATGACTTATTAAATGAAACAACAGGATTTCAGCCAATGTCCTTTCCATGTAAAATGCAGACTTGGAGCCCTAATCCAGAAAAATAAGACAGAGGCTCCTCAGCTGTTTTCTGGGGCATGTCTTAGGGGAAAGAGGTGGGTCAGCCTGGAAGTGGTTTGGTTTTCTTTTCTTTTTTCCCCTGTCAACCAGCAAATGGCCAACCATTCTCAAAGTACCACTTTTTCTTTTAAACTCTGACATAAACTGTGAAATTACATATGCATGCAAATGGAAATTATGTCTGCTTGTAAATATGTTTCTTTTATTTTCCATATTACATCTCATCATGGAGACTAAGGGGAATTCTCTAACAGAACAATGCAATTGCATTTAATATAATCTAAATAAAATCAGCCTCACCCTGAATGTCATAATCTACAAATGCAGAAGGGAAGAAAGAAGGGAAGGGTGAGACAAAGGGGACATGCTCATAGTCAGTTCATATTGAGCAGGAGGTTCTCTGGTTTAAATTTGCTCTCAGCTACTGTGCTCACTGGGTAGCTTGGGGGGCAGTTAGGTAAAGGCCGCCCTTGCTCGAAAGCCAGTTGTATCCTACTCTAGGGTTCAGTGCTCATCTCTGTTTATAGTCAAAGAGCCAGCGCTGTCTGTATCTGCAGATGCTTCCGTGACCGGAATGCTATTTACCTTCCCACCAAAGTGGTCCCTGTTTATCTACTTGCAATTTCTTGCTTTTGAACTGCTAGGTTGGCAGGAGCTGGGACAGGGACGGGAACTCACTCTGTCATGCAGTGCCCAGAAATCCAACTCCAACCTTCCAGTCAATGAGTTCAGCATCTTAACCACTGGAGCTACCACACTTACTTTTGATTTTAACATAAACTGAAGATACATTGTTGTTTCTATAATATTAAGAATACAGTACTGTACTAACAAATGTATTCATCTGAGTTGTTTTTATGCAGCACATTCTCTTTGGTTATCTAATTTGACCTTTTTAAAAAATGACAATAGTTCATTAATACAAATATATTTGTATATATAGAAAAATAGTAATAATTTATCCCAATACCTTGGGATAAAGTAGGACTGAAAAATCTGCCTTGTTTAAATAGATAAGTTTAAGGGCAGACAGGGCCATAACCAGGGGGTGGCCGGGGGGGGAGGGGATAGCCTCTCCTGAGCTATCAGTCCCTCCTGACCAAAGTGCCAATCAAAAATCATGACTACAAAAATAAAATAAAATGAAGCTTTAATGTTAACAAGGAAGAAATTGAAATACTGTACTGTAGTTAAAAACATTGTATACCTAGGTTCAGTCATCAATTCAAATGGGGACGGTAGCTAAGAAATCAGGGGGGGAAACTGAGACCCAAAGAGGCAGCAATGAAGGAATTAGAAAAAAAAAATCAGTTGAAAGAATGTGTTCACTGGAGACCAAGTCCAGGATCATCTGTACCAGGGGTGCTCAAACTATGACCTGGGGGCCAGATCCGGCCCCCAACACCAATTCATCCAGCCTGCAAAGCCCTTGTCACTCCTGGAAGCGCATTTTACTTTCACTTCCAAGAGCGACAAGGGGTTCACAGGCCAGATCAATTGGTGTCAGGGGCTGGATCTGGCCCCCAGGCCATAGTGACTGGCTCCCTGAACCACGTGACCAGCCCACAGCCTGAAAAGTTTGGGCACCCCTGATCTATACAGTACTATAGTGTTTCTGTCCCTGGTGTACATGTGTAAAAGCTGTATAGTAAAGAAACTGACAAGGAAAAATTGATTTATTTGAATATATATTGATGGAGGAGAGCTTTGTAGATTCCCTTAACTGCCAGAAAACAAACAAGCAGGTCAGAGAGTAAATCAGGCCTGAATTGTCTCTGGAGGCAAAAATGATGAAATTGAATCTGTCATACTATGGACACATAATGAGAAGGCAAGATCCTCTGGAAAAAAACAATAGTGCTGGAAAAAGTTGACGGCAGCAGGAAAAAGAAAGACCAAATACAAGATTGATGCACTCCCTAAAGAAAACCCTTGCCTCACTGAGGGGCAAACCATAGCTCCTCCTTCCCCAATAACAGGGAAGAGTTCTTTGGATCTGTGTTACCTGTGGCTTTGGTGGTAGGAGAGATGTGAGCTTTTTGTGCTCACTATTACCTCTCTATAGACTGTGGTGGGTTAGTGGTTAAGATGCTGAGCTTGACTGCTGGCAGGTCAGCAATTCGAGACCCACAGAGTGAGCTCCCATCTTCTGTCCCAGCTCTTGCCAACCTAGCAGTTCAAAAGAAATACATTGCAAGGAGATAAATAGATACCATTGCCGTATGAAAGTAACAGTGCTCCATGTGCTTAGATGTCTAATGCCACAAGACCACAGAAATGTCTCCCTCTTGCCTGCTCCGGGGTCACAATCTTATAACACCCTGCTGTTCTCTCAATTGCTATGTTATTTCAGTCTCCTTCTCTTGTCTTAGTTGTTTTTTGAGGACGGTCAACATGTGTGCCAGGCCCTCCTCACTGCCTCTGCTGCCTTTTTGCTTCTGAGGAACTGTCACCTGGTTAGAAAATGGATATCCTTCACTGGTGTCTCTGACTTGCCCATGAGAAAAGCCATTCTTCTTCTTCTTCTTCTTCTCCTTCTTCTTCTTCTTCTTCTCCTCCTCCTCCTCCTCCTCCTCCCACCCAGAACCTGGTGCCACCTGATTCAACCTTCTGGATGTGAGCCAGAAGGTTGCCCTCTCCTCCCCCTTTGCCGAGGTGTTTCTTGGAGAGCTTCATCCTTGAATTGCCCCTTTTATGACCCACCCTTGGTTGGCACAAGTGCTGAAGTGCTGAAGCAGTGATGGGTGGGAAAGGCACCTCGATCCAGCTCCGACATCCGAAACAGGGAGGAGGAGGAGGAGCAGGACATGAGTGAACGAGAAGACTAGGCAGCCCCTTCTGCGCGCAGGGCAACCTGGACGTGCCTGTAGCTCTTGGGTCCTGTGGGGGAGGGAGGGAGTCCTGGCCCGCCCCCCTCGCTCGGGACAGTCCGTGGCGAAGTCCCAAAGGCGCCTAGCCCGCCACTGAGCCGCTGTGTGGGCACCAGGTTGGATGGGATGTGCGGTGAGTCTGGTGTGCTGTGAGGACGAGAACTCGCCGCCCATGCCACCTGTGCCACGGAGGCATGGAGGGAGAGCGGGGAGCGAGCGGAGGAAGTGGTCGCCCAAGGTGAGTCGGGGAGGGGGTGTCCAGCCCGGCGGGGCGAGGAGGGAAGCCCCCTCGGGAGGGAGGTTTTTAAGCAATGTCTTGGAGTTACTAAGCTACACCTGTGCTGTTCCAATTGCTGTTCCAATTGGAGAACCCTTAAGGAGGTACAGCTTTTTTTACATTTAAATTAAGGCATATTATCCTAGAGAACTGGTACGATGACCATATCCATCTTGCAACATGGTGCTGCCCAGGCACTTATACTAAAAGGTAAGTGACGGGTTTGTGTTTGGGGTGGGTGGATGTTTGGGTGTATTTTAATGTAATTTTTATTTTATTTATTTATTTATTTACGGGTTTGTGTTGTGGGTGGGTTGAGGGGTGTGTGTGTGTGTGTGTGTTTATTTTTATTTTATTATTTTATTATTTAAAATTTTTGTTTGGCCCCGCCCATGACATCATGACATCATGACATTAGCTCCACCCACACTGTGATGACATCACGGTGGGGTAGTAAAATTTTTGACATCCCACCACTCTGTGTATAAGTTGAATAAGCAGGGTGACAAAATGCAGCCTTGTCTTACTCCTTTTCCTATTCCAAACCACTCCGTCCTTCCGTATTCTGTCCTAACTGTTGCTTCTTTTGATTCATGTACAGATTTCCCATGAGGTATATAAGGTGCTCTGGTATTCCCATCTCTTTAATTACTTGCCACATTTTGTTGTGGTCCACACAGTCAAAGGCCTTAGTGTAGTCAATGAAACAGAAGTACAGTATACTTGTTTCTGATATTCCTTTGCTTTTTCCATGATCCAACATATGTTGGCAATGTGGTCTCTAATTCCCTTGCCTCTTCTGAACCCCGCCTCCACTTCTGGTAGTTCTCTCTCCACGTGCTGTTGCAGTATATCCTGTATTATCTTGAGCATCACCTTGCTACCATGTGGGATGAGCACAATTGTTCGATAATTTGAACATTCTTTGGCATTACCCTTTTTGGGGATTAGAACGTATACTGATCTTTTCCAATCCTGTGGCCATTGTTGTGTTTTCCAAATCTGCTGTCATATAAAATGCAATAATTTGATTCCATCATCTTTTAGGGCTTTGAAAAGTTCAACTTGGATACCATCATCATATAAGTACCATAAGGTAAAAAGGTAAAGGCCGCCATGCTAGAAATCCAGTCGTATCTGACTCTAGGGTTCAGTGCTCATCTCTGTTTACAGTCAAAGAGTCAGTGTTGTCTGCATTTTGCAGATGTTTTGGGGGACATGTGGCAGGCATGACTAGACACCCAAGTGCACAGATGCTGTTTACTTTCCCACCAAAGTGGTACCTATTTATCTACTTCCAATTTCTTGCTTTTGAGCTGCTAGGTTGGCAAGAGCTGCGACAGAAATGGGCGCTTGCTCCATTGTGTAGTACTTGGGTCTCGACCTGCCGACCTTCCAGTTGTCAAGTTCAGCATCTTAACCACGAAGCCACCACAGTCCCTCATACCATGAGTTTATTTTGGGGCCCACGCCCATTGTGACTGTAATGGCAATAGTGTGGCCAAATAGAAATACCCATGCAGGTGTGTTAGGTCTTCCTTGCTCAAAAGCCTGTGTGTCTGACTCTCTAGCGGATAGGGCTCATCTCCATTTACCAACCGCAGAGCCAGTGCTGTCTGGACTTGCAGACATCTCTGCAGTCATGTGGCAAGGATAATTAGATGCCAGGGCACTGGGAGAGCTGTTACCTTTCCCACTGAAGTGGTACCTATTTGTCTACTTGCAATTTCTTGCTTTCAAACTGATAAGTTGACAGGAGCTGGGACAGACAATGGACCCTCACTCTGGTGCACAGCGGTTGAGCCTTGAACTGACCTGCTAACCTTCCATTTGACACGTTCAGTCTCTTAGCCACTAAACCTCCATGGCCATTGCAAATGTTTATCACTGCTAAAAAAAAGCCCTCCTACAATCATACTGTAATGGACAATTACTGGCCCAGTATCCAATACAGCAGTGGTGCCCAAACTAAGGCCCGGGGCCATGTGCAGCCCCCGACACCAATTCATCTGGCCCGTGAAGCCCTCGTCGCACCTGGAAGCGAAAGTAAAATGCGCCCAGGAGCGACGAGGGCTTCGCGGGCTGGATGAATTGGTGTCGGGGGCCGCACCTGGCCCCCAGGCCTTAGTGACCAGCTCCCTGAACCTCAAGATCGGCCCATGGCTCAAAAAGTTTGGGCACCCCTGCAATCCAGTATAACATTTCTCAGCAAGGCAGTGAAGTTTTTGATGGTTTCTTATCTCCAAGGAAATAAATTATCTACACAGTTAAAGGGAAAACTTTCCTTTATTATGTGTTCTGCTTCTTCATGATTTTGAAAGGATGCATGACTACAAGGTAGTTAATGCAGAGATGCTGGGATCATAAAATTTTCTTGAGGATTTTTGGCAAAAACTTAGAATTAGTGGTTTCAAAGGTAGAGGACAGATGTCCACTGCACCCTAGGCACAGGGAACACTGTTCTTATCAGTGTCTAATTTGACCATGACAGAGATTCTTATCTGACAACACTCATTTTCATCTGGCTTTAAGCCTGGTTATGGTTTTGGAAATCAATCAAACATTGTCTATAAAAACTGGAGATGTGTCCTAAAATAGCATTATTAATGGCTTTTGGGAACATGTAGATAGAATGGAATAAGAAAGAGGTGTCTGTTATTTTTGTAACAGCTTTGAGATTGATTGTTTTAAAAGGGAAAGTAGATTGTGAATTCGAATTGGATGATTGGTATGAAGAGATATGGAATATAGATAAACAGCAAATGATAAATATACATGTGAATTAAAGTTTTAAAAAGGGATTAGTTAAAAAAAACCCTGACTTTAGAGAAATATGGGGACAATTTTTAGAGCATGTCATAGTAAAAGGGAAAGGAGTAAAGAAAGCCAGAGCAAGATGTATTCTCTTTTTGGAACAAGGGGACAAATATATAAATAAAATGTAACGAGAATATAAAAATAAATTTTAAAAAAGCCTAGTTATGGCACAGCCATGGATTTAGGCACTTTGGTGGATGATCTGCTATTGGAACTGAATAAGGGGGAGGGAGGTGTCTGACCCTGTTCGTTTTGCTGGATCTCTCAGCAGCTTTCAATGCTATCAGTCATGATATCCATCTGGGCCGTTTCTTGGGGCTGGGACTTGGAGGAACTGTTTTACAATGGTTCCAGACCATTTCGAAGATGATTCTGGAGAACTCTGGTTCAACATCTTTGGCCACTGGGCTGTGGAGTCCTTCAGGATTGTATCTTGTTTTCCATGCCATGTAGCATATACATGAAGCCACTGGGAACGGCTGTGCAGAGTTTTGAGGATCAATGCTCATGACATCCAACACTACTTTATCTTTCCCTCTAATTCCTATTTCAGTTCTAAACCAGTTTTCTGATGTCAGGAAATCAAAGATGACAAAGAGATTGAAAACAAGGGAGAAGTGATCTGGTCTTTTGAAAGGCAGACCAGAGAATAGAGATTCAGCTTGCAGTTCGTGGGTGAAAACTCAGGCTTCCACCTTTGCTGAACTCTCAGATTCGTCCCTGAATCTAGAATGCCCAGTAGCCAGGAGTGTATTTACACAGTTAAAATGACTGTGCCAGCTGTGGTCTTTCCTTGAGATGTCTGATTTCATTATGGTGACACATGGCTTAGTTATATCTCACTTGGATTGCTTTGATATGTTGAAACTAAAACATACTTATAAAATCAATATAACTCATATAATTTTGAAACCTTTTTATATATAACAGCATTCCTAAAAATAAAACAATTCCTGTCAGTAACATTTTCTTGTCATTTGGAGGATATACCTCTAAATTGTACAATGTCTTCGAATAGAAAAGGGAAACTCCAGTTTTAAAATAAAATAAAATCTTACACTCTCCTTACAAATTATGTCGGGAGTTCTCAACCTTTTAAAGCCAGGGACCAGGTCATGCTCCCTCAGACAGCTTCGAGGGCTGTATGGCCATTTTGCCCTTCCTCCACCACATGCACTTCCGGGTGTGGTGGAAGCGGTGGGGGCCACATGAAATGGTGCTGTGAGCCGCATCCAGGCCATGGGCCACAGGATGAAAATCCTTGAACTATGAAAAGAAAAGGAAGATACACCAGTAAATATTCCACAGGATTAAAACAACTCTCTGAACAAAGACATTGTTTGCTTCAGCAGTGCTCAAATTACAGTCTGCTATGCTGCAATAATAATTTAAAGAAGTCTGAAGTACTTAGATTAATATATTTGTTTTCTGCCAAAATGATTTTCCTAGGTGATAGTGTGTAAATAATTAAGAAAGAAGTGGAAGAGTTTTGGTTAGCTCACATATTGGTGATACTAACAATATTCAAGGTAAAGATTTATATTTATTTATTTATTTATTTATTTATTTTATTCTTCAAATTTATACCCCGCCTCGCTCAGGCGAACCTAACTCTAGGCGGCATCCATACAAACAAAAACAATATCCCACCAACCCCCCCCCCCATTGAGTCCTCCATAGCCGCCCAAGACCCCCAAGTTCTCTCCGAGGCCGGGTGGCCGAGGGAGGCCCCTTTTATCTTCCTCCCGGCCGGTGACGGGGGCCGGGAGGGTGCGGCAGCGGTGGCGGCGTCTAGCGCGGCGGCGGCGGCGTTTCTTCGGGCCTCCCCTGGCCGAGGGAGGCCCCTTTTATCTTCCTCCTGGCCGGTGACGGGGGCCGGGAGGGTGCAGCGGCGGCGGCGGCGTCTAGCGTGGCGGCGGCGTTTCTTCGGGCCTCCCCTGGCCGAGGGAGGCCCCTTTTATCTTCCTCCCGGCCGGTGACGGGGGCCGGGAGGGTGCAGCGTCGGCGTCGGCGTCTGGCCACACAGATATCTGTCCCAGATGTTTTAAGTACAGTAATACCTCGGATAACGCTAAGACTTGGTTCCACAAGTCTTGGTGTTATCCGATTTTTAGTGTTATCCGATGCATGTTAAAATCCTATGGGATGGATCAGATAACGTTAAAGCTCCATAGAGATACATTGTAGCCTCACAGGCTTTAGCTGTTGTTATCCGATCCATCCCATAGGACCTTAACATTATTCGATCCAATTCTCCTCCCCAGATTACTTAACGTTATGCGATTTTAGCGTTATCCGAGGTAAACGTTATCTGAGTTATTACTGTATATGCTTATCCAATCTTGGGGCAAGTGGTTAGAATAAATCTCTTTCAGTAATAATTCTCTGACACACGGCCAGTTTCAGTCTTTTTCAAAACAAGAATAGCTGCCACTATCCCTCTTTTCCCCACAACTAGCATTTAGGAGGAAGGAAGTGCCCAGAATAGAATCTTTCAGGAAATTCTTATGGGGTTTTCAGACCTACCTTGTGCACAGAGCTGAAGTTGTGTTGCCTCACACATATGATTTTGACAAACCCACACTGCCTAGAACAGCAGACTCTAAATCAGGGGTGCCAAACTATGGCCAGTGGGCCGGATCTGACCCATGGGCTATAGTTTCGACATCCCTGGTTTAAGCAGAGAAAATGGCAGCTTAAAATCTATTTCATCCTGTTGCAAAAAAGATTGCAAGGCATGTTTTATTTCTGCTTCCAGTGGGAGGAACCACGTGACCGGCCTGTTGAACCATATGACTGGCCCGTGGCCCGAAAAGTTTGGGCACCCCTGCTCTAAATCTCTATTTTTGATCTCCAAGGTCTGTATTTAAGTGAAGGTGGCACAATATGGGTCAGTATATTTGGAGATAATATTTGGTTTCAATTTGTTTTTCAGGAGAAGAAATACATTTCCTATTCCAGTGCAAAGGCTAGTGACTTACCTTGTAACAACAGTTTATCTGTCAGATGTTCAAGCATGTGACATGACATCCCCAGGCTTTTGTGGAAATTTATGAGGAGCCCTTGGTGGTGGTGGGGATGTCATGGAAAACAAGCTTCTCTGAAAGCCAGCTTGCCCATTAGCTTCTCTTTCTGTGAAATGCTGTCCCACAAGAAAAGTGTCAGGAATATTCTTGGTTATGTGGTAAGTTAATGCAGGGCAACAATGAGAAGCTCATAAGTTTGTGATCAATGAGTGAATTAACTGTGCCCAGAAACAGCCTTACCTAACCTGGTGGTCTTCAGTTGTGTTTAGATTACTGCCCAGCTGTAGCCAGCTGACTGGGCACAATTTTGTTTATTTATTTATTTATTTACATTTCTATACCGCCCTTCTCGCCAGGGCGGTGTACAACATTATAAAAGCATAATAAAACCCAACCCAAACCCATTGTTAAAAAACTTCAAAATTACAATTATAAAATTTAAAAAGTTTTTAAAATTTATAAACATCCACAGGTCCCAATAATCAATTAAAAGTTAAAAACTCAAAAACACAAGATTAAAAAGATTAAAAGACCGGGGGGAGAGGGAGCTCAAACAAGCCAGTGAGCTGGGGTTATAGTACCGCCAGGACCCCATACCTGTCCCGCCAGCCATGTTTTTAAGTTCTTCCTAAAAGACAGCAAATCCATCTGAAGACGTAGCTCAGTTGGTAGGAGGTTCCATAGGGCTGGAGCGGACACAGAGAAGGCCCTCCTTCTAGTGCCAGAGAGATGTGCCTCCCTGGCCGATGGAACAACTAGAGAGCCTCTCCAGTCCGCTCTGGTGGGATGGACAGATGTTCTTGGGGTGAGGCGGTCTCTTAAGTATCCTGGCCCACTACCATATAGGGCTTTAAAGGTGATAACCAGCACCTTGAATTGCACCCAGAGGCAAATTGGCAACCAGTGCAGCTCCCGAAGCAGAGGCGAGGCATGTGCATACTGCCCACACCCCATCACCACCCGGGCAGCTGCATTGGGAATGGGAATTCTAGTTGATTTGGAAAGCACCAGGTTGGGAAAGGTTGCTGTAAAAAGCATGTTTCAGAATCTTCTGAAACATGTGATGATTTCATGTCAGAAATGCCATAGTAGGAAGGATTTCCTGAAGATTTGAACATCCCTGTCAAAAAGGCCAATGCTACTGAGTTTTAGGCTATAAATTCTAACACAGATGTGGATTTAAGGAAGACTTTTTGGTTGGGCAAGTACCTGGCTTGTTTTTAATATAAGCTCCTAATTGGTGATTGTTATGAGAATAAAATCTTCTGCATCTATGTATGCTGCCTAAGCTTGCTTTGAGGACAGGGGAAATTAAAATATGTTATACAAAGCAAACAGGTTGTCAGCAGTCATCATAAGTCTCATTCTCTCCCCTATGCCTTTAGTTCTTTTTCTTCCATATCTAGGCCAGACGTGAACTACCAAAATGAAGGCACCTTTTGGTGAGTTCATTCTGCAGTTCCTTTTCCCTGACCTAGTGTGAGAAAGGTTAGCTGGCAACACAAGGTTGCCATTACTAGGGTACGCCCAATTGTGGTTCAAAAATATCACAATCTTCAAGGAGGCTCTATGTACTCCAGTGCCTTTAGTTGAAGCAGGTGATGTGTTTATTGTCATGTATTAGAGACTACCTAGTCACTCAGCGGTGGCGAACTTTGGCACTCCAGATGTTCTTGAACTTAGGAAGGGCCTGCGGACCTGGTTGGCCCAGCAAGTGTGGGGTGCCACGATGGGAGCTGCTCCCCCACACCCTGGCTTATATAGATTGCTTAAAGTTGTTTTTAATTATGTTATATTTCATTTGTTTATAAACAGCGTTCCGTGCGCTCCGGTGTCTAGTCATGCCTGCCACATGACCATGGAAACGTCTGCAGAAGCAGACAGCGCTGGCTCTTCGGCTTAGAAACAGAGATGAGCACTGACCCCTAGAGTCGGATACGACTGGCTTTCGAGCAAGGGAAATCTTTACCTTTACCTTTTTAAGACGCCCTAGTTGCCAGCAAGTGGGCGGTGATATAAATCTAACAACAACAACTTCAATTCCCAGAAGCCCTGATCAGCAGGAGTGCTGATTTAGGCTTCTGGTATTTGAAGTCCAAGAAGGCCTGGAGCGCCAAGGTTCACCACCACTTATTTAGTGTAATGACTAAAGTGTTTGACTTGGGAAGTCCAGTTTCTGTGAGCCATGAAACTCACTTTAGTTGATTACGTTGGGCCAGTCACTATCTCTCCTTCTGTGTTTCCCTGTAGAGTTCTTCTGGAGTTAAAGTATGGAGGCAGAGAATTATTACACTCAGTGGTGGGATGTCAAAAAATTTTACTACCTCACCGTGATGTCATCAGTATGGGCGGAGCCAACATCATGGCATCATGACATTGTGGGCGGAGCCAAAGAACAAATAAATAATAATAATAAAAAAATCAGCACACTCACATACACACCCCTCAACCCACCCACCCACCCACAACACAAGGACAGCAAGGAGGACAGTAAGGAGGTCGTGCATATGCGCCAAGCACTGTAGATGTGCATGTACAACAAGTGAAAAGGTAAGCCCCGAAGGTGGTTTCCCCCAAAAGCTGCTACCTGTTCTCTGGGACACTGGGAAAAGTTACTACCGGTTCTGGCGAACTGGTGAGAACCTATTACATCCCATCACTGTACACTACATTGGCCTCACTGAAAAATAAGTGGGGGGAGGCTATTCTATGAAGCTTCATGGAGGTGGTGATCTATGTTCCATGGGAATCTGTGGGGCATCGTATATATATTCTACAGGATCTTAAAGATTATTGTTATCTGAAGAATATTGTAGATAGAGTGGAAATAGTGGTAGTTTTCTCTTCAAAAAACATTCAGAGGAAAGATTTGTGGCAGACCTTTCCTGCCTTATCTTTCTTCAAGATAAAGCCATCCAGACTTTTAGGGAAGAGAGATGGAGAAAGATCACCTATGGAAACTGCATATGAATCATTGGTAGGCAAATACGTGTCTGCACACTTGACACTTCACTTATCACCATGTAATAAACAGGCCTCCTCTAAGTGCCCCTGGAAACCTGTATGCACATGGCCTACTCCTCTCTCAGATCACCAATGCAAAAACAACTTAGGTGGTAAAACTCATGTAGGATTAAGTGGAATAAAACATATTTAAAATCTCTCTATCCCTGCCTTGCTAAAACTCTTTATGCCAGGAGTGCCCAAACTTTTTGGACCATGGGCCGGTCATGTGGTTCAGGGGGATGGTCACTACAGCCCATGGGCTGGATCTGGCTCAAGATGCCAATTCATCCTGCTCATGATGTCCTCATTGCTCCTGAAAGCAGAAGTAAATGTGCCTGTATGGGAGCATTTTACTTCCACTTCTGGGAGTGATGAGGGCATCGTAGGGCAGATGAATTGTCATTGTGGGCTGGATCCAGCCCGTGGGCTGTAGTTTGGGCATCCCTGCTTTATGCCTTCATTAGAAGTTTCCAGATGTGGCATTTGCTCTTCAAAATGTACCTAATTGATCCCCAATGTTCTATGTTTCCCCTCCCTACAATATAGATCATGTAAGACTTGCTCTGGTACAACCAATGACAAACAGTAACAGGAAACTTTGTAAAATATCTTTTATTTATTTTCTCAGATCATCTTGGGGTCAAGATTAGTACTGTGGCGCTTCTCAATGAAAGCTGCAATTTCATAGCAGTGATATACAGTATGCTCTTTGATTTATGCTAGCACACATAAGTAATAGAATTCTGGCCATTTGTTTATTTGTTGTTTGAGTGTTTGTATATATTTTTGAGGGTTTGCCTGTTCAGTGTCAGAGCCAGGATTATTAAAGTCTACTGTAAGTGATAAATGGAGCTGGTTTCCATGAATAAGTCTCTTTCTCCCTTCTTTTCATTCCTTAACACTAGGATTTTGCATGCATGAGTTTTTAAAGATTGTCTGTCTCCCTGGCCTCCTAATGGGGCCATGTGCAAATGTGAAAATCATTTACCTGTATAAACTCGAATATAAGCTTACCCAAATATAAGCTGAGGAAATTAATGTTAACCTGAAAACTCAGGAAAATAGATTGACCCAAATATAAGCTGAGGATGGGAAATGCAGCAGCTGCTAGTGAGTTTCTATAATCAAAATACATGAACATATGGTACAATTAATTAAATTATTGGCACATCTCAATCCAGCATGGTTCTGGGACCTTTGTGGTCATTGACCCGAGTATAAGCCGAGTCACCTTTTTGGAGCTCATTTTTGGGGCTAAAAAACTTGGCTTGTACTCGAGTATATACAGTACCCATGTCTCATTATAGGAATAGACTGTCATATGTATATATAGCCTCATATAGTCACTATAGAAACTACATGATTGTCATAATTATACACAGCCCTATGAGATGCATATAATGGTAAAAGTGACAATGAGTCAACAGTAATGGAACAGGTATCAGACTGTGAATAATGCCAATTATCAGTCTAAGAGTTAACAATAGTACAGTTGACGCAAGTATTAAGAACCCTTGATAGATATTAAGTGCTTTTAAGTGGGTCTCCAGCATCCTTATATACTTTATCTCAGCTGTTTCTCTTCAAGTGTTTTCTCTCTCCAAAACAGTGACCTTCCATTCATTCGAAGAGTGTCCAGATAGACTGAAACATTCTAAAACAGGCTTTTCTGTGTTGCCATTCCTGATGTTAGGTTTATGTCCATTAATTCTTTTGTTCTGTCTTTTGTCCCGTGTAAATTGCAGCAGAGTATTATTGGCAAAAGATTGGGATAGATTACATTAGCAGAGGAACAAGTAAGCAGGCCTTTGATCTTGAGTGTGACATTGTTGGGATCTGTAATTTTGTGGCCAGTGAAGAAGTGGGGAGATAGCTAACATCTGGGTTTGTACCATGGTTTAGATCCCATACCTGCATCAGTGTTGTGTAATCTGTTGTGTGTCAACAGCTGCTTAAAATTGGGGTGTGGTCTGTATGCAAATATAGGCTTGCTGCCAAGGGCTAGGGAGAGTAAAGTATTCTTGTAAAAAAATGGGTTGAAGATCACTTATGATGTTATGTGAGTGGTCCAGTTGTGGACTGAAGTTGATGTATGATCATGTTCTCTTCTGAGTTATGTTTAGTCATTTTCTCCTTCTGGGTCTGTCTAGCTTGTAGAGACTAATATGGCTGCTTCTTCAATCACTTTAAAAATCCTCTTCCCACCCCCACCCCCTGCCCTCAAGCTCTTGTTCCACCTTTCCCACAATAAAAACATGTCAGGTTTAATTTGGTCCTTGGAGAAACACCATCACACAGTCCATAGTAGAAAAGCTGGAAACAACTTTCTGCAAACTTGTGATGCTATTCACTGTATTGGATTGTAGGAACCAGGACTTTCTTTGGCACCTGGTGCCACATGGTAAATGTACTCTTAACTATACAAGAGGATTTTGGCCACAGCCAGGAGAGCAAATGAAAAGCAGGTGAAAGAATGTTGCCATCAAATGTCCTGTGGAAAGGATCCTAAAAATGTGTTACATGTTGTTAATGTTTATAAGCAAGTAAATAAGTAAGAAATCTCTGACTTCTAGGATCTTAGATCAACCCAAACAACTGTTCTCTTTATTCATGGTGCAAGATTCTTCCAGATGGAGTGGGATTTATTCTCTTTGGCCCTGGAACAACCTTTTTTTCTGATTATAAGAGAGCTTTTTTGTGTAGTCAGGTTAGCAGAGTTATTTACCTTTCATCTGAAAGCATTAACTGATAACAACTCTCATTTTTAGCAAGTGCAATGGAGCTCAGAACAATTATGGATTTTTATTCTAGGTAAGCAAACACTAAAAAAGATATAAATTTTTAACTATTTACTTTTTAATCTTTTTAACCTTTAAATTTTAAAAAATATAATTAAGATGTTTTTAATTGTGTTATTAAATTTGTAAGCCACCCTGAGTCTTCGGTTGAGGGCGGGGTATAAATGCAATAAAATAAATAAATTAATTAAAGAATGTACAAAAAATTAATCATTTTTTACACAATCCCTAGTTTTGTTGTCTGTTCAATCCCAAATGCAGCTCTAAGGCAGTCCCTTCCTTTCTTTTTATTTAGAAATGATGTGTTAGACATCCTGTCAGGCAGGGGAGGATATGCCAACTTGTCTATCTACACACTATGCCTGCCACATTTTTCCATGAGGCTTCATTGGCTTGTTATGAGATTAATTTCACTGGTTTCTGATTAAACTCAGCCTCAAGGTAATCCTTTGTAAGTGACATCTTGTTCAGTTGCTGTGGAAATCATTAGGATCCCCTTTCACTAATGGGAGAGGGGCTCACAAAGAGGGTAAAATAGAAGACTGATATTTTGTTGTTGTTCAGTCACACAGTCGATTCCGACTGTTTGCGACCCCATGGACCACTATCCGCCAGGCACTTCTGTCCTCCACCATCCTCCTCAACTCGCTCAGATCTGTGCCCATTGTGTCTACAATACATACACAATATATACATACACAATTGGCATTAGCCTTGTTTGTATCCAAGTGCTTCAGATGCTGATTGAGTAAAGGAAAGCTTGAGTGAATAAAATGGCTCCCTTTCAAAAAGATATCATCCTTATTTGTCAAGCCAAGGAATGCCACCTTGTCTATTTGTTTGTTTTTTTGTTTGTCTGATTGATTTCCTTTCTTTCCTTCCTTCCTTCTCTCTCTCTCTTTCCTTCCCTAAAATGCAGTGTAGATGTAATACTTTTCCCCCTTCCATTTCCATATTTTTAAAAGTATAACTTATCAGTGATGTAGTAGAGCAGGGATGCCCAAACTATGGCCCATGAGCCAGATACGGCCCCAATGCCAATTCATTCAGCCCACACCAAATTCATTCGGCCCACACCCTTGTCACTTCCGGTAGCGGAAGCAAAATGTGCCTACATGGGTGTGTTTCGCTTCCGCTTCTGGGAGTGATGAGGGCAGCGCAGGCTGGATGAATTGGCATCGGGGCCATATCTGGCTCATGGGCCATAGTTTGGGCAGCCCTGATTTAAGTAGTGTCAGCTTAAAATTTATCTCATCCTGTTGCAAAACAGATGGCAAGGCATCTTTTATTTCTGCTTCCGATGGGAGGAACTACATGACTGGCCCGTGGCTTGATAAGTTTGGGCACCCATGTAGTAGAGCCAAGAATTTCAGAGTCATTTACAGAGTTGATGACAATTAGGTCATCTGCAAGGGTGACTATGGGGAGAGGGTCAAATTTTCATAGTCAGTCAACGGATTATCTGGACCCTTTCCAGTCAGGCTTTAGGCCAGATCATGGTACAGAGACTGCATTGCTTGCTGGACGCCGGACCAGCCAGGGAGGAGGACTCTGGCCGGGAGCGCCTGGACTCTTTCACCTGCCGGTGCTCCTGAGTCCTACCCCCATGCCGGGTTTAAAAAGACTGCTTGGCGGGAGGCTTCCCTGCCACACACGGATGCCGGACCAGCTGGGGAGGAGGACTCTGGCCGGGAGCTCCTGGGCTCTTTCACCTGCTGACACTCCCAAGCACTGCCCCCACACCGAGCTTAAAAGACCACCAGCAGTCAAGCTACAATGATTACACAGACAGAAGTTTCAGGTAAAAAGAAGAAGAGAAAATAGTATTTACTCACAAAAAATGTGCTCAGAAGATACATGCCCTCTGTTGCAGGTAGAAAAATTCAGGTGAGTGATATTTAAGTCAGATGGGCAGTATAAAAATGGAAGTGAGTAAGTGAAGGAATGAGTCAGTGAATAAACAAACAAACAAATAAATACCCTTTTTGTTAATTTTTTAAAGCAGCAGTGAAGAGGGACAGTTTTTACAAGCAGCTTCAGTTTGAATTGCAAGTTCTCCAAGGCTTATCTCCCTGTTTTAGCCTAGCAATTAAACACTCCACACAATGTTTAGAAAGATAACAATAATAGTTATTTACTTACAATGAACTCAGAGATATAAACATATGCTCCGGTTTTTAAAAGTATTTTCAGTTGACTGGCCATGTGGCTGAAACAAAATGTGAGCTTACATGAGCCGTATCTGGCTCACGGGACGTAGTTTGGGCAGTACATGCTTCTGCTTCTAAGGCAAAAATACCAAGAAGCAGAAGGGATAAAAGAGACCTGAATAGCAAGGGCTTAATACAGAGGTGGCCAACCTACAGCCTGTGGGCTGGCCCCGGCCTGTGACACCATTTCATGTGGCCCTCCTCTGCCCTTGCTGTTACTGGAAGCGGAAGAAGACGCATTTACAACAGATATAAAACATGCCGTGCCTGCCATAAACACACCCACACTGCTGTAAACACTGCTGTAAATGCACCCATGGATATCATGAACGTGGTCACAACAGCCGTGGACACGTTTTACAGCAGCGTTTACGACAGTTGTCCAGGGTGTGTGGTGTGATCCATGGCATGAGAAGGTTGGGAACTCCTGGCTTAATACATGAAAAACATGTCAGGTGACCCTAGAGGTGGGAAGGCAGAACACTTATTGGTTAATCAGGGACAAATTAATATTAACAACCCATTGCATGCTGAAGTTGCTCTAAAATATTCAACACTTTTAAGCCAAGTGGCTGAAAGGATGAAGACACTGAGTAAGAATGGTTTTGTCAAGGTCAAATTGGATCCAGGATAGGAAAGAGCAAAACAGACACTGTAGACACTGTGGAACCAGAGAAGCTGGGTACCTTTGCTAGTAAATGAAATAAAACAATCCAATGTGCATATACTGTACATTGAAGAGATGGGTAGGTGTAAACAGTCTGGTGTCCTGCAGATGTTTTGGACAACATAAGCCTCAGCATGGTCAATGGTTAGAAATCATGGGAGTTCTGATCCAGCCACCAAAAGGGAAATAAGGTAGGTTAGAAGAAGGTAAGTGCACATAGTTTGGCCCAAAATATAAATTACCTTCCCGTGTCATGAAAGTGTTCCCTATATTTTCAGATTAATTTTTAAAGACGCTTTATTCCAACTATGCCTTTGGTGTCCCATTGTCCTTCAGGATCGACACAAGTTTAAAGAATGGTAAGAATAACAAAAGCCTCTTGACATGACATTGGCATATAGATTATCTCCAGAAGACAGCAGCAGAAAGTGTTTTTTATTTGCTTTTAATTCAGTCCAGTATTGCTCCCCTTCTGTCTGCATGGCAGTTTGCTGTTGTAAATTTTGATTCAGACTCTTATGTCAGTGGGAAGCTCTGTCAGGACATTTGCTTGTTAGCAGAATGAATTGCAACAGCAGCACTTAAACCCACTCATCTTATTGTCTATTTTGTGAAGCAATAAACCAGGCAGAAGCGGAACTTTTAAAAAGGATTACTACTTGATTTACAAATATATATTGAATAGAAAAGTCTATCCAAAGCCTTCATTCATGAAAAAGAGATGTTAATCTTTATCTATTTAGGGAGCAACAGGACGATAATAATTTGAGATTAGAAATTATTCTGGGTTGAAAGGTTTTTTGCCGGAGGAACTCTGCTCAGGGGACACCTGAATGAGGCTCCTTTCATGTCCCCAAGATCTTTTCCCACTGAAGTGGTCCGTATTTATCTACAGTACTTGCAATTTCTTGCTTTCGATCTGCTAGGATGGCAGGAGCTGGGACAGAGATGGGTGCTCATTCCATCATGCAGTACCCGGGTCTTAAACTGCCGACTTGCCGACCTTCCAGCTAGCAAGGTGAGCTTCTTAACCACAGCCACCACAGTTCTAGGATGACGAGAGATAGCTAATGAAAGTACATTCCCAGTCTACTCTTACTGCCAGATTGCCCTTACTGGCCATCCATGGGAACACGTGCAAGACAGGAGAAGCTTGAGAAGATTCCTCCTAGAAGATTAGAACACATTTAGTGTTGCGTGTTTTATACGTCTATGATGAGCTTTTGGAACAAAAATTATTTCAAAATAAAGGATCCCACCCACAAGTAAAAAGAGAGAGAGAGAAAAGGAGAGATCGGACACTTATAGCAGGGGTTCTCAACTTTTTGAAGCTGGGTCATGCTCCCTCAGACTGTAGAGAGGCCAGACTGGTAGTCCCCTCCCTACCACTAAAGGTGGTGGCAGTGACCACCCCAGCCCACCACACACAAAAAAAGCCCCTCCATTTCCCCCCACTGCTCCCCTTCTTACTGGCCTGGAGGATCTGAGTAGTGGGGGTGAAATAATTGCACCTGCAGCCACCGGAAATGGTTCCAACCCTGCTTCTGCCCCCACCACCTCAATCCTTGTCTCCTCTGCTTGGCTTGGCATGTCCCTAGCAGCACACGGTAGCGGGGCAGATGTTTTAAGCCTTACAAAATCCACCCTGCTATGGAGCACCGTTAGGGACATGCCAAGCCAATTGGAGGAGACAAGGACTGAGGTGGTGACAGAAGCAGTGGCTGGTTCGAGGGTGTGGGCCTGATGATTTCGTGCCGTGGGTTGGATTTGGCCCACGGGCCTTAGGTTGAGGATCCCTGACTTAGAGCATACTTGTGGTTTAGAAGAGCATTCCATGCTAGCACCTCATGGTCTGGGAAGTAGTAGGTGGAGAGAAACCACTTGAAACACCTTTCTATTTCTGCTCCAGCTTCCTTCCAGAGTCTGTGCCAGACCTTTGAGGCTTCGATATATGACCTGCTATTTTGCTAACCAGCACTTCCTCCCTGCATCGAGCACGTTGGCCATGATGAAAAAACGATGCCAAATTGAAATGATCTCTGCCCCTTCTCATCTCAGATAAACTGTCATTGACAAATCCCTTACAACCTGGCACCTTGCCAAGGATGCTGCATTTCACACGCCAAATCTCCTCAGTGGCCACCTGACTGCAAGCATGAAGGCTTTCTGATCTCTTTCTCTTTCACTCCCATTCCTTTGGGAAAAGAAGAAAATATTTTCTCTTTTCCTTCCAGTCTGATGTAAATATTTTTATTTATTTATTTATAGACATTCACCATTTGCACGTAGATTCTTTATCTGCTTCTTTGGTCTACATTCTCCAGAACTTAGTATTTTATATATTTTCAACTCATTCTCCAACCTACTCTACCTTGGAAACAAGACTTAGGGGATTTTAATTGGGCACTTAATCAAAGCCATCAAAAGTCTCATGTTTCCCACTCTAAAAGAGTCCAGTGGGAGAAGCATTACTTGAATGATAGTGTTGTGTTTCCTCTTAGTGGTCTGTACCATGGAGAGTGAATACTGAATAACTAGCAACTCTTAGTCTATCAAGATGGGAACCACATTCTAATATGTACTGCCAGAGATGAAACCTGAAACCTATACCTCTGGCATGAATCTGAAGCCCCATTATGGAACTTGGTTTAAACAAAGAAGCCTGGCCAAAATATTCAGCACTGATTTTGGGAGCTTTTACATTTCTTCCATACCCAAAGTTTATAGTGCCTAGGTTGCAAGATCAAAACCTAGTTTACGACTGTGACTTTGTTTAGTGGTCTGATATATTTGTGGTAGTGACGGCACCACTTCCTTGTTGGTAAAGAGAGAGCTTTTATAACCCAAATTTGCTGCTGGTAGGACCACCAACAGTGATTTAGGGGCATTAAATCTCTCCCTGTCATTTTGAGGACCCCAAAAGCTTCCCTAGATTGAAAGAAATTTCTTGGGAACTTTGGAATAGTGATTGAGGAGGGATAGGAAACTTTCAATTAAAGACTGAAGTTTGTGGCTGATGATGTCATTAGCCTTATATACACAGAGCTGTGCAAGCAGGATTCCAGCCAAAGAGTCAGACCATTGTCCTATCTAGATTAGTATTGTCAACATTGGCAGGGGCTTTCCAGCATTTCAGGCAAGATTTCCCCCAACTCCCCAGCTCCTCTTGCAGATGCCAAGGATTAAACATGGGACATTCTGTGCAGAAACTCTATTCTTTGCCACTGAACTACAGCTTCTTCCGTAAGGGAGAGACTCATTGCTCGCACCTTTTGATTTTTCTAGTGCTGCCCACCATTAGGAAAGAGTGAGACAGTTAGAGGTGACAAATTCTGACTGTATGAAAGGGAAGGGAAAAAAAATCTTAATTATTTACTTTACCATTATTCTATTTTTGTCTGACTGTGATGGGGAGAGGTGTTCATGGAATTTTCCACCTCAAGTATCAAAATAATTTGCCTGGTTTAACTACTATATATATTTGTGTGCCTTATCTGAAGGCACAGAGTAATACAGTATATCTTTGGTGTCAGCCTTGCTGTGGTGACAGGCCAGCAGTATCTGCCATGGTTCTATTGGCTGCAAGGCATGGTAGAATTTGCTTTGAAAGAGACAAGGACTAGATTCCCTCGAGCCATTGCTCATCTGGCTAACTATGGCTTCTAGGACCTTGTTTCTGTGGTGGCTCAGTGGTTAAGAAGCTCACCTTGTTAGCTGAAAAGCTGGCAAGTCTGCAGTTCAAAACCTGGGTACTGCATGATGGACTGAGCACCTGTCTCTGTCCCAGCTCTTAGGGACATAAAAGGAACCTCTTTTGGGCGTTCCCTGGGTGGACTTTCTCCTGCAAAAATCTTTTCAACCTAGAATAATTTCTGACACAAAATTATTATTATTCCACAGAGAGCCACTTAGATTAGATTAAACCAAATCAAATTAAAAAGAAAACGTCTCTTTAGTTGAAGAACCTCTGTGAAATACTGTGTTCTAAACACAGAGTGATAATGATAATAACAACTCCTTTTTGCTTCAAGATTAGAGTATTTATGATGAATTTCCTTTAGGGCTGTTCAACTTTCTAAGAAAGTCTTACTCCACAACACTCATAGTTTGGTAATGGCTGGGTCAATCAGCAATACACCTATCTATAGCTTTGCCATAGATCCATGTGCTTTTTCCATAGATCCATCCACTAACCAAGCCTTCATTCATCCATACTCTGTAGTGGATGTGCCCTGCCTTAAGACTAGTGCAGTGTTTCCCAAATGCTGGTTTTTGGACTTTAATTCCCAGAAGCCTAAGTCATTTCCCCAAAGCACTGATCAGCCAATGTACTGACTGAGGCTTCTGGGAATTGAAGTCCACTAGTGGGCTGTGTACCCCTTGTTGGGAACCACTGGACTAGTGCATACCTTAGAGCAGGGATTCTCAACCTGCAGCCCGCAAAACCATTTCATGTGGCCCACCACCACCCCAGGAAGTGCCATGTGGTGGAGGAAGAGCAAAATGGCCATCTGGGCCATGAAACTATCTGAGGGAGCATGACCCAGCCCCCATCTTAAAAAGGTTGATAACTCCTGCCTTAGAGCCATGATGACAGACCTTGGCACTCCAGCTGTTCTTGGACTTCAATTCCCAGAAGCCCAAGTCCCTGTGAATCCACACGAATGGGTTTACTGTGCATATGCTCACACAGTAAACCCATTTGTGTGGATTCACAGGGACTTCGGCTTCTGGGAATTGAAGTTCAAGAACAGCTGGAGTGCCAAGGTTCACCATCACCACCTTAGAGGCTTCTCTTTCTCTACTTTCTTGAAGTAGATTTATTTTGTTTTATTCATTCTATTTTAAAACTGTATTCTGCACTTTATTTCCAAAGAATCCGAGGCTGCCAACAACAAAAGCAATAACTTAAAAATTAGACTGCTATTAACAGTTGTTTGCTTACCATGACAACAGTAACAGGAAAGCATAAATTAATTCAGCTCTTAATCGAAGCCATTAAAAGTCTCATGTTTCCCACTTTAAAAGAGTCCAGTGGGAGAAGCACTACCTGAATGATAGAAGAAGCAATTTCTATGGATTAGATTGAGGTGCCCAAACTCTTCAGGCCGTGGGCTGGTCACATGGTTCAGGGAGCCAGTCACTATGGCCCAGGGGCCAGATCTGCCCCCCAATGCCAATTCATTCAGCCCACGACCCCCTCATCGCCCCTGGAAGCGGAAATAAAATGCCCCCATACAGACGTGTCTTACTTCCACTTCCAGGAGTGATGAGGGCTTTGTGGGCCAGATGAATTGGCATCAGGGGCCAGATCTGACCCCAGGCCATAGTTTGGGTACCCCTGGATTAGATTTAGATCCCCACATGAGTCCTGTAAACCTAGAGTTCATATAAATGAAGAAATCTACCTAATTCCTCAAACTACTTTTAAGTACAGTAATACATTTTGCTAGTGTGGCGTTTGATAGTATTTTAAAATACTTACATGATGAAGAGAACCAATTCCTCCCCACCTCTCCCCGGAAAGCAATTAGGTTTCTGCTGGAATTGCACTCTAGCTTTCCATCTTTCTAATTCTGGCATCTGGCCAAAAACAATGAAATTCCTTTAAAATCCAAGAAGATTACAAGCCTGTCTCCCCACCCACCATGCGTTGGTCCCAGACGTTTGGCAGGTTCTTTTCTAAGAACTCATTTGTTTTTAAGTATCCCAATCTTTCTTCAGTCCTTTCTACATTTGGAATTTGGTGGTACATCAGACAAGAAGCCAAAAAGAGATTTCTTCCAATTCAGTTGCAGCCTGTTGCTGGCTATGACTGCAGAAACACTTCGAGAGATGACTCTCAATTTTGTTCTGGCTCAGGCAATTCACTGGGAAAATAAATTCTGAAATAGGACTCTTTGTCTTTGTAAAGAGCATACAGTAAAACCTCACATAAAGAGTGCCTTGCTTAAAGACTAACTTGCTTAAAGAGCAGGATTTTCTCTGAATGGTCGCTCTTGCTAAACAACTAAAAACAACCAAAACCTCGCTTAACAACTAATTCAGGATTCACAATCCCCACCACCACCAAAAGTCACAATTGGTCACTTACAAAGGTGTTTCACTTAAAGAGCAAACTCACTTAAAGAGCAATTTATTTATTTATTATTTATTTAAATTTGTTATCCCGCCCCAATCAGGTAAACCCGACTCTAGGCGGCTTACAACATGAGTTAAGAAAGAAACACAAATTAAAACAGTACAAAATCCCATATAAGTGTAAAGAGACTAGACAATCCCGTGGAACGCATTATGCTCTTTAAGCAGGATACCACTGTACTTTTATTTTTATTTCTACATACTTTGCATCTGAAAGTTGGATTAAATTTCCCCTGCCCAAAAACCCAGATCTCAATTAACCACTAAAAGGAAGGGAAGGTTTTCAGTTTCAAATGGATACACTCCAGCAGTTTCTGTTGTGTCATCTTTGGCTGGATTCTCAGGCAAATGCAAATTAGAAGAATAATCTAGAGTATGGTCCCATTTCAGAAAAGTGAAATCAGTTTTGAGTCAGGAAATGTTGACTCAATTGAGTGCTAGTCTTTCAGGATATGCATAAGAGAAATACATGACTGACTTAGAGAACTAATGGTCTTTTGGGAGATGGAAATCTACACCAAGGGGTACTTTCAGGTAAATGGAATACATAGGTAAAGGTAAAGGTCACCCTTGCTTGAAAGCCAGTTGTATCCAACTCTCCATTTATAGCCAAAGAGCCAGTACTGTCTGTGTCTGCAGATGTCTCTGTGGACATGTGGCAGGCATGACTAGACACTGGAGTGCACAGAACACTGTTACCTTCCCACCAAAGTGGTGCCTATTTATCTACTTGCAATTTCTTGGTTTTAAACTGCTAGGTTGGTAGGAGCTTGGATAGAGACAGAAGGTCATTCCATCATGCAGCACTTGGGTTTTGAACTGCTGGCTTGCCAACCTTACAGTCATCAAATTCAGTGTCTTAACCACTAACCCATCACAGTTCAATGAAATACATAAGAATCCAGCAATTAGCAGGGTTTTTCTCCCTCTTCTGACTGACCCAGCCCTGTATTTCAAGCTCAGCTGTTGTATCATTTGCTTTTTGGAATTGTTTCCAACCGATCCGGCTATGTGAATTAGTGCTTCACAGTTGAGTACATCTGAAATAGCAACACCCTTTCATAAGGCTTACTTCTTCATGCCCTTCCACATTAGGTTTCCTTAAAGGACCAGAAAGATGGAGAGAAAGAAAGAAAGAGTTTTGCAGACTAGGTGCCCAGCATGTAACCCTTTCTGAGTTAACATCCCCTGCAGGAGAGTTTGGCCTTCCTCTGCTAGTCTATTTTATATATTTCTCTTTCTCTCTCTCTTTGGAAAATAAGAATTTCTTCTTAAATCAGGGGAGACTTACCTGTGATTCTGTTAAGAATTAAAACCAGGCCTGTCCTATAGCACAAAGATTAGCTGTGGCATAGTAAATGAGTGTACCTTTGCTTCAAATCTTACCTTTAACCTTAACAATACTAGCAAGTTGTGATTTTTGGCAAGTTATTATTGTCTGCATCATCTGCAGCATGGGCATCTATTTGCTTTAGAAAGATGTTATGAAGGATTGAGATTATTGCTCTGTAGATGACTAAAGGCAATAATTCAGAAAAGTACCATTAGGAGAGCCATAGAGGCTAACCACACAAGCATATGATTCACTGTTTTGATTGCTTTTGGTACAGTTTGATTCAAAACAAATTGTGGTGTCTTCACTGCGGTGGCTTAGTGGTTAAGACACTGAACTTGATGACTGGAAAGTCAGCAGGTCAGCAGTTCCAGACCTGAATGCTGCATATGGAGTGAGTTTCCTTCTCTGTCTCAGCTCCTAACAACCTAGCAGTTTGAAAGCAAGAAACTGCAAGCAGATAAATAGGGACCATTTTGGTGGGAAGGTAAACAGCATTCTATGAACTCTGTATTTAGTCATTCCTGCCACATGTCCATGAAAGCATCTGCAGATGGAGACAGCACTGGCTCTTTGGCTGTAAACAGAGATGAGCATGGAACCCTAGGGTCAGATAAGACTGGCTTTCCAGCAAGGGTGACCTTTACCACATGTTTAAAAAAAGTCTTGTGCCTTTCTGACACAGTGCTAGATCTATATGTTTCTGGTGCAATTCTGAGCATGCCTGATGAACCTGTTTTGTAGCTCATGTGGATGGGTAGTTCACAACAGAATAGAACTCTGAGTGGTTTTATCTGAGGTGACAAGCCTGCAACATACAGTTGTACCTCGCTTTAAGAGCATAATGCGTTCCACAGGATTGCTCTTTAAGCGAGTTTCCTTTTTAAGCGAAACACCATTGAAAGTGACCAATTGTGTGTGGGGGGGGGGATTGCGAACCTCAATTTATTTGTTAAGCGAGTTTTCAATTGGCTTTATTTGTTAAGCGAAGCGAACATTCAGAGAAAATCCTGCTCTTTAAGCGAGTTACTCTTTAAGCGAGATGCTCTTTATGCGAGGTTTGACTGTATTTGGTGAGTTGTGGCATTATTTATTTGTTTGTTTGTTTGTTTTATTTTATTTCATTTGTACCCCACCCTTCTTCGAAGACTCAGGGCGGCTTTACAACTAAAAACAATTAAAACACATACATACAATCAAGTTAAAATTCAAGTTAAAAACACCAAGGAGAAAGGTGGGATATTTAAAAGAGCCAGGTGACCAAGTTGGCCGTCTGGCCCACTCCCCACACATGCCCCACCAGCCAGGTCTTCACTTCTTTCCCCATTGAAAGGATCATGGAAGAGACAGGAATGAAGAACCACTTCACACTCTAGTGGTACAAAGATTCAGAAACAAAACAGTGATGATACAAAATAAATCAGGATTGGCAGTTTTCGACCAGAATCTGTGCCACGCTGCTCTTCAAAAAACCACAGTCTCCTTCAGGGGTAAGATGGTGGCATAAAGTGGAGAATTTGCTAGGGATGTGGGAAGGGCACACTTTTAAATCTTATCCATTTTGGCTTCTTTTCAGGAGTCTCTCATTCATTTTCAGGCACTGATCCCTTGGTTAAACATGAGAAGGAAGGGCTCTTTCAAGTTTTTCTGATTTAAGTTTCTCCCTTTGGGTTCATTCTGGCACTTTAACCAAAAGCTCTAATAACCCTTTCTTAAATTGCTTTTAAAAACCAGGGGCAAAACAGGCAATGGAGAATCAATGTGAATGCCCTTAAAGAACCCTTTAAAGCTACTTTGAAAAAGTGGAGGCGATGCAGGCAATCTACAGTAAATTAACAAGAGTGTTTGTTTATTTTTAAATCAATCTGATAGGGAAAAACTCCTCACACATTTTGGGCATATTTATTAGGAACCTGTTAAATGTGCCTAACAATCTTATCAATTTCTCAGTCAAAATTTTCACCCAACAAAAAAGCACTCCTGCTTGCAGTTATAAATTTAATCAGCTAGTGTGGCTATGCTTTTAACAGCAGATTGATATACAGTACAACCATTATCAGGTGGCAATCTTTATCTCCAGACTATGACTTAGCTGTTGTGGAATAGCACAATAGGGTTGGAGAATAGTTTGGACTACATTTCATTTAGGCAGTTGCCAAGAATATGAAAGTATAGCTCAGGAGTGGCCAGCCTCGATGCTCCAGCACACCTGCTGATTAGGGCTTCTGGGAATCAAAGTCCAAAAACAGCTGGAGCACCGAAGTTGGCCACCCCTGGTATAGCTAATCTCTTTCTCAAGCTTATGTTTTCATTTCAAGGTAGCCCATAGCAATTTAAATTATTTTAGCTCCTAGTCAGAACTCATTTATTTGTCTTTCTGGCAATCTATAGCATGTATAAAGCTTTCTTCCAAACTACATTTTGAATGTATTGATTTTCCCTGACTTCTTTATTTTCCAGGTTTCACATTTTTGCATACTAGTAACTAAAAATTCAAGAGTATGCGGGATTTGTGTTTTGGTTTCCTGATATGAATCCTTACATTTCATGATGTTTTCTAGTTCCTTCATAGCTACCTTTCCAAGTGTCTGGGAGCAATCAAATTGTTATTTAGGTTGGTTCTTTTGGAGCACCTCCATCTGCTGACAACCAGATGACATATATGAGGTTGCAAAACAGTCTGTGCCCAGTCTGCACCTTTTTGACCCAGCAACAAAGCTCCTTTCCTTTCAGATCTGAGCTGCAGCAAGTGGGACTGGAGCTCCTTTGGAAAAGAAAGGTGTCTTTAAAATAATGCTTTAAAGGCCATATCAAGCTAAGGGGCTCTTTCTGGTGGGATCCAACATAATCTCTATATTCCCCTCATGTCTTTTTCTGATTTATTAGCTGCTGTCCCCATTTTGACTGACAACTGAACAAAAGTCTACAGTCTTAGCCTGCTTGGAAATGGTACCTTGGTTGGGTAACCCCATCCTAGATGGGGATGCAAAACATGTGGCTTGTTTAGTCAGTACAGATTAGCCCCTAAGTGGGTCACATGTTTTGTAGCCTGCATTTGTAGCTTGCAGAAGTGGGCCAAAAACATATTCAGGAGCTTGCCATGATTAATTCTAAATGTTATGCCTTTGGGGTTTAATCTATTGTTATTGGAATTAAACCTCAGTGGCGTCTCTTGTGGGAGTGCCTTGAGGCACTGCAGCCAACTGTACTCTGTTAATAACTCCGGTTAAAGTGACCAGTTTGTTTTTAGCTGCAGTTCTCAGGAACTGAACAGTGCTCTGGCAGGCAAGAATTTAGCAATGTAACCCTTCACTACCCCTACAACACACTGAAGCAGAGGTGGGCAAAGTGAGGCCCTTGAGACCATTGCAGGACATCAGCTCCCAGAATTTGCTAGCTTTTGGCTATGCTACCTCAGTCAGTGTATGTCCCTAAAGGACACCAGGATGAACTTTTGTGCTCTGAAGGTGGTCAGGTTATTGAATTTCCAAGATTTCTATATGGATTTAGTTGTTGAATTGCTGTATTCATTGTGACCGCAACCAATGCAACTGTTCAACAACATCTTAAGGGCCAAGTTTTGCCCACTAATGTAATATCATTCCTTCTTTTTGTGAGTTATTCCCCTTGTTATATTCCCTCCCCCGTCTCTGTGTTGTCAGTCCCAGTCCTCTTGCTCTGTCCACCTTGATCTTGCTAAAGAACCAAGACAGTCCTCTTTCATGTTGTCCTTACTGCTTGTCCCATGTTTCCAAATAAGTCACCATATCATTGAAAGAACTTTTGTGCTCACACTCTGGCAGCCAAATGCTGTTCCTTTCCTTATCTGCAGGCATTTCTTTTCTTGGAGGCTTATAGTCTATCTGTTGCTGATGGACCCTTTCAAAAAACCCTTTATGTGCAGCCCAAGTACTGCCGTTCTTCCTACTACCAGGGGGTGTTCCATGGGTCTTATTCCCGAGCCCTCTTTGATGTATCTGTTGTCGCAGCTGGACACCATCCAAAAGTGAGACAAACAAGGCCTCTTGCCTTCTTGTTGCAGAGGGTGAAGTGTTGACGAGCCTTTGGGTAGAGTGGGGGCAGCAGTCTGAATTGCAGCCTTCTTTGGAGTGGTGGGCATTTTCTTCTTTTCCCAGGCTCTCAAAGTGACCCTGCTCAGTTCCCACTGTCTACCTACCTCTCCCCAAATATTTGCAGGTGATTTTCCCTCCTCCACTCTTAATATGGCAGAACAATTTTATTATGATTGCAGATTAATCCCCCACCCCCCAAAAAACCCCACACATTTAGGGACATTATGGTATCAGAAATAAGGAATACCCATTTCAGTATATGTAACTCTGTGATAGTGTTATAAAATGAGAAGAGAGGGAAGATTTGTGCTTTGTGTTACATTTGTCAGCTACCACCTCCCCTCACCTCCCAGAACATTTACATCATTCACAGCTGCACAACAGGAAAAAATTTACATAATGTATATTACATTTCACTCACTCCATCTAAATGTCAGGCAAAACTCCTTGTTGAATGCCTGCCTGGTCCCAGAGTCTCTGTTGTGGGCTGAGGGGGAAGCAAAGATGGCTGCCATAAAAGCTGGCCACTTCTCTGCTAACTTTGGCATGTAACTACAATGATTATGAGAAACATCTGGCCAGAAGGAAATAATGTTGCACACCGGTACAATTGAGGGAAATATATTTGGAATTTTCCTCTTGGTCAGGCTGGTTAGCAGTGACTACTTTATTTTTGTTTTCCTTCATAGCCCTGACACACTACTTTCTCAACATGGCTTACTTCCTCAAAGCATGTTTATACAGTTAAAATAAATAAATCAAGCGCTTGAGCATCTGTGTTTTCCTAATGTCCTGATATGTTAATTGATAATGGTTGCGTAGAAAAGACCAAAGGAAGAGTGGAAATGTAGGAAGGAGACAACCAAACCAGCTTAGGCAGTGCTTAAGCCCCAGGGTAATATAGGGCACATGAAGAGGAAAGGACATCCACTGCATGTTAGAAAGAATGCTCACTCCTATGTCTGACAAAATGGACTTGATCCATGAAAGCTAACATCAAAATACAGGAGTTAGTCTTTAAAGTGCCACAACGTTATTGATTTTTTTGTTTTGTTTACTTTCTGATATGCTTGAAACACAGACTAATATGGCAACTATTCAAATAATAATAATAATTCAAATATAGTTGTATACATGTACAGTAATACCTCGGATAACGTTTACCTCAGATAACGCTAAAATCGCATAACATTAAGTAATCTGGGGAGGAGAATTGGATCGAATAACGTCAAGGTCCTATGGGATGGATCAGATAACAACCGCTAAAGCCTGTGCGGTTACAATGTATCTCTATGGAGCTTTAACGTTATCCGATCCATCCCATAGGATTTTAACATGCATCGGATAACACTAAAAATCAGATAACACCAAGACTCGTGGAACCAAGTCTTAGCGTTATCCGAGGTATTACTGTATTCCTAAATATATGCTAATAGTCTGAAACATAGGTTCAAATGAAGAGAACATATGTAGGCTTATCTATATGAAGAAGAACATTACTGATTTCATACTAAAATGGAGTCCTAACTGAGAAAAGCCCTACCACTTGGGAGATCAAGTCCAGCTGTTCCCTATCCTCAGCACTTTGCCCCAGATTAAAAATAGTGCTTCCTGTGCCAGCTGTCTGATGGGCATCCAAGAGAGAGATAAAAGTCCATGTCATCCATTTGGTACTCCTGGCCAACATTCCACCTCTTGGCACTCCACATCATAGTCAGTTTATGACATTGCCTTAATCTATTTTGGAGGGAGAGGTGCCCCCTCCACCTCCTGTAAGTATGTCATTAGGGTTATGAACTGGTCTGCGATTGCCAGACTGGGTTAAAGCCATGATAAAACCTTGCCTGCACCCAGAACTGGGCTGTGAACAATAACAGGTTGTGGATGTTACAAACTAGCCCTAAACAACATAGCTACTCACACATCACTAGAAACAGGAAATACATACCGTAATCATGAAAAATAAAAAAAAAGGACTGATTGACCTAAAATTTGTGGATGCTTACTTATACCTGTAGTTGTGCATTTAGAAATCATTATTATGTTTTATTCATTTATTCATTCATTTATTATATTTATTATATTTATACCCTGCCCACCTAGGAGATTTTCAAACAGAAAGGATAAATAGACAAATAAATATGTGTCACGATAAGTAGGAAAAACTAAAAAGTTGACACATGTGGTTGTCCAATTTGTGGTCCAGTTGTGGTTTATGATAACTTTATCGTTCCTCTTCTCCTTTCTCAAAGTTTTTTTTCTGCCTTAGATTGGACATCTCTTCAAAAAGAGGATGCCTCCAAATGGAGGACTATTCTATGGCAGCCCTGCAAATAGAGAACAGTTCTTTGTAAAGTGGGATATGTGGCCATCCTAGTCTCATAGGGATCAATAAGAGAACAAGATATCCTGTGCTCTGTTCCTAGAATTCCCCACACTTGCTTTCTCCTCGCTGACCTCCCGTTTTTCTACCTGCCTTCTTTCTTTTGATGCCTTTGGCTGATTTTCTCTGAAACGTGCCATAGATTTGCATGGATGGAGGGGGTTCAATCAATCTAAAGACCATTGATTTTAACCACTCCACTCTGTTTAACTGCCCCAGAGGGAAGGAGCAGCCTAAGAACATTTCATATGCTGAGAGAATGACTTTAACTATATAAACATGATATACCATATGTGCCATAGTGAGGCTTTCAAATAACACCTTCTCAGAGCAGGCATAATGCCTTTCAGAGAATATGATCAAAATAGCCAAAGAGGCACACTAAACCTTTAAGTAGCCTTAAAGATTCTGTGGCTTTCAAAAGTTAATTATGATGGAACCATTAGATGAAGTCACATCTAAATTAGAGATTAAACTAACCAACAAGAGATTACTGACTAATGGATTTAAAATATCTGCCCTGGCTCTTTGCCTGGCAACAGATCTCCAAGTTTTCTTGATGATAAGGAAATATTAATGTCCAAGAATAAAAACACATAATAATCCTTTTACAGTATAACCCCATATAACAATTGCATCGTACAGCAATGAAATAGTACAACAATTTCCCAGGGTTAAAGTGCTTCTCCAGTCACAGGCACCGCTGTGCTGTTAGTGAAAGGGATTCCCACTGGTCCCCTTGCAGAAACAGCAAGGGGGGGGGCAACGACGACCGAGAATCCATTTCGCTAACAGTGCAGGGTTGCTATTGCCCTGGGAAGTGCTTTATCCCTGGCAAAGCGCTTCTCAGGGCAAAAGAACCCCTGCACTGATAGCGAAAGGGATGCATTTCCATGGCAAAAATCATTGTACAAATTTCCCCATAGGGAAAATCACTATACAATACATGTATCGTACAGCGATTTTTTTTGTACAATGATGGACCCATTAGAACCAATTAAAATTGTTATACGGGGTTTTACTGTATTTTTTAAAAAGTGATGACTTATGAAAGCTTGGGGACAGGCAACAGCATGTCTTTTTAGAGAAGATATTTCAAAGAAGTATGGTTTAAAGACAAGGGAACCTAAGTGGCTTACATAGGAAATTGTCAGGAAACAACATCTTTTTCCTAATGTTCTCAAGGCTTGAGGTTGTAGTTTTACCTAGGCCTCAAAAAATCCTTTGTTCTCTCTGTGTCTCACAGACTACGTGTCACGAGACAGTTTGTTTTCAGCCAGTGTTCCTGCCTGTTATCTTTCTAGCTAGCTGAGCTTCATGTTTTGACTTCACTGTACACGTGTGTAAACAATTATTGTTTTGAGATAGTAGTTCTCTGTTCCCTGATTGGCCAAGGTTAACCCACCTGACTGCAGAATCTCCATTTTGCAGAGAAGTTAGTTAGTTTGTTTTTGGATCTCAATGGCTTAAGATATTTGCCTGGGGGCTATGCCTTTTTGATTCTTCAAAATGGTTGCCTAATGTACCTGTGGACTGTTGCTGGACTGTCTTATGCTACTGACCTATGCTTTATGAACCTGATCAATATACCTGATCAATATACCTGATCAATAAACCTTCGTTTGCTTGAACAATGTCTCTTCAGCAATGGAGTGTTGGTGGCAGCAACAGTGTGGGGGGAAGTGTTGGTGGGCCAGACTAGTGCCGTGTATGCAGGGAGTGGCGGCGGCGGCAGACATTATTGAAGCCCACCCATGGTCAAAGAGCAGCAATGCAACCTCCTTGTGGAAGAGAAGCAGCTAAGGGCTGCATTGCCGGCCAGCTCGTCCTCTGGGGGCTTTGGTGTAGGAGGGCCAAGGCAGAGGGGGCCGACTGGTTTCATGACAGTCAGACTGTAGCCTCATCTAGCCAACTCATGTCAACTATACTGGTGGTAGTTTTCCAGGTCCCCCACCCCCACCCCTGGCCTTCTTTGAAGATCTCTGGCATTCCCTGATGGTCTCCCATTCAAGCATTAATCATCCTCCAACCTCACTCATCTTCTAGAATAAAACAAGATCAAGTGGATTCAGACTAATACAGTGCTTTGGTCATTAGGTGTTAGCGTCTGAGCAGCCAAATGAGGAAACAAGCAAGCCAACTGGTTAGAGACAGTATAATAAGATGTGTGTTTCTATTTATAATGTTTCTGTTGGAACTGTACCAATTATTTGAAAATCTGAAACTATGCCTATAAAGTAGCAAGTTCAAATGGTACATACTGCAATCAAATGCACTGTTTCATACTGTATATTTTTATAAGCAAAAAACCAGATTTCTGTTTCTTAACCAACACAGTCAGATAAGAACAGATCCTTGAAGGTGGGTATCTTCTAACTAAGGCAGGTAGAAAACCTGCAGATCTTTGTTCTTCCCCTTAATAAGTGGTGAGGAGGAGTTTAATGAAAACTTTTGGGGTGATGCTGGGAAATGTCCCCTCCTCATCCCTTGTCACTATTATGCCATTATTCTGATTTGTGTGTGTGTCTGTGTCTCTCTGTGTGTGGGGGCATTTGGATCTTTACTGAAAGCAACATCTTTGCATTTTTGTGGGGTTTTTTGTGGTTCCTCTTATATGCCATCACAAATGGTTTTGTCAGGCAGGGGCTTCCTGGTCAAAGAGATGGGGTACTATATTCTTAGATCTTTTGTACTCAAAACTTTTCCAAAGGGAAAGGGGGAATAAGGCAAGAGTGATACACAGTTGATTACTGTACTCTTAACATTTTATTTTATTACTGAACTTTGGATGGAAAAGAGAGGAAGTGTGAAGTATGTTGGTACTATTGCCCTCTGGTGGTTGTTTGCATAGTGGGAAAAGAAACCAAAGACAGAGTCTATGGGTGGCCAACTGTAGATCTCCAGCTGTTCTTGGACTTCAATTCCCAGAAGCCCAAGTCAGCACTCCTGCTGATCAGGGCTTCTGGGAATTGAAGTCCAAGAACAGCTGGAGATCTACAGTTGGCCACCCCTGGTTGATATACAAACAGAATTACCTATTACAGTACAGTTTATGATTGATAATACAACATAATGTGGTGGAGACTCCTCCTCCCGCTACAGTGCTTTACTACAGGTGTATCTACAAAGGGCTATGGGAGTCCTCTCTTGAATTTCAACATTATGTATTACTTTAACATAGATCGGGGGCTCTCAATGTACAGCCCGTGGCACCATTTCATCTGGTATACACTCCCGCCACCGCCATCCTTTTCCCTTCTGTCTGTCTTGGCATGTTCCTAACAAGCTCCATAACAGGGCAGTACAACATGTGCCCTGCTACAGCTTGGTGTTAGGGACTTGCCAAGCCAAGCAGAGGGGGAAAGGATGGCGGCGGCAGCTGTGAAAACTGCAGACAAACGCGTCGTTGCTCTGGCCTAGTACTGGCTAGGACAGCCAGGACCCCATTTTCACCCATGGCAGGCTGGAAAGCAGGAAAGTGGTGGCGTGTGTGTGTGGGGTGCTTGCTTGCAGGATTGACTTGTGGCATGTGGGGGTGGAGTGTTGGTGGCAGCAACAGTGTGGGGGGAAGTGTTGGTGGGCCAGACTGGTGCCGTGTATGCAGGGAGTGGCGGCGGCGGCAGACATTATTGAAGCCCACCCATGGTCTAAGGCAGGTGCACCCAAACATTTTGGGCCGTCGGCCGATCATGTAGTTCAGGGAACTGGTCGCTAAGGCCCGGGGGCCAGGTATGGCCCCTGATGCCAATTCATCTGGCCCACGAAGCTCTTGTCGCTCCTGGAAGTGGAAGTAAAACACACCCGTACAAGCATATTTTACTTCCACTTTCAGGAGCGACGAGGGCTTCGCGGGCCAGATGAATTGGCATTGGGGGCCATACCCAGCCCCAGGGCCTTAGTTTGGGCACCACTGGTCTAAGGGGTTGTGATCCAGCCCCCAGCTTCAAAAGGTTGAGGACCCGTGATGTAGATGGATAGATATTCAGTGTTGTAGTTGTTAATCACACACACATACCATTAAGATTTATTTATTTATTTATTTAAATTTGTTTATCGCCCTCCTCCCAAAAGGGACCCAGGGTGATTTACAACAATTATAAAATCATTTTAAAAATTAAAAACTCTAGGCTGCTCCAATACGGTGTGCCTCAGGGCTCAGTGCTCTCACCAAGTCTGTCACTCTGTCCTCTACACCACACCAGTTAATGGAGTAAAGGACTCAATAATGTTAATGGGTGCATAGGAGATAGAATTGTTTTCCCCAACTCTACATAATATCTGTGCCTGCCAAAATTCCTTCTGGTATCTGACTGGTACATTCTCTCAGTCTGCTGAAATGTGCCTTTGTACCAAAGGAGAAGTGTACACCACTGCAGCGGGGGGGGGGGGGGGAGGCATGCTAAAGTTAGCAATATGGTGCCTACTGATGGAGAAGGATATTATTCTCATTAGCAACACTACCAAAGATAAATTAAAGAAAAGGTTTATAGATGCCCATGATATTAATACATATTCAGTGCAAGAAGAAAGTTTCATAATTCCTGGGTACAAAATATTGCAGTTTTAAAGGCTTAGATAATACAGAGTCCCAAAATGACGTTTAGAATTGAAGGGAAGAGATCATAATGAGACATACACTGGGGGAATGGAATGGCTTCTTTCACAGTAATGAACAGCATGCAAAAAGAGGTTTTAAGACACTTGAAAGGAAATCCAAATGCCAATTTTTTATTGTTCATAGACTTTTCTTTTTGTAATTGAATGGAACATCCTACAGGTAAGAATAATTGGGGTATCTCTCTTAGTAGGGAATAGAAAGCTTCAGAAGGAAGGGTTCTCTTTCATTTCCTTAAACACAACTGAATCCTTCTTTATATCTTTCATGCACATTGTCTAGGCCAGGGGAAGCAAAGAGGTTAGTACTTTGAAGTATTCATCAGGCAAGGACTTCCCTGGAGTGCATTTGTAGCACTCATAAAGAATACCTCTGACCTATACTATGGTAATCCTAAAAGTTCACCATTGTGAAAGCAACGGAAAAGGAATCGGAGCACCCATAGTTTTTGCCACCGGTATTTCAGCTTTCAGCTTTTATCCTCAGCTCTTGGTTGTGAAAGGAAGAAACTCTTCCATGTAGATCTGGCAAAATGTGCATGGTGCAGGTTTCATGGGACTGAGAATTCTTGGCATTCCTTGAATAGTCACTTTGCTTCCAAGGTTCCTTTACATTCCTATTTGCAGAGCCTTCTTGCAAGTGCCTCACTATAAGGCTCCTCTTTGCCCAAACTGAAAGACATGCATGTTACTTTTGCTGCTATGAAAAGAATCAGCTCAACGGAACCAGACTCTGGTTTCCTAACATGCTACTGAATATGAATGCAATACAATCCTCCCTTACTGTGACATCTCCAGGCCTTCCTTATGATTAAGCTTTCTCTCCCTTAGACCACTGTGTGAGTTAATTACTTAAATAAGAAAATTGCTGGGCACCCATTCAAAAAGGGCTCTGGAATCCTTGCCAATAAATTGTCTGAAACCTCATCTGCAAAATACTGTCATTCTGCTGTGTCAGGAATGAGATTCCAAGTGACAACAATGATATTGGAAAATGAATGATTAGGATACATTGCTTTCCCAGGCGTCCGGTGTAGCTTAGGTTATCTAATCGCCAGGAGGTTGTTGTTGTTCAGTCACACGGTCGAGTCCGACCCTTTGCGAACCCATGGACCACAGTACACCAGGCTCATCTGTCCTCTGCCATCCTCCGCAGTCCAGCCAGAGTAAAATAACAGGAGTGGCGCTTTATTTGAAGCTATGGAAATGAGGGAAGAAAAACGACTGTAGTTGTTTAATGTACAGTATTATGTTTTACATTTGCATGCTTCTCTGCAGGGCTGTAGCCAGAGGGCCCCCCTCCTAACAGCCCCCCCCAACCACCCTGTGATGTCAATGTTATATTTATTTATTTATTTATTCATATTTACCCACCACCCTTCTCACTGAAGTGACTCAGGGCGGTTTACAAGTAATAAAAGCCATCACAATAAAAACACAAACATATATGTGAGTGTGACATTGTTGCTCCTCCTGAACTCCCCCTCCCTCCCAAATCGAGAATCCTGGCTACGGCCCTGCTTCTCTACCATGCTGCAGGAGACTGTGTATCAAGAGCCTGTGCTGGCAACATAACCTGGGTACCTTTGTTATTCCAAGGTTTGAAATTTGTTTATTTAGTATCACTTGTAGGCATCTTTTCTCCTGACGAAGGGTCTCAAGGAAGAAACTTGGGAGTGTTGAGGGAAGGTTCTTTATCCAGAGCATCACCCTGCAGTTACTCAGCTGTGGATGGCTACAGCATACTGAATCTCTGTACAGTATTTGTTATATTCCTCCAGGAACTCCATATCTGATATATTAGCCAGAGAACTGCTGCTAAGCCTATGTCCTATTGAGTGTACCCATATAATGTATGTATTTCTGAACACCAGAACAATTTTGTATGTCTACTTTAGGAAAGCTGCCTCCAAAACGTAAAGACTTTGTTTGCAGTATTAAGCTACAATTTAGCACTATGTACAGAAGCCTTCCGTCTGTCTCTCTCCCCCTCCCCACCCGTTTCTCATATAACTGTAAGGAAGTAAGGTTTTCTTGCTTCGATCTTTAAACTAACCAGAATTCTTGGTTAGGTCTGAGCTGGAGGAACTCTGATTTGGATAAACCAGGATAGATTATCTGCAGCTCTTTGTGGGCATTCACTTGATTTCCAAATCCTTCTACAAGTGATGACCTCCTACAAGAGAGATCTGTCCCTCCATAATAGCCCATTGGTTGGAGATAAAAAGGGAGGTGGAAAGAAAGTGGGGGAAAATAGTGGTTGGGGGCTTCATCCCCTTTGCTCTAGCCCAATTTGCTGCTGGTTTTAGTCCTGTCCACCATCTATACACAGACCACTTAATTTTTAATTATTTTTCATTTTTAAAGCAGAAAAAAATAATCCAACCCAGTTTACACTATGTTAGTCAGCAGTTCGATTCCCGAGTACTGCAGGATGGAATGAATTCCCACCTTTGTCCCAGCTCCGGCCAACTTAGCAGTTCGAAAGCAAGAAATTGCAAGTAGATAAATAGGGACCATTTCGGTGGGAAGGTAAACAGCGTTCCGTGCACTCTGGTGTTTAGTCATACCTGCCACATGACCACGGAAATGTCTGCTGAAGCAGACAGTGCTGGCACTTTGGCTTTGAATCAGAGATGAGCACTGAACCCTAGAGTTGGGTACAACTGGCTTTAGAGCAAGGGAAACCTTTACTAGTAAACAAGCCAGGATCATAAACCATGGTTTGATCCTAGCTTGTTTGAATATTGTTATAAATAAGGGATGGGTAAAGGCAACATGCAACTTCATCTACATTTTTGCAGACCTTCAAAGATATGTACCTCGTCATTGCTGCTGAAAATACTGATACATTTTCTGTATATGTTAAGCTCTGACTAACATGTTTCTTCTTTCAAAGGCAAACTCGTGCATCAGAAAGCTTTCTGAATGCGCTAACAGCCTGTTAAAGAAGGCATATGTTTACTGTTCATCTCACTTTCAGAAAAAAAGCAGTCATGAGAAGCTTCTAGGAGTAGTTTCAAAAAGTGCAGGAGCTGTGCAAAACTTGTTTTGATGATACAAAAAAGTTTAGAGTTTGCTACTGCAATTATTTGAAAGGACTTCCTTTAAGTATATTTGTCACCTGAAAACACTCTAAAGCAGGGGTTCTCAACCTTTTCCAGCTACGGGCCAGACCATGCCCCCTCAGACAGCTGAGGGGGTTGGACACATGGTTCTTCCCGCCATAAATGCTGCCATAAAACGCTTCCACTTTCAGTGGTGGTGGTGGTGTGGGCCGCATGAAATGGTGCCACAGGGTGAGTCTAGCAGGCAGGTTGCAAACCCTTGCTCTGAAGGGATCAGTTCATAAATTTCTTTAAATATAAATAAAACAGCCAAAGAGGTTTTGAAGGAAAAAGAGATTTTATCAGCAAGATCACTCATAACATAACATATGGATGTCCATGCAGATTCAAGACCCTAATTAACAATCCAACCAGACTTACTTACTTTTTGACAAACTACACACATGTGTTCTCAGCCCAGGTGGGGCTGAAGGGTGAAGGCATTCCATGTTTTTATCTTGGCATTACATACTTTTCAGAATGTTCAGAAATGCACAGTCACACTAGTCTACTCCCGTCTTAGATAAATGACACAGGATTTTTTGTGTTACTATCTTGTCATAAAATTTTTTTTCTCCAGGCCACACTATAGATTAGGACATATAATTTCTTAAAATTATTATACAAGCTTCATTAACTGCATGCTTAATTTGATAAGGGAACATTGTTTAATAATTCAAATTAGCTAATTTGAGGGATCACATATTATTTGAAAGGATTTCTTTTCAAAAAATACAGCCTGGCACTCTTCGCAGCCCTGGGCTATTGTAGGATTGCTAGACATCAAGATGCTAGTTGAAGCATCCCAGCTCTCACCTGTGATATTACAGGGACATTCCCCTATGGCAGGGGTGCCCAAACATTTTGGGCCATGGGTTGATAGTCATGTGGTTCAGGGAGCCAGTCACTAAGGCCCGGGGGCTGGGTGTGTTTTACTTCCACTTCCAGGAGCAACGAGGGCTTCGCGGGCTGGATGAATTGATGTCGGGGGCCGCACCCAGCCCCCAGGCCTTAGTTTGGGCACCACTGCCCTATGGTATCACAAGGATCCTCATTTTGCAGTGTTTGGCCCTAAAATTTCAGGAATCAAGATGTTTCTAACCTGGCAAGCCCTTGGCAGGTGGCTCTTGCTAGAATTTAAAATTTCCATAATGCTCATAACATAGAAATTAAAATAGCAGCTAGATTTTTTTGCCTAGCTGATTTGATGAATTGGTTGTCCTTTCAGAGATCGCTAGTGCCCTTTGAAACTGATGGGACAGGAAGAGGGTCACCAAAAGAAGAGCCAAAGTGTAAGCAGAGATCCCATTCAGAAATACACAGGGCAACTTAATTCATTGAGAAAGACAACACACATATAAAGACTCTCCTGTCACTCCAACTTTCAAAAGGATGAACAGCTTTTAAGTTAATTGATGTAAATAAAACAGCCAGAGAGGTTTTGAAATGGAAAAAGGGAATTTTTATCACAGCATAACATAACATTACATAGCATTACATGATCATGACATGTGCACACATGGTGCCTGATTCCATTGGAATCAGGGACCCTTTATGAACATTTTAACTAGGCTTGCTTTTATACTTTTCATAAGCTTCACACACATCTTCAGTCCAGCTGATGCTGATGGGTGGTAGATGTTCCATACCTTATCTTGATACAGTATAACATATTCTAACTTACATATGCAATGATGTACATTTATTCTGTCTCTTTGCCTGTTACTTACATGTCTGCTTACTTAGATAAGAAACTTGGGTGTGATCTTCAGTAAACTAGCTGTAAACAACCCTTAACTAGAGTAGATTAGATCATTCCAAGATGGCTCTGCTTATGTTCCTTTAATTGCATACATTGCTTTGTAAAGGGAATATGTCAACAAACCAAAATTGGCTATTTAATTGCTGGAGTGTCACACCAAGAGAAGAAAAGTTCTCCTTCCAGGGCCATTTGTTTAGGCCCCCACTTAAATCTGGAGCCAGCTCTGTTCTCTGCCACTCTTAAACTAAGCTGCATCTCTTGCAGGAATAATCTAATTAACAAAATGCAAAACACACCCTTTCTCTGGCCAAGATAGGAATGGGTTATGGTGCACTTAAGTCACACTACTGTATTGGTTGACAGGTTTGTTAAGCTTTTTGATTGATGAATGCATGCACGGGAGACCTCTACCCATGTTAATCTCCCCCACTGATGATGGAGAAGCACTACTTAAAAGGAACTGTTTCTCCCCTCCTCCCCACCCCCAACTGAAGCCAGAGGACAGCTGTGAGTCCTTGGTTACAGTGCAAAATTAAATTAGTTGGGCCTGAGCTCTCTGGAGACAATAAAGCAAATGGGCCAGAGAAGAGGGAGGAGGTCTTGAGCAAAAGCTGTGTGAGGCTTTGTTGCCATTTTCCTGATTAAAGTGCCTGGCAGTATAATTAGCCAAGTGTTCCTGAGGTGAGGCCAGACCTAGGTCACAGCATTTGTCAAGGGCAATGTCAGCTCAGTGTGCCCAGCCCTAATAGGCCAGGCTGCAGGAGAGGAAGCAAAAAGCGGCACTCAAGGTGGAAAGGTAAAAAGGGCTTCCTGGCCTCTCTGGTCTAATAGCCATCGTAGTGGGATGGATGGCTTTGGTGCAAGAGGCAGTAAGAGAGATTGTCACCTTGCTGACGAAAATGAGAGACCCCAGGTAGATGTTCACCGGTGTATATTGTTGTACAGTAATGCCTCGGATAACGTTTACCTCGGATAACGCTAAAATCACATAACGTTAAATAATCTGGGGACGAGAATTGGATAACGCTAAGGTCCTATGGGATGGATCAGATAACAACTGCTAAAGCCTGTGCGGTACAATGTATCTCTATGGAGCTTTAACGTTATCCGATCCATCCCATAGGATTTTAACATGCATCGGATAACACTAAAAATTGGATAACACCAAGACTTGTGGAACCAAGTCTTAGCGTTATCCGAGGTATTGCTGTATTTAAACGTAACTGAAGATGGCAATGCTCCTTACCTGGCAGTGACTCTTGTCTCAAGTCAAACAAAACTGGCTCTTGTTTCTCTTCCTGTCTTTTACTCTCTGTCTCAGTCACTGTTGCCTGGCAAGTATTATTGATAGTTCATTCACTTGGCTGGGTGGTTTGGCAAATTAGAACTGTATACCCAAATACGAAAGGTGGGGAGGGATCTGTGTGGCTGAGAGCAGAGAGGATGTAGGAGAGGATTAGCATCTTGACTGATCATAGGCTAAGTATTATTCAGCCACACTGGGCTTTGTTGGCTTTCATAAGAACAATTATAGCCTAGCTTGAAGGGAAATGCTTTCTGTTGTTTCTTTGAACTTTTCCTTATCAGAATCCCGGCACAGGCATATACCCTTTTGTAATAGAAATGCATGAGCGATACATTTCCTGGATTGCATTTATGCAGGAAGACAGGTTTACTTGTAGTTTGCTTTCTCTACTTCAGGCCCTGATGCAAATATAGTAGGCACTAGATTAGGGGTGCCCAAACTTTTTGGGCAGGGGGCCTGGCCACACCACCAGAACAGCTGAGTGGGCCAGAACCATGCCCCCAGAACAGGGTATGTTTGCACATGAGCATCCATATTCCTGGTTCAGCGTAGACACTTCTGCGCATGTGTGAAACCAGCTATATTTACTTCCTGCTTTGGTGCAGATGCTTCTGTGCATGCACGAAAGTGGCCATATTTACTTCCTGGTTCAGCTCGGATGCTTCTGTGCATGCATGAGTACGTCTGCACCAAACCAGGAGGTAAATACAGATGCATCCGCACTTGTGCAGAAGTGTCCCCATTCACTTCCTGATTTGGTGAGGGTGTCATGGGCCTGATGGAATGGTTTCGAGGGCTGTATGTGGCCCATGGCCTGTAGTTTGGGTACCCCTGCACTAGATGCTTCAGGATAACTCCACTCTCCCAAGGCTTTTGAAGCAACTAAAAGGCATTTGGTAATGTTTGCAAAGTTAACCCTTTACTTCAGCTATTGTTAAGAAATGGAAGAAAAACTCCTCTTTTAGGAAATGGAAGATAAACTCCTCTTTCAGATCACTTACCTTTTCCCTTCTCTGCAGGTTGAGAATGGCTGAGTCATATTTTAGACAAGAACAATTTGCATCCTAAAACTAATTCTGAAATGGATACATAGTTTAGTCCAAGGATAAACACTTTGAAACAGGCTTGTGTTGCCTCTCAGCTGAAGTTCACTCAAAGCCTTTTTGCAGCCTGAGGTGAAGGACAAGATGCCTCCTGTTAGGGCATTTTAATGGGTATTGTAGCAAGATTCCTGCCCACTGTATGAATATACCTTTAAGACACTTTTAGAGCTCCACACACAGGTGTTAGCTGTTGAGGCATAGACTGATTACACAGCTGTGTCTGCTTGGTGTAGGTGATTCAGGGCTGAGCACAGCTGTGACCGTTTAGTGGGTAATACAGCAACAGCACAGTATAACTATGGCCCACCTGAGATGGGCTACTCTGAGGAGGAACTGTGACAGACTGACAACTGACTTGAGAGAGAGAAGACGTGCTGCTTGAAGCTCTGCTTCTACCAAGAACTAACAGGTACTCTATACTGCTGAGAAGAGCCCACTGACTTTGGCAAACTGCAGTCAGTGTTTTGCTAGCAGATTCTGTGCATGCTCATTGCACTTGAGCCTTCAGGGATTCCAAGCTCTAACAACTCAACTGTGGGCCTTGAAGACACACTGGTGCCTGTGTATATAGTTCTGTGTCTATTGTCTTTCCCTCACCCAGTAGTAAACTGCACTATTCACTGAAACTATGTGTGTCTTTGCTCCCGAATCTTTCGCTACGCAATAGCCTAACTGCTACTCTGCTACGCTACCACACATACTGCCAGAAACCCCTGACACCCCCCCCCTTCCAGTAGCTATGTGGTATGGCAGGTGAATCTTTCTTGACTGAGGCTATTGGGAGCAAGGTTGCTTTGGGGGTGCTGTACAACATGATGTGTAAAATACACAACTCTGGTGTCCAGCAAAAAGAAACAGCCACTGCTCTTGCTGTTCTTTTACATCCAACATCTTGCTAATGTGAGGCAATTGCCTAATTCTGTAAAATAGGGGGACCAGCTCTGCTATAAGGTGCCTTCTGCAGACCACTCTGATCCATACTTCATCTTTTCTTGCTTCAGTTGTCTTAGGTGCACCACATGGATTGCCTAGATCAGGTCCTTATTTGCAAAGAGGTGGTTCTCTGGATAAGATTGCCCCTTGTCATGGTCCATACAAGCCATTTTTTTTAAAAAAAAGAAGGTAGTGGTAAGATGCCAATGAAACTGGCAGCGATGCATGTCTGGAAGAGAAAACATTCCTGTCCAAAGCCAGTCTTCTCTCCGGGTCACTGGCAATTGTGCAAAAGGAAGATTACTTTTCACTTGTTTAATTCAGCAAACTTTCTACATAACTCAGTGAGTTTTTGGGAGTTCAGTTTCTCACTGTTGTGCATTCCAGAAAAGCCACCTTGTGTGGCGCTGGGCAAGATTCTCAGTCCCAGAATGTGCTGCCCTCACCCATCAAGAGAATGTTAAACCCTTTCTAAGTACATTGGTACCCTGGATAACGTTATAACTTGGTTCCACAAGTCCCGTCGTTATCCGGTTTTTAACGTTGTGTGATACATTGATCACACAATGTTTTAAAAAGCCCTGTTTCCCTGGAGGCTGCAGCAAGCCAGAACGTCGGGATTTGAATCCTGACATTTTGGCTTGCTGCAGCCTCCAGGGAGGTGGGGCAACTTTGGAAACAGCTCCCTGGACCTGGGATGTTTTTTTTTTACCAATTTTGGGGTCTCTGACCCCCCCCCCCCCCGGCCGGGTCCAGGGGTGTGGAGACCCGATCCAAGCTGTTTCTGGGCTTCCCCGATGTCCTCAGCCAGTGCAGCAAGCTAGAATGTCGGGATTCGAACCCTGACGTTTTGGCTTGCTGCACTGGCTGAGGACGTCGGGGAAGCCCAGTAACAGCTGTAGATCGGGTTCCCTGCCTGCTCCAGAGAGATCTGAGGACCCGATCTACAGCTGCAGAGTGGCTGGGGAAGCTGACGGGGACTCCCTGTCGGCTTCCCTAGCCACTCGCCCATGCCTCCGCAGCTGTGGGGTGGCTGGGGAAGCCAAGGGGGAGCCCCCCATCAGCTTTCCAGCCTCCCCACCCCTGTCTCCGTAGCTGCAGGGTGGCTGGGAAGCTGAACAGAGAACCCCGTTCAGCTTTCCAGCAACCCTGCTGATAAGAACGACTGTATTGGATAACGTTAAAAATCGCGTTATTCGATACAAGATTTTTCCAAAAATCTTGTAACGTTATGCGGTTTTCATGCTATACGGTACTCGTGTTATCCGGGGTATTACTGTACCTAGAAAACACTGAAAAGGGTAGGCATATGTCAAAATTTGACTTGATGGCACTGTCAGAGTATGTAAATCAATTAAAAGTGGCCTGAAAGCATTTACTCCTTAAAAGCAATGTGTGGTGTTCAACTGCAGCCCTGCTTTAGATGATATATAGGTCAAGCAAATTAAACATTCTTAAATAAATGATGGATGAGCAAACAAATCCCAAAAATATGGCAGAAAATAAAAATAAGTGCTATATTGAAACCAGGCAAAGAACATCAGATTGTAATTGTGATATTTTGTACCTTTGTTAGCCGCTCAGAGTCGCTTTGCGAGTAGGGCGGCATACAGCAGCAGCAGCAGTGTACTTAAAGAACAAGAACTGTTTAAAACCATTAAGCAAAGAAAGCTCCAGTACCTTGGCCATAACATGAGGTATGACATGAAATATAGAATACTGTAGGTTCCCAACAAGGGGTACACAGCCCACTAGTGGACTTCAATTCCCAGAAGCCTCAGTCAGTACATTGGCTGATCAGTGCTTTGGGGAAATGACTTAGGCTTCTGGGAATTGAAGTCCAAAAACCAGCATTTGGGAAATTGCTATGTAATGAAAGATCCCTGGGAAGAGAAGCCCTGGGCATATATGGACTTCGTGGTTGAGGAACCTGAGAGACTTGTGTGTCATGTCCTCTGAAGAACTATTCTGTGGAGTTAAGAAAAGGAAGACTATCTCCATGATGATAGCCAATATCTGGAATGGACACGGCACCTAAAGAAGAAGATAGGCACAATAAAAATATATAGAATAAATCTCTTAAAATATCAAAGTTAAACAAAAATATATGAAAGTAAAATATATTTCTTAGATGCTAAGCACATTCATAAACACAAGAAAATTGTTTAACAATGTTCTCACCTAGTTAAGCTAGCCATTTACCAGTTTGCATCTATGGAGGAAAATTGATGCTATCTTAATGTGTAGTGCTGGCTTCTGGAAATGAAGCTTGCTACTGTGCCATTGCCTCCTGATCGTTGATGTTCAGTACCTTCTGTCTCTGTTGTTGGTATCAATTGTGTGTATTTCTGTCTTGTTTCCCTACATATTTCTTTCCTTTGCTTATGTTTCCCTTCAGTTTTTAACAACTGGGGCTTCCTGGTAGAGCAAACTACTAATCTATGAAATACTGTACATGTCTTAAACTTTCTATGGGACTTCACAATTCTTTTGTTAACCCAGCAACCTGTGATCTTAGTAAATTAGGAAGGTGGCAAACTGTCATTATAGCAAACCACTGTTTATATTATGACTAGGTCTTTTGAACACCAACAGGCCTACCAAAACACCAGAGGCATAAATTACTAGTGAACAAATTTGATGAGGTACTAATTTGCATGTCATTACTGTAAGGTTTCCCAACCATGGGACCCCAAGATGTTCTTGGACTTCAATTTCCAGTAGCCATGATCAGCAGGTGTGCTGACTTGGGCTTCTTGTAACTGAAGTCCAAGAACACATGGAGAGCCAAGATTTGCCATCACTGGTCTAGGATTTTCTCTCCACCCCTCCCACCCTCCCATTTCCAATGTTATGCTTTCATTTTCCTTATCAAGGTTTACATAGTCATGTTCAAATACTACCTTGCTAGGAAATAGATCCTTTAAGGTATCAAGTTATTTACTTTGCAAGACAATTTCATTTTATGTTCATCTTGCTTTCCTTGTGATTGCTTGGATAGAGTGCTAGTTGATTGCCTTGCAGTGGCTTTTAGTATAATGCCATTCAAACCTACTGTAATTTTAAAAGTACAATGTACATTTTCAGGAATTTAACTCATGTACCTGGTTGTGGAGTGAATCCAGTTCCCCACTGTGCTTCTTGGGAGAAGAGCTAGGCTATGTGGCCTTGAGTAAGCTGCACTGTCCCAAGGTGTCCCCAGAAAAAGGGCAAGGGCAAGCCACTTTTGAGTACTCTCTACCTAGAAAACCGTGAAAAGGGTCACCATAGATCTGGATTGACTTGACGGGAACATGTTGATTAACTTATTTTTAGTACTCTATGCATACAAAAGTTCAAACCTTGACAATTGTTAAAGCCCCCACAAGTCCTGCAACCCAACATTGAGCAATGTTGTGTGCTCTCTTGCTGCTGCGCTTTGTGTTGTAGTCAAAATCTTATTGTTTTCTCTTCTGCAGCTTGAAGGGAATTGAGAATGAAGACTCCATCATCAGTTTAACACATTTTGCTTCTGATGCCAGTAGATGGCCAGCACCATTTTTGTGCTTTGCTTGCATTTCCTAACAATGTAATCAGTACAGCTGATTATAACAGCTCAGCTTAACATCTAGTAATGAATTCCCTAGGGGACAAAAAGTACGAGTACAGATGAGTGCCCACCTGGGGATTTCTGTGTTTACCCATCTGTGGAAAGTAATTTCTTGGCAGCATAGGAACAGACTCGAGTCCAGTCCAGCACTGGAACCCTATTCTGAGAGCTGGCCTGGTACTCCTCTGCTGCACTGTGATGTCAGTGACTAACAGATTAAATAGTGAGGCAAGAAATCCTGTTCTTTCTCTGAGGAACTTAACTAGGCTCCTGATTTATTCCTTCAACCCTTTGTATGGGAATAATAACACTAAACTACCTTGCAGAATTGTTTATGGATTACGAAGATTAAATTATGTGCCTTGGGTTGAATGCTCTGAAGCATAATATAAATGCTAACCATCTTTTAAATAGAAAAGGCAATTTCCATCAAAGTGCAATGATGCAGCATTATTGAAGTAGAAAATGCAGCATTTCTCAAAGTTAGCTGTTGGCTCTAACTGTATGCACAGAATGCAGAGTAAAATTGTTTTAGAAACTGTACCAAGAAATTGAGAGATATAAAAAGTAGCAGTAGTTCCTTCTCATGCTGTGTGGTGCCTCTCTCTGCCACTACAATATATAGAGCAAGGAGGCGCCTCATTGCATCTTGAGCAATAAAGTTTTATAGTGCCCGGGTGCTAACCTGATGTCCAACCCTCCTCCTTTCTCATCTGGGATTGGGACCAGCAATGGCAGAGGTGATATAGAGGTGATATAGCAGAACTTTTTTTTAACAACAAAGGATCTAGTGAGCAGACCTTAGAAGCACATTTCTGACTGTATGACCTTTTATAGATTGTAGCCCCTTTCGTCAGATGCATAAGGTGTGATCTTTGGTTGGCAGTATACAAATGAGTATGGAGAAAACGGTGTAAAACAATGATGTCAGTTCAGTTGAATTTTACTGCATGAAAATTCACATAGTTCAATAATTTTGTTGGTCCTTATGTTCCACAAGACTCATTTCTGATGCAAAAGATTACCTTAAAAAAGCAGAAATTTTTTTGATGCACTATAGGTAAGTACAGTACTGTATTGGTAACACCACAATTTAGCCATTCAGTCCAAATTGTTTTGTGGATGGGGGTGCCAGAATCAGGTCATTTTCAACAGACAGATCTTCCTTTCCACAGTCAGGCAAGTGTAATAACTATTGAATGCCCTAAGGCAATGGAATACATCATATTTTCCAGCAGAGTAAGTCTACCAAGACCAGGGGCATAGCTACCGCCGTATCTGCCGTATCAATTATACGGGGCCTCTGGGCCACGGGGCCCCCCAACATGCATAAGCAAAAATTAATAAAAACTTCCCATTTTTTTTTATTGCACAAATGACAAAAGTCAAAAAAAGCAATTTCTTTTTTTTCCGCGTAAAGCGTGCGTTCAAAAGTTGGCAACACCCTACATCAGTTATCGCGGGCTGCGGGATTTCCCCGTTTAAGTCATTTACTTCAACGGGGGAATCCCACAATAATCGATGTACATACGATATATTTCTTTTAATTTTATGCATTTTTTTTCTTTTGTGAGAAATCTTTACCCTTCCTAAGGTCCCCCAAACAAATATTTATACGGGGCCCCGCCAAGGCACACTATGCTTCTGACCAAGACTCTCCCAGGGCTCAGGTATTATGAGGATAGTTATGAACTATCTAGTGAGAAGTAGTAGTCAACTAATTAGGTAACTGTTTTCTTCGGCCAGGAGTAATCAGTTACCCAAACAGGTTATTGTAAAGCAAGGGGCATGACCTGACATGAAATGGTAAAATTGCACAAGGTGGAGATGCTAGGGAAGATCTCAACGGAATGCAGATCTGTATATAAACCTGGATTCAGCCATTGAGGTTTATCCAGTATCTCGGTTCTTGAGAAAAGAGAAATTTGGGTGGGGTATCAGATCATCTTCCAAATATTATCCCTTTGTTGTATTTACTTCAAAACAATATGGGATAGGGATGAGGGATTGCTGGGCTTTACTCAGTCCAGTCCAGAATCAGGACTGGATGTTTGCAAGAACCTCACTTTCTTGTTCAATTTCAGCTTTTTGGTGATCCTAGATACAGAGACACCCCAAATGCAATCCCAACTTTGACTCTTCATATCCTTTATATTGGCCCAATTCCCATGGCAGCATATCTATAATATTATAGAAGTAGAAAGCATCTGTGCTATCAGTGAATACTTTTATGGTTATCCAGCACGGCACATTTTTTGGTTTGTTGTTCAGTCACACAGTCGATTCTGACCCTTTGCAACCCCATGGACCACCACCCTCCAGGCACCCCTGTCCTCCACCATCCTCCTCAACCTACCCATCTCCCTCAAATATTTACTATTCCACTTATTTACTAATACAATCTGGAACCAGTTCAATCTCATCTGTGTGTATAACTCTAACTTTTTCTCTCTATCCTTACAAACCCTTATCCAGTCCCTCAACAGGAACTCTTCATTTCTGTATAAAATTTCCTTAACCCTCTTACCTATTTTTATTGGGAAACTCTAAATGTCCTCAATTTGTATGATCGGAGATATATCTGGGACTAATTCTTTCTTCACCTTCTTCCATACATCCAATATCGTTTTTATCATTTTATTTCTAACAACAATTTTTTCTAAATTTTTATCTAAAAATACAGCTTTACCAATTTGCTTTAATTCTCTCATCTCTATTTCTTCCCAGATTACCTCCTCTTTCATTAAAACCTTCACAATATATTTTACTTGAAAAGCCCTATAATAATTCTTAACATTTGATAATCCTAATCCTCCTTCTTTCTAGGATAAATACCACAAATTCTTCTATATTTTTGATTTACTACCTCCATTACAATAATTATTTAACAGATTTTGATATTCCTTAATTTCATTGTGTGTTCCAAGGCCAAACTTACCTGTTATTCCATTTACTTTTTTGATTTCCTATTTTGGCATTCTAATCCCCTACGATAATGCGAACATCATTTCATGGTGTCTGTTCTATGAGGTGTTGTAGATCCTCATAGAACTGGTCAACTGTGGCTTCATCTGCACCAGTGGTTGGTGCGTAGACTTGAATTATGTGATATTGAATGGTTTTCCTTGGATTCGGACTGAGATCATTCTGTCATTTTTTAGATTGTATTCCATTACTGCTTTTCTCACTCTTTTATTAACTATTATTGCCACTCCATTTCTTCTAAGATTTTCTTTTCCGCAGTAGTAGATATGATGGTTTCCAGAGCTGAATTCGCCCATCCCTGTCCATTTTAACTCACTGATTCCCAAGATGTCAATGCTTATTCTTTCAATTTCATTTTTTTACCACTTCCAGCTTGCCTTGATTCATAGATCTCACATTCCATGTGCATTCCTATGCAGTATTGTTCCCTGCAACATCGTATTTCTCTTCCAATTATCCTATCCCAGCCCCCATCTTGGTGGGCTCAACCTCCTGTTCCATCCATTTTGCCTATAGGCACATAGGAGCCCCTAACTACCAGTAACTAAGGATCTTCATGACTCTTAACAGTTCTCAGATATATTGATGGTGAAGCCTACAGGAAAACATGCCACTCAGAGTTGAGTGGGATACAGGCTATTGTCTTGGCCACTATAATGATAGTTGAATCTTGACTCATTGCCATGGGGGACTTTGAAACAGTTCTTGCCTCTCAGGGTTCCTGTTGACAGAAGGGATGCTTTTGAACCAGGATGAAGATGAGGAGGTAAATTTATGTAGTTTTGAGGACTATAGGGCAAGGATTCTCAACCTGCAGCCCATGGGCCAGATGCGGCTGATGGCACCATTTCATGTGTCTCCCCACAACCTCCACCACACCACGAACTGCCATGTGGTGTAGGAAGGACAAAATATAGCCACAAGTGGGCGGCTATATAAATTTGATTTATAAATAAATAAATGGCTGTCTGGCCCCCAAAGCTGTTTGAGAGAGCGTGACCCAGCCCCCGGCTTTAAAAGGTTGAGAACTCCTGCTATAGGGCATTCACATCTTCTCTTACTCATCTACCCATATCCTTGAAGTTGGGATTTTGTCTCCATTTACTTTGAACACTTAATTGCCTTTGTTCCAACCCATGTCACATCTCCCTCTCTTGCCATGGAAGACTTACATTAGCACCTCCCAAAGGAAATTTGTCATGGATTATATTTGACCTTGTCCTTCATGGTTCAAAATAGCCTTTTCCCTTCTACAGTAGTGCATCCTAACTGATGCATGTCTTGTTCCCTCCTTAGATGTCCTGGTTTATTTTTGCCAAAACCATCACAAGAAGAATTTGATGGCAAGTCCTCTTAATGAACACTGTGCTTTTCTTCTGTAAGATTTCTGTGTCTCTCTTTCCCATCCCTTGCACAGTCTCTATCATATATGCCTTGCCACCTTGGAGTTTTGTTGCCTAACATCACAGAACCAAAGGATTTTCAGGAAATCCCCATTTTACAGTCCCATTGCCCAAGCAGGAGTACTGAGCTGATTGGATCCAGATAAGCTTCCAATCAGCAGCAAAACAGCAGGCACTCCAAAGAGTCCTCAAAGATTTCATTTAATTTCCCTTTGACCTCAGTTACAATCCTTACCCTTTAATGTATGTACATGCATATGTGCGTGTGCATGCACACAAGTGCATATATGAAAATGTGGCTTTCAGTTTTTCAGCGTGGTCTTCTGAATTTTGGGGAAAAAAATTCTTTCATTTTGATGTGTTGCTCATTCCAATTACATTAAATAATTATATTCGTTCATCTGATGAGGCTGACTGTAGTCCAAAAGAAAATAAAAGCTTATGCTGTAATAAATCAGCTTGTTTTAAAGGGGCGCAGGTCACTTTGTTGTTCCTGCTCAATTGTTATTCATCTTGCATCTTTGTGAACAAGTGTTTGAATGTGCAGGTGGCTCCTTCTTCTAAAAGCTTATACAATTTGCTTTACATTTTGTGGCAGATTTAAGAGTCATCTGTAAGCAAATGCAGACTGTGGATGCTTGGGCATTGTGGAAAAAACCACACACCCCTTTTTGTAGCCAACAAAAAACTACCTAGCAAATCTGTACCAGGGACAACTTTGCTTCTGAAACAATTTGGTGATGCATCCAGGCTACTGGAGGTAGGGAATGTGTGGCCCTCCAAATATTATTGGATGGCAGTTCCCAACAGTCCTAGCCAGCTTAATGGTGGAGGGTAATGGGAGCTGCAGTCCAACAACATCGGGAAGGTAACTTGGCCTCCACTCCTGCTGTATATGATCAGTGATGGGATGTAACAGGTTCTCACCAGGTCGCCAGAACCGGTAGCAACATTTCCCAGTGTCCCAGAGAACCGGTAGCAGCTTTTGTGGGGAACCACCTTCGGGGCTTACCTTTTTATTGGTTCCTGGGTGCGTGTATTTTAATGTCTTATTTTTATTTATTTATTTATTTATTTATTTATTTAATTTATTTAATTTATTTACGGATTTGTGTTATGGGTGGGTGGGTGGGTTGAGGTGTGTGTGTGTGCGTGTGCGCGCGTGCTTATTTTTATTTTATTTTATTATTTTGTATTTTTAATTTTTTTCTTTGGCCCCACCCACATCATGACATCATGATGTTAGCTCTGCCCACACTATGATGACGTCATGGTGGGGTAGTAAAAACTTTGACATCCCACCACTGTACAGTAAAACGTCAGATAACACTAAAACCTGGTTCCACAAGTCTTGGTGTTATACGATTTTTTGTGTTATCCGATGCATGTTAAAATCCTATGGGATCCATAGAGATACATTGTAACCACACAGGCTTTAGCGGTTGTTATCTGATGCATCCCATAGGATCTTAATGTTATCCGATGCAATTCTCCCCCCCCAGATTGCTTAATGTTATGCGATTTTAGTGTTATTCGATACTAATGTTATCTGAGGTATTACTGTATATGATAGAGCTGGTGATGAAAGCCCCTTTCAACCCTCTCCCAAGACCACTCTCTTCTTCCACTGTTAGTGATGGAAAATTGATCTCATGAGCTGGGCTCCAAGGGGTGGGGGAGGCAGCAGAGTGGATGGGATTCTCCCCCAATTGTAAAAACCACAGAGGAAGCCGGGCATGGGATGAGCCATCTTGGTGCGCCCTCGGCTCTGGCGCCTTGGGACACAAATAATAATTTTATTATTATTTTATCTGCCCAGCATGCTGCACTTTAGATTAAGCCATTGCTCCAAGCTCCCTCCTTCAGCTTTGAGCAACGCAACCAAGGTCTGCAGTGGGACCTGGTAGCTTTGCGATGTGGCTGCATGGCCATTTTGATGCAAGTTGTCTTGGTGTTCCAAGTGGCCTTTCAATCTGCCCTTTGTCCCACGGGCCAGAATTTCACGTGGGGGTGTGTGCGTGAGGAGGCTCAGGGTTCCTGCTGTCCTTCTGGACTCCCAAGCCCTGCACCAATTCCAGGGATGTCTCTTGTGGTGGGGACACTTAGGGGCAAAGGGCGTGCATGCAGCTGGAGACACAAGAATTGCAACTCCACTGCTCTACCGACCCATAGCACTTAGTACACTCTCTGGGCAGTTTGCAAGGTAATCAGCATCTCAGGCAATCCCTCAGCACCAGGGAGGCCTTGACTCTGGACACTTCTTCGCTGGAGCTAAGCTCCTCTCGCTTCTGCCTGCCTGCCAGGGGAAAGGCTTTTTGGGGGTCTTCTGCAGAGGTCCCACGGCTCTGGCCTCCCTCCGGGCGAGTGCGTGGTCGACATCCCTTGGTGCTCATTTTTCCACGCGGCTGAGCGTGGGAGCCATCGCCCCCCCCCCTTTCCCGAGGGCTCCATTCAACCGCTGGCGAAGAGGGTTTGATGCAGGAGGCAAGCGGGGAGGGGGAGGCGGGAGCTTAACTCTCCGCACTCTGCATAGCAGGGAGACTCAGGCGAGCGAAGGGGGGGGGGGGGGAAGAAGCTGAGTGGCGCAGTGGTTAAACGGCAACATTGTAGTCAGAACGACGTGAGTTCGAGCCTGACAGGGAACCAGGTGGGCTCAGCCTTCCATCCTTCCGAGGCCGGTAAAATGAGGACCCAACATGTCGGGGGCAAAATGCTAGGGCACTACTAACCCCTATAGGGCAGGCGATAGAAGTGCTTTGCTTCCCAGGCGTGGGTTATCGATCCGGACCGGCAAGGCCAAGCCCGATCCCGGGATCGATTGGGGCGGGCGGTGGGAGAGCACGACTGGAAGCGGGAGAACCGAGGCGCCCGTCGAGGCAGGCGGACCGCGCTGGCGACCTGTGACTGGCCTCCTGGGTCCGGCGAGACGTGAGGGCAGCTGTGGGTCGCGGCTGCGGCACGTGCGTCCCCGCCCCTTCGAGACCTTCCTACACACACACACCCTCACACCCGGAGCGCCCACACGCGCACTGCGGGGCCAGACGGCGCTGTCGCTGTCCCGCACCGGGGACTGCGAGGAGGAGGAGGAAGAGGAAGAAGAAAGGGGGGGGGACGTGTTGCCGCCGCTGCTGCCGCCACTGGCGCTCGGAGGGTCAGGAAGCCCGTCGGGCTGAATCTGCCCCCCCCCCCCAGCAACCCTGCTGCCCCGGGCGAGGAGAAGGTCTCCATAGAGGCTGGGAGCGCCGAGAGGGGCTCCGGGCAGCTCCCCCTCCTCCTCCCCCCCTGCCCTACCTCGGGGGCTCCGGGACGGGGATTCCCACCTCGTCTTCACCACCGCTGCAGTAGCCGCGGCGCCCCTTCCACCACCGCCGCCCCCCCCCCCGGGTTACGGCCGGTGGCAGCGATGACGCGCCTCAGCTGGTGCTTCGCTTCCCTGCTCCGCTGGGGGAAATACTTCTTCGCCTGCTTCCTGCCCCTGCGGTTCTGCCTGCGTCGGGAGGTAAGGAAGCCGGACGGGAGGCGCAGTGGGGGGGGGGGGCTGGAGGGGGAGGGGGATGCCGCGCTCCGTCCCCTCGGAACTGCCTAAGTGGGGGTGGGTTTCACTCATCCGTCCTAAGCACTGGTTATTCCCCCCCCCCCGCTGAGCGTGGCATCAGAGCGAGACCTTCCAGCGGGAGGGACGTCCTCCGTGTCTGTGCGCATCCAACACTCAGGATGCCCTTCATCTCCCTGCGCAACCGCCTCCGGGCTACACAGCTCAAGCTCTCCACTGTGCCGATACCGGTTTGCCCTGGTACCATATAAGGCTCCCTTGCACTTGAATCCATCCATCCATCCCCACCACCACTACCTGTCCCTCTTTGACACCATCTCCAGCGCAATATCCGTGTGTTTTGTGCAATATGCGTGTGTCTGGTGCTGGCTTTTCAAGGTATGGAAGTTATTTAAGCAGTGGTTTCATCAATTCCACCCCTCCTGTGAGTTTCCATGGTTGAGCAAAGATTCAAACCCAAGTCTCCCTGAGTCCTGTCCTACACTTTATACTCTACACTACCCTGGGTACCCATCAGAAACTCTCTCTCTCTCTCTGTGCGTGTGTGTGTGTGTGTGTGTGAGAGAGAGAGAGAGAGAGAGAGAGAGTGTGAATCTCCCCCCAGATCAGGGATCTGCAAACTTGGCTCTCCAGATGTTCTTGGACTTCAATTCCCAGAAGTCCTGATCAGCAGGCATACTGACTTGGGCTTCTGGTAATTGAAGTCCAAGAACACCTGGAGAGCCAAGTTTGCAGATCCCTGCCCCAGATGAACAATCATTGTGCAAAACAGAGAGAATGGCTAAATTGGAAGTCTTATTGCAATTGGATCAGTACTAAATGCTGTACCCTAGACCAGTGATGACACACTTTGGCACTCCAGGTGTTCTTGAACTTCAATTCCCAGAAGTCCTGATCAGTAGGAGTGCTGACTTGGGCTTCTGGTAATTGAAGTCCAAGAATGCCTGGAGTGCCAAAGTATGTCATCACTGGTCTAGGGTACAGCATTTAGTACTGATCCAATGGCAATAAGGCTTCTAATTTAACCATTCTCTCTGCTTTGCACATTGATTGTTCATCTGGGAGGAGATTCTCTCTCTCTCTCTCTCTCACACACACACACACCTCTTAGCCAGCAAACAACCACCACCACCAGATCCCATTCCTTGAGTGTTTTTGATAATCTCTTTTCTGATTCCCTTTGGGAATGTCACCCATAGGGGATCAGGAAAGATCATGTTGTGGGCAGCTGCAGTTTACTGCTGCATTGTCAGGCCGCTGGTGAACAAAAGGAAAGCTCCAAGACCCTAGGCAGTTGTATAACAGGTGGGAGTGGGTTTGCAAACATGGAGAAACGTATCCAGATGGCTTCAATCAAATCAGAGGAGATACTCTGGTCCCACCTCTTGTTGTACTTATAGGTAAAGGTAAAGCTTGCCCTTGCTCGAAAGCCAGTCGTATCTAACTCTAGGGTTCAGTGCTTATCTCTATTTATAGCCAAAGAGCCAGCATTGTCTGTGTCTGTCTTCTGCGCACATGTGGCAGGCATGACTAAACACGAGTGAATGGAATGCTGTTTACCTTCCCATCAAAGTGGTACCTATTTATCTACTTGCAATTTCTTGTTTTCAAACTGCTAGGTTAGCAGAATCTGGGAAAGAGTCGTGCAGCACTTGGGTCTTGAACTGCTGACATGCCAACCTTCCAGTCATCAAGTTCAGTGTCTTAACCACTAAGCCACTGCAGTCCAGCTGTACTTATACCTCCCATATTTCCTTCTTGGGCCAGTAAGGGGTGTGTGTGTGACACATTGCAGGGGGAGTACCTTAACCATGGACTAGGTATCCTAGAGACAGATCTAGATCTACCTCTATCCCCATCTCTCACTCTATCTCTATGTATAATATCAAGAACCTAAGGCATAAAGAGGCATCAAAGTAGAGGGACTCCTTGGAAGAATAGTCATTCATGGAGCATGAGGAGGGGTTCTTGTCTCTCTCCCTGGGGAAGCAATGCCCTGTGTAAGGCTTTCATACATCGCTTAGCATGAAAATGTACTGAATGGCATGAAAGGAAAAGAATCCCTTTGGAAAACATGCCTTTCCATCCCCAAATAGGATGGAAAAGAAAAGATTGGAAGTGGCAAACAATCCGTCCCCCTTCCCTGCCTCCTCTCCTCATTTCTCTCCCCCTGCCCCCACCAGCTTGTCTTCCCTTGATTTCATTGTTTTGAGGACGAGATCTTTCCTGCTTCCCTCTCAGTTATGTCAGTACCTGTACAAAGGAAGGGTAGCCAAAATGACCTTTCTGCGTCATCCCCTTTGTACCCACTAGATTGCAAATTCCTTTCATGGAGCTGATCTGCATTTCTTCCATAGTCCTTAGACTCTCTGTAGGCAAGATGCTGCCTTCTCACAGAAGGCAGTGCCGTGCCTTCTTCTGAAGAACCAATCTATTTAAGCATTTTCCAAATCATGCAGACATAAATATTGGGAAAGCATTTGGGGAAGTTCAACAGCTCGGGTGGGGGTGGGGTGGATCTTAAGCATCTTTGGTCTTGAAAATTGGTGTGACTTGTCTTTTTAGAAGGCTGACAACATACAGTATATTCCTAAATAGCTGCCTCCCCTGATTTGGGAGAGCCAGAAGGATACTTAGTCCCAGAACTGCTTGCCCCCAAGTTTCCCAGTGCTTCAAGACTCAAGAAACCCAATCCTTGCTCTCCCAAATGACATACAAGGAAGCCAGAGAAGGTTTCAGAACAGTCTTTTTGCAGGACAAAGGGTTTGCCAGGGTTAATGGGCTATGAATGTGAAGCATAACAGGGCCAGGCTGCACCATAAATCTGTAACATAGGCTGTGTGTAATCTGCAGAAAGTGGGGAGGGGGGGGGAGAACAGTACCAATGGTTTTGCACCAGTGAAAGTCAAATTCTATTCCAAGAAAAGCTGAATATATATAATAAATAATATATTTACATAATTTACATTAGATGTGACATTTCCGCTAGCTAAAGGGAATAAGGAAATTAAGACCTCTGCCACTACAGACTTCAATTCTTGCTCAGGCTGGGTGCTGAGCCAATGCAAGCTTCTTTACCATGGCAATGTAAGTTCTTGACCACAGTTGTGAGATCAAGAGAAAGATATAGGATCTTGCATTGCTAACTAGCAGATTTTCCCCTCTGTCAAGTCCATTTCCTTTTTTTACCTGAATCAGAGCTACAGAATATGCCATCAATAACATTAACAGTGGTTAAGGCTAACTCTTTTGTATTTTTAAAATAAAGTTTATTGCTCTGGTTTAGACCCTGCTTTTAAGTCCTGGATAAATAGAGAAGCTGATTCCCTTAGCAGACATTAACCTAGTGCTGACCTGCTCATTAGCCAATGCTGTCAGAAGGCATGATTTTACCACAGGGGAGTTAGCATACGACCTACTGCTGGTTGATCATTTAACTGTGGTTACATCAGAACCATTGTTTCATCTGTGCCAGCCTTCAAATTTTCCTGAAATTTTGCAGGCATTGCCACTTACATTTCTAAGCCTGTCTTTCCAGTTTCTAAACTTTCAATCCTCTTTTTCTCCAAGGCTGGAAGAAACATGATCAGGATACAAAACTGTGTTTAAAATGCCATGGCCTCTACCTTAAACGCAGTGCAATTGGGCAGGTGCACAACACACACAGTCATACCAGTTACAAAAAAAAAGCATTGACTGTCTAGTGGTGAACATGCACTTGCTACCTAGTTGAGTGGAGGGATAAAGCTGTTTCCTCTCCCTTCTTAGCTAAGGGGACTGTTGTAGTGGAAAGTGAGTGCTACTGAATAGCATCTGTGACATCACAGGCTAAGTCTCCATCCCCAGAATGGTTGGGTCATTTTGCATTCTTAAAAACAAAACAATCGTTTTAAAAATTCCAGACATTTAAAAGTCATTAGAAGCTCATTCCATTTTTATAAATAAAAAAAGAGGTCAGTGGAAAACTATGTTCCTGCAGCATATCTCATCTCATTGCATAATCCAGGGACAGGATATTGCTTTTTCAAACTATATTTAACTTTTCTAAACTTTTCTCCCCTATGATTTATGGCACTGAAATTACCTCAGAGTAACTCAATTCAGTGAGTACTAACTTTGTTGTCTGGCTTATTTTGTTGATCTTCCAGGATCCCAGGGTAGGTTGCATGGAGTTAACTGATGCTCACAACTGTCTTCTAAGGTAGATATAGCAAGATAGAACATAACTGGTTCCAAGGTTGCTCAGTTAGTACAAAGGCTGGAGTGTGGGATTTGAATGTACCGTATATGCCGGTGTACAAGATGACTGGGTGTATAAGACGACCCCCCCAACATTTCCACTCAAAATACTGTATAGAGTTTATTATATACTCGCTGTATAAGACTACCCCCTCTTCCGCACACCTTCCTCACACCAAATAAAACGTAAAAGAACATCAGATTTGATTTCAACATGTTCATTTATATTCAAATGCTTATGACATGCAGAAAAACTGTCACAAGGCTGTCTGTTATCAAACATGTACAGTAAACATAAAACAGTGCAAGTTTATGAAACGTAATTCACCAAAGACAATTCACTAAAGCTGAATGGAACAATAAACCTATGGGAGCTGCCATGCTGTTTGTTTTCTAATCTGTTAACCAAACTGGAACTGTCAATGATAGAAGGAAGATTACAAATAGAGGGAGAGAGCAAGTGTCAGGCAAGTCCCTAGCAAGTTTGCTGGCGTGACAGCTTCCCTTTAAAAGCCTTCAAACTCCTGTTTGTCATCTGATATTAAAAGTTGTTATCCGATCCATCCCATAGGACTTTAATGTTATTCGATGCAATTCTCCTCCCCAGATTGCTTAACGTTATGCGATTTAAGCGTTATCCGAGGTAAACGTTATCCGAGGTAAATGTTATCCGAGGTATTACTCTATTTTATTCAACTGAAGTGCACCCGGTGTACAAGACTGCCCCCCCCTCCTTGGAGGCATGTTTTTCAGGGGTAAAAATGCGTCTTATACACCAGCATATACAGTAATCTTCTCTGGTACAACTCTTATCTGCTGCTACACAAAAATACAACTTCTAAGCTGACTAGCAAGGTGGCATTCCCATGTCGGCTTTCCCCTGAACATAAAGGGATTGATTGTTGGAAACATTTTTACATCCCATCCTTTCTCCAGAGACGTCTCCCACTTTGTCCTTACCACAGTTCCGAAAGATTGATTATAGCTGAGAGATTGACAGGTCAAGACCAGTTGAATAGGGGCTTGGAATTGGGATCGCCCACATCCCAATCCAGCACTCTTAATTCTTCTCTTTAGAGTGAAGATCATCCCAAATGGATAAAACTGCAGGATCTTTGTTACCTACATTTGCCCCCACCCCATCCCAAATTGTATCTTACTATCTGTGTGTCAGGCTGGTACAGATCAATGGAGTGGCATGTATGCATACATTAAAGTAGGAGTGTGAGCCAAGCAGCGAGTAAGGCAGAGCCAGGATGGTTGCTGCAGCACTTTGCTTTCTGCATTCTCTCTTTTAATTAAAGAATGGAAACGGAGACATACTGGCAACTTGGAAGAAGACGCCCCCCCCCCCCACACACACAAATTTCCCCTATACACTACAGTAAGTCTGTTGACAAGAGGGATCTGCACAGCTTTCAAGCTATGGGGCTCTGATTGCTGATGGGTTCTGTACAAAAAGTCTTGGTAGAGGCTGAAAGGCATTCACAGAGAAGTGGGGGGGCTCTTAAAAGGGGAGTTGATTAGCAGGTGGCCTCTATTAGGGACTGCAGTGTGGAACGGAGGAGAGGGGGAGAGAATTTAACATCCTTGCTGGTGTAAAACAGCCTTTCCTGGGCACAGCTGGAAACAGGATCTTGGGTCATTAGGACTGAAGTCTTGGCCTAGGGCAGTGATGGCGAACCTTGGCACTCCAGATGTTCATGGACTTCAATTCCCAGAATCCCAAGCCCCTGTGAATCCACACGAATGGGTTTACTGCGATTCATCCGGTCTGTGTTGCCCTCATCACTCCCGCAAGTGGAAGTAAAATGTGCCAAGAACATCTGGAGTGTCATCATATGCTTAGGGATATGGGGAGATTGGTGCCCAGAGATCAAGGTGCAGAGGAGAGACTGTGTTTCTTGCCCCTATGGACCTGGAACAGGCCCCTTAACTGCAGTGTCTTTTGTGAAGTGATGCTCTGATCTAGATCCCAGCAGTAGCAAACTGGAGGAGGAGGAGGCCGCCACCATTGCTTTCTTCCTTTTGTCCTTGCTAGGTCCTTTAGCAAAGCAGCTCGTTCGGACTGAGTGGAGCCTCTGTTGCCTTGCACCACCACCACCACCACCACCACAGGTCATTTTGCAGCCTGGCCGTTCCTCGCCTGCATGGGCTCTTTGGCTTGGGAGGATGAGCTCTTTCCTCTGCTTAGCAGGGATATACGGGGCCAAGCTGTGCCTCTGCTGTTGTGAACCCTACCTGGGTTATTCCTCACCAAGTTGCACTGGCTTTTCTGGGTGGCAGGGAGAGAGGGAGAGTAAGGCAAGGACATCTCTCCATGGGTTAGTTCTGCTACAACACCTCCCCGCCGCCGCCGCCGCCACCCCGGGACCTGTCCTTTGGGAAGTATGTTGAAGGGGCAGAATTGGTGCAAGATGTGTACATGTGGAGCAGAGGTTGGCTATCTGGCTAACTCGGGAGCATGCAGCAAAACCAAAAGAGTCCCAGTGTGGTGGTACCACACAGAATAGTGAACTGGAAGCAGAATGTGCGTGCGCATGTGTGCGTGCATGTGTGCGTGTCAGAGCAACAACCAATCTCTCTTCCCTTGCCTCCAACTGTTTTGTATTTACTGTTTTTAGAGATCCTGAAGAGGTTGCTCTGCTGTGACATTTATGTCACACTGGGGTGGAAACTGGGCTTCAGGACACAATTCTTGATGGCGTTGGCAGGGGTCCTACAGTGTGAGACCATTGAGTCCAACCCCCCTCCTCAATGCAGGTATCCAAATCAAAGCAGATTGGATAGATGGCTGTCCAATTTTCTCTTGAATGCCTCCAGCACTGGAGTGCTCACCACCTCTCAAGTTAATAGGTTCCACTGTCATACTGCTCTGTCAGTCAACAAGTTTTTCTTGATAGTCAAAGCATGCGTGGTCAGAATAAGGCTCTCAGACAATAGGTTCCTGTCATCTTTCAAATGGCTTTGACTCAGCTCCCTTGCACCCAGCACTGATCCTACCATTAGGCAGAGGTAGGCCACTGCTTCAAAGTGGATCCTGGGGGACACTCAGGCCTCACTCTGCTATTGGATGCAGAGCTGTGTGTGCTGTGTAGTCCCACCTTTCCCCAACAAAACTGCTGCTCTTAGGTGTGATGGAGAGCACTGTCTTATCTTCAGTATAAAGTGAAATTAATGAAGTAAAATTCAGCTGGCAGCCCAGTTCATTTCTATTTGTATAAAACTAGAGGGACTGTGGTGGCTTAGTGGTTAAGATGCTGAACTTGATGACTGGAAGGATGGCAGGTCAGCAGTTTGAGACCCGAGTACTACATGATGGAGTGAGCTCCTGTCTCTGTCCCAGCTCTTGCCAACCTAGCAGTTCGAAAGCAAGAAATTGCAAGTAGATAAATAGGTACCACTTTGGTGAGAAGGTAAACAGGGTTCCGTTCACTCTGGTATTTAGTCATGCCTGCCACATGACCACGGAAACATCTGCAAACAGAGACACCACTGGCTCTTTGTCTGTAAACAGAGATGAGCACTGAACCCTAGGGTCAGATACGACTGGCTTTACCTTTACCTAAAACTAGAGGGGTTTGGGAGGGAATGGCACCATGTTGGCCTCAAGCAGAAAAATACACAGGGCTGGTCCTGGAGGCAGATCTTTAGAGCCTGAATCAAAATTAGGAGTGAAGGAGTCACTAATGGCAACATGGCGAGACCTGAATAAATGGCATGATGTGTTTCTCTTACTGTGAAGGTGAAATAGTATTTGAAGCTCCGATGTACTGTTAATATTGTTGTCAAGTTGCTGTCCATTGAGAAGACAAAACTAAAGGGGAGGAAACTGTACATTCTGCTCCTGTTCCAAATGCAGTTGTGTCAACCAGTTTAATAGTCAGGGTGCATATTACTGTATACACAGAGTGTAAAAAACACAGTTTTGTTGTGAGATTTGGAATGAGAAGTGGGTGGTAAGTTAGGAAGAAGTACTTCATCTTTTCCCCCTCTCTTTGATTATCCCCTTCATTTCCCTCCCTAGACACCTTTCTCTTTTTTCAAATGCCTGCTTGCAAGTGTAAATGTCTGTAAGAAAAAGACATGGAAAGGGAAATGAGTGGTGGAGTAGGAGGTGGTGAATAGGAGGGTTTTGCAACTGTAAAACAAGAGAGAGGAAAAGGTTAAACCTTTCTCTCCCATCTCTTTGATTTTGCTGCTCACTTTTCTAGGTTTTTTTCCATGAAAGAAGGAGCTGTCAAGCTTTTGATACATGAGATAATTCTGTGTAACATCTAACAGCAAACCTTGCGTGGGAAGAAAGCATTCAGGCTGCAATCCTGCACACAGTCACTTGACTTTAAACAGCTTAAGGGCTGAACTATGCCATTATGATGACACACAAATAGTTTTCTATGAGAGAATCGCCTTGGCAAGGGCAACATTGAGGGGCAAATCTGCGTGGAGTGGTCTTAATCCTGTCATGTCCCTCAGCTTCTTCATTTCAGTTCCTTCTGTCTCAGAGGAATCTATTCACTATGGGTAAAGTTGCAACCACATGTCTGTAACTAGCAGAGAAGGAACCTCATCCCTGTTTTCTACACTCCCAGCATATTTCCGCATGCAGAAATATTGCAGTTGGTCACAGATGTCTAGTTTAGTGAACATGTAGGCAAGGTATATCCAGACTGTAGTGTCAACAGATGTGATGATCCACAGATAAGTTTTCTATCAGATTGGTAATGTGTGATTGTGATATTTACTTATCTTTGCAAGACTGACAACTTCCAAAAGAAATAGATTTACAGATAGAATGTGACTTAAATGTCTCTTTCCTTGTTTTACTACCAACCACGCTGATCTTCCATCTAATAATAATAATCATGTGTTATTAAATCCATTCTAACTTATGGCAATCTTTTGCAGGGTTTTCTACCCAACATCATCTTCTGGGAGCATCCTGGGACTGTGCAACTTGCCCATGACTACATAGGCTGGCTCTTCTGTGATACAAAGTGGCAATCTGAACTTCCAAATTCTCTCTTCATGGTCAGATGCCTAATTCACTGAGCTATCCAGCCAATTGACTTTCCATTTGACAGTGAAAGATTAAAACTAAGAGAACTAGCCATGTTAGTCTGTGCAAGTATACCAGAGAGTAAACAAGATTTTAAAAAAAATGTTGTGGCACCTTAAAGACTAACTGCTGTATTTTAATGTTAGCTTTTGTGGATCAAGTCCACTTCACCAGGTTTATTTT